>OY998269.1:37362208-38620722 GCA_963922045.1 Persicaria maculosa | reverse complement strand
CGAAATCTTGATTTGAAAGAAATTGACTTGTTTTGGTGTAAAGTTGCTTGATTAAACGTTGAATTTGAAAATTTTGAACGGCTTTGAAAGTGGCCAACTTTGGGGTTTAAAGAAGTCGAGAGTTTCAATGATTTGGATGACAACCTTTCCATTTACAAAGCACTTTGAGGTTTACGAACTGGATTTACATTATGACGTCTCACGAAGTGGATACAAGCATTTTATAGGGGCGCTTATAGATTGCTTGCTAAGACCTAGTCGGGCGCTATAATGCTTTTAGAGTTGTGGTACTTCCGAAAAGTCGAAGCGAGGATGTAATAAGGGCGCTTATTACACACTTGACAAGACCAATTGGAGATGACACGGCCGTGACTAGGATGTTGTGAGAATCTCGGAAGACGCAACCGAGACGATTACAAGATCATTGGACATGGTCCTCGGACTCACCGATTTTAAAACTTCATCCCCTTTGCTTTAAAATGGTTTTAGTCTCGAGGACGAGACTTGTTTTTAGAGGTGGATGAATGTAAAGACCGGAAAATTTAAAATATTATTTTCTTAAAATATTAAATTATGTTCGACTTTAAAATTAAGATTGATATTCGGAAAATTTTTGAAAATTTCGTCCTCGAGCAATTAAAATTTTCACACTCCTTCAAAGTAAATTCCGACATTATTCAACATCGGATTTTTATTCCACTTTCAGATTATGAGATTTAAAAATATAATATTATGGAACTTGGATTTTAAAAAGAAAAGAATTGGAAAAAGGGTTTTAAATGTTGGAAATGGATTTAATAAAATTAAAAAGAGAATTTTTGGAGATAACCTAACCTTGTCGGATTTATTTGGATAAAATAATAAAATAAGTCGATTTAAAGAGCAATGGTTTATGAATGGATTTTTCGGATAACTTGACAAAATGTTGTGAATAAAGATTGATCTAACTTGAGATTTTAGAGTTTCGGGAATCTTGGGCAATTGACTTACTTTATCTAACTTGGTTTGACTTGATGAATCTTATGTGATGAGTGTGAGCATGATGTTAGGATATTGATAATTGTTTAGTATAATTCATGATATGTTGATATTGATATGATGTGTTTGTTATATGACGATTATGAGATTATGAGATGCTGGTCTATGAAAACATGATATGCCTTAAAATGAATATATGGTTAAAACGGGATATGTTGAGAATGTTATATTATGTTATAATGTGAAATTATGTGGTCGAGATATGAACGATTGTGAATTACGAGCATGACATGAATTATATTAAGTTACTTATCATGATTAGGTTGAAACGTTAAGTTGATTATGAGGATAAGTGTGAAGCATGATGTATGATATGTGAGTATTATATAATGATGAAAGAGATGTTATGATGAAATGTTATATGATAAATATGGAGGTGGTTATGAGATATGATATGTTGAGACGAGTTGATATATGAGATGAGTTGAGAAGAATGATGAATTGAGATGATGATGCTGATGTGGAATATGTGATGAGATGAGACTATGTGATGGGATAGCTTAATAATGACAAATTGACAATGAGTTATTTGCCTTACTAGTTGATGTGTAGACATTAATGGGCCCCTTTGTGCTTTAGACTTATGATTGTTGCTTATTAAACTATTAAGTGATCTATGACGTGGTTTGGCTTGCTTATACTGGTTATTGCTTTTGCTATTCTGCAATTCCAGGTAAGTATCCTACGGGACTTACTCAGTAACCTGGACCTCCTGCCTGAGGTGTCATGTAATGTGTAGTTTTGTTGCATATTAAAGTATGCCATGTAGTATCATGTTAGGATTGCATTGAACTGAGCATGTGTTTACTTTGTGTGTTTGAATACAGAACGGCCGTTACCTGTGCTAGTCCTAGAGTCTTTGCTAGGGTCATAGGGTAGCCCAGCCCCATCGGGTGCCCTGAGTCTATCGAGTCGATATGGGCATGATATGATAGCCCAGCACCATCGGGCAAGAGATGAGATGAGTTGATATGATACGATTAGCCCAGCACCATCGGGCATGTTTTATTTATTTTATTTTATGATATGATAATGAGATATGATATGATGATGAGATATGATATGATGATACCGTGGTGAGTGCACCACCACGAAGAGAGTGCTATGCTATAGCCCGAATTGGCCAGTCTCTGCACTAACGGGAAGGGGTGCAGAGGTAGGAGAGGGATATGCCACTTGGCATTGTCTGGGGCCCTTTACAGTTCTTTTCTGCATATTATATATACTAGGGGCATGATAGTGTGATTTAAATCTTGTACCGCATTAGTCATCTTTTATTTAGGCATAGGCATGTTATGTGGCCTCAGCGCGGTCAGAGGACCCGCAGGCGATCACCAGGCCTGACTTCGTGGATAGTGTTAGGTACCGCTCTTGTTGCTCCATGCTTCTGTGACGGGGAAACCTTTTGGCGAATCAAAGAATCCGGCTAACATATCCTATCTTGACAAATGGAAATCACCCACATTGTTTTGGTTTTGACCCGGCTCTGCCGTGGCTTTTGTATCTAAACCGTACTTCCGCTTTATTTTCGTTTTAATTGTATTTCTGAGACTTCGACTGAATTGAGGTTTGAAACCTCGACCCGTACCTGAATTGTAACATCCGAACGAAGGTATCCGACCTTCGAAACGTATCCCAGATATTTATATCCGGGCCGTTACACTCATCATTTAGAAATCATGCACCATTTTTATAAATATAAGTCATATTCATACTCTAAGGTATATTCATACTCTAATCGTCATATAACATATTATACTTCAACATTTAAGAACTTATCATGCTTCTTAATCATATACTATAACATCATGCTTTCATAATTCAATTCAAGATCCTAATAGGTCAAATAATGCTTCAATTCGCATAAATCCATATCATAACTTATCACAACACAACGCAATAATCAAACTATTCCTTTTAATCATACTTAGCCAAATCCCGACATTAAGCATTTGAATCCATAAAACAATCTCCCAAAATTATATTATTATTATTAAAATAATACCGGCATATCTGTTTTAGAACAACAAATCCTTTTGAGGAACGTTTCCAAAATACAAGTTTAAAGATCAATCTTTATCCAAAATATTTTCTCAAGTCATCCAAAAATCCATTTATAAAACATTATTCTTGAAATCAACTTATTATTATTATTATTTTATCAAAATAAATCCGACAAGATGATGATATTTCCAAAATTCCTCTTTTCATTTATTAAACCAATTCCCTTTTTCTAATCAAGTTCTAACCTGTAAAACCCTTTGTCCGAATTCTTTTCTTTTTAAAATCCAAATCTTATAATATTATATTTTAAAATCTCAATAATAATATTATATCTTTAAAGCTCCCCAATAATATAATAATATATTATATTCCATAATTTTGAAAGTCATAACTTTATAATATATAAAATCCCAGTATATTTAATATTCCAACATTTAAATAACATATATATATAAGTCTTAAAACCTTATTTCACAATTTTAATTCAGATCACCCACAATTAGGCCCAACTCTAATTCTAGCCCAAAACCGAATTCAATCCAGCCCAGAAGAGGAAAAAGGCCCAACTAATTATTAAAATCCGGATCCAAATCAAGTCCAATCCAATCCCTTTATAAAAAAAAACCGATTCACCCCATTTTTATTAAATAAACACCAGAACCGAACCAAGCTTTTAAAACAGAAAACCGAACCCATCAAGGGCATTGTTCACTATCCTCCCAAAAGCTACTGCTCGGCAATCGGGAAAAGGGAAGGGAATGGGAGAGCTCTCGTTGGCGGCGCTGGTGGCTCCGACCACCTTTCCGATAACAAGGGGGATGGAATCGATAGAAAAGGAGGGAGAAAACGGTGCTTACCGAGGGTTTTTTCGAGCCCGGAAAGTCGATCGGTTTCGCCTCGGAACGCTCGTTGGGGTCGGAGTTGCGCCGGAGATGTCCTAGGGGAAGTGGGAAGGGGTTAAAGCTCCGCTTTTATTGAGTTTGGGGGTTAAAGGAAGAGAAAGGAGGGAGAATCTGAGCCCTTACCGTTTTCAAACCGAGGACAGGGGAAGAAGAGGTCGGGCTGCACTCTCGGTCTCCGGGGCTGCTCTTGGGCTGCTAATGCTTGCGGCGCCGAGGGGGTGTCGGAGGGTGCTCCTTCTCCTGGCTCAAGGAAGAAGGACGAAGGAGGAAGTGAGGGATCCTTGGCGGCGTCCTCGGCAAGACAGGTGAATGGGGAGAAGAGGGGAGGCCGCGACTTCACTAGGAGGAGAAAGGTGATGGTGGCTGTGGGGTGGTTCCAGGGAGCTCGAGATGATGCTCAGGAGGATAGAGGAGGCGCTCGGTGGAGGTTCTTCAGGGGCGGCATTCAGAGGTGCTCAGCCTCGTCTTGCTTAAGGAAACAAGGGCTGTGGTGGTGCCGAAATTGAAAGGAAAAGGAGTGTGTTTAGTTTTGAAAATGAAAGGTAGAGAATGGGGGGGGGGGTTGTGTTCAGACATGTGAAGGGAGGAAGAGGGCTGCAGCTGGTCCAACAAAGAGGCAAAGGAGCGACGGGGCTGAATTCGATTGCAAGGAAGAGGAATTCTGTTTCTGAATCAATGAAAAAGGGAATGGGGACCAATGTTAAAATGGTATGGTGGTGGGGATTTGAAGACAAGGAAATGAGGAAGGTGCAGGGCATGGGAGCTGCTGCTACTCGACAAGGAAAAGGGGAGAAAGGCTGTTAAGGAGACAAGAGTGAGCAGGAGAGGGAGAGAGAGAGGTCCTATGTCTAAATTCAAAAGAATACCCGAAATATAAATCCCGAAATCCGCTCACTCGATCTTATCACGACTTAATTAAAATTATACCCAAAGGTTCAAATCCGAATAACAACAATAATAATGAAATCTGAACAATATCTTCAATCTCGGTTTAAGAAATCGGAAATAAAAGCCATTTTTAGATCAAATTCAAATTTATGCCGGAATCTGCTCCAAAAGAATTAAAATAAAATTATTCTTCTCGAGGACGGAATTTTCAAAATTTTCTGAAATTTTAGAATTCAAATCCCAATTAAATCAATATTAAATCAAAATTCATTCTTAATTTAAAAGATACTATTTTAAAATCTTCCGGTCTTTACATGCATATTATTTCAACTAGGAGCATGCTAGTGTGATTTAAATTTCCGTATTGCATTAGAGCATCTTTATTATAGGTATATCGTATGTGTATGTTTGCTTGTGGGATAGAGTGCGTTGAGGGGGCCTCGGTATGACCCTGCTCGCATAAATTGTTTTTAGGTATGCCTGTTCTATGTTTCTATGGCGTGGGAATCCCTCGGACGATTGCGAAGAATGTGTCTAATTCCGCCAATTGGGCTAAAGGATTTCTGATTATATGTTTTACCGATTTGGTTTTGACTTGGTCCCGCCGTGGCAAGTTGTACCTTACTTCCGCTTTCACAATCTCTCTCTAATGAATTTTCGCGACTTAGCCTTAGGACAGGTACCTGAATTGCAAGATCCGAACGAAGGTATACAACCTTCGAAACGTAACCCGAATATTTATATTCGGGCCGTTACGGAGAGTGAACTATCAATTACTCGATCCTAGGGTGCTCCATCGGGCTTGAATCAAGCTTAGTTTGTTGCATGAATTTGCTTGTAAATCAAGCAATCAAGCAATGACATGAAGTTTTAAAAAGAAAAAAAATAATAAATAATAAAGAAAGAAAAAGGAAATCATACAAATATCAAATTTTAAAATCCATAACATCTCGTTTTTAATTTCATCATAAACCTCAATTATTTCTTGTTCAACCTAAAGCTTAAAATTAGTCCGGAGCATGGGTCAGACTGGACTCACTTGTGAGTGAGAGGGACAATGTATCAGCCCGGATATAAATACTCGGGTTACGTTGCGAAGGTCGGATACCTTCGTTCGGATGTTTCAATTCAGGTACGGGTCGAGGTTTCAAACCTCGAAGATCAGTATTCAAAGCAGGGATTTCGAACCCCAAGCAATCAAAGTCACAAAACCCAATTCAAACGAAAGTAAAGCGAAAGCAAGGTGTAGATACAAGAGCCACGGCAGAGCCGGGTCAAAACCAAAACACAGTGGGTGATTGCCATTTATCAAGTTAGAATACATTAGCTGGATTCTTCAATTCGCCAAGAGATTCCCCGTGGAAGAAGCAAGGAGCAATCAAGAGCGGTACCTAACACTATCCACGAAGTCAGGCCCGGTAATCACCTGCGGGTTCTCTGACCACGGTGAGGCCACATAACATGCCTATACCTAAATAAAAGATGACTAATGCAGTACAAGATTTAAATCACATAAGCATGTTTGACAGTTATAATATAAGGAAAAACTGTGAAGGGCCCTGGACAATGCCAAGTGGGATATCCCTCACCTACCTCTGCACCCCTTCCCGTTAGTGCAGAGACTGGCCAGTTCGGTGCTATAGCATAACAATTTCCTCGTGGTGGTGCACTAACCACGGCATCATCATATCATATCATCTCCTCTCTTGGCCAATGGTGCTGGGCTAATCATATCATATCATAGCATCTCATCTCTTGCCCGATGGTGCTGGGTTAATCATATCATATCATATCATCTCTTGCTCGATGGTGTTGGGCTAATCATATCATGCTCATATTGACTCGATAGACTCAGGGAAACCGATGGGGCTGGGCTACCCTATGACCCTAGCAAATAATCTAGGACTTTCACAGATAATGGTCGTTCTGTATTCAAACACACATAGTAACCACATGCTCAATTCAATGCAATCCTAGCATGATACTATATGGCATGCTTTAATATGCAACAAAACTACACATTACATGACACATCAGGAAGGAGGTCCAGGTTACTGAGTAAGTCCCGTAGGATACTTACCTGAAGATGCAGGACAGCAAGATAACAAGCAAGGCCCAAATGCAAGTCCAAAGCAATCCAAAAGCAATACACACCTATCATGAAGCCATTTCCATAAGCTACCGGACCAATATTCATACACACGAAACCCGAGTTCTCAACACCCTCAAAACCAACCGATAGTAAAGCCGTTTTCCAAAACCTTAAATCCAAAATTAAGTCAACTCATATTCAAAATAATTCTCAAATCATACTTGGCCAAATTCCGACATTAAACATTTAAACCTTAAAACCAATCCCTCAAAATCACATTATAGAAATGATTCCGGCATTTTAAATTTCAAAATAAATCCATCTTCTCAAACCTTATATACAAAGCATTAACTCTTAGTCAACTTGCAAATTTATACTATTAAAATAATTCCGACATAATTTACTTTATTTAAAACCATCATATTAAAATTCACCTTTATAAAACCTTATATGAAATAACTCTTCTCAAATAATATTTAGCTACAAAAAAAATACAATACCAAAATTAAATCATCTTTAGTCATCAAATATATAATTCAAAGTCAATAAATTATTTCAAATTCCTAACGTCACATATTAAAACCCCACTCAATTACGTATTCCAAATAATCTCACTTTTAAAACCATGTTAAATAAAATATTAATATTTTCAGAATATATATATTATTATATTCCCGAAATCAGAAACATTATATAGAATAACATACATATATATAACTAACATAACATATAATATATTTAACACAACATATAACCATATATATAACACAATTTAAAAAAAAAACAACCCATCAGCCCAAACCCTTAACCCGAAACCCATGCCCAAGCTCGAGCCCATACCCATATTGCACAATGAAATCTGAAAGAAAGGAGGGATCCAGATCCAAACCCTCTTGCCCATCAGAAAGGAAGAAGAGAAGACCACCCGGCCCAAAGAAAAGAGAAAAGAAGAGAAGAAGAAAAGAGGACTAACCTGCCCAAAAGAAAAGGAGATCCGGCCCATACCCGAGCCCAGCAAAACCAAGGAAGAGAGGAGGATCCGGGTCCAGCAAGGAAAGGGAATGAAAGAAGAGAGGAGGATCCGGATGGGCAAACGATATAACTCGGGAGAGCTCGGGTCCGACCCAGCCCAACAAGGAACAAGGAGACCGTCTCCTTCCTCTGGCAAAACAGAGCTTGACAGCGAGAAACGAAGGCGGAGAACGGGGGAAGACTCAGGCCATGGGGGATCCGTTCCGCCCCAAAATCCACCCAGGTGATCGGAGTAGGATTTCGACCACAACCCAACCTCAAAGAAAGAAGCGACGTGCGAACAAAGAGGGAGGAAGAGAGATTACCGAGCTTCAAAAACTCAACTCCAGGGAGTGCTCGAGGGCTGCTCTGGCTTCATCAGTGAGAGGGGAGCTTCGTTCTGAGTCAATGAGGAAAGTAAGTGAGTAAAGGTCCATTTTTTTCATGGTTTGGAAATGAAACGAACACAAAACGAAACCGACCTTTAAATCAGAAAAACAGGGGAGTGATGCTCGCGGCGGCACTGGAGGCTCCGGCGGCCTTCTGTGCTTCCTTCGGGTGGCCTGGCTGCGTCTTTGGGCGTCAGAAAAGGAGAAGGGACTGAGATGACTCCCTGGGATTGAAAACCGAAGTGGAGGAGGGATTCCACTCGGAAATGGCGAGGGAAGAGGGGGTGCTTCTTATGGATTTTCTGGGTTTGCAGAGGCGAATTGGAAGAGAGGGAGGAAGGCTCCCTTCTGGGTTTTGGAACGTGAAAGAGAGAGGAATGGAGGTGTGGTGGTCTGAGATTTAGAGAATGAGGGAGGGGCAGGAGAGTGGTCCTTGCAAAGTGTGTGCTGTTTGTTAGGCATGAGGAAGATGCTAATTTGGAGCAGCAGGCCGCAATTGGCTGTGTGGAGAGAGAGGAAAGAAAAGAAAGAAAAGAGGAAAATAAAATAGGGAGGAGTGGGCCCCACAATATAAATTTGAAATCCCGACACTCGATCCCGATTCCGCTCAGTAGAACGAATTCCCGACACTCGACAATTTAAATCATATTTAAATCATTACGGGAATTAATATAATTTTGTCGATAATTAAACTCGAAAACGGAATTAAAATCCGCTACAACCCAAATTTTAAAATGATGCCGGAATCTACTTCGAAAAGATTAAGAATAAAACACGTTGTTCGAGGACGGAATTTTCAAAATTTTCTGAATTTTCAAATCTACTCAAATATAATCAATTACCTTTCCAAAATAATAATATATAATAATATGAATCTATTCTGTCTTTACATTTATCCACCTCTAAAAACAAGTCTCGTCCCCGAGACTAAAATCATTTTAAAGCAAAGGGGATGAAGTTTTAAAATCGGTGAGTCCGAGGACCATGTCCAAGAATCTTGTAATCATCTCGGTTGCGTCTTCCGGGACTCTCACAGCATCCTAGTCACGGTCGTGACATCTCCAATTGGTCTTGTCAAGTGTGTAATAAGCGCCCTTATCACATCCTCGCTTTGACTTTTCGGAAGTACCACAACTCTAAAAGTATTATAGCGTCCCGACTAGGTCTTAGCAAGCAATCTATAAGCGCCCCTATAAAATGCTTGTATCCACTTCGTGAGACGTCATAATGTAAATCCAGTTCGTAAAACCTCAAAGCATTTTGTAAATGGAACGATTGTCATCTAAATCATTGAAACTCTCGACTTCTTTAAAACCCCAAGTTGGTCCTTTTCAAAACCGCTCAAAATCTTCAAATTCAACGTTTTATCAAACAGCTTTACACCAAAACAAGTCAAATCCTTTCAAATCAAGATTTCGTCAAAATCTTCCAACAACCGCATCAGCTTCTCGCAAACCAATCACTCAAATTCAGAAGGTAGGGGGTGGAATCATCCACCTCTAAGGGTTAATCCCATATTCTCTTCCTAGGTTCCGAAATCATTTTATCATCATTCTCAACTCAACATGCACATAAGTAAATCAACTCATCGACTCATAATATCATCAGCCACCTCTCATATGGCAATCTCAACATCAATCATGATAGTCTCAACCAATCGACATCTCAACCGCATAACATGATTACCCATAACATAAATCATACCATCCCTTCAGAACAAGCCCAAAGAAATAACAAAATCTTAACATCACACCATGAGTCATAAAGTATATCTACCTTATACAGAAGGCATCACAAGTGCATCATCGAATTCTCATAACTTATCACGCAAGCACACATGTCAAGAGATCAAAGAGGATAGGTGTCATGGAGTCAGTACGCCACTACAAGTCGAATCTCACGATCGCATCTCAACATCGCAACACAAGTGGAACCAGTCATAACAAGGGATCTCATTTAAAGTATAAATTCACATAGACATCCTATCCAATTTCTATCCAGCATTATCATAACATATTATCACATCAATCATTGGTACTTGCAAGGTTAGCCATAGCGAAATTTCATCATAAGTCAACGGAACAAAACCACTTATCAACACCTCAATCCAAACAAAGTCATGCTATTAAGATTCAATCAAAAGGGGAGATCAAACAATATATCAACATCAAAATGTCAACATGCTCTCCAGACATCATCTTAGCTCATCACAATGCTATATAACGATCATTAGCAATCATGCACCATCATCTCATATATACACCTAAGTCATATTCATGCTCCAAGTCATATGCCTCACTTACCTATTCATATTCATGCTTATCAACCATATAGTATAACATCATGCTTTCATATAACATCGTATCATCATCTCATGATTCGTGCAACACATCATAACATGCTTCTAGAACACATAGTAGGATAGCAATGTATCATTATATCATGATCATACTTGTCATTACCAACTAGATTTCAATATTGCATATCAACATGTATTATCATGCCATATCAGGTTTATCATGGTCGCTATCTAACATCATGCTAGTTCATAATCACATAATCAAGAAAGTTTTGCACATTATATCAGTTATAATAAAACGCAAACCCCGCCCGCTCATCTCCAACTCTCAAGCCAAGACCAACCTTCATCTAGACTCACCAACTCGGATGACATCCCATAGGAGAAGTCCTAAGGCATCTCGACATCCCAATCTCATACCTCTTCCCACTAAGCACTCTCACTAACAATCCACCTCTAAAAATCCAGCCCTATCTCTGTTTTCACACCCGAGCACCCCTGCATCCTATGTCCTCGATACTCACAAGAGCCATTCCCTACACTGCCCATACCACCTAAGATATCACAAGCATAGAACCCTTCTAACCACATCTTTCTATAAGAACACCCCGCCCCCACCTAGCCGACCTATTCTAATCATACCCCCACCTAAGATTCACCTAAAAGCTCATCGGAACCACCAAGCATCGCCCCCTATAAATCTCAAAACTCACTCGTTCTTACTTAAGCCAAACCCCTCTCATGTGACTTACCTCATACTACCATCGATCATTCTAACCGCTCAATTTCCTTCACCGCTTTCTGACCATTCTTCAAGAAAAGCTCACCCACAAGTTCAAAGAAGAAGCAATCATGGACATTATTACACAGAAGGACTACATTATATCAATTAGCATTTATATCAATAGCATCATTAGCTCATCATTAAGCATTACAACTATCAAAAGTCTCAATTTACCGTCATGCTTAACAAGTATTGCAAACATCATATATGAAACTAATCAACTCAAGCTAGCACGTTTCATCATAACCATATCCGATAAACAATCCAGGTTTCACAGCATTTGCAGTTCATACTTATAGGCAAGGAATTTAGATCATGCTTAATAACTCAGAGTAGCATCACATCAAGCCATCATGCAACATTAGGAATGTAAGGCATCGAATCATGTATATCATCATAGACAATGGGTAATCAAGCAATCATCATCACGTCAGCACATCAACATGTTAATTTCAACGTCAGGTAAGTGCAATATCATCATCAACATATTCAGAAAGGATTAATAATCCGAATGGAGGACACTCCCACTTACAAGTCATATCGTACTCAATAACCGCCACCCTCGAAACAAGCTGGTTCCGTCGACATCGTCGATCCTGAGGCCCGTGGGTTATGGGCCCACGCTTTCGCTGCGCTGCTCTAACGTTATCTAACTTCCCGTCCTCTCTTCGATGTGGTCGCTCATCCAATGTATCGCATAGGAGTCTAAGATAGCGGAGATGGGGAAGTGACAAGAGCGGATAACCCAATGTTTCTTTCGGAGACAAAATGGACCCAAGCTAAAGATGACATGACTAGAGACACGACTCCGACCCGGGAATAGTAACGATGCCCTTAAGGAAGTCTATTAGGTTACAATTGTGACGAACAAGCACGAATTTATCATGGAGCATAGCAATCACATTAATCCTCACTAACATGTACCTATCTCAAGAAACAACGATATACATTTTCATTCCAAAGACACCATCGGCTCCTACACGGATGCATGTGAGACAAGCTAATAGTCTATTATTCCATGGAAGAAGATATGCCTATCAACTTCAAGCAAGCTATGCGGAACCAACAATGATCATATCATAAGTTAAGAATGGCATGTAATCATACAACAGGATACATTTAGAGAGCACAGATCCTTCATGATGCTAGTGATACATTATCAGGCATGGCATAGGCAAGAGTGATTAAATGAGTTCAATATGATGTATATGAAAGCAAAAGGATCACCAAAGGGTAAACAAGATAACGTCACTGGCGATAAATTATGATCATGCTAGGAATGAATCATCATAGGGCACATAAAAGGGTATGATAACTATCATATTATAGAACAAGCACGACATGTAATCATTTAGCAGGTCATATTAGAAGTCATAAGCTCTACATGTTACTAATAGCACACATCGAACATGAATACAATTAAAGTAATTCAGCTAGATTCATTCCAACATTCATGCGTCATGCATATGCAAAATCATGATATAGGGTGGTGTGTGATCATGCGAGGTGTCAAGTCATACGTTCATACAAGCACGAGAGGATATCATAGAGTAATAAAGGGATACCACCGAGCGAGAACATGTAAACATGCTAGAATTAACCATCACAGAAAGCAAGTCGATCTTCGAATCCAATATCACTCTTACCAGGATGAGTAAAACATTTAAGAGGATAAAGAGAGGGAAGAACCACACTATCAGGGACCTAGTTCAAGAGGGAATGAACAATAATGCAAGCAGAGCATAAATGTGCATAAGTCATAACCAAGGATTCTACATGTTACTAATGGCTCAACCTAACATAGGACACATATGATAGAGCTCATTTAGGTAGCCATAATAGGTTGCATTAAGCTTAGTTAAGGTGCATAACATGCATAAGTTAAGTAGAATTTGCATATTTACTCGCCATGTTGGTGGAGTCGGAATCTACACGTTTTTATTGATTATTTCAGGTAGATGTGGATCCCGACAAGGAACGAGGAGGCTCATGGATTAAGGAAGAGTCAAGAAGAGGAACCTACAAGAGGAGAATGGGAGCGGAATTGAAGTTCGAGAGCCTAAGTAAAGAACAAGTCAACAAAAGTTGTCGCCCGACAAGCTGAACTTGTATCACACTTTCTGGAGGCCTCGGTGGTCCGATTGACTATTATAAGCATGCGTTGGAAAGCTCTTTTCGAGAGCTACAACTTTTATGTTGATGTCGAGACCAAATTCATAACGGAAAAATTGCTAAAGACTGGAAAAGCCGCGCCCGCGGCTCAAGAGGCCGCACCCGCGGCCAGAACCTGGGCAGCTGACACCATATTCTGTAAAGGCCGCACCCGCGGCTTGGGAGGCAGCGCCTGCGGCCTTGCTGGGCCGGTTCAGCACCGATTTTTATATCTTTCCTAAGTTGGGTCTATCTTTTGAAAACACTTTCTAGGGTTTTATGACGGTTCTTAGGCCTATTTAAAGGCTTATTTTAGGGTGTTTTGGGGATCTCATCTAATCTTTTGACAATCGTTTGACAATGGAGGGCTAAACTATTTGGTTTCGCCTACGATTTGAGACTCCGTTTGGTTGAATTGTGAGTTTTCTATTCTTGTTCTTATTTGCATCATATGTTTCATCTTCTTTGTGCTTGAATGTTTTATGGTGTTTGATTCTATCTCGATTGATCACCTTTTTAGGATCTCATCATCGCTAGGGTTTTGAATTGTTCGTTATGATTCTTAATCTTTCGTAGCAAACATGTTCTAGTGGACTTCGTTAGAAAGCTTGAATGTGTAGGAAGTTGACTATAGGTTAAATATTAGTTCTTTAGGGGATTGATATTGCTTATAAGCTTTATACATCTTGAGACTTATTGCTATTCCTAGGATTAAACCTTAATCCGTGTTAAGATTGCGTAGGAGTAAGGGATTATTAGAACTCATAGGGCTAATAATCTATTCAAATCAAGATAAGAACATTTGATTGGAAAAGGAAAAGAATTTGAGTAGGAAACAAGGATCGAATTCACCAAATAGGGTTGAGAATTGTAGGTTAAACTATCTCTTAATTATTGATTCTCCTAACTTGTTAATATTTCTCATTCTCAACCACTTCAAACCCATCTTTTTTACAAATTGGTAAATACACACTACATAGGAATACTTGATTCTCTGTGGGATCGACCTCTTACTTGCTTGCTATACTAGTTTGTAGGTTTGAGTTTTATTTTGATAGGAAACACAACGATTTCGTCCTGTCAAATTTTGGCGCCGTTGCCGTGGAATCAAGTTTATTTCTTTGTTTTGTGTATTTATTGATTTTTGTGCATATATCTAACCCGTTGTGAACCTATCTTACGGTTCACGACGCCCTTGCTACTAACTTTTGACAATGTTGAGATTAGCACAGTTTGAAGGTGAGAACTTTCACCAATATTTCACTAGATTGCAGAAGTATGTTTATGACCTTGGTTCATTGGGTTATCAATATGGAATGCGGGAAATGTGTGTGTGCATATTTGATGGGATGACTACTGAAACACGAAGCCTTGCTGAGCACATGAGTAATGGAGGCCTATTGGATATGGGACTCTCTGAGATTTGGGATTTTTTCTGTTATATGGATTGCCATGTTGCTCAAGAAGAATGGCTCGCCACGTTTGAAAACAACGATAGTTTCTTCGACGATGGAGAAAATGATCTAGTGCTTCTTGACTTGGAATCTCATGAGTCGACGCATGAGGTTACTTGTGATGTGTCTCCTACTCCATCTGCATCATCCATTCTGTGCTTGCCAATTGATGAACCGGGTCATGAGCCATCTGCTGAGGCTCAAGAGGTAATAAAGGTAAACTTTTGCAATTTGGAAGGTAATGGTGATTATGTTGATCCTTTTGAATACTATTTTGAGAAGCCACCAGCGGAACTGTGTTGGTGGTATCATATTCCCTCAGGAGAGAGTCATGTAGACTCTTTGATAGATTGAAAGTGTTTTTGAATTCCATATTTTATACTTTCAATTTATTGTGCTATGATGTGCTTTGTAAGATGTGTGCACAGGAATATGATAGGCTTCTGAGGGCCTTGATGATGTCTGATAGATAAGATCTAGAGATTGAGAATAAGTTAGGCCAATGACATTAAAGAAAGGCGCTTCTCGGGAGGCAACCCGAGGTAAGTAGTTAGGTAAGTTTTTGTTTTCTTTTTCAATAAATAAAGAGTTGGATTTTTGTGTTTTCGGCTAACCCGCAGGGAAACAATGAGAAACAGAGCTGCTGAAAAAGTCGCTGGCGAAATCGCACCCGCGGCCAAGAATCCTGAAAAAGCAAAACCCGCGGCCACCTGACCAGCCAGTTCCATATGCTTATATTGCGTCTTCTCTTGGCTCGTCTGTCGTCTTTGTTGTTCATGGCTTCTTTTTCATTGATATACACCACATTGTGAGTCTTCACATCACCTTTTCTCCCATGTTTTTATGTTTTCTCTTCTTTGATTTTCATTGAGGGAAATGAAAGGTTTAAGTGCGGGGGAGGGTTCTATTCATGTAGTTCATGCATTCGTTCTTATATTGCATTGAAAAGAAAAAAAAAATTAAAGGAAAAAATCCAAAAACATTATGCATTTAGGTCTTATCTCCTCTCATGTAGACCACTTGTCCTCGTGAAGTGTTATGTATAGTCTTGTCATGAAATCCCATAACTTGTTTGAGATGTTTAAGCCTTTATTCATTTACGGAGCATGATTTGATGATATTAATTGAGCATGTATAACTCATAGACATTGTAATATTGAAATCCAACAAAATATACCCTTGTGAGTATTTTTGGCCTTATTGGGACGATCTTCATATTCATGTCCTCTTGTTTTGTTGTGTGTGATACTCGTCCATGTTACTACCTCTTAGAATTGTGAATGACATCTATGTTGAGGCCGTATTATATTGATCATTACTTGTGATTTTCATGTGATTGAGGCATTACTTTTTCTTAGCCATGTTATTCCCTTTCCACCTTACATATTATCCTTTGCTTGAAGCCATTTTGAGCCTTTTAGCCCATCTTTTGTAGCTCTACAAAAATATCTCACATCCAATTTTAGCCTTACCCTATCCGGGAATTAGGGAGAAGATTGGTGAAAATGTATATTATTGGAGTGTCTTGAGCATTTTGGGTATGATGTTGGTTATTACTTCTTTTTGGTACTTCATATGGATGATTATTGTGCTTAATACTCGAGGCCTAAGGAGGATAAAATTCACTTAGGAGTAAAATTCGAGGTAAATACATAAAAAGAAAAGAAGAAAAAGAAGAAAAATCATCGAAAAATCAAAAGAGAAAAAAGAAGAAAGAAAGAGTGATATGGTTAACAAGAGTTGTGTTTAAGCTTGTTATGAATTTATGGAGTTGAGTTTGATGTCATTAGCGGAATAAGAAGTGTTTGGTTTTAGTGTTCTTCCGGTTGTGTAAAGTACTAACTCTTTTTCCCGGATTTTTAGCACCACAAGCCTAAATGTTTCTCTACCTTGATGTTCTTACCAAGCCCCATTACAACCCTATAGAAGACCTCATGATGTTTATTACTTGTAATATCATTCACGGTGGAGATTTTTTATGTTAATTTCAATTTTTATTTACCGTAGTTTCATGGATTTGAGTTTGAGTGATATTGATTAAACTTAAATACATGAGCGAGATAGAAACACTTATTTCCTGGTAAGGTTGGATGTAGATATTACTTTGTTCTTTGAGTTGCTAAATACATGCTATGATGTTATGCATTGTTTTATGTTCCAATATATTTTCAAATCTTTTGGTTTATGATGTGAAGATATCGATAACTTGTTTGTGGGATAAGTGGTTTGACTTGGTTTTGTTTGCTTGAGGATAAGCAAAGGTTCAAGTGTGGGGGATTTGATAGCGCTCATTTAGGTAGCCATAATAGGTTGCATTAAGCTTAGTTAAGGTGCATAACATGCATAAGTTAAGTAGAATTTGCATATTTACTCGCCATGTTGGTGGAGTCGGAATCTACACGTTTTTATTGATTATTTCAGGTAGATGTGGATCCCGACAAGGAACGAGGAGGCTCATGGATTAAGGAAGAGTCAAGAAGAGGAACCTACAAGAAGAGAATGGGAGCGGAATTGAAGTTCGAGAGCCTAAGTAAAGAACAAGTCAACAAAAGTTGTCGCCCGACAAGCTGAACTTGTATCACACTTTCTGGAGGCCTCGGTGGTCCGATTGACTATTATAAGCATGCGTTGGAAAGCTCTTTTCGAGAGCTACAACTTTTATGTTGATGTCGAGACCAAATTCATAACGGAAAAATTGCTAAAGACTGGAAAAGCCGCGCCCGCGGCTCAAGAGGCCGCACCCGCGGCCAGAACCTAGGCAGCTGACACCATATTCTGTAAAGGCGGCACCCGCGGCTTGGGAGGCAGCGCCCGCGGCCTTGCTGGGCCGGTTCAGCGCCGATTTTTATATCTTTCCTAAGTTGGGTCTATCTTTTGAAAACACTTTCTAGGGTTTTATGACGGTTCTTAGGCCTATTTAAAGGCTTGTTTTAGGGTGTTTTGGGGATCTCATCTAATCTTTTGACAATCGTTTGACAATGGAGGGCTAAACTATTTGGTTTCGCTTACGATTTGACACTCCGTTTGGTTGAATTGTGAGTTTTCTATTCTTGTTCTTATTGCATCATATGTTTCATCTTCTTTGTGCTTGAATGTTTTATGGTGTTTGATTCTATCTCGATTGATCACCTTTTTAGGATCTCATCATCGCTAGGGTTTTGAATTGTTCGTTATGATTCTTAATCTTTTGTAGCAAACATGTTCTAGTGGACTTCGTTAGAAAACTTGAATGTGTAGGAAGTTGACTATATGTTAAATATTTGTTCTTTAGGGGATTGATATTGCTTATAAGCTTTATACATCTTGAGACTTATTGCTATTCCTAGGATTAAACCTTAATCCGTGTTAAGATTGCCTAGGAGTAAGGGATTATTAGAACTCATAGGGCTAATAATCTATTCAAATCAAGATAAGAACATTTGATTGGAAAAGGAAAAGAATTTGAGTAGGAAACAAGGATCGAATTCACCAAATAGGGTTGAGAATTTTAGGTTAAACTATCTCTTAATTATTGATTCTCCTAACTTGTTAATATTTCTCATTCTCAACCACTTCAAACCCATCTTTTCTACAAATTGGTAAATACACACTACATAGGAATACTTGATTCTCTGTGGGATCGACCTCTTACTTGCTTGCTATACTAGTTTGTAGGTTTGAGTTTTATTTTGATAGGAAACACAACGATTTCGTCCTGTCAACATACATGCACTTGATTGATTACTCGACATTAAGCAAGACTTCAATTCAATCACATTCCAATAATATAGAAGCATGGGAGGAAATGTAGCAAGGTATAGTGCAAGTCTAAGTAACATGGCAACATGACTAGAATACGGGGACATGAGTTCAAATCAATGTATATTAGGAGGGAACATGTGTTTATCAAGGCTCATTCACACTAATATATTCTCAAATTTTCACAATTAATACATAACAATACTAATTGTAGGATAATCAACAATAGTTAACCTGAGGAATACAAAATAGATGGGCATGCAATAGATTCTTGTCACAAAAGGAATGATAAGCATCGAGGCATCATCGGTTATCATGCTAAAGAGAACATCTTATGAGGCATTCATATAAAGAAGAGTTGGTCACACTATCATGGACCTAATTCAGGAGGAGCAACCATCATATAGACTCATATCATGTGGCTCATGGTTCTAACCAATCATATGCTCAATACAAAGGGGTCAAGTAGACATGCTATGACAACATTTAATCATGATAGGAAGCAAGGCACAACACGGGACCTAAGCAATGGGGCAAGCATGGGTACAGAATGTCATACAACCACGAATTTACATTAAAGATCATCATCATAACATGTACTGGGAATTACGTAGCATATAAGGCATGTTGACATCAGATTATAACACATATCCATCAAGTAAGGGACTCACTCTATCATGATACTAGAACTGAATGATCACACTATCATGAACCTATTCGCAGGGAGGACATCAATTATACAACTTCCTAGCATATGACATATATATACTCATGCCCTAGTATGACAATGCAACAACTAAGTAGATCATGTCGGGATGATAGAGCGTAACATAGGTAACTCGGACTCACACAATGGTCATCATGAACATCAAGTATGTACGCACAGTCTCAAACTAAGGATCAAACTGTAGGTCAAGGAGTAGTGCATATAGAATCACACAATCACGGACAGAGCAATCAAGATAACCCGATAGAGGTCCGTAAGGGCAAACATTGAGTCTTCCCAACTGACTTATCACCCATCTTTCCCGTGGGACCTTGGAACGACTCTTCGTGATAAGAAGACACTGATGGATCGTCATAAGAATTGATAAGGACAACCCCGTGAACATCTCACTCTCTAACTCAGAATTACATCAAGGACCATCTTCCAATACTCTCTCGGACAACCCTCATATTCAATCATGATTCCCGACACAATGTGTTTACCAACCCAATTCGCCGTGGAAGACACTGACATCCGGGAGAAGGACTCGATAGAACCGTCGAGGGGCTAACATAGTTGAAGGGGCAGCTTCACACAAGCTGGGCTTGACCATAAAAGAAGAAGAGTACTCCCGCTATCCCATTTGCACAGATCATTCAATATTCATTACATAGTTAGGACATACCAATCAATCTTTAGCATATCAAGCACGCAACATAGAATCAGTCAACGTCAATTACAATGATCTCCTTGGAATCTTCCAGACCCAGCTGTAAAGGACAAGCTAATATTTCGCCTACCCATTCCCAACTACATCTAAAAGGGATGGTCTAACGCCTTCCTACCCACTCGATCCCTCTTTAGTTGGTTCTCCTCTTTTATCATAAGCCAAGTTCATATTTAGTCCAATTGAGTTAGGCATATTAAGTTCATTTTTCCCCTTTAAAACGCTTTCAAATTTTTTGAAATCCATGGACGGTTTTTCAAAAACATACACTCGACCCTTGCGTACCCGAATTGCACAACCTCGCTCTGATACCAACTTCGTAACGGCCCGGATATAAATACCCGGGTTATGTTGTGAAGGTCGGATACCTTCGTTTGGATGTTGCAATTCAGGTACGGGTCGAGGTTTCAAACCTCGAAGATCAGTATTCAAAGCGGGGATTTCGAACCCCAAGCAATCAAAGTCACAAAACCCAATACAAACGAAAGTAAAGCGGAAGCAAGGTGTAGATACAAGAGCCACGGAAGAGCCGGGTCAAAACCAAAATATGGTGGGTGATTGCCATTTATCAAGTTAGAATACATTAGCCGGATTCTTCAATTCGCCAAGAGATTCCCCGTGGAAGAAGCAAGGAGCAATCAAGAGCGGTACCTAACACTATCCACGAAGTCAGGCCCGGTAATCGCCTGCGGGTCCTATGACCGCGCTGAGGCCACATAACATGCCTATACCTAAATAAAAGATGACTAATGCAGTACAAGATTTAAATCACATAAGCATGTTTGACAGTTATAATATGCGGAAAAACTGTAAAGGGCCCAAGACAATGCCAAGTGGCATATCCCTCTCCTACCTCTGCACCCCTTCCTGTTAGTGCAGAGACTTGCCAGTTCGGTGCTATAGCATAACAATTTCCTCGTGGTGGTGCACTAACCACGACATCATCATATCATATCATATCATATCATATCATATCATATCATATCATATCATATCATATCATATCATATCATATCATATCATATCATATCATATCATATCATATCATATCATATCATATCATATCATATCATATCATATCATATCATCTCCTCTCTTGCCCGATGGTGCTGGGCTAATCATATCATATCATAGCATCTCATCTCTTGCCCGATGGTGCTGGGCTAATCATATCATATCATATCATATCATGTCATCTCATCTCTTGCCCGATGGTGATGGGTTAATCATATCATGCTCATATCGACTCGATAGACTCAGGGCACTCGATGGGGCTGGGCTACCCTATGACCCTAGCAAAGACTCTAGGACATTCACAGATAACGACCATTCTATATTCAAACACACATAGTAACCACATGCTCAATTCAATGCAATCCTAGCATGATACTACATGGTATGCTTTAATATGCAACAAAACTACACATTACATGACACATCAGGCAAGAGGTCCAGGTTATTGAGTAAGTCATGTAGGATACTTACCTGAAGATGCAGAACAGCAAGATAACACAAGCAAGGCCCAAATGCAAGTCCAAAGCAATCCAAAAGAAATACACACCTATCATGAAGCCATTTCCATAAGCTACCGGACCAATATTCATACATACGAAACCCGAGTTCTCAACACCCTCAAAACCAACCGATAGTAAAGCCGTTTTCCAAAACCTTAAATCCAAAATTAAGTCAACTCATATTCAAAATAATTCTCAAATCATAATTGGCCAAATTCCGACATTAAACATTTAAACCTTAAAACCAATCCCTCAAAATCACATTATAGAAATGATTCCAGCATTTTAAATTTCAAAATAAATCCATCTTCTGAAACCTTATACACAAAGCATTAACTCTTAGTCAACTTGCAAATTTATACTATTAAAATAATTCCGGCATAATTTACTTTATTTAAAACCATCATCTTAAAATTCACCTTTATAAAACCTTATATGAAATAACTCTTCTCAAATAATATTTAGCTACAAAAAAATACAATACCAAAATTAAATCATCTTTACTCATCAAATATATAATTCAAAGTCAATAAATTATCCCAAATTCCTAACGTCACATATTAAAACCCCACTCAATTACGTATTCCAAATAATCTCACTTTTAAAACCATGTAAAATAAAATATTAATATTTTCAGAATATATATATTATTATATTTCCAAAATCAGAAACATTATATAGAATAACATACATATATATAACTAACATAACATATAATATATTTAACACATAACATATAACCATATATATAACACAATTTAAAAAAAACAGCACATCAGCCCAAACCCTTAACCCGAAACCCAAGACCAAACTCGAGCCCATACCCGCATTGCACAATGAAATCTGAAAGAAAGGAGGTATCCGGATCCAAACCCGCTTGCCCATCAGAAAGGAAGAAGAGATGACCACCCGGTCCAAAGAAAAGAGAAAAGAAGAAAAGAAGAAAAGAGGACTAACCTGCCCAAAAGAAAAGGAGATCCGGCCCATACCCGAGCCCAGCAAAACCAAGGAAGAGAGGAGTCTCCAGGTCCAGCAAGGAAAGGGAATAAAAGAAGAGAGGGGGATCCGGATGGGCAAACGATATAACCCAGGAAAGCTCGGGTCCGGCCCAGCCCAACAAGGAACAAGGAGACCGTCTCCTACCACTGGCAAAACAGAGCTTGAAGGTGAGAAACGAAGGCGGAGAACGGGGGAAGACTCAGGCCATGGGTGTTCCGTTCCGCCCAAAAATCCACCCAGGTGATCGGAGTAGGATTCCGACCACAACCCAACCTCAAAGAAAGAAGCGACGTGCGAAGAAGGAGGGAGGAAGAGAGATTACCGAGATTCAAAAACTCAACTCCGGGGAGTGCTCGAGGGCTGCTCTGGCTTCATCAGTGAGAGGGGAGCTTCGTTCTGAGTCTATGAGGAAGGTAAGTGATTAAAGGTGCATTTTTTCATGGTTTGGAAACGAGAACACAAAACGAAACCGACCTTTAAATCAGAAAAACAAGGGAGTGATGCTCGCGGCGGCGCCGGCGGCTCCGGCGGCTCCGGCGGCCTTCTGTGCTTCCTCTGGGTGGCCTGGCTACATCTTTGGGCGTCGGAAAAGGAGAAGAGACGAGATGACTCCCTAGGATTGAAAACCGAAGTGAAGGAGGGATTCCACTCGGAAATGGTGAGGGAAGAGGGGGCGCTTCTTATGGATTTTCTGGGTTTGCAGAGGCGAATTGGAAGAGAGGGAGGAAGGCTCCCTCCTGGGTTTTGGAACGTGAAAGAGAGAGGAATGGAGGTGTGGTGGTCTGAGATTTGGAGGATGAGGGAGGGGCAGGAGAGTGGTCCTTGCAAAGTGTGTGTTGTTTGTTAGGCATGAGGAAGATGCCAATTTGAAGCAGCAGGTCGCAGCTGGCAGTGTGGAGAGAACGAGAGAGGAAAGAAAAGAGGAAAAGAAAATAGGGAGGAGTGGGCCCCACAACACAAATTTGAAATCCCGACACTCGATCCCGATTCTGCTCAGTAGAACGAATTCTCGACACTCGACAATTTAAATCATATTTTAAATCATTACGGGAATTAATACAATTTTATCGATAATCAAACTCAAAAACGGAATTAAAATCAGCTACAACCCAAATTTTAAAATGATGTCGGAATCTACTTCGAAAAGATTAAGAATAAAACACGTTGCTCGAGGACGGAATATTCAAAATTTTTCGAATATTCAAATCTACTCAAATATAATCAATTACCTTTCCAAAATAATAATATATAATAATATGAATCGATTCAGTCTTTACAGACAACCCCTTAAATGAGTTACATAGTACCCACTCAAGATGTATAGTCACTGAGTCGATCGAACTAGACTAAGATAAAAAAAAAAGCTAAACTAATTAAAATTTAAAACATAATTCCCATTTATGACTCTTATCCCATGCTCTTGCATATTAGATAGGAAAAAAAATTATAGGTTTTAATAATTTTCAGATTACTTGAATAATTTTAAAAAAGGAATAATGATCATATAAAAAGAAAGGAAGCTAATCATAGTATATATCGTTTCATACAAAGCACCATATTCTAAGTAATATTATACATTTAATTAGAACGATTGGATGGATAATTGGATACCAAATATTCTAATATTGATATACTACCATATAAGCTAGGATCCAATTTGAATTGTCTTCACAATAATATCATATATATACTCTTCTTTACAAGCACGTTACAATTGCACTACCAAAATCTACTACTTCCCAAACCGCCGAGGCACAAGGTATGTACATAAATCGCGTGCCATATATATTGGATATGCATTTTAATTGATATGATATGATACGATGAATCATATAAAAATATATACATGAGTACTTGTGATTTTGATGAATGTATAGGTTTAACAGAGGAGGCGCAGATGGAAAGATGTGTACAAGGTTGTTACTACTCTTGCAAGGCCAGAAGAATCAACAACCACCTCGAATGATAGAGTTATACGTCAAGATTAGTATTGGAAAGTGGAATTAATAGGAGTAAAAAATGGCTTTATAATAATTAATTATCTATACTAGTTAGCTTTTGAATAGGATTGGATCGATGTACCAATTTTATCTATACTAGTTAGCTTTTGAATAGGATTGCCCTTGGGAAATAGAACTAGTAATGGCAGACATCCAAACTATTCTCCTAGGAGTAAGAAATATTGAAATTTCTCACATTCCCCGAATTGGTAATCGAGTTGCGGATAGGGTTGCACACCTTTGCTACTCTACCAGGGGACCAAATTTATTCAATGATACATGTCTTCTTGACCTCATCCGTCAGGATGCTTTCGGGTAGAGTACTCTCACCCGAATCCTTACCTAATAAAAAAATAGTATATATCGTTTCATACAAAGCACCACGTTCTAATTAATATTATAAATTTAATTAGAACAATTGGGTGGATAATTGGATACCAAATATTCTAATTTTAATTAACTACCATATAAGCTAGGATCCAATTTGAATTGTCTTCACAATAATATCATATATATATTCTCCTTTACAAGCACGTTACAATTGCACAACCAAAATCAACGGTAAAAAAAAGAGGAGGAAATTTGGGCGGATTGCAATTAAAAATGGCGAAAATAATGAAGTCGATAATGGTGATTAGCTTGGTGTTGTCAATGGTTTTAGTTCCATCAAATGCAGGTTTGATTGGAATAATAAAATGTGCTGGACTTTGCACCCTCCGGTGTGCGGGTAACCCTTTTTGTCTCTTCCCTTGCTTTACCAAATGTAAGAAAACCTTTCCTCTTGACGTCGACGCCACCGCCGAAGGAAGAGAAGACGATTACTCTCTGTGTATCACTGGTTGTGCTCTTTCCAATTGCTTCTCCTCTACTACTTCCCAAACCGCCGATGCACAAGGTAAGTGTAAATCGCGCGTCGTATATATTGGATATGCATTTTAATTGATATGATATGATACGATGAATCATATAAACAAATATAAATGAGTACGTGTGATTTTGATGAATGTATAGGTTTAACAGAGGAGGCGCATATGGAAAGATGTGTACAAGGTTGTGACTACTCTTGCAAGGCCAGAAGAATCAACAACCACCTCGAATGATAGAGTTATACGTCAAGATTAGTATTGAAAAGTGGAATAAATAGAAATAAAAAACGGCTTTATAATAATTAATTATCTAAACTAGTTAGTTTTTGAATAGGATTGGATCGATGTACCAATTTTATTTAAAAGCTCATTTTAGCTTCAGATTATTAATTATTTGAAATAAGTATGTTTCATTTTTTTTAAATAATGGAAAGAGTTTTGGTACACCAAACATATCTGGCTATATATCTGAGTGTATAGAAAAGGTTGGACAAGTAGGTAAAATTGTTACAAACAAATTAAATGATCCTAAGGAATACAAACACATAAACTAGACAAGTTAAAATGATTCTCAAGAATGTGATCATTTCTTGATTGAATGAAAATCAAGCAACATTTGTGTGAATTTGGTGAGAAGAGAATACGAAGAGGAGATGGCGAAGGGCAGGAATCTGGAGCCCCAAAGGGAGATTTCCCCAAACTATTTCTCTTATTTCTCTCACAGGTAAAAACTGTAACAACTAACAACCCCACATTACATGTATATATTCTAGTGCATAAGCCTATACAATAATTGTACTTAATTAGAATATACACATTTATACATCAATCCGTTGCGCATCTTGCCGACAATCCTGTGTTCCACGAACGGACGAATCACATTCGTGTTGACTGTCACTTCATTCGTGATATGATTCTAGATCGTTTCATTCGAACTGCTCATGAACTTCTGACATTTTTACTAAACTGTAACATGTGTTCTAGAGTCCTCATTCGTCCAATGGACATGTATAAATATGCGTTGGAAAGCTCTTTTCGAGGACAACAACTATCATAAAGACATCAAAGTTGTAATGTTTGTTCTCCCACGCCATAGGAATTGAATGGTACTAACATACTCCAATAAACAAGCCGCCAAAGTAAGCAACATACATTACTCCCAAACCAGATGAAGAAGGCAGTTGATCATTGCATAAGTGTAACGGTCCGGATATAAATACCCAGGTTACGTTTCGAATGGTCGAATACCTTTGTTCGGATCTTGCCATTCAGGTACGGGTCAGTCCGGTTCTTTGCTTTCGCCCAGGAGGATCCCTCGCCATTGAAGCACAGAGCAGCAAAAGGGCGGGTACCTAAGTCTATCCACGAAGTCAGGCCCAGAGACGCATGCGGGCCCTAAAGACCTCGCTGAGGACATATAATACGTCAATACCTAGAATAAAGGATTTCTAATGCAGTACGGAATTTAAATCATACTATCATGCCCCTAGTATATATAATATGCAGAAAAGAACTGTAAAGGCGCCCAAATAATGTCAAGTGGCATATCCCTCTCCTACCTCTGCACCCTTTCCCGTTAGTGCAGAGACTGGCCAGTTTGATGCTATAGCATATCATATCTCATCATAGCATATTATATCTCATCATCATATCATATCTTATCATCATATCATATATCATGCTCATGCCCGATGGTACTGGGCTATCTCATCATCATGCTCATATATCGACAATACTAACTCAGGGCACCTGATGAAGCTGGGCTACCCTATGACCCTAACAAAGACCCTAAGACTCACAGATAACGACCGTTCTCTTTTCAAACGCATAAAGAATATGGATGCTCATTCATAAGTGCACTTTCTAAGCATGATACTACATGGCATGCTTTTATGCATATGCAACACCTATAAACTATATGACACATCAAGCATGAGGTCCGGGTTACTGAGTAAGCTCCCGTAGGAAATAATCAGCAATAGCAATCAATCAAATCATGTCACAAATCACCTAGCATATATCATAAGATGTGCATAAGTCTACGTCTAAGTCACACAAGGCGCCCCTAACTATCGCACATAAGTTCACATAACTATAGAATATCGCATCTTAACATTTCATCCTTATCACCTCAACTCATCTCATCATCTTCCTTATTCATTTCCATCAATCAGCTCATACCGTCACATATCGCCTTATTCTCATATCATCTTAATCCTTCCATTTTATCTTAACTGTCATATTTCATCATGTCTCATCTTATATATCATCCCATAATATCATATAACATCTCATCATGCGTCATAATTCAATTCAAGATTCCAACAGGTCAAATCATGCTCCAATTCACATATAACCATATCTTATTCACATACTTCGCATCATGCTTATCAGATTAAGATATCGCCATAAGTATATATCATATTATAACACAACACTTCATAGCATGCTTCATAATCAACACATAACACATCACTATCACATATGTTAATTTACAAATCAGACAAGTCAATTTCCCAAGATTCCCGAAGCTCTTAAATCTCAAGTTAGATCAATCTTTATTTAAAACATCTTTTCCAAGTCACACTTGACCCAAAAATCCATTTATAAACCATTGCGCTTTAATTAACTTATATTATTTTATTAAAATAAATCCGGCAAGATAAGGATATTTCCAAAATTCCTCCTTTCATTTATTAAACCAATTCCCTTTTTCTAAATCAACTTCTAACCTTTAAAACCCTTTGTCCAAATTCTTTTCTTTTTAAAATCCATATATCATAATATTATACTTTTAAACCTCAAAATATAATAGTATTTATATTCCACTTATTCAATATATTCTATATCGAATATATATAAGACTTAGAAATTCTTTTTAAAAATCAAGTCCGATTAATAATATATTTTAATTCCCAATAATTTTAAAAGTCATGATTTTATATTATCTATAATCTAATTATTTAATAATATATTTAATTGAACCGAAAATACCCCAAATAATTTTATACACAATATACATTATATATAAAATATACCCAATTCAAATTAGGGCTCAAAGAAATAGGCCCAACCGAAATGAAATCAGAGGCCCAAATAACAAGCCCAAACCAAATGAAATCTCAGACCCAACCCGATCACTTTTCACCATCCCTACCATTTACCCTGTTCGACGCCAGAAGAAAATGAATGAGTAGGGAACGGCCGGCGGCGATGGAAGCTTGCCCCGACCACTCACCCGCTCTCCGATAACCCACCCCGACAACCCAAGATCAAGAACGAGCAAGAAGGAGGAGAGGGGAGAGTGCTCACCAAAGGTCTTCGGATTCGTAGGGAAGCTCGTCGGTGGCGCCCCGGTTCGTCGAAGGCGGAATCCAAGTGAGTTCAGCCTAGGCCAGAATGAAGAGGTGTAAAGGTGGGGCTTTACCGGATCTCGAAGCAAAAGAAGGAGGAATGGAGCCATACCGAACCTTTGGTACGCGAAACAGGGGAGGGAAGGGATAACGCGGCTCGGTGGCTTCGTCGGAGATTTATCAGAGCTCCTAGGAGACTCAGGAAAGCTGGCGGCGGCGGTGACTCTTCTCTGGGGTGACCTCGGCTCGTCGGCCAGCTCGGAGGAAGACTCGAAGTGGCTCGAGCTCGAATGGAAAGGAGGAGCGTGTGTGGGTCGTGGCTCTCGGGTCGCGCCGATGAAGAAACGAAAGGGAGGGGTTGCTTGGAGATTGAGGGAGTGTATTTTCAGCTTGAGTTCCAAAGGAAAAAGAGAGGGGATGGAGCTATTTGGTGTAGGAATTGAAAGAAAAAAGAGATGCAGAGGGAGGAATGTGAAATGGAAGAGAAAACGTGAGGGTGTTTGTGTGTGGAGGGGATTATGTCTCCAAAGGAAATCAGGGAGGGAGTGGCTGCTGGTGTTTGCCGACCACAGAGAACAAAAGGAAGGGAGAGAGGCTTCCTGGGTTTCTTTTGATTCAAATGGGTTTGTAAAGGAGGGTTAAAGGATTTGCGGTCGTAGGTTTGACATTCAAAGGTACTGCTGCAATTGTGTTTGCAAACAAACAAGGGTGAAGGTGGGGGTCTGTTTTCTGAAATCAAACAGGAGGGAGGGAGGGTGTAGATGTCAGTTAGCTAGAAAAGGAAGTGGGCAGGATGGAAGTAGGTACTGTTGCTGCTACACAGCAAAGGAAAGGAAGGCTGGTGGTCTGATCAAAGCAAGGAGAAGAGGACAAGGGAGTAGGAAAATACAAAAGTGGTCCCATGGTCTCAATTTCAAAATCCGAAAATTAAATTTTGAACCCGCTCTCTCGAACCAATCCCCGTTCAAACAAAATTTTAAATCGAGATTTCAATCTGAAATAAAAAAATCCAATTTAGATTTTCAAAATCTTGGAATCTAAAAGCGGAATAAAAATCCGATTTTGAATAATGTCAAAATTTACTTAGAAGGATTTTGAATAAAATTAATTGCTCGAGGACAGGAATTTTCAAAAATTCTTCGAATATCAATCTTAACCCGTTATAATTTATCATTAGATAGAAAATATTATTTTAAAATCTCTCGGTCTTTATAATAAGTGAGCGTAGAGACCTTGTCGTGAGTCCTCGTATTTAAAGCAGCCAGGACCTTACATGGAGAGTGAACTATCAATTACTCGATCCTAATGAAACGGCCCGGGATTATAATTCCTGGGTTACATTTCGAGGGATGAAAACCCTCGTTGGGATCGTGCGCCCCGAGTATAGGTTGAAGTTTTGAAAGCCTAATCTAATGTTTCCAAAGTGGGATTTCATACCCAAATTCGAAACGTATCGTTGAAATCCCCGGGGAAGTCCCTTGTACCTATCGTAAGTCTATGCGTGGAAAACCAGTAGTCATGCAAATAGCGAAATCAAGTGTAATACAATAGGGTTCCACGGCAGAGCCGGGTCAAAACGGAGTCTAAAAATATAAATCCAAAACCATGGTCAGAGTTTGGTGAAGTAGATAACTCCAGCGCTCGCTCTCCACCGAACAAAATGACCCGCGCAATATGTAAACAGCACCAATGGGATGAACATAAATAATACCTAAAAATGGTAATGGTGAGCGGGATCAGAATGATGCCCACCTGCTGCATCCCGGCTCTAAGCACACATATACGCTATACCTTATAAAGATGCTTCTAGATGCAAGGCATAATATTAACACACTAGCATGTCCCTAAGATCAAGTACTTAATAATAGATAGGGCCCCAGCAAAGAATACCAAATGGTATGTCCCTCTCCTACCTCCACCCCCTTCCGATAGGGCGGAGACTGGCCAGTTCATGAATGCATTCCTTTATCGTCGGGCGGTCCGCAGACTCAACCCGTATCCACAATAAATAAAGCCCGCAGGCAGCTCATAATATAAGTAAAGAAAGTTCCATGACTCGATCGACTCAGGACGGAACCCGATGGACTGGGCCATCCTATGACCCTAGCAAAGACTCTAATTACTTCACAGATAACAGCCGTTCTGTTTACATACGCATAAAGAAATAGAATGCTCAACGGTCAATGCAACCTAGCATGATACCGCATGGCATGCTGATCATGAATGCAAGCACCTAGTATATCATGCACATAAAGCAGGGAATATCTCTCTATCAATCTGAGTAAGCTCCGAAGAGACTTACCTGGTAAGCAGAACGGCAAAAGGCAATCAACCAGGCAATATGAAATCCGACACGTCATAGATGGTCACCTAATAAGTATAAGCACATGAATGAGTCTATCTCTAAGGCACACAAAGCATGAAAGTATCACACACACAACTACACAACTTAACACAATAACCGTCACATCATCATTTTCATCATCTTAACTTTATCTCGTAATCCATCATCTCACAACTCATACCATATTCCATATAATTCTCCAATTCATCATCTTAAGACAATTCCAATTCGTACTTAGCCAATTTGCATGCTATCACCTCATACTCTTACTTAGCATATAATTGTATATTTCATTATAATAATCATCTCTTATCATATAATATATATATATAACATCATCAAAGTCTAATATTTAATCTCGTCTAATAATCACCACATTATCATGCTATTAGTCAATTCAATCATACCGTTAATCAGACGATCAAATCATCAAGTCCAAATAATATAATTTAAAATCCCAAATAATATAATATGATATTTTAATTACCCTTTATTATTTAATAAACCATCTCTTTATAAAATCCCCAAAATAATATTTTATATTTAAATCCTCAAATAATATTATAGTATTTTAAATACCGTAACCAATTAAATAAATAACCGATTAACTCGACCGAACCAAACCCAACCGAACCAAATCAAACCGAACCAAACCAAATCAAACCAAACCGAACCGAACCGATTTAATATAATATAATAATATAATATATAATAATATAATAATATAGCAATATAATATATAAATATATATATATGGGACCCACGAGTCATCTTCAACATTTGAATCCGGAGGATCCCGCCAAGGAGCTCGAGCTCGCCTGCACCATGCCCAGTTCGACGCCGGCCTCGAATGCGCCAGCCTTGCCGTGCCGGAGCTCGCCCAGCTCGACCTTGCTCGCACCTCCCACGCCCGGTCCAGCTCACGCCCGCAGCCCGCTCCTCGCACTCACGCAGCTCGACCACGCTCTCGCGCTCTCGCTCACGCCGACCGAGCTCCGATGATCGTCGGAGCTCTCGACCTCACCCGATCGACCCGCACTCAGCCCACGCTCACTCCCGACTAGCCTAGACATTGAAAAAGACTAAAAAACGAATCGAAACGAGGATAATTTCGGAGCTCACCGAGATGGGTTTTTCGCGACTTCGGAGCTCTCGACCGGAGTTCTGGGCGTCTTCGGTGGCTCGCGATGGCTCGTCGGACCTACACCGGACAGAGGTGAGCGCGATGGTGAAGCTCGGGAACAAATCCGATCGAAAACGGACGAGAAACGCTTACCGGAAGTTAGCTTCGCGATCGAACGGGCGATGGACTTCGGAGGCTCGGTGGTGGCGCTGGGGAGCTTCTGGGCTGTTCCGGCTGCTGGTGGCGGCTCCGAGGGGTGTGTGGGTCCTTCCGCTGGTGGCTCAAGGTGGAAGGGGGGAAGAAGGAGGAGGAGACGAGGTGTGTATGGTGGTGCTTGGAGGTGCGACGGTGATGGAAGGAGGAGATGGAAGATGGTGATGAAGAGGGTGATGGTGATGTATAATGACGGGGGAGGGATGGGTAAAGAAGACAAAGTAGGGGGTATGGTTGTAGGGTATGGGGAAGCAGGTGAGATTTGACGTGTGGGTTTGGTTAAACCAAATACCCGGAATTAAATCCCGAATATGCGAATTTCGAACCCTAAAATTAATCCCCGAATGTTAGTTTTCCCGACTCTCGCTTTCCCGATCAATTAGATTTTTAAAACTTAAAAGGATATCACCATCCGATTTTTATTTTAAATTTTTCAAGGCGAAAAGACAGAATCGTTCGTCAAACGTTTAAATTCAGGTCAGAATCTGTTAAACGGGTTTTTAAATCCGATTTAATTAAATTTTAAATTTCTTTTTTCCGATAAAATTAGGGTTTAAAAATCCGTGCCTTTACACCTAAGGTGCTCAATCGGTCTTTAATCAAGCTTAGTTTGTTGCATGAATTTGCTTGTAAATCAAGCAATCAAGCAATTACATGAAGTTTTAAAAAGAAAAAATAATAAATAAGAAAGAAAGAAAACGAAAATCATACAAACATCATTTTTTAAAATCCAAAACATCTCGTTTTTAATTTCATCATAAACCTCAATTATTTCTTGTTCAACCTAAATCCTAAAATTAGTCCGGATCATGGGTCAGACTGGACTCACTTGTGAGTGAGAAGGACAACCCCTTAAATGAGTTACATAGTACCCACACAAGATGTAGAGTGACTGAGTCGATCGAACTAGACTAAGATAAAAAAAAGCTAAACTAATTAAAATTTAAAACATAATTCCAACTTATGACTCTTATCCCATGCTCTTGCATATTAGATAGAGAAAAAATTATAGGTTTTAATAATTTTCATATTACCTGAATAATTTTAAAAAAGGAATAGTGATCATATAAAAGGAAAGGAAGTTAATCGTAGTATATATCGTTTCATACAAAGCACCAAGTTCTAATTAATATTATAAATTTAATTAGAACGATTGGATGGATAATTGGATACCAAATATTCTAATATTAATTTACTACCATATAAGTTAGGATCCAATTTGAATTGTCTTCACAATAATATCATATATATATATATATACTATTCTTTATAAGCACGTTACAATTGCACTACCAAAATCAACCTTAAAAAAAAAGAGGAATTTTGGGCAGATTGCAATTAAAAATGACGAAAATAATGAAGTCAATAATGGTGATTAGCTTGGTGTTGTCAATGGTTTTAGTTCCATCAAATGCAGGTTTGATTGGAATAATAAAATGTGCTGGACTTTGCACCCTCCGGTGTGCGGGTAACCCTTTTTGTCTCTTCCCTTGCTTTACCAAATGTAAGAAAACCTTTCCTCTTGACGTCGACGCCACCGCCGAAGGAAGAGGAGACGATCACTCTCTGTGTATCACTGGTTGTGCTCTTTCCAATTGCTTCTCCTCTACTACTTCCCAAACCGCCGAGGCACAAGGTACGTACATAAATCGCGCGCCATATATATTGGATATGCATTTTAATTGATATAATATGACACGATGAATCATATAAAAATATATACATGAGTACGTGTGATTTTGATGAATGTATAGGTTTAACAGAGGAGGTGCAGATGGAAAGATGTCTACAAGGTTGTGACTACTCTTGCAAGGCCAGAAGAATCAACAACCACCTCGAATGATAGAGTTATATGTGAAGATTAGTATTGGAAAGTGGAATTAATTAATTGGAATAAAAAATGGCTTTATAATAATTAATTATCTAAACTAGTTAGCTTTTGAATAGGATTGAATCGATGTACCAATTTTATTTAAAAGTTCATTTTAGCTTCATCTTATTAATTATATAATAATAAGTATGTTTCATTTTTTATTAAATAATGGAAACAGATTTGGTACACGAAACATATCTGGCTATATATTTGAGTGTATAGAAAAGGATGGACAAGTACATAAAACAGTAACAAACAAATTAAATGATCCTAAAGAATGCAAACACATAAACTAGACAAGTTAAAATGATTCTGAAGAATGTGATCATTTCTTGATTGAATGAAAATCAAGCAACATTTGTGTGAATTTGGTAAGAAGAGAATACGAAGAGGAGATGGCGAAGGGCGGGAATCTGGAGCCCCAAAGGGAGATTTCTCCAAACTATTTTACTTATTTCTCTCACAAGTAAAAACTGTAACAACTAACAACCCCACATTACATGTATATATTCTAGTACATAAGCCTATACAATAATTGTACTGAATTAGAATATACACATTTATACATCAATCCGCTCCGCATCTTTCCGACAATCCTATGTTCCACGAACGGACAAATCACATTCGTGTTGACTGTCACTTCATTCGTGATATGATTCTAGATGGTTTCATTCGAACGGCTCATGAAGACATCAAAGTTGTAATGTTTGTTCTCCCACGCCATAGGAATTGAATGGTACTAACATACTCCAATAAACAAACCGCCAAAGTAAGCAACATACATTACTCCCAAACCAGATGAAGAAGGCATTTGATCATTGCATAAGTGAGCGTAGAGACCTTGTCGTGAGTCCTCGTATCTAAAGCAGCCAACACCTTACATGGAGAGTGAACTATCAATTACACGATCCTAGGGTGCTCAATCGGGCTTGAATCAAGCTTAGTTTGTTGCATGGATTTTGTAAAGACTGAATATATTTTGTATTATTATTCTATATATTAAATGATTATTATTAAATTCAATAAAACCCGTCCTCGAGCGCAAGTTTTGATTTTAAAGTTATTCCGGCATCGTTTTGAGAATTTAGATTCTATCAGGTTTAATTCCACATTCCAGCTCCGAGTATCGAAAAAATAATTTATTTCCGTTAATCTTGAAATTGAATTGAAATTTCATTAAATTTGATTTAGTCGGGATTCGATCGGGCGAGCGGGTTTTGAGTCTTTTCCGCTAATTTGAATGGGTATTGTGGGGACCTCTTTTAATTTCTATTTTATTTTCTTTTTCTTTTCCCTCTCTCTCTCTCTCTCTCGCTGCTCACTTCCCACACTAATTTCAGAATTGGTCCCCTCCCTCACATTTGTCTCTTCTCCCTCATCCACTAACAAACACCAATCCACACCCCTTCTTCCCCCATTTCTTTGCAATTGCCAGGAAAGCCACAAACCTCTGCACCTCCTTCAACCTGCAGCTCCCCTCCTCCTCCCCCCTTTTTCAATTTCTGAAAACCCTCACAAACACACCCTTATCCCCTTCTTCCTCCTTTGTGTGCCGAGTGAAGGGGGCTTCTTCTCCTCCATTTCGAGCCAGCCACCACCACCATACCGAGCCACCAACAGCTTTCCGTCACCACTAGAACGCCGCCACCACCGCAGCGCCATTCCTCCCCGCCCCTGTTTTGCCGAGTCAAGGAGTTTAGTGCACACACCAACTCCTCCTCCTTCAACCTCCTTCCCCGAGACGGAAGCAGCAACAGCACCTCCCGGAGACGCCAGAAATCACAACCGCAGCCAGGAGAGCCCCAAAGTCAGCCGACGCCGCCGAGCATCTCCTCCCGTCCTGTTTCTTTTATTCCGGCCTCAACCTTCCCGCTCAAGGAACCGTCCTTTGACGAGCTCGCAGGATCTCCGACGAACCGAATCAAATCTCCAAGCTTTCTGGCGTCGATTGCCCTAGGTGAGCCCCTCTCCCTCTCTCTCTCTCTTCTTGTGTCCGTATATGGGTGTGTGTCGGGTGGTCGGAGTCGAAGCCGGAGTCCGGGAGCGCCGCCGGAGGCCTCCCCTTCCCTCTCCCTTCTGCCATTGTCGAACCTAGCTGAGCAGAGAGCTCTTTTCCATTCTTCTATCGATATGGGGGAAGAAGAGGACAGTGGGCCCCTTGCCACCTCCTCCGCCATGTAACCTATGGGGCCACCCTTTTTTTTAATCCCTCATGGGTTCAGATTTGGGTTAAAGAATGAATGGGTTCTTTGGGCCTATTTTGCTGGGCCTTGGCGTGGATCCGGGTATAAAAAAGGGCGGACCTTCCTTCTTTTCTGATAAATCCGGTTTGGGCTAAGCTTTGGGCGGGTTTGGATCTTTCTTTCGGGTATATTAGGTTGGGCTTTTGAGTTGTGTTTATGTTATATATATATGGTATGTGTTATATTATTTTATATACATATGTTATATTATATGTTTATTTCCGATTTTTTCGGATGTGTATATATATTTTGTGAAAATATTAATATATATTTTCAAAAGGTTTTATAAGTGATATTAATTGATTTGGCGTTATATATATATATATATATATATATATATATATATATATATATATATATATATATATATATATATATATATATATACCTTATCTGATGTTGGTATTTTATTTTGTTAGTAGATATTATAAAAGTGATTAAAATGATATTAATTGATGTTTATATATATTATTATGATATTATGAGGGGTTTAATAAATGTTTTAGAAATGTGGGTTATTAAAAAGGATTCATTTTGGTAATTTCTTATATTTAAATATTAGTTGGAGTGTGTTATTGATGTTGTTTAAAAATGGAGTTTTAAAGTAATATTTGAGAAGGGTTACTATATAATGATTTATAAGGTGATTTTAAGATGATGACTTTTAATTAAGTAAGAAATGCCGGAACTAGTTCTATACTATGATTTTGAGAAGATGGATTTATTTGAAATTTAAATGCCGGAATTATTTCTATAATATGATTTTTAGAGATTGGATTTCAGGTTTAAATGTTTAATGTCGGATCTGGCCAAGTATGATTTGAGAATTATTTTGAATATGAGTTGAATTAATTTTTGTTTTAAGGTTTTGGAAAACGGCTTTACTATCGATTGGTTTTTAGGGTGTTGAGAACTCAGGTTTCGTGTGTATGAATATTGGTCCGGTAGCTTATCGAAATGGCTTGATGATAGGTGTGTATTGCTTTTGGATTGCTATGGACTTGCATTTGGGCCCTTGCTTGTGTTATCTTGCTGTTCTGCATCTTTAGGTAAGTATCCTACGGGACTTACTCAGTAACCTGGACCTCCTGCCTGATGTGTCATGTAATGTGTAGTTTTGTTGCATATTAAAGCATGCCATATAGTATCATGCTAGGATTGCATTGAAATGAGCATGTGATTACAATGTGTGTTTGAATACAGAACGGTCGTTATCTGTGATAGTCCTAGAGTCTTTGCTAGGGTCATAGGGTAGCCAAGCCCCATCGGGTGCCCTGAGTCTATCGAGTCGATATGAGCATGATATGATTAGCCCAGTACCATCGGGCAAGAGATGAGATGATATGATATGATTAGCCCAGCACCATCGGGCAAGAGATGAGATGATATGATATGATATGATTAGTCCAGCACCATCGGGCAAGAGATGAGATGATATGATATGATATGATGATGCCGTGGTTAGTGCACTAACAAGAAGGGGTGCAGAGGTAGGAGGGGGATATGCCAGTTGGCATTGTCTTGGGCCCTTTACAGTCTTTTATGCATATTATATATATACTAGGGGCATGATAGTGTGATTTAAATCTTGTACTGCATTAGTCATCTTTTATTTAGGTATAGGCATGTTATGTGGCCTCAGCGCGGTCAGAGGACCCGCATGCGATTACCGGGCCTGACTTCGTGGATAGTGTTAGGTACCGCTCTTGATTGCTCCTTGCTTATGTGACGAGAATCTCTTGGCGAATTGAAGAATCCTGCTAATGTATTCTAACTTGATAAATGACAATCACCCACTGTTTTTTGGTTTTGACCCGGCTCTGCCGTGGCTCTTGTATCTAAACCTTGCTTCCGCTTTACTTTCGTTTGAATTGGGTTTTTGTGACTTTGATTGCTTGGGGTTCGAAATCCCCGCTTTGAATACTGATCTTCGAGGTTTGAAACCTCGACCCGTACCTGAATTGCAACATCCGAACGAAGGTATCCGACCTTCGAAACGTAACCCGGGTATTTATATCCGGGCCAATGCAAAGTTGGTATCAGAGCGAGTTTGTGCAATTCGGGTACGCAAGGGTCGAGTGTATGTTTTGGAAAACCGCCCATGGATTTCAAAAGATTTGAAAGCGTTTTAAAGGGGAAAAATGAACTTAATATGCCTAACTCAATTGGACTAAATATGAACTTGGCTTATGATAAAAGAGGAGAACCAACTAATAAGGGACCGAGAGGGTAGAAAAGGCACTAGACCATCCCTATTGGATGTAGTTGGGAATGGGTAGGCGAAATATTAGCTTGTTCTTTACAGATGGTTCGGGAAGACTCCAAGGAGATCGTTATAATTATCATTGACTGATTCTATGTTGAGTGCTGATATGCTAAAGATTTGATTGGTACGTCCTAACTATTGAATGATCTGTGCAAACGGGATAGCGGGAGTACTCTTCTTCTTATATGGTCAAGCCCAGCTTATGTGAAACAACCCCTTCCACTATGATAACCCTTGACGGTTCTATCGAGTCTTTCTCTCGGATGTCAGTGTCTTCCACGGGAAATTGGGTTGGTAAACACATTGTGTTCGGAATCATGTATGGATGTGAAGGTTGTATGAGTGAGTATTGGAAGGTGGTTCTTGATGTTCCTTTGAGTCAAAAGTAAGGTGTTTCTGAGGTTGTCTTTCTTGATTCTTATGACGATGAATCGATGTCTTCATACCATAACAAGTCGTATCCATGTCCCACGGGAAAGATGGGTGATGATTCAGTTGGGAAGAGTCAATGTTTGCCCTTATGGACCTCTATCGAGTTATCTTGATTGCTCTGTCCGTGATTGTGTGATTCTATATGCCCTACTCCTTGACCTACAGATTGATCCTTAGTGTGAAATTGTGCTTATGTGCGTTGATGTTCATGATGACCATTGTATGAGTTCGAGCTACATTTGTTATATCCATATCATCCTGACATGATCTACTTAGTATATTGCATTGTCATATTAGGGCACGAATATATATGTCATATGCTAGGAAGTTATATAATTGATGTCCTCCCTGTGAATAGGTTCATGATAGTGTGATCATTCAGTTCTAGTATCATGATAGAATGAGTCCCTTACTTGATGAATACGTGTCATAATTTGATGTCAACATGCCTTATATGGTACGTAATTCTCAGTACATGTTATGATGATGATCCTTAATGTAAATTCGTGGTTCTATGACATCCTGTATCCATGCTGGTCACATTGCTTAGGTCTCGCGTTGCACCTCGCTTCCTGCCATAATTATGTGTCGTCATCGCATGTTTAATTGACCTATTGTAATGATTGTACTACTGAGTGATTAGAAGCATGAACCACATGATATGAGTCTATATGGTTGTTGCTTTCTCCCGAGTTAGGTACATGGTAGTGTGATCATCTCTTTTTTATATGAATGCCTCATAAGATGTGCTCTTTAGCATGCTAACCGATGATGCCTCGATACTTATCATTCGTCTTATGACAATAATCTATAACATGCCCATCTATTTGGTATTCCTCAGATTAACTATTGTTGATTATTCTACAATTAATATTGCTATGTGTTAATTGTGCTAAATGGAGAATATGTTCGGGTGAATGAGTCTTGATAAATACATGTTTCATCCCAGTATACCTTGATTGAAACTCATGTCCCCATATTCTAGTCATGTTGCCATGTTATTTAGACTTGCTTTATACCTCGCTGCATTTCCTCTCATGCTTCTATATTATTGGAAGGTGATTGAATTGAAGTCTTGCTTAATGTCGAGTAATCAATCAAGTGCATGTATGTGTCCTGTGTTAGGTTGAGCCATTAGTAACATATAGAATCCTTGATTATGACTTATGCACATTTATGCTTTACTTACATTATTGTTCATTCTCTCTTCAACTAGGTCCCTGATAGTGTGGTTCTTCCCTCTCTTTATCCTCTTAAATGTTCTAATCATCCTAATAAGAGTGATATTGGATTCGAAGATTGACTTGCATTTTGTGATGGTTAATTCTAGCATGTTTACATGTTCTCACTCGGTGGTATCCCTCTATTACTCTATGATATTCTCTCATGCTTGCATGAATGTATGACTTGACACCTCGCATGATGACACACCACCCAATATCATGATTTTGCATATGCATGATGCATGAATATCGGAATGAATCTAGTTGAATTACTTTAATTGTACTCATGTTCGATGTGTGCTATTAGTATCATGTAAGACTTATGATTTCCAATATGACTCACTAAATGGTGACTTGCCATACTTATTTTATTACGTAAACATGCTTGTTTTATAGTGTGACAATTATTATACCATTTTATGTGCCCTATAATGATTCATTCCTAGCATGATTATAATCTATCGCCCCTGATGTTAGCTTGGTTACTCAGTGGTGATCCGATTGCTTTCATGTACATCATGCCGAACTCATTTAAACACTCTTGACTATGCCATGCCTGATCATGTATCTCTAGCATCATGAAGGATCTATGCTCTCTAAATGTATCTCGTCGTATGATTACATGTCATCCTTAACCTACTATGTGATCATTGCTGTTAGATGTGATAGTCACTATGCTGCTCTTATGCGTCCTCGTATGACGCTTCGTCTGATTGTTATAATATACTTTGCCATGATATATTTGGACTCATTTGTTGATGTGTATACCATGTTGTTACATATATCGTATACATGATGCTCGTTATCTTCAATTAAATCCCGCATGACTTCGAATAATACATGATCATTGTTAGTTCCGCATAGCTTGCTTGAAGTTGCTAGGCATATCTGCTTCCATGGAATCATAGACTACTAGCTTGTTTCACGAGCATCAGTGTAGGACTCGATCATGTCTTTGGAATGAATATGTATGTCGTTGTTCCTTGAGATAGGTACGTGTTAGTGTGGATTAATGTGATTGATACCCTCCATGATGCATTCACGTTTGATTGTCACAATTGTAACCTAGTAGACTTCCATATGGGCATCGTTACTATTCCCGGGTCGGAGTCCTGTCTCTAGTCGTGTCATCTTTAGCTTGGGTCCATTTTGTCTCCGAAAGAAACATTGGGTTATCCGCTCTTGTCACTCCCCTATCTCCTCTAACTTGGACTCCTACGCGATACATTGGATGAGCGACCGCATGGAAAAGGGAATAGGAAGTTAGATAGCGATAGAGCAGCGCAGCGGAAGCGTGGGCCCATAACCCACGGTCCTCAGGATCGACAATGTCGACGGAACCGGCTTGTTTCGGGGGTGGCGGTTATTGAGTACGATATGACTTGCAAGCGAGAGTGTCCTCCGTTCGAATTATTAATCCTTTATGAATATGTTGATGATGATATTGGACTTACCTGACGTTGGAATTAACATGTTGATGTGCTGACGTGATGATGATTGCTTGATTACCCATTGTCTATGATGATATACCTGATTCGATGCCTTACATTCCTAATGTGCCATGATGACTTGATCTGATGCTACTCTGAGTTGCTAAGCATGATCTAAATTCCTTGCCTATAAGTATGAACTGCAAATGCTGTGAAATCTGGATTGTTTATCGGATATGGTTATGATCGATGAAACTTGCTAGCTTGATTTGATTAGGTTCATATATGATGTTTTGCAATACTTGTTGAGCATGACGGTAAATTGAGATTTTTGATACAGTTGCAATACTTAATGATGAACTAATGATGCTATTGATTTAAATGCTAGTTGATATGACATAGTCCTTCCGTGTAATAATGTCCATGATTGCTTCTCCTTTGAACATGTGAGTGAGGTCCTTTGGTAGAATGGTCGGAGAGCGGTGAAGGAAATTGAGCGGTTAGAATGATCGATGATAGTATGAGGTAAGTCACATGAGAGGGGTTTGGCTTAAGTAGGAGCGGGTGAGTTTTGAGAACTATAAGAGACGATGAATAGTGGTTTCCGATGAGCTTCTAGATGAATCTTAGGTGGGGGTATGGTTGGAATAGGTCGGCTAGGTAGTGATCGGGGTGTCCTTATAGAAAAGATGTGGTTAGAAGGGTTTGATGCTTGTGATGTCTTAGGTAGTATGGGCAGTGTAGGGAATGGCTCTTGTGAGTATCGAGAACATAGGATGCAGGGGTGCTCAGGTGTGAAAACAGAAATGGGGGTTGGATTCTTAGAGGTGGATTGTTCGTGAGAGTGCTTAGTGGGAAGATCTGTAAGATTAAAAGGTCGAAATGAATTGGGGCTTCTTCTGTGGGGTAGTATCCATGTTGACGTTGGTAAGTCTAGATGAAGATTGGTCTTGATTTGAGAGTTGGAGACGAGCGAGCGGGGTTGCGTTTTATTTTAACTAGTATAATGTGCAAAACTTTCTTGATTATGTGATTATGAACTGGCATGATGTTAGATAGCGACCGTGATAAACCTGATATGGCATGATATTACATGTGATATGCAAAACTAAAATATAATTGGTAATGACAACTATGATCATGATATAATGATACATTTCTATCCTACTATGTTGTTCTAGAAGCATGTTATGATGTGTTGTATGAATCATGAGATGATGATATGTGGTTATGTGAAAGCATGATGTTACACTATATGGTTTATAAGCATGATTATGAATAGGTAAGTGAGGAATATGATTTGGAGCATGAATATGACTTATGTGTATATAGGAGATGATGGTGCCTGATGACTAAATGATCGTTATATGGTATTGTAAGGAGTTGAAATGATGTTTTGTTAGTATGTTAGCATTTCGATGCTTGGTATATGGGTAGATCTTTCCTTTTGCTGAAGCTTGAATGGCATGACCTTGTGTGTTAATGTGTTGACAATTAATATTAGTCTGTTGACCTTATGATGAGATTCTGCTATGACTACCGTTACCATACTAATGTTTGAATCGACATGCTAAATTTGTTATGACTGGTTCCACTAGTGTGCGATGTTGAGATGCGATCGTGAGATACGAATCGTAGTAGTGTACTGACTCCATAACACCTAACCTCTTTGATCTCTTGACATGTGTGCTTGCGTGATAAGTTATGAGAATTCGATGATGCACTTGTGATGCCTTCTGTATGAGGTAGATATACTTTATGACTCATGGTATGATGTTAAGATTTTGTTATTGCTTTTGGCATGTTCTGAAGGGATGGTATGATTTATTTTATGGGTAATCATGTTATGCAGTTGAGATGTCGATTGGTTTAGATTATCATGATTGATGTTGAGATTGCCATATGAGAGGCGGCTGATGATATTATGAGTCGATGAGTTGATTATTTATGTGCATATTGAGTTGAGGATGATGATAAAATTATTCTGGAAACTAGGGAGAGAATATGGGATTAGCCCTTAGAGGTGGATGATTCCACCTCCTACCATCTGAATTTGATTGATTGGTATGCGAGAAGCTGATTTGGTTTTTTGGGAGATTTTGACGAAATCTTGATTTGAGAGGATTTGACTTGTTTTGATGTAAAGCTGCTTGATTAAACATCAAATTTGGAAATTTTGAGCGGTTTTGAAAATGGCCAACATGGGGTTTTAAAGAAGTTGAGAGTTTCAATGATTTGGATGACAATCTTTCCATTTACAAAACGCTTTGAGGATTTACGAACTGGATTTACATTATGATGTCTCACGAAGTGCATACAAGCATTTTATAGGGGTGTTTATAGATTGCTTGCTAAGACCTAGTCGGGACGCTATAATACTTTTAGAGTTGTGGTACTTCTGAAAAGTCGAAGCGAGGATGTGATAAGGGCGCTTATTAAACACTTGACAAGACCAATTGGAGATGTCACGACCGTGACTAGGATGTTGTGAGAATCCCGGAAGACGCAACCGAGATGATTACAAGATCCTTGGACATGGTCCTCGGACTCACCGATTTCAAACTCCTTCCCATTGTTTTAAAAAATGACTTTAGTCTCGGGGACGAGACATGTTTTTAGAGGTGGATAAATGTAAAGACTGAATATATTTTGTATTATTATTCTATATATTAAATGATTATTATTAAATTCAATAAAACCCGTCCTCGAGCGTAAGTTTTGATTTTAAAGTCATTCCGGCATCGTTTTGAGAATTTAGATTCTATCAGGTTTAATTCCGCATTCCAGCTCCGAGTATCGAAAAATTAATTTATTTCCGTTAATCTTGAAAAAGAATTGAAATTTGATTAAATTTGATTTAGTCGGGATTCGATCGGGCGAGCGGGTTTTGAGTCTTTTCTGCTAATTTGAATGGGTATTGTGGGGACCTCTTTTAATTTCTATTTTATTTTCTTTTTCTTCTCTCTCTCTCTCTCTCTCTCTCTCTCTCTCTCTCTCTCTCTCTCTCTCTCTCTCCCACACCAATTTCAGAATTGGTCCCCTCCCTCACATTTGTCTCTTCTCCCTCATCCACTAACAAACACCAATCTACACCCCTTCTTCCCCCATTTCTCTGCAATTGCCAGGAAAGCCACAAACCTCTGCACCTCCTTCCACCTGCAGCTCCCCTCCTCCTCCCCCCTTTTTCAATTTATGAAAACCCTCACAAACACACCCTTATCCCCTTCTTCCTCCTTTGTATGCCGAGTGATGGGGGCCTCCTTCACCTCCATTTCGAGCCAGCCACCACCACCATACCGAGGAGTCCAGTGCACACATCAACTCCTCCTCCTTCAACCTCCTTCCCTGAGACGGAAGAAGCAGCAGCACTTCCCGGAGATGCCAGATATCACAGCCGCAGCCAGGAGAGCCCCAGAGTCAGCCGATGCCACCGAGCACCTCCTCCCACCCTGTTTCTTTTATTCCGGCCTCGACCTTCCAGCTCAAGGAGCCGTCCCTCGACGAGCTCGTAGGATATGATTAGCCCAGTACCATCGGGCAAGAGATGAGATGATATGATATGATATGATTAGCCCAGCACCATCGGGTAAGAGATGAGATGATATGATATGATATGATTAACCCAACACCATCAGACAAGAGATGAGATGATATGATATGATTTGATGATGCCATGGTTAGTGAACCACCACGAGGAATTGATATGCTATAGCACCGAACTGGCCAGTCTCTGCACTAACAGGAAGGGGTGCAGAGGTAGGAGGGGGATATGCCACTTGGCATTGTCTTGGGCCCTTTAGAGTCTTTTCTGCATATTATATATACACTAGGGGCATGATAGTGTGATTTAAATCTTGTACTGCATTAGTCATCTTTTATTTAGGTATAGGCATGTTATGTGGCCTCAGCGCGGTCAGAGGACCCGCATGCGATTAGCGGGCCTGACTTCGTGGATAGTGTTAGGTACCGCTCTTGATTGCTCCTTGCTTCTGTGACGGGAATCTCTTGGCGAATTGAAGAATCCGACTAATGTATTCTAACTTGATAAATGACAATCACCCACTGTGTTTTGGTTTTGACCCGGCTCTGCCGTGACTCTTGTATCTAAACCTTGCTTCCGCTTTACATTCGTTTGAATTGGGTTTTTGTGACTTTGATTGCTTGGGGTTCGAAATCCCCGATTTGAATACTGATCTTCGAGGTTTAAAACCTCGACCCGTACCTGAATTGCAACATCCGAACGAAGGTATCCGACCTTCGAAACGTAACCCGGGTATTTATATCCAGGCCATTACAAATTTGCTTGTAAATCAAGCAATCAAGCAATTACATGATGTTTTAAAAAGAAAAAAAATAATAAATAAGAAAGAAAGAAAAAGAAAATCATACAAACATCATTTTTTTAAATCCAAAACATCTCGTTTTTAATTTCATCATAAACCTCAATCATTTCTTGTTCAACCTAAAGCTTAAAATTAGTCGGGATCATGGGTCAGACTCGACTCACTTGTGAGTGAGAGGGACAACCCCTTAAATGAGTCACATAGTACCCACACAAGATGTAGAGTGACTGAGTCGATCGAACTAGACTAAGATAAAAAAAAAGCTAAACTAATTAAAATTTAAAATGTAATTCCAACTTATAACTCTTATCCCATGCTCTTGCATATTAGATAGGGAAAAATTATATGTTTTAATAATTTTCAGATTACCTGAATAATTTTAAAGAAGGAATAGTGATCATATAAAAGGAAAGGAAGTTAATCATAGTATATATCGTCTCATACAAAGCACCACGTTCTAATTAATATTATAAATTTAATTAGAACGATTGGATGGATAATTGGATACAAAATATTCTAATATTAATTTACTACCATATAAGTGAGGATCCAATTTGAATTGTCTTCACAATAATATCATATATATACTCTTCTTTAAAAGCACGTTACAATTGCACTACCAAAATCAACATTAAAAAAAAAGAGGAGGAAATTTGGGCAGATTGCAATTAAAAATGGCGAAAATAATGAAGTCGATAATGGTGATTAGCTTGGTGTTGTCAATGGTTTTAGTTCCATCAAATGCAAGTTTGATTGGAATAATAAAATGTGCTGGACTTTGCACCCTCCGGTGTGCGGGTAACCCTTTTTGTCTCTTCCCTTGCTTTACCAAATGTAAGAAAACCTTTCCTCTTGACGTCGACTCCACCGCCGAAGGAAGAGGAGACGATTACTCACTGTGCATCACTGGTTGTGCTCTTTCCAATTGCTTCTCCTCTACTACTTCCCAAACCGCCGAGGCACAAGGTATGTACATAAATCGCGTGCCATATATATTGGATATGCATTTTCATTGATATGATATGATACGATGAATCATATAAAAATATATACATGAGTACTTGTGATTTTGATGAATGTATAGGTTTAACAGAGGAGGCGCAGATAGAAAGATGTGTACAAGGTTGTGACTACTCTTGCAAGGCCAGAAGAATCAACAACCACCTCGAATGATAGAGTTATACGTCAAGATTAGTATTGGAAAGTGGAATTAATAGGAATAAAAAATGGCTTTTATAATAATTAATTATCTATACTAGTTAGCTTTTGAATAAGATTGGATCGATGTACTAATTTTATTTAAAAGTTCATTTTAGCTTCATCTTATTAATTATATAAAAATAAGTGTTTCATTTTTTTAAATAAAGGAAAGAGATTTGGTACGCCAAATATATCTGGCTATATATCTAAGGGTATAGAAAAGGATGGACAAATGGTAAAACAGTAACAAACAAATTAAATGATCCTAAACAATGCAAACACATAAACTAGACAAGTTAAAATGATTCTCAAGAATGTGATCATATCAAGAAATGAAAATCAAGCAACATTTGTGTGAATTTGGTGAGAAGAGAATACGAAGAGGAGATGGCGAAGGGCGAAAATCTGGAGCCCCAAAGGGAGATTTCTCCAAACTATTTTACTTATTTCACTCACAGGTAAAAACCGTAACAACTAACAACCCCACATTACATGTATATATTCTAGTGCATAAGCCTATACAATAAATGTACTTAATTAGAATATACACATTTATACATCAATCCGCTCCGCGTCTTTCCGACAATCCTATGTTCCACGAACGGACGAATCACATTCGAGTTGACTGTCACTTCATTCGTGATATGATTCTAGATGGTTTCATTCGAACGGCTCATGAACTTCTAACATTTTTACTAAACTATAACATGTGTTCTAGAGTCCTCATTTGTCCAATGGACATGTATACATATAAGTTGTAATGTTTGTTCTCCCATGCCATAGGAATTGAATGGTACTAACATACTCCAATAAATAAACCGCCAAAGTAAGCAACATACATTACTCCCAAACCAGATGAAGAAGGCATTTGATCATTGCATAAGTGAGCGTAGAGACCTTGTCGTGAGTCCTCGTATCTAAAGCAGCCAAGACCTTAGATGGAGAGTGAACTATCAATTACTCGATCCTAGGGTGCTCAATCGGGCTTGAATCAAGCTTAGTTTGTTGCATGGATTTTGTAAAGACTGAATATATTTTGTATTATTATTCTATATATTAAATGATTATTATTACATTCAATAAAACCTGTCCTCGAGCGTAAGTTTTGATTTTAAAGTCATTCCGGCATCGTTTTGAGAATTTAGATTCTATCAGGTTTAATTCCGCATTCCAGCTCCGAGTATCGAAAAAATAATTTAATTCCGTTAATCTTGAAATTGAATTAAAATTTGATTAAATTTGATTTAGTCGGGATTCGATCAGGCGAGCGGGTTTTGAGTCTTTTCCGCTAATTTGAATGGGTATTGTGGGGACCTCTTTTAATATCTATTTTATTTTCTTTTTCTATTCCCCCCCTCTCTCTCTCTCTCTTTCTCTCTCTCTGCTCACCTCCCACACCAATTTCAGAATTGGTCCCTTCCCTCACATTTGTCTCTTCTCCCTCATCCACTAACAAACACCAATCCACATCCCTTCTTCCCCCATTTCTCTGCAATTGCCAGGAAAGCCACAAACCTGTAACGGCCCGGATATAAATATCCGGGATACGTTTCGAAGGTCGGATACCTTCGTTCGGATGTTGCAATTCAGGTACGGGTCGAGGTTTCAAACCTCTAATCAGTCGAAGTTTCATAAATTCAGTTTAAACGAAAGTGAAGTGGAAATATAATTTAGATACAAAAGCCACGGCAAGGTCGGGTCAAAACCAAAACATAATTCTAAAATTGTATGGCCAGATTAATGGGGTTAAACAGATTTCTTTGCAATCGCCGGGGGACTTTCCCATGCCATATAAACAGGGAGCAATCATACCTAAAAACATTTGGTGCGAGTAGGGTCAGACCGAGGCCCCAACACGCTCTGTCCAGCAAGCGAACATACACATACGCTAATAATAAAGATGATGCAGATGCGGAAATTAAATCACACTAGCATGATCCTAATTTACAATATGCGAGAAATAACTGTAAAGGCGCCCAAAGAATGCCAAGTGGCATGTCCTTCTCCTAGCTCTGCACCCCTTTCCGTTAGTGCAGAGACCGGCCAGTTCGATGCTATAGCATATCATATCTCATCATCATATCTCATCATCATAACATAAATTAAAATAAATATGCCCGATGGTGCTGGGCTATCATCATGCTCATATCGACTCGATAGACTCAGGGCACCCGATGGGGCTGGGCTACCCTATGACCCTAGCAAAGACTCTAGGACTATCACAGATAACGGCCGTTCTGTTTCATACGCGTAAAGAAATAGAATGCTCAATCACAAGTGCAACCTAGCATGATACTACATGGCATGCTTTAATGCTTATGCAACACCTAGTATGTCATACATTCACAAGCCGGTAATCTCTTTCGAATCTGAGTAAGCCCATAAAGGAACTTACCTGAATAAGCCGAACAGCAGAGAACAAGGTAGAGCAGAATCCAAGAAATGAATCACCGATAGCAAGCAACGTCCAACATTCACAAACACCTAATAACATATAAATGCGTAAGTCTACCTATTTCACACAAGGCGCCCCTAACTATCTTTCATATCTCGTCTCATATCCCATTTCAGATTATTCCATCTCATTTCATCACAAACCATATCTCATTTCCTGTTCATCTCATCTCATCATCTCATTTTCAAAACAACCTCTCAAGGAACTCAACTTAGGAAAATCAAACAACTCTTTTAAAATCGCTTATCTAAATCCCGACATTAAACATTTAAACCTTAAGGCCCATTTTCCCAAAATCATGTTTTAAAATAATTCCGGAATGTTTCTTATCTCAAAAACCATATATAAATAAATTCCAATATTAAATTATTAAAATAACTCTAAGCTCACAAATCATATTTATAAATCAAGACCAACCATTCACTTTAAAATTCCCAACTCACATATTGAAATTCTAATAAAAGGCATCAATCAAATAAACCAATTAACATTATTTTAAAACAATAAACAATATATAAAGATTAATTTCCATAATTTATAATTATAACCAAATCCCAAAATAATAATAATATTCAAATAATTTAACACTTACTATCCATATATTCTTAAACAAACCAAAAATATATATATAACCCAATATCAAATAATATCACTTTTAAAACCCCTTTCAAATATAAATATTAATAATTTAAGAACATATAACTTTAAATATTAATAATTTAAGAACATATTAATATAAATATTAATAATTTAATACAAAATATAACATATATATATATATATAAATCATAACATATATAAATTATACATATAACAACTTCCAACCATAAAACACCCAAAAAAATTAGCCCAGCCCGAAAATAGCAAGGAATCCAAACCAGTGGCCCAACCCGATGGCCCGGATCCAAGCCCAGATCCGGCCCAGACATCAGAAATAAAAAAAGAAGAAGGAAAGGAAGGCCCGGAAAGGTGACCCGGATCCAAAAGGGAAGTCGGGTCTGGAGTATTAGCCCAACAAAATTAGGCCCATCTCCCCCTTCACTGCTCATCGTCCCTCACCCCCTGCCTCCCTGCTCCGCTCTCTGAGTTCGAAAGAAACCAGAAAAAAGGGGAAGAGGAAAGGGGCCTCGCCGGCGGAAGCTCGAGCCTCCCACCTCCGGTCTCCTCGTCCCTCTTCGGCGCTCATCCCTTCCTCTCGCTCCACCCTCGCCTTCCCAGCTTCCTCACCCCCGCACCCGCTCACTTGCTCACTCTCGCCAGAACTTCGACTCAATCACACTCTCAACCCGCCCTCACTCACCCTCTCCGACCAGGCAAAGCAAGAGGAACACAGAAGCACACAAGAACAGAAAAAGGTAAGAAAGAGGGCTCGAAGCTCACCGAGGTCTCCGAAAGCTCGCTGGAGTGTTCGTCGGAATCGTTCAAACCTCATCGGAGATGATTCTTCAATCGAAATCAGCCTAGGAAGGTTAGAGGAGGTCAAAGGAGGAGCTTTGTCGTGTTTGGAGGTGAAAGGAAGAGGAAGAGGAAGATGGAGGAGCGAGAAAGGGAGTCCTTACCTTTCGAACCCAAAACAGGGGAAGGGTGGGGTGACACGGCTCGGCGGCGCTGGTGGCTATGTTTCTGCTGCTGCCCGGATGAGGAAGGAGGAACACGGAGCTTCTGGCGACTCGGTGGTTGTGAGCTTTAGAAGAGCAAGGCGGAGTGAAGGTGGTGAGGTGGTGGTGGCGGCTCGAAAAGAATGAAGGAAGGGCTTGATGAAACAGGAAGCCACGAGGGTTTGATGCTGGGGTAATCAGGCAATTCAGGCCTTAAAAGAGGGAGAGGGAAGGCTTTGGTGCCACTGAAATCGGATGGAGGTGGTGGCTCTGCTTGGTCTTCCTGCAGGGGGGTGAGGGTGGGTTAGTTTTTAGCCAAAAGTAGTGAAGCGTGGTGGCGAGGGGGGGTGTGTAGGTGGTGTGGTTCTGCAGAATCAACAGAAGAGAGGAAGGGAGAGAGAGGGGAAATGGGTTGGGTGAGCTGCACACAATGGAGAAGAAGACAAACAAGGGGGGACCAATGCAAGTTGTAATTGAAATTGCAGTTTTTGGTGAGGCAGCTGCCGAGAGAGAGAGAGAGAGAGAGAGAGAGAGAGAAAAGAAAAGGGAAAGAAATTAAATTATATGTGGTCCCAACAATACCCAATTCAAATTAGCGGAAAAGACTCAAAACCCGCTCGCCCGATCGAATCCCAACTAAATCGAATTTAATTAAATTTTTAATTCAAGATAATCGAAAATTAAATAAATTTCAATCAATACTCGTAGCTCAATTTAATTTTTATTAATACTCGGACTCGATGTCGAAAATCAAATCCCGTCAAAAATCCTAATTTAAATTGATGCCGGAATGATTTTAAATCGAAACTTGATGCTCGAGGATGGGATTTTATTCCACTTTTACAAATTGAATAAAATAATAGTATATTTAATTAAAATAATATTAAAATAATATAAAAATATATTCGGCCTTTACAAAACCTCTGCACCTCCTTCAACCTGTAGCTCCCCTCCTCCTCCCCCCTTTTTCAATTTCTGAAAACCCTCACAAACACACCCTTATCCCCTTCTTCCTCCTTTATGTGCCGAGTGAAGGGGGCCTCCTTCTCCTCCATTTCGAGCCAGCCACCACCACCATACCGAGCCACCATCAACTTTCCGTCACCACTAGACCGCCGCCACCACCGCAGCTCCATTCCTCCCCGCCCCTGTTTTGCCGAGTCGAGGAGTTCAGTGCACACACCAACTACTCCTCTTTCAACCTCCTTCCCCGAGACGGAAGCAGCAGCAGCACCTCATCGAGACGCCAGAAATCACAGCCGCAGCCAAGAGAGCCCCAGAGTCAGCCGACCCCGCCGAGCACCTCCTCCCGCCCTGTTTCTTTTATTCTGGCCTTGACCTTCCTGCTCAAGGAACCGTCCTTCGACGAGCTCGAAGGATCTCCGGCAAACCGAATCAAAGCTCCGAGCTTTCCGGCGTCGATGGCCCTAGGTGAGGCCCTCTCCCTCTCTCTCTCTTCTTGTGTCCGTATGTTGGTGTGTGTCGGGTGGTCGGAGTCGAAGCCGGATTCTGGGAGCGCGGCAGGAGGCCTCCTCTTCCCTCTCCCTTCCGCCATTGTCAAACCCAGCTAAGCAGAGAGCCCTTTTCCATTCTTCTGTCGATATAAGGGAAGAAGAGGACGGTGGGCCCCTTGCCACCTCCTCCGCCATGTCACCCGTGGGGCCACCCATTTTTTTATCCCTCCTGGGTTTAGATTTGGGTTAAAGAATGAATGGGTTCTTTGGGCCTATTTTGCTTGGCCTTGGCGTGGATCCGGGTATAAAAAAGGGCGGGCCTTCCTTCTTTTTTGATAAATCCGGTTTGGGCTAAGCTTTGGGCGGGTTTGGATCTTTCTTTCGGGTATATTAGGTTGGGCTTTTGAGTTGTGTTTATGTTATATATATATGGTATGTGTTATATTATTTTATATACATATGTTATATTATATGTTTATTTTCGATTTTTTTGGATGTGTATATATATTTTGTGAAAATATTAATATATATTTTCAAAAGGTTTTATAAGTGATATTAATTGATTTGGCGTTATATATATATATATATACCTTATCTGATGTTGGTATTTTATTTTGTTAGTAGATATTATAAAAGTGATTAAAATGATATTAATTGATGTTTATATATATTATTATGATATTATGATTGGTTTAATAAATGTTTTAGAAATGTGGGTTATTAAAAAGGATTCATTTTGGTAATTTCTTATATTTAAATATTAGTTGGAGTGTGTTATTGATGTTGTTTAAAAATAGAGTTTTAAAGTAATATTTGAGAAGGGTTACTATGTAATGATTTATAAGGTGATTTTAAGATGATGACTTTTAATTAAGTAAGAAATTTGGGAACTAGTTCTATACTATGATTTTGAGAAGATGGATTTATTTGAAATTTAAATGCCGGAATTATTTCTGTAATATGATTTTTAGAGATTGGATTTCAGGTTTAAATGTTTAATGTCGGATCTTACCAAGTAAGATTTGAGAATTATTTTGAATATAAGTTGACTTAATTTTGGATTTAAGGTTTTGGAAAATGGCTTTACTATCGATTGGTTTTGTGGATGTTGAGAACTCGGGTTTCGTGTGTATGAATATTGGTCTGGTAGCTTATGGAAATGGCTTGATGATAGGTGTGTACTGCTTTTGGATTGCTTTGGACGTGCATTTGAGCCCTTGCTTGTGTTATCTTGCTGTTCTGCATCTTCAGGTAAGTATACTACGGGACTTACTAAGTAACCTGGACCTCCTGCCTGATGTGTCATGTAATTTGTAGTTTTGTTGCATATTAAAGCATGCCATGTAGTATCATGATAGGATTGCATTGAATTGAGCATGTGATTATAATGTGTGTTTGAATACAGAACGACCGTTATCTGTGATAGTCCTAGAGTCTTTGCTAGGTTCATAGGGTAGCCCAGCCCCATCGGGTGCCCTGAGTCTATCGAGTCGATATGAGCATGATATGATTTGCCCAGTACCATCGGTCAAGAGATGAGATGAGATGATATGATATGATATGATTAGCCCAGCACCATCGTGTAAGAGATGAGATGAGATGATACGATATGATTAGCCCAGCACCATCGGGCAAGAGATGAGATGATATGATATGGTATGATGATGTCGTGGTTAGTGCACCACTACAAGGAAATTGCTATGCTATAGCACCGAACTGGCCAGTCTCTGCACTAACGGGAAGGGGTGCAGATGTAGGAGGGGGATATGCCACTTGGCATTGTCTTGGGCCCGTTACAATCTTTTCTGCATATTATATATACACTAGGGGCATGATAGTGTTATTTAAATCTTGTACTGCATTAGTCATCTTTTATTTAGGTATAGGCATGTTATGTGGCCTCAGCACGGTCAGACGACCCGCAGGCGATTACCGGGCCTGACTTCGTGGATAGTGTTAGGTACCGCTCTTGATTGCTCCTTGCTTCTGTGACTGGAATCTCTTGGCGAATTGAAGAATCCGACTAATGTATTCTCACTTGATAAATGACAATCACCCACTGTGTTTTGGTTTTGACCCGGCTCTGTCGTGGCTCTTGTATCTAAACCTTGCTTCCGCTTTACTTTCGTTTGAATTGGGTTTTTGTGACTTTGATTGCTTGGGGTTCGAAATCCCCGCTTTGAATACTGATCTTCGAGGTTTGAAACCTCGACCCGTACCTAAATTGCAACATCCGAACGAAGGTATCCGACCTTCGAAACGTAACTCGGATATTTATATCCGGGCCGTTACAAATTTGCTTGTAAATCAAGCAATCAAGCAATTACATGAAGTTTTAAAAAGAAAAAAATAATAAATAAGAAAGAAAGAAAAAGAAAATCATACCAACATCATTTTTTTAAATCCAAAACATCTCGTTTTTAATTTCATCATAAACCTCAATCATTTCTTGTTCAACCTAAAACCTAAAATTAGTCCGGATCATGGGTGAGACTGGACTCACTTGTGAGTGAGAGGGACAACCCCTTAAATGAGTTACATAGTACCCACACAAGATGTAGAGTGACTGAGTCGATCGAACTAGACTAAGATAAAAAAAAGATAAACTAATTAAAATTGAAAACATAATTCCAACTTATGACTCTTATCCCATGCTCTTGCATATTAGATAGAGAAAAATTATATGTTTTTAATAATTTTCAGATTACCTGAATAATTTTAAAAAAGGAATAGTGATCATATAAAAGGAAAGGAAGTTAATCATAGTATATCGTTTCATACAAAGCACCACGTTCTAATTAATATTATAAACTTAATTAGAACGATTGGATGGATAATTGGATACCAAATATTCTAATATTAATTTACTACCATATAAGTTAGGATCCAATTTGACTTCACAATAATATCATATATATACTCTTCTTTACAAGCATGTTACAATTGCACTACAAAAATTAACATTAAAAAAAAAGAGGAGGAAATTTGGGCAGATTGCAATTAAAAATAGCGAAAATAATGAAGTCGATAATGGTGATTAGCTTGGTGTTGTCAATTGTAAAGACCGAGTATATATTATATTATATTATGATTATTTTATTTAAATACGTTACTATTTTATTCAATTGTAAAAGTGGAGAAAAATATCGTCCTCGCGCACGAGTTTTGATTTTAAAATCCTTCCGACATCGTTTTAGAATTTAGATTTTCTTTTACGGAATTTAATTCCGCTTCCGAGTTGCGAGTCTTGATAAATTAATTTGATTCCAATAATGATTTTATAATTCGATTTAAATTGTCGAGTGTCGGGTTTTGTTTTATTGAGCGGAATCGGATTCGAGCGTCGGGATTTCAAATTGGTTTTGTGGAGGAAACAAATTCCATATATTTTCAATTTTTATTTTTCTTTACTCTCTCTCTCTCTCTCTCTCCCTCCCTCCCTCTCTCGGATCCTATTGAGGGGTGGTAATGGTCCCCCTCCCATTTTGTCTTCTTCCCCTATACAATTCACACACCCTCAGCACATTTTGTTTGTTTCTTGATGGAGCCCAACACCCCCATCTCTACTCCCCACCTCTCCCACGCCATTTCACTCTTTTGGCTAAGGAATCAAACACAAACCCACACTCTCTTCTCTCTCTCTCTCTCCCTCTTTTCTGATTTCACAGCTCCTCACCCTCCTCTCCTTTTGTGTTCAAAACAAACTCCAAACACCCCCCTTCTCACCATTCCTCCTCCTGAGCCCGTGAGCACCACCAGCTGAGCCACCACATCCTGCCACCACCAGACCACCACACCGTCGCCACCAGCAGGAGCCCAGCCCCGTCGCCGGCCACCGCTGAAAGCCGCAGCCCCACTCCCCTTGTTCCCCTGTTAGCCGAAGAGCTCCACAACTCCTTCCTCCTCTTCCTTGACGAGCTCCAGCGCCACCACGGGTCTTCCTCTCTGATTGTCCAAGCCAGCAGCCCCCGACGAAGCCGCCCGGAGAACCACTAGGCTGCCGCCTCCTCCTAGTGCCTTGTTTTCGAATCCGAACGGAGCGGTAAGGTCCCTTTTCCCCTCCCTCTCCTCTGCTCGTGCTTACTACTTTCCGGGTCTTATTGGTCGGGTTTGTGCGTCGATCACCTGGGTGAATTTCGGGGCGGAATGGACCACCACAGCCGAAGCTCTCCTCCTCCCTTTCCCCTACGTTTCCGGCGACTAAGTCCGGTTCTAAAGGTTGAAGGCAAGGCAGCCTTCTCTTCTTGATTGGGCCTAACCTCTGGGCCGGATCCGAACTTGGTAACGGGTTATATCATTTGACAAACCGATTCTTCCTTTCCTTCTTTTATTCTTTTTTCCTATCCGGGTTGGGGCTTGTTTCGTTTGGGCTAAGGGACTGGACCCGGATCCTCCATCTTCTCTTTGGTTTTGCTGGGCCGGATCTCTTTTTTTTTTTTCTGGTATTGGCTTGGGCCTCTTCTTTCTTCTGGTATGGGCTGATTTCGGTTTGGGCTAGAGCTGCTGGGTGGGTTCCTTTTCTTTTCTTTTAGGTTTGGGCTTTTGGGTTGTGTTTTATGTTATATATATATATGTATATATATATATATATGTTATGAGTTATACTATTTTACATATATGTATGTCATATTATATGATTAATTCCGATTGTGGATATGTATATTTATTTTCTGAAAATATTATTATATATTTGTAAAGGGTTTTAAAAGATATTATTTGAGATGTGTTACTAAATGATGTTTTATAAAGTGATTTATTTATAGACTTATAAATGCGGGTTGTTAAAAATGGAATTTGTAAAGTGATATTATTTGAGAAGTATGATTAATAAATGCTTTATTAAATGATTTTAAGATGATGTCTTTAAATAAGTGAGAAATGCCGGGACTAATTCCATACTATGATTTTAGAAATTTACTTTAAGGAATTAAATGTTTAATGTCGGAATTTGGCCATATATGATTGAGGAATTATTTAGGATATGAGTCTACGTAATTTTGGATTTAAGAGTTGGAAAATAAGGTTGGGATGATTTTATCAATGGGTTTGATTGGAAAATGATTTTGGTCGATTTGATCGTATCGGAAAGGTTTTGGAAAACGGTTTTACTATCGGATGGTTTTGAGGATGTTGAAAACTTGGGTTCATGTGTATGAATGTTGGTCTGGTAGCTTATGGAAATGGCTTAATGATAGGTGTGTATTGCTTTTGGATTTGCTTTGGACTTGCATTTCGGCATTGCTTGTGTTATCTTGTTGTTCGGCTTATTCAGGTAAATTCCTCTATGGGCTTACTCAGATTCGAAAGTGATTACCTACTTGTGAATATATGACATACTAGGTGTTGCATAAGCATTAAAGCATGCCATGTAGTATCATGCTAGGATTGCACTTGTGATTGAGAATTCTACTTCTTTATGCATATGTAAACAGAACGGCCGTTATCTGTGATAGTCCTAGGGTCTTTGCTAGGGTCATAGGGTAGCCCAGCCCCATCGGGTTCCCTGAGTCTATCGAGTCGATATGAGCATGATATGATAGCCCAGCACCATCGGGCAAGAGATGAGATGATATGATATGATATGATATGATTAGCCCTGCACCATCGGGCATGAGCATGATATATGAAATGATGATGAGATATGATATGATGATGAGATTTGATATGATATGATGATGTCGTGGTGAGTGCACCACCACGACAAAATTGCTATGCTATAGCACCGAACTGGCCAGTCTCTGCACTAACGGGAAGGGTTGCAGAGGTAGGAGAGGGATATGCCACTTGACATTGTCTTGGGCCCTTTACAATTCTTTTCCGCATATTGTAAATTAGGATCATGTTAGTGTGATTTAATTTCTGCAATTGCATCATCTTTATATTAGCATATGTGTATGTTTGCTTGCGGGACAGGGTGTGTTGGGGCCTCGATCTGATCCCGCTCGCACCAATTATTTTTAGGTATGATTGCTCCCTGTCTCTATGGCGTGGGAAAAACCCCGGGCGATCTCAAGAATATGTCTAACCCAGCTAAATTAGCTATACAACTTTAGAATATAAGTTTTGGTTTTGACCCGGCTCTGCCGTGACTTTTGTATCTAAACCTTATTTTTGCTTTACTCTCATTTAAATTGAATTTCTGGGAATTCTGTTGATTAGAGGTTTGAATACTCGACCCGTACCTGAATTGCGACATCCGAACGAAGGTATTCGACCTTCTAAATGTATCCCGGATATTTATATCCGGGCCGTTACAAAGTTGGTATCAGAGCGAGGTTGTGCAATTCGGGTATGCAAGGGTCGAGTGTATGTTTTGGAAAACCGCCCATGGATTTCAAAAGATTTGAAAGCGTTTTAAAGGGGCAAATGAACTTCATATGCCTAACTCAATTGGACTAAATATCAACTTGGCTTATGATGAAAGAGGACAACCAACTAATAAGAGATCGAGAGGGTAGAAAAGGCGCTAGACCATCCCTATTGGATGTAGTTGGAAATGGGTAGGCAAAATATTAGCTTGTTCTTTACAGATGGGTCTGGAAGATTCCAAGGAGATTGTTATAATTGTCATTGACTGATTCTGTATTGAGTGCTTGCTATGCTAGAGATCTGATTTGGATGCCCTAACAATGAAATGTGTATTGACTTATCTGTGCAAGCGGGATAGCGGGAGTACCCTTATTTCTATATGGTCAAGCCCAACTTGGGTGGAATAACCCCTTCCACTATGTTGACCTTTGATGGCCTTATCGAGTCTTTCTTTTGAATATCGGTCCCTTCCACGGGAAATCGGGTTGGTAAACATATGGTTTCGGGAATCATGGTTGAATATGAGGGTTGCTTGGGAGAGTATTGGAAGTTGGCTTTCGATGTAACTCCAAGTTAGAAAGTGAGTGTTTCCGAGGTTGTCTTTCTTGATTCTTATGATGATCAACCGGTGTCTTCTTGCCATAAAAAGTCGTATCCGAGTCTCACGGGAAAGATGGGGGATGGGTCAGTTAGGGAGAGTCAATGTTGCCCTTATGGACCTCTATCGGGTTATCTTGATTGCTCTGTCCATGATTGTATGATACTATGTGGTACTACTCCTTGACCTACAAATCGATCTTTAGTATGAAATTGTGCTTGTGTGCTTTGGTGTTCGTAATGGCTATTGTATGGGTTCGAGCTACATTTATTATATCCATATCATCCCGACATGATCTACTTAGTATATTGCATTGTCATACTAGAGCACGAATATATATGTCATATGCTAGAAAGTTGTATAATTGATGTCCACTCTGTGAATAGGTTCATGATAGTGTAATCGTTCGGTTCTAGTATCATGATAGAGTGAGTCCCTTACTTGATGGATACGTGTTATAATTTGATGTCAACGTGCCTTATATGCTATGTAATTCCTAGTACATGTTATGATGATGATCTTTAATGTGAATTCGTGGTTGTATGACATTCCGTACCCATGCTTGCCCCATTGCTTAGGTCCCGTGTTATGCCTTTATATCTCTCATGATTATATGTTGTCATCGCATGTCTACTTGGTCTATTGATCGTTGATTGATTAGAAACATGGAACCACATGATATGAGTCTATATGATTGTTGCTTCTTCTGAATTAGGTCCATGATAGTGTGTTCAATTCTTCTTTGTACGAATGCTTGTAAGATATTCTCCTTAGCATGCTCGCCGATGACGCCTTGATGCCTATCATTCCTTCTGTGACAAGAACCTATAGCACGCCCATCTATTTTGTATTGGTCAGATTAGCTATTGTGGATTATTTTGCATATGATAGTGTTGTGTGTTCCTTGCATTGAATGGAGAATATGTGGCCTAAGTGAGTCTTGGTGAATGCATGTTTCATCCTAGTATGTGCTGGTTCGAACTCATGTCCCCATATTCTCGTCATATGGCCCGTTACTTAGACTTGCATTATACATCGTCACACTTCCTCCCATGCCTCTATATTATTGGAATGTGATTGAATTGAAGTCTTGCTTAGTGTCAAGTAATCAACGAGGTGCATGTATGTATCGTACATTATATTGAGCCATTAGTAACATATAGAATCCTTGGTTGTGACTTGTGCGAATTTATGCCTTGCCTACATTATTGTTGATTCTCTCTTGAGCTAGGTCCCTGATAGTGTGGCTCTTTCCTCTTTCTGTCCTCTTAACATGTTTCAATTCACTCGTCCTGATTAGCTTAATGTTGAATTCGATGATTGACTAGCTTTCCATGATGGTTAAACCTAGCATGCTTACATGGTTAAAATGTCTATTACTCTATGATATTCTCTCGTGCTTGCATGAATGTATGACTTGACACCTCGCATGATCACGCACCACCCTTTATCATGATTTTGCATATGCATGACGCATGAATATCGGAATGAATCTAGTTGAATTGCTTTAATTGTACTCATGTTCGATGTGTGCTATTAGTATCATGTAAGGCTTATGATTCCAATATGACTCACTAAATGGTAACTGCCATACTTATTCTATTACGTAAACATGCTTGTTTTATAATATGACAGTTATTAGACCATTTTATGCGCCCTATAATGATTCATTGCTAGCATGCTTATACTCTATCGCCCGTGATGTTATTTTGGTTATTCTGTCGTGATCCGATTGCTTTAATGAACATCATCTCGAACTCGTTTAAACACTCTTGACTATGCCATGCCTGATCATGTACCTCTAGCGTCATGAAGGGTCTATGCTCTCTAAATGTATCTCATTGTATGATTCCATGTCATCCTTAATCTACTATGTGATCATTGATGTTAGATGTGATAGTTACTATGCTGCTCTTATGTGCCCTCGTATGACGCTTCATTTGATTGTTATAATATACTTTGCCATGATATAATTGGACTCATTTGTTGATGTGTATACCATGCTCTTACATTGATCATATACATGATGCTAGTTATCTTTAATTAAATCCCGCATGACTTCGAATCATACATGATCATTTTTGGTTCCGCATAGCTTGCTTGAAGTTGCTAGACATATCTGCTTCCATGAAATCGTATACTACTAGCTTGTTTCACGTGCATCAGTGTAGGACTCGATCGTGTCTTTGGACTGAATATGTATGTCGTTGTTCCTTGAGATAGGTACATGTTAGTGTGGATTAATATGACTGATATGCTCCATGATGAATTCATTTTGTTCATCACCGTTGTAACCTAATAGACTTTTATAAGGGCATCGTTACTATTCCCGGGTCGGAGTCTTGTCTCTAGTCGTGTCATCTTTAGCTTTGGTCCATTTTGTCTCCGAGAGAAACGTTGGGTTGTCCGCTCTTGTCACTCCCCCTATCTCCGCTAACTTAGACTCCTACGCGTTACATTGGACGAGCGACCGCGTGGAAAAAGGGAACGGGAAGTCGAATAGCGATAGAGCAGCGCAGCGGAAGCGTGGGCCCATAACCCATGGGCCTCAGGATCGACTAGGTCGACGGAACAAGCTCGCTTCGAGGGTTGCGAGTATTGAGTACGATATGACTTGCAAGTGGGAGTGTCCTTCATTCGGATTGTTAATCCTTTCTGAACTTGTTGATGGTGATATTGCACTAACTTGATGTTGAAATTTGCTTGTTGATATGATGACTTGGTGATGACTGTTGCTTGATTGTCTGTTGACTATGATGATGATATGATTCGATTGCCTTACAGCTTGAATGTGCCCGATGTCTTGATGCGTAGATGCTCTGAACTATCAAGCATGATCTAAAATTCTTGCCTTTAAAAGTATGAACTGCAAATGCTGAGAACTTGAATTGTTTATTTGATAAGATTATGATGAAACTTGCTAGCTTGAATTGACCATATTCATATATGATGTTTTACATTACTCGTTGAGCATGACGGTAAATTCAGACTTAGTAATACAGTTACAATGCCTAATGAGAACAAATGATGCTATTGATATAAATGCCAGTTGACATGATGTAATCCTTATGTGTAATAATGTCCATGATTGCTTCTTCTTTGAAAATGTGAGTGAGGTCCTTTGGTAAAATGGTCGGAGAGCGGTGAAGGAAATTGAGCGGTTAGAATGATCGATGGTGGTGTGAGGTAAGTCACAGGAGAGGGGTTCGGCTTAAATAGGAACGAGTGGGTTTTGAGAACTATAAGAGGCGATGCTTAGTGGTTCCGATGAGCTCCTAGATGAATCTCGGGTGAGAAACAAAGATAGGGTTGGATTCTTAGAGGTGGATTGCTAGTGAGGGTGCTTGGTGAAATGAGGGGTGAGACTGGAGTGTCAAATGAGTTGGGGTTTCCTTGGGGACTATATCCGAGTTGGTGAGTCTAGATGAAGGTTGGTCTTGGCTTGAGAGTTGGAGACGAGCGGGCAGGGTTTGCGTTTTATTATAACTAATATAATGTGCAAAACTTTCTTGATTATGTGATTATGAACTGACATGATGTTAGATAGCGACCGTGATAAACCTAATATGGCATGATATTACATGTGATATGCAAAACTGAAATATAATTGGTAATGACAACTATGATCATGATATAATGATAATTTGCTATCCTACTATGCTGTCCTAGAAGCATGTTATGATGTGTTGTAGGATTCATGAGATAATGATATGTTGTTATGTGGAAGCATGATGTTATACTATATGATTTGGAGCATGAACGTGACTTATGTGTATATATGAGATGATGGTGCATGACTGCTAATAATCGTTATATGGCATTGTGACGAGCTAAGATGATGTCTGGAGAGCATGATGACATTTTGATGTTTATATACTGCTTGATCTCCCCTTTTGTTTGAATCTTAATAGCATGATTTTGGTTGGATTGATGCGTTGATAAGTAGTTTTGTTTCGTGGACTTATGATGAAATTTCATTATGGCTAACCTTGCAAGTGTAAATGATTGATGTGACAATATGTTATGATAATTGGATAGGATGACTATGTGAATTTATGCTTTAAAAGAGATCCCTTGTTATGACTGGTTTCACTAGTGTGCGATGTTGAGATGCGATCGTGAGATTCGACTTGTAGTATCGTACTGACTCCATGACACCTAACCTCTTTGATCTCTTGACATGTGGGCTTGCGTGATAAGTTATGGGAATTCGATGATGCACTTTTGATGCCTTCTGTATGAGATATATATACTTTATGACTCATGGTGTGATGTTAAGATTTTGTTATTACTTTTGACATGTTCTGAAGGGATGATATGATTTATTTTATGGGTAATCATGTTATGCGGTTGAGATGTCGATTGGTTGAGATTATTATGATTGATGTTGAGATAGCCGTATGAGAGGTGGCTGATGATGTTATGAGTCGATGAGTTGATTATTTATGTGCATATTGAGTTGAGTTTGATGATAAAATGATTCTGGAAACTAGGAAGAGAATATGAGATTAGGCCTTAGAGGTGGATGATTCCACCTCCTACCTTCTGAATTTGATTGATTGGTTTGCGAGAAGCTTATTTGGTTTTTGGGAGATTTTGACGAAATCTTGATTTGAGAGGATTTGACTTGTTTTGGTGTAAAGTTGCTTGATTAAACATCGGATATGAAGATTTTGAGCGGTTTTAAAAATGGCCAACTTGGGGTTTTAAAGAAGTTGAGAGTTTCAATGATTTGGATGACAAGCATTTTATAGGGGCGCTTATAGATTGCTTGCTAAGACCTAGTCGGGACGCTATAATACTTTTAGAGTTGTGGTACTTCCGAAAAGTCGAAGCAAGGATGTGATAAGGGCGCTTATTGCACACTTGACAAGACCAATTGGAGATGTCACGACCGTGACTAGGATGTTGTGAGAATCCCGGAAGACGCAACCGAGACGATTACAAGATCCTTGGACATGGTCCTCGGACTCACCGATTTTACAACTTCATCCCCTTGCTTTAAAATGATTTTAGTCTCGGGGACGAGACTTGTTTTTAGAGGTGGATAAATGTAAAGACCGAGTATATATTATATTATGATTATTTTATTTAAATACGTTACTATTTTATTCAATTGTAAAAGTGGAAAAAAATATCGTCCTCGCGCACGAGTTGCGAGTCTTGATAAATTAATTTGATTCCGATAATGATTTTATAATTCGATTTAAATTGTCGAGTGTCGGGTTTTGTTTTAGTGAGAAGAATCGGATTCGAGCGTCGGGATTTCAAATTGGTTTTGTGGGGGAAACAAATTCCATATATTTTCAATTTTTTCTTTTCTTTACTCTCTCTCTCTCCCCCTCTCTCTCTCGGTTCCTATTGAGGGGTGGTAATGGTCCCCCTCCCATTTTGTCTTCTTCCCCTATACAATTCACACACCCTCAACACATTTTGTTTATTTCTTGATGGAGCCCAACACCCCCAAATCTACTCCCCACCTCTCCGACGCCATTTCACTCTTTTGGCTAAGGATTCAAGCACAAACCCACACTCTCTTCTCTCTTCTCTCTCTCTCTCTCTCTCTCTCTCTCTCTCTCTCTCTCTCTCTCTCTCTCTCTCTCTCTCTCTCTCTCTCTCTCTCTCTCTCTCTCTCTCTCTCTCTCTCTCTCTCTCCTCTTTTCTGATTTCACAGCTCGTCACCCGCCTCTCCTTTTGTGTTCAAAACAAACTCCAAACACCCCCCTTCTCACCATTCCTCCTCCTGAGCCCGTGAGCACCACCAGCTGAACCACCACATCCCGCCACCACCAGACCACCACACCGTCGCCACCTGCAGGAGCCCAGCCCCATCGCCGGCCACCGCTGAAAGCCGCAGCCCCACTCCCCTTGTTCCCCTGTTAGCCGAAGAGCTCCACAACTCCTTCCTCCTCTTCTTTGACGAGCTGCAGCGCCACCACGGGTCTTCCTCTCTGACCGTCCAAGCCAGCAGACCCCAACGAAGCCGCCCGGAGAACCACTAGGCCGCCGCCTCCTCCTAGTGCCCTGTTTTCGAATCCGAACGAAGCGCTAAGGTCCCTTTTCCCCTCCCTCTCCTCTGCTCGTGCTTACTAATTTCCAGGTCCATCTTGGTCGGGTTTGTGCGTCGATCACCTGGGTGAATTTTGGGGTGGAACGGACCACCACAACCGAAGCTCTCCTCCTCCCTTTCCCCTACGTTTCCGGCGACGAAGTCCGGTTCTGAAGGTTGAAGGCAAGGCAACCTTCTCTCCTTAATTGGGCTTAACATCTGGGCCGGATCTGAACTTGGGAACGGGTTATATCATTTGACAAACCGGATCTTCCTTTCATTCTTTTATTATTTTTTCCTATCCGGGTTGGGGCTTGTTTCGATTGGGCTAAGGGACTGGACCCGGATCCTCCATCTTCTCTTTGGTTTTGCTGGGCTGGATCTCTTTTTTTTTTTCTGGTATTGACTTGGGCCTCTTCTTTCTTCGGGTATGGGCTGATTTCGGTTTGGGCTAGAGCTGCTGGGTGGGTTCCTTTTCTTTTCTTTTATGTTTGGGCTTTTGGGTTGTGTTTTATGTTATATATATATATATATATATTTATATATATGTTATGAGTTATACTATTTTACATATATGTTTGTCATATTATATGATTAATTCCGATTGTGGATATGTATATTTATTTTCTAAAAATATTATTATATATTTGTAAAGGGTTTTAAAAGTTATATTATTTGAGATGTGTCACTAAATGATGTTTTATAAAGTGATGTATTTATAGACTTATAAATGTGGGTTGTTAAAAATGGAATTTGTAAAGTGATATTATTTGAGAAGTATGATTAATAAATGCTTTATTAAATGATTTTAAGATGATGTCTTTAAATAAGTGAGAAATGCCGGGACTAATTCTATACTATGATTTTAGAAATTTACTTTAAGGAATTAAATGTTTAATGTCGGAATTTGGCCAAGTTTGATTGAGGAATTATTTAGGATATGAGTCTACGTAATTTTGGATTTAAGAGTTGGAAAATAAGGTTGGTATGATTTTATCAATGGGTTTGATTGGAAAATGATTTTTGTCGATTTGATCATATCGGAAAGGTTTTGGAAAAGGGTTTTACTATCGGTTGGTTTTGAGGATGTTGAAAACTTGGGTTCGTGTGTATGAATATTGGTCTGGTACCTTATGGAAATGGCTTGATGACAGGTGTGTATTGCTTTTGGATTTGCTTTGGACTTGCATTTGGGCCTTGCTTGTGTTATCTTGCTGTTCGGCTTATTCAGGCAAGTTGGGCTTACTCAGATTCGAAAGAGATTATCTGCTTGTGAATATATGACATACTAGGTGTTGCATAAGCATTAAAGCATGCCATGTAGTATCATGCTAGGATTGCACTTGTGATTGAGCATTCTACTTCTTTATGCGTATGTAAACTGAACGGGCGTTATCTGTGATAGTCCTAGAGTCTTTTCTGGGGTCATAGGGTAGCCCAGCACCATCGGGTGCCCTGAGTCTATCGAGTCGATATAAGCATGATATGATAGCCCAGCACCATCGGGCAAGAGAAGAGATGATATGATATGATATGATTAGCCCAGCACCATCGGGCATGAGCATGATATATGAAATAATGATGAGATATGATATGATGATGAGATATGTTATGATATGATGATGTCGTGGTGAGTGCACCACCACGAGGAAATTGCTATGCTATAGCACCGAACTGGCCAGTCCCTGCACTGATGGGAAGGGGTGCAGAGGTAGGAGAGGGATATGTCAGTTGGCATTGTCTTGGGCCCTTTACAGTTCTTTTCCGCATATTGTAAATTAGGATCATGTTAGTGTGATTTAATTTCCGCAATTGCATCATCTTTACATTAGCGTATGTGTACGTTTGCTTGCGGGACAGGGTGTGTTGGGGCCTCGGTCTGATCCCGCTCGGACCAATTGTTTTTAGGTATGATTGCTCCCTGTCTCTATGGCGTGGGAAAAACCCCCGGGCGATCTCAAGAATCTGTCTAACCCCGCTAAATTGGCTATACAACTTTAGAATATAAGTTTTGGTTTTGACCCGGCTCTGCCGTGGCTTTTGTATCTAAACCGTATTTCCGCTTTACTTTCGTTTAAATTGAATTTCTGAGACTTCGGTTGATTAGAGGTTCGAAACCTCGACCCGTACCTGAATTGCAACATCCGAACGAAGGTATCCGACCTTCGAAATGTATCCCGGATATTTATATCCGCGCCGTTACATCAATGGTTTTAGTTCCATCAAATGCAGGTTTGATTGGAATAATAAAATGTGCTGGACTTTGCACCCTCCAGTGTGCGGGTAACCCTTTTTGTCTCTTCCCTTGCTTTACCAAATGCAAGAAAACCTTTCCTCTTGACGTCGACGCCACCGCCGAAGGAAGAGGAGACGATCACTCTCTGTGTATCACTGGTTGTGCTCTTTCCAATTGCTTCTCCTCTACTACTTCACAAACCGCCGAGGCACAAGGTACGTACATAAATCGCGCGCCATATATATTGGATATGCGTTTTAATTGATATGATATGATACGATGAATCATATAAAAATATATACATGAGTACATGTGATTTTGATGAATGTATAGGTTTAACAGAGGAGGTGCAGATGGAAAGATGTGTACAAGGTTGTGACTACTCTTGCAAGGCCAGAAGAATCAAGAACCACCTCGAATGATAGAGTTATACGTGAAGATTAGTATTCGAAAGTGGAATTAATTGGAATAAAAAATGGCTTTATAATAATTAATTATCTAAACTAGTTATCTTTTGAATAGGATTGGATCGAGGTACCAATTTTATTTAAAAGTTCATTTTAGCTTCATCTTATTAATTATATAAAAATAAGTATGTTTCATTTTTTTTTTAAATAATGGAAACAGATTTGGTACACCAAACACATCTGGCTATATATCTGAGTGTATAGAAAAGGATGGACAAGTAGGTAAAACAGTAACAAACAAATTAAATGATCCTAAAGAATGCAAACACATAAACTAGACAAGTTAAAATGATTATCAAGAATGTGATCATTTCTTGATTGAATGAAAATCAAGCAACATTTGTGTGAATTTGGTGAACAGAGAATAATAAGAGGAGATGGCGAAGGGCGGAAATCTGGAGCCCTAAAAGGAGATTTCTCCAAACTATTTTACTTATTTCTCTAACAGGTAAAAACTGTAACAACTAACAATCCCACATTACATGTATATATTCTAGTACATAAGCCTATACAATAATTGTACTTAATTAGAATATACACATTTATACATCAATCCGCTCCGCATCTTGCCGACAATCCTCTGTTCCACGAACGGACGAATCACATTCGTGTTGACTGTCACTTCATTCGTGATATGATTCTAGATGGGTTCATTCGAACGACTCATGAACTTCTGACATTTTTACTAAACTGTAACATATGTTCTAGAGTCCTCATTCATCCAATGGACATGTATAAATATGCATTGGAAAGCTCTTTTTGAGGACTACAACTATCATAAAGACATCAATGTTGTAATGTTTGTTCTCCCACGCCATAGGAATTGAATGGTACTAACATACTCCAATAAACAGACCGCCAAAGTAAGCAACATACATTACTCCCAAACCAGATGAAGAAGGCATTTGATCATTGCACAAGTGAGGGTAGAGACCTTGTTGTGAGTCCTCATATCTAAAGCATCCAAGACCTTACATGGAGAGTGAACTATCAATTACTCGATCCTTGGTTGCTCAATCGGGCTTGAATCAAGCTTAGTTTGTTGCATGAATTTGCTTGTAAATCAAGCAATCAAGCAATTACATGAATTATTAAAAAGAAAAAAAATAATAAATAAGAAAGAAAGAAAAAGAAAATCATACAAACATCATTTTTTAAAATCCAAAACATCTCGTTTTTAATTTCATCATAAACCTCAATTATTTCTTGTTCAACCTAAAGCCTAAAATTAGTCCGGATCATGGGTCAGACTGGACTCACTTGTGAGTGAGAGGGACAACCCCTTAAATGAGTTACATAGTACCCACACAAGATGTAGAGTGACTAAGTCGATCGAACTAGACTAAGATAAAAAAAAACTAAACTAATTAAAATTTAAAACATAATTCCAACTTATGACTCTTATCCCATGCTCTTGCATATTAGAAAGAGAAAAATTATAGGTTTTAATAATTTTCAGATTACCTGAATAATTTTAAAAAAGGGATAGTGATCATATTAAAGGAAAGGAAGTTAATCATAGTATATATCGTTTCATACAAAGCACCGTGTTCTAATTAATATTATAAATTTAATTAGAACGATTGGATGGATAATTGGATACCAAATATTCTAATATTAATTTACTACTACCTCCGTTCGGCAAAATTTGTCATTTACTATGCACACACGCTTTTTTAGAATGATAAAAACTATATAAAATATTTATTTTTTAAAAATTTTTTAACAAGTTTGTACTTATTGATAATAACTATGAAAGCGGGATTTCTCACCAAAATCCGGAAGGTCAGCTGGAGACCCCGGGGTAAACCCCTGTACCTGTCCTAAGTCTACAACGCGCAAAACATTTATCATGCAAAGGATATAAGTTCTGAAAATGATACAACCAGTGTCGCGGCAGATCCGGGTCAAAACAGAGTATAAGTAGGAAGAAATTCCAAAAGTATAAATTTGGTGAAGTCATGGTTCAAACACTCACTCTCCGCCATATGAATGGACCCCGTCATAACAGCACGAATCAAGCAGTGGAACAGGTACCTGAAACTATACCACAAAGTCAGGCCAAGTGTTCTCCTGCGGGTCCTCTAACCACGATGAGCACATATAATACGCCTATACCTAGAATAAAGGATGCCTTCATGCAGTACTGAAATATTAACCACTCTATCATGCTCCTAATTCATATATGCAGAATATGAAGTAAGACCTTAACAAAGAATACCAAGTGGTATATCTCTCTTCTACCACCACCCCCCTTCCATGTAGGGTGGAGACTGACCAGTTCGATGCTATAGCATATCACATCTCATCATCATATCGTATCTCAGCTCATCTCGTATCTCATGATATATATATATATATATATATATATATATATATATATATATATATATATATATATATATATATAAATGACTCAAGGAGGACAACGCCCGATGAAGCTGGACTGTCCTATGACCCTAAGAACGACTCTAGGACTCAAAGATAACGGCCGTTCTGCATTCAAACACATACAGAATAAGAATGTTCATTTGTAAGTGCAATTCCTAAGCATGATACTACATGACATGCTTTAATGCATATGCAAAACCTACATACTATATATCACATCAGGTAGGAGGTCTTAGTTACTGAGTAAGCCGCGGAGGTACTTACCTGGCTAGAAGAACAACAAAAGAAGAATCCAACACACACTAGTCACGATCACAGAATATCACCTAATTACATAACGAGAATATGCTAAGTATACTTCTATAGCTTTTCTGAACACATATATTACTCACTCAATTAGCAGATAGATAAACAAGCTTTCATCAATCATACTTTCTATTCATCACGATCAACCATCTCTTATCTCATAACATTCATTATAACTTGTCAACTCATCAGTTTAAAAATAACCTCCATATATATATATATATATAGGATAGATCATGTGTAAGCAAGTGTTACTGTGTAATTTGTGAGCAAATCTAGAGCGTCGGATTAAGAAGATAAAACGGATGAGATTAAAAGTAACTTGTGAACAGTAACATTATTCGTAGGTACGAAGTGATTATTCGTATGTACATACATATGAATAATCTTTTGTTACTTACAAATAATTACATTTGTTCATACATACGAATAATTACATTATTATACATGAATAATCGCTTGATACCTGCGAATAATTTCTCTGCTCACAAATTACACCGTAAGGGTTGCTTACACGGGATCCAACCTCTCTATATATATATATCATACTTAGCCAAATTCGCATATTATTATATCATCATCATCATAAGCAACCAATATTCAATCTCTTAAAATAAATCATCATACATCATGCTATTAGTCACACATATCATGTCGTTAGTCAAACGATCATATCATCATGCTAGTTAGTCATCGAACAAGTCGGGTTCCCAAGTTAGTCCCAAAACCATTTCAAAATCATTGTCAAATAGTTCAGAATTCCGACTCTTGAAAACTACTCGCCAAAATTACTTTTTCAATTATTTACTAAATCATTTTTCGAGTTTGAAATTCTTTTTCCAAGCCGCCACATTTAATTTGACAAATCTAATAATTTATTTAAATCCCAAATGATTTTATGTTATATTTTTAAACACCATTTATTAAACACTTTTACAAAGACATCTCTAAAACTTTTATAAAATAATTCCAACCCATTTTTTTTATTTAATAAACCAATCGTTTATAAACCTCCCAAAATAATATTTTTTATTTAAAAAACTCAAATAATTTTTTCTAATATTATATATACATTTAAATAATTAAATAAATAAACGGATAAACTCGAACCGAACCCATATTATAAATCCCCAAATCGGTTTAACAATTAATACATAATATATATATTAGTAAAAGGGTGGGCCCACAAGCCACGTCGGATCCTTCTTCCTCCCGGATTCAAATGAAGATCACGCTCGCACCAGCGCTCGCCCACGATCCTGCTCCCGCCGGCTCGCTCTCTCCCGCTGCCACTGGCTCGTTCCTCCCGCTCTCGCTGGGTCGTTCCTCTTGCGCTCGCTGCTGGTCTCTCGCCTCTACTCAGCTCTACTCAACTCGCCTGCGTCCGTCTCTTGCTGCTCGCACTCGCTCAATGCCAAATCGAGCTCGCCGGAGCTATCACCGGAGTTCACGAGCTCACCCGACGCCCCGCACTCAGCTCACGCACACTCGACACTCGCCCACAGCCCAACCCAAGTCAGAAACGAATCGAAACAGAGGAAGGAAAAGGCGGGACTCACCGAGGAAGTTCGCAACTTCGAAGCTCTCGATCGGAGTTCTGAGCGTCATCGGAGGCTCGCGACGGCTCGTTTGACCTGCGCCGGACATGGTTGAGTTTGATGGAGGAGCTCGGGGGTGATTTGGATCGGAAACGAAGGAGAATGGCTTACCGCAAGATTGTTCGCGCTCGAACGGGGCGATGGAGTTTCGGTGGCTTGTGGTGGCACTGGGGAGCTTCTGGGTTGCTCCGGCTGCTGGTGGTGGCTCCGACGGGTGTGTGGGACCTTCCGTTGGTGGCTCGAGGTGGAAAGGATGGAAGAAGGAGGAGGAGACAGTGGTTTGGGGATGAAGATGGTGGCGACGATAGTGATGGTGAAACGGTGACGGTGAAATGGTGATGGGGTGCAGCAGAGCGGGGTGATGGTGATGAGTTTAAAAGGAGGTATGCGGGCAGAGATGGTTTTGCAGAGGTAGGGGCTTTGATTGCAGCTAGGAGATAGGGGAAGGTAGGTGCGGCAAGGTGCATCCGTAGGGTGGCTCGGATGGGAAAGGTATGAATTATGGGAGGGTAGGTGCTCCAGGGTGCAGCCGTAGGGTGGCTCGGATGGGAAAGGTATTAATTAGGGGAGAGAAGTCAAATTAAATACCCGAAAATAAATCCGAAATACGTGAATTTCGAATCCCAAAATTAGTTCTCAAATGTTAGTTACCCCGACTCTCGCTTTCTCGATCAATTAAATTTTAAAAATCGAAGAGGATACCACCATTCGATAATTATTTTAAATTTGCGAGGAAAAAGGACGGAATCGTTCGTTAAAATTTTAAATTCGGGTGAGAATTCGTTAAACGAGCTTTTAATTCGATCTAAATTCATTTTTAATTCTCTTTTTCCAGAAAATTAGGATTTTGAAAATCCGAGCCTTTACATCATCCACCTCTAAAAACAAGTCTCGTCCCTGAGACTAAAATCATTTTAAAACTGTGGATGAAGTTTGAAATTGGTGAGTCCAAGGATCATGCAATTGATCTCGTAAGCATCTCATAAGTGCCCGTATGAGATCCTCACAGTACCGTTGCCGTGATCATAATATCCCCAAAAGACCGTAGCAAGAATGTAATATGGGCCCCTACCACATCCTTACTCAGACTCCTCGGTCATATCATAACTCAAAACATCACAACGTCCTCTTTAAAATACCGTTCAAAATTCCCTAACCCGACGTTAGTCAAGCAATTTTCAAATCTCAGGAGGTGGAATCATCCACCTCTAAGGGCTAGTCCCATATTTCCTTCCTAAGTTCTAAGTCAGAATCAAATCGCATCAATTCGGTTCTATCATCCTAGAAATTTCAATTCAAGGCATCATATATCATACATTCATAACCAGGTCATACTCATTTCACAGACAGTCACATAACATAACATACCTAGCATCGTATCGTTCATGGTAGGATTTATCACATCATCTCACAGAAGTTACACACCATATCAATCAGATAAGCTCGTCATATCAATGAGATAAGCACATCATATTAATCAGATAAGCACATCATACTCATGCTACTGCCAAGCGTCATCGCATTAGAGGCAATCAAGTACTTCCATACACTAGCATTCCATCGAGTTCAGCTATGTTAGTACTGACAATTCACTATTGTCAATGACAATACATCATAGAATCAACATTGTCTATAGCATAGAATTCGCCCCACATTCGACCCCAAGAAAAGCATACGCTAGATCACATCCTCAAGAGAACCTGCCTATAACTACCAATCATGACAAGACATGACCACTACCCATCAGCTCTTGCGTTAAGATCAACTTCACCAAGGTCTACCAACTCAATCCATACACCATTGCATCCCGCTCACATACAACCCTTATAGCCTCATAACTACCCACAATCAAGGACAATTACCCAAACCAACTACTAGGTATTCCAACTTCTATGCCATCAAACCATCTAAGGGTCAATTACTTTGACATCCCGATCTCAAGTTCACTTTCTATTCGACCATTTAAAACTATCTCCTGGAGTTCCCAAATCACAAAATTCCCCCATTCTGACAAGCTGAACAACTCGATCTACCACCAAGACTCCATATAGAGAACGCCCTTGCCCTAGGGGTCCCCTACCAGCCCCATCTTTACCCTCTAAGAGAAATCTCGAGTCCTCAACTGAACCGCTCTCATGATTGAACTAGACGCTTCTTAACAATCTTTCTTACTCTTCCTAGGCTCTCAAGACTCTGCTCGATCATCATCCCCCAATGAGACATCTCGAATCACCTTACGAACCTGATCATACTCCCCGCACCACTAACCATTCTCACTAACCATCCACCTCTAAGAACCCAACTCATACTGATCATCTCAAACCTGTCACTCTCGACCATCTCTAACGCAGAAATCCATCTCGTGCTACCCCCAACCCGGAATTACTAAGACCCTCATCACCATCGCCTCTCCACAAAGACCAATAACCGATTTTACCTACTCATCCCATTACAAAACTCATGAAACCTGAACCACTCATGACTCCTCAAGCTGACCTACCTTAGGTACTCTTCCCAGCATTATCCGAATTTACCTCAAGTTACCACCCCTTAACCACGACCATTATCCCCAACGAAACCTTATGTCACCCTAGCTCGAATTACCAATAATATTGCAACTTGAACAATTCTCCCGCGATTTTCCAACCGATAGAATTCCCACTGAACTCCTATGACTTCCTCATCCGAATCTCCCCAGTGCCGCAACTTTGCCAATCTTCCAAAACATTCTTTCTCTAGCGTTCTCAATGCCTTCTACATTGCCTATTTCCCAAATCAATGCTCAGAATCCCCCTATCTAAATCTCAAGCACACAGTCTCACTAAAATCTCAACAACATCCTTGCCTAGTTACCCGTCTTTCCTCATGAATTCTCCAAGCATTACCAATCCTACCTAGACAACCCCAATACTCATCACACGTACATCCTGATATGAACAACCTAACATCCAAAACCGATGATTTCCCATGCAATCTTACACTACTCTTACTTAGCACTTCCTCAACCTCATCCTTTACCGAAAGCGCTCCCACTCACATCACACATCACCTTGTCCCAAATTCTACGATCCTCGACACCGCCCACGATCCGCTCATAGACTATCTAGACACCATCCTTAGCACACCAATCCGTCTCATAACACCTCCCCTCAAGAATCCCCCGATCAACTCCTAGCTCACCCATCCACCTCTAGAACTATCCTAACTACCTCTACCCACACCCAATCTCAAGATCACCCTAATAAAACTAGTCCAAACCTCAGCCAATCACTCTCTTATACTACCCGCACACACTACCTGCCTAGACTACCACTTCTCACTAGGACATCTCCCTCAAAATCTCGCCATACTAGCCCCACTGCTCGCCTAAGTCCTACCTAGAAGCTCATCTATACTCACGGACAACTATCTTCGACACATCCCAACTCACTCGGCTCTACCTAAGCTAAAACATCCTTCCTACACCCCATCTCACACGACCAATGACCCAATCCGAAAACCTTAATCCACCTGCCACTTTTCGACCTAGCTTACCGAAGAATCTCTCGACTCATGCCCAAGAAGAAGCACCACCAGGCATATAACCCATAACCTACTCACCAGCAAGTCGGTATACCAAGCACCAAGGCACATCATCATAGAAACAAGTTAGTCAGGCGATCATTGCTACCAGTTCAGCACATCCATCATCACACATTCAATTATGTCAGTTCTAGGCCTATCACACAACATTAATTCCGATTAGTAAAGAAGAATCCACGATTTGAATTAAGAATGCTCTTCTTCGTGTCTGGTGGGAGGATCCTGTTAACGATTGTCATCTTTGAAGCATATTTGTCCTTTTTGCCATCGGTGATGTTGTTCCTGGGGCCTAGGGGTCATGGACCCATCATAGTTCCATTGCGTCGCTCCGGTGCCACTTGGTCGTCGATCCTTTCTTGCATATCGGCGCTCATCGAAGGATCGCAAGGGTTAGAAGTTACGGAGATACGGGAGAGAAAAGGGCGGACAACACAACTTCCTTAAGGGTTCAGACATGGACCAGGACTAGGGACAACGAGACCAAGAAGAAGATCCCAACCCGAGAGTTACAACGATGCCCTGATAATTGTGGCACCCAAACACATAAAAATCAATAGATATTATCACATTATTTTACACTAGTATGCACCTATCTCAAGGAATATCGATTTATGCATTGATAATATGTTCATATAATCATCTTTATATGTGCACAAAACAAGCTAGCAACCTATAATTTCATTCATCAATCATGCTTGACAGACTAAGAACATGTATGCACAGACTGACATGGGACATATATGGCATAAGTTATGCAAGACCTATCAAACATCACAGGATATCATATGCCTGACTTATCACTCAATTTAGATACACACATAAGCAAGTCATAATATTGCGAGATTGAGGCAAGCATGCTAAGATGTACCTTAAAAATCATGCTAAGGGTGTGGTCAGTTCATCCAAGGTTGGTATACCAACTATCTCATCACATACATCCATATTCGCATAGTAAGACTAGGACGTCACACAATCATACGAGGGCCTATAACTGGGAGGTATATATCCTACATGATACTAGCAATACTTATTAAACATGTACACAGTCATGAGGTCCAATCAGGTTCATCTGGCATGCTAAGACATCCAATTCACGTTTTAAACATACAACGAGAGTTGACCATACTATCATGGACCTAGTTCATAGGGAGACAGTAATCATGTGAATTCAATACATAAGACACATACATCCACTCATAAGTGCAAACATGCAAGGTACCAGGCAAGTCATGCTTAATTATACCAATATACAATTTCATAAAGTCACAAGGAGGTTATCATTATAACTTGATAGAATTCTCTAAGGACAATCACCGACTCACCACCCCGTTTCCCCATGGGACGCTTGTATGACTCGCTGGACACAAGGACATTCACGTCGTTTCCGAGAGGTTAGGGTAGAACTCGTGTTTAGACTCTTGTGGCAAGAAGACATGGTTGGCCATTACGAGTATCAAAAGGGATGACTCCATAAGACAACTCACTTATATCTCGAAACGATTTAAATCCTCACCCCCACTATCATACTCAAGTAACCCTCACATCTGACACGATTTCCGAAGGTAATTAGTTGACCGACCCAAATTTCCCGTGGAAGAGCCCAACCTTAGGTACGAGACTCGATAGAAGCATTAATGGTGGGATACGAAACAAGACTCGAAATGGGGAGAGCGGATGCTTCTCGACCCTTACTAACATGCCTAGATGTTTTGGTGGGGCGGATGACAGAGTCAGAACCATCAGAGGGTTTGAATTATGAAAGGGCTATTTCGACAAGACAGGAATTCTGATTACATAAGAACAAGGTTTTCTCCCGCTATCCCATTTGCACAGTTATTCAACACATGATTCAAGTCAAGGCATAATGATTAGTTCGCTATCCTAAGCACAATAGCACTCAGCACGGAAGCAATCAACAAGATTAGTATAATCCTCTTCGAGGAGGATATAAGACATATATGCACATAGACGATCTATGTCGTCCTTCGAGGGACGGCTGACCGGAGGGGCAAAAAGCTCACGGCCTCCTAACTCAACACTCCAACCTCTGTGGTGTTCCTTGGAGTCTTCTAGGCCCATCTGTAAGTAAAAGCTAGTATTTTGCCTACCGTTCCCCGAGTTCTACATCCACAAGGGAGGTCTATCGCTTTGGTCTCTACCCACGAGATTGTTTCCCCTTTATTCATTTTAGGTTTAATTCCAATTAAATTCATTTTGCCCTTTTTTTAAAAAACATTTTTCAATACCATTTGAAAACATTGGGCGATTTTCAAAACCATCTTCAACCTAATGTACTCGGATTGCAAAACCTCAGCTCTGATACCACCTTTGTAACGGCTCGGGATTATGATTCCCAAGTTACGTTTCGAGGGATAAAACCCCTCGTTAGGATCTTGCTCTCCGAGTACAGGTTAAAGGTTTGAAATCAAGGATTTGTAGTTTAAAGCGGGATTTCGCACCTAAATCCGGAAGGTCGGCTGGAGACCACGGGGTAAACCCCTGTACCTATCCTAAGTCTACAACGCGCAAAACCTTTATCATGCAAAAGATATAAGTTCTGAAAATGATACAACCAGTGTCGCAGCAGAGCCGGGTCAAAACAGAGTATAAGTAGGAAGAAATCCCAAAAGTATAAATTTGGTGAAGTCATGGTTCAAACACTCAGTCTCCGCCATATGAATGGACCCCGTCATAACAACACGAAATCAAGCAGTGTAATGTGTACCTGAAACTATACCACAAAGTTAGGCCAAGTGTTCGCTTGCGGGTCCTCTGACCGCGCTAAGGGCATATAATACGCCTATACCAAGAATAAAGGAGGCCTTCATGCAGTACTGAAATATTAACCACTCTATCATGCTCCTAATTCATATATTCAGAATATGAAGTAAGGCCTTAACAAAGAATACCAAGTGGTATATCCCTCTTCTACCACCACCCCCCTTCCAGATAGGGTGGAGACTGGCCAGTTTGATGCTATAGCATATCACATCTCATCATCATATCGTATCTCAACTCATCTCGTATCTCATGATATATATATAAATGACTCAAGGAGGACAACGCCCGATGAAGCTGGGTTGTCCTAGGACCCTAACAACGACTCCAGGACTCACAGATAACGGTTGTTCTGCATTCAAACGCATACAGAATAAGAATGTTCATTCGTAAGTGCAATTCCTAAGCATGATACTACATGACATGCTTTTATGCATATGCAACACCAACATACTATATGACACATCAGGCAGGAGGTCTTGGTTACTGAGTAAGCCCCGGAGGTACTTACCTGGCTAGAAGATCAACAAAAGAAGAATCCAACACACAGTAGTCACGATCACAGAATATCACCTAATTACGTAACGAGAATATGCTAAGTATACTTCTATAGCTTTTCTAAACACATATATTACTCACTCAAATTAGCAGATAGATAAGCAAGCTTTCATCAATCATACTTTCAATTCATCACGATCAATCATCTCTTATCTCATACCATTCATCGTAACTTGTCATCTCATCAGTTTAAAAATAACCTCCATATATATATCATACTTAGCCAAATTCGCATATTATAATTTCATACTCATACTTCCCATATATATATATATCATCATAAACAACCAATATTCAATCTCTTAAAATAAATCATCATACATCATGCTATTAGTCACACATATCATGTCGTTAGTCAAACGATCATATCATCATGTTAGTTAGTCATCGAACAAGTCGGGTTCCCAAGTTAGTCCCAAAACCATTTCAAAATCCTTGTCAAATAGTTCAGAATTTCGACTCTTGAAAACTACTCGCCAAAATTACTTTTTCAATTATTTACTAAATCATTTTTCGAGTTTGAAATTATTTTTCCAAGCCACGACATTTAATTTGACAAATCTAATAATTTATTTAAATCCCAAATGATTTTATGTTATATTTTTAAACACCATTTATTAAACACTTTTACAAAGACATCTCTAAAACTTTTATAAAATAATTCCAACCCAATTTTTTATTTAATAAACCAATCCTTTATAAACCTCCCGAAATAATATTTTATATTTTCAAACCTCAAATAATATTTTCTAATATTATATATACCCTTAAATAATTAAATAAATAAACGGATAAACCCGAACCGAACCGAACCGAACCCATATTATAAATCCCCAAACCGGTTTAACAATTAATACATAATATATATATTAGTAAGAGGGTCAGCCCACAAGCCACGTCGGATCCTTCGTTCTCCCGGATTCAAATGAAGATCGCGCCCGCGCCCGCACCAGCGCTCGCCCACGATCCTGCTCCCGCCGGCTCGCTCTCTCCCGCTGCCGCTGGCTCATTCCTCCCGCGCTCGTTGGCTCGTTCCCCTTGCGCTCGCTGCTGCTCTCTTGCCTCTACTCAACTCTACTCAGCTCGCCCGCGTCCGTCTCTTGCTGCTCGCACTCGCTCAACGCAAAATCGAGCTCGCCGGAGCTGTCGCCGAAGTTCACGAGGTCACCCGACGCTCCACACTCAACTCACGCAAACTCGACACTCGCCCACAACCCGACCCAAGTCAGAAACGAATCGAAACAGAGGAAGGAAATGGCGGGACTCACCGAGGAAGTTCGCGACTTTGAAGCTCTCAATCGGAGTTCTGAGCATCGTCGGAGGTTCGCGACGGCTCGTCGGACCTACGCCGGACATGGTTGAGTGTGATGGAGGAGCGTGGGGGTGATTTGGATAGGAAACAAAGGAGAACAGCTTACTGGAAGATTGTTCGCACTCGAACGGGGCGACGGAGTTCTGGTGGCTTGTGGTGGCGCTGGGGAGCTTCTGGGCTGCTCCGGGTGCTAGTGGTGGCTCCGAGGGGTGTGTGGGACCTTCCGTTGATGGCTCGAGGTGGAAAGGATGGAAGAAGGAGGAGGAGACAGTGGTTTGGGGATGAAGATGGTGGCGACGAGTGTGATGGTGAAATGGTGATGGTGAAATGGTGATGGGGTGCAACAGAGCGGGGTGATGGTGATAAGTTTAAAAGGAGGTATGCGGGCGGCGATGGTTTTACAGAGGTAGGGGCTTTGATTGCATCTGTAACTGCCCGAGATTATGATTCCCGAGTTACGTTTCGAGGGATGAAACCCCTCGTTGGATCTTGCGTCCCGAGTACAGGTTGAAGGTTTGAAACCGAAGATGCGTAGTTTAAAGTGGGATTTCGCACCCAAATCTGGAAGGTCCGTTATAGACCCCGAGGTAAACCCATGTACCTGTCCTAAGTCTACAACACGCAAAACCTTTTATCATGCAAATAACATAAGTTTTGAAAACGATACAACTATTGTCGCGACAGAGCCGAGTCAAAACATAGTGTAAGTAGTGGATCCCGTCATAACAACATAAAATAAAGCAGTGGATCGGGTACCTGAAACTATACCACAAAGTGAGGTCAAGAGTTCGCCTGCAGGTCCTCTGACCGCGCTGAGGACATATAATACACATATACCTAGAATAAAGGATGCCTTCATGCAGTACTGAAATATTAACCACATTATCATGCTCCTAATTCATATATGCAGAATATGAAGTAATGCCTTAACAAAGAATACCAAGTGGTATATCCCTCTTCTACCACCACCCCCTTTCCAGATAGGGTGGAGACTGGCCAGTTCGATTCTATAGCATATCACATCTCATCATCATATCGTATCTCATGCTCATCTCGTATCTCGTGAAATATATATAAATGACTCAAGGAGGACAACGCCCGATGAAGCTGGGCTGCCCTATGACCCTAACAACGACTCTAGGACTCACAGATACTGGCCATTCTACATTCAAACAGATATAGAATAAGAATGCTCATTCATAAGTGCCATTCCTAAGCATGATACTACATAACATGCTTTTATGCATATGCAACACCTACATACTATATGGCACATCAGGCAGGAGGTCTTGGTTACTGAGTAAGCCCTGGAGGTACTTACCTGGCTAGAAGATCAACAAAAGAAGAATCCAGCACACAGTAGTCACGATCATAGAATATCACCTAATTACATAACGAGAATATGCTAAGTATACTTCTATAGCTTTTCTGAACACATAAATTACTCACTCAAATTAGCAGATAGATAAGCAAGCTTTCATCAATCATACTTTCAATTCATCATGATCAACCATCTCTTATCTCATACCATTCATCATAACTTGTCAACTCATCAGTTTAAAAATAACCTCCATATATATATATCATACTTAGCGAAATTCGCATATTATTATTTCATAATCATACTTCCCATATATATATATATATCATCATCATCATCATCATCATAAGCAACCAATATTCAATCTCTTAAAATAAATCATCATACATCGTGCTATTAGTCACACATATCATGTCGTTAGTCAAACGATCATATCATCATCCTAGTTAGTCATCGAACAAGTCGGGTTCCCATGTTAGTCCCAAAACCATTTCAAAATCCTTGTCAAATAGTTCAGAATTCCGACTCTTATGAGAGCGAGGTTTTGCAATCCGAGTATAATAGGTTGAAGATGGTTTTGAAAATCGCCCAATGATTTCAAATGGTTTTGGAAAATGTTTAAAGGGCAAAATGAATTTAATTGGACTTAAAACCTAAATGAATAAAGGGGAAACAATCTCATGGGTAGAGACCAAAGCGATATACCTCTCTTATGGATGTAGAACTCGGGGAACGGTAGGCAAAATATCTAGACATGTTAGCAAGGGTCAGGAAGCGTCTGCTCTCCCTTTTTCGAGTCCCGTTTGGTTTCCCACTACCTATGCTGTTATCGAGTCTTGTACCTGAGGTCGGTGTCTTCCACGGGCAATTTGCGTTGGTCAACTATGTCTTCTTGCCGCACGAGTCTAAGCTCGAGTTCTACACTCGCCTCTCAAAAACAGTGAGAGTGCCCTTGTGTCCTACCCAGCGAGTCATACTAGTGCCCCATGGGGAAACGGGGTAATGAGTCGGTGAATAGCCTTGGAGAATTCTGTCGGTTATAGTCGTAGCCATTCTTGTGGTTGCATGACATAGTATACTGGTGTATTTCAGCATGACTTGCCTGATATCTTGCACGGTTGCTCTTATGAGATGTATGTGTCATATGTATGGAACTTCTATGATTATTTTCTTCCCTTGAATTAGGCCCATGATAGTGTGGTCAACCCTCGTTGTATGTTTAATATATGAGATGATTGTCCTAGGATGCTGAATTAATCTAATTAGACCATGTTGACTGTGCACATGTTTAATGAGCAATTCTAGTATCATGTAGGACATATGTCTCCCATTTATAGGCCCTCGTATGACTATGTGCCATCCTTCTCTTACTATGTGAATGTGGATGTATGTGATGCGATAGGTACCTCCTAGCGTGTTTGCCTTGGCCCCATGATATTACGACCTGCTTATGTGTATCTAACTGAGTGATAAGTCATGTATATAATGTCCTTGGATGTTGCTAAAACTAATGCAACTTATACCACACATGTCCCATGTTCGTTCGTGCATGTATGTTCTTAGTATATCAAGCATGATTAGTGAATGAAATGATAGGTTGCTAGCTTCTTCTGTGAAAGTGTAAAGTGGATGATATGAACATGTTATGAATGCATAGATCATTACTTCTCGAGATAGGTGCATGTTTGTGTGGAATGATGTGATGATATTCGTGATTATTATGTGTTTACGTGCCATAGTTATAACTTCATGGAATACCCTAAGGGCATCGTTGTAACTCTCGGGTTGGGATCTTGTCTCTGGTCTTGTCGTCTCTAGTCGTGGTCCATGTCTGAATCTGTATGGAAGTCATGTTGTCCTCCCTTGTCCCTCCCCTATCTCCATAACCTCCGACCCCTCGTGATCCCCTTATGAATGGCGATATGGAAGAAAGGGCGAACGACTGAATGGCACCGGAGCGACGCAGTCGAAATGTGATGGGCATATGACCCCTAGGCCCCAAGAACGTCACCGATGGAAAAAAGGACGAATATACTTCAAAGATGACAGTCGTGAATAGGTTCCTCCCAGCTGACACGAGGAAGAGCATTCTTAATTCAAATCGTGGATTCTTCTATACTAATTGGAATTTATGTTGTGCGATAGGCCTAAAACTGACATAATTGCATGTGTGATGATGGATGTGTTGAACTGGTAGCAATGATTGCCTGACTAACTTGTTTCTATGATCATATGCCTTGATGCTTGGTATACTGACCTGCTGGTGAGTAGATTATGGGTTATATGTGTGGTGGTGCTTTTTCTTGGGCATGAGTCAAGAGATTCTTCGGTAAGTTAGGTCGAAAAGTGGCAGGGGGATTGAAGTCTTTGTTCTTGGTCATGAGATGAGCGAGAGGGTGTGCAGGATGGATGCGTTAGCTTGGGTAGAGCCGAGTGAGTTGGGACTGGTCAGAGATAGTGGCCAGTGAGTTTAGTTGAGCTCCAGGCAGGTCTTAGGTGAGGAGTGGAGTAGTATGGCGATACTTCGAGGGAAATGTCCTAGTGAGAAGTGGTAGTCTAGGCAGGTAGTGCGTGCGGGTAGTATAAGAGAGTGGTTGGCTGAGGTCTAGACTAGTTTCATTAAGGTGATCTTGAGATTGGGTATGAGTAGAGGTAGTTAAGATAGTTCTAGAGGTGGATGGGCGGGCTAGGAGTTGATCGGGGGATTCTTGAGGGGACGTGTTATGAGACGGATTAGTGTGCTAAGGAAGGTGTCTAGATGGTCTATGAGCGGATCATGGGTGGTTTCGAGGATGATCGATTAAGGAACATCTGAGGAATCGTAGAATTTGGGACTAGGTGGTGTGCGCTGTGAGTGGGAGCGATTTCGGTAAGGGATGAGGTTAAGGAATTGCCAAGGAAGAGTAGTATGAGGTTGCTTGGGAAATTATCGATCGGGGATATGAGGTTGTTCATATCAGGGTTGTTCGTGTGATGAGTATTTGTGGTTGTTTAGATAGGATTGGTAATATTTGGGGAAATCACGTGTGAAGGATTTCTAGATGTGTTGTTGACGGATTTTGGCATAGGGAATATATCGGGATTTATGAGTGGAGGTTATTGAGGATATTGAGGTATTTGAGGATGTGAGATGAATCTTCGAGGAAAGGCTGGTAGCTAGGCAAGGATGTAGTTGCGATTCCTAGTAAGACTGTAGTCTTAAGGTTGAGATAGGGAGATTATGAGTATGGATTTGGGAACTAAGCAAAGCAGAAGGTATTAAGGACGCTAGAGGATAGGAGATTTCGAAGGTTGGTGAAGTTGCGGTACTTAGGAAATTCGGACGAGGATGTCATATGAATTCGGTGAAAATGATGATCGGTGCATAAGGGTTTAAGTGGTAGAGATTTCAAAGTTGAGGAAGCGTGATATGAGGCAATTTGGGGAAACATGCGAAGTTGAGGGAACTAGTCCAGGTAGAGTATGCTGGGAAGAGGATCTAGAGTGGGTCGGCTTGAGGGTCGTCGTGATTCGTTGTTGGGAGTACCACTAGTTGGGTTTCTGCATTAGAATTTGTCAGGAGTGTCAGGTGTGAGATGGTCAGCATGAGTTGGGTCCTTAGAGGTGGATGGTTAGTGAGAGTGGTTAGTGGTGTGGGAAGTATGATCAGGTTAGCAAGGTGATGTGAGATGTCTCTTTAAGAGATGATGGTCGGGCGGAGTCTTGAGAGCCTAGGAAGAGTAAGCGAGATTGTTAAGAAGCGTCTAGATCGATCGTGAGGGAGGTTCAGTTAGGGACTTGGGATCTCTATGAGAAGGCGAAGATGGGACCGGTAGAGGACCCCTAGGACGAGGGTGTGCTTGATAAGGAGTCTTGGTAGATGGTCGAGTTGTTAAGCTTGTCAGATCAAGAAACCGTGTGATTGGGAGCTCGTGAAATAGTTTAGATGGTCGAGTGGAAGGTAGGACTTGAGATCGGGATGTCGAAGTGGAATGGCCCTTAGATGGCTTGATGGCATAAGAGTTGGTATACCTAGTAGTTGGTTTGGGTATTCGGCCTTGATTGCGAATAGTTATGAGGCTAGAAAGGTTGTATGTGAGCGAGATACAATGGTGCCTACAACTGGTAGTGGATTGAGTTGGTAGACCTCGGTGAAGTTGATCTTAGTGCAAGGGATGGTGAGTAGTGGTCGTGTCTCGTCATGATTGGTAGTGTAGGCAGATTCTCCTGAGGTAGTGATCTAGTGTATACTTTACTCGGGGCCGAATGTTGTGCGAATTCTATGCAATAGACGATGTTGATTCTCTGATGCGATGACGCTTGGTTATTAGAATGAGTATGATGTACTTATCTAATTGATATAACGTGCTTATCTGATTGATATGGTGTGTAACTTCTGTGAGATGATGTGATAAATCCTACCATATATGATACGATGCTAGATATGTTATGGTATGTTACTGTCCATCTCATGAGTATGACCTGGTTAGGAATGCGTGATGCAATTGCTATGTTATATGATGCCTTAAATTGGAATTGCTAAGATGCTAGAACCAAATTGGTGAAATTTGACTCTGACTTGGAACCTAGGAAGGAAATATGGGATTAGCCTTAGAGGTGGATGATTCAACCTCTTGAGTTCTGAAATTGCTTGACTAACTTGGATTCTGAGAAATTTAACGCGATCGAGAACCTCAATGATTTTGAGACCAAACCTTTTCAAACTGAGGAACCCTCTTGAATTTTTCTGACCGAGCTTGCATTATAACACCCCCCGAAGTGGATACATGCATTTTATAGGGGCCCTTATAGACTGCTTGCTAAGACCTAGGGGAGATGTTGTGATACTTTTCGAGTTATGATATGACCGAGAAGTCGGAAAAAGGATGTGGTAGGGCCCATATTAAATTCTTGTTGCGATCTATTGGCGATATTATGATCACGGCAACGGTGCTGTGAGGATCTCATAGGGGCACTTATGAGGTACTTGCGGGATCAATGACATGATCCATGGACTCACAAATTTCAAATTTCATCCCCTGTTTTAAATGATTTTAGTCTCGGGGACGAGACTTGTTTTTAGAGGTGGATGATGTAAATGCTCAGATTTTCAAATCCTAATTTTTCGGAACAAGAGAATTTAAATTGAAATTAAATCGGTTTTAAAACTCATTTAGCGGATTCCGACCGGAATATAAAATTTGACGAATAATTTCCATCCTTTTTCCTCGAAAATTTAAAATAATTATCGGATGGCGATATCCTTGTCGATTTTATAAATCTAATTGATCGAGAAAGCGAGAGTCGGGGAAACTAACACTTGGAAACTAATTTCGGGATTCGAAATTCGCGTATTCGGGATTTATTTCCGGGTATTGATTTTCACCAATTCCACATACAATCCCTCACCGACTCCCATCACTCACCTTACCCTGCTCAAGACCATCCCTCTCCCTCTGTATATCTTTCACTTCAATCCTCACCCATCCCTCTCCCTATCTTCATTCATCATCATTCACCATCTCCTCCTCACCATCACCCCGTGGACACCATCACCAACATCACCGTTGTTCAGCGCCACCACCGCCTTCCTCCATCGTCGCCACCATCTCCATCATCACCACCATCGCCCTCCATCGACCACCGTTGGCGCCAGCACCACCACCTCCTCCTCGCGAAGCCGACGTCCAACGAAGTCAGCGAAAGGCCCATAGCTCACAGCGCAACCACCGAAGCTCCTCCCTCCTCTGTTTTGCGAAGCCTCGTTCCGGTAAGTCGTTCTCCTTCGTTTTCGATCCAAATCACCCCCGAGCTCCTCCATAACACTCAACCATGTCCGGCGCAGGTCCGACGAGCCATCGCGTGCTTCCAACGACGCTCAGAATTCCGATCGAGAGCTCCGAAGTCGCGAACTTCCTCGGTGAGTCCCGCCTTTTTTTTCCTCTGTTTTGAATTCGATTTCTTGCTTGGGTCAGTTTTGGAAGAGTGTCGAGGGTGTGCTAGCTGAGCGAGAGCTGTGTGCAAGGGTCGAGTGAGGTTCGAGAGCTCCGGCGATCATCGTTGGCGGAGAGAGCGAGCTGAGCACGAGCAGCAGCTGAGCGCAGCGCGAGCGTGGGAGAGAGCGAGCTAAGCACGAGCAGTAGCTGAGCGCAGCTGCGAGCGCGGGTGGAGAGAGCGAGCCAGCGGGAGCGGGCGAGCGCGGGCGAGTAGACCGGCGGGCGCGGACGTTTTCATTTGAATTCCGGAAGGAGGAGCTGACGTGGGTAGATGTGGGGCCCTCCGGTTGTTTTAATTGGCTAGGTTGTTTTATCGGTTTGGGGATTTATAATATGGGTTCGGTTCGGTTCTGTTCGGGTTTATCCATTTATTTATTTAATTATTTAAGGGTTTATATAATATTAGAAAATATTATTTGAGGTTTTAAAATATAAAATATTATTTCGGGAGGTTTATAAAGGATGGGTTGGAATTATTTTATAAAAGTTTTAGAGATGTCTTTGTAAAATTGTTTAATAAATGGTGTTTAAAAATATAACATAAAATCATTTGGGATTTAAATAAATTATTAGATTTGTGAAATTAAATGTGGCGGCTTGGAAAAAGAATTTCAAACTCCAAAAATGATTTGTAAATAATTGAAAAAGTAATTTTGGCGAGTAGTTTTCAAGTGTCGGAATTCTGAACTATTTGACAAGGATTTTGAAATGGTTTTGGGACTAACTTGGGAACCCGACTTGTTCGATGATTAACTAGCATGATGATATGATCGTTTGACTAACGACATGATATGTGTGACTAATAGCATGATGTATGATGATTAATTTTAAGAGATTGAATATTGGTTGCTTATGATAATGATGATGACATATATATATATATATACATATATATATATATATACATACATACATACATACATACATACATACATACATACATACATACATACATACATATATATATATATATATATATATATATATATATATATATATATATATATATATATATATATATATATATATCTATGGGAAGTATGAGTATGAAATAATAATATGCGAATTTGGCTAAGTATGATATATATCTGGAGGTTATTTTTAAACTGATGAGTGGACAAGTTATGACGAATGGTATGAGATAAGAGATGGTTGATCGTGATGAATTGAAAGTATGATTGATGAAAGCTTGCTTATCTATCTGCTAATTTGAGTGAGTAATTTATGTGTTCAGAAAAGCTATAGAAGTATACTTAGCATATTCTCATTATGTAATTAGGTGATATTATGTGATCGTGACTACTGTGTGCTGGATTCTTCTTTTGCTGATCTTCTAGCCAGGTAAGTACCTCCGGGGCTTACTCAGTAACCAAGACCTCCTGCCTGATGTGCCATATAGTATGTAGGTGTTGCATATGGATAAAAGCATGTCATGTAGTATCATGCTTAGGAATCGCACTTACGAATGAGCATTCTTATTCTGTATGTGTTTGAATGCAGAACGGCCGTTATCTGTGAGTCATAGAGTCGTTGTTAGGGTCATAGGGCAGCCCAGCTTCATCGGGTCTTGTCCTCCTTGAGTCATTTATATATATATTTCATGAGATACGAGATTAGCATGAGATACGATATGATGTGAGATGTGATATGCTATAACATCGAACTGGCGAGTCTCCACCCTATTTGGAAGGGGGGTGGTGGTAGAAGAGGGATATACCACTTGGTATTCTTTGTTAAGGCCTTACTTCATATTTTGCATATATGAATTACGAGCATGATAGTGTGGTTAATATTTCAGTACTGCATGAAGGCATCCTTTATTCCAGGTATAGGCGTATTATATGTCCTCAGCGCGGTCAAAGGACCTGCATGCGAACTCTTTGCCTGACTTTGTGATATAGTTTCAGGTACCCGATCCACTGCTTGATTTTGTGTTGTTATGACGGGGTCCATTCATATGGCGGACAGTTGTTGTATCGTTTTCAGAACTTATGTCTTTTGCATGATAAAAGGTTTTGCGTGTTGTAGACTTAGGACAGGTAGAGGGGTTTACCCCGGGGTCTATAACGGACCTTCCAGATTTGGGTGCGAAATCCCACTTTAAACTACGCATCTTCGGTTTCAAAACTTCAACATGTACTCGGGACGCAAGGTCCCAACGAGGGGTTTCATCCCTCGAAACGTAACTCGGGAATCATAATCTCGGGCCGTTACAGCAGCTAGGAGAAAGGGGAAGGTAGGTGCAGCAATGTGCAGACGTAGGGTGGCTTGGATGGGAAAGGTATTAATTAGGGGAGAGAAGTCAAAATAAATACCCGAATATAAATCCAGAATACTTGAATTTCGAATCCCGAAATTAGTTCTCGAATGTTAGTTTCCCCGACTCTCGCTTTCTCGATCAATTAAATTTTAAAAATCGAAGAGGATACCGCCATCCGATAATTATTTTATATTCGCAAGGTAAAAGGATGGAGTCGTTTGTCAAAATTTTAATTTCGGGTCAGAATTCGTTAAATGAGCTTTTAATTCGATCTAAATTCATTTTTAATTCTCTTTTTCCAGAAAATTAGGATTTTGAATGTAAAGACCTAGTATATTTTATATTATATGATTATTATTTACTTAAATTACTTAAAAAATAATAAGAATATTTTATTCGTATAAATGGAAGAAAACTCGTCCTCGAGCACAGAATTTCTATTTAAAAATCATTTCGAATGATTCCGACCTCGTTCTAAATTTAATTTAGAGGAGTTATAATTTCGCTTCTGAGCCCCGGATTTGAGGAAATCTGAATTAATTTCGATTGTTTGAAAATGAATTTAAGAGGTTTATTCAAATTTTGAGTGTCGGGTTTCGGGTTAGCGAGCGGGTTTCGCGTTTGAATTATCGGGATTTCAATTTCTCTTTTGTGGGACCACCCATCCCCCTATCTTCTTTTCCTTTTCTCTCTCTCTCTCTCTCTCTCTCTCTCTCTCTCTCCATCTCCTTCTCGGCCTGCCTGGGAAGATGCAGAGCTAGCTGCCCACACCCCAAAGAGGTTAGACAACCTCACCTCTCTCCCCCTTTCATGAACCTCCTGCCCTCCCCATATTTGGCAAGATGCCAAAGCCTTGCCTGCAGACTACAACCCCTTCCTTCTGATTTCAGATCCCACGCCAATGTTGAAATCAGAACCCCCATCTCGTTTCATTTGCAAGGACTCCTAAACCCATGATAACTCCACTCCCTTGATGAAAATCGGAATAAGTTTCAAAGGCCTTGACAGTCTGTTTGTGTCAAAGGTCTTGAAGCTTTAACAATATTGATGAAACACAAAACATGTTCTATATGATATTATGTTCGAATATTATTTTATGTTATTATATGCTTCCATTATATTATTATATATACACTAACCTTTGAGGAAGTATTTTCGAATATTATTTCCTTCCTTATGTTGTAAATTGATAAGATTCAAATCGGAAGATCATGGCCTCCGAAAGTTTCCAAAGATAGAAGATCCAGCTCAAGCCATGATCCTCTCTAGCTGTTGGTGAAGATCCTTAGGCGCCGATTTGTTTCAATAAAAAGAAAAGGAAGAAGAAGACAACCATACACCTGTTGAACACAAGCTTTCATACACTCAAGCCTTCAAGCAAGATCTGTCTTCTTCGTGTGCTCTCTGCTAGTCCTTAAGAGTCTGTAATTTCATTTCAAAGCATTTGAGAGTTACACTGTGAGCTTATAGGATATATTTCGAGAGAGTGTTATACTCAAGAGTCTGTAACTCAGGAAGTAGACACTAGGCGATTGATTCACTAAGTGTAAGAGGATTGTACTAGATAGCATAGAGAGGTGGGGCTCTTCTAGATTGGTCTAGGACTCCAAGGGAACGTGAGTTGACTAGATTGCAATTGTATAGGAGAGAGGCTTCTCGGGGAGCTACTAGGATCCTAAGTCTTGTGAATCAATAAAAGCCGGTTGAATCCTAGGGTTGTGGAAGAACCCTAAGCGGGAACGTAGGCCAAGTTCGTGCCGAACCTCGTAAACAACTCATCGAGTCCTTCACTTATTGCTTTACCTTATTTCCGCACTTGGTTCGACTGTTTAACTTTGTGATTCAGGTTTTCAGAGAAAAGACTAAGTCTAATCTCAAAGGTTTTTGCACGAGCTTCAAAAGTCTTGAGAATCTGCGAAAAACCGGCATACTCTATTCAACCCCCCCTTCTAGAGTATTTCTATTACTTTGTTTTACATTATCGAACCTTCAATTGGTATCAGAGCTTTACTCACTGCTTTTGATCTAACAATCTTGTGAGTTTTCGATCATGTCTGGTGAAGCTAGCGGAGGATTTGCACAGGGAAGGTCTACCAGCAGACCACCACTCTTTGTAGGAAACAACTTTGTCCACTGGAGATCATTGATGAAGATGTTCATCATAGACCAAGATCTGGAACTTTGGAACATTATAGAGAATGGGCCAAAGATTCCAGAGAAAGATGGACCAAATGGAACCAAAGTCGCAAAGAAGGAGTCTGAATACATCCAAGCGGATCTTGAACTCGTCTCCAAAAACTACAGGGCTATTAACTTACTTTATTGTTGTCTTAGCACTGATGAGTTTAACCGTATTTCATCTTGTAGGTCAGCTAAAGAGATTTGGGACAAGCTGGTCATCACCTATGAGGGAACCAGCCAAGTGAAGGACACCAAGATCAGCATCTTCCTTCGAAAGTATGAACTTTTCAAAATGAAGCCCGATGAGTCTATCAAGGTCATGTTCACACGATTCACAGAAATCACCAACAACCTTGACTCTCTTGGCAAGAGCTTTACAAACGTGGAGAAAGTAAGGAAGATATTGAGGTGTCTCCAAAAGAAAAGTGGGGTCCTAAAGTAACAGCTATAGAGGAAGCCCAAGACCTCACTAATCTGCCTCTTGACGACCTGCTTGGGAAACTGATCACGCATGAGATGATTCTTAATGAAGACGATGGAGAACTTCCAGCAAGCACTAAGAATTTGGCGCTCAAATCTAAGAAGGATGACAACAAAGATGAATCTGATTCCGAAGATGAGGATGACGATGAGGATGATCCTTTTGCTCTTATCACAAGAGGCCTTGCTCGAATCCTCAAAATGAAGAAACAATTCAACAACAAGGATGGATCAGAGTCTTCTAAATTCCGAGGTAAGTCTCAATACAACAAAAATGATAAGAAGACTAAACCGTTGTCTTGTTTTGAATGTGGTGAAATAGATCATCTTGTGAAAGACTGCCCTCAAAAGGCGAAGAGCCAGTCCAAGAAGGGTGATAAATGGAAAAAGAAAGCCATGGTGGCAACTTGGAGCGATTCTGACTCCGACTCCAACGATGAGAAGGCCAATGTCTGTCTTATGGCATCAGGAGATGAATCTCACGATGAGAAGGTTGAGGTAACCGTAAGAGAACTTATGGCAAGTGCAAAAGAGGTATTATCGGAATTCCTTTCTAATATGAATACCAATGAAGAGAAACTTATTGCCCAAACTAACATTCTTATTAAGAGAACTGTGGACAAGGAAAGAACTATTGAGGATCTGTCTATGAGGGTCAAAAGTCTTGAAGCTTCTTGTTCAGGTCTTGACATTAAAGTCAAGACTCTTGACTCAGAGAAATCTGAACTCAAGCAAGATCTCTCGTCTCTAAGAAGTGAACATCATGACTTAGAGAACGAGAAGATCTCCCTGAATAATAAGATTCAAGACCAACAGACAGCCCTCATAAGTTTTACCAAATCCAAAGGCACTCTTGATAGGATGTTGGGTGAGCAACAAAGTTCTCTAAACAAAAGTGGTATTGGTTACAATCCAAGGTTTTTAAAGAAGCAGCACATTAACACCTTTGTAAAGGCAAAAGGAAGCAGAACCTCTCCTATATGTCACCATTGTGCTCGAAAGGGACATGTAAAAGAGACCTGCCCCTATAGAAGAAAGGATCCATATATCATTCGCAATACATTCCCTGTTCATTTGAGAAAAGAACGGATAACACAAGTTTGGGTCCCAAAAGGCACTATTTTACCAAATATGGTTTATCCCAATAATGGATCCAAATTTGCTTATTGGTCTAGCCACAAAGGTTGATGTTTGTTTTGCAGGAGATCACCAAGGTGAAGGAGCAAAAATGGATTATTGATAATGGATGCTCGAGGCATATGAGTGGGAAGAGGTCTCTCTTTCATGATCTGAAGGAGCAATCCACAGGAACAATCACTCTTGGTGACAAAGGAAAGTGTGACATCGTTGGTATTGGTAGCGTTGGGAGTAATTCCAACCATAGTATTAACAATGTCTATCTTTTGAATGGTTTAAAGTATAATTTGCTTAGTGTTTCTCAATTATGTGATAGTGGTAATAATGTCAGATTTAACAAGAAAAGATGTCTAGTGTGCAGAGAAGATACAGGTGAAGTTATACTAACTGCATATCGTTACAACAATATATACGCTGTGAATGCTGATCAAGTGGCACAAGGAAGCTTAACCTGTCTAAAAGCTTTGACGGACGATCCAAAGCTCTGGCATAGGAGACTCGGTCATGTGAGTCCACATACACTACAGAAGCTTGTGTCCAAAGGGCTTGTAAGAGGACTACCTGAGATGGACTTCAAAGGTATTGATATGTGCAATGCATGCACACGAGGTAAACAAACTCGTAGCTCCTTCAAACCCAAAAGGTTGTAAGTTCTTCTAGACCCCTTGAACTTTTACATATGGATTTATGTGGTCCTATGCGAGTCAAATCTCCCAATGGTGAAAAGTACATGCTTGTTGTTGTTGATGATTTTTCTAGATATACTTGGGTTGCATTTTTAAAAGAAAAATCAGAGGCCTTATTTGAGATTTCAAAACTTTGTAAGGAGTTGCAAACTTTAAGAAACGAGCCCATAGTGTCAATTCGAAATGATCATGGTATGGAGTTTGATCAACTTCAGTTTGATTTGTTTTGTGCTAAATATGGCATCTCCCATAACTTTTATGCTCATAGGACACCTCAACAAAATGGGGTTGTGGAACGAAAGAACCGCACCCTAGAGGATATGGCCAGGACTATGCTTTTAGAAAATGCATTACCTAAAACCTATTGGGCTGAAGCTGTTAACACAACTAACTATATTTTGAATCACTATCTTATTCGTTCGATCTTAAAGAAAACTCCTTATGAACTTTTCAAAGGCCGCAAACCACTTATATCTTATTTCAAACCCTTTGGCTGTACTTGCTTTGTTCATAACAATGGAAAAGATAACCTTGGGAAGTTTGATGCGCGTAGTGATGAAGGTATATTTCTTGGCTACTCCACAAGTAGCAAAGCTTATAGAATCTTCAATAAAAGGACCCAGTTAGTTGAAGAAAGTATACATGTTATTTTTTATGAATGCAATTACAGTTCTTTGAGTGAAAGTGTTGCAGATATAGATCTTAACATCCATGAAGAGAATGAGGAAGGTGATGATGCTGCTACCAAGAACACAGAGAAGAGGAACATGCATGAACAGATTCTCAACACTGAAGAATTGGCCCAAGGTGTTGAAGATTCGTCCAAAGCCCTCGGTGTCCAATTCAACAGTGTTGAAATGTCAGAAACTGCTGAAACTGAACCTAACAGGACTATGGAGTCAGATCTACCGCAAATCAATCCTGCTGGTGTGACGAATCAAGGAGCTGAGACTAGCAAAAGAAAATTCAAATACCCCTCATCACACTCATTAAAGGATATCATTTCTGACCCTACTTCTAGTGTTCAAACTCATTCTAAACTTAAAGATCTTTGTGCTTTTCACACGTTTGTCTCTCTTATAGAACCCAAGAAGGTAGATGAGGCCCTTCAAGAGCCAGATTGGATCATTGCTATGCAAAGTGAGCTTAACAAATTTGAAAGGAACAAAGTCTGGACCTTGAAGCCTAGGCCAAAGCATCAATCAGTCATTGGCACACGATGGGTATTTCGAAACAAGCTAGATGAGAATGGTAAGATCGTGAGGAACAAGGCAAGGCTTGTTGCTCAAGGCTACAATCAAGAGGAAGGTATTGACTACGAGGAGACCTTTGCTCCCGTAGCCAGGCTTGAAGCCATTCGTATATTATTAGCATTTGCATCTTTTATGGGCATAAAGCTATATCAAATGGATTTCAAGTGTGCTTTTCTCAATGGTTTCTTAGAAGAAGAAGTTTATGTGGCTCAACCCCAGGTTTTGAAAGTTTAGAATTTCCTAATCACGTTTATAAACTTGACAAAGCGCTTTATGGTTTGAAACAAGCGCCAAGAGCTTGGTATGAGCGCTTGTCAAAATATCTTTTAGAAAATGATTTTAAAAGGGGGTTGATCGACAAGACTCTTTTTATCAAGACCAAAGGAAAGGACATTTTGGTTATTCAAATTTATGTTGATGATATATTATTTGGTGCTACTAACACATCTTTGTGTAAGGAATTTTCTGACATCATGTGCAGCGAATTTGAGATGAGCTTGATGGGTGAACTCAACTTCTTTTTGGGATTACAAGTTCATCAATCCAAGAAAGGGATCTTTGTCAACCAAAGCAAGTACACTAAGGATCTCTTGATGAAGTTCAAGATGGATCAATCCAAAGCAGCCAAGACTCCCATGAGCTCAACATTATCCCTAGATCAAGACAAGACTGGAAAGAGTGTCAATCAAAAGGAGTATCGGGGAATGATTGGATCTTTACTATATCTTACAGCTAGTAGACCTGACATCATGTTTAGTGTTTGCATGTGTGCTAGGTTTCAAATTGATCCTAAATAATCTCACCTCGTGGTTGTGAAGAGGATCTTTCGATATCTCAATGGCACTAAGGAGCTTGGACTATGGTACCCAAAGCAAAAGGATTTAACATTAATCAGGTATTCTGATGCAGATTTTGCAGGCTATAAGGTGGATAGGAAGAGCACATCAGGATGTTGCCAATTCTTAGGAGCATCTTTGATCAGTTGGCATTCTAAGAAACAAAACTCAGTTGCCCTATCCACTGCAGAACCCGAATACATAGCAGCTGGAGCATGCTGCTCCCAAATCCTTTGGATAGCTCAACAAATGCGAGATCTTGGCATCAACCTCAAAGGCATTCCCATTAAGTGTGACAATACAAGTGCCATCTCCATTACAAAGAATCCTTTTCAGCATTCAAGGACCAAACATATTGATGTAAGGCATCATTTCATTAGAGACCACGTCGAAAAAGGTGATGTGTCCATTTCCTTTATTTCAACTGATTATCAATGGGCTGACATTTTTACTAAGCCTTTGGCAGAGGACAGGTTCGCCTTCATTAGACGAGAGATCGGGATGGTTAACAAGGATGCATTTTCGTAGGGGGAGCTTTCCCTTTACGAAAGATAAATTCTACTCAGTGTCAAGACCCTTGGGTTTTATGTCAAGGTTTGTGAACTGAATGATAGAAAACAGATATCGGATCGTATATATTTGGTTAATATCTTTTTAGATATTTGATCAAGTATTATTTTCATTGGATTTCAAAATAATTTATTTATGTCACATATTTTATCCGTAGAGATATTTTTTGAACAAAATATTTTCGGTTATTTCCCTCCTATTCTAAAACGGTTGAGAGAAGATTTGAATTTTGAATTGAAATATTTTTCAAATTGGCAATGTTATCATTACTTACATTGGAACCCTAAACCCCGTCCCATCACTCTAATCTCTCCTATTTAAAACCCAAACCCCTCTCGATTACCTCATAACCTCAGAACTACCCACAACTCTTCCAGTTCTCCCTCTCCAATCTCTCAAACTATCCTGAAACCCTAGCCGAATACCTCCATGGCTCCCAAATCAAAGAAAGCTTCCACACCCAAAAGACTTGGCGCCACCCCCAAGGGACGCTAGGACACTGCTACTTCTCCTACACCTGAACCCACTCCTCAAGCCATCGTCCCTGTTGTTGTCCAGAGCACCATCGCTGAGAGCACGACTACAGTAACCAAGGGCTCTAAAAAACGCTCTGCTAAGAAGACTCTCAGTGCGAAGCAGAAAGGGAAAAAGAAGGTCATTGCTGAGGAGGTGAATGAGGAAGAAGAAGAGGAGGATCTTGATGCTATTCTGGAAAAGGATGCAGTCAAGGAAGCCGAAGAAGAAGCTTTGAGGAAGAAAAAGGCCGAGGAGGAGGCCGAGCTTGCAAGGAAGTTGGTCGAGGAGGAAGCTGAGAGAATCCGGAAGGAAGCCGAGGTGGAGGCTCTCAAGGAGGTTCCTTCTGAAGAGGAGCCTGAGGAAGAGGACGAAGAGCAAGACGAATCCGGAGAGGACGAGGAGGATGCCGATGGAGACAACGCTGAGGACTCGGGGTTAGAGGAAGAAGAGGAAGAGGAGCCCGAGCATGCTCCCTCTCCTTCTCCTCCTCCTCCTCCCCCGTCTCCAAAGAAGCGGAAAGCCTCTACAGCCAAGCCTCCTCCTCCCAAGCGCACCAGGAAGGGTACCCTCAGAAGCCTTGAGGCGCCTGCCAAGAGGTCTGCTCCAACACAGGCTAGAAGGAAGAACGCTGATCCTCCCGCTCTCATTCGGGTAAATCAATCCCTCCCCTCTTCATGGTTTGAAAATGCTGAAATGGCTGGTAAGTGGGTAGATGAGTTTCGAACTCGTAGGATCTGTTGTTCTGATTTTTTAGATATTGCGTTCTTTGAAGCTTTAAATTTACCATGCATTGCTATCCTTAAAAAATCCCCAGCTTGGACCCTTCTCAATCTTGAAACCGTCTATTATCCCCAACTCACCCGCCTGTTCTATATAAATCTCAAAGCCAAACACACTGACGATGGTTGGTTCTTGGAATCTGTCGTCAATGGAATTAGAATCTCTTTCAGCTCCTTTGACTTCGCTGATTTTCTTGGCCTTCCTAGCCCTTGTCCACCCTCTCAAGAAAACCCCTCTAAAGAAGACTGCATTACCCTTGCCCGAGGCAAGGGTAATGCAGTCTCCAAATATCTTCTACCCGAGGCATCTACCAACACCTCAAAGCAGCTAACCCACTCATCCCTTACCCTAGAGGCAAAGATCATATTTAACATCATTGTGCGTTGCCTCTTACCCCGTCTAAACTCTGGCTCTCTCCTGACCGACAATGCCATGATCCTACTTTACCGAATCCTCAATGGCCTTGATCTTGATCTGGCCAACACCATTTTAGGATCCATGGCTCACACTAGAAAAGTCAGGAAAGGAACTCCCCTCCCCTTCACTACCCTTTTGACTCAAATCTTCGAAGCTTCTGGAATCGATTTTAAAAATGAACAACAGCAGCGTCATATAGGTAAGTTCGACTCCAAGAGCCTTGAAAAGATTGGCGTCACTCGGTCCCCCCAAGGGACTTGGAGTCTTGCCTCTCCTTCAAAAGCTCTTCCCACTGCCTCAGCCATTGATGAACGCATGGACAACATGGAGTTGGGCTTGGAGGAAGTTCGCCTGGATATCAAGGAGCTGCACAAGGAGTTTATGACGGAGATGAGCGGGGTAACCAAGTTGTTGCAAGGACTGTGGTCGCGGCTCAATGATCATGCTCCGGACGATGAAGCTTAACCCTATCCTACCCTACCCTTACCCCAAATCTGAAACATTGCTGGTTTTTGGAAACTGTTTCAAAACTTTTGATGACTGTTTTACCTCCTCCCTTTGTTGAAAGACAAAAAGGGGGAGATAATCTGTGGTGGTGTTAGACTTTTTAAAACTGTTGCGATTTAAAGGTCTTGGAAGACCTTTGTTTTATTTTCAGTTGGATGGTCTTCTTGCTTTAAAATTTTGATCCAACATTTGTCTAACCCATTCAGGTACTTAGTCCGATTTTACTTATATTATATATGCTTGACTAAGTTGCAGGGGTGCACAGGTTTTGTCTTTCATCAAGGGGGAGATTGATAACTCCACTCCCTTGATGAAAATCGGAATAAGTTTGAAAGGCCTTGACAAGCTGTTTGTGTCAAAGGTCTTGAAGCTTTAACAGTATTGATGAAACACAAAACCTGTTCTATATGATATTATGTTCGAATATTATTTTATGTTATTATGTGCTTCCATTATATTATTATATATACACTAACCTTTCAGGAAGTATTTTCGAATATTATTTCCTTCCTTATGTTGTAAATTGAGAAGATTCAAATCGGAAGATCATGGCCTCCGAAAGTTTCCAAAGATAGAAGATCCAACTCAAGCCATGATCCTCTCTAGCTGTTGGTGAAGATCCTTAGGCGCCGATTTATTTCAATAAAAAGAAAAGGAAGAAGAAGACAGCCATACACCTGTTGAACACAAGCTTTCATACACTCAAGCCTTCAAGCAAGATCTCTCTTCTTCGTGTGCTCTCTCCTAGTCCTTAAGAGTCTGTAATTGCATTTCAAAGGATTTGAGAGTTACACTGTGAGCTTATAGGATATATTTCGAGAGAGTGTTATACTCAAGAGTTTGTAACTCAGGAAGTAGACACTAGGTGATTGATTCACTAAGTGTAAGAGGATTGTACTAGATAGCATAGAGAGGTGGGGCTCTTCTAGATTGGTCTAGGACTCCAAGGGAACGTGAGTTGACTAGATTGCAATTGTATAGGAGAGAGGCTTTTCGGGGAGCTACTAGGATCATAAGTCTTGTGAATCAATAAAAGTCGGTTGAATCCTAGGGTTGTGGAAGAACCCTAGGCGGGGACGTAGGCCAAGTTCGTGCCAAACCTCGTAAATAACTCATCGAGTCCTTTACTTATTGCTTTACCTTATTTCTGCACTTGGTTCGACTGTTTAACTTTGTGATTCAGGTTTTCAGAGAAAAGACTAAGTCTAATCTCAAAGGTTTTTGCACGAGCTTCAAAAGTCTTGAGAATCTGCGAAAAACCGGCATACTCTATTCAACCCCCCCTTCTAGAGTATTTCTATTACTTTGTTTTACGTTATCGAACCTTCAACCCAAACACAACCTTATCCTCCATCCCTCATCCTCTTTCACCTTCCCCTTCCTCCTCCAGCTAGCAGCGGCAGACACCTCTCCCACCACTCCCCCCTCGACGCATACGCAACAGCAGTTCCGGAGGCCCCCGACGAGCCCATCCGCCACCTCCCTCTCGCCTCTCCCTTGTTTTCCGACCTCGAAGACACTTCCGTTTGACGAATCATCCTCGACGAGCCCGAATGCGCCTCCCCGAGCTCCTTTTCGGTGACGTCGACGCACCCCTCGGTGAGCACTCTTTCCTTCCTTTCTTGTTCGATTCTGGTCCTTGGTGTCGGGAAGGGTATCGTGAGGACGAGAGGGGTCGGGGCAGGTGAAGGAGAGAGCTCCGGCGAGCCTCTCTTCCTTTCATCTTCTTTTCAGTTTCGAGCGCCGCACCATGTTCCTTCCCCTGTTTTTGTCGACAGATGAAGAGGAAGAAGAGGGAAGGGGGCCCCGCCCTTCCACCTGGCGCCGAGTCAGCCCCCATGGGCCCTCTTTTTTTTCCTTTCTTTCCTTTTTCCTTGCTGGGTTCGGATTGGGTTAATGTAAGGGAGTGTAGGCCTTTTTTTTCGGCAGGATGGGTTGGATTTTAAAAGGAGAGCCTTGGGCCTTTCGTTTAGGCCGAATGGGTTTGATTTTAAAAAGAGAGTCCGAGCCTTTTCTTTTCTTTCACATCTGGTTGGGTTATTCAAGGATTCGGGTCTTCTCCTTATTTCCTTGTGCTGGGTTGCTGGACTCGGGTGGGCTCTTTCCTTTCTTTCCCTTTGGATCCGGGTTGGGCCTTATTCGTAGGCTGGGATATGGGCTGCTGAGTTGGGGTTAGAGTTGTTAGTGTTATGTATTATGTTATATGTTTGTATGATAATATATAGTTAGTATATAATTGTTAAATTATTTGAATATTATTATTATTTTGGGATTTGGTTATAATTATAATATTCTGGAAATTAATCGTAACATATTGTTTATTTGTTTTAAAATAATATTAATTAGATTATTTAATTATGATGCATTTTATGAGGATTTAAACATGTGAGTTAGAAATTTTAAAGTGAATTGTTGGTTTTGATTTATAAACATGATTTGTGAACATATGATTATTTTGATGATTTAATATTGAAATTTATTCATATAACGTTTTTGAAATAAGAAACATGTCGGAATGATTTCTATAATATGATTTTTGGGAAATTGGTTTTAAGGCTTTAGTGTTTAATGTCGGGATTTGAAAAAGCACGGCGTCACCTTCAACGGCATTCAAAGATGGCATTAAAAAACGCCGTAAAATGATTTCAATGGCGTTTTTCAAACATCATCGATGACTTTGTTTGTACTAGTGGACATTGCTTGCTATTGGTGACTGATTACTTGGATTATGCTTCTGCCTTGTTCTCTACTGTTCGGCTTATTCAGATAAGTTCCTTTATGGGCTTACTCAGATTCGAAAGAGAAAACCTGCTTGTGAATATATGACATACTAGGTGTTGCATAAGCATTAAAGCATGCCATGTAGTATCATGCTAGGATTGCACTTATGAATGAGCATTTAGTTACTTTGTGTGTTTGAATATAGAACGACCGTTATCTGTGAGTCTTAGAGTCTTTGCTAGGATCATGGGGGCATTCGTGTTTGATACCGTTTTGGTCCCCGATCAAGTCGATGAGTATGATACATATAAATCTCTGATACGGTTCGGCATAGACCGAGGGCCCTACCTCGGAGTGGGTACGGAAAATATAGAGATATGGGGATATGCCACATGGCATTCTTCGAACGCATTTACAGTTCTTTTCCGCATGTTATGATTTAGGAATATGCTAGTGTGATTTAATTTCCGCATTGCATCGAAGAATCTTTATTATAGCTTATGTGTATATTTGCTTGCGGGACAGGGTGTGTTGGGGTCTCGGTCTGATCCCGCTCGCACCACTTGTTTTTAGGTATGATTGCTCTCTGTCTCTATGGCGTGGGAAAATCCCCCCGGGCGATTGCAAAGAACCTGCCTAACTCCGTCAATTTCGCTATACGACTTTAGAACATAAGTTTTGGTTTTGACCCGGCTCTGCCGTGGCTCTTGTATCCAAACCTTACTTCCGCTTTACTTTCGTTTGAATTAGGTTTTGTGACTTTGATTGCTTGGGGTTCGAAATCCCCGCTTTGAATACTGATCTTCGAGGTTTGAAACCTCGACCGGTACCTGAATTGCAACATCCGAATGAAGGTATCCGACCTTCGAAACGTAACCCGGGTATTTATATCCGGCCCATTACAAATTTGGTAACAGAGCCAGGTTGTGCAATTCGGTTACGCAAGAGTCGGGTGTATGTTTTGGAAAATTGCCCATGAATTTCAAAGGATTTGAAGATGTTTTCAAGGGGCAAAATGAATTTAATATGTCTAACTCAATTGGACTAAATATGAACTTGGCTTATGAGAAAAAGAGGTGAACCAACTAATAAGGGATCGAGTGGGTAGAAAAGGCACTAGACCATCCTTATTGGATGTAGTCGGGAATGGGTAGGCGAAATACTAACTTGTTCTTTGCAGATGGGTCGGGAAGACTCCAATGAGATCATTGTAATTGTCATTAACTGATTCTATGATTGAGTGATTGATATGCTAAAGATTGATTGGTATGTCCTAACTATTTAATGATTATTGAACGATCTTTGCGAAGGGGATAGCGGGAGTACCCTTCTACTTCTTATATGGTTAAGCTCCGCTTTTGTGTGAGACAACCCCTTCCACTATGTTAACCCCTTGACAGTCCTATCGAGTCTTCCTCCCAGATGTCAGTTTCTTCCACGGGGAAATGAGGCTAGTAACACATTGTGTCGGGAATCACGATTGAATGTGAGGGTTGTCCGAGAGAGTATTGAAAAACGATGTTTGATGTAATTCCGAGTTAAAGAGTGGGATGTTTACAGGGCTGTCCTTATCAATTCTTATGACGCTCCATCAGTGTCTTCTTGTCACGAAGAGTCGTACCAAGGTCCCGCGGGAAAGATGGGTGATAAGTCAGTTGGGAAGAGCCAATGTTTGCCGTTATGGACCTCTATCGAATTATCTTGATTGCTCTGTCCATGATTGTGTGATTCTATATGCAATACTCCTTGACCTACAGGTTGATCCTTAGTTTGAAACTGTGCTTACATGCTTGATGTTCATGATGACCATTGTATTTGTTCGAGCTACATTTGTTATATCCATATCGTCCCGACATGACCTACATAGTATATTGCTTAAGTCTCGTGTTGTGTCTTGCCCTCTATCATGATTGTATGTTGTTATAGCATGTTTACTTGGCCTATTAATCGTATGTTTGATCGGAAGCTTGAACCCCATGATATGAACCTGCATGATTGTTGTTCTCCTGGATTAGGTTCATGATAGTGCGATCGTTCGGTTCTAGTATCATGATAGAGTGAGTCCCTTACTTGATGGATACATGTTATAATTTCATGTCAACATGCCTCATATGCTACATAATCCTCAGTACCTGTTATGATGATGATCCTTAATGTAAATTCGGGGTTGTGTTCTATCATGGTTAGATGTCGTTATAGCATGTCTACTTGACCTATCATATTGATCTTATTGATGATTGATTGAGAGCATGAACCACATGATATGAGTCTATATGATTGTTGATTCTCTTGGATTAGGTCCATGATAGTGTGATAAGATCTTTCCTTGTATGAATGCTTATAAATGATCTCCTTAGCATGCTAGGTGATGACGTGTCGATGCTTATTATTCCTTTTGTGACAAGAACCATAGCACGCCCATCTATTTTGTGGTTGTCAGATTAACTATTGTGAATTATTTTGCATATGATAGTGTTGTGTGTTCCTTGCATTGAATGGAGAATATGTGACATAATTAAGTCTTGGTGAATGGATGTTTCATCCTAGTATGTGCTCATTCGAACTCATTTTCCCATATTCTTATCATATTGCCCGTTACTTAGACTTGCATTATACATCGTTACATTTCCTCCCATGCTTCTAAATTATTGGAATGTGATTGAATTGAAGTCTTGCTTAATGTCGAGTAATCAATCAAGTGCATGTATGTGTCCTACGTTATGTTATGCCATTAGTAACGTGCAGGGCCCTTGGTTGTGATTTGTGTGAATTTATACCTTACCTACATTATTGCCAACTCTCTCTTGCACTAGGTCCTTGATAGTGTGGTTCTCCCCCTTTCTACCCTCGTAAATGTTTTACTATCCGATTAGATTGATGTTAAATTCGATGATCGACTTGCTTTCCGTGAGGGTTGATCCTAGCATGCTTACATGTTATCACCCGACGGTATTTCTCTATTACTATATGATATCCTCTCGTGCTTGCATGACCGTATGACTTGACACCTCGCATGATCATACACCACCCTATATCATGATTTTGCATATGCACGATGCATGAATATCGGAATAAATCTGGTTGAATTACTTTAGTTGTACTCATGTTCGATGTGTGTTATTAGTATCATGTAAGACTTATGATTTCCAATATGACCCGCTAAATGATCACGTGTTGTAATTGTTCTGTGATGTGACAACTATTGTACCATATATCTACTCTATGATAGTTCGTTCTTAACATGATTATAATCTAGCACCCATGATGTCCTTCTTGTTACTTTTGATGATGCCTCATGTTTCGTGAATATTATGTTGAACTCCTCTTAATGACTTTTGACTATGCTTGTAACACATTATGTATCACTAGTATCATGTAGGACCCATGCTTTCCAAATGTATCTCGTCATATGATTACGTGCCATGTTTGACCTAATATATGATCATTGTGTCAGATGAGATAGTTACTATGTTGCCCTTATATGATCTCGTATGATGCATACACCAAACTCGTGCATTGTTCATATATGTGATAATTACTATGCTGCTCTTATCTGTTCTCGTATGACGCTTCACCTGTTTGTTATGACATACCTTTCCATGATATATTTGGACTCATTTGTTGATGTGTATACCATGCTCTTACATTGTTCGTATACATGATGCTCGTTATCTTCACTAAATTTCCCATGACTTCGAATCATACCTGACCATTATTGACTCCGCATAACTTGCCTAGGTTGCTAGGCATATCTGCATCCATGGAACGAAAGACTGTTAAGCTTGTTTCACCTGCATCCATGTAGGATTTGATCGTATCTTTTGGAGTGAATATGTATGTCATTCTCCTTGAATAGGTACATGTTAGTGTGTATTAGTGTGATTGATATGCTCTATGATGATTTTATGCTTGTTTGTCACAATTGTAACCTAATAGACCTCCTTAAGGGCACCGTTACTATTCTCGGGTCAGAGTCTTGTCTCTAGTCGTGTCATCTTTGGCTTGGTCCATTTTGGTCTCCGAAAGAAACATTGGGTTGTCTGCTCTTGTCACTCCCCTATCTCCACTAACTTGGACTCCTACGCGTTACATTGGGTGAGAGACCACATAGAAGAGGGGACGGGAAGTTAGATGACGATAGAGTAGCGCAGCGGCAGCTGGGCCCATAACCCACGGGCTTCAGGATCGACGATGCCGACGGAACAAGCTTGTTCAAGGATGGCGGTTATTGAGTACAATATGACTTGCAAGCGAGAATGTCCTCCGTTCGAATTGTTGATCCCTTCTGAATATGTTGATGATGATAATGCCCTGACTTGATGTTGAAAAATTTCGTGTTGATGTGATGACTTGGTAATGATTATTGCCTGATTATCCATTGTCTATGATGATATGTATGATTCGATGCATGACAGTCCTAATGTGACGTGATGACATGATGTGATGCTACTCTGAGTTGCTAAACATGATCTAAATTCATTTGCCTATAAAAAGTATGAGTTGCAAATGCTGAGAACCTGAACTGTTTATTTGATATGGTTATGATGAAACGTGCTAGCTTGATTTGATTAGGTGCGTATATGATGTTTGCAATACTTGTTGAGCATGACGGTAAATTGAGACTTTTGACATAGTTGCAATGCTTAATGATGAACTAATGATGCTATTGATTTAAATGCTAGTTGATATGATGTAATCCTTATATGTAATAATGTCCATGATTGCTTCTTCATTGAACATGTGAGTGAGGTCCTTTGGTAGAGTGGTTAGAGAGTGGAGAAAGGTTTTGACCGATTTAGAATGATCGACGGTGGTAAAGGGAAAGTTGCGGAAGAGGGGTGTTGACTTAGGTTAGACCGAGTGAGTTCGGGAATTATAAGAGGTAATGCTTGGTGGTTTTCGATGAGTACCTAGGTGAATCTTGGATAGGGATATGGTTAGGGGTAGGCTGGTTAGGTAGTGACCGAGAAAATTTTATAGAAGATGCGTGGTTAGTAGGGCATGATGTTGTGATACCTTGGGAAGTGTGAGAAGTGTAAGAAATGACCTTTGGGGATATCGAGAACATAGTATGCAGGGGTGCTCGGTTGTAAAAATGGAGATAGGGTTGGAGTCTTAGAGGTGGATTGTTAGTGGGAATGCTTGGCGGGAAGAGGTAAGAGGTTAAAAGGTCGACATGAATTGGGGCTTCTTCTGTGGGGTAGTATCCAAGTGGATGTTGGTAGGTCTAGATGACGGTTGGTTTTGGCATGAGAGTAGGTGACGAGCGAGCGGGGATTGCGTTTCGTTTTGACTGGTAGTGATGTGAGGATTTTCTTGATTATGTGATTTGTAATATGTACTAGCATGATGTTAGATAGCGACCATGATAAACCTGATATGGCCTGATATTACATGTTGATATGCAATATTGGAAATGTAGTTGGCAGTGAGAAGTGTTATCATGATATATTGATACTTTGCGATGTTGTTCTAGAAGCATGTTATGATGTGTTGTATGAATCATGAGATGATGATACGTTGTTATGTGAAAGCATGATGTTATACTATATAGTTGATAAGCATGATTAGGAATAGGTAAGCGAGGAATATGACTTGGAGCATGAATATGACTTATATATATGAGATAATGGTGCGTGATTGCTAAATGATTGTTATAAGGCTTTGTATGAGTTGAGATGATGTTTTGCGAGTATGATGACGTTTTGGTGATTGATATATTGATTGACCTTCCCCTTTGCTGAATCTTAATAACCTGTCCTTGTTGTGTTGATGTGTTGACAATGGGTTTTGATTTGTTGATTCTATTATGAGAGATACTTTTTGACTTCTGGTGTGATGTTGAAACGTTGTTATGATTTTGTTATGTTGTTGAGATGCATATTATGACCTTTAGTATGATATGGAGATGTTGACGTGACGTTGTGGCACTACGTTGTTATATGTTGAGACTTGTCGTAGGATGTGTTGATTAGAGATTGGTTGGTTATACAGTTATGCATTTCTTATGGCTTATGCATCTAGCTTGAATTGAGACTGATAGATTGATTCGGTTTTGGAAAGTAGGAAGAGAATATGGGATTAGCCCTTAGAGGTGGATGATTCCACCTCCTACCTTCTGAATTTGATTGATTAGTTTGCGAGAAGCTGATTTGGTTTTTGGAATATTTTGACGAAATCTTGATTGAAAGGATTTCACTTGTTTTGGTGTAAAGCTGCTTGATTAAAATCGAATTTGGAAATTTTGAGCGGTTTTGAAAAGGACCAACTTGGGGTTTTTAGAAGTCGTGTGTTTCGATGATTTAGATGACAATCTTTCCATTTAAAAAACGCTGTGAGGATTTACGAACGGGATTTACATTATGACGTCTCACGAAGTGGATACAAGCAATGTATAGGGGCACTTATAGATTGCTTGCTAAGACCTAGTCAGACGCTATAATACTTTTAGAGTTGCGATACTTCCGAAAGGTCGAAGCGAGGATGTGATAAGGGCGCTTACTACACACTTAACAAGGCCAATTGGAGATGTCACGACCGTGACTAGGATGTTGTGAGAATCCCGGAAGACGCAACCGAGATGATTACAAGATCCTTGGACATGGTTTTCGGACTCACCGATTTCAAACTTCTCCCCATTGCTTTAAAATGATTTCAGTCTCGGGGACGAGACTTGTTTTTAGAGGTGGATAAATGTAAAGACCTAGTATATTTTATATTATATGATTATTATTTACTTAAATTACTTAAAAAAATAATAAGAATATTTTATTCGTATAAATGGAAGAAAAGTCGTCCTCGAGCACGGAATTTCGATTAAAAATCATTTTGAATGATTCCGACCTCGTTCTAAATTTAATTTAGACGAGTTATAATTCCGCTTCTGAGCCCCGGATTTGAGGAAATCTGAATTAATTTCGATTGTTTGAAAATGAATTTAAGAAGTTTATTCAAATTTCGAGTGTCGGGTTTCGGGTTAGCGAGCGGGTTTCACGTTTGAATTATCGGGATTTCAATTTCTCTTTTCTGGGACCACCCATCCCCCTATCTTCTTTTCCTTTTCTCTCTCTCTCTCTCTATCTCTCTCTCTCCCTCTCCCTCTCCTTCTCGGCCTGCCTGGGAATTAAGATGCAGAGCTAGCTGCCCACACCCCAAAGAGGTTAGACAACCTCACCTCTCTCCCCCTTTCATGACCCTCCTGCCCTCCCCATCTTTGCCAAGATGCCAAAGCCTTGCCTGCAGACTACAACCCATTCCTTTTGATTTCAGATCCCACGCCAATGTTGAAATCAGAACCCCCATCTCGTTTCATTTGCAAGGACTCCAAAACCCAAACACAACCTTATCCTCCATCCCTCATCCTCTTTCACCTTCCCCTTCCTCCTCCAGCTAGCAGCGGTAGACACCTCTCCCACCACTCCCCCCTCGACGCATACGCAGCAGCAGTTCCGGAGGCCCCCGACGAGCCCATCCGCCGCCCCCCTCTCGCCTATCCCTTGTTTTCCGACCTCGAAGACACTTCCGTTCGAGGAATCATCCTCGACGAGCTCGAACGTGCCTCCCCGAGCTCCTTTTCGGCGACGTCGACGCACCCCTCGGTAAGCACTCTTTCCTTCCTTTCTTGTTCGATTTTGGTCCTTGGTGTCGGAAAGGGTATCGTAAGGACAAGAGGGGTCGGGGCAGGTAAAGGAGAGAGCTCCGGCGAGCCTCTCTTCCTTTCCTCTTCTTTCCGTTTTCGAGCGCCGCACCATGTTCCTTTCCCTGTTTTTGTCGACAGATGAAGAGGAAGAAGAGGGAAGGGGGCCCCGCCCTTCCACCTGGCGCCGAGTCAGCCCTCGTGGGCCCTCCTTTTTTTTCCTTTCTTTCCTTTTTCCTTGCTGGGTTCGGATTGGGTTAATGTAAGGGAGTGTAGGCCTTTTTTTCGGCAGGATGGGTTGGATTTAAAAAGGAGAGCCTTGGGCCTTTCGTTTGGGCCGAATGGGTTTGATTTTAAAAAGAGAGTCCGAGCCTTTTCTTTTCTTTCACATCTGGTTGGGTTATTCAAGGATTCGGGTCTTCTCCTTATTTCCTTATGCTGGGTTGCTGGACTCGGGTGGGCTCTTTCCTTTCTTTCCCTTTGGATCCGGGTTGGGCCTTATTCGTAGGCTGGGATATGGGCTGCTGAGTTGGGGTTATAATTGTTAGTGTTATGTATTATGTTATATGTTTGTGTGATAATATATAGTTAGTATATAATTGTAAAATTATTTGAATATTATTAATTGGATTATTTAATTATGATGCATTTTATGAGGATTTAAACATGTGAGTTAGAAATTTTAAAGTGAATTGTTGGTTTTGATTTATAAACATGATTTGTGAACATATGATTATTTTGATGATTTAATATTGGAATTTATTTATATAACGTTTTTGAAATAAGAAACATTTCGGAATGAGTTCTATAATATTTGGGAAATTGGTTTTAAGGCTTTAGTGTTTAATGTCGGGATTTGGATAAGCGATTTTAAAAGAACTGTTTGATTTTCTAAGTTGAATTCTTTGAGAAATTGTTTTGGAAATGAGATGATGAGATGTGATGAACATGGAATGATATTTGAATTATGATGAGATAAGATGGAATAATCTGAAACGAGATATGTGAAGATATGTATGATAGTTAGGGGCGCCTTGTGTGAAGTAGATAGACTTATGCATTTGTATGTTACTAGGTGATTGTGATATGTTGGACATTGCTTGCTATTGGTGACTCATTACTTGGATTCTGCTTCTGCCTTGTTCTCTGCTGTTCGGCTTATTCAGGTAAGTTCCTTTATGGGCTTACTCAGATTCGAAAGAGAATACCTGCTTGTGAATATATGACATACTAGGTGTTGCATAAGCATTAAAGCATGCCATGTAGTACCCACTCCGAGCGCCCTACCTCGGAGTGGGTACGGGAATATATATATTACGGTTCGGCTGAGGCCGAGCGCCCTACCTCGGAGTGGGTACGTGAAATACAGAGATATGGGGATATGCCACTTGGCATTCTTTGGGCGCCTTTACAGTTCTTTTCCGCATGTTATGATTTAGGAATATGCTAGTGTGATTTAATTTCCGCATTGCATCGAAGCATCTTTATTATAGCGTATGTGTCTATTTGCTTGCGGGACAGGGTGTGTTGGGGTCTCGGTTTGATCCCGCTCGCACCACTTGTTTTTAGGTATGATTGCTCCCTGTCTCTATGGTGTGGGAAAACCCCCCCGGGCGATTGCAAAGAACTGCCTAACTCCGTCAATTTCGCTATACGACTTTAGAACATAAGTTTTGGTTTTGACCCCGCTCTGCCGTGCCTCTTGTATGTAAACCTTGCTTCCGCTTTACTTTCGTTTGAATTGGGTTTTGTGACTTTGATTGCTTGGGGTTCAAAATCCCCGTTTTGAATACTGATCATCGAGGTTTGAAACCTCGACCCATACCTGAATTGCAACATTCGAATGAAGGTATCCGACCTTCGAAACGTAACCCGGGTATTTATATCCGGGCCGTTACAATGTTGGTATCAGAGCCAGGTTGTGCGATTCGGGTACGCAAGGGTCGGGTGTATGTTTTGGAAAATTGCCCATGAATTTCAAAAGATTTGAAGATGTTTTCAAGGGGTAAAATGAATTTAATATGTGTAAGTCAATTGGACTAAATATGAACTTGGCTTATGATAAAAAGAGGTGAACCAACTAATAAGGGATCGAGTGGGTAGAAAAGGCGCTAGACCATCCCTATTGGAAGTAGTCGGGAATGGGTAGGCGAAATAGTAGCTTGTTCTTTACAGACGGGTCGGGAAGACTCCAAGGAGATAATTGTAATTGTCATTAACTGATTCTATGATTGAGTGCTTAATATGCTAAAGATTGATTGGTATGTCCTAACTATTTAATGATTGTTGAACGATCTGTGCGAACGGGATAGCGGGAGTACCCTTCTTCTTCTTATATGGTTAAGCTCAGCTTTTGTGTGAGACAACCCCTTCCACTATGTTAACCCCTTGACGGTCCTATCGAGTCTTCCTCCCAGATGTCAATGTCTTCCACTGGGAAATGGGGCTAGTAAACACATTGTGTGGGGAATCACCATTGAATATGAGGGTTGTCCGAGAGAGTATTGAAAAACGATCTTTGATGTAATTCCGAGTTAAAGAGTGGGATGTTTACGGGGTTGTCCTTATCAATTCTTATGACGCTCCATCAGTGTCTTCTTGTCACGAAGAGTCGTACCAAGGTCCCACGGGAAAGATGAGTGATGAGTCAGTTGGGAAGAGCCAATGTTTGCCCTTATGGACCTCTATCGGATTATCTTGATTGCTCTGTCCATGATGGTGTGATTCTATATGCACTACTCCTTGACCTACATGTTGATCCTTAGTTTGAAACTGTGCTTACTTGCTTGATGTCCATGATGACCATTGTATGGGTTCGAGCTACGTTTGTTATATCCATATCATCCCGACATGACCTACTTAGTATATTGCTTAAGTCTCGTGTTGTGTCTTGCCCTCTATCATGATTTTATGTTGTTATAGCATGTTTACTTGGCCTATTAATCGTATGTTTGATCGGAAGCTTGAACCCCATGATATGAACCTGCATGATTGTTGTTCTCCTGGATTAGGTTCATGATAGTGCTATCGTTCGGTTCTAGTATCATGATAGAGTAAGTCCCTTACTTGATGGATACATGTTATAATTTCATGTCAACATGCCTCATATGCTACGTAATCCTCAGTACCTATTATGATGATGATCCTTAAGGTAAATTCGGGGTTGTATGACATCTTGTATCCATGCTAGTCACATTACTTAGGGCTCGTGTTCTATCATGGTTAGATGTCGTTATAGCATGTCTACTTGACCTATCGTATTGATCTTACTGATGATTGATTGAGAGCATGAACCACATGATATGAGTCTATATGATTGTTGCTTCTCTTGGATTAGGTCCATGATAGTGTGATAAGCTCTTCCTTGTATGAATGCATACAAATGATCTCCTTAGCATGCTAGGTGATGACGTGTCGATGCTTATTATTCCTTTTGTGACAAGAACCATAGCACGCCCATCTATTTTGTGGTTATCAGATTAACTATTGTGAATTATTTTGCATATGATAGTGTTTTGTGTTCCTTGCATTGAATGGAGAATATGTGACATAATTAAGTCTTGGTGAATGCATGTTTCATCCTAGTATGTGCTCATTCGAACTCATGTCCCCATATTCTTGTCATATTGCCCGTTACTTAGACTTGCATTATACATCGTTACATTTCCTCCCATGCTTCTATATTATTGGAATGTGATTGAATTGAAGTCTTGCTTACTGTCGAGTAATCAATCAAGTGCATGTATGTGTCCTTGGTTGTGATTTGTGTGAATTTATACCTTACCTACATTATTGCCGATTCTCTCTTGCACTAGGTCCTTGATAGTGCGGTTCTCCCCCTTTCTACCCTCGTAAATGTTTTACTATCCGATTAGATTGATGTTAAATTCGATGATCGACTTGATTTCCGTGAGGGTTGATCCTAGCATGCTTACATGTTATCACCCGTCGCTATTTCTCTATTACTCTATGATATCCTCTCGTGCTTGAATGAACGTATGACTTGACACCTCGCATGATCACAAACCACCCTATATCATGATTTTGCATATGCATGATGCATGAATATCGGAATAAATCTGGTTGAATTACTTTAGTTGTACTCATGTTCGATGTATGCTATTAGTATCATGTAAGACTTATGATTTCCAATATGACCCGCTAAATGATCACCTGTTGTACTTGTTCTATGATGTGACAACTATTGTACCATATATGTACTTTATGATAGTTCGTTCTTAACATGATTATAATCTAGCACCCATGATGTCCTTCTTGTTACTTTTGATGATGCCTCATGTTTCGTGAATATTATGTTGAACTCCAATTAATGACTCTTAACTATGCTTGTATCACATTATGTATTGCTAGTATCATGACTCTTGACGATCACTCTCTGTGTATCACTTGTTGTGCTCTTTGCAATTGCTTCTCCTCTACTACTTCCCAAACCGCCGAGGCACAAGGTACGTACATAAATCGCGCGCCATATATATTGGATATGCGTTTTAATTGATATGATATGATACGATGAATCATATAAAAACATATACATGAGTACGTGTGATTTTGATTAATGTATAGGTTTAACAGAGGAGGTGCAGATGAAAAGATGTGTACAAGGTTGTGACTACTCTTGCAAGGTCAGAAGAATTAACAACCACCTTGAGTGATAGAGTTATACGTGAAGATTAGTATTGGAAAGTGGAATTAATTGGAATAAAAAATGGCTTTATAATAATTAATTATCTAAACTAGTTAGCTTTTGAATAGGATTGGATCGATGTACCAATTTTATTTAAAAGTTCATTTTAGCTTCATCTTATTAATTATAAAACAATAAGTATGTTTCATTTTTTTTAAATAATGGAAACAGATTTGGTACACCAAACATATCTGGCTATATATCTGAGTATATAGAAAAGGATGGACAAGTAGGTAAAACAGTAACAAACAAATTAAATGATCCTAAAGAATGCAAACACATAAACTAGACAAGTTAAAATGATTCTCAAGAATGTGATCATTTCTTGATTGAATGAAAATCAAGCAACATTTGTGTGAATTTGGTGAGAGGAGAATACGAAGAGGAGATGGCAAAGGGTGGGAATCTGGAGCGCCAAAGGGAGATTTCTCCAAGCTATTTTACTTATTTCTCTCACAGGTAAAAACTGTAACAACTAACAACCCCACATTACATGTATATATTCTAGAGCATAAGCCTATACAATAATTGTACTTAATTAGAATATACACATTTATACATCAATCCGCTCCGCATCTTGCCGACAATCCTATGTTCCACGAATGGACGAATCACATTCGTGTTGACTGTCACTTCATTCGTGATATGATTCTAGATGGTTTCATTCGAACGGCTCATGAACTTCTAACATTTTTACTAAACAGTAACATGTGTTCTAGAGTCCTCATTCGTCTAATGAACATATATAAATATGCGTTGGAAAGCTCTTTTCGAGGACTACAACTATCATAAGGACATCAAAGTTGTAATGTTTGTTCTCCCACACCATAGGAATTGAATGATACTAATATACTCCAATAACCAAACCGCCAAAGTAAGCAACATACATTACTCCCAAACCAGATGAAGAAGGCATTTGATCATTGCATAAGTGAGCGTAGAGACCTTGTCATGAGTCCTTGTATCTAAAGCAGCCAAGACACTAGTAGAATACTGCAATTAGATAACATGTCATTTAAGTCTGTCAATAAATCAACAGATGTTAAATTTATCTATTACATCGATAATTTTTTTAGTGATGTCTAAAACGGTTTACAAAATGGTCAAATATGTGGAAAAATGTGAAACTATTAGTTCGGGAAAAAACCAAAATGCGCGGTTTAAGGAAAAAAGGCGGGATTCAAACACTTAAAAAAATTTGGAGCCCGGGCTTTCAAATTTTGGAGGTAATGTTAACACTTAGAAAAAAAATGGCTTTTTTCTACCTTTTTGTTATGACTTGGAAAAAATCTGACCTTTATTTCATCTCTCTTAAAATTTATAACATTTATTTTTCTATCTTTTCTCTCTCCCCTCACATTCAGTCAGCTGAGCTTCTCTCTCCCCTCACAACCGAGCCACATTCCAAACCCCCAAATCACTGTCTCCTCTCTCCACATCCAAGCTTCGACCGATTGTGAGCTCCGGTGACCGTCGTTCAGTGCTGCCTTCCTCATCCGGCCATCATCTAGCAAAAGAATCGCGAAAATGGATGGGGGTTGAAACCCTAAATCGGCGATAAGGTATTTGACATTCCGACCTATAGCGCGCGGTGCATTTGTTTTCCATCTTCATTATCCTTTGCTTTCTGGGTTATTTTCACATTCAATCAGCTTTAAGCCTCTAACCCTCGGTCTACCTCTCTCCAGATACGAGCCACGCACCAAACCCCCAAATCATCACCGACAAGGTATCCGACATTTCAACCTATTTTTTTGGTTTGATTTGTTTTCCATCTTCATTCTCCTTTGGTTTATTGTTTATTTTCATGAATCCCTAACCCAACCCCATATGTGTTGTCTCAGAGGATGACAGCTCTCAAAAGAAGGCTTTCAAACAAGGTGCTCGTCTCTTATGTGCTTTGTTTTTGTCTCTCATGTTTTCTGTTCTTAAAATTTATGTCCAATAATTATGCAATGGTAAACTAAACTACCATTTCTACTGCCAAAAACCCTAAACATCGAGAGAAAAAAAAACACCAAGTTCATTTATGATAGATAAGTGGTATTCATAAGGTGTCCTTGTCGTGTCTGTTAGCTTAAGAGAGTTGTTAATAGGAGGAGGCTTGATATGTCGAGTAATTACAAATAATAAGGATGTAAATGTAAACCGACTCCTAGCCTATGCAAATAATTACAAGACTTCCTCCCGTTGTAGTGGAAGGGTAGTCAGGATCGATCCACGAGGAGGCGTGTCAGCGGGATCCTAGTAGCTTTGGAAATCTCACGTTTGCGTCGACCAGTAGCCCCGATTTCGACCTTAGTGCTCGATGTCGACCTCGGCTGTCGATGTTCTCTGCAACAAAAGACCTGCAGAGACAAAAACAAGTGGTCGATATCGACTGGAAAGGGTCGATATCGATGTCAGTCACGAAATCGACTAGCTCAGAAGACTGTCAGTCGACACAGTAGGGTCGATATCAATGCTAGGGGGTCGATATGGATATTAAGCAAACTCCGCAGTGATGATCGTCGTCGACTCAGAAAACTGTCGACGAACTCAGTGGTCGATATAGACGTCTGGGGTCGATATCGATGTCTTCCTGCAGTGGGTTAGTTTCTCGTCGGTAGAGAAAGGCCGAAGATTTAAGAATGGGAGAGAAGTAATGAACAGAAATAAAACAGGGGTTTTTCTGTGTATAAAATATGTAAAAGGCAACTCCTAGGAGTAGGGTTTACCACAACGTTAACCAATGCATGCGATAAGATAAATAAGACGGACAATTGTGCTATTTCACCCGAGGGACGAGCTTTCGCCGTACACCAACTCTTAGGATTACTCTTGCAAATAAATCTAATTGTCTCTACCAATTTTATGTTTATAACTCAAGTTGTTAGCAAGAATCCCTTTTCTTTCGATTAGGACTAAACATAGAATCGTAGGAGGAGAGATAGACACAACGATATCGACATCAAATACTTACCTCAAGCGCGCATGGCTAACGTCAGGCTCACCCCGACCCTAAGAGCTTTGGGGAACTACTCGCTTCTGATCATGGAACTCATTGTTGATTGAAATAAAGAAACTTGCATTTAAAATAAACTCCGAAGCTTTACAACTCAACGTCAACTTTCGCAAACGTCAAACCCTAAAACTTCTCTCTAATTCTATTTTATGTAATTGAACTCTTCAAAATTGGAAGATTGAATGCCAACCCCCTAGGGCTTTATTTATAGGCTACTAATCCTCGCTATCCATGTATTGTAACTCCTATCTAAACTATGAACTCTATCCGAACAATTAGGATAGGTCTTTTATTTTGATAAAACTTAAATAACTTAAAGGTAAAAGATAACTAAGTCTTCAGCTGCCATCTATCTTGAAAGTATGAGATAATTCCTTGCCTCCTTGAATATATAGTTCCAATCCGCATTCGAAATCGAGTCTATCTTCTGTCGAGGTAAGGGGTCGATATCGACACCAGAGGTCGATATCGAGGTCTCTGTTCCTGCTCGACTTGTTCAACTCTGGTCGATGTCTATGTTGAGGTCGATATGAGGGTCGATATCGACACCAGAGGTCAATATCTTGGTCTAAGGTCGATTTCTACATCTGCTCAGCTTTACTTGGCTTCTCCGTTTTGACCCCGATTTCGCTCGAATTCCTGCATGGTTAGCTCAAAACTTGTGCAGACTCTATTTCTTGCATTTTATCCCATTCTTACACAAGTTTTTACCCTTTTGGACCTTTTCTTTGGAGATTGAATGAAATATGAAGTCAAAAGATGCAATAAAAAGAGATATAAATATGTACATCAAAACACCCCATAGAGACTTGCTTGTACTCAAGCAATAACCAAGAAATAACCAACACCTACAACACATCCTTCAAGTCTTCGCCCTTGTCAACAGCAACATCATATGCGGTAGCAAAGCAAGTGAATTTAACGTCATAGCACATATTTTGGCGATCCATAGGCATATGCAATTTTGATCCAACCTCAAAGGGATAATGTTTTTGCACTCAACTCTCATGTGTTTAGGCTATGAAGATCAACTCTCAACTCAATTCCATATACAATCTCATAAACATTGCAATTTATAAAAATCCACTTCGCAACCAATTATGAAAATGCAATAAGAACCATCAGGAGGACTTTTGCTCAATGGAAGACTTCAAAGAAGACTCCATTTGGCGGGGTTGTAATGGGGCTTGGTATGAAATAAAAGGGTATGGAATTATTTGGCTATGTGGTGCTTTTATAGTTCGGGAATCAAGAACCCTAAATTTCAATACTTGCAATATCCAAACCATAACTCTTCCATGTTGCACTTTCCAAGCTCAATCTCCTATAATGCTATTTCCCAACTCATCTTTATATAATATGCTCTAAAGATGCACTAAAAGATGTACACCATTCTATCAACCCTTCTTTCGAACTCTAATATTCCTCTCAAAAAATATAACATTTGTATGAATAAAAGTCTTAAGGATTTTGGCTCATTAACTATATATATATACATCTCAGTATTTTTTTCAGATTTTTTTTCCAGAAATAATAAATAAATACTAAAGATATGTTCGTTTATATGGTGAGCAAAAAAATCCTTTTACAAAATATGACAAAATGTAAATATGCACCAACCCATAATTTCCTTGCTCAAAACTTGACATTATGCTCTTTTCTTTCCACAGGGCATTAGTCCAGCCAATCTAAGTCTCAATTCCCAAATGGGGGTCAGGCTCAATTCGGCTAGGGATAATTTTGTGGAGTTTGTAATTTCAGGCTCAGGCTAATTTTCCGGCTTCAAGAAGAGATAATGCAGGGTAGGTAAAGAGAGGATAAAAATGGCTTAAAAGATGCCTCCATCATTTAATTCTCGTAAACATAAACATATATATGCATTGACTTTGAATAACTATCACAACATTTAGAGATGCATAGGAAGAGTAAATTCACTCAAGAAAGTGGAGGGATTTTTGTAAATATGCAGGGTAGGTAAAGAGAGGATAAAAATGGCTTAAAAGATGCCTCCGTCATTTAATTCTCGTAAACATAAACATATATATGCATTGGCTTTGAATAACTATCACAACATTTAGAGATGCATAGGAAGATTAAATTCACTCAAGAAAGCGGAGGGATTTTTGATGTTCTCCCTATATTCTCACAAGGACAATCTTGTTGGATTTGGTTTTTAGCCTGGGATCATATGTGCTCAATTTCATCACAAGTTCACAATCTACATAAAAATTTTAAGGACTTAGGCTAAACCATCCAAATATGCCACATGATTTACATGATCAAGTCAGCTATTGAGTTTTCCTCATAGGACATCTAAGTAGGGGTGGGCGCGGGACGGGACGGGACGGGACGAGGGTCGTCCCGCGTCCCGTCCCGCGTAATTTTTGCGGGACGGGACCGGGACGGGATTCACTATTTTTTTTCAATCCCGCGTGGGCCTTGTCCCTCACGGGACGGGACGGGACCGGGCCGGGACGGGCCTTGTCCCTCAAATAAAAAACATTATAAAAAAATCTAAAATTCCAATATATTTTACGGTTTTTAAAGACGTAAAATATATATAGCTTTATAATAAATTTTATATTTTACAGTTTTTCTTATATATATATATATGTACACTGGACATGTAATACATATAATTATACAATATATAATATACCCTGTGAATATATACATATACATTGTATATATACCAAGCATACACTGTATACATACAATGTACCAAGCATACACTGTATACATACATACTATGTATATACAGTGTGTTTGTATATGTAAATATAAGGCTGATTTTTTTTTTAAATAAAAAACAGTAAGATATAGGCATAAGAATATATATATATATATATATATATATATATATATATATATATATATATATATATATATATATATATATATATATATATATATATGCGGGACGGGACGGGATTTGCGGGATAAGGAATCCTCGTCCCGCGTCCCGTCCCGCATAATTTTTGCGGGACGGACCCGGGACGGGATTCATTAATTTTTTTTCAAATCCCACCGGGATCGGGACGGGCCCGGGACGAGACCGGGATGGGCCCGGGATTTGTGCCCACCCCTACATCTAAGTATGGTTTAAAAACAAACTTAAAAATAAACATGCATTTTTTTGTATTTTTGACATTTTTGTATTTTTTTTTTGAATTTTTTTTAACATTTTATAAAAGTAAAACTAAGAACAAAAATTTAAACATGAATGCAATGCGAAGAAGAAAACCAAGTTATGACCATAAGACATGTTTTCCCCCACCCCATACTCAAAATATACAGTGTCCTCACTGTATTAAAAAGAAGAACAAGGGTAGAGAGAAACTCACAGCGCAACCTGCGGATTCAGGTCGATTTCAGGTTAGGTCGATGCCAGAAGTCGATATCTAGGTCAGTGGTCGATGTCGACTGCATCTGTCGAAGTCGAGGAAGAAAATGAAGACGAGGGCTGCCAGGTTGGGGTCGATATCGAGTATAATGGTCGATATCGACCTCTTTTTTTCGCTCCTGAGTCCTCGATGTCGACTCCAGGAGGAGGCTTGACCCTGGGGGGGTCGATTTCGACTGGCCTGGTCGATTTCGACTGCCTCTGCAGAAGCTTCTTTTCTTCTTCGTCGTTCCTTTTGCTTGGTACCTTGAAATCTTTGTTAGAAATATAGCTAAAGCCACGAATTATTTGAGTTTTAAAAGTTTCAAAAAGCCAAAAGTCGAAATCCTAAAAACCATCTATGAAAAATTTAAAGGTTTTATGTACAAGCTTTAGAGTTTTGAGTCGCTAGGCCGACATCTCCGTCAATGCTTCACGACCCTTTTATGTAGCGACCCTTCGAGCTTGAGCCTTCTCCTGGATCATCTAGGTCCTTTTGGTAGTAGCTAAGCTCGGCGACCGAGGCTTCTTTGTTGTTAGGTTCTTCTTTGGGCGCTTTTCTTCTCTTTATTGACCTAACTTTAGCAATATAGGCAAACCATGGAGCTTTGACCCTCTCTTTAGTAGAATTATCAATAATAGGCTTAATTGATTCATCAATAAGGGACAGAGGAGGGTTAGGAGTCATACCTGGGCTTACCTGTTTGGGCCCGAAACAGAAATCTTCTGGCTGAGGGGTGGTCGATGTCGACCAAGGTGGGTCGATTTTGAGAGCTTTGGTCGATGTCGACATGTGGGGGTCGATATCGACCTCTGTGACCCCATACTTAAGCTCCTGACAGCGATCTGGCATACTCGATTTCAACCAAGGGGGGTTGATTTTGATGTTTTTAGTCGATATCGACTGGTTCCAGTCGATGTCGACCCTGCTTGCTGTTTCCGTCCTCGCCAACAAAACTTTTCTAAGCTTCTCCTTAGCCGACGAGAGGACTACTTGCTCCAGGTGCTTTGTTTCGCTCATGGTTGGGTTGAAAGAGAATTATATCACTTCGTTCCCTATAGTAAAGGTTAGTAACCCTCGACGTACATTGATATTGGCATCTGCAGTAGCTAAGAAAGGCCTACCAAGTATAATAGGCACTACAGGATCTTCTGGCATCTCCAATATAATGAAATCAGTAGGCACAAAGAACTTACCTACCTTTACCGGAACGTCATCAACTATACCTGTGGGTCTGACGAATGAGTTATCAACCATATAAAGTTTCATGTCCACATGTTCAAGGGCGCCAATGTTCACCTTTTGCCAAATAGAAAGGGGCATGAGACTTACACTTGCCCCTAGGTCACATAGGGCTTTGAAACGATGTTAGCCAAGTCCCACGGTGATTGCAAACTTCTCCGGATCACTCTTTTTCTCAGGGAAGTCCATCTTTGAGCACTCCTCTGCGATCTCTGCCATGTATCTCTTCTTGCTAAGGATGCCTTTGAGGAATCGCACATACGCATGCATCTCGCTTAGGGCTTCTGTAAGAGGGATAGTAACGTTAAGCCCTTGAAGTATTTTTACAAAGCGCCTAAACTTACCTTTGGTAGGATCCTCCAATGCTTTGGAAGGGAATGGCAACGTCTTCTTTGGTGGAGGGGCCAAAACGGTGGTCGGAGGGGCCTGCTGGACATCGACATCGACTGGGATATGGTCGATATCGACTGGGATGGTCGATTTCGACCTCTGTTGTGGCTCTAATGGCTCTGCAGTGTCTTTGATATCGACTTGTGGGTCGACCTGGGGGTCGATATCGACCTCATCCTCGACATCGACTGGTCTGTCGATGTCGACTGGATCTGCTGCTTTCTCCGATTCCGTTCGTGGCTTATGTACTTTGGTGCCACTCCTCAATTGTATGGCTTCGACATGGCCCGTCCCGGATTGTCCCTTAGGATTTGTAGTGGGTTGCCCAGGGAGTGTTCCGGACGGTCTAGGAATTTGTGCCACCAATTGACCCAGTTGGGTCTCTACGTTCTTTTTCCATATATCCATCTCCCCAATCCTTGTGGTAAGGTGATTGAGTTGAGAATGGATGGCATTGTTGGATTGATCATTCTTAGCTTGATTCCTCCTTATCTCATCTAGCACAAGTTGAAGATCATCCTTCTTTTGGTCTCTCTCCGGGTGCCCAGGATCTCTATAAGGCGGAGGGTCCCTAGGGTTAACCGGGTTCCTTTGTGGTGGATGGAACCTTTGGTCTCCCCAATATTGGTGATTGGGACCCCTCATGTAGCGCGCCTCGATGGTGGTGCATGTGCCGTTGCGATCCGCATTCAATGCAATCTTGGTTTGCTGAAAGGAACCTCACTTGCTTTTGGAGCTTTCAAAGTTGATCCCTATGAAATTGCTCCTTTACATCCGGATCGATTACATTGGAGGGTTCATATAAGGGCATAGATGGGGCAGGCCTCGATGATGATGATGTGTCAGAAGCCTCAGGAGTCCCATATGTATTGTCGAACTCCACCAACCTCTATATGGTTTCCCAAGCCTCTTGTGGAGCGAGTTCAAGGTAGCCATAGGAGGTGTAGGTGTTGATCCTCTCCTTAGTTGCAGCGTCAAGAGCATTGTATATGATCTCCTGAATTACATACGGTGGTTGGCCATGCGTCGGGCATGATCGTAGTAGGCCCTTAAACCTTTCCCAAACAGTTGCCAGAGCCTCACCAGGCTTTTGTTTGAAAGCCGTGATTTTCTGTCGGATCAACGCCGTCTTAGAAGGAGGAAAGAACTTGTTGAGGAACGCGTCCTTGACTTCATTCCAGGTGCGGAGCGATCTTGGGGCTAAGCTTTCCAACCACTGCAATGCTTTCCCTGTAAGAGACCATCGAAAGGCTTTTAGTTGGACATATTCAAGACTTCGTCCATCAGCAATAGTATCACAAAGGTCTAAGAAAGTTGAAATATGTGCCATAGGGCATTCGTTAGGTTGTCCTTCATATTGGTGCCTTCTAATCTCAGTAAGGAAGTTAGGTTTTATTTCAAAATTAGAGGCGGGGATAAGAATTGCCGATTCAGGCACTGTGAGAGCGGGGTGCATATATTGCTTGGCATTCCTAGAGAGGACATTGATTTGGGCTTCTATTTGCCTTCGGCCTTCCTCCTCCCTATCCGCACACTCCTTAAGTGCCGCCTCTCTAGTCGTTAGGTCCTCAACCTGCTTCCTTAGTTGCTCAATAAGTTCAGCCTAGTTCGCGTTGTCCGCCATGATTCTTTGAGCTTGGGCCCTTACATGTAAATAACGCTCAGGGCCGTCTATCTTGAAAGTATGAGATAATTCCGTGCCTCCTTGAAGATATAGTTCCAATCCGCATTCGAAATCGAGTCTATCTTCTGTCGAGGTAAGGGGTCGATATCGACACCAGAGGTCGATATCGAGGTCTCTGTTCCTGCTCGACTTGTTCAGCTCTGGTCGATGTCTATGTTGAGGTCAATATGATGGTCGATATCGACACCAGAGGTCAATATCTAGGTCTAAGGTCGATTTCTACCTCTACTCAGCTTCACTTGGCTTCTCCCTTTTGACTCCGATTTCGCTCGAATTCCTGCATGGTTAGCTCAAAACTTGTGCAGACTCTATTTCTTGCATTTTAGCCCATTCTTACACAAGTTTTTACCCTTCTGGACCTTTTCTTTGGAGATTGAATGAAATATGAAGTCAAAAGATGCAATAAAAAGAGATATAAATATGTACATCAAGAGTTATCCCACTCAAGTGTTGAATTCCTAGCACTGAATACATACCACTCACAAGCAACAACCTATATCATAAAGAGAGTTATCCCACTCAAAAGTTTATATCAAAACTGATCAATCACCCGTTCGTCTAATAATTTTAGTGTTATCTAATAATCTGAGAGTTTTGTTCAAATCATATTTGAGAGATGAAGTTGATTGCGAGTGAAGAGTATATCTTTTAATGTATTATATAAATACAATACTCAATTAACGTATAAAGTAGGTGAGAACTATTGAACCAGATTAGCTATCAAAAAATAAATCTGAACAATTTCATCTGAGTGGGTGTATTTAAATGTACCCTATCTTAAGAAGAGGAAATCGTTTTCTCTCTTGGTCTTCTCTTTTCTTTTGTTTGTGTTGTTTTCGGGGTGTCTTTGTCTGACTATTAGATACTGTTTGTATGGAACTTTATCACTCAGAAGCAACTTATTGTCAATATAGGTTGATGCTCTAAGGTAAGCCCAATATATAAACACATTTGTTTACCAAGTTCCACCAAAATTTAGAGATGGAATGTAAATTGGAAGGCTAAAACAACCATGTGATTAATTACAATCGATACTTCACTAATTTAGCCTACAAGAGGATGGACAATATAAAAGATACCAAAGAGGGGAAAAGGGAAAAAGGGTGGGCACAACAAGGCAAAGGAGTGACAGAGAGGGAACAGAAAAAGCAGCAGCCCCATTGAAAGCACAAATAAACATAACTCTCTTTATGATATACGTTCATCTTCCTTCTGGATACTTGTTCTATTTGAGTCCTCTCACCCACCTGCAATTTTGCACTTGGTTAAATCACAGCTGATAATATCTTTCACATTGCGATTATGCTTATTTTTTATTATTGTTATTCAATTTTACAGATAGCTTCCCCTTTCCTAAAACCCTAAAATTTCTACTTTATACAGGAAGGAATTAGGGTCTGATTGCTTCACACATTTGGTGTTTCTTCTAGATTGTTGCTTCTCCTCCATTTGAGATATCAAGTAAATGTCACCTCTCTGCTGTGTGAATTGGAATTTATTGGTAATTTGTTGTCCTCTCTCTGCTCATTTTTTTTGCATGTAGTCAACGTGTGTAATTCAATAGTGCTTCAATTTTGAATGAATAGCTATTGCATGCACAAATCATCTGTAAATATTATTCCATTTCTAATAGTTTGCTGGTATTTACTAACTGTTTAACATCATTCTTATTTTTAATGACAGTAGATGAGTGAAAAATATTCAAGTTTTATATCTATAGAATTTTATCAAGAATCTTTTCATGTGTTTTGTGAATAATATTCAAGTTTTATATAGAGTCTTCCCCTAAATTGTTCATATAAATTTTAATCTTAAATTAGATTAATCATGAATTATGCAATCATTTTTAATATAACCTATATCAACTTCAATTTTGTGTTCCTTTAATTATGACATTGTTTCTATTATTGTTTGCATTTGTTTGTATACAATTTCAGCCATGGATAAATCATGGAAATATGAGGATAGGTGTAGTCAAAAGTATGAAATGGGGTTGAAAGACTTCCTCACCTTTGCTGAGACAAATACTAACAACGCTAAGAAAGTCCCATGTCCTTGTTCAAAATGTGTTAATTTTAAGAAACGGTCATTTAAAGTCGTGAGAGTGTATTGTCATCGATTTGGCTTCAGTTTGGGGTACACTAACTGGTCAGGATGTGTTAAACGCCGTCGAGAAGATCAACTATGTGTTTGGGAAGAACAAAAAGAAGAAAAACTTGGATGGGGAAGCTTCTTGCTGGAAGAAGAAGTCCATATTTTTCAATTTGGAGTATTTGTCGTGGTTGCATGTTTGCCATTGTCTCGATGTAATGCACATCGAGAAGAATGTGGCAGAAAGTTTCATTGGGACTTTATTGAACATGCCTTTCACGTCAAAAGATAGTGCTGCTGCTCGACAAGATATGGTTGATATGGGGTTGCGACTTGAATTAGGGCCACAAATTGGGGAGAAGAAGACGTAGAAACATGCTGCCCCCTTTACATTGTCAAGGGCCGAGAAGGTGACAATGTTGACTTCATTACTCCGCATGAAAGTTCCAATTTGACATTCATCAAACATTAGAAATTTGGTGTCGATGGGTGATTTGAAGTTGTATGGGCTGAAGTCGCACGACTGTCATATATTGATGCAACAACTGCTTCTTGTGGCCATTCGGTCGGTGCTACCAAAGCGTGTTAGGATCACTATAATGAGAATGTGTTTCTTTTTCAACTATTTGTGCACTAAGGTGATTGACGTAGCAAAGTTGGAGAAGCTTCAATCAGATTTGGTGCTAACATTGTGTGAGATCGAGAAGATATTCCCTTTCTCTTTTTTAGATATAATGCTTCATCTGATCGTGCATCTAGTAAGAGAGGTTCGATTATGTGGCCCTGTATGTTATAGGTGGATGTATCCTTTCGAACGATACATGAAGGTGTTGAAGGGGTACGTGCGCAATCGTTTACATCCCAAGGGTTGTATAGCTGAGAGCTACATTGCTGAAGAATCAGCCGAGTTTTGGGGTGAGTTTAGGCAAGATTTTGGACCAATTGGACTGCCTAAGAACATACGTGCTGAAGGTCCACTTTCATCACCGACTCTGAAGCAGTTGGATGAGGATGAACGAGATGAGGCCCACCTTCATGTGTTATCCAATAACGATGAGGTGGATCCATATAAAATGTAAGTATGCATGATTTCAATTATTAAGTGTTACTTGTGCTAAAAAACACATTAACAGATGCACTTTAACTGAAGGATGCATAAGAAGATTGTGGAGGAATTACACCGTGGAAGAAAAATGAGTAAAAAGTGGATGCATGATGAACATAATCGTACCTTTGCTGATTGGTTCAAGGCAAAGGTATGGTTATATCTTAGACATAGTTCTAACTATATATTGAATTTCATAGTTTAGTAAACATACTCTGAGTTATTGAACGGTGACTCCGTAGGTCGAAGCTGAAATAATGAAAAATCCTAGACATGTTTTCGAAACTTTGAGATGGTTGGCTTCAAAACCAAGCTACATTATCTTCACCTATCAAGGGTACCAATACAATGGTGTAAAATACTTCACAAAGCAGCGAGACAATTGCATAGCAGTCCAAAACAGTGGAGTTTGCTTAGTTGTTGAAATAATGCAAGTTGCTAGCGCTAAGGATAAAAATCCGATCACAAGTGAGATGACATTCTATGGGGTGATTCAGCAGATTTGGGAGCTGGATTATTGTGACTTTAAAGCTCCTTTATTTTTTTGTCAATGGGTAGAGAACGAGCGAGGACTTAAGCAAGACGATTATGGTTTTACGCTGGTCAACCTCAACAGACGGGGTCATCGAAAGGACCAATTCGTATCTGTTGTGCAAGTGAAACAAGTCTTCTATGTGGAAGACCCCCTCGATCCTGAGTGGTCGGTTGTCCTTCGAACCCCAAACAAAGACTACCGTGATTCCGTATATAAAGGAGATGAAGGGGAGAGCAGTGTTGAACATCAACCATTTTCTAAGGAAATACCACTTGCTTATGAGGACATTGAGAATGAGGGGGATATGACCTATCTACGAGAAAATGTTGAGGGTTTTTGGAATGAGGAAACTGGTGATCCATTTGAGGAGTAGCAAACTAGCAATTACTGAACACTCAAATGTGAAGTCACTTCAAATGTGCAAGGGTGCTCACTGGTGGTCCAACAAACTTTTGATCTTTTTCCTAGGAAAATGTATAGGCTTAAATGGTAATTGGATGTTTGGTTTAAAAATCTTTTGGTATGTATAAGGCAGTCACTTCAAATGTACAAGGGTGCTCCGTGTTGTGTCCTATATCCTCTTTGATGGTTGAGCCGAAGGGGGGGTTATAGTATACCACACTTGAAATGGTATTGGGATGTTTGGTTTCAAAATCTTTTTGTCACCTAAAGTTCTGCCTATGGGTTCTCTAACGTGCTTAAAAGCATGTGTGTAAATAATTTCCTTTCAGTTAATATATTTGGCTTTAAACTCAAAAAAAAATTAATCAACACTGTTTTAGCAGTTTTATTAGGTAATCGGCATACTCCTGTAACTTGTACACCAAAATTTATTAGGTAATCAGCATATTCCTTTCAGTTAATATATTTGCCTTTAACTTGTACTCTGTTGAAATTTAGTATTGTCCCTTTTGCAGATTTTTTGGACAATGGGGGCTAAAAAGAAGAGCAAGGCGGTAAGGTCTCCGGTTGCAAAAAGGAGGACCAAAAAGGAGCCATCACCAACATCGGATGAGGACTCACAAGGTCCTACTAAGCTGAACAACATCAAGGATGGAAGTGAGCAGAAGTAAATACCTACCAACAACAAATCTTTACAAAAGCACCAAGAGGTCGCTGCTGAAGGTGGGGAGATATCTTCGAAAAGCGTGGTGTCACAACATTCTGCTCGGGAATCTCAGGAAGGGCATGTGAAGAAGAGGAAGGCAGAAAGTGAGCTTCCCGGAAAGTGTAGCAAGAAGACATCCTCAAAGAAACATCTGGACGACGATCTTGAAGTTGAGGAGAAATGTGTCAATGAGGCTAGGGAGGATGCTGCTGACACTGGGGAGAAATCTGTCAAAGGTGTCCAGAGTATGACAGACTCGAATAAGATACGGGGGAAGAGAGGTGTTGTCCAAATGTACAAGGTCCTAATTAAGAAGGCGGTCAATAAAAAAAATTAGTGTGAAGTACGATCGTCGAGGCAATCCATGCGGGAAAACTCGCGCGACCCTACAATCTTACATTGGAATGCTTGCCCGTAGAATGGTGCTAATCAACATTGATAGTTGTCCAAAAGTTAGTAAGGAGCTCAAAGAGAAATTATGGAAAGACATTCAGGTATTTATGTATATTGTGAATATGCTGATTTCATTCCTATTTTCACAATAACTATCCCAATTATATTGAACATATCTACTGAGAGAAATATTTCATATTAATTGTCTAGGAGACATTCAAGGTGGCCCTTGAAAGTCGTGCAAGGATCCTCTCTTCTGTTGTGGTTAAATGGCGGCAATTCAAGACACATCTGACCAAAACTGAGGTGCTTCCACACTATGACCAGAAGAAGAAACTGAGAAATCCGCCAAAGAAGTATGCGTTTGTCGGAACAGAGAATTGGAGGGATTTTGTGAAATCCAGGTGTACAGAAGAGTGGATGGTAAGAAAGTTGAAGTTGATATGATATGATCTTGTGGATTAAAAAATCAAATTTCCTATTTCTAATAGTTTGAGTAGTGTGACTTTAAAGTACAACCTTTGTGGCAAAGTTAAAACCGACTTATCACATTGATGACTAAAGTTTATTATTTGATTTTTTATTATTTTTTGCCTGATTATTTTTAACTCGAGGTGAGTACTTTTCACAAGAATTGACATATTGATATCCAAGTTTTACCTATCTGTCTCTGCAGGAAAAACATAAGGTGCATGCTGAGCGTGTGCGCTTGAGAAGATACCATCACAGAACATCTAGGTCAGGGTACATTGGTTTGGAGGAGCATATGGTAATGACTACGTTGCGCAATATGTGAATTCCTGTATCAGGAGATGCCCATTCACATGTCTTACACTTCTTTATTCTCTGTGGCAGAAAGAGGATCAGGAGATGGGTAGCGATGATGATGTTGACCGTGTCATAATGTGGAGGAAGGCCCATATACCGAAAGACGGGTCTGTGAATGAGAGCTTGCGCCCAGTTCTTGAGAAAATTGTAAGCATATATGCATATTTTGTTTTTCCATTTTATGTGTGATTCTTTGAATTATTAAGGGCTGAATGTAGACATGTAATGTAATGGTTTCTAGGATGAATTACTAGAGAAGAAAAGGAATGGAGACCTTGTTGAGGAAGGGTCTAATGACATATTGACCCAAGCTATAGGAAATCCGGAGCACTCGCGTAGGGTCAGGGGTGTTGGAGGATTTATAAGTCAAGCCCAATACTTTGGGCTACCAAGGAAGTGGAGAATCACAATGAAAAAAGCTGAACTGTTGGCACGTGAGAAAGAACGTGAGAGGGAGTTACAAGAGACAAAAAATTGCTAGCTGAAGCTGCCAAGAGAACAAAACAGCTAATTGAGCAAGCACTGAAGGATTTTGAATGTCGGATGTTCTCTGAAAGAGGTATTCGGAGAGAAATGCCCATCGATCCACCAGAAGGTGTGACCCCTTGCTCTGATAGAGGTAGCCATTTTGACAGCCTCGACTCTCTTCATGCCGAGGGAGATATGCCCAACTCTATGGATCCACCAGATAAGGTATGTGTTGTTTCAGGAGGATTGATATGTCAAGTAATTACAAATATAAAGATGTAAATAAATGTAAACCAACTCCTGGCCTAAGCAAATAATTACAAGACTTCCTCCCGTTGTAGTGGAAGGGTAGTCAGGATCGATCCACGAGGAGGCGTGTCAGCGGGATCCTAGTAGCGTTGGAAATTTCACGTCTGCGTCGACCAGTAGCCTCGATTTCGACCTCGGGCCTCGATGTCGACCTCGGCTGTCGATGTTCTCTGCAACAGAAGACCTGCAAAGACAAAAAAACAAGTGGTCGATATCGACTGGTGGGGGTCGATATCGATGTTAGTCCACGAAATCGACTGGCTCAGAAGACTGCCAGTCGATACAGAAGGGTCGATATCGATGTCTGGTGTCGATATCGATGCTTGCAGAAGTTTCCCAGGAGTCTCGAGATCGACTCAGAAAACCGTCGATCTATCAGTTTTGGTCGATATCGACCTCTGCTGTCGATATCGATGTCTTTCCTGCAGTGAGTTAGTTTCTCGTCGGCAAAGAAAGGCCGAAGACTTTAGGATGAAAAGAGAAGTAATGAACAGAAATAACAGTGGGTTTTTATGTGTATAAACTATGTAAAAAGCAACTCCTAGGATTAGGGTTTACCACAACGTTAACCAATGCATGCGATGAGATAAATAAGACGGACAATTGCGCTATTTCACCCGAGGGACAAGCTTTCGCCGTACACCAACTCTTAGGATTACTCTTTCAAATAAACCTAATTGTCTCTACCAATTTTATGTTTATAACTCAAGTTGTTAGCATGAATCCCTTTTCTTTCGATTAGGACTAAACATAGAATCGTAGGAGGAGAGATAGACACAACGATATCAACATCAAATACTTACCTCAAACGCGCATGGCTAACGTCGGGCTCACCCCGACCCTAAGAGCTTTGGGGAACTACTCGCTTCTCATCATGGGATTCATCATCAATTGAATGGAAGAAACTTGCATTAAACTAAACTTCGAAGCTTTACAACTCAACGTCAACTTTCGCAAACGTCAAACCCTAAAACTTCTCTCTAACTCTAACTCTATTGTCTTTGTCTTGGGTGATTCGATGATTGGATGATTAACAAATCAGCCCCTAAGGATTTATTTATAGGCTACTAATCCTCGCTATCCGAGGATTGTAACTTCTATCTAAACTAATAACTCTATCCGAACAATTAGGATAGGTCTTTTATTTTGATAAAACTTAAAGGAACTTAAAGGTAAAAGATAAATAAACTTCAGCTGCCATCTATCTTGAAAGTATGAGATAATCTCGTGCCTCTTTGAAGATATAGTTCCAATCCGCATTCGAAATTGAGTCTATCTTCTGTCGAGATAAGGGGTCGATATCGACACCAGAGGTCGATATCGAGGTCTCTGTTCCTGCTCGACTTGTTCAGCTCTGGTCGATTTCTATGTTGAGGTCGATATGGGGGTCGATATCGACACTGGGGGTCGATATCTGGGTCTAAGGTCGATATCTACCTCTTCTCAGCTTCACTTGATGTCTATGTTGAGGTCGATATCTATGTTGAAGGTCGATATCTACCCCAGAGGTCGATATCTGGGTCAGAGGTCGATATCTACCTCTTCTCAGCTTCACTTGGCTTCTCCGTTTTGACTCCGTTTTCGCTCGAATTCCTGCATGGTTAGCTTAAAACATGTGCAAACTCTATTTCTTGCATTTTAGCCCATTCTTACACAAGTTTATATTCTTTTGAACCCTTTTCTTTGGAAATCGAATGAAATACGAAGTCAAAAGATGCAATAAAAGAAGGTGCAAATGTGTACATCAAAACACCCCATACTTAGACTTGCTTGTCCTCAAGCAATAACCAAGCAATAACCAACACCTACAACACATCCTTCAAATCTTCGCCTTTGTCAAAAGCGACATCATAAGCGGTAGCAAAGCAAAGCAAGTGAATTTAACGTCATAGCACATATTTAGGCGATCCATAGGCATATGTAATTTTGATCCAACCTCACAGGGATAATGTGTTTGCACTCAACTCTCATGTGTTTGGGCTATGAAGATCAACTCTCAACTCAATTCCATATACAATCTCATAAACATTGTAATTTATAAAAATCCACTTCGCAACCAATTATGAAAATGCAATAAGAATCATCAGGAGGACTTTCGCTCAATGGAAGACTTCATAGAAGACTCCATTCGGCGGGGTTGTAATGGGGCTTGGTATGAAATAAAGGGTATGGAATTATTTGGCTATGTGGTGCTTTTCAAATTCGGGAATCGAGACTCCTAAATCTCAACACTTGCATTACCCAAACCATAACTCTTCAATATAATGCTCTTAAAGATGCATTCCATCAACCCTTCTTTCAAGTTCTAATACACCTCTCAAAAGTATAACATTCGTATGAATAAAAAACTTAAGGATTTTGGCTCATGCACTTTATATATATATACATATTTTTTTTTCGGATTTTTTTTTTCTTTTTTTCGAACATAATACTAAAACTATGTGCATTTATATGGTGAGCCAAAACATCCTTTTACAAGATATGACAAAATGTAAATATGTACCATCCTATAATTTCCTTGCTTATAACTAGACATTATGCTCTATTCTTTCCACAAGGCATTAGTCCAACCAATCTAAGTCTCAATTTCCAAATGGGGGTCAGGCTCAATTCGGCTAGGGATAATTTTGTGGAGTTTGCAATTCAGGCTCAGGCTAATGTTCTGGCTTCAAGCAGGGATAATGCAGGGTAGGTAAAGAGAGGATAAAATTGGCTTAAAAGATGCCTCCATCATTTAATTCTCGTAAACATAAACATATTTATGCATTGGTTTTGAATAACTATCACAACATTTAGAGATGCATAGGAAGAGTAAATTCACTCAAGAAAGCGGAGGGATTTTTGATGTTCTCCCTATAGGCCAAAATTCTCACAAGGACAATTTTTGTTGGATTTGCTTTTTAGCCTAGGATCATATATGCTCAATTTCATCACAAGTTCACAATCTACATAAAAATTTAAAGACTTAGGCAAAACCATCCAAATATGCCATAGGGTTTACATGATCAAGTCAGCTATTGAGTTTTCATCATAGGACATCTAAGTAGGGATTAAAAAAAATAAACTTTAAATAAACATGCATTTTTTGGATTTTTGACATTTTTCTATATTTTTTTTTTTTTTGAATTTTCTGACATTTTATAAAAGTAAAACTAAGAACAATAATTTAAACATGAATTCAATGCGAAGAAGAAACCAAGTTATGACAATAAGACACCCCATACTTAAAATATACAGTGTCCTCACTGTATTAAAAAGAAGAACAAGGGTAGAGAGAGACTTACAGCGGATTTAGGTTGATTTCAGGTTTGGTCGATGCCAGAAGTCGATATCTAGGTCAGAGGTCGATGTCGACTACATCTGTCGAAGTCGAGGAAGAAAATGAAGACGAGGGCTGCCTGATGGGGGTCGATATCGACCTCTGTTTTTCGCTCCTGAGTCCTCGATGTCGACTCTAAGAGATGGCTTGACCCTGGGGGGGGTCGATTTCGACTGGCCTGGTCGATTTCGACTGCCTCTGCAGAAGCTTATTTTCCTCTTCGTTGTTCCTTTTGCTTGATAACCTGAAATCTTTGTTAGAAATATAGATAAAGCAGGAATTATCTTAGTTTTAAAAGTTTCAAACAGCCAAAACTTAAGTCCTAAAAACCATCCATGCGAAAAATTTAAAGGTTTTATGTACATGCTCTAGATTTTTGAGTCGCTAGGCCGACTTCTCCGTCAATTCTTCACGACCCTTTTATGTAGGGATCCTTCGAGCGTGAGCATTCTCCCGGATCATCTAGGTCCTTTTGGTAGTAGCGAAGTTCGGTGACCAAGGCTTCTTTGATGTTAGGTTCTTCTTCTTTGGGCGCTTTTCTTCTCTTTCTTGACCTAACTTTAGCAATATAGGCAAACCATGGAGCTTTGACCCTCTCTTTAGTAGAATTATCAATAACCAGCTTATTTGATTTATCAATAATGGACGGAGGAGGGTTAGGAGTCATACCTGGGCTTACCTGTTTGGGCCCGAAACAGAAATCTTCGGACTGAGGGGTGGTCGATTTCGACCAAGGAGGGTCGATATCGAGCGCTGGGGTCGATATCGATATGTGGGGGTCGATATCGACCTCTGTGACCCCATACTTAAGCTCCTGGCAGTGATCTGGCATACTCGATTTCGACCAAGGAGGGTCGATTTCGATGCCTTTAGTCGATATCGACTGGTTCCAGTCGATGTCGACCCTGCTTGCTGTTTCCGTCCTCGCCAACAAGAATTTTCTAAGCTTTTCTTTGGCCGGCGAGAGGACTACTTGCTCCAGGTGCTTTGTTTCGCTCATGGTTGGGTTGAAAGAGAATTCTATCACTTCGTTCCCTATAGTAAAGGTTAGGAACCCTCGACGCACATTGATATTGGCATCAGCAGTAGCTAAGAATGGCCTACCAAGTATAATAGGCACTACAGGATCTTCAGGCATCTCCAATACAATGAAATCAGTAGGCACAAAGAACTTACCTACCTTTACCGGAACGTCATCAACTATACCTGTGGGTCTGACGAATGAGTTGTCAGCCATATAAAGTTTCATGTCCACAGGTTCAAGTGCGCCAATGTTCACCTTCTGCCAAATAGAGAGAGGCATGAGACTTACACTTGCCCCTAGGTCACATAGGGCTTTGTAGCGATGTTGGCCAAGTCCCACGGTGATTGCAAACTTCCCTGGATCACTCTTCTTCTCAGGGAAGTCCATCTTTGAGCACTCCTCTGCGATCTCTGCCATGGATCTCTTCTTGCTGAGGATGTCTTTGAGGAATCGTACATAGGCGGGCATCTCGCTTAGGGCTTCTGTAAGAGGGATAGTGATGTTGAGTCCTTGAAGTATCTTTATGAAGCGCCTAAACTTGCCTTTGGTGGGATCTTCCAATGCTTTGGAAGGGAATGGCAACGTCTTCTTTGGTGGAGGGGCCAAAACGGTGGTTGGAGGGGCCTGCTGGACATCGATGTCGACTGGGCTCTGGTCGATATCGACTGGAATGGTCGATTTCGACCTCTGTTGTGGCTCTGACGGCTCTGCAGTGTCATCGACGTCGACCAGGGGGTCGACATGGGGGTCGATCTTGACCTCTGGGTCGACATCGACTGGTCTGTCGACGTCGACTGGGTCTGCTGCTTTCTCCTCCGTCTCCATCCGTGGCTTTTGTACTTTGGTGCCACTCCTTAATTGTATGGCTGCGACATGGCCCGTCCCGGATTGTCCCTTAGGATTTGTGGTGGGTTGCCCAGGGAGTGTTCCTGACGGCCTAGGGATTTGTGCCGCCAATTGACCCAGTTGGGTCTCTACGTTCCTCTTCCAAATATCCATCTCCCCAATCCTTGTGGTAAGGTGATTGAGTTGAGAGTGGATTGCATTGTTGGATTGATCATTCTTAGCTTGGTTCCCCCTGATTTCATCCAACACAAGTTGAAGATCATCCTTCTTTTGGTCTCTCTCCGGGTGCCCAGGAGCTCTATAAGGCGGAGGGTCCCTAGGGTTAACCGGGTTCCTTTGTGGTTGATGGAACCTTTGGTCTCCCCAATATTGGTTATTGGGACCCCTCATGTAGCGCGCCTCTTGGTGAGTCTCCGCTAGGTGTACTTGTTCGGCATGGGGGCACTCGATGGTGGTGTGCCGCTGCGATCCGCACTCGATGCAATCTTGGTTCGCTGAAAGGAACCTCACTTGCTTTTGGAGCTTTCTAAGTTGATCTCTGTGGAATTGCTCCTTCACATCCGGATCGATTACATTGGAAGGTTCATATAAGGGCATAGATGGGGCAGGCCTCGATGATGATGATGTGTCGGAAGCCTCAGGAGTCCCATATGTGTTGTCGAACTCCACCAACCTCTCTATGGTCTCCCAAGCCTCTTGCGGGGCGAGTTCAAGGTAGCCATAAGCGGTGTAGGTGTTGATCCTCTCCTTTGTTGCAGCGTCAAGAGCATTGTATATGATCTCCTGAATTACATATGGTGGTTGGCCATGCGTCGGGCATGATCGTAGAAGGTCTTTGAATCTTTCCCAAACAGTCGCCAGAGCCTCACCAGGCTTTTGTTTGAAAGCCGTGATTTTCTGTCGGATCAACGCCGTCTTAGAAGGAGGGAAGAACTTGTTGAGGAACGCGTCCTTGACTTCATTCCAGGTGCGGAGCGATCTTGGGGCTAAGCTCTCCAACCACTGTAATGCTTTACCTGTAAGAGACCATCGAAAGGCTTTTAGTTGGACATATTCAAGACTTCGTCCATCAGCAATAGTATCACAAAGGTCTAAGAAGGTAGAAATATGTGCCATAGGGCACTCATTAGGTTTTCCTTCATATTGATGCCTTCTTATTTCAGTCAAGAAGTTAGGTTTAATTTCGAAATTAGAGGCAGGGATAAGAATTGCCGATTCAGGCACTGTGAGAGCGGGGTGCATATATTGCTTGGCATTCCTAGGGAGGGCATTGATTTGGGCTTCTATTTGCCTCCGGCCTTCCTCCTCCCTATCCGCACGCTCCTTAAGTGCCGCCTCTCTAGTCGTTAGGTCCTCAACTTGCCTCCTTAGTTGTTCAATGAGTTCTGCTTGGTTCGCGTTTTCCGCCATGATTCTTTGAGCTTGGGCCCTTAGATGGAAATAACGCTCAGGGTCGTCTACTCCTTCAAATTCAGGTGGGCGATCAGCGCGTCGCATACACCTGCAAGACCAAACTAGAAAAAGACGTGAGATAGACTACTAGGGCGCGATTGATTGCCTCCCCGGCAACGGCGCCAATTTGTTGTTTCAGGAGGATTGATATGTCAAGTAATTACAAATATAAAGATGTAAATAAATGTAAACCAACTCCTGGCCTAAGCAAATAATTACAAGACTTCCTCCCGTTGTAGTGGAAGGGTAGTCAGGATCGATCCACGAGGAGGCGTGTCAGCGGGATCCTAGTAGCGTTGGAAATTTCACGTCTGCGTCGACCAGTAGCCTCGATTTCGACCTCGGGCCTCGATGTCGACCTCGGCTGTCGATGTTCTCTGCAACAGAAGACCTGCAAAGACAAAAAAACAAGTGGTCGATATCGACTGGTGGGGGTCGATATCGATGTTAGTCCACGAAATCGACTGGCTCAGAAGACTGCCAGTCGATACAGAAGGGTCGATATCGATGTCTGGTGTCGATATCGATGCCTGCAGAAGTTTCCCAGGAGTCTCGAGATCGACTCAGAAAACCGTCGATCTATCAGTTTTGGTCGATATCGACCTCTGCTGTCGATATCGATGTCTTTCCTGCAGTGAGTTAGTTTCTCGTCGGCAAAGAAAGGCCGAAGACTTTAGGATGAAAAGAGAAGTAATGAACAGAAATAACAGTGGGTTTTTATGTGTATAAACTATGTAAAAAGCAACTCCTAGGATTAGGGTTTACCACAACGTTAACCAATGCATGCGATGAGATAAATAAGACGGACAATTGCGCTATTTCACCCGAGGGACAAGCTTTCGCCGTACACCAACTCTTAGGATTACTCTTTCAAATAAACCTAATTGTCTCTACCAATTTTATGTTTATAACTCAAGTTGTTAGCATGAATCCCTTTTCTTTCGATTAGGACTAAACATAGAATCGTAGGAGGAGAGATAGACACAACGATATCAACATCAAATACTTACCTCAAACGCGCATGGCTAACGTCGGGCTCACCCCGACCCTAAGAGCTTTGGGGAACTACTCGCTTCTCATCATGGGATTCATCATCAATTGAATGGAAGAAACTTGTATTAAACTAAACTTCGAAGCTTTACAACTCAACGTCAACTTTCGCAAACGTCAAACCCTAAAACTTCTCTCTAACTCTAACTCTATTGTCTTTGTCTTGGGTGATTCGATGATTGGATGATTAACAAATCAGCCCCTAAGGATTTATTTATAGGCTACTAATCCTCGCTATCCGAGGATTGTAACTTCTATCTAAACTAATAACTCTATCCGAACAATTAGGATAGGTCTTTTATTTTGATAAAACTTAAAGGAACTTAAAGGTAAAAGATAAATAAACTTCAGCTGCCATCTATCTTGAAAGTATGAGATAATCTCGTGCCTCTTTGAAGATATAGTTCCAATCCGCATTCGAAATTGAGTCTATCTTCTGTCGAGATAAGGGGTCGATATCGACACCAGAGGTCGATATCGAGGTCTCTGTTCCTGCTCGACTTGTTCAGCTCTGGTCGATTTCTATGTTGAGGTCGATATGGGGGTCGATATCGACACTGGAGGTCGATATCTGGGTCTAAGGTCGATATCTACCTCTTCTCAGCTTCACTTGATGTCTATGTTGAGGTCGATATCTATGTTGAAGGTCGATATCTACCCCAGAGGTCGATATCTGGGTCAGAGGTCGATATCTACCTCTTCTCAGCTTCACTTGGCTTCTCCGTTTTGACTCCGTTTTCGCTCGAATTCCTGCATGGTTAGCTTAAAACATGTGCAAACTCTATTTCTTGCATTTTAGCCCATTCTTACACAAGTTTATATTCTTTTGAACCCTTTTCTTTGGAAATCGAATGAAATACGAAGTCAAAAGATGCAATAAAAGAAGGTGCAAATGTGTACATCAGTATGTTTGTAGTTTAGCACCATTGTCATGTGCATATGCAACCATCTAAAGGATTAAAAGCTACACTGTTGCAATTTACTATCCCTTTCTTTGTAGGGTTATGAGATGTATGACTTTGCTCTGAACAACATCACCAACATTGTAGCTTTTGGTCTTCTACTCCACACTGACAGTACAGTTTAAGAGAGTGCATCTGAACAAGATTGGGTCAGAGTCACAATTGTTGGTGATATTCAAGGTGATGAGCCTCTTCCCTTCCCTGATGGGAATGCAAAGTTGATGTTGGTTAGAGACGCTGTAGGTAGGCATGTGAAGTGGCCTAAAAAATGGGTCCTTGCGAAACTGCTATCTAAACCACGGATAAAGTCGAAGAAAGTGAAGAAGTTGTTTATGCCTGATGAGGTACCACCCCAAGTGCCAAGGTCTTGCCAACTCTTATACAAATACGCCAAGTCTACAATGAAAGAAACTGGCATGTCTATAACTGGAGTGGTAGATCCAAACTGTTTTGGTGTTAAGAAGGAGCTCATTGTCTTGAGAGAGACTATGATTGATCTCTTGGAGCTGAACTGGCTTGGAATTGGAGTGTTAGAGGCGTATACGGCGTATGAGCTCTTTTAGTTTTTTTCCATCTCTTAATATTTTATATGAAGTACGTTATCATGTTTCAACTTGAGTAATCATTTTTCATGCAATTAACATGTAGGTACCTATATACTATTGTTTGTGCACATGAAGAGCAGTCATTGTTTGCATTTGTTGATTCTGGAGCAACCGCTACGTGAACGAGACCGAGTTTCATTCCTTATCTAGTCAAGATGTTAAAAGAAGGGACGTCGGACCACATTTTCATGATACCATACAATCCAAGGTAAGTAGTAAATCTCATGACATTTGATATGCATTCCTGATTTGATAAATGTTGCAGTGTACTCTTGTGACATGAATTACGTATTTGTATCTCTGATGATGTTTGATATGCATGTTTTCGAATTTCATACATGTTGCAATGTTAGTTTCTGAAATCTGCTGTTGAAATATTGGCTTCTGACTTTTTTCTGTTGTTGAAATATTTGTATCTCAGTGGCATTGTTTGTAAGGCTGCTTACATATATATATATATGTGTATATACACCGTTTATCTTGTAGGAAACATTGGCTTCTGACTGTTATCTGGGGGAATGATATCTATATCATAGATTCCATTCCGAGACCATCTCCTTACAAAGATTGGGAAAAGGCTGTGAAGAGGTATATGTTATTGTTTAGATACATGAGATCTTCAATACTTTCCCTCTCCTTTAGGTGTTATGAATTATTCCCACCAACTCTGTTCTAGTCATATCGATTTGAATGTAAAAAAATTGCTTTGATGATTCACACGCAGTGCTGTTAAACAATATCAAGATGAAACTGAAGCCAACAATACCAACAAACTGAGGGTCACACACCTTAATGTAAGTCAACTTGAAGTGTGATCATGATATCTTAGTTTAGAGTTAGCTAATTATGATATATATGGGAATGAAATATATTCTCTTCATGAAATCATTAATCGTATTCACTATTATAGGGTGCACCAGTGCAGCCGGGTGGGTACGAGTGTGGGTACTATGTGATGAGATACATGAGAGACATTATAAATGATCAGAAGATGTGTTTTATGACAAAGGTAAAATTAACGTGGCCTTATTTTTGTATATTGGGTGTGTGTAGTTTTATATTAACTATAATGGCTTGTTCTTTCCATCTCTTTAATGGGCTGCATCAAGGAACCGGCCGTCGTACACTCAAGAAGAAATCGATGAAGTTCGAGTTGAAGCTGCTCAGTATATCCAATCTTTGCTATAGGTTAATGAAGCTTCTAGGGCTGCTCAGTAAATGTGTCACGTACTACTCGTTGATTAATTGAAAATGCAAGTGAATCATGTTTTTTTGGGTCTTATGCTTTAAAACATTTATGGTATGAATGTTGGTGCATCATACACTGATCGATTTAGGCGGTCCGACTAGCTAGCCTTGCCTATTTTTTGAGAAGTTGCCTAGCTAGCTATAGGTAATGTATGTCGTAGATATGTGGCCTAGTCGTTCGCCTGTTTTTTAGATGTTGTAGCTAGCCCATTTTGTGGCTATGAATAGTGGTGGCGTATTTTGTAAATGTTACAATATGATGCTAGTGTATATGTACCTATTTTTATTAAAGGACCTATCATTTTGAAGAACAAACAAAATGCGATGTTCTATCGAAAAAAGCGTGTTGTGTATCCAAAAAAAAACATCGGCTTAAATATGAAAATAGTAGTGCATTAGAACATTTAACATCAGATCCGTCTATTGAAACAGATGCCAGTATAATTATACACATCAGTTTATTCATTTAAATCAATGTGCAAAACCAGTTTCAACATTAAAATGATATATGAACTGATATATATTTGTCAAAGTAACATCGTTATGTACAAAATAAACCGATGTGTCATAGGAGCAACTACGTCATTTTATTTTGAAAAGACTAATATAAATGTATGAGATGACATCTTTTGTGTATACAGCCACAATAGTGCATTATTTTAGAACAATATAATATCACATATAATGACCATGGAATTAATACACAGAGCATGAATACTCTAAATGCGATGTCGATAATATGGAAATACATCGGTTTTGCCTATATTTCACGTGGTCAGTTAACTTAAAACAATATAAAATCATAAATTATATATCGAACATGATTATAAACGTGATGACAAAACCAAAAACTGTTGTCTATTTTAAATTAAGACATCATTTATTTTTATAAATAATGATGTAAATGTCACTTTTTTGCTTTAGGAGGACATCTTCACATGTTTTCAAATGACAAATTATGGATATTCATCAACAAGTGAATATGTCATACCCAAAATTGAGTGGTTTTAATTAAGAAAAGACATCTGATTAAAACTGATGTGTAAAGTTTTGATCTTTTACTACATGCACAATAAGATCGGAAATTTTTTTGAAAGACATCTGTTGAGAACAAATGTCTAATTGAAGTTTTCTAGTAGTGAGACCTTACATGGAGAGTGAACTATGAATTACTCGATCCTATGGTGCTCAATCGGGCTTAAATCAAGCTTAGTTTGTTACATGAATTTGCTTGTAAATAAAGCAATCAAGCAATTACATGAAGTTTTAAAAAGAAAAAAATAATAAATAAGAAAGAAAGAAAAAGAAAATCATACAAACATCATTTTTTAAAATCCAAAACATCTCGTTTTTAATTTCATCATAAACCTCAATTATTTCTTGTTCAACCTAAAGCCTAAAATTAGTCAGGATCATGGGTCAGACTGGACTCACTTGTGAGTGAGAGGGATAACCCCTTAAATGAGTTACATAGTACCCACACAAGATGTAGAGTGACTGAGTCGATCGAACTAGACTAAGGTAAAAAAAACTAAACTAATTAAAATTTAAAACATAATTCCAACTTATGACTCTTATCCCATGCTCTTGCATATTAGATAGGGAAAAATTATAGGTTTTAATAATTTTCAGATTACCTGAATAATTTTAAAAAAGGAATAGTGATCATATAAAAGGAAAGGAAGTTAATCATAGTATATATCGTTTCATACAAAGCACCACGTTCTAATTAATATTATAAATTTAATTAGAACGATTGGATGGATAATTGGATACCAAATATTCTAATATTAATTTACTACCATATAAGTTAGGATCCAATTTGAATTGTCTTCACAATAATATCTTATATATATATATATATATATATATATATATATATATATATATATATATATATATATATATATATATATATATATATATATATATATATATATATATACACTTTTCTTTACAAGCACGTTACAATTGCACTACCAAAATCAACATTAAAAAAAAGAGGAGGAAATTTGGGCAGATTGCAATTCAAAATGGCAAAAATAATGAAGTCGATAATGGTGATTAGCTTGGTGTTGTCAATGGTGTTAGTTCCATCAAATGCAGGTTTGATTGGAATAATAAAATGTGCTGGACTTTGCACCCTCCGGTGTGCGGGTAACCCTTTTTGTCTCTTCCCTTGCTTTACCAAATGTAAGAAAACCTTTCCTCTTGACGTCGACGCCACCGCCGAAGGAAGAGGAGACGATCACTCTCTGTGTATCACTGGTTGTGCTCTTTCCAATTGCTTCTCCTCTCCTACTTCCCAAATCGCCGAGGCACAAGGTACTTACATAAATCTCGCGCCATATATATTGGATATGCGTTTTAATTGATATGATATGATACGATGAATCATATAAAAATATATACATGAGTACATGTGATTTTGATGAATGTATAGGTTTAACAGAGGAGGTGCAGATGGAAAGATGTGTACAAGGTTGTGACTACTCTTGCAAGGCCAGAAGAATCAACAACCACCTCGAATGATAGAGTTATACGTGAAGATTAGTATTGGAAAGTAGAATTAATAGGAATAAAAATGGCTTTATAATAATTAATTATCTAAACTAGTTAGCTTTTGAATAGGATTGGATCGATGTACCAATTTTATTTAAAAGTTCATTTTAGCTTCATCTTATTAATTATATAAAAATAAGAGAAACTAATTAAAATAACCTAACCTTTAAGGGGGTGTTAAAAATATATCTCAATCTTTCAAATGTAAGATAAATATTCCAACCTTTATAAGTGATGGTATTATAATATCCCAATGATTTCTCTCCAATAAAATTCTTATTTTTTGTATTGTATTACTCATGTATTTTCAATTCAAATAAAACATACTGTATAAAATTAAATTAGATGAGTTTAAAAGTTTATTTAATAAACTTTCGTAGTTTTAGATTTAATTTGTACCTAACTTTTTATATCTTTTTGTAAATCAATATCTATAACAAGCCAAATAAAAAAAATGTAAAGCAAAATAGCATATTTTCAATTAGTAAATGATTAGCTAGTGATTTAACTTATCAAAACTGAAGAATATTTTGCCAATTATAAACTTTATGTTACTACGAAATTGAAATGAAAATTTAATTATTTAGATTATTCAATGGTGTTCATTTATATATAAGAAGTAAATTATTATTATTATTAAAAATATATAAAAGAATGTAATTTTTTATTTTGTATTTTTTCTTAAATCCAAAATAAAAAAAATTAAGATAAACTTAAAAACCAATCTAATTTAATCTAATAAACTTGAATGATATTTTACACAATCGAGATATTGAAAATTATTTTTTAAATATTTACTTGTTTTATTATATTTGTTTTGATAAAATTTAATTATAATCTATAGAAATGTATTAAATTGAAAATTATTCCCGAGTTAAAAAAGAGACTTTTATTTTTTTTAAACTATCATGACAATCTAGACTATACTTTGTATAATTCAAGCATTAAGATCCAAAGGGCACGCTTGTGAATATGATCATTTTTTTTGCCACATATGTGCCATGTAAGCATTATTGTGGGGGAGAAAATTTTGGGATATTATATTACCATCCCTTAAAAAAATCGGGATATTTATCTTACATTTGAAAGGTAGGGATATATTTTTAACACCCCCTTAAAGGTTGGGTTATTTTAATTAGTTTCGCCTATAAAAATAAGTATGTTTCATTTTTTTTAAATAATGGAAACAGATTTGGTACACCAAACATGTAATGGCCCGGGATTATGATTCCCGAGTTACGTTTCGAGGGATGAGACCTCTTGTTGGGATCTTGCGCCCCATGTACAGGTTGAAGGTTTGAAACCGAAGATTTGTAGTTTAAAGTGGGATTTCGCACCCAAATCTGGAAGGTCAGCTGGAGACCCCGGGGTAAACCCCTATACCTGTCCTAAGTCTACAACGCGTAAAACCTTTATCATGCAAAGGATATATGTTCTGAAAATGATACAACCAGTGTCGCGGCAGAGCCGGGTCAAAATAGAGTATAAGTAGGAAGAAATCCCAAAGGTATAAATTTGGTGAAGTCATGGTTCAAACACTCACTCTCCGCCATATGAATGGACCCCGTCATAACAACACGAAATCAAGAAGTGGAACGGGTACCTAAAATGATACCACAAAGTGAGGCCAAGTGTTCGCCTGCGGGTCGTCTGACCACGCTGAGGACATATAATACGCCTATACCTAGAATAAAGGATGCCTTCATGCAGTACTTGAAATATTAACCACACTATCATGCTCCTAATTCATATATGCAGAATATGAAGCAAGGCCTTAACAAAGAATACCAAGTGGTATATCCCTCTTCTACCACAACCCCCCTTCCAGATAGGGTGGAGACTGACCAGTTCGATGCTATAGCATATCACATCTCGTCATCATATCGTATCTCATGCTCATCTCGTATCTCATGATATATATATATATATATATATATATATATATATATATATATATATATATATATATATATATATATGACTCAAGGAGGACAACGCCCGATGAAGCTGGGCTCCCCTATGACCCTAACAACGACTCTAGGACTCATAGATAACGGCCGTTCTGTATTCAAACGCATACATAATAAGAATGCTCATTCATAAGTGCAAGTCCTAAGCATGATACTACATGTTATGCTTTTATGCATATGCAACACCTACATACTATATCACACATCAGGCAGGAGGTCCTGGTTACTGAGTAAGCCCCGGAGGACTTACCTGGAGAAGCACAGAATCCAAACAATAATCAGCAATGGCAAGCAATCCAAGAGATCAAAGATACCATAGTAATCTCATAAATAACATAATCAGTCTAAGTCTAATTTACGCAAGGCACACAAGTCACATATGAACATATAAGATACACATAAAAGTGATAACTCGACTGTCTCATCATTATTAACATTATCATCTCATCTTCAGTTCTCATCTCGTCTCATCATAACTTGTCAACTCATCAGTTTCAAAAATAACCTCCATATATATATATATATATCATACTTAGCCAAATTCGCATATTATTATTTCATACTCATACTTCCCATATATATATATACCATCATCATCATCATCATAAATATTGAACATTTAATCTCTTCTAAAAATCACCACAATGTCATGCTGTTAGTCAAACATATCATACCGTTAATCAACCGATTATATTATCATACTGGTTAGTCATCGAATAAGTCTTATTCCCAAGTTAGTTTCAAAACCGTTCAAAATCCCAGTTAAATAGTTAAGGATTCCGACCCTTGAAAATACTCGCTAAATTCCTTTTTCAATTTATTTATTAAATAACTTTTCGACCTTGAGATTATTTTCCAAAATTCTTTTTAAATCTTCAAGTCCAAATGATATATTTTAAGTGTCAAATAATATTATATGATATTTTAAATACCATTTATTAAATACATTCTTAACCCATTTCCAAATCATTTCAAAATCCCCAACTATTTTTATTTAATAAAACCAACCCTTATTTAAATTATCAAGACCGCCCTTATATTTATAAAATCGAAAATCGAAACGAATCGGACAGAAACGAAACGAACCGAACCCACCTAATTGTATAACTCCCAACCAGTTCAGCAAATAACAAAATAAGAAGGTGGGGCCCACGGGTGCTGACTGGGCAGGGCCCCACGACTCATCTTCTTCCCCTTTCAAATGGAGAAGCTCCCGCCGGCTCGCCTGCACCTGCGCCCGCTGGCGACTGTGGCTGGCTACTCCGCCTCGCCTCGCGTGCTCGCTCGCTTGCTCGATGCTCGTCCTCGCCCCCTCGCGCTCTCTCCCCTGCTCCCTTGCCTCGCGGTCGCTGCCCGCCTCACTCTCGAGCTCGCTCAGCGTCGACGCTCGCTCACACCTCTCACGAGCTCTCCTCACCGCCCTCAATGGTCACCGGAGCTCTCGATCTCGCACAACCTCTCCACACTCAGCCCTCAAGCACATTCCAACCACCCGAGGACAAGAAAAGAAATGAAACGAACCAAGGAAAAGGAAGGAGGTTCGAACGCTCACCGAGATGGATTTTTCGCGACTTCGGAGCTCTCGATCGGAGTTCTGGGCTTCATCGGTGGCTCGCGATGGCTTGTCGGACCTACACCAGATGTGGGTGAGTGTGATGGTGAAGACCGCAAGCAATTTCGATAAAAAACGAAGGAGGAACGCTTACCGGAAGTTAGCTTCGCGATTGATCGAAGTTTAGAAAGGAATGGGCTGCGGTGGCTCCGTGGCGGCTCCGGTGGTGTCCGTTGTTGCTGTTGGTGGCTCCGAGGGATGCTGCACCTACTCTGGTGGCTCCGAGGATGATGTGCGCGCAAATTGCCATATTTTCTATGCACATATGAATTCATTTTGTTGTCTTTTGCATGCACATTAATGGGAAAACATGGGAATAGTGTAGTTTATGCTTAAATATCAAATATATGGGTTTGCACGAGTTTCCATGTGATTTCGCAGAAAACAGGATGAAAATGAATGAATTCAGAAGAGCGGAAAAAGAACTCGAAGTCTTCTGAAGAGGTCGAAATCGAGCAAAGACCTCGACATCGAGTACATCGAGACATAGGAATCGAGCAGAAAGGAAACAGAGCATCTCGACACAAAAGAGGTCGATATCGACGTCTGAAGGTCGATATCGATGCTTCCAGATCGACCAAGTTGATAGAAGTCGAGTAGGAGAAGGAGAAGCTCGAGATAAGATTTTGGAGGGGTCGATATCGAGTGGAAGGGTCGATATCGACCATGCCAGCAGAGGAATTCGACTCCGATTTTGATAGAATTTTATCCCATGCTTGCAATATCTATCCAAAGGTCGAGATTTCCTATCATCAACATCAGCTCTATCATGAGGAGGCTGATTTCACCATGAAGTTTTAGCTTTTACTTTTTATTTATTTATTTATTTATCATAGAGATTAAAGATAAGGTTTCGAGTCCTTGTCGTCATCTACAAATAGAAGCCAATAGGGCTGAGTTTAAAAAAATTGAATATTAAGGAAGGAGAGTCGGTTTTAGGAGATAATTCAGTTGCAATAGAGAGAGAGAGAGTGGCCGAGTGGAGTTGTAAAGCGAGAGCGGAGTGGCTTGTTCGGTTGTACTTTCTTTCGGAATTTTAATTCAAAGTAGCTTTCTTTCAATAATAATGATGATGATGTGCATGATGAGGAGCGAGTAGTCAACCCACTTCTAGGGTCGGGGTGAGCCCGACGATAGCGATGTGAGGTAAGTGCATCAAAGGTATGACTTTTATGCGATTCCGTCTTCTACCCCATGCATGATCCTTTGCGAAAGTTAGGGAGATTCGTTATTTGCATTATTGAAGCGAAAGTCACTCATATTGCGAACTTGAATTACTCATGAATTGGATAGTAACTCTTAGGAATTATGCGAGAGCCTCTAATCACCTAAGTGTTGATAACGAAAGTTATTTGACGGAAAGACATTAAAGTTCATATCTTTAGCATGAAACTTGCATTGTTATCGTTGTGGCATAAAACCCCGACTTTGGAAGCCTTTTAATTCATTAAATTCTTGATAAAAGTTTTAGTTTTGTTTCTGTTCATCTTCCCGCTCCATTCTATTTTCTTCGGATCCTTTTCCGACAGATTGGTTACAAAAACAGTTTCTGTGACAAGCATCGAAATCGACCTTAAGGGTCGATATCGAGTACTAACATCGATATCGAGGTCTCTGCTCGACGTCGACTTGCTGTTTTCTCTTCTGCAGGAACTGCGCTAGGAAATCGACCAGAACTGAGGTCGATATCGACCAGTATACTCGATATCGAGTGTCTGCTGAGGTCGAAAGCATTGATCGTGAGTACAACAAAGGAAGCGCTGACCTACCTCCTCGTGGATTCGATCCTGAATTACCCTACTACTACAAGGGAGGGGATTCTTGTATTATTTGTTTGGGACAGGGAGATAGTCTAGTTGTGCTTTATTTTATTCTCCTATTTTACATACACCACCCCGCCTTCCCCTTAACCCCCGTAGCGAACAAATTGGCGCCGTTGCCGGGGAGGCAATCAATCGCCACCTAAGTTAATCACGATCTTTTTCTAAGCTTATTTTGCAGGTTTATGCGACGTTCTGCTCGCGGACCTATCCTGGAACCAATTGACGAGCCTGAACGTTTCTACCATCTTCGCAACAAAGCAATTCGCATCATGGCTGACAACGAGACGCAGGCTGAGATCATAGAGCGGTTGAGAAAGGAAATCGAGGACCACAATGCTACAATCGCTGCTGAAAGGGCCGCTGTTGCTGCTGAGCGAGCCCGTGCTGATAGGGAGGAGGATGCGCGCAGACAAGCCCAAGAGCGGCTAAATCAGTATCCACAGACGGCGATGCAATACATGCATCCGCCGCTTCATGTTCCTGAATCTGCCATTATAATTCCTCACTCCAATTATGAACTGAAAATTAACTTCCTATCTGAGATTAAAAGAAATACTTTTGAAGGAAGACATAATGAATGCCCCCTGCAACACATCTCTACTTTTATGGATTTATGTGAAACAGTTGCTGATGGAGTAAACTTAGAGTATGTGCGACTAAAATCTTTTCGATGGTCTTTGGCAGGAAAGGCATTACAATGGCTTGAAAGTTTGGCTCCACGATCGCTAAGGACATGGGCGGAGGTGAAAGATGCATTCTTGAACAAGTTCTTCCCACCTTCTAAAACGGCGATGCTACGACAAAGGATCACGGCTTTCAAACAAAAGCCAGGTGAAACCCTAGCACAGGCGTGGGAGCGCTTCAAAGACTTGCTGAGATCATGCCCGACGCATGGGCAACTTCCATATGTCATCCAAGAGATCTTTTATAACGCCCTTGATGCGCCGAATAAGGAGAGGATCAATTCATATACCTCCTATCGGTACATTGAGCTTACACCAACGGAGGCATGGGAGACCATTGAGAGGCTTGTGAACTTTGACAACACCTATGGGGCTGCTGCGGCCTATGATGCAAGGCCTGCCCCATCTATGCCACTATATGAGCCTCCAAGGGAAATAGATCCTGAAGTACGGCAACAATTCCATAACGATCAAACACGCCGCCTTCAAAAGCAAGTAAGGTTCCTGAGCAACAATCAACCTTGTCAGGAGTGTGGTTCAATAAGGCATAACAGCAGTGCCTGTCCACATACTGAGCAAGTATCCATGGCGGAACAACATGAGGAGGTCAAATGGACGAGAGGCCCCTATGGAGGGGGCAATCAACAAAATTGGGGTGATCAAAGGTTCTATCAAAGGGATCCCCCAACCTATAGGGCACCAGGGCACCCTGAGCGGGAGACTAAGAAGGATGACCTGCAAATCATCCTTGATGAGATGCGAAGGAACCACGCTGAGTTCAAACAAGCCAATAACTCCGTCCATACTCAACTGCAGGGCATCAATTCTAGACTTGGGGAGATCGACGTTTGGAAGCGCAACATGGAGACTCAAATGAGTCAATTGGCGGAAGCAATGCCCAAAGCGTCCGGATCACTCCCTGGATCCACTGTGCCCAACCAAAAGGGCAAAACCACAGGTCATATCGCGGCAGTAAACCTAAGGAGTGGGCGTCGATTACAAACGCCCAAGTAAAAAGTGGAGGAGAAGGAGCCAGAACAGACGTCGATATCGACCACCCCTGTCGATATCGACCAAAGTGACATCGATGTCGACCCTCCTGTCGATGTCGACCCTAATTCTGCGTCACCACAGAAATCGACTCTTCCAGTCGATATCGACCCCACTGCTGCCGATATCGACCTCACTACAGCCGCAAGAAGAAAGAAGGTGTTGCCATTCCCAACTAGAAAAGTGACTAAGGACCCAGCGGAAAAGAAGTTCCAACGGTTCGTGAAGATGCTCCAAGGGCTTAATGTCTCTATACCATTCACAGAGGCACTTCACGAGATGCCATCTTATGTGAGGTTCCTTAAGGATATCTTGGGTAAGAAGCGATCGCTCTCTGAGATCGTAGAGGAATGCAACAGGTTGGAGCTACCACAAAAGCGGGCGGACCCAGGTAAGTTTTCTATCGCTATAGGTCTAGGTCAATTCAAATTTAATGCTTTAGTTGACTTGGGCGCTAGCGTTAGCATGATGCCACTAACCATTTGGCACAAGGTAAAGATAGGTCCTCTGGAGCCCGTGGATGCAAGATTATACGTGGCTAACAATACCGTAGTTATTCCAACTGGGATAGTGACAGATGTGCCAGTACAAGTAGGTAAATTCTTTGTCCCCGCTGATTTCCTAGTTGTTGACATAGCGGAGGACCCTGCTTGTCCAATTATTTTAGGTAGGCCATTCTTAGCAACCGTCGATGCCAACATTAGCGTGAAGAAGGGATTGCTCTCACTCACAATTAGTGATGAAGTAATAGAGTATTCCTTTAACAAGACGGTGCAAAGTCAAGGGCCAATGGAGATAAAAGCCATCAAAGAAGCCCAAGTAGAGGAATTTGAAGCAATCTTGAACGAAGGAGCTCAACAGGACATGGAAATCGACCCAGGTAAGTCGATATCGACCACTATTGTTCAAGATTCTGTGACAGGTCATAAGTATGGGGTCGACGGAGGAAAAGAGGAAGCAGCGAAATCGGGGTCAAGGGTTGATATCGACCACACCCTATCGAAATCGACCACCATCAGCGCTGAGAAGAGAGGCGAGGAGACCTCGATATCGACCTCTGAGGGTCGAAATCGACCTGATCATATCGAGTCAAAACTCCCCAAATCGACTGATCCTACAGGTGTACAACAGGGGTCGATATCGACCTCTGCACATCGACATCGACCTGAGCCACAGACGGAGAAGAAGGTAAGTCAAGGTACGGATTCCTCTTGTTCAATTACAATAAAGGACTTATCATTATTTGGAAGAGGTGTGCCTTGGCATGTGCGTTTATGTAGGATATCCGATGATAGTTCAAGCCAATATGAGATAGGAGACAAGGTCTATGTTGCCAAATCTAAAGACCATTGGTTCCCTACAAGATTCAAGGATAAGAGCTTAGGTCCATTCACGGTGAATCAAATCAATCCCGGGGGAATGCAGCTGCGGGACAAGAAAGGAGTGATATTTGAGGCCCAAGCCACATGGGCTCTGCAGATGCCACCTTGAAAAGCGCAAAGGAAGAAGTCGGCCTAGCGACTTAAAAATCTAGAGCTTGTAACAAAGACTTAGTTTTGATTTTAAGACAGCCTTTGTTTTGGTTTTAGACATTTTATTGTTTTGCATATTGTGTGTTTAGTTTTCAAATTGCAGGAGAGAGAAAAGCACACAGAAAGGCATCGAAATCGATGTCGGACATCGAAATCGACCTCAAGGTCGACATGGATAGGGTTTGTGATCGAGCCGAATCACCCTGAAGCCCGAGCAGAAAGTAGAGAGACATCGATATCGATGTAAAGGGTCGATATCGACCTTCCCTGCTGTCTTCTTCGACTCCTGAAATTTGTGACGGTTTAGTAAGTCTTCTTCTTAACCCTAATACAGTGAGGACATTGTAGATTTTAAGTATGGGGTGGGGGGAAAGGCTTATTTGCATATTCATGCTTAGTTTAGGGTTGCATATTTATTTTAATGCATATTTATTTTAAATGACCCCCATCAAAAATTTTGAAAAAAAAAAAAAAAAAAAAAAGAGTCATGGAAGTATAAAAAAGAGCTCTATGATGCAAAATTAGATTCATTAGAGATATAACATGAGATTGCCTAGTTAAGGGAAGTCCCAATGAAGTGCAATTTTTTGAGAAAATCATAAAGGAGATGAAAATTTGAAGTTGCTTTTGACATATGCATGATAAGATGATGGAGGATTTTTTATAAAAATTCCATACAAGCAAAGTTCATATCCTAGCCTTACCTACGCATATTCACAAAGCCATATATGAGACTTATCATGATCATTATTGCTCCACATATACATATTGTCCATTTTTTACCTTATACCCTATCCGGGGGCAAAGTTTTTTGAATGGATGACATCTTTGAAGTTATATGGAGTTGTGCATTTATAAAGTTGTTGGCAGGAATGATACAATATGGAAAATTAAATGAGCGAGAAAAAATCCGATCACCTCAGGAGATAAAGGTAGGTCGACCCTGCTCGCTGAGATAATAGTTCGGCGAGATGGGACACAAAGGTGAGGAGTCCAAAGTACTAAGTATCCGGGGCCATTCATGACACCCATGTTTGCGACTCGCGAGAAGGCAGTGCTAAGGTTAGAGAGGTAAAAGCATTAAAGTGAAAAAAGCATTGAACAATGAGTGAAAGGTGAGACATTATGAAGGAGGAATGTGGAATATTTTGGAAAGAGTACTTCCCCGGATTTAACACCACATGGCCAAATATTAGCCCACCTTTAGCCTTTTACCAATCCACTTCTCACAAGCTTGAAGAAAGTCCTCTTGATTATTAATGCAATGTTGCTAAAATTGTTTTTTGCATATTACCTCCTTTATAAGTATGAAATTGCTTTTATGCACAGGCATGGACTTGGTTGACATAAGTACCTTCTCGAGGATGGCAATTGAATGTAGGGACATATGAAAATGAATCTATGATGTTGAGAGTTTACTTTCTTCCCCTAAATGACCATTAAGAGTATTGCTTGGGGACAAGCAAGCTGAAGTATGGGGTGTTTGATGTGCGCGCAAATTGCCATATTTTCTATGCACATATGAATTCATTTTGTTGTCTTTTGCATGCACATTAATGGGAAAACATGGGAATAGTGTAGTTTATGCTTAAATATCAAATATATGGGTTTGCACGAGTTTCCATGTGATTTCGCAGAAAACAGGATGAAAATGAATGAATTCAGAAGAGCGGAAAAAGAACTCGAAGTCTTCTGAAGAGGTCGAAATCGAGCAAAGACCTCGACATCGAGTACATCGAGACATAGGAATCGAGCAGAAAGGAAACAGAGCATCTCGACACAAAAGAGGTCGATATCGACGTCTGAAGGTCGATATCGATGCTGCCAGATCGACCAAGTTGATAGAAGTCGAGTAGGAGAAGGAGAAGCTCGAGATAAGATTTTGGAGGGGTCGATATCGAGTGGAAGGGTCGATATCGACCATGCCAGCAGAGGAATTCGACTCCGATTTTGATAGAATTTTATCCCATGCTTGCAATATCTATCCAAAGGTCGAGATTTCCTATCATCAACATCAGCTCTATCATGAGGAGGCTGATTTCACCATGAAGTTTTAGCTTTTACTTTTTATTTATTTATTTATTTATCATAGAGAATAAAGATAAGGTTTCGAGTCCTTGTCGTCATCTACAAATAGAAGCCAATAGGGCTGAGTTTAAAAAAATTGAATATTAAGGAAGGAGAGTCGGTTTTAGGAGATAATTCAGTTGCAATAGAGAGAGAGAGAGTGGCCGAGTGGAGTTGTAAAGCGAGAGCGGAGTGGCTTGTTCGGTTGTACTTTCTTTCGGAATTTTAATTCAAAGTAGCTTTCTTTCAATAACAATGATGATGATGTGCATGATGAGGAGCGAGTAGTCAACCCACTTCTAGGGTCGGGGTGAGCCCGACGATAGCGATGTGAGGTAAGTGCATCAAAGGTATGACTTTTATGCGATTCCGTCTTCTACCCCATGCATGATCCTTTGCGAAAGTTAGGGAGATTCGTTATTTGCATTATTGAAGCGAAAGTCACTCATATTGCGAACTTGAATTACTCATGAATTGGATAGTAACTCTTAGGAATTATGCGAGAGCCTCTAATCACCTAAGTGTTGATAACGAAAGTTATTTGACGGAAAGACATTAAAGTTCATATCTTTAGCATGAAACTTGCATTGTTATCGTTGTGGCATAAAACCCCGACTTTGGAAGCCTTTTAATTCATTAAATTCTTCATAAAAGTTTTAGTTTTGTTTCTGTTCATCTTCCCGCTCCATTCTATTTTCTTCGGATCCTTTTCCAACAGATTGGTTACAAAAACAGTTTCTGTGACAAGCATCGAAATCGACCTTAAGGGTCGATATCGAGTACTAACATCGATATCGAGGTCTCTGCTCGACGTCGACTTGCTGTTTTGTCTTCTGCAGGAACTGCGCTAGGAAATCGACCAGAACTGAGGTCGATATCGACCAGTATACTCGATATCGAGTGTCTGCTGAGGTCGAAAGCATTGATCGTGAGTACAACAAAGGAAGCGCTGACCTACCTCCTCGTGGATTCGATCCTGAATTACCCTACTACTACAAGGGACGGGATTCTTGTATTATTTGTTTGGGACAGGGAGATAGTCTAGTTGTGCTTTATTTTATTCTCCTATTTTACATACACCACCCCGCCTTCCCCTTAACCCCCGTAGCGAACAGAGGAGGGGTCTAAGATGAAAAGGGATTGGTGGTTGTGATCGGAGAAGAGAAGCGGGAAGGTGACGGTGAGGAGATGAAATGGTGATGGTGAGGAGGTGAGGGTGACGATGAATGATGGTGAGGGTGATGGGGTAAGGGGTGGGTTAAATTTGAAGGGTATGGTGAGGTGAGGGAGTGGGTGAAGATTGAGTGTGGAAATGGGTAACCAAATACCCGGAAATAAACCCCGGATACGCAAATTTCGAATCCTAAAATTAGTTTCTTGAATGTTAGTTTTCCCGAATCTCGCTTTCTCGATCAATTAGATTTTTTAAATCGAAAAGGATATCGCCATCCGATAATTATTTTAAATTTTCGAGGTAAAGGGATGGAAATTATTCCTCAAATTTTATATTCCGGTCGAAATCCGCTAAACGAGTTTTAAAACCGATTTAATATCATTTTTAATTCTCTTTTTCCGAAAATTTAGGATTTGAACATCCGAGCCTTTACATCATCCACCTCTAAAAACAAGTCTCGTCCCCGAGACTAAAATCATTTAAAACAGGGGATGAAGTTTGAAATCGGTGAGTCCAAGGATCATGCCATTGATCCCGTAAATACCTCATAAGTGCCCTTATGAGGTCCTCACAGTACCGTTGTCGTGATCATAATATCGCCAATAGATCGTAGCAAGAATGTAATATGGGCCCCTACCACATCCTTATTCCGACTTCTCGGTCATATCATAACTCGAAAAGCATCACAACATCTCCCCTAGGTCTTAGCAAGCAGTCTACAAGGGCCCCTATAAAATGCATGTATCCACTTCGGGGGGCGTTATAATGCAAGCTCGGTCAGAAAAATTCAAGAGGGTTCCTCAGTTTGAAAAGGTTTGGTCTCAAAATCATTGAAGTTATCGATCGCGTTAAATTTCTCAGAATCCAAGTTAGTCAAGCAATTTCAGAACTCAAGAGGTGGAATCATCCACCTCTAAGGCTAATCCCATATTAACTTCCTAGGTTTCAAGTCAGAATCAAGGTTCAACAGTTCAATTTCTATCATTTCCATCATCAAGCATCATGTATATATATCGAATAACAATAGCACCTCATGTCTAATAGCATAACATAATCACCTCAAGAATAGCCACATACCATAGCATATCTAGCATCGTATCATATATGGTAGAATTTATCAGATCATCTCACGGAAGTTACACACCATATCAATCAGATAAGCACATTATATCAATCAGATAAGTACATCATACTCATTCTAACTACCAAGCGCCATCGCATTAGAAGCAAACAACTGCTTTAGTACAGTAGCATTCCATCGAGTTCAGGGATAACTATGTTAGTACTAACAGTTCCCTATTGTCAACGGCAACACATCAGAGAATCAACATCGTCTATAGCATAGAATTCGCACAACATTCGGTCCCAAGTAAAGCATACACTAGATCACTATCTCAGGAGAATCTGCCTACACTACCAATCATGACGAGACACGACCACTACTCACCATCCCTTGCACTAAGATCAACTTCACCGAGGTATACCAACTCAATCCATTACCAGTTCTAGGCACCATTGTATCCTGCTCACATACAACCTTTCTAGCCTCATAAATATTCGCAATCAAGGCCGAATACCCAAACCAACTACTAGGTATCCCAACTCCTATGCCACCAAGCCATCTAAGGGCCAATCCACTTCGACATCCCGATCTCAAGTCCTACCTTCCACTCGGCTATTTAAAACTATCTCTCGGAGTTCCCAAATCACAAAATTCCCTCATTTCGACCAGCTGAACAACTCGATCTACTACCAAGACTCCTTATATAACACATCCTTGCCCTAGGGGCCCTCTATGAGTCCCATCTTTACCCTCTAATAGAAAATTCTGAGTCCTCAACTGAACCGCTCTCACGATTGATCTAGAAGACACTTCTTAACAATCTCGCTGACTCTTTCTAGGCTCTCAAGACTCCGCCCGACCATCATCTCCTAAAGAGACATCTTGAATCACCTTGCTAACTTAATCATACTTCCCACGCCACTAAGCACTCTCACAAACCATCCACCTCTAAGGACCCAACTCATGCTGACCATCTCACACCTGACACTCCCGACCAATTCTAACACAGAAACCAAACTAGTGGTACTCCCAACCACGAATCACCATGACCCTCGAGCCGAACCACTCTAGATCCTCTTCCCAGTATACTCTACCTGGACTAGTTCCCTCAACTCCGCATGTTTCCCCAAATTGCCTCAGATCACGCTTCCTTAAACTTCGAAATCTCTAACACTTAAACCCTTATGTACCAATCATCATTTTCACCGAATTCCTATGACATCCTCGTCCGAATTTCTTAAGCACCGCAACTTCACCAACCTTCAAAAATCTCTTATCCTCTAGCGTCCTCAATACCTTCTGCTTTGCCTAGTTCCCCAATCCATGCTCATAATCTCCCTATCTCAACCTTAAGCCCACAGTCTTACTAGGAATCTCAACTACATCCTTGCCTAGCTACCAGCCTTTCCTCGAAGATTCATCTCACATCCTCAAATACCTTAATAGCAACAATAACCTCCACTCATAAATCCCGATTCATTCCCTATGTCAAAATCCTTCAACCACGCATCTAGAAATCCTTCACTTATAATTTCCCCAAGCATTACCAATCCTATCTAAACAACCCTAAATACTCATCACACGAACAACCCTGATATGAACAACCTAATATCCCTGATCGATAATTTCCTAAGCAACCTCATACTACTCTTCCTTGGCAATTCCTCAACCTCATCCCTTACCGAAATCGCTCCCACTCACAGCACACACCACCTAGTCCAAAATTCTACGATTCCTCATATGTTCCTTAATCGATCATCCTCGACACCGCCCACGATCCGCTCATAGACCATCTAGACACCTTCCATAGCACACCAGTCCGTCTCACAACACCTCCCTTCAAGAATCCCCCGATCAACTCCTAGCTCACCCATCCACCTCTAGAACTATCCTAACTGCCTCTACCCATACCCAATCTCAAGATAACCCTAATGAAACTAGTCCAGACCTCAGCCAACCACTCTCTTATACTACCCACACACACTACCTGCCTAGACTACCACTTCTCACTAGGACATCTCCCTCAAAATCTCGCCATACTAGCCCCACTGCTCACCTGAGTCCTACCTGGAAGCTCATCTATACTCACGGACCACTATCTTCGACACATCCCAACTCACTCGGCTCTACCCAAGCTAACGCATCCTTCTTGCACCCCATCTCACACGACCAATGACCCAATCCGAAGACCTTAATCCACCTGCCACTTTCCGACCTTGCTTACCGAAGAATCTCTCGACTCATACCCAAGAAGAAGCACCACCAGGCATATAGCCCATAACCTACTCACCAGCAAGTCGGTATACCAAGCACCAAGGCACATCATTATAGAAACAAGTTAGTCAATCATTGCTACCAGTTCAGCACATCCATCATCACACATTCAATTATGTCAGTTCTAGGCCTATCACACAACATCAATTCCGATTAGTATAGAAGAATCCACTATTTGAATTAAGAATGTTCTTCCTCGTGTCTGCTGGGAGGAACCTGTTCACAATTGTCATCTTTGAAGCATATTCGTCCTTTTTGCCATCGGTGACGTTGTTCCTGGGGCCTAGGGGTCATGGACCCATCACGCTTCCGCTGCGCCGCTCCGGTTCCACTTGGTCGTCGGTACTTTCTTGCATATCGGCGCTCATCGAAGGATCATAAGGGTTAGAAGTTACGGACATAGGGGAGAGACAAGGGTGGATAACACAGCTTCCTTAAGAGTTCAGACATGGACCAGGACTAGGGACGATGAGACCAAGGAGAAGATCCCAACCCGAGAGTTACAACGATGCCCTTATAATTGTGGCACGCAAACACGAGAGTTCAGACATGCACCTATCTCAAGGAATATCGATATATGCATTCATAACATATTCATATAATCATCTTTATATGTGATGTGAGCCTAATTTGCCATGTTTTCTACAATCTTTTATATCGCTTTCTGCAATCATTTCATACATTTGGGTTAGAATAGCACATAATTTGTTTAGTTTATGCTTATTTGCAATATATGGAGGTCTACACAAGTTTTTTTTATATTTCACAGAAATCGGACGCACTTTGGAGCTTAAAGGAAAGTCATGAAGAAGTTAAGGATGGTGCAGCTGGCGGAAAGCCCACTTTTCGCCATTCATCATTCCAAATCAAGCTTTAAAGTCTTCATGAGAGTTGTTGCCCTCGGAAAGATCTTTCCAACGCATGCTCATATGCGTCTATCCGACGAACGAGGACTCGGGAAAGTGCGTTTCAAGAACAGAGTAGCATGCTGGAAACTGCAGAAGAGATCGATATCGACCACTTTTGGTCGATATCCAGTGGATCAAATCGGCCAGAAAGCCCAGAAATCGACCAGAGAATGCTGAGAACTGAAGAGGTGGTCGATATCGACCAGACTTGGTCGATATCGACCTGACTTTGGTCGATTTTCACTCCAGAGGCCCATATCGAGTGTCAGAGCTGAAGCTGAGAAGACGAGGTCAATATCGACCTATGTTGGTTGATATCGACTGGTGCCCAGTAGCCAATTTCGAAAATATCCGAGCTCTACTCAAAGATCTATCCAAAGTCCAATGTAGATATTTTCGAGAGAAGATTCCTTCCACATTTATCAAGTTCTATCAAGATGGAGAAGATTTATCTATTTTAGATATAGTTCCTTTAATTATTTATTTCCATGTTTTATCTTTATATAGATAGATAGAATTAGATAGAAGATATAGTTGTTCCTTTCCTAGAATAGCTAGATTGGATCCTATAAATAAAGCCATAGGGGGCTGATTTTTATTGATTCAAGCAAAGTCATCTTCAGGCGCAAGGAGAGAGGAAGGAGCAAGGAGGAGGAGAGAGGAGAGAGAGGAGGAACGTTTGGAAGGTTTTGTAAGTTTTAGATTTAGTTTAATGTTAAAGTTAATTTCTTTCATCATGTTTGCTTTCTAATTTCCCTTCTTCTAGGGTTGGGGTGATCCCAACATAGATATGTGTGTTTGATTTATAAATCCATGAATTTATATGTCTTTATCATCATCTACCTATGTGCTTAATCCTTTGCGACAGTTGAGGACAATTCCTTATTTGCAATTATGAAGCGAAAGTGAATTAATTATGAATTTGGATAGTAATTAGGTTTTGCTTGCGAAAGTTGGTTAATCCTAATTAAGAAAAGGTAGAAACAAATTAGGTTTTTATGCGAAAGCCTCTATTACCTAAATTGTTGGAATTTGCGAAAGTCGATTCTTTGATATAAAGCATGCATCTTTATGTAATTTATGAGTTACATATATGTTTATTGTTGTGGTGATCCCTAACCTTGGAAGTTTGCGTCTTTATTTATTTTATTTGATTATTTTTATCTTGCAAAGCCACTCGACATCAAACCACCATTCCCTCTCCATCCCTCGACATCGACCAAGTCTTAGCCGACGTCGACAACAACCACCTCACCTTTTCCCACTATCCCTGAAACCCCAAAATACACTAAACCTAGAACCGGTGACTTCTCTCCTGAGGATGAACCTGACTCCACTATCCTATAGCGGGGTCTTGACAACAAATTTATTTGGTCGGGAAACCCTCTCGTCCAATTGGCGCCGTTGTCGGGGAGATATCAATCGCGCCTAGTTTAGTGTCTTTTTGTGTTTCGGAGTAGTCCATATCTTTTTTTTGTGTTTCTTTCTTTGCTCTGTTAATTTTGTTTTCAAAGTTAAGGAATAAGGATGGAAGATTGGGTCGAAGGAAATCCTGAATGGGAAGGATGGGTCGAGGATTTGAGAAGGAGAAACAGGATCGCCATAGAGGAGGCACGACAAAAGGAAATAGCCCGGATAAAAGCCAGAATCGAAGAGCTTGAGGCTATTCTTCGCGACGAGAAAGACAACACCTCCTCTGCAAGTGAGCCAATCGACATCGAGTCCTCTGCAAAGGAGCCAGTCAATATCGAGTCAACACCACTCGATATCGACCGACCACCACTCGATATCGACTGGTTCTTAGTCAATATCGAGTGCTCTGCAGAGACCAAGGTAATTCTTTCCCCGACTTTTCGTTCACCTGCATACCTTGTTTTTGATAACCAAATTGAAGGGACCCAAGCGCTGGAAAAGGAGAAGCCAGACACAGTTGCACAAGACGCTTCAAGATCACTTTTGCCCTATAAGGTGAAGGCCATCCCAGACGATTTTGAGCAACCGATGTTTGTGTTTAAGTATGGGGTCCTAGCAAAGTGGCATCAAGCTCCACCAACAGAGGTGGACATATCTTTTCCAACTCCACCAGTCCGCTGTGGTGGAGATGAGCAATAAAACCAATATATAAATCGGGAGAGGTATGAAGATGAGATATGTTTATCTGCTTTTAGTCTTCCCTTGTGCAGGCCTACTAGTTCTCAAGAAGACGAATGGGTGAAGGCGTGGGGCGTTCACTCTAGGAGGTTTAAAGTGCTCAATATGATGCCCCTGGATGACCCCCCATGCTTCCCACCACAGGAGGAACCACCAGATCCACCAATACCTCCGGATAAGGATGAGCCAGGGTAACACCCAAAGGGAAGTAGGTCGAGCTAACGACTTAAACCACAGCGCTTACGGGAGGCAACCCGATGTTTTTTGTTTTATTTTATTATTTAGTTGAATTTATTTTTATTTTTTCTTACTTTACTTCGCGCAAGATTTATTTTTGATGAATGTAGGTAATCTCGATAACTGGAGGTGTAATTGGATCGATAATTTTAGTCGACGGAATCTGCGGGCGAAACGAAAAGAGAAAAGAAGCTGCGAAGGGACTCGATATCGAGTCATATGACTCAATATCGATCGAGCCAGATCGAGTGAACAGCTTGCGGTTGCACGCGACCACCCTGAAGTTGAGCACCACTCGATATCGAGTGAACCCCAGTCGATATCGACTGAGTCACTTGATATCGACCCACCCTGCAGTCAACATTTGCACCTTTTTTCGCGATGCGACTACTATTTAGTGAGTTTCTTTTCTTCACCCTCGTTCTTATACAGTGAGGACACTGTAATGTTTAAGTATGGTGTGGGGGAAGGGCTTATTTTATGCATAGGTGATATATTTGACATTATGTGTACATATTTAGAGTTTATTTCTTGAATTGCTTAGACATGGCTATTTTGGAATTCATCATTGATATCTATGTTCTTATATGCATGTTTTCCAAAGTTTGAAAAAATAACCCCCATTGAAAATTTTTTATTAGTGACATGGAAGTTATATTGAACTCGACGATGCAAAATTGGATTCATTAGAGATATAGCATGAAATTGCCTAGTAAAGGGAAATCACAAGGAAGTGCATATTTTCTATGAAAACCATGAAATGAGGCAAAATTTGATGTTGCTTTTGACATGTTGCATGATAAGAGGATGGAGGACTTTATATTTTCATATATGCTCATATTGTTTATATTCCCCAACCATATCTATGCTTATGCATCTCACAAAGCCATATTGAGCCTTATTTCATATTTGCTCCACATGATCTAAATATTGTCCATTCTTTACCTTATTTCCATCCGGGGATTATGTTGAGAATGATGTTACATTATGGAGATTGTTATATGGTTGTTGTGTTGTTATTATCATTATTGAAGTTTGGCAGGAATATTTGAAATATATGGAAAATTTAATGAGTGAAAGAAAATCCGATCAAAGATCGACCCTGCTCGCTGAGATAATAGTTTGGCGAGATGGGACACAAAGGTGAGGAGTCCGAAGCACTAAGTATCCGGGGCCATTCATGACACCCATGTTTGTGACTCATGAGAAGGCAGTGCTGAGGTTAGAGAGGTAAAAGCATAATATTGATAAAAAGCAATGAGCGATGAGAGAAAGTTGAGAAATCAAAGGAAGAAGGAATGTGGTATGAAAGTTTGGAAATTACTGCATTTCCCCGGATCATTAGCACCACATTGCCAAAAATTGCCCACCTTTAGCCTTTTACCAATCTACTCCTTATTTGAGCTTAATTAAATTCCTCTTGATTATTAATGCTTTGTCACATGAATGTTTTTGCATAACCCTCCTTTTGTGAGTAGATGTTGCTTTTATTATTGCACATGTATGGATTTGTGACATTAGTACCTTTTCGAGGATGGTAATTGATTGCTGGGTTATATGGCAATGAATCTAAGATGTTGAGAGTTTTGATTTCTTCCCCTGTATGACCATTAAAAGTATTGCTTGAGGACAAGCAAGCTTAAGTATGGGGTGTTTGATGTGAGCCTAATTTGCCATGTTTTCTACTATCTTTTATATCGATTTCTACAAACATTTCATACATTTGGGTTAGAATATCACATAATTTGTGTAGTTTATGGTTATTTGCAATATATGGAGGTCTACACAAGTTTTTGTTATATTTCACATAAAGCGGACGCACTTTGGAGCTTAAAGGAAAGTCATGAAGAAGTTAAGGATGGTACAGCTGGAGGAAATCCCACTTTTCGCCATTTATCATTCCAAATTAAGCTTTGAAGTCTTCATGAGAGTTGTAGCCCTCGGAAAGAGCTTTCTAACGCATGCTCATATGCGTCAATCCGACGAACGAGGACTCGGGAAAGTGCGTTTCAAGAACAGAGTAGCAGGCTGGAAACTGCAGAAGAGATCGATATCGACCACTTTTGGTCGATATCGAGTGGATCAAATCGGCCAGAAAGCCCAGAAATCGACCAGAGAATGCTGAGAACTGAAGAGGTGGTCGATATCGACCAGACTTGGTCGATTTTCACTCCAGAGGCCAATATCGAGTGTCAGAGGTGAAGCTGAGAAGACGAGGTCAATATCGACCTATGTTGGTCGATATCGACTGGTGCCCAGTAGCCAATTTCGAGCATATCCGAGCTCTACTCAAAGTTATATCCAAAGTCCAATGGAGATATTTTCGAGAGAAGATTCCTTCCACATTTATCAAGTTCTATCAAGATGGAAAAGATTTATCTATTTTAGATATAGTTCCTTTAATTATTTATTTCCATGTTTTATCTTTATATAGATAGATAGAATTAGATAGAAGATATAGTTGTTCCTTTCCTAGAATAGCTAGATTGGAGCCTATAAATAAAGCCCTAGGGGGCTGATTTTTATTGATTCAAGCAAAGTCGTCTTCGGGCGCAAGGAGAGAGGAAGGAGCAAGGAGGAGGAGAGAGGAGAGAGAGAGGAGGAACGTTTTGAAGGTTTTGTAAGTTTTAGATTTAGTTTAATGTTAAAGTTAATTTCTTTCATCATGTTTGCTTTCTAATTTCCCTTCTTCTATGGTTGGGGTGATCCCAACATAGATATGTGTGTTTGATTTATAAATCCATGAATTTATATGTCTTTATCATCATCTACCTATGTGCTTAATCCTTTGCGACAGTTGAGGACAATTCCTTATTTGCAATTATGAAGCGAAAGTGAATTAATTATGAATTTGGATAGTAATTAGGTTTTCCTTGCGAAAGTTGGTTAATCCTAATTAAGAAAAGGTAGAACCAAATTAGGTTTTTATGCGAAAGCCTCTATTACCTAAATTGTTGGAATTTGCGAAAGTCGATTCTTTGATATAAAGCATGCATCTTTATGTAATTTATGACTTACATATATGCTAATTGTTGTGGTGATCCCTAACCTTGGAAGTTTGCATCTTTATTTATTATGTTTGATTATTTTTATCCTGCAAAGCCACTCGACATCAAACCACCATTCCCTCTCCATCCCTTGACATCGACCAAGTCTTAGCCGACGTCGACAACAACCTCCTCACCTTTTCCCACTATCCCTGAAACCCCAAAATACACTAAACCTAGAACCGGTGACTTCTCTCCTGAGGACGAACCTGACTCCACTATCCTATAGCGGGGTCTTGACTACAAATTTATTTGGTCGGGAAACCCTCTCATCAATATGTGCGCAGATCAAGCTAGCAACCTATCATTTCATTCACCAATCATGCTGGACAGACTAAGAACATGTATGCACAGACTGACACGGGACATATATGGCATAAGTTATGCAAGATCTAGCAAACATCACAGGGTATCATATCCACGACTTATCACTCATTTAGATACATAATTAAGGAAGTCATAATATTACGGAAAACATGCTAAGATGTACCCTAAAAATCATGCTAAGGGTATGGTCAGTTCATGTAGGGTTGGTATAGCAACTATCTCATCACATACATCCATATTCGCATAGTAAGACTAGGACGTTACACAATCATACGAGGGCCTATAACTGGGAGGTATATGTTTTACATGATACTATAATTGCTCATTAAACATGTACATGGTCAACATGGTTTAATTAGATTAATTCAGCATGCTAGGACAGTCATCTCATATATTAAACATACAACAAGGGTTGACCACACTATCATGGGCCTAATTCATGGGAAGACAATAATCATGAAAGTTCCATACATATGACACATAAATCTCATAAGAGCAACCATGCAAGATATTAGGCAAGTCATGCTGAAATACACTAGTATACTATGTCATGCTTTGACTATAACCAACAGAATTCTCCAAGGCCATTCACCGACTCATCACCCCGTTTCCCCGTGGGGTACTAGTATGACTCGCTGGGTAGGACACAAGGGCACTCACACTGTTTTCGAGACGCGAGGGTAGAACTCGATCTTAGACTCGTGCGGCAAGAAGAAATAGTTGACCCACGCAAATTTCTCGTGGAAGACACCGACCTCAGGTACAAGACTCGATAGCAGCATAGATAGTGGGACACCAAACAGTACTCGAAACAGGGAGAGTAGACGCTTCTCGACCCTTGCTAACATGCCTAGATATTTTGGTGGGACGGATGACGAAATCGGAATCATCAAGGGGGTTGAGTTATGGAAGAACTATTCCGACAAGATAGGTATTCCAATTACACAAGGTCAAGGTTTCCTCCCGCTATCCCGTTTACACATTCAATACATTATTCAAGTTAAGGCATACCGATTAGTTCGCTCTCCTATGCACAATAGCACTCAACAAGATTAATATGATCCTCTTCGAGGAGGATCGCCATCGGGCTCAATTGGATATAATGCATAGAATCACAGAGACGATCTATGCCGTTCGTCGAGGGACGGCTGACCGGAGGGGCAAGAACCTCACGGCCTCCTAACTCGACACTCCAACCTCCGTGGTGTTCCTTGGAGTCTTCTAGGCCCATCTGTAAATAAAAGCTAGTATTTTGCCTACCGTTCTCCGAGTTCTACATCCATAAGGGAGGTCTATCGCTTTGGTCTCTACCCACGAGATTGTTTCCCCTTTATTCATTTAGGTTTTAAGTCCTATTAAATTCATTTTTCCCTTTAAACATTTTCCAAAACCATTTGAAATCAATGGGCGATTTTCAAAACCATCTTCAACATATTGTACTCGGATTGCAAAACCTCGCTCTGATACCACCTTTGTAACAGCCCGGGATTATTATTCCCGAGTTACGTTTTGAAGGATGAGACCCCTCGTTGGGATCTTGCGCCCCGAGTACAGGTTGAAGGTTTGAAACTGAAGATTTGTAGTTTAAAGTGGGATTTCGCACCCAAATCTGGAAGGTCAGCTGGAGACCCCGGGGTAAACCCCTGTACCTATCCTAAGTCTACAACGTGCAAAACCTTTATCATGCAAAGGATATAAGTTCTGAAAACGATACAACTAGTGTCACGGCAGAGCCGGGTCAAAAACAGAGTATAAGTAGGAAGAAATCCCAAAAGTATAAATTTGGTGAAGTCATGGTTCAAACACTCACTCTCCGCCATATGAATGGACCCCGTCATAATAGCACAAAATCAAGAAGTGGAACGGGCACCTGAAACTATACCACAAAGACAGGCCAAGAGTTCGCCTGCGGGTCCTCTGACCGCGCTGAGGACATATAATACGCCTATACCTAGAATAAAGGATGCCTTCATGCAGTACTTGAATATTAACCACACTATCATGCTCCTAATTCATATATGCAGAATATGAAGAAAGGCCTTAACAAAGAATACCAAGTGGTATATCCCTCTTCTACCACCACCCCCTTCCAGATAGGGTGGACACTGGTCAGTTCGATGCTATAGCATATCACATCTCGTCATCATATCGTATCTCATGCTCATCTCGTATCTCATGATATATATATATATATATATATATATATATATATATATATATATATATATATATATATATATATATATATATATATATATATGACTCAAGGAGGACACGCCCGATGAAGCGGGGCTGCCCTATGACCCTATCAACGACTCTAGGACTCACAGATAACGGTCGTTCTGTATTCAAACGCATACAGAATAAGAATGCTCATTCATAAGTGCAAGTCCTAAGCATGATACTACATGGCATGCTTTTATGCATATGCAACCCCTACACACTATATGACACATCAGGCAGGAGGTCCTGGTTACTAAGTAAGCCCCGGAGGACTTACCTGGAGAAGCGCAGAATCCAAACAATAATCAGCAATGGCAAGCAATCCAATAGATCAAAGATTACCTAGTAATCCCATAAATATCATAATCAGTCTAAGTCTAATTTACGCAAGGCACACAAGTCACATATGAACATATAAGATACACATAAAAGTGATAACTCGACTGTCTCATCATTATTAACATTATCATCTCATCTTCAGTTCTCATCTCGTCTCATCATAACTTGTCAACTCATCAGTTTAAAAAATAACCTCCATATATATCATACTTAGCCGAATTCGCATATTATTATTTCATACTAATACTTCGCATATATATATATACAATCAATATCATCATCATAAATATTGAACATTTAATCTCTTCTAAAAATCACCACAATGTCATGCGGTTAGTCACACATATCATATTGTTAATCAACCGATCATATTATCACACTCGTTAGTCATCGAATAAGTCTTATTCCCAAGTTAGTTTAAAAACTGTTTAAAATCCCAGTTAAATAGTTAAGGATTCCGACCCTTAAAAATACTCGCTAAATTCCTTTTTCAATTTATTTATTAAATCACTTTCCAACCTTGAGATTATTTTCCAAATTCTTTTTAAATCTTCAAGTCCAAATGATATATTTTAAGCCTCAAATAATATTATATGATATTTTAAATACCATTTATTAAATACTTTCATAACCCATTTCCAAATCATTTAAAAAACCCCAACTATATTTAGTTTATAAAACCAACCCTTATTTAAATTACCAACACCGCCCTTATATTTATAAAATCCAAAACCGAAACGAACCGGACCGAAACGAACCGAACCGAACCCACCTAATTGTATAACTCCCAACCGGTTCAACAAATAACAAAATAAGGAGGTGGGGCCCACGGGTGCTGACTGGGCAGGGCCCCACGACTCATCTTCTTCCCCTTTCAAATGGAGAAGCTCCCGCCGGCTCGCCTGCACCTGTGCCCGCTAGAGACTGTGGCTGGCTCCTCCGCCTCGCCTCGCGTGCTCGCTCACTTGCTCGATGCTCGTCCTTGCCCCCTCGTGCTCTCTCCCCAGCTCCCTTGCCTCCCGGTCGCTGCCCGCCTCACTCTCGAGCTCGCTCAGCCTCGACGCTCGCTCACACCTCTCACGAGCTCGCCTCACCGCCCTCGTTGCTCACCGGACCTCTCGATCTCGCCCCACCTTGATGTACATATTTGCACCTTCTTTTATTGCATCTTTTGACTTCGTATTTCATTCGATCTCCAAAGAAAAGGTTCAAAAGTATATAAACTTGTGTAAGAATGGGATAAAATGCAAGAAATAGAGTCTACACAAGTTTTGAGCTAACCATGCAGGAATTCGAGCGAAAACGGAGTCAAGACGGAGAAGCTAAGTGAAGCTGAGAAGAGGTAGATATCGACCCTAGACCCAGATATCGACCTCTGGGGTAGATATCGACCTTCAACATAGATATCGACCTCAACGACTGAAGCTGAGAAGAGGTAAATATCGACCTTAGACCCAGATATCGACCTCCAGTGTCGATATCGACCCCCATATCGACCTCAACATAGAAATCGACCAGAGCTGAACAAGTCGAGCAGGAACAGAGACCTCGATATCGACCTCTGGTGTCGATATCGACCCCTTATCTCGACAGAAGATAGACTCGATTTCAAAGGCGGATTGGCACTATATCTTCAAGGAGGCACGGGATTATCTCATACTCTCAAGATAGATGGCAGCTGAAGTTTATTTATCTTTTACCTTTAAGTTCCTTTAAGTTTTATCAAAATAAAAGACCTATCCTAATTGTTCGGATAGAGTTATTAGTTTAGATAGGAGTTACAATCCTTGGATAGCGAGGATTAGTAGCCTATAAATAAAGCCTTAGGGCTGATTTGTTGAATCATCCAAGAATACAATCATAGAACAACCAAAGACAATAGAGTTAGAGTTAGAGAGAAGTTTTAGGGTTTGACGTTTGCGAAAGTTGACGTTAAGTTGTAAAGCTTCGGAGTTTATTTTAATGCAAGTTTCTTCCTTTCAATTGATGATGAATCCCATGATGAGAAGCGAGTAGTTCCCCAAAGCTCTTAGGGTCGGGGTGAGCCCGACGTTAGCCATGCGCGCTTGAGGTAAGTATTTGATGTTGATATCGTTGTGTCTATCTCTCCTCCTACAATTCTATGTTTAGTCCTAATCGAAAGAAAAGGGATTCATGCGAACAACTTGAGTTATAAACATAAAATTGGTAGAGACAATTAGGTTTATTTGAAAGAGTAATCCTAAGAGTTGGTGTACGGCGAAAGCTTGTCCCTCGGGTGAAATAGCACAATTGTCCGTCTTATTTATCTCATCGCATGCATTGGTTAACGTTGTGGTAAACCCTAATCCTAGGAGTTGTTTTTATATATTTTATATTCATCGAAACCCACTGTTTTATTTCTATTCATTGCTTCTCTCTTCATCCTAAAGTCTTCGACCCTTCTTTGCCGACAAAACCACTAACTCACTGCAGGGAGACATCGATATCGACCCCAGACGTCGATATCGACCACTGAGTTCGTCGACAGTTTTCTGAGTCGACGACGAACATCGCTGCGGAGGTTACTGGACATCGATATCGACACCAGACATCGATATCGACCCTTCTGTATCGACTGGCAGTCTTCTGAGCCAATCGATTTCGTAGACTGACATCGATATCGACCCCACCAGTCGATATCGACCACTTGTTTTTGTCTCTGCAGGTCTTCTGTTGCAGAGAACATCGACAGCCGAGGTCGACATCGAGGCCCAAGGTCGAAATCGAGGCTACTGGTCGACGCAGACGTGAGAATTCCAACGCTACTAGGATCCCGCTGACACGCCTCCTCGTGGATCGATCCTGACTACCCTTCCACTACAACGGGAGGAAGTCTTGTAATTATTTGCTTAGGCCAGGAGTTGGTTTACATTTATTTACATCTTTATATTTGTAATTACTTGACACATCAAGCCTCCTGCAAACAACAAATTGGCGCCGTTGCCGGGGAGGCAATCAATCGCGCCCTAGTAGTCTATCTCACGTCTCTACTTAGTTTGGTCTTGCAGGTGTATGCGACGCGCTGATCGCCCACCTGAATTTGAAGGAGTAGACGACCCTGAGCGTTATTTCCATCTAAGGGCCCAAGCTCAAAGAATCATGGCGGAAAACGCGAACCAAGCAGAACTTATCGAACAACTAAGGAGGCAGGTTGAGGACCTAACGACTAGGGAGGCGGCACTTAAGGAGCGCGCGGATAGGGAGGAGGAAGGTCGGAGGCAAATAGAAGCCCAAATCAATGCCCTCCCTAGGAATGCCAAGCAATATATGCACCCCGCTCTCACAGTGCCTGAATCGGCAATTCTTATCCCTGCCTCTAATTTCGAAATTAAACCTAACTTCTTGACTGAGATTAGAAGGCACCAATATGAAGGAAAACCTAATGAGTGCCCTATGGCACATATTTCTACCTTCTTAGACCTTTGTGATACTATTGCTGATGGACGAAGTCTTGAATATGTCCAACTAAAAGCCTTTCGATGGTCTCTTACAGGGAAAGCATTGCAGTGGTTGGAAAGCTTAGCCCCAAGATCGCTCCGCACCTGGAATGAAGTCAAGGACGCGTTTCTCAACAAGTTCTTTCCTCCTTCTAAGACGGCGTTGATCCGACAGAAAATCACGGCTTTCAAACAAAAGCCTGGTGAAGCTCTGGCGACTGTTTGGGAAAGGTTCAAGGACCTCTTACGATCATGCCCGACGCATGGCCAACCACCCTATGTAATTCAGGAGATCATATACAATGCTCTTGACGCTGCAACAAAAGAGAGGATCAACACCTACACCGCCTATGGCTACCTTGAACTCGCTCCGCAAGAGGCTTGGGAGACCATAGAGAGGTTGGTGGAGTTCGACAATACATATGGGACTCCTGAGGTTTCCGACGCACCATCATCGTCGAGGCCTGCCCCATCTATGCCCTTATATGAACCCTCCAATGTAATCGATCCGGATGTAAAGGAGCAATTTCATAGGGATCAACTTCGAAAGCTCCAAAAGCAAGTAAGGTTCCTTTCAGCGAACCAAGATTGCATCGAGTGCGGATCGCAGCGGCACACCACCATCGAGTGCCCACATGCCGAACAAGTACACCTAGCGGAGACTCACCAAGAGGCGCGCTACATGAGGGGCCCCAACAACCAATATTGGGGAGACCAAAGGTTACATCAACCACAAAGGAACCAGGTCAACCCTAGGGACCCTCCGCCTTATAGAGCTCCTGGGCACCCGGAGAGAGACCAAAAGAAGGATGATCTTCAACTAGTACTGGATGAAATCAGGCGGAACCAAGCTAAGAACGATCAATCCAACAATGCTAACCACTCTCAACTCAATCACCTTACACACAAGGATTGGGGAGATGGATATATGGAAGAAGAACGTAGAGACCCAACTGGGTCAATTGGCGGCACAAATCCCTAGGCCGTCCGGAACACTCCCTGGGCAACCCACCACAAATCCTAAGGGACAATCCGGGACGGGCCATGTCGCAGCCATACAATTAAGGAGTGGCACCAAAGTACACAAGCCACGGACGGAAACGAAGGAGAAAGCAGCAGACCCAGTCGACGTCGACAGACCAGTCGATGTCGACCCAGAGGTCGAAATCGACCCCCATGTCGACCCCCTGGTCGACGTCGAGGACACTGCAGAGCCATCAGAGCCACAACAGAGGTCGAAATCGACCATTCCAGTCGATATCGACCAGAACCCAGTTGACATCGATGTCCAGCAGGCCCCTCCGACCTCCGTTTTGGCCCCTCCACCAAAGAAGACGTTGCCATTCCCTTCCAAAGCATTGGAGGATCCCACCAAAGGTAAGTTTAGGCGCTTCATAAAGATACTTCAAGGACTCAACATCACTATTCCTCTAACAGAAGCCCTAAGCGAGATGCCCGCCTATGTACGATTCCTCAAAGACATCCTGAGCAAGAAGAGATCCATGGCAGAGATCGCAGAGGAGTGCTCGAAGATGGACTTCCCTGAGAAGAAGAGTGATCCAGGGAAATTTGCAATCACCGTGGGACTTGGCCAACATCGCTATAAAGCCCTATGTGACCTAGGGGCAAGTGTAAGTCTCATGCCTCTCTCTATTTGGCAGAAGGTGAACATTGGTGCCCTTGAACCTGTGGACATGAAGCTCTATATGGCTGACAACTCATTCGTCAGACCCACAGGTATAGTTGATGACGTTCCGGTAAAGGTAGGTAAGTTCTTTGTGCCTACTGATTTCATTGTATTGGAGATGCCTGAAGATCCTGTAGTGCCTATTATACTTGGTAGGCCTTTCTTAGCTACTGCTGATGCCAATATCAATGTACGTCGAGGATTACTAACCTTTACTATAGGGAACGAAGTAATAGAATTCTCTTTCAACCCAACCATGAGCGAAACAAAGCACCTGGAGTAAGTAGTCCTCTCGCCGGCTAAGGAGAAGCTTAGAAAATTTTTGTTGGCAAGGACGGAAACAGCAAGCAGGGTCGACATCAACTGGAACCAGTCGATATCGACTAAAAGCATCGAAATCGACCCCCCTTGGTCGAAATCGAGTATGCCAGATCGACGTCAGGAGCTTAAGTATGGGGTCACAGAGGTCGATATCGACCCTCCTTGGTCGAAATCGACCACCCCTCAGCCCGAAGATTTCTGTTTCGGGCCCAAACAGGTAAGCCCAGGTATGAATCTTAACCCTCCTCCGTCCATTATTGATGAATCAATTAAACCTATTATTGATAATTCTACTAAAGAGAGGGTCAAAGCTCCATGGTTTGCCTATATTGCTAAAGTTAGGTCAAGAAAGAGAAGAAAAGCGCCCAAAGAAGAACCTAACATCAAAAAAGCCTTGGTCGCCGAACTTAGCTACTATCAAAAGGACCTAGATGATCCAGGAGAACGCTTAAGCTCAAGGGTCCCTACATAAAAGGGTCATGAAGAACTAACGGAGAAGTCGGCCTAGCGACTCAAAAATCTAGAGCATGTACATAAAACATTTGAATTTCGCATAGATGGGTTTTAGGATTTAAATTTTTGGCTGTTTTGAACTTTTAAAACTGAGATAATTCGTGCTTTATCTATATTCCTAACAAAGATTTCAGGTTATCAAACAAAAGGGATGACGAAGAAGAAAAGAAGCGTCTGCAGAGGCAGTCGAAATCGACCAGGCCAGTCGAAATCGACCCCTCAGGGTCAAGCCACCTCCTGGAGTCGACATCGAGGACTCAGGAGCGAAAAAGAGAGGTCGATATCGACCATTATACTCGATATCGACCCCAATCAGGCAACCCTTGTCTTCACTTTCTTCCTCGACTTCGACAGATGCAGTCGACATCGACCACTGACCTAGATATCGACTTCTGGCATCGACCTCACCTGAAATCAACCTGAATCCGCTGTAAGTCTCTCTCTACCCTTGTTTTTTTTAATACAGTGAGGACACTGTATATTTTAAGTATGGGGTGGGGGAAAGACATGTCTTTTGGTCATAACTTGGTTTCTTCTTCGCATTGCATTCATGTTTAAATTTTTGTTCTTAGTTTTACTTTTATAAAATGTCAAGAAAATCCAAAAAAATAGAAAATGTCAAAAATACAAAAAAATGCATGTTTATTTTTAAAGTTTATTTTTCTTTAATCCCTACTTAGATGTCCTATGATGAAAACTCAATAGCTGACTTGATCATGTAAACCCTATGGCATATTTGGATGGTTTTGCCTAAGTCTTTTAAATTTTTATGTAGATTGTGAACTTGTGATGAAATTTAGCACATATGATCCTAGGCTAAAAAGCAAATCCAACAAAAATTGTCCTTGTGAGAATTTTGGCCTATAGGGAGAACATCAAAAATCCCTCCGCTTTCTTGAGTGAATTTACTCTTCCTATGCATCTCTAAATGTTGTGATAGTTATTCAAAACCAATGCATATATATATGTTTATGTTTACGAGAATTAAATGATGGAGGCATCTTTTAAGCCAATTTTATCCTCTCTTTACCTACCCTGCATTATCCCTGCTTGAAGCCAGAACATTAGCCTGAGCCTGAATTGCAAACTCCACAAAATTATCCCTAGCCGAATTGAGCTTGACCCCCATTTGGGAATTGAGACTTAGATTGGTTGGAACTAATGCCTTGTGGAAAGAAAAGAGCATAATGTCTAGTTGTAAGCAAGGAAATTATAGGATGGTACATATTTACATTTTGTCATATCTTGTAAAAGGATGTTTTGGCTCACCATATAAATGCACATAGTTATTTCAATTCGAAAGAAAAAAAAAATCCGAAAAAAAAAAAAATATATGTATATATATATAAAGTGCATGAGCCAAAATCCTTAAGTTTTTATTCATACGAATGTTATATTTTTGAGAGGTGTATTAGAACTTGGAAGAAGGGTTGATGGAATGCATCTTTAAGAGCATTATATTGAAGAGTTATGGTTTGGGTAATGCAAGTGTTGAGATTTAGGAGTCTTGATTCCCGAATTTGAAAAGCACCACATAGCCAAATAATTCCATACCTTTTATTTCATACCAAGCCCCATTTCAACCCCGCCGAATGGAGTCTTCTATGAAGTCTTCCATTGAGCGAAAGTCCTCCTGATGATTCTTATTGCATTTTCATAATTGGTTGCGAAGTGGATTTTTATAAATTGCAATGTTTATGAGATTGTATATGGAATTGAGTTGAGAGTGATCTTCATAGCCTAAACACATGAGAGTTGAGTGCAAACACATTATCCCTGTGAGGTTGGATTAAAATTGCATATGCCTATGGATCGCCAAAATATGTGCTATGAGGTTAAATTCACTCGCTTTGCTTTGCTACCGATTCTGATGTTGCTTTTGACAAGGGCGAAGACTTGAAGGGTGTGTTGTAGGTATTGGTTATTGCTTGGTTGTTGCTTGAGGACAAGCAAGTCTAAGTATGGGGTGTTTTGATGTACATATTTGCACCTTCTTTTATTGCATCTTTTGACTTCGTATTTCATTCGATCTCCAAAGAAAAGGTTCAAAAGTATATAAACTTGTGTAAGAATGGGATAAAATGCAAGAAATAGAGTCTACACAAGTTTTGAGCTAACCATGCAGGAATTCGAGCGAAAACGGAGTCAAGACGGAGAAGCTAAGTGAAGCTGAGAAGAGGTAGATATCGACCCCAGACCCAGATATCGACCTCTGGGGTAGATATCGACCTTCAACATAGATATCGACCTCAACGACTGAAGCTGAGAAGAGGTAGATATCGACCTTAGACCCAGATATCGACCTCCAGTGTCGATATCGACCCCCATATCGACCTCAACATAGAAATCGACCAGAGCTGAACAAGTCGAGCAGGAACAGAGACCTCGATATCGACCTCTGGTGTCGATATCGACCCCTTATCTCGACAGAAGATAGACTCGATTTCAAAGGCGGATTGACACTATATCTTCAAGGAGGCACGGGATTATCTCATACTCTCAAGATAGATGGCAGCTGAAGTTTATTTATCTTTTACCTTTAAGTTCCTTTAAGTTTTATCAAAATAAAAGACCTATCCTAATTGTTCGGATAGAGTTATTAGTTTAGATAGGAGTTACAATCCTTGGATAGCGAGGATTAGTAGCCTATAAATAAAGCCTTAGGGCTGATTTGTTGAATCATCCAAGAATACAATCATAGAACAACCAAAGACAATAGAGTTAGAGTTAGAGAGAAGTTTTAGGGTTTGACGTTTGCGAAAGTTAACGTTAAGTTGTAAAGCTTCGGAGTTTATTTTAATGCAAGTTTCTTCCTTTCAATTGATGATGAATCCCATGATGAGAAGCGAGTAGTTCCCCAAAGCTCTTAGGGTCGGGGTGAGCCCGACGTTAGCCATGCGCGCTTGAGGTAAGTATTTGATGTTGATATCGTTGTGTCTATCTCTCCTCCTACAATTCTATGTTTAGTCCTAATCGAAAGAAAAGGGATTCATGCGAACAACTTGAGTTATAAACATAAAATTGGTAGAGACAATTAGGTTTATTTGAAAGAGTAATCCTAAGAGTTGGTGTACGGCGAAAGCTTGTCCCTCGGGTGAAATAGCACAATTGTCCGTCTTATTTATCTCATCGCATGCATTGGTTAACGTTGTGGTAAACCCTAATCCTAGGAGTTGTTTTTATATATTTTATATTCATCGAAACCCACTGTTTTATTTCTATTCATTGCTTCTCTCTTCATCCTAAAGTCTTCGGCCCTTCTTTGCCGACAAAACCACTAACTCACTGCAGGGAGATATCAATATCGACCCCAGACGTCGATATCGACCACTGAGTTCGTCGACAGTTTTCTGAGTCGACGACGAACATCGCTGCGGAGGTTACTGGACATCGATATCGACACCAGACATCGATATCGACCCTTCTGTATCGACTGGCAGTCTTCTGAGCCAATCGATTTCGTAGACTGACATCGATATCGACCCCACCAGTCGATATCGACCACTTGTTTTTGTCTCTGCAGGTCTTCTGTTGCAGAGAACATCGACAGCCGAGGTCGACATCGAGGCCCAAGGTCGAAATCGAGGCTACTGGTCGACGCAGACGTGAGAATTCCAACGCTACAGGATCCCGCTGACACGCCTCCTCGTGGATCGATCCTGACTACCCTTCCACTACAACGGGAGGAAGTCTTGTAATTATTTGCTTAGGCCAGGAGTTGGTTTATATTTATTTACATCTTTATATTTGTAATTACTTGACACATCAAGCCTCCTGCAAACAACACACCTCTCCACACTCAGCCCTCACGCACACTCCGACCACCCGAGGATAAGAAATGAAATGAAACGAACCAAGGAAAAGGAAGGAGGTTCGAACGCTCACCGAGATGGATTTTTTGCGACTTCGGAACTCTCGATCGGAGTTCAGGGTTTCGTCGGTGGCTGGAGATGGCTTGTCGGACCTACACCGGATTTCGGTAAGTGTGATGGTGAAGACCGCAAGCAATTTTGATAAAAAAACGAAGGAGGGACGCTTACCCGATGTTAGCTTCGCGATTGATCGAAGTTTAGAAAGGAATGGGCTGCGGTGGCTCCGTGGCGGCTCCGGTGGTGTTCGTTGTTGCTGTTGGTGGCTCCGATGGATGCTACGGCTACTCTGGTGGCCCCGAGGAGGGGTCGAAGATGAAAAGGGATTGGTGGTGGTGATCGGAGAAGAGAAGCGGGAAGGTGACGGTGAGGAGATGAAATGGTGATGGTGAGGAGGTGATGGTGACGATGAGTGATGGTGAGGGTGATGGGGTAAGGGGTGGGTTGAATTTGAAGGGTATGGTCAGGTGAGGGAGTGGGTGAAGATTGAGTGTGGAAATGGGAAACCAAATACCCAGAAATAAACCCCGGATATGCGAATTTCGAATCCCAAAATTAGTTTCTTGAATGTTAGTTTTCCCGAATCTCGCTTTCTCGATCAATTAGATTTTTAAAATCGACAAGGATATCGCCATCCGATAATTATTTTAAATTTTCGAGGTAAAGGGATGGAAATTATTCGTCAAATTTTATATTCCGGTCGGAATCTGCTAAACGAGTTTTAAAACCGATTTAATTTCATTTTTAATTATCTTTTTCCGAAAAATTAGGATTTGAAAATCCGAGCCTTTACAAAACATATCTGGCTATATATCTTAGTGTATAGCAAAGGATGGACAAGTAGGTAAAACAGTAACAAACAAATTAAATGATCCTAAAGAATGCAAACACATAAACTAGACAAGTTAAAATGATTCTCAAGAATGTGATCATTTCTTGATTGAATGAAAATCAAGCAACATTTGTGTGAATTTGGTGAGAAGAGAATACGAAGAGGAGATGGCGAAGTGCGGGATATAAATATCTGGGATACGTTTCGAAGGTTGGATACCTTCATTCAGATGTTGCAATTCAGGTACAGGTCGAGGTTTCAAACCTCTAAAGATCAATCAGTATTCAAAGCGGGGATTTCGAACCCCAATCAATCGAAGTCACAGAAATTCAATTTAAACGAAAGTAAAGCGGAAGTACGGTTTATATACAAAAGCTACGGCAGAGCCGGGTCAAAACCAAAACATATATTCTAAAGTCGTATAGCCAAATTAGTGGGGTTAGACAGATTCTTTGCAATCGCCCGGGGGATTTTCCCACGCCATGGAGACAGGAAGCAATAATACCTAAAAACAAGTGGTGCGAGCGGGATCAGACCGAGACCCCAACACACCCTGTCCCACAAGCAAACATACACATACGCTAATATAAAGATGCTTTGATGCAATGCGGAAATTTAATCACACTAAAATGCTCCTAATTTACAATATGCGGAAAAGAACTGTAAACGGCCCAAGACAATGCCAAGTGGCATAGCAATTTCCTCGTGGTGGTGCACTAACCACGGCATCATCATATTATATCATATCATCTCATCTCTTCCCCGATGGAGCTGGGCTATCATATCATATCATATCATCTCATCTCTTGCCCGATGGTGCTGGGCTAATATATCATGCTCATATCGACTCGATAGACTCAGGGCACCCAATGTGGCTGGGCTACCCTATGACCCTAGCAAAGACTCTAGGACTATCACAGATAACGGTCGTTCTGTATCCAAACACACAATGTAACCGAATGCTCATTCATAAGTGCAATCCTAGCATGATACTAAATGGCATGCTTTAATGCTTATGCAACACCAAGTATGTCATATATTCACAAGGAGGTATTCTCTTTCGAATCTGAGAAAGCCCATAAAGGAACTTACCTGGATAGGCAGAACAGCAAAAGGCAGAATCCATGTATACAACAAGTCATACATCACAGATGATAACCTATCATATATAAGTAATGTATATGAGTCTACTTCTAATTTACACTAAGCATAAATCCATCACACAAGTACCCAGAACTACAGATCTCCTCACTCAGAACCTCATCATATTATCATCCATTCATCCCATATCCCACAGCATGGTCTCATATAACTCATAAAGAATCAACTCTACTCATCATCATCATTCATCGTATACCATCTCACATCTCATCTCATATCAATATTTCATCGCATAACATCCGCATAACTCATCAGACATCATTTCAACTCATTATTATACCATATATCGACCATTTAGGAACATGCATCATTATCTCATATAAGTCATAATATTCATACACTAATTAATCATCATATAACATGTCCATAATCATGCTTATCAACCATATAATATATCATCACGCTTTAACTCGTCGATTTAAGAATTCACATATTTAATGTTCTTTAATAACTCAACATAATTCATGTCATGCTCGTAATTCACAATCATTCATATCTCGACAACATATTTCACATTATAACAAAATATAACATTCTCAACATATCCCGTTTTAAACATATATTCATTTTAAGGCATATCATGCTTTCATAGACCAACATCTCATAATATCATAATCGTTATATAAAACATCATGTCAATATCAACATATCATAAATTATACTACACAATTATCGATATCCTAACATCATGCTCACACTCATCACATAAGATTCATCAAGTCAAACCAAGTTAGATAAAGTAAGTCAATTGCCCAAGATTCCCGAAACTCTAAAATCTCAAGTTAGATCAATCTTTATTCACAACATTTTGTCAAGTTATCCGAAAAATCCATTTATAAACCATTGCTCTTTAAATCAACTTATTTTATTATTTTATCCAAATAAATCCGACAAGGTTAGGTTATCTCCAAAAATCCTCTTTTTAATTTTATTAAATCCATTTCCAACATTTAAAACCCTTTTTCCAATTCTTTTCCAATTCAAGTCCAAATATTACATTTTAAAACTCTATAATAATATTATATTATATATACACCATTTATTTTAAATCCCAATAATTTTAAAAGTCATAATTTTATAAAATATAGAATATAATATTTAATAGTTTATCGGATAATTAAACAACCAAAACTCCCTTAAGCTAATTAACCCAAAGATGAACAAAAAGAAAGGCCCAAAATCAACACCCTCAGCCCATGTCCAAACCCGGATCCAATCCGGCCCAGACCCGAGTCCAAACCCATCCAAATTCGGATCCAAACAAACCCACCCCAACTGAACCGGTTTTGTTTTAATTAAAAGAGTGAACCGGACCAATGAAATAAAATAGGAACCCAGACCCAAAACTTACTATTCATCGCCCCTAACCCACGCCCAGCTCTCTGCTCTGGTTCAAATCGGAAAAAGGGAAGGAGGGAAGGGAGGCTCCCACCGTCGACTCTCAAGCTCACCCTCACCTCGACCCATCCCAGCCTAGAAACGGAGAAACCTGAAGCCAAAGAGAGAAGAGGAAGAGGGAAGCTCACCGAAGGAATGGGGTTCGAAGTTTCGTCGGAGACTCGCCGGGCTACGATTGGCCTCGTCGGTGTCGGAATTTCTACTGTCTTAGCCTGGGACGAAGGTAGGGAGGTTAAAGGTGAGATTTTATCGAGTTTTCAAGCAGAATGAAGTGAAGGAAGTCTCACCATTTGGATTCGAGAAAACAGAGGAAATGGGGTTGAAGGGGGCGGCTTCGGGCTCTTCATGGGCTGCTCAGGTGTACCTCGAACGGCGGAGGAGGCGTCGAAGCTCGTGGTATTGCTGCTGCTCGGATGCGAATGGAGAGAAAGATGGGAGCTGCTCGGTTTTGCTTCACGGAAAACAGGGGGTGCTCAACTTCGGCTTCAATGGAGACGAACGAAGACGATGATGAGGTGGCTGAAGCTGTGGTGGTGGTGGTGGGTGAGACGTGGTGGTATGCTCAACTAAAAGAGGAAGCCTTTGGGCTCTTGAGGCTCATGGCATGGATGGAGAAAGGAGGAGACAAGAGAGTTTTTGGATAAGGTTTTGGTGTTTGAGTTTCTAGAGTTTGTGTTGTTTTGAAATTGAAATAGGAGAGGATGAGGAGGAGATCTCCTGCAAATTTTGGCGTGGGGAGGTTGGACCATTGCCAAGATCGGTTAAACATGAGGTAGTGGGAGGAAGAGGGATGTGTGTGCCTAGCCATAAGAGGTATGAGAAGAACAAGAGGGAGTAGAGGGGTGCTGCTACTCGGATATGGGAGGAAAGAGACAAGGGTCTCAAGTGGTCCCAAGAATCATGATTCAAAATGCCCGAAAATAAATACCGAAACCCGCTCTATCGATCCAATCCCGCTAATTCAAATTTTAAATCGAGATCTTGAAATCGAAATAAATAATGAAATCCAATTTATATCTCCAAATCTCGGAATCTAAAGCGGAAATAAAATTTGTCTTTAAATCAATCCAAGTTTATGTCAGAATTCGCTTTGAAAGATTTAGATTAAAATATATTGCTCGAGGACGAAAATTTTAAAATTTTCCGTAATCTTAGAATTCAAATCCCAATTAAATCAATATTATTTCTTATGTAATTCTTAATTTATAAAATAATATTTTAAAATCTTTCGGTCTTTACATCATCCACCTCTAAAAACAAGTCTCGTCCTCGAGACTAAAATTCTTTTCAAAATCGATCAAGTCTATCTAAAAACATGAAACCCAATAAAATCATGCAAAAACCCAAGTCGATTCTATCCTATATCAGTCAACCAAGTTTTCAAAACTCAAGAGGTGGAATCATCCACTTCTAAGGGCTAATCTCATATTCTCTTCCTAGGTTCATCTTTCAAAATCAGTTTCAACTATCAATCTCAAGCATTATCATGCTCAATCATTAGTCATCTCAGAACAATCTCAGGATCTCATATATCAAGATAATCGGGCCAAGCCATCAAGTTCCATCACACTAATCAACATACCAAGGGTGTTATCCTACCAATATCATGCAGGCAAATCATTACACATCAAGAATCTTATCGTCAATCACATCATATAATCATATATTCTGCACATAACGATCAATCGTATAAGCACATCGACATAGAGATAAACATCAAAGCACACATCTCAAAACAAGGCACTAGGGTGTACCCATCACTAGGTCAAGAGGTCAAGTAATGTCTACGCTAGGCTCCATATGGGACGCGAGTAGCTCATCTAAAATATCTCCACAACTAGCCCGAATACTCTCCGCAAGGCGCTCTACCAAAGAATGGTTGACCTCAACATGGAGATTAGAATAGTCAAAAGTGTGGCTATAATCGGAAATGAATCGACGAAGCTGAGACACAAGAAAGACATCGGGCACTCCAGCTAAAGACGAAAATAAAGCTAAGCGATAAGCTACATCTCCAGAACCTCAAAAGGATCAACAACCTAGGCTCGATTCGCCTATGATGTCAAAACGTCGGACCCCTGAGGAGGTGATAATCTCAGCCATACATGTGCTCCCACATCAAAGAGAATCTCGATCCTTGTTAATGCCTCAGAACTCGTGAATATGCTGCTAGAATCTCGGAGTGAACCGTCCATCTCTGTCGGGAACCATCTTCTCAGGAACTCCATAGAGCCTCGAAATCCGTCAGATGAACTCCTTAGCTAGCCTCAAAATATGCCAAGTTTCTTAAATAGTGATGAAGTGCGCCTCTCGCATAATCCTCTGCCTCAAATCTTGGGACATGTGGGTTATGGGCCCACCATGCTTCCGCTGCACCGCTCGAGGTCTACCCAGATGAGCGTTCTCTTCTCAAAGTCGGCTCTCGTCGAAAGTAGTGCAAAAGATACTAAGCTATCGGACATAGGGGGGAGTAAAAGCGGACAACCCAAATTCCCTAAGGAACCAAACATAGACCAGAACTGACGACGACGAGACTGAAAGACAACATCCCAACCCAAGAACGACGATAGTGCCCTTATGGAATTCTATGAGGTTATAATGCGGCAAGTAGGATACATATAAATCAATCATGAAGCATACTAGTCACATCAATAAACACTAACATGTACCTATCTCGCTGAACAACGACAACATATGTTGATAATAAAGAACATGAGTGAGTTCTACACGGACGTACATATAAGACAATCTAGTCACCTATCATCTCAAGTAGTAGACGAGCTCAACATGTTTAAGAAACAAGGATGCATGATTTCAACAATAAACTTATGTGGCACAAAGCTATGCAAAACATAGTAGTATCACAACATCACATATATGGTTAAATACTCATGTTCAATAAAGTCCCAGAACATCATATATACTTATCATCATAACTAATTCAAGTCCAAATCCGTATAAATCATGGAATCATAAATCGTCTTTAAATCCCTCTTTATCAAATTATATAGCAGCATCACATAAGAATCACATAATAGATTAACCCAGACCGGGTTTAAACCAAACCCGAGTCAACGACCAAAGAAAGGAGAGAACCGACTCCGGCCAAGAGCCCAGACCTGGTTTTCATCGTAACGAATTGTCCGCTCGTCACGGCGAAATCCAGTTCTTCGTCCCTCGCGAGTGATGCCTCTCGCTACGCGCGACAAACATCATTCTCTTCCTTTGTTCCTAGTCCTTGTTTCGTCGCGGCGACCATGGTTTCGTCGCGGCGGAGCAAGCAACTGTGAGCTCGCTTTTGATTTAAACTCGATCCTTTCCTTCCCAACTAATCTCATCATTTCCGATATCCTTCCCCGACCTCAAACAACATTTAAAATAATAATCCCGAATAATAATACAACTAACAATTTGATAGCCCCTTAAAACCACATTTTTAAATACCTCAAGATTTAATATAGGATATTCAAATAACAATTAATTTCCCATGTCGGATACACACATAGACAAGTCACATCAATATAGAATCTGATACTAAGATGCTCAAACACGTCATAGCACTATAAAAGGAACACATAAAGGGGCATAATAACTATCACATCATACAACAACAAGGTCCACATGATAGGATAGGTATGACATGTAACCATATGATGAGCTATAATCGGAATGCATGTCCTACACGAGTCAAACCGATCATGACGTGGCATAAGTATAACCAAAGATTATTACTAAGGTCCAAGTTCAACATCGGATCATATTTCACGTATATGTGCATTTCGTCATGTCATAGTATCGAACATGCACACAACTACTAATTAACACAATTACTAAATAATCACGCAAGATGGAACATGCATGGTGGCACCAATTAACATAAGACTCGCAATTATAAGTGCTCATCAAGATAAGCATATATTGACGATATGTCCTAGGCAAAATTATAACATGTGAACCTAGGCATGATTTTAACTATAATACGGGGCACGGGGTCGGATAAGGTACAAGCTACCAGAATATAATAAGCATCACAAGAGCATCATACGGTAAGAACAATAGTTCATATGAGACACTCACATAAACATGTCATTAGTCATATTAAGCGTGCTACTAGGTTGTTGAGGCATAACATAATAGCTAAGTTACCAACATAAAACATGCTCAGATAGTCATAGAGTTATACAAGGGGACATAACAAAGCTATTACAACCTTATGACAGGAGTTACTGAACGATGGTATAAGGTGAGCATAGTGTTATGCAAGTCATATTTCTAAGGGCTTAGGCTTCACATGATACTAATAGTGCATGACAAGTCATAGATAGGTGAGAATAAGGTGCATCGAATAACTTCACATAATAGCATGGTGATTCATAGAGGCTTAAGCAAGGCTACCATCACAACGAGCATCAATACATATAAGGGGAATACAAACAAGTACAACATGTGAATCATGCGCACATCATAATGCAGAAAAAGGAAATGCTCTTAAGGTGTCATATTACAAGAGAACAATACGCTATGTTCATATATATAACTATATTCGTATACATAAAAGTAATCATGCGAGTATCTTACAACTATCGTGGTGGGTGTGTTCATGCAAAGGTCAGGATCTCCACACGTGTAAAGACATCATCTCAAACAAGGGTGTAACAAGGGATGTAACATATCATGGTCGTACTGAGGTCATTAGAGTATAAAATCAATGATGGCAAGATGATCATCTAAGGTGCTACTAGATACTAAGATACAGGGAACAACATAATGTCATGAATGCAATGTTTGCATACATAAGAGGAGACAATTAAAGCACATATTCTCATGATAAGTTGCATTTTAGGAGACATACGACCTATATGATACTAATAGCATACACGGAATCTAAATACAAGGTGGTGTGTGAACATGTAGGGTGTCATACTATTCATTTTTAAAAGCATAAAGAATGTCATGGGGCATGAAGGAACAATATCACGAAACAAGTAGGTAGGCATGATACTAGTCGGAATCACATAAGGCATAAAAAGCATCGAGTTGTAACATCAATCATATTTCAATGACATAAGGGATGAATTTCAACACTATCGGGGACCTATTTTAAGTAGGAGGAGATCATAAAGCAAGTAGGCCATAAAATTACACAAGCCACACGTCATGGGTCCTACAAGATACTAATGTCTCGATGAAAAGCGTAGATGTGCAACATATGACACATGTACATTAAACAACTTAGCACCAACATATGCGAGAGTTCAAGACAATCATATGGAACAAGGAAGAACATAGCGGGAAATAATACGAGCCTAGGATAGTGTAACACTATACGGATATAAAGGACATATGTACATGGATACGAGTCAATAAATATCAGTACACATCATGTATTTAACTTAGTAATGTATCAAGTTATTCATATAATAATGCATCAAGTCATTCAACCTAGTATTGTAGCAAATCGTGTAAACACAGATAGGGCTACCGTTATAACCAAACAGAGATTTCCAAGGGCAATATCGACTTATCCCCACAGACTCAAAAGCTCATTTCCCGTGGAATGCTTGTGCGACTCGTTTCAAGAACATAGAAGGGTACTCAAATGACTCCCAAAAGAAGATGGCATAGTTCGTATAGAATCTCGTGACAAGGGGACACTAGATGACGAGAATCAAGGGGAATGACTTCACAACAACTCATTCTATCGACTCGGAACCGTTCGAAGTTTGATACTCTAGCACACTAACCGTCTCGTGGCATGACCTATGGCGTCAAGTACCATACTCATCACACGCTCAAGTAGTCAATGTTTCCGAACCTAATTCCCGAACATGAGGATTAGATTCCCAATTCCGTCTCCCGTGAAAGACATCGATACCATAAAGAACGACCCGATCAGAATACCAATTGAGACATGGAAGAAGATAGAAGGGGAGGAAATCAGAATGAACAGAATAGGCATCTCCCAACCTTTAACCAAACTTCTTCGAACCAGAGATAAAACGAAATGGGAGAACACCAACATGTAAATCATGGAGGAGACTGCTCTATAAGATAGAAATTCCGACTATACCAAAGGGATAGGCTCCCTCGCTTATCCCACTCACATAGAGATGCAACACTCATTCTAAACATATTAAAAGATTTCTAGTTCTAGCATAATAGCACTCAACACAGAATCAGTCATTGACAATTATAATGATCTCCTTCGAGGGAGATCGTTCTCAGGTCCAATTAATACATAAAGCACATCAAGCTATCTAATGCCGCTCTTCGAGCAGCGACTGACCGGAGGGGCAAAAACCTCACGATCTCTACCTAACTCGCCACTCCAACCACCTCGGTGCAATTCCTTGGAGTCTTCCAACCCACCTGTAAAGAATAAGCTAATATTTCGCCTAGCCCTTCCCAACTACATCCAATAGGGATGGTCTAACGCCTTTTCTACCCACTCGATCCCTTTGGTTTGATCCATCATATTTAATAAGCCGAGTTCATATTTAGTCCAATTGAGTTAGGCATATTAAGTTCATTTTGCCCCTTTAAAACATCTTCAAATCCTTTGAAATTCATGGGCAATTTTCCAAAACATACACCCGACCCTTGCGTACCCGAATTGCACAACCTGGCTCTGATACCAACTTTGTAACGGCCCGGATATAAACATCCGTGATACGTTTCAAAGGTTGGATACCTTCGTTCGGATGTTGCAATTCAGGTACGGGTCGAGGTATCAAACCTCTAAAGATCAATCAGTATTCAAAGCGGGGATTTCGAACCCCAATCAATCGAAGTCACAGAAATTCAATTTAAACGAAAGTAAAGCGGAAGTACGGTTTATATACAAAAGCCACGGCAGAGCCGAGTCAAAACCAAAACATATATTCTAAAGTCGTATAGCCAAATTATTGGGGTTAGAAAGATTCTTTGCAATCGCCCGGGGGATTTTCCCACGCCATGGAGACATGGAGCAATCATACCTAAAAACAAGTGGTGCGAGCGGGATCAGACCGAGACCCCAACACACCCTATCCCGCAAGCGAACATACACATACGCTAATATAAAGATGCTTTGATACAATGCGGAAATTTAATCACACTAACATGCTCCTAATTTACAATATGCGAAAAAGAACTGTAAAGGGCCCAAGACAATGCCAAGTGGCATATCCCTCTCCTACCTCTGCACCCCTTCCCGTTAGTGTAGAGACTGGCCAGTTCGGTGCTATAGCATAGCAATTTCCTCGTGGTGGTGCACTAACCACGACATCATCATATCATATCATATCATATCATCTCATCTCTTGCCCGATGGTGCTGGGCTATCATATCATATCATATCATCTCATCTCTTGCCCGATGGTGCTGGGCTATCATATCATGCTCATATCGACTCGATAGACTCAGGGCACCCGATGGGGCTGGGCTACCCTATGACCCTAGCAAAGACTCTAGGACTATCACATATAACGATCGTTCTGTATCCAAACACACAAATTAACTGAATGCTCATTCATAAGTGCAATCCTAGCATGATACTACATGACATGCTTTAATGGTTATGCAACACCTAGTATGTCATATATTCACAAGCAGGTATTCTCTTTCGAATTTGAGTAAGCCCATAAAGGAACTTACTTGGATAGGCAGAACAAAAAAGGCAAAAACCATGTATACAGCAAGTCATACATCATAGATGATAACCTATCATATATAAGTAATGTATATGAGTCTACTTCTAATTTACACTAAACATAAATCCATCACACAAGTACCCAGAACTACAGATCTCCTCACTCAGAACCTCGTCATATCATCATCCATTCATCCCATATCCCATAGCATGGTCTCATATAACTCATGAAGAATCAACTCTACTTATCATCATCATTCATCGTATACCATCTCACATCTCATCTCATATCAATATTTCATCGCATAACATCAGCATAACTCATCAGACATCATTTCAACTCATTATTATACCATATATCGACCATTTAGGAACATGCATCATTATCTCATATAAGTCATAATATTCATACTCTAATTAATCATCATATACCATATCCATAATCATGCTTATCAACCATATAATATATCATCACGCTATAACTCGTCAATTTAAGAATTTACATATTACATGTTCTTTAATAACTCAACATAATTCATGTCATGCTCGTAATTCACAATCATTCATATCTCGACCACATAATTTCACATTATAACATAATATAACATTCTCAACATATCCCGTTTTAAACATATATTCATTTTAAGGCATATCATGCTTTCATAGACCAACATCTCATAATCTCATAATCGTCATATAACACATCATATCAATATCAACATATCATAAATTATACTAAACAATTATCGATATCCTAACATCATGCTCACACTCATCACATAAGATTCATCAAGTCAAACCAAGTTAGATGAAGTAAGTCAATTGCCCAAGATTCCCGAAACTCTAAAATCTCAGGTTAGATCAATCTTTATTCACAACATTTTGTCAAGTTATCCGAAAAATCCATTTATAAACCATTTCTCTTTAAATCAACTTATTTTATTATTTTATCCAAATAAATCCGACAAGGTTAGGTTATCTCCAAAAATCCTCTTTTTAATTTTATTAAATCCATTTCCAACATTTAAAACCCTTTTTCCAATTCTTTTCCAATTCAAGTCCAAATATTACATTTTAAAACTCAATAATAATATTTTATTATATATACACCATTTATTTTAAATCCCAGTAATTTTAAAAGTCATAATTTTATAAAATATAGAATATAATATTTAATAGTTTATCGGATAATTTAACAACCAAAACTCCCTTAAACTAATTAACCCAAAGATGAACAAAAAAAAGGCCCAAAATCAATACCCTCAGCCCATGTCCAAACCTGGATCCAATCCGGCCCAGACCTGAGTCCAAACCCATCCAAATTCGGATCCAAATAAACCCACCCCAACTGAACTGGTTTTGTTTTAATTAAAAGAGTGAACCAAACCAATGAAATAAAACAGGAACCCAAACCAAAAACTTACTGTTCATCGCCCCTAACCCACGCCCAGCTCTCTGCTCTGGTTCAAACCGGAAAAAGGGAAGGAAGGAAGGGAGGCTGCCACCGTCGACTCTCAAGCTCACCCTAACCTCTGTAAAGACCGAGTATATTTATATATTATGATTATTTTAACTAAATAAATTATTATTAAATTCAATTTGTAAAAGTGGAATAAAACCCGTCTTCGAGCGTAAGTTTTGGATTTTAAGTTATTCCGGCATCATTTAAATTTCGGATTTTGACGGGATTCGATTTTCGTTTTCAAGATCGAGTATTAATAAAATTAATTTAAGCTCCGAGTATCGGAAAATTTATTTAATTCCGTTATCCTGAAATTAGTCATTGAAATTTTATTTAAATTCGATTTAGTCGGGATTCGATCGGGCGAGCGGGTTTGAATCTTTTCCGCTAATTTGAATTTTTTTTTTAGTAGACCAATTTCTTTTATTTTTTTCTTTCCATTTTATTCCCCTCTCTCTCTCTCTCTCTCTCTCCGGGCCTTTTACTTGGGGGCTGGTCCCCTCTCTTTTGTTGTCTTCTTCCCTCTCCTCTCCTCTCAATTGCCATCTGCATCCCTCAGCCTTTCTCCCCTTTTCCTTGTCAAGTAGCAGCACCTCCCACGCCCTGCACCTACTGCCCAATTCTCCTCTCCTTTTATGTTCAAAACAAAGCCCAGCAACCCAATGTTCTTCTCCCCTCTCTGCTTTACAATGAGGCAAAACCCATTGCTTATTCTCTCACCCCTCTCGTTTTCATATCTGAGCAACATCAACTCTCTCTCTCTCATCTGATTCTAGCTAGCCCCTCTCCTTAATTTGAAAACCAAACACATCCCCATTGTCCACCTCCGAGCACACAAGTCCGAGCTCTCAAGCGCCTCCTCTGTTCGAAGGAAACCACCAAGTGACCTCACCTTCCCCCTCCCATGTACGAGCAGCAGCAGCAGTAGTGCGACCGCCATCTTCAACTCCTCCGACGTCCACAAACCCCCTGAGCCGAGCATCCACCCAGGAGAGCCGGAGTCGCCGACGCCGCCACCACCTTCCCCTGTTTCCGATTCATAAGGTCGGTTTCGTTTGTGTTTGTTTCGATTCCAAACCCTATAGAAATGCATCCTTAATCACTCCTCCGTCTCGAAGGACTCAATCGACGCTCTTCCCCCATCAATCGCAACCGGAGCCGCCCTCGGAGCCCCTCGGAGTCGGAATCACGCCGCGACTCGGTAATCTTTCTCTCTCTCCCTCCTTTGCTGCGTTAGAAATCTATTTGTATGGGTGTGGTCGGAATCGGTGCTCGACCAGAGTGGGGGAATCTCAGACCGAAGGGCCGCCGGCGATATGCCATGGGCTGGATGATATGCCATGGGTATCACAGTTTAAAAACCGGGATCCCCTTCCCTCTCTTCCTTTAACCCACTTGGATCCGGATCCGATTGTTGCCTTGTTTCAATGTGGGTTGGGCCTAATTTTCTCGGGTATGGGTCGGATCCTCCAAAACACAATATGGCTCCCTCCTTCTCTGAAGCTTTCGGCAGGTCTGGGTCGAGTAATCCGGGTCTTGGGCTGGGTTTGTATTCGGGTTGGGCTTGGTTTGGGTTGGCTGGAGTGTTACCTTTTTGTTATGTTATATATATATATATACCCATATATGTTATATGATTTTAATTATTCTAATTTTGGGAAAATGAATATATATATTTATATGTTCTGAAATTATTAATATTTATATTTAAAAAGGTTTTAAAAGTGATATTAAGTGATATGGAGTTATAAATATATTTTTGGTTTGTTTTAAGAATATATGGATAGTAAGTGTTAAATTTTGTGAAAATTAGTATTATTTTGGGTTTGGTTATAATTATAAATTCTGGAAATTTAATCGTTATATATTGTATATTGTTTTAAGATTATATTGATTGGCTTATTTCATTGATGCACTTTAAGAGGATTTAACTATGTGAGCTAGGATTTTAAAGTAAATTGTTGGTTTTGATTTATAAGTATTATTTGTGAGCTTAGAATTATTTTGATGATTTAGTGTTGAAATTTTTTTTTATAATGTTTTGCAATAAGAAACATGCCGGAATAATTTCTATAATGTGATTTTGAGAGACTAGTTTTAAGGCTTAAATGTTTAATGTCGGAATTGGCCAAGTATGATTTGAGAAATCATTTTGAATACGAGCTGACTTAATTTGGGATTTATGAGTTTGAAAATATGGTTGGTATGATTTTATCATTGGGTTTAATTGAAGAATGATTTTGGTCGATTTGATCGTATCGGGAAGATTTTGGAAAAACGGTTTTACTATCGGTCGGTTTTGAGAATGTTGAGAACTTGGGTTCGTGTGTATGAATGTTGATCCGGTAGCTTATGGAAATGACTTGATGATAGGTGTGTATTACTTTTGGATTGCTTTGGACTTGCATTTGGGCCCTTGCTTGTGTTATCTTGTTGTTCTGCATCAACAGGTAAGTATCCTACGGGACTTACTCAGTAACCTGGACCTCCTGCCTGATGTGTCATGTAATGTGTATATTTATTGCATATTAAAGCATGCCATGTAGTATCATGCTAGGATTGCATTGAACTGAGCATGTGTTTACCTTGTGTGATTGAATACAGAACGGTCGTTATTTGTGATAGTCCTAGAGTCTTTGCTAGGGTCATAGGGTAGCCCAGCCCCATCGGGTGCCCTGAGTCTATCGAGTCGATATGAGCATGATATGATAGCCCAGCACCATCGGGCAAGAGATGAGATGATTTGATATGATATGATTATCCCAGCACCATCGGGCATGAGCATGATTTATGATATAATGATGAGATATGATATGATCTGATGATACCGTGATGAGTGCACCACCACGAAGAGAGTGCTATGCTATAGCCCGAACTGGCCAGTCTCTGCACTAACGGGAAGGGGTGCAGAGGTAGGAGAGCGATATGCCACTTGGCATTGTCTTGGGCCCTTTACAGTTCTTTTCTGCATATTATATATATATATACTAGGGGCATGATAGTGTGATTTAAATCTTGTACCGCATTAGTCATCTTTTATTTAGGCATAAGCATGTTATGTGGCCTGAGCACGGTCAGAGGACCCGCAGGCGATCACCAGGCCTGACTTCGTGGATAGTGTTAGGTACTGCTCTTCTTGCTCCATGCTCCTGTGACGGGGAAATCTTTTGGCGAATCGAAGAATCCGGCTAATATATTCTAACTTGACAAATGGCAAATCACCCACTTTGGTTTGGTTTTGACCCGGCTCTGCCGTGGCTTTTGTACCTAAATCATATTTCCGCTTAACTTTCGTTAAAACTGAATTTATGAAACTTCGACTGATTAAAGGTTTGAAACCTCGACCCGTACTTGAATTGCAACATCCGAACGAAGGTATCCGACCTTCGAAACGTATCTCGGATATTTATATCCGGGCCGTTACAAAGTTGGTATCAGAGCCAGGTTGTGCAATTCGGGTACGCAAGGGTCGGGTGTAGGTTTTGGAAAACCGCCCACGGATTTCGAAGATTTGAAAGCGTTTTAAAGGGGAAAAAATGAATTTAATATGTCTAACTCAATTGGACTAAATTTGAACTTGGCTTATGATAAAAGAGGAGAACTAACTAATAAGGGATCGAGTGGGTATAAAAGGCGCTAGACCATCCCTACTGGATGTAGTTGGGAATGGGTAGGCGAAATACTAGCTTGTTCTTTACAGATGGGTCGGGGAGACTCCAAGGAGGTCGTTATAATTGTCATTAACTGATTCTATGTTGAGTGCTTGATATGTTAAAGATTGATTGGTATGTCTTAACTGTTTAATGAATATTGGACGATCTGTGCGAACGGGATAGCGGGAGTACCCTTCTTCTTCTTATATGGTTAAGCTCAGCTTTTGTGGAACCGTCCCTTTCCTTATGAACCCTTTTGACAATTCAATCGAGTCCTCCCTTCGAATATCGGTCTTCCACGGGAAATTGGGTTGGTAAACACATGGTGTCGGGAATCATGATTGAATATAGAGGTTGTCCGAGAGAGTATTGGGAGACGGTCCTTGATGAAATTCTGAGTTAGGAAGTGAGATGTTTACGAGGCTGTCCTTATCAATTCTTATTGCGATCCATCAGTGTCCTCTTGTCACGACAAATTCGTATCCGAGTCCCATGGGAAAGATGGGTAATGAGTCAGTTGGGAAAAGTCAGTGGTTGCCCTTATGGACTTCTATCGGGTTATCTTGATTGCTCTGTCCATGATTATGTGATTCTATATGCATTACTCCTTGATCAACAGTTTGATCCTTAGTTTGAAATTGTGCTTATGTGCCTTAATGTTCATAATGACTATTGTATGAGTTCGAGCTACATTTATCATATCCATATCATCCCGACATGATCTACTTAGTATGTTGCATTGTCATACTAGGGCACGAATGTATATGTCACATGCTAGGATGTTGTATAACTGATGACCTCCCTGTGAATAGGTTCATGATAGCGTGATTGTTCGATTCTAGTATCATGATAGAGTGAGTCCCTTACTTGATGGATACATGTTATAATTTCATGTCGACATGCCTTGTGTGCTACGTAACCCTCAGTACCTGTTATGATGATGAGCCTTAATGTAAATTTGTGGTTGTATGACACCTTGTATCCATGCTGGTCATATTACTTAAGTCTCATGTTGTGTCTTGCCCTCTATCATGATTGTATGTTGTTATAGCATGTTTTCTTGGCATATTTATCGTATGATTGATCGAAAACATGAACCACATGATATGAGTCTATATGATTGTTGCTTCTTCTGAATTAGGTCCATGATAGTGTGATCGACTCTACTTTATATGAATGTCTCATAAGATGTGCTCTTTAACATGCTAGCCGATGATGCCTCGATGCTTATCATTCATCTTGTGACCAGAATCTATAGCATGCCCACCTATTTTGTATTTCTCAGATTAACTATTGTTGTTGATTTTGCAAATAAGTATTGTTATGTGTTAATTGTGCTAAGGTGAGAATATGTTAGTGTAAGTGAGTCTTGATAAATACATGTTTTATCCCAGTATACCTTAATTTGAACTCATGTCCCCATATTCTGGTCGTGTTGCCATTACTTAGACTTGCACTATATCTCGCTACACTTCCTCTCCTGTTTCTGTATTATTGGAAAGTGATTGAATTGAAGTCTTGCTTAATGTTGAGTAATCGATCAAGTGCATGTATGTACCACATGTTATATTGAGCCATTAGTAACGTGTAGGATCCTTGGTTATGACTTACGCACATTTATGCCTTGCCTACTTTATTGTTGATTCTCTCTCGAGCTAGGTACCTGATAGTGTGGTTCTTTCCTCTTTCTGTTCTCTTAACATGTCTCACTCGTTCTGATTAGCTTAATGTTGAATTCGATGATTGACTAGCTTTTCAGTTAAACACAGCATGCTTACATGGTTAAAATGTCTATTACTCTATGATATCCTCTCATGCTTCCATGAATGTATGATTTGACACCTCGCTTGATCACACATCACTCTATATCCTGATTTTGCAAATACATGACGCATGAATATCGGAATGAACCTAGTTGAATTACTTTAGTTGTACTCATGTTCGATGTGTGCTATTAGTATCATGTGGAGCTTATGACTTCCAATATGACCTGCTGAATGATTACATGTCATGCTTGTTCTATAATGTGACAATTATTGTACCATTTTATGTGCTCCTGATGATTTATTCCTAACATAATTATAATCTAGCACCCGTGATGTCCATCTTGTTACTTTTGATGATGCCTCATGTTTCGTGAATATTATGTTGAACCTCTCTAAATGACTCTAGACTATGCTTGTATCACATTATGTATCGCTAGTATCATGTAGGACCCATGCTCTTTAAATGTATCTCGTCATATGATTACGTGCCATGCTTGACCTACTACATGATCATTGTGTTAGATGAGATAGTTACTATGTTGCCCTTATATGATCTCGTATGACGCTTCCCCTGTTTATTACGACCTACCTCGCCATGAATATATTTGGACTCATTTGTTGATGTGTATACCATGCTTTTACATTGTTCACATGCATGACGCTCGTTATCTTCACTAAATTCCGCATGACTTCGAATTATATATGATCATTGTTGGTTCCGCCTATCTTGCTTGAAGTTACTAGGCATATCTGTTTCCATGAAATACTAGAATGTTAGCTTGTTTCACATACATCAGTGTAGGACTTGATTGTGTCTTTGATATGAATACGAATGTTACCCCGAGATAGGTACATGTTAGTGTGGATTGATGTGATTGATATGCTCCATAATGAATTCGTGCGTGCTGTCACAATTGGGACCTTATAGACTTTCTTAAGGGCATAGTTACTATTCCCGAGTCGGAGTCTTGTCTCTAGTCATGTCGTCTTTAGCGTTGGTCTATTCCGTCTCCGAAAGAAACGTTGGGTTGCCCGCTCTTGTCACTCCCCTATCTCCGCTAACTTAAACTCCTACGCATTACCTTGGATGAGCGACCGCATCGAAAAAAAGGGATCGGGAAGTCGAATAGCGATAGAGCAGCGCAGCGGAAGCGTGGGCCCATAACCCACGGGCCTCAGGATCTATAATGTCGACGGAACAAGCTCGTTTCGAGGATCACGATTGTTGAGTACGATATGACTTACAGGTGGGAACGTCCTCTATTTGAATTGCTAACCCTTTCTGAGCTTGTCGATGATGATATTGCACTGACTTGATGTTGAAAGCTGCTTGTTGATGTGATGACTGTTGCTTGATTGTCTGTTGACTATGATGATATGATTCGATGCCTTACAATCCTAATGTGCCTTGATGACTTAATGTGATGCTACTCTGAGATGTCAAGCATGATCTAAATTCCTTGCCTATAATGTGAACTGCAAATGCTGAGAACCTGAAATGTTTATTAGATGTGGTTATGATGAGGTGTGCTAGCTTGACTTGATTAGGTTCATATATGATGTTTTGCAATACTTATTGAGTATGACAGTAAATTGAGACTATAAACACAGTTGCAATGCTTAATGATGAGCTAATGATGCTGATTGATATGATGTAACCTTCTGTGTAATAATGTCCATGATTGCTTCTTCTTGAAACACGTGAGTGAGGTCCCTTGGTAGAATGGTTAGAGAGCGGTTAAGGAAATTGAGTGATTGGTATGATGTGAGGGTCTTCTTGATTATGTGATTTATTAATATGTACTGGCATGATGTAGATAACAACCATGATAAACCTGTATGGCATGATATTACATGTTGATATGCAATACTGATTTATTGTATGTGTTGAATGAATCATGAGATGAGGATACGATGTTATGTGAAAGCATGATGTTATACTATATGGTTGATATGCTTGATTATGAATAGGAAAGTGATGAATATGACTTGGAGCCTAGATATGACTTATGTGTATATATGAGATGATGGTGCATGACTGCTATTAATCATTATATGGCATTGTGATGAGCTAAGATGATGTATGGGAAGCATGATGACAATTTGATGTTGATATATTGTTTGATCTCCCCTTTTTGGTTGAATCTTAATAGCATGATTTTGTTGGATTGATGTGATAATATGTTATGATAATGCTGGATAGAAATTGGATAGGATGACTATGTGAATTTATGCTTTGCATGAGATCCCTTGTTGTGACTGGTTCCACTAGTGTGCGATGTTGAGATGCGATCGTGAGATTTGACTTGAAGTAGTGTACTGACTCCATGATACCTAACCTATTTGATCTCTTGACATGTGTGCTTGCGTGATTTATGAGAATTCGATGATGCACTTGTGATGCCTTCGGTATGAGGTAGATATACTTTATGGCTCATGGTACGACATTAAGACTTTGTTATTGCTTTTGGCGTGTTCTGAAAGGATGGTATGATTTATTTTATGGGTAATCATGTATGCGGTTGAGATGTCGATTGGTTGAGGTTATTATGATTGATGTTGAAATTCCCATATGAGAGGTGGCTGATGATGTTATGAGTCGATGAGTTGATTATTTATGTGCATATTGAGTTGAGGATGAGGATAAAATGATTTTGGAAACTAGGAAGAGAATATGGGATTAGCCCTTAGAGGTGGATGATTCCACCTCCTACCTTCTGAATTTGATTGAATGGTATGCGAGAAGCTGTTTTGGTGTTTGGGAGATTTTGACGGAATCTCGATTTGAAAGGAATTGACTTGTTTTGGTGTAAAGTTGCTTGATTAAACATCGGATTTGAAGATTTTGAGCGGTTTTAAAAATGGCCAACTTGGGGTTTTAAAGAAGTTGAGAGTTTCAATGATTTGGATGACAACCTTTCCCTTTACAAAGCGCTTTGAGAATTTACGAAATGGATTTACAATATGACGTCTCACGAAGTGGATATAAGCATTGTATAGGGGCGCTTATAGATTGCTTGCTAAGACCTAGTCGGACGCTATAATTCTTTTAGAGTTGTGATACTTCCGAAAAGCCGAAGCGAGAATGTGATAAGGGCACTTATTACACACTTGACAAGACCAATTGGAGATGTCACGGCCGTGACTAGGATGTTGTGAGAATCCCGGAAGACGCAACCGAGACGATTACAAGATCCTTGGACATGTTCCTCGGACTCGCCGATTTCAAACTTCATCCCCTTTGTTTTAAATGATTTTAGTCTCGGAGACGAGACTTGTTTTTAGAGGTGGATAAATGTAAAGACCGAATATATTTATATATTATGATTATTTTAAATAATAAATTATTATTAAATTCAATTTGTAAAAGTGGAATAAAACCCGTCCTCGAGCGTAAGTTTTGGATTTTAAGTTATTCCGGCATCATTTAAATTTCGGATTTTGACGGGATTCGATTTTCGCTTTCAAGATCGAGTATTAATAAAATTAATTTAAGCTCCGAGTATCGGAAAATTTATTTAATTCCGTTATCCTGAAATTAGTCATTGAAATTTTATTTAAATTCGATTTAGTCGGGATTCGACCGGGCGAGCGGGTTTGAATCTTTTCCGCAAATTTGAATTTTTTTAGTAGACGATTTCTTTTATTTTTTTCTTTCCATTTTCTTCCCCTCTCTCTCTCTCTCTCCGGGGTCTGTTACTTGGGGGCTGGTCCCCTCTCTTTTGTTGTCTTCTTCCCTCTCCTCTCCTCTCAATTGCCATCTGCATCCCTCAGCCTTTCTCCCCTTTTCCTTGTCAAGTAGCAGCACCTCCCACGCCCTGCACCTACTGCCCAATTCTCCTCTCCTTTTGTGTTCAAAAACAAACCCAGCAACCCAATGTTCTTCTCCCCTCTCTACTTTATAATGAGGCAAAACCCATTGCTTATTCTCTCTCCCCTCTCGTTTTCATATCTGAGAAACATCATCTCTCTCCCTCTCTCATCCGATTCCAGCTAGCCCCTCTCCTTAATTTGAAAACCAAACACATCCCCATTGTCCACCTCCGAGCACACAAGTCCGAGCTCTCAAGCGCCTCCTCTGTTCGAAGGAAACCACCAAGTGACCTCACCTTCCCCCTCCCCTGTACGAGCAGCAGCAGCAGTAGTGCGACCGCCATCTTCAACTCCTCCGACGTCCACAAACCCCCTGAGCCGAGCATCCACCCAGGAGAGCCGGAGTCGCCGACGCCGCCACCATCTTCCCCTGTTTCCGATTCATAAGGTCGGTTTCGTTTGTGTTTGTTTCGATTCCAAACCCTATAGAAATGCATCCTTAATCACTCCTCCTTCTTGAAGGACTCAATCGACGCTCTTCCCCCATCAATCGCAACCGGAGCCGCCCTCGGAGCCCCTCGGAGTCGGAATCACGCCGCGACTCGGTAATCTTTCTCTCTCTCCCTCCTTTGCTGCGTTAGAAATCTGTTTGTATGGGTGTGGTCGGAATCGGTGCTCGATCGGAGTGGGGGAATCTCGGACCGAAGGGCCGCCGGCGAGCTGCTTCTCCTCCTCCCTCTCTTCCCCCGTCGCTCTCCACTTCCTCCTCTGCTTCGGCTGGAGGTTGAAGACAAGGGGAGTCCTCCTTGGGCCTGTCGTCGTGGGCCTGGGCCGGATGATATGCCATGGGTATCACAGTTTAAAAACCTGGATCCCCATTTGTTGCCTTGTTTCAATGTGGGTTGGGCCTAATTTTCTCGGGTATGGGCCGGATCCATCAAAACACAATATGGCTCCCTCCTTCTCTGAAGCTGTCGGCGGGTTTGGGTCGAGTAATCCGGGTCTTGGGCTGGGTTTTGATTCGGGTTGGGCTTGGTTTGGGCTGGCTGGAGTGTTACCTTTTTGTTATGTTATATATATATATATATATATATATATATATATATATATATATATATATATATATATATATATATATATATATATATATATATATATATATATATATTGTGTTATGTATTTATATATATATATACCCATATATGTTATATGATTTTAATTATTCTGATTTTGGGAAAATGAATATATTTATATTTATATGTTATGAAATTATTAATATTTATATTTAAAAAGGTTTTAAAAGTGATATTAAGTGATATGGAGTTATAAATATATTTTTGGTTTGTTTTAAGAATATATGGATAGTAAGTGTTAAATTTTGTGAAAATTAGTATTATTTTGGGTTTGGTTATAATTATAAATTCTGGAAAATTAATCGTTATATATTGTATATTGTTTTAAGATTATATTGATTGGCTTATTTAATTGATGCACTTTAAGAGGATTTAACTATGTGAGCTAGGATTTTAAAGTAAATTGTTGGTTTTGATTTATAAGTATTATTTGTGAGCTTAGAATTATTTTGATGATTTATTATTGAAATTTTTTTTTATAATGTTTTGAAATAAGAAACATGCCGGAATAATTTCTATAATGTGATTTTGAGAGACTAGTTTTAAGGCTTAAATGTTTAATGTCGGAATTGGCCAAGTATGATTTGAGAAATCATTTTGAATACGAGTTGACTTAATTTGGGATTTATGAGTTTGAAAATATGGTTGGTATGATTTTATCAATGGGTTTAATTGAAGAATGATTTTGGTCGATTTGATCGTATCGGGAAGATTTTGGAAAAACGGTTTTACTATCGGTCGGTTTTGAGAATGTTGAGAACTTGGGTTCGTGTGTATGAATGTTGATCCGGTAGCTTATGGAAATGACTTGATGATAGGTGTGTATTGCTTTTGGATTGCTTTGGACTTGCATTTGGGGCCTTGCTTGTGTTATCTTGCTGTTCTGCATCAACAGGTAAGTATCCTACGGGACTTACTCAGTAACCTGGACCTCCTGCCTGATGTGTCATGTAATGTGTAGTTTTATTGCATATTAAAGCATTCCATGTAGTATCATGCTAGGGTTGCATTGAACTGAGCATGTGTTTACCTTGTGTGATTGAATACAGAACGACCGTTATCTGTGATAGTCCTAGAGTCTTTGCTAGGGTCATAGGGTAGCCCAGCCCCATCGGGTGCCTTGAGTCTATCGAGTCGATATGAACATGATATGATAGCCCAGCACCATCGGGCAAGAGATGAGATGATTTGATATGATATGATTAGCGCAGCACCATCGGGTATGAGCATGATTTATGATATGATGATGAGATATGATATGATATGATGATACCGTGGTGAGTGCACCACCACGAAGAGAGTGCTATGCTATAGCCCGAACTGGCCAGTCCCTGCACTAACGGGAAGGGGTGCAGAGGTAGGAGAGGGATATGCCACTTGGCATTGTCTTGGGCCCTTTACAGTTCTTTTCTGCATATTATATATATATACTAGGGGCATGATAGTGTGATTTAAATCTTGTACCGCATTAGTCATCTTTTATTTAGGCATAGGCATGTTATGTGGCCTCAGCGCGGTCAGAGGACCCGCAGGCGATCACCAGGCCTGACTTCGTGGATTGTGTTAGGTACCGCTCTTCTTGCTCCATGCTCCTGTGACAGGGAAATCTTTTGGCGAATCGAAGAATCCGGCTAATATATTCTAACTTGACAAATGGCAAATCACCCACTTTGGTTTGGTTTTGACCCGGCTCTGCCGTGGCTTTTGTACCTAAATCATATTTCCGCTTAACTTTCGTTAAAACTGAATTTATGAATCTTCGACTGATTAGAGGTTTGAAACCTCGACCCGTACCTGAATTGCAACATCCGAAAGAAGGTATCCGACCTTCGAAACGTATCCCGGATATTTATATCTGGGCCGTTACAACCTCGACCCATCCCAGCCTAGAAACGGAGGAAGAGGGAAGCTCACCGAAGGAATGGGGTTCGAGCTTCATCGGAGACTCACCGGGCTACAATTGGCCTCGTCGGTGTCGGAATCTCTGCTGTCTCGGCCTGGGACGAAGGTAGGGAGGTTAAAGGTGAGATTCTACCGAGTTTGCAAGCGAAATGAAGTGAAGGAAGTCTCACCATTTGGATTCAAGAAAACAGAGGAAATGGGGTCGAAGGGGGTGGCTCCGGGCTCTTCCTGGGCTGCTCAGGTGTACCTCGAACGTCGAAGGAGGCGTCGAAGCTCGTGGTATTGCTGCTGCTCGGATGCGAATAGAGAGAAAGATTGGAGCTGCTCGGTTTTGCTTCACGGAAAACAGGGGGTGCTCGACTTCGATCGGCTTCGATGGAGACGAACGAAGACGATTATGAGGTGGCTGGGGCTGTGGTGGTGGTGGGTGAGACATGGTGGTATGCTCAACTAAAAGAGGAAGCCTTTGGGCTCTAGAGGCTCACGACATGGATGGAGAAAGGAGGAGACAAGAGAGTTTTTGGATAAGGTTTTGGTGTTTGAGTTTCTAGAGTTTGTGTTGTTTTGAAATTGAAAATATATACATGAGTACGTGTGATTTTGATGAATGTATAGGTTTAACAGAGGAGGTGCAGATGGAAAGATGTGTACAAGGTTGTGACTACTCTTGCAAGGCCAGAAGAATCAACAACCACCTCGAATGATAGAGTTATACGTGAAGATTAGTATTGGAAAGTGGAATTAATAGGAATAAAAAATGGCTTTATAATAATTAATTATCTAAACTAGTTAGCTTTTGAATAGGATTGGATCGATGTACCAATTTTATTTAAAAGTTCATTTTAGCTTCATCTTATTAATTATTGTAAAGACCGGAATTTTTTTAAATTATTATTTTATTAACTATGGATTATGTTTGATATTCGGAGAATTTCTTAAATTTCCGTCCTCGAGCAATTTATTTTATTCAAAATTTTTTCAAAATAAACTCCGGCATCATTTTAAATTGGATTTTCAGATGACTTGTTATTCCACTATTTTAACTTGAGATTTTCACATATGAGCGGGATTTATCGGATTAATTATTTCGGTTTCAAAAAAATTCGTTTTAAATTATTGAGTCAGGATTGGATCGAGTGTGTAAAGGCCTAATATATTTTATATTATATGATTATTATTGTACTTAAATTATTTGAAAATTAGGAATATTTTATTCGTATAAATGGAAGAAAACTTGTCCTCGAGCAAGGTCGATTTTTATAAATCTGTCCGACCTCATTTTAAAATCTGGATTTCGACGGAATTGAATTCCGCTTATGAGTATTCGAGAATTAATAAAAATTAATTTTATTATCCGATATGATTTTTATTTCGATTTGAATTCGAGTGTCGGGTTTCAGGTCAGCGAGCGGGTTTCGCGTTTTAAATTGTCAGAATTTCAATTTCTCTTTGTGGGACTACCCATTCCCCTATTTTCTTTTCCTTTTTTCTTTCTCTCTCTCACACTCTCCCTCTCTCTTGGCTTGCCTTGTGCAGGACTAGCTGCCACACCCCCAAAGAGGCGAAGCAACCTCACCTCTCTCCCCCTTCCATCACCCTCCTGCACCCCCCTTGTTTTGGCAACCAAACAAACCCCACGCCAAGATACCTATACCACCCACCCCTTATCCTCACCTCTGTCTAACCAGCTGCAGCACACCACACCTCAAACAGTCTTCCCCTCTCTCCCAATTTCATTCAAACCAAAAGCACATTCCACCCCCCCCCCCCCCCCCCCTTGTTCTCTGGTTTCACACCCTTACCTTCGCCCCGTCACTAGTTGAGCCACCACCACCACCACCTCTGTTCCACCACTATCACCTCCTCAACTCATCGTCGTCGCCCCCCATATCCCTCTGCTTCCCCTTCGTCGGAACCGAGCACCCTCGTTGCATCCCCTGCTTGCCGAGAGTAGAGCACCAGCTTCACCTCCCTTTTGCTTCCCTCCTTCCTCCAAGGTAGCTGCAAAGGCTCCCTCGACACCGCCTCGGATCCACCAGAAGCCACGAGCAGCCGGAGACCTCCCTCGGAGCACCATCACCGAGCCGCCGACCCTCTCCTCCCCTACTCCCGATTCGAGTCCGGTAAGATAACTCTCCTCCCTTTTCACTCGAATACCCTCAAAAGCTCCACCCTTATGACCCCCACCTTTGACCCAGGTCCGAGGAAAGCTTCCCGAGCCGCCAGCGAGCCCAAAGAACTCTGACGACCCCAAGACCGCCCAAGCACCTCCGACGGCGTCCCTCGAACTCTCGGTGAGCCCCTTCTCTCTCTCTTCCTTCCTTCTGTGTGTGGGAGTGTCGGAGTGGCTGGGTCGGGTGGTCAGAGCCTAGCTCCGCTGCTGTCGGGGGCACCCCTCCCTCCTCCTCCGATCCCGAGCGCAGCAGTGCTCTCTTTCCCCCCTGTTCTGTCGACAGAAAGAAAGAGGGAGAGGGTTGGCGTGGGCCACCCTTGCCACATGGGCGCCCCGTCAGCAGTGGGTCCCCCCCCCCTATTTTTTTAGTTTGTCCGGGCTGGGGTTACACATAAAGGGGATGGGCTGGGGTTTTTGGGCCGGATGGGTTCAAATTTTAAAAGGGGAATGGGCCTTTCCTTGTTTCACAATCTGGGTTGGGCATAGAAGATGGGTTCGGATTTGAGGTTTGGGAATGGGTTTCGGTTTTGGTAGGCTGGGTAGGAGTAGATCCATATCCATCTCCCCTTTAATTCGTTGGGCTCGGGTGTGGGCTGGGTAATGGGTTAGAGGGTATTGGGCCATCTGGTTGGGTTGTTTGTTGGTATATATATTATATATTTGGTATATTAATTGGTAACGTATTTTATTTATTATTAGTGTTATTATTATTAGTGTTATTATTATTATTATTATTGTTGTTGTTGTTATTATTATGATGATAAATCTGATTTTATGAAAATAAATTCCGGAAAGTGTTTTATATTATGAAATTGTTTAAAGGAATATTAATGGCATTAGGTACTTTTATGTTAATTAAAAAAATGTTAAGTTAAGAAACTTGAAATGATTTGTTTATAAATATGGAGATGTGTTATTTTGGTTATTTATATATTATGGGAAGATACTTGAAAAGGCATTTCTAAGTTGGAAATATCTTTTGAGATTTTTGTTGGAAAACAAGGTGTTGGAAATTCTATCATAACAACTTTGACCGAGTTGACCTAGATTGAATCTTTCGGATATCATTCTCAGAATTTAGTTACTCTCTTTGAGAATGTCTTGTGGAAAGGTTTCTATGTGTTGAATAGTAGAAGAGTAGAAGAGTATCTTATGGTGCTTTTATCGCTTATATTATTAGGTGATTGTTGATATTGCTTGGATTCTGCTTCTGCCTTGTTTCTCAGCTGTTCGGCTTATTCAGGTAAGTTCCTTTATGGGCTTACTCAGATTCGAAAGAGAATACCTGCTTGTGACTATACGACATACTAGGTGTTGCATAAGCATTAAAGCATGCCATGTAGTATCATGCTAGGATTTCACACATGAATGAGCATTTGAACACTTTATGTGATTGCGAAACAGAACGGCTGTTATCTGTGAGTCTTAGGGCCGTTGCTAGGGTCATGGGGGCATTTGGGTTTGATACCGTTTTGGTCCCCGATCGAGTCGATGAGTATGATCTGTATATATGTCTCTTCATGGTTCGGTATACACTGAGCGCCCTACCTCGGAGTGGGTACGAGAATATATTTGTTACGGTTCCGCTGAGGCCGAGCACCCTACCTCGGAGTGGGTACGGGAAATATAGAGACAAGGAGATATGCCACTTGGCATTCTTTGGCGCATTTACAGTTCTTTTCTGCATATTCTAACCTAGGAACATGTTAGTGTGATTTAATTTCCGTATTGCATCAAAGCATCTTTATTATAGCGTATGTGTATATTCGCTTGCGGGACAGAGTGCATTGGGGTCTCGGTCTGATCCCGCTCACACAACTTGTTTTTAGGTATGAGTGCTCTCTGTCTCTATGGCGTGGGAGACCCCCGGGCGATTGCAAATAACTTGCCTAACCCCACTAACTTGGTTAAATGATTTCAGATTATATCATTGGTTTTGACCTGGCCTCGCCGTGGCAAGTTGTACTTTACTTCCGCTCTCACTAGTTTTACAAATGAATTTCCGCGATATAGTTCTAGGACAGCTTGAAGATTCCACGTGGCCCTTCGACTATCTTGGGGATCGAAATCCCCACTTTAAAATACTAATCCTTTCATTTTGAAACCTCGACTCGTACTTGAATTGAAAGATCCGAACGAAGGTATCCAACCTTCAAAACGTAACCCGGGTATCTATATCCGGGCCGTTACAGAGTGAGCGGGTTCCGGGATCTATCTCCGGATATTTTGAATTAGCTTTTGGGACCACTTGTTGTCTTCTTCCCTTTTGTTTTTTCGGATGTACCAGCACCTACCCTTTCTTTGATGCTGCAACAAGGCACCCTCCTCACCACCACTTCCTTACCATTTTTGGCTATACACCTACTCCTTCCATCTACTCCCTATCCACCTTTGTTTCCCCCTTTCTTGGCAGCTTCCAACCCACTCCTCAGCCTTGTCCAGCTCCTCTGCAAGGCCTGTAGCAGCAGCAGCAGTAGACCACCAAAACCATCTCTCTTTTCTTCTAAATCTCCAAACCCAACCCTCCATACCCTACTTTCTTCTATTGCTTAACCATCTCTTCTTTCTTCTATTCCCCTGATCGATGCCACTAAAGTCACACCCCAGGCACCACCAAGCCCGAGCACACAGCTCCTCCTTCAGAGGACTTCCGCGAGTCAACCAGCTCCATAGCGCACCTAAGCCACGTTTGAGCACCCTCCCGAGTTCCCCTGTCTTGATAGCCCAAGAAGCCTAGCAACGCAGCTCCAAATCCCCTACTCCCCCCTTCTCTCTTGATGAGCAGAAGCAGCAGGCGACACCAGCTCCTCCTCCCTTTCCTTCGACGCCGACGAACCCAGGGAAACCGCCCAGAAGAGCCGGAGCCACCGCTGAACTATTTTTTTCCTCTCCTTTCCCCTATCTCCTTCATCCTGTGGGTGACCTTTTATTTCTCCCTCCTTTTACTCTCAAACGTCATAAAGCTACACCTTTATTCACTCTCTTCTCGTGCTAATCAAGGAGCCCTCTAATTTCGACTCCGACGAAGCCAAATCAAACTCCGACCAAACATTTTCAAGGAAATCTAGAGCCCCCGGTGAGCCCCTTTTCCTCCCCTCGCTCACTCCTCTTTGAGTTCTAGTGTTGTCTTGTCCTTGTTGCTTGGGATTGCCGAGAGAGAGAGTGAGAGAGGCTGAGCAGTTAGGAGAGAGCGAGAGCAAGCACGGGGGCTGGGCAAGGGAGGTGAGGAAGAAGAAAGGGGGTGGGCCCCACGGGTTCGTTCTCTTTGTTTTGATTTTGACCGGTTCAGTTTTGGGTATTTTTTGGAAAATAAGCTGGTTCGGTTCCTATTAAAAGGGTATGGGTTATGGGCTTGGTTGGATCTAAAATCCGAGTCGGGGGTGAAAGCCTTTTGGGCCGGGTTGGGTCTAAAACTCGGATCCGGATTCTGGGTTAAGGTTTGGGCCTAATTTCTTTGTCAAATGTATATTATGGTCTATAAGGGACATTTCGGTTTGGTTATTTTAAGTTATTAAATAATAATTGAATTATTTATATTATAAAATTATGACTTTTAAAATGGTGGAATATAAATATCATATTATGGTTGGGATTTAAAAATATATTATTAATCGGACATGAGTTTTAAAAAGAATTTCTAAGTCTTATATATTTTCGATATAGAATATATTGAATAAATGGAATATAAATACTATTATATTTTGAGGTTTGAAAGTATATTATTATGATATATGGATTTTTTTAAAAAAAGGAAAGAATTTGGACAAAGGGTTTTAAAGGTTAGAAGTTGATTTAGTAAAAGGGAATTGGTTTAATAAATGAAAAGAGGAATTTTGGAAATATCCTTATCTTGTCGGAATTATTTTAACAAAATAATATTATTAGTTAATTAAAGCGCAATGGTTTATAAATGGATTTTTGGGTCAATTTTGATTTGGAGAAGATGTTTTAAATAAATATTGGTCTAACTCGAGATTGAGAGTTTCGGGAATCTTGGGAAATTGATTTGCTTTATCTAACTTGAGAATTGACTTACTCAATTTAACTTGGTAAATTAATTGTTGAATGTTAAATTATGAAAATGGTGCGAATTGTGTTGTGATAAGTTATAATATGGATTTATGTGAATTGAAACATTATTTGACCTATTAGAATCTTGAATTGAATTATGAAGCATGATGAGATGTTACATGATATTATGATGTGTTGATATAAATGAAAGCATGATGTTATAGTATATGATTAAGAAGCATGATAAGTGACGTGGGGAGAATTGAATCGAAATATATAATAAAATATAAACCAATACAACTCTTAGCCTCTTCAAATAAATTCAAGACTCCCCGCTATAGTAGTAGGGAATCAGGTTCGATCCACGAGGAAGCGAGTCAGCGGGATCCTAGTAGCGTTGAAGACACGTCCTTTATGTCCGACCAGAAGCCTCGATCTCGATGTCAGACCTCGATGTCGACCTTGGCTGTCGATGTCGTCTGCAACAGAAAACCTGCAGAAACAAAAGCGGTAGTCGATATCGACTGGTGGGGGTCGATATCGAGGTTAGTTCACGAAATCGACTGGCTCAGAAGTCTGCCAGTCGATACAGGGGTCGATTTCGACACAAAGTGGTCGATATCGATGCTTGCAGAAGTTCCCAGGAGTCTCGAGATCGACTCAGAAAACCGTCGATCTATCAGTTTTGGTCTATATCGACCTCTGCTGTCGATATCGATGTCTTTCCTGCAGTGGGTTAGTGGTTTTGTCGGCAAAGAAAAGGCCGAAGAATCAAGGATGGAAAGGAAGCAATGATCAGAAATAAGCAAAGGTGTTGGGTTTTTCGATGACTCAACGAACGTCGGGCAAATTTTAATGTAAACTCAAAGGAAAAGATCTTCCAAGGTTAAGGATTACCGCGACGACAACCATGATAGTAGAAATAAGGATCAACTAAAGATGCATGCTTTTATCATAAAGGAAAAGGCTTTCACCTAAACCGACCAATAGGAAAAGAGATTTTTCAATTACTAAACCTAATGGGTGTCTACCCTCGTCATAATTGAGTTTATAATCTTTCGAAAAGAAACCCTAATTACTACCCAAGTTTTACAACATGAGTTCCTTAAATTCGCATTTAAAGATGAAGAACAAGGTAGAAGGAGATAAAAGATACATTCTTTAACGACACACTTACCTTACCATCATGGCTATCGTCGGGCTCACCCCGACCCTAGAAGAAAGGGGAACTACTCACTCATGTTGATCGTAGACATGTCTGGAATTGAAATAACTTGCATAAATGGAAAATTTCGAATCTTTACAATCTCAACGCCAACTATCGTAAGCGCTTGAAACTTTAAAGCTCGAAAACCTAACTATCTATTGTCTATTGTTCTTGTCTTCGATGAGTCTATGATTGGATGCCTAACAAATCAGCCCTTAAGGCTTTATTTATAGGCTACTAATCCTCGCTATCCGAGGATTGTAACTTCTATCTAAACTAATAACTCTATCCGAACAATTAGGATAGGTCTTTTATTTTGATAAAACATAAAGGAAAAGATAACAAACAACTGCTAATATCTAAAAGAACGAGATAACTCATGGCTTCGATGATAGACTTCAAAATCCGAGTCTCAAAATCGGATTTATCTTCTGTCGATGTAGGGTCGATATCGACACCAGAGGTCGATATCGAGGCTTGTGTTTCTGCTCGACTTGTCCCACTCCAGTCGATGTCCATGACGATGGTCGATATCGATGCATGTGTGTCGATATCGAGGCTTCTAGTCTGGTTTGTGTGGTTATCTCGACACTCAGAAGTCGTGTCGAATTCCAAGGTCGATATCGATGCTTCCAGTCGATATCGACCTCTTCTCAGCTTCACTTGGCTTGCCCGTTTTGACTCCGATTTCATCGAATTCCTGCATGGTTAGCTCAAAACTCGTGTAGACTCTATTTCTTTCACTTTAGCTCATTCTTACACGAGATCATATGCTTTTGAAACTTTTGTTCGGAAATCAAATGAAATATGAAGTCAAAAGATGCAATAAACAATAGTACAATTATGTACATCAAAACACCCCATACTTAGACTTGCTTGTCCTCAAGCAATAACCAAGCAATAACCAACACCTACAACACACCCTTCAAGTCTTTGCCTTTGTCAAAAGCAACATCATAAGCGGTAGCAAAGTAAAGCAAGTGAATTTAACGTCATAGCACATATTTTGGCGATCCATAGGCATATGCAATTTTAATCCAACCTCACAGGGATAATGTGTTTGCACTCAACTCTCATGTGTTTAGGCTATGAAGATCACTCTCAACTCAATTCCATATACAATCTCATAAATATTGTAATTTATAAAAATCCACTTCGCAACCAATTATGAAAATGCAATAAGAATCATCAGGAGGACTTTCGCTCAATGGAAGACTTCATAGAAGACTACATTCGGCGGGGTTGTAATGGGGCTTGGTATGAAATAAAAGGTATGGAATTATTTGGCTATGTGGTGCTTTTCAAATTCGGGAATCAAGACTCCTAAATCTCAACACTTGCATTACCCAAACCATAACTCTTCAATATAATGCCCTTAAAGATGCATTCCATCAACCCTTCTTCCAAGTTCTAATACACCTCTCAAAAATATAACATTCGTATGAATAAAAAAACTTAAGGATTTTGGCTCATGCACTTTATATATATATACATATATTTTTTTCGGATTTTTTTTTTTTCGAACATAATACTAAATCTATGTGCATTTATATGGTGAGCCAAAACATCCTTTTACAAATTATGACAAAATGTAAATATGTACCATCCTATAATTTCCTTGCTTACAACTAGACATTATGCTCTTTTCTTTCCACAAGGCATTAGTTCCAACCAATCTTAAGTCTTAATTCCCAAATGGGGGTCATGCTCAATTTGGCTAGGGATAATTTTGTGGAGTTTGCAATTCAGGCTCAGGCTAATGTTCTGGCTTCAAGCAGGGATAATGCAGGGTAGGTAAAGAGAGGATAGAAATGGCTTAAAAGATGCCTCCATCATTTAATTCTCGTAAACATAAACATATATATGCATTGGTTTTGAATAACTATTACAACATTTAGAGATGCATAGGAAGAGTAAATTCACTCAAGAAAGCGGAGGGATTTTTGATGTTCTCCCTATAGGTCAAAATTCTCACAAGGACAATTTTTGTTGGATTTGCTTTTTAGCCTAGGATCATATGTGCTCAATTTCATCACAAGTTCACAATCTACATAAAAATTTAAAGACTTAGGCTAAACCATCCAAATATGTCATAGGGTTTACATGATCAAGTCAGCTATTGAGTTTTCATCATAGGACATCTAAGTAGGGAAAAAATAAATTTAAAAATAAAGATCCATTTTTTGTATTTTTGACATTTTTCTATTTTTTTGGATTTTTGACTTTTTATAATCTCAACAAAATTAAAAAAAAACTTTAAAATGCATAAATGTTAAATATGATGCAGTGCATACAAGTAGAATGTAAATAAAATACACGCCAAGTTTGCCAAATTTTAAACCCTACCACAACCAGATAAAGCAGTTTATAATGTCCAAGTTCAATCCCCACCCCATACTTAAAGATTACAGTGTCCTCACTGTTAGAAAAATAAAGTAAAGGGAAGGATCACTCACACTCACTTACGCTAGATGTATATCACTGCTCAGGGGGCGGGGGAGGTGGCAACAGCAAGGGCCAGCCCTGTGTAGGAACTGTCCCTGAGTAGTCTGTCGGGGCGGCCTGTGGGAAAGTGGAAGGTCCAGCCTGCTGATCGAAGGAAAAGCCCATATATGAGCCCAAACCCTCGAGGAACCTCCCATAGCGTCGCTGCTCCTCGCGCATCTCAGAGACGGAGAGCTCCAGCCTAGTAAAGCGGGCAGACATGTCTTCCTGCCAATCAGTGGTGTAGGCAGGCTGGAAGGGAGGAGGAGGTGGAGGTACATAGCTATGGTGGCTATGGTGACTGTGGTGGCTGTGGTGGCTGTGGTGGCTGTGGTGGGACCCCTGCGGGCCCTCTCCTCCCCCAACCGCATCATCTCTGGCGTCATCATCGTCGTTGCCATCCATGCCACCCTGGTAGGCTGGGGGCTGCTCAGCTCCGTCGGAATGGGGATCTGCGTCCCAGGACATAGCATCCACCTCGGGCTCGTGGTTGTAGAGCGGGGGTCTCCTCCGTAGGGTGGGGTCAGCGGTCGGATCTATATCCGTATGATATGGTTGCCCAGTCCAAGACTGGTACCAATCAGGGATATACAACAGATCCATGAAATCGTGTCGCAGGCGCATCCCCGTTTGGGGGTGTCTCCATCCCTGGGCCCTTGTTGCGATGACTCCGCCCTGTCGCAATACCGCCGCGTCTAGGTACGTGAGCTGGTAGGCCGTGTACCGTTCAGTGTGGACACCGAGAGCCTCAGCGAGGATGGCCACCATGCCGCCGTCCAAGATGTCTGTAGAGACCGTTCGTCTGCGGTCTACGATATGCTCGAGCCAGGAGTGGAGGTATGGTAGAGGGTCATCCTCGAAAAGCATCCTCCGTAGTGTCTCCGTCTCACGGTGTGTCGGGCGACGGAGCTCAGGCCTGGCCCAAAGGGTACTCGCCAGGATCCTCAAGATCACCCTAAAAAGTGGGCTCACAACCCTAGATGTGAAGGAGTCTGTAGGGGCAGGGTAGGGTATACCTGATATGTAACTCCAGATGACATTGGGGTCGTGGACCCTGAAGGCGGCTGAAGTGTGGATGAACCCAAAAATATCGCTCATCTCCTCGAGCGATAGTCTGTGTCGCCTGTTGCCGAGCTGGAAGATGACTCGGCGGCTAGTCGAAGTGCGCTCGGGAACCTCCAATGTGGCCATAAACTCCCCAGTGAGAACGGGGTAGTGGGCCTCCAGGGGCTCGATCAGCCTGTGTAGAGAGACGTTCTCAAACGCCTCCTGAACGCCTGGATGAAATCCTAGCTGGATCATGTCAGGGAGATGGTACCATCGTGCCCTGGTGGCTCGGGGAATCAACTCCTCAGCAAGGGAGCGCTGCTGATCATCCTCAATGCGGAGCGCGTCCTGAGGGATGTTCTTGGCTCTAACCATCGTCTACAAAAGAAGCCAATACCAAAGATAACATTCCCTTTGATTAAAATGGGGAGAACCCCATACTTAGGTTCTAATTATGCTAGAAATTTTGTAAAGGTAAATGTCTAAGTGGAAGAAAGTACACAATTTCTTAAAGTTTTAACACAAAGGAACCTTATGACATAAATAAGTGTTGCCTAAAAAAAATCAGTTTTCAAACTATATAAAAAATCATAATATAAACCCCCTAAAAAATCAGATTTACAAAATCAGCCCATATATATATAAAATTCAGATTCCTAGCCCAAACTTATGAAAAATTCAGATTATTGCCCCGCATGAATTTATAAAAGTCAGATTTCTCCCTAATATATATATAAATCAGATTTCATGCCCATGTATAAACAAAACACAGATTCATAGCCCCACATATATATAAAAAAAATTTCATGCCGTACAAATACTCTTTCCCGCGCAATCTACGTTCAAAACCTAAACACCCAATATGAAATTTCTTCCCAATCAACTAATTAAATCAGAAAAAAATAGAGGAAGGGTGAAAAATCATACCAGAAGGGTGTTGGAATTAGGAGAGAAAGAGGCAAGCAACCGCAAAATCGAGAGAGAAAACCGACTGTCGACAGGGGGTGTCGATATCGATGCCCAGGGTCGAAATCGACCAGAGCCTGTGTGTTATCGGGGCTGCTGGTGGCTGTGGTTGGACCTCCGGTGGCGTGGGGCGGCCGGATCTGGCGATTCTTGGCCGGCAACGTATAGATCTGGGCAAAGAGGGTTGAAAACGAGGGAGAGAGAGGGGGCTAGGTCGAGGAAGAGAGGAGGGGATCTTGTGGTTGCGGGTGTTGCTGCACAGGACGAGGAAGGGTGTGGTGACAGTGGGTGGGTGTGGTGGTTGCGGCGATGGGAGGCTGTGGGGAGGGTGATCGGAGGGAGAGGGATGAAGAGGAAGAGGGGCGGCTAGGGTGTCGAAAATGGGAGGGGGGTGTCGAAGTCGGGTCGTATAAAGGGGATGAAAACCCCAAAAATTAAAAACTGAAAGAAATTAAATTCTGACCTGGCGTACCTCCATCTGTAGTCGATATCGACCTTAGAGGTCGATATCGACCCCCCTTCTGCATCCGTTTAACACGTCCTGTTACTCCTTCTGTCGGCTGATCGATATCGACCATATAGGTCGATATCGACCTCTCTTCTGGGCTGGATTTCTTTGTTGACTTTAGATAGAACAGCCACTAATGATCTCAAAAATATAAAATAAACAAAAAACTAAAAGAAAAAGAAAAAGGAAAAGAACGGGTTGCCTCCCGAAAGCGCTTGAGTTTAAGTCGCTAGCTCGACATACTTCCCTTTTTGCGCTAGTTCAACGCCAAGGTGGCGCGAATCTCTTCCTCTGGGTCCTCCTTGTCATAATATTTCTTTACTCGGTGGCCATTTACCTTAAAGGTTGATCCATCGTCGCAAAATAACTCCACCGCTCCATGAGGGAATACTTTATGAACCTTGAAAGGTCCGCTCCATCTTGTCCTTAGTTTCCCTGGAAATAAGCGAAGCCTAGAATTGAAAACAAGGACTTTGTCACCTACCTCATATGTTTTTGGCACCAACTTCCTATCATGCCATTTCTTAGTGCGCTCTTTGTAGATTTCGGCATTCTCATATGCCTTTAGGCGCAACTCTTCCAAGGCTTGTAAGTCAATGAACCTCCTCCTTCCCGCTTCGTCGAAATCCATGTTAAGCTCCTTAAGAGCCCATATTGCTTTATGTTCAAGTTCAACGGGCAAGTGACATGACTTACCATATACCAAGTTATAGGGAGTTGTGCGAAGCGGTGTTTTATAGGCCGTTCGGTAGGCCCAGAGCGCATCATCCAGTTTGGACGACCAATCTTTCCTTGAGCGGGAAACCGTCTTCTCCAAGATGGCTTTGATTTGGCGATTTGAGACTTCTACTTGACCGCTAGTTTGAGGGTGATAGGGTGTTGCCACCCTATGGTTTACCCCATACTTAGCTAAAAGAGCTTCAAAGCCTCTCTCAATGAAATGCGAGCCACCATCTGAAATAAGGACTCTAGGAACACCAAAACGAGGAAAGATGTTAGTTTTCATAAACTTAGAGACTACCTTCGCGTCGTTGGTCCTAGTTGCTACAGCCTCCACCCATTTAGAGACATAGTCCACCGCTACTAGAATGTATTTGTAGGGGCCTGAAGCAGGGAAGGGTCCCATGAAGTCAATGCCCCATACATCAAATAGTTCGACCTCTAAAATGCCTGTGAGTGGTGTCTCATTCCTCCATGTGATATTACCTGCACGTTGACACTCATCACAAGAGGTTACATAGTTTTGCACATCCTTGAAAAGGTTAGGCCAATAAAAACCACATTGAAGAATTTTCGCCGCGGTCTTGAATCCCTTAGCATGACCTCCTGTAGGGAGAGAATGACAATGGTGAATCACGCTCTCTATCTCGTCCTCCGGGATACAACGTCGAAAGATATGGGCTTTCCCTTGTTTGAATAAATAGGGTTCATCCCAATAATATTGTTTGACGTCGTGCAAAAACTTCTTCCTTTGTTGCGAAGTTAGGCTTGAAGGAATCTCGCCTCCTACAATATAGTTAGCAAAATCCGCATACCAAGGTACCTTCGCCCTTCTTACAGCAAATAGATCATGTAAAGGACTAGAAGGAGGTGTAAAGAAGAAATCCTCACCGAGTCTTACCTTTTCGTCACCTTCGGAGGGCTTTGAAGGTGGTCGATATCGACTTGCTGGGGTCGATATCGACTGGTCGGCATCGACAGGCTTAGTCGACATGGGCTTCTCGATATGGGTCCTCGATGTCGACGTCTGGAGGTCGATTTCGACCTCTGCAATGGACAACCTGTGATCAAAATTGGTCGACATCGATGCAAGCTTTACCTTTGGGGCAGTCGATATCGACCTGCTGGGGTCGATATCGAGTGGTTCTTCTGCCCGACTTACCTCTTGCCTCATTAAGTGCTCGTCGGGGCGGGAGTCATTGATTGGTATGTTTTCATGTGACTCTTCCAGAAGCCCTATGGGTAGCCGTGAAAGATGATCGGCTACGGAGTTCTCCGTTCCTTTCTTGTTTTTAAGCTCAACGTCGAACTCTTGTAGTAGGAGTACCCATCGTAGAAGCCTAGGTTTAGCATCCTTCTTTGCCATTAAGTACCTAAGAGCTGCATGGTCAGTATGAACAATAACCTTAGAGCCCACTAGGTATGAGCGGAACTTCTCAAAAGCGAAGACCACCGCCAAGAACTCCTTTTCCGTCGTGGTGTACTTTGTTTGAACGGCATCCAGAGTCTTGCTTGCATAGTAGATGGCATGAAGCTTTTTGTCTCTCCTTTGTCCTAGGACAGCGCCTACGGCATAATCGCTTGCGTCGCACATGATCTCAAAAGGTTGCGACCAATCGGGTGATTGAATGATTGGGGCGGATATGAGGGCCTCCTTCAACCTGTTGAAAGCTTCAAGACAATCACTAGAAAATGCAAACTTAACATCCTTCATTAGTAGGTTAGTTAATGGTTTGGCAATTTTAGAAAAATCTTGAATAAACCTCCTATAGAAACCCGCGTGACCAAGGAAGCTTCTTATGTCTTTAATTGATGAAGGTGGTGGTAATTTTTCAATGAGTTCTATTTTTGCCCTGTCTACCTCAATTCCCCGTTTAGAGACTTTGTGGCCTAGCACAATCCCCTCCCTTACCATAAAGTGGCACTTTTCCCAATTGAGAACCAAGTTTGTCTCTTCACATCGTGCAAGTACCCTGCGAAGGTTAGCAAGACAAGTATCGAAAGTAGTGCCATAAACAGAGAAGTCATCCATAAATACCTCCACGATGTCCTCAATCATGTCGGAGAAGATAGCCATCATACATCTTTGAAAGGTAGCAGGGGCATTGCAGAGCCCAAATGGCATTCTCCTATATGCAAAAGTCCCATAGGGACAAGTGAAGGTGGTCTTTTCTTGATCGTCAGGATGAATAGGGACCTGCCAAAAACCAGAATATCCGTCCAGGTAACAAAAATAATCATGTTCGGCAAGTCTCTCTAATACTTGATCAATAAAAGGAAGGGGAAAGTGATCCTTGCTAGTGGCATTGTTGAGTTTCCTGTAGTCAATGCACATTCGCCAACTAGTTGTGATTCGCTTTGGCACAAGCTCGCCTTTCTCATTCTCCTCAACGGTCATTCCGCCCTTTTTAGGCACCACATGGACTGGGCTCACCCATTCGCTGTCGGAGATGGCATAAATGATTCCTGCATCCAGCATGCGCATGATCTCCTTCTTCACCACCTCTCTCATGTTGGGGTTGAGCTTCCGTTGGTGTTCTATAGATGCCTTATGATCATCCTCAAGGAGGATTCTATGCATACAAGTAGCAGGTGAAATACCTTTTATGTCCTCAAGAGAGTATCCAATAGCCTTACGATGAGCACGAAGTACTTCCATAAGCTTATCTACTTCTTGTGTGGTTAGTGAAGCATTGATAATTACAGGGAAAGTAGAATTTGCACCAAGAAACTCATACCTAAGTGTGTTGGGTAGAGGCTTAAGCACCGGAGAGGGGCCTTGTGGGATAAGGATTGGCTCTACCTCTTCCGTCTTCATAATCTCACCAAGGTAATCCGTCTCAATTCTCTTGATAGAAGTCCCTAAATCAGTTATAGGAGTCGGTGTAGACCAAACATAGAGTGATGCTAACTTTCATTTGGACTCTTCAAAATATTCCTGCAGAAAGAAGGTCGAGGGCGAGTAGGAATAATCAATATCGACTGAGAGTTCAGCACATACCTCGGCTTCGGAGCTGTTTGGCGTCAAGTGGTAAAGGTCGATTTCGACTTCTGATGTCGATATCGACTGGTCGATTTCGACCTCTTCTGTCGACATGGGCTGGTCGATTTCGCCTGTAAGAGAAGAAGGGAGAACTTGACTTACTGAGTGTGTCGATGTCGACTGAGGGCGCTCGATATCGAGTGGATTGGTCGATGTCGACCTGTCTTCGTCGATATCGACTTCGTCTTCGAGCTCCATGGATAGAGCATCGTCGAATATTTCCTTATCACTCGTGCATGTAGCCAGGAACTCTTCAATATCCTCGTCGGTAAGCTCCTCTGCAGCTAGGGCTAGGGCCTCTTCAGGAGTTAGGGCCCTTTCCGTCGGTTCTTTGCAATCCATGATGCTAGTGTAGACCGACTTGATTTCCATACCATTAACTTCCTTCATTGTGGGGTTGAAGGAGAATTCAATGACTTCGTTCCCTATAGTAAAGGTTAGTAATCCTCTACGTACATTAATATTGGCATCCGCAGTAGCTAAGAAAGGCCTACCAAGGATGATAGGTACAATAGGATCTTCAGGCATGTCCAATACAATGAAATCAGTAGGCACAAAGAATTTACCTACCTTTACAGGGACGTCATCAACTATACCTGTGGGTCTGACGAATGAATTATCAGCCATATATAGTTTCATATCCACAGGTTCAAGTGCTCCAATGCTCACCTTTTGCCAAATAGAGAGAGGCATGAGACTTACACTTGCCCCTAGGTCACATAGGGCTTTGTAGCGATGTTGGCCAAGTCCCACGGTGATTGCAAATTTCCCTGGATCGCTCCTCTTCTCAGGGAAATCCATCTTTGAGCATTCCTCTGCGATCTCTGCCATGGATCGCTTCTTGCTAAGGATGTCTTTTAAGAATCGAACATAGGCGGGCATCTCGCTTAGGGCTTCTGTAAGAGGGATAGTAATGTTCAGTCCTTGGAGAATCTTTACAAAGCGCCTAAACTTGCTTTGAGTGGGGTCCTTCAATGCTTTGGAAGGGAAGGGTAGCGTCTTCTTTGGCGGAGAAGCCAAAACGGTGGTCGGAGGAGCCCGCTGAACCTCGATGTCGACAGGAGGGTGGTCGATATCGACCGGTAGGGTCGATTTCGACCTATGTTGTTCTCTCTCAGGTTCTGCAGTGTCATCGACGTCGGCGAAGGGGTCGACAGTGGTGTCGATATCGACCTCAGGGTCGACATCGACTGGGTTGTCGATGTCGACAGGCTCTGTTACTTCTTCCTCCGTCGCCTTTTGTAGCTTGTGAACTTTGGTGCCACTCCTTAGTTGCATGGCTGCAATGTGTCCTGACCCGGATTGCCCCTTAGGATTGGTAGTTGGTTGCCCAGGGAATGTTCCAGACGGTCTAGGGATTTGTGCCGCCAATTGACCCAGTTGGGTCTCTACGTTCTTCTTCCAAATGTCCATCTCTCCAATCCTTGTTGTAAGGTGATTGAGTTGAGAGTGGATAGTATGGTTGGATTGATCATTCTTAGCTTGGTTCCGCCTTATCTCATCCAATACAAGTTGAAGATCATCCTTCTTTTGGTCTCTCTCAGGGTGCCTAGGAGCTCTATAGAGTGGGGGGTCCCTAGGGTTAACCTGGTTCCGTTGTGGTTGTTGGAACCTTTGGTCTCCCCAATATTGGCGATTGGGACCCCTCATGAAGTTGGCTTCCTCATGAGTCTCTGCTAGTTGCACTTGCTCAGCATGGGGACACTCAATGGTAGTATGTCGTTGTGATCCACATTCGATGCAATCCTGGTTTGCCGATAGGATTCTCACTTGTTTCTGGAGCTTTCTAAGTTGATCCCTATGAAATTGTTCTTTTACATCCGGATCGATCACCTTAGAGGGTTCGTACAATGGCATAGATGGGGCAGGCCTAGACGATGATGGTGCGTCGGAAGCCTCAGGAGTCCCATATGTATTGTCAAATTCCACCAGCCTTTCAATGGTTTCCCAAGCCTCTTGGGGAGCGAGTTCAAGGTAGCCATAGGCGGTGTATGTGTTGATCCTCTCCTTGGTTGCAGCGTCAAGAGCATTGTATATGATCTCCTGGATGACGTACGGTGGTTGGCCATGCGTCGGGCATGATCGTAGGAGGTCCTTGTACCTCTCCCAAACAGTTGCCAGAGCCTCACCAGGCTTTTGTTTGAAAGCCGTGATTTTCTGTCGGATCAGCGCCGTCTTAGAAGGAGGAAAGAACTTGTTGAGAAACGCGTCCTTGACTTCATTCCAGGTGCGGAGCGATCTTGGGGCTAAGCTTTCCAACCACTGCAATGCTTTTCCTGTAAGAGACCAGCGAAATGCTTTCAGTTGAACATACTCAAGACTTTGTCCATCAGCAATTGTATCACAGAGGTCTAAGAAGGTTGATATATGTGCCATAGGGCATTCGTTAGGTTTCCCTTCATATTGATGCCTTCTTATTTCAGTTAAAAAATTTGGCTTAATTTCAAAATTAGAAGTAGGGATTAGAATAGCCGATTCAGGCACTGTGAGCGATGGGTGCAAGTATTGCTTAGCATTCCGGGAGAGGGCGTTGATTTGAATCTCATATCGTCTCCTGGCTTCCTCCTCCCTGTCAGCACGCTCTCTTAGTGCCGCTTCTCTGGTAGCGTAATCCTCTACTTGCTTCCTTAAGCGTTCAATTTGTTGTGCCTGGGTCTCGTTGTCCGCCATGATTCTTTGGACTCGAGATCTTAGGTGGAGAAAGCGTTCTGGTTCGTCTAGTCCTTCAAATTCAGGTTGGTCACCAGTACGTCGCATACACCTATAAAATAACACTAAAAAGAACCGTGAAAATAAACTACTAGGGCGCGATTGATAGCTTCCCCGGCAACGGCGCCAAAATTTGACGTGGGGAGAATTGAATCAAAATATATAATAAAATATAAACCAATACAACTCTTAGCCTCTTCAAATAAATTCAAGACTCCCCGCTATAGTAGTAGGGAATCAGGTTCGATCCACAAGGAAGCGAGTCAGCGGGATCCTAGTAGCGTTGAAGACACGTCCTTTATGTCCGACCAGAAGCCTCGATCTCGATGTCAGACCTCGATGTCGACCTTGGCTGTCGATGTCGTCTGCAACAGAAAACCTGCAGAAACAAAAGCGGTAGTCGATATCGACTGGTGGGGGTCGATATCGAGGTTAGTTCACGAAATCGACTGGCTCAGAAGTCTGCCAGTCGATACAGGGGGTCGATTTCGACACAAAGTGGTCGATATCGATGCTTGCAGAAGTTCCCAGGAGTCTCGAGATCGACTCAGAAAACCGTCGATCTATCAGTTTTGGTCGATATCGACCTCTGCTGTCGATATCGATGTCTTTCCTGCAGTGGGTTAGTGGTTTTGTCGGCAAAGAAAAGGCCGAAGAATCAAGGATGGAAAGGAAGCAATGATCAGAAATAAGCAAAGGTGTTGGGTTTTTCGATGACTCAACGAACGGCGGGAAAAATTTTAATGTAAACTCAAAGGAAAAGATCTTCCAAGGTTAAGGATTGCCGCGACGACAACCATGATAGTAGAAATAAGGATCAACTAAAGATGCATGCTTTTATCATAAAGGAAAAGGCTTTCACCTAAACCGACCAATAGGAAAAGAGATTTTTCAATTACTAAACCTAATGGGTGTCTACCCTCGTCATAATTGAGTTTATAATCTTTCGAAAAGAAACCCTAATTACTACCCAAGTTTTACAACATGAGTTCCTTAAATTCGCATTTAAAGATGAAGAACAAGGTAGAAGGAGATAAAAGATACATTCTTTAACGACACACTTACCTTACCATCATGGCTATCGTCGGGCTCACCCCGACCCTAGAAGAAAGGGGAACTACTCACTCATGTTGATCGTAGACATGTCTGGAATTGAAATAACTTGCATAAATGGAAAATTTTGAATCTTTACAATCTCAACGCCAACTATCGTAAGCGCTTGAAACTTTAAAGCTCGAAAACCTAACTATCTATTGTCTATTGTTCTTGTCTTCGATGAGTCTATGATTGGATGCCTAACAAATCAGCCCTTAAGGCTTTATTTATAGGCTACTAATCCTCGCTATCCGAGGATTGTAACTTCTATCTAAACTAATAACTCTATCCGAACAATTAGGATAGGTCTTTTATTTTGATAAAACATAAAGGAAAAGATAACAAACAACTGCTAATATCTAAAAGAACGAGATAACTCATGGCTTCGATGATAGACTTCAAAATCCGAGTCTCAAAATCGGATTTATCTTCTGTCGATGTAGGGTCGATATCGACACCAGAGGTCGATATCGAGGCTTGTGTTTCTGCTCGACTTGTCCCACTCCAGTCGATGTCCATGACGATGGTCGATATCGATGCATGTGTGTCGATATCAAGGCTTCTAGTCTGGTTTGTGTGGTTATCTCGACACTCAGAAGTCGTGTCGAATTCCAAGGTCGATATCGATGCTTCCAGTCGATATCGACCTCTTCTCAGCTTCACTTGGCTTGCCCGTTTTGACTCCGATTTCATCGAATTCCTGCATGGTTAGCTCAAAACTCGTGTAGACTCTATTTCTTTCACTTTAGCTCATTCTTACACGAGATCATATGCTTTTGAAACTTTTGTTCGGAAATCAAATGAAATATGAAGTCAAAAGATGCAATAAACAATAGTACAATTATGTACATCAATAAGTTCTTAAATGTTGAAGTTGTACAGATCCAAAATTTTTCAAATATTATTCTATGAATTATAATTTAACCTCAGTATTAAATTTATGAGATTCCGAAAAATTTCAAAATCTCCGTCCTCGATCCAAATGATTTCTATTTTATTCAAACGCAATTTTTGACATATATTTAGATTCGATTTAAAAACATATCTACTCTGCTTTCCTATACCGAGACTTGAAGATATTTTTCGGGTTCCAAGCTAAGAGATGAATACTGTGTTGAACCTATTGAGAGGAGTGTAACAACTTTCATGACAAATTATAAATTAAATAAAAGTGTTGGGTTGAATTTTGTTATTTTTTGGATAGAATTTTTATAAATAAAAAATAATGGATGATTTTGTGATTTCCCACAATTTAATTTTAACCCTAATCTGTGGGTATATATATATATGCCTTTACAACCCTTAGGAGTCACTATTCATCCCCTTCCTCCTAATTTTCAGACCTCCAGCCGCCACCCTCTCTTTCTCCTTCATTTTGGTATGAGCCGCCATTTTCACTGCCTCTTTCCCTGGTCTACTTCAATTCTTTCCCTTCCAAATCTCCTCACACCTCGTCCCCTACCTCGCGTCTCACTCTCGCTCCTTCCGAACCTCCTCGTTCTGTCCTTGGAGACCCCGCCCTTCACTCAACCTTCCCCTTTTTCTTTCAGATCCGAGTAGCACAAGGAGCTCCCATGGCCGCCTCTCTCTCTCCCTCTCTCTCTCGGTCTTCTCTCATGTGCCCCTCGGCTCAGCTCGTCGAGCTCGTCACTGAGTCCCGACGACCCTCCTACTCCCTCTCGCAGCCAGCTCGCCACCGCCCTCGCCTCGTCTCCCTCCTCCTCCCTCTCGCTACTCCTCGTCTTCGCCCCGCTTCTGGACTGGAGGAGCTCTCAACGCTGCCCTCGCTTCAGTCGGAGGCCCGCTGTGTCATCGACCTCACCCCTTCACCTCTGTCTTTTGCCCCGCTCCTCCTCCCTCCTGTTCACTCGGAGGCATCGAGTCCCGCCTGAAGTCGATTTGGCCTTGATGCCTCGCGCTCACCGTTGTCCTGGTGCGAGGTCCTTCATCTTGTCGAGCTCGGACCTTGAACCTGTACACCCCCTTCGATCTACTTGGGATTTGGGTATATTCCTTGGGCTTGATTCTTCAACAATATCTAATTTGATTGATTCTGGGGAAATGTTTGAGTTGTGGAAATCTGAATTGGTATTTTCTTGAGAATCTGGGTTTGTGTTTTGTTTGTGGTAGGATTTGTTGAATTTGGTTAAATAATTTAATCCCCTTTTTTGCCATGTGGTTTTGCAAAACTAAGGACTGAGTCCGTAATACTATGACTTAACCCCTAATGAACCTTTAGCTAAGTAAGGTCTTCTTCAAGTTATGAGATATGTGAATTGTGGAACGATTGTCTTAGAATGGACCAATTGAGTAAACGCTCGTTATAATTGAGTTAATAGATTAAGAGTAGTATCATATACTTTTATTATTAGAATGATATAAGAATATTTAGGATAGGACTAAGTGTTTTATCCTTTAGAGTAGCTAAGATATGGCCAAGCGTATAAGGTTATATAATATTTAAGCTAGGTAATTTGGTTAGCTAGAATAATAACATGGATATTCTAATTATTTGGCTAAATAGGTAATTGTTGACTATGTGCAAAAGTTGGGTGTTATTCAAAGTGAAATTGTTTACTAAAATCTTAAAATGGATGTCTTGGGAACTTGTATACTTTGTGAATACGACTCATGAGTTGCAGTCTTGTGTAAGTATTTTAGATGCTACCAAAGTTTAAAAAGGGTTTTGAAAATGTTAAGTTATCTATTATTTGAATAAGATTTTATTATATCGTTTTGGTTCATTTGACATGATAAATCTTAGTATTTCGTGAGCGTTACTAGAGATATAATTTGATAGACTTATCTTGATAGGTGAGTTTGGAAGTAGTCTAGGATAGGTCTTGAGAAATTGTTATGGATGTTTGTGGTATTTATGAGTTATGACTTTCTCTGAATGGTTTGGTTATAATTGATCTTATAAAGAGTGTTCAAGAATGTTGATTTATCCTCGTTTAGTTTCGGATACGAAGGAATATGTGATCTTTGAAGAATTAACTTGATAAAAGAGATCCTTGTTGGCTTTTGGAGATTTTGAGAATATATGGTTGTTTGGGTAAATGATTTAAAAAAAAATCCTGAGCTTGGTTTGAAGTAAGATGGTTTGAGTAATGATCTTGAAAAGGGTTTGAACTAAGTTGGATACTTGATGGGAACAAGGTTACTTAAGATTGATGGTTATGATGAGAACGTTGGATTATTTGAATAAAATATTAGCTAGTCTTGTGATGACTTGAAAGCCTGCTTGTGTGTTAATTAAATGTGTATTGATGAGCTATTCCTTGCTTATTATTTGCTAGTGTGATTGGATGATCCTCTGAGTGGCTTGTTTGCTGGCAAATTGGATGTGAAGACTCCAGGTAAGTTTCCTACGGGAGCTTACTCAGTAACCAGGACCTCATGCCTGATGTGTCATATAGTATGTAGGTGTTGCATCTGCATAAAAGCATGTCATGTAGTATCATGCTTAGGACTTGCACTTGTGAATGAGCATCCCTATTCTTTATGCGTTTGAAAAGAGAACGGCCGTTATCTATGAGTCATTAGAGTCGTTGCTAGGGTCATTGGGGCATTCGTTTTTCATATCGATTCGGTCCCAGTCGAGTCTTATATTATGATATGGCTGCGGCGGTGACCGAGCATCCTACCTCGGAGTTGGGTACGGACATATGATGGCTGCGGCACCGACCGAGCGTCCTACCTCGGAGTTGGGTATGGACATGTATGACCCCGGAGTGGGCACAGATTGGGAGATTGGGGATATGCCACTTGGCATTCTGTGTGGATCCATTTAATTGCTTTCTGCATATATAAACTGTCAGCATGCTTGTGTGATCTAAATTCTGTACTACACTAGAACATCCTTTATTTAGGTATAGGCGTATTATATGTCCTCAGCGAGGTCTTTAGGGCCCGCATGCGTCTCTTGGTCTGACTTCGTGGATAGTTTCAGGTACCCGCTCCCTTTTGCTTGTCGATTGCTTCTATGGCGGGGTTTTCTCATGGGACGAGCGTTAATAAGATTTTGTACAACCTTGACTTTATAAATGTTTTGGTTTAGTTGGACATTTAAAAGCAATGTATATTTATATTGTTTTAAACTCGTTTTGTCTCTTTTGAGTTTCGACTAGTTGAATTAGGACAGTATTATAACTTGATGAGAATAAATAAACATCTCGTACTTGGATTGCTAAGATCTGGCAGAGGGATATTTCTTCTCTCTAAACGTAACTCGGATTTCATAATCTGGGCCGTTACAGAAGTATGATATGTTATATGACGATTAGAGTATGAATATACCTTAGAGTATGAATATGACTTATATTTATAATAATGGTGCATGATTTCTAAATGATGAGTTGAAATGATCAAATGTTGAGATTATGGGATATTAGATATTAAGATGAGATGAGATGTGAGATGGTATGCGATGCATGACGAGATTATTTGAGATGATAATGATGAATTAATGTTAAGATGCAATATTCTATGATTTCGTAAACTTATATGTGATAGTTAGGGGCGCCTTGTGTGACTGAGATATGCTTAGTGTAAATTAGAAGTAGACTCATATACATTACTTATATATGATAGGTTATCATTTGTGATGTATGACTTGATGTATACATGGATTCTGCCTTTTGCTATTCTGCCTATCCAGGTAAGTTCCTTTATGGGCTTACTCAGATTCGAAAGAGAAATCTCCTGCTTGTGATCATATGACATACTAGGTGCTTCATATGCATTTAAAGCATGCCATGTAGTATCATGCTAGGATTGCACTTGTGATGGAGCATTCGGATACTCTGTGTGTTTGAGAACAGAACGACCGTTATATGTGAGTCCTAGAGTCTTTGTTATGGTCATAGGTTAGCCCAGCTTCATCGGGTGCCCTGAGTCAGTATTGTCGATATATGAGCATGATGATGAGATAGCCCAGCACCATCGGGCATGAGCATGATGATGAGATAGCACAGCACCATCGGGCATGAGCATGATATATGATATGTTGATGAGATATGATATGCTATGATGAGATATGATATGTTGATGAGATATGATATGCTATGATGAGCATGATATATGATATGTTGATGACATATGATATGCAGTACGGAAATTTAAATCACACTAGCATGCTCCTAGTTGGAAGAATATGATGAGATAGCACAGCACCATCTGTACTAACGGGAAGAGGTGCAGAGGTAGGAGAGGGATATGCCACTTGGCATTCTTTGGGCGCCCTTACAGTTGTTCTGCATATTCTTCCAACTAGGAGCATGCTAGTGTGACTTAAATTTCTGTACTGCATTAGAGCATCTTTATTATAGGTATAGCGTATGTGTATGCTTGCTTGTGGGACAGAGTGCGTTGGGGGGACTCGGTCTGACCACGCTCGCACAAATTATTTTTAGGTATGCTTGTTTTATGTTCCTATGGCGTGGGAATCCCCCGGGGGAATGCGAAGAACAGGACTAACCCACTAACTTGGCTAAAGGCTTTCTTGAATCTATTTTTTATGGATTTGGTTTTGACCCAGCCTTGCCCTGGAAAGTTGTACTTTAATTCCGCTTTCACAGTTTCTTTCAAATGCATTTCCGCGACTTCGATTGATTGGGGTTCGAAATCCCCGCTTTAAATACTGATCTTTAGAGGTTTGAGACCTCGACCCGTACCTGAATTGCAACATCAGAACGAATGTATCCAACCTTCAAAACGTATCTCGGATATTTATATTCGGGTCGTTACAATTATATAAAAATAAGTATGTTTCATTTTTTTAAATAATGGAAACAGATTTGGTACACCAAGCATATCTAGCTATATATCTCAGTGTATAGCAAAGGATAGACAAGTAGGTAACACAGTAACAAACAAATTAAATGATCCTAAAGAATGCAAACACATAAACTAGACAAGTTAAAATGATTCTTAAGAATGTGAACATTTCTTGATTGAATGAAAATCAAGAAACATTTGTGTGAATTTGGTGAGAAGAGAATACGAAGAGGAGATGGCGAAGGGCGGGAATCTGGAGCCCCAAAGGGAGATTTCTCCAAACTATTTTTCTTATTTCTCTAACAGGTAACAACTGTAACAACTAACAACCCCACATGAAATGTATATATTCTAGTGCATAAGCCTATACAATAATTGTACTTAGTTAGAATATACACATTTATATATCAATCCGCTCCGCATCTTGCCGACAATCCTGTGTTCCACGAACGGACGAATCACATTCGTGTTGACTGTCACTTCATTCGTGATATGATTCTAGATGGTTTCATTTGAACTGCTCATGAACTTCTGACATTTTTACTAAATTGTAACATGTGTTCTAGAGTCCTCATTCGTCCAATTGACATGTATAAATATGCGTTGGAAAGCTCTTTTCGAGGACACAACTATCATAAAGACATCAAAGTTGTAATGTTTTTTATCCCACGCCATAGGAATTGAATGGTACTAACATACTCCAATAAACAAACCGCCAAAGTAAGCAACATACATTACTCCCAAACTAGATGAAGAAGGCATTTGATCATTGCATAAGTGAGCGTAGAGACCTTGTCATGAGTCCTCGTATCTAAAGCAACCAAGACGTTACATGGAGAGTGAACTATCAATTACTCGATCCTATGGTGCTCAATCGGGCTTGGATCAAGCTTAGTTTGTTGCATTAATTCGCTTGTAAATCAACCAATCAAGCAATTACATGGAGTTTTAAAAGAAAAAAATAATAAATAAGAAAGAAAAAAAGGAAACCATACAAACATCAATTTTTGAAATCCATAACATCTTGTTTTTAATTTAATCATAAACCTCAATTATTTCTTGTTCAACCTAAAGCCTAAAATTAGTTCGGAGCATGGGTCAGACTGGACTCACTTGTGTAAAGACCCAAAATTTTAAAATATTATTTTATGACTTATGATTTAAATTAAATAATAAATTTCTGAGAATTTCGAAAATCTCCATCCTTGATCAAAATGATTTTTTTTCTTTCGAAGCAAATCCAGACATATATTTAAATTCGATTTAAAAACAAATCTATTCCGCTTTCACATACCTAAACTTGTAAATATTTTTTTTTCAGATTTCGAGCGAATGGATGAATATTGTTTTGAACCTATTGAGATGAGTGTGACCATTTTATGACATTTCTAGTTTAAATAGAGATTGTTGGGTCGAATATTGCTATTTATTGGGGTATAAATTTTATTAAAACAGGAATAGCGGAATGATTTTGTAGTTTTTCTAAATATAAAGCTAAACACTAATTGTCCGGATATATAAACTCCATATCCACCCCCACCCCCTATCCACTTTCATATTTGTGAGGAGCCGCCCTTGTTCACCTTCTTCTTCTTTGGATCTGAGCTCATTCCTACTCCCTCCTCCTGCTCACTCGAACCCGAGCTTTCAAGCTCTGTTTCCATGGCTGCCCTTCGCCTCCTCCTTCAACCTCCGCCCATCCTCCTTCTTTCCTCGAGCTCACGATCGACTATGGTAGCTTCTTCCTCCTCCTTGCTCTTTGTCGCTCTCGCCCATCCGCTCTCCCTCTCTCTGTTGTCTCGTTCTCGTTCTCGCTCTCTATCGTTGCGGACCTAAAGGCACCGGATTCACTCGACCTGGCGCTCTCTTCCTCCTCTCACTTAAGGACTGAAGAATGCCGCCATTGTTGCCGTCATTGTCACCTCGTGGGAGCCGCTTGCGCCGACAACACTACAGAGGGACTCCGGACTCCCCTCCCTTACCGGAGCTAGGAAATCCGACGTCGGAGCCCATGAACCTGCACACCGCCTAGTCACTGACGTCGGATGGACCAGACCATCTAGAGTCGATCGGAGAGCAGCCCTCTCCTCCTTTATTCAGTCTCCGCTCAACAGCCCCAACCTCTGAAGCCGCTCCGACCTGTTATCGACCACACCAAGGAGTCGAGCAGTCTCGGCTGAACTGCGAGCCTACACCTTTCCCGGCGTGTGAACAAATAAGTAACTCAATGGACATAATTAATAGATAGCTTAGACTAAGCCATTAGATCAACTACTTGTTGCTTGAGTTGGATTAAGATTTGCATAAATGAATACGATTGTTAAAATGTTATAAGAGTACATATAAGGTATCTTGATAACTCGTAATGCTTATAAACTTAATAGTGGTGACTCATGAGTTGTGACGTTATTTGATTGTGTTTAAATTGATTAAATAGTTTGACTAGAATATCCAAGCTATAGAATGAGAATTCCATAATATTGTTTGTAGATAGATGACTTGGATATAATTGAATTTAACGAGTGATGAGTGATCTATTTGGTAATAACTAGACAATGAATATGTTGGCTTGTGAGTGTGGGATATTAATAATTATAAGGGAGGGTCTTGCTCAATAAGTGTGGTATAACTTGAGACATGGTAATATGAAGTCTTGTAATGTATACGTTGAGTAAAAAGGTAAGAGATTATATATCTTGGCTTGATAAGTGTTTTGACGAGCCCCTTAGAGTATAAATATGTTGTAGGTGTAAAAGATGAGAACAAATAGGACTTGTTTGGAGAAAGAAATTAAGTGCAAGTATTGTTTCGATTGTTTACCGTTTGATTTATCGGTTAGGTCAACTTGATCACTTGATGTGTGTGTATATATTTATATATCCTGAGTAATTGATATATCTAGATAAGTTGTTATAGTGTGAAATTACTTGGTGTATTAATGTGTAAAGTACCATGAATATGCTCACAATGAAATCTTTGCAAGGAAGCAAATTGAGGTTCATATTAAGAACATCTTTTATGTGAAATATCCTACTTGCATGGTTACTTGACAGCATAATCATGTTAGTGAATTTTATGAAGTGCAATGCTTAATTATTTGGATAAACATATGAGTGATATTATGTGATCTCTCGGCTTATAAATACTTGATGGGATCAAGGTTAATTGCGAATGATGGTCATGTTGAGAATGCATGATTACTTGGATAAAATGTTATTTAGTCATGTGATGACTTGAATGCCTATTGGTGTGTTGATGAAATATGTATTGATGAGTCATTCCTTGCTTATTACTTGCTAGTGTGATGGGATGGTTCTCTAAGTGGCTTAATTGCGGATGGATGATTTTCTGGGTGGCTTGTTTGATGGCTAATTGGATGTGAAGACTCCAAGTAAGTCCTCCGAAGCTTGCTCAAGTGATTGGACCTCGTGCATGATGTGTCATATAGTATGTAGGTGTTGCATATGCATAAAAGCATGCCATGTATTATCATGCTTGGGACTTGCACTTATGAATGAGCATCCCTATTTTTTATCCATTTCAAAATAGAACGGTCGTTATCTGTGAGTCCTTAGAGTCTTTGCTAGGGTCATTGGAGGCATTTGGGTTTCATATCTTTTCGGTCCCCAGTCGAGTCAATGAGCATGATTATACATTAAACGAGAGGATATGGCCGCGGCGGTGACCGAGTCGTCCGACCCCCGATGTGGGCGTGGACTCCAACCCCGGTGTGGGTGTGGGCTTTAGGTATGATATGACTGCGGCACCGACCGGGCGTCCGACCGCCGATGTGGGCGTGGACTCCAATCCCGGTGTGGGTATGGACTTGGCCCCGATATGGGTACAGATTGAGAGATATGGGGATATGACACTTGGCCTTCTGTGTGATCCAATTTATCGCTTTCTACCTTGTATAAAATGTTAGCATGCTTGTGTGATTTAAATTCCAGTACTGCATTAGTGCATCCTTTATTTTAGGTATAGGCGTATTATATGGCCTCAGCAAGGACTTCCAGTCCCGCATGAGTGGCTTGACCTTGAATTGTGGTATAGTTTCAGGTACCCGCTCCCTTTTGTTGTTGATTTGCTTCTATGGCGGGGTTTTCTCATGAGACGAGAGTGTTAAGAAGACTTCGTACATCTTACAACTTGACTTTATAACTATTTTGATTTAGTTGGACATTTAGAAGAAATGTATATTTATCTTGATTTAAACTCATTTTTATCTCTTTTGAGTTTTGAATAGTTGAATTAGGATAGGTTCCTATGCGAAAGCACAAAATTGTGATTGGATTATTTGACTGTTTTGAGGGTCTGAAATCCCCCTTTTTTTGAACTATATCATTAAATTCCTAAGACATAAGTAGCTCGTACTTGGATTGCAAAATCTGGTAGAGGGATAATTCTTCCCTCTAAACGTAACCTGGATTTTATAATCTGGGCCGTTACAACTTGTGAGTGAGAGTGACAACCCCTTAAATGAGTTACATAGTACCCACTCTAGTGACTGAGTCGATCGAAATGGACTATGATTAAAAAAAAGCCAAACCAATTAAAATTTAAAGGCGAAACTAATTAAAATAACCCAACCTTTAAGGGGGTGTTAAAAATATATCTCAGTCTTTCAAATGTAAGATAAATATCCCGACCTTTATAAATGATGGTAATATAATATCCCAATAATTTCTCTCCAATAAAATTCTTATTTTTTGTATTGTATTACTCATGTATTTTCAATTCAAATTAAACATATTGTATAAAATAAAATTTGATGAGTTTAAAAGTTTATTTAATAAATTTTCGTAGTTTTAGATTTAATTTGTACCTAACATTTTATATCTTTTTTTAAATCAATATCTATAACAAGCCAAATAAAAAAAATGTAAAGCAAAATAACATATTTTCAATTAGTAAATGATTAGCTAGTGATTTAACTTAACAAAACTGAAGAATATTTTGCCAATTATAAACTTTATGTTACTACGAAATTGAAATAAAAATTTAGTTATTTAGATTATTTAATGGTGTTCATTTATATATAAGAAGTAAATTATTATTATTAAAAAATATATAAAAGAATGTAATTTTTTTATTTTTTATTTTTTCTTAAATCCAAAATAAAAAAATTATGATAAACTTACAAACCAATCTAATTTAATCTAATAAACTTGAATGATATTTTACACAATCAAGATATTGAAAAATATATTTTAAATATTTACTTGTTTGATTATATTTTTTTGATTAAATTTAATTATAATCTATAAAAACGTATTAAATTTAAAGATTTTTTTCGGTTACAAAAGAGACTTTTATTTTTTTTAAATTATCATGACAATCTAGACTATACTTTGTATAATTCGAGCATTAAGATCCAAGGGCATGCTCGTGAATATGATTATTATTTTTTGCCACATATGTGCCATGTAAGCATTTTTGTGGGGGAGAAAATTTTAGGATATTATATTACTATCCCTTAAAAAGGTCGGGATATTTATCTTACATTTGAAAGGTGGGGATATATTTTTAACACCTCCTTAAAGGTAACGTTATTTTAATTAGTTTCGCCAAATTTAAAACATAATTCCAAGTTATGACTCTTATCCCATGCTCTTTCATATTTGATAGGAAAAAAAATTATAGGTTTTAATAATTTTCAGATTACCTGAATAATTTTATAAAAGGAATAGTGATCATATAAAAGGAAAGGAAGCTAATCATAGTATATATCGCCTCATACAAAGCACCACGTTCTAATTAATATTATAAATTTAATTAGAACGATTGGATGGATAATTGGATACCAAATATTCTAATATTAATTTAGAACCATATAAGCTAGGATCCAATTTGAATTGTCTTCACAATAATATTATATATATACTCTCCTTTACAAGCACGTTACAATTGCACTACCAAAATCAACAGTAAAAAAAAGAGCACGAAATTTGGACGGATTGCAATTAAAAATGGCGAAAATAATGAAGTCGATAATGGTGATTAGCTTGGTGTTGTCAATGGTTTTGGTTCCATCAAATGCAGGTTTGATTGGAATAATAAAATGTGCTGGACTTTGCACCCTCCAGTGTGCGGGTAACCCTTTTTGTCTCTTCCCTTGCTTTACCAAATGTAAGAAAACCTTTCCTCTTGACGTCGACGCCACCGCTGAAGGAAGAGAAGACGATCACTCTCAGTGTATCACTGGTTGTGCTCTTTCCAATTGCTTCTCCTCTACTACTTCCCAAACCGCCGAGGCATAAGGTACGTACATAAATCGCGCGTCATATATATTGGATATGCATTTTAATTGATATGATATGATATCATATGATGAATCATATAAACATATATAAATGAGTACGTGTGATTTTGATGAATGTATAGGTTTCACAGAGGAGGCGCAGATGGAAAGATGTGTACAAGGTTGTGACTACTCTTGCAAGGTTAGAAGAATCAACAATCACCTCGAAAGATAGAGTTATACGTGAAGATTAGTATTGAAAAGTGGAATTAATAGAAATAAAAAATGGTTTTATAATAATTAATTATCTAAACTAGTTAGCTTTTGAATAGGATTGGATCGATGTACCAATTTTATTTAAAAGTTTATTTTATCTTCATCTTATTAATTATATAAAATAAGTATGTTTTATATTTTTTTAAATAATGGAAAGAGATTTGGTACATGAAACATATCTGGCTATATATCTGAGTGTATCGAAAAGTGAAGAACCGAGTAGGTAATGTAAATGACAATAATATAAATACTCTAGAAGGGGGGTTGAACTAAACTTCAACGGCCTTAAGTCAAATCTCAAGGGGTTTGAACTAAACTTCAAGAGCCTTGAGATAGATCAGAAACCTGTTGAGCTGTAATTTTAAGAGGTTGGAGATTGATGTACACATTTGCACCTTCTTTTATTGCATCTTTTGACTTCGTATTTCATTCGATTTCCAAAGAAAAGGGTTCAAAAGAATATAAACTTGTGTAAGAATGGGCTAAAATGCAAGAAATAGAGTTTGCACATGTTTTAAGCTAACCATGCAGGAATTCGAGCGAAAACGGAGTCAAAACGGAGAAGCCAAGTGAAGCTGAGAAGAGGTAGATATCGACCTCTGACCCAGATATCGACCTCTGGGGTAGATATCGACCTTCAACATAGATATCGACCTCAACATAGACATCAAGTGAAGCTGAGAAGAGGTAGATATCGACCTTAGACCCAGATATCGACCCCCAGTGTCGATATCGACCCCCATATCGACCTCAACATAGAAATCGACCAGAGCTGAACAAGTCGAGCAGGAACAGAGACCTCGATATCGACCTCTGGTGTCGATATCGACCCCTTATCTCGACAGAAGATAGACTCAATTTCGAATGCGGATTGGAACTATATCTTCAAAGAGGCACGAGATTATCTCATACTTTCAAGATAGATGGCAGCTGAAGTTTATTTATCTTTTACCTTTAAGTTCCTTTAAGTTTTATCAAAATAAAAGACCTATCCTAATTGTTCGGATAGAGTTATTAGTTTAGATAGAAGTTACAATCCTCGGATAGCGAGGATTAGTAGCCTATAAATAAAGCCTTAGGGGCTGATTTGTTATTCATCCAATCATCGAATCACCCAAGACAAAGACAATAGAGTTAGAGTTAGAGAGAAGTTTTAGGGTTTGACGTTTGCGAAAGTTGACGTTGAGTTGTAAAGCTTCGAAGTTTAGTTTAATGCAAGTTTCTTCCATTCAATTGATGATGAATCCCATGATGAGAAGCGAGTAGTTCCCCAAAGCTCTTAGGGTCGGGGTGAGCCCGACGTTAGCCATGCGCGTTTGAGGTAAGTATTTGATGTTGATATCGTTGTGTCTATCTCTCCTCCTACGATTCTATGTTTAGTCCTAATCGAAAGAAAAGGGATTCATGCTAACAACTTGAGTTATAAACATAAAATTGGTAGAGACAATTAGGTTTATTTGAAAGAGTAATCCTAAGAGTTGGTGTACGGCGAAAGCTTGTCCCTCGGGTGAAATAGCGCAATTGTCCGTCTTATTTATCTCATCGCATGCATTGGTTAACGTTGTGGTAAACCCTAATCCTAGGAGTTGCTTTTTACATAGTTTATACACATAAAAACCCACTGTTATTTCTGTTCATTACTTCTCTTTTCATCCTAAAGTCTTCGGCCTTTCTTTGCCGACGAGAAACTAACTCACTGCAGGAAAGACATCGATATCGACAGCAGAGGTCGATATCGACCAAAACTGATAGATCGACGGTTTTCTGAGTCGATCTCGAGACTCCTGGGAAACTTCTGCAGGCATCGATATCGACACCAGACATCGATATCGACCCTTCTGTATCGACTGGCAGTCTTCTGAGCCAGTCGATTTCGTGGACTAACATCGATATCGACCCCCACCAGTCGATATCGACCACTTGTTTTTTTGTCTTTGCAGGTCTTCTGTTGCAGAGAACATCGACAGCCGAGGTCGACATCGAGGCCCGAGGTCGAAATCGAGGCTACTGGTCGACGCAGACGTGAAATTTCCAACGCTACTAGGATCCCGCTGACACGCCTCCTCGTGGATCGATCCTGACTACCCTTCCACTACAACGGGAGTAAGTCTTGTAATTATTTGCTTAGGCCAGGAGTTGGTTTACATTTATTTACATCTTTATATTTGTAATTACTTGACATATCAATCCTCCTGAAACAACAAATTGGCGCCGTTGCCGGGGAGGCAATCAATCGCGCCCTAGTAGTCTATCTCACGTCTTTTTCTAGTTTGGTCTTGCAGGTGTATGCGACGCGCTGATCGCCCACCTGAATTTGAAGGAGTAGACGACCCTGAGCGTTATTTCCATCTAAGGGCCCAAGCTCAAAGAATCATGGCGGAAAACGCGAACCAAGCAGAACTCATTGAACAACTAAGGAGGCAAGTTGAGGACCTAACGACTAGAGAGGCGGCACTTAAGGAGCGTGCGGATAGGGAGGAGGAAGGCCGGAGGCAAATAGAAGCCCAAATCAATGCCCTCCCTAGGAATGCCAAGCAATATATGCACCCCGCTCTCACAGTGCCTGAATCGGCAATTCTTATCCCTGCCTCTAATTTCGAAATTAAACCTAACTTCTTGACTGAAATAAGAAGGCATCAATATGAAGGAAAACCTAATGAGTGCCCTATGGCACATATTTCTACCTTCTTAGACCTTTGTGATACTATTGCTGATGGACGAAGTCTTGAATATGTCCAACTAAAAGCCTTTCGATGGTCTCTTACAGGTAAAGCATTACAGTGGTTGGAGAGCTTAGCCCCAAGATCGCTCCGCACCTGGAATGAAGTCAAGGACGCGTTCCTCAACAAGTTCTTCCCTCCTTCTAAGACGGCGTTGATCCGACACAAAATCACGGCTTTCAAACAAAACCTTGTGAGGCTCTGGCGACTGTTTGGGAAAGATTCAAAGACCTTCTACGATCATGCCCGACGCATGGCCAACCACCATATGTAATTCAGGAGATCATATACAATGCTCTTGACGCTGCAACAAAGGAGAGGATCAACACCTACACCGCTTATGGCTACCTTGAACTCGCCCCGCAAGAGGCTTGGGAGACCATAGAGAGGTTGGTGGAGTTCGACAACACATATGGGACTCCTGAGGCTTCCGACACATCATCATCATCGAGGCATGCCCCATCTATGCCCTTATATGAACCCTCCAATGTAATCGATCCGGATGTGAAGGAGCAATTCCACAGAGATCAACTTAGAAAGCTCCAAAAGCAAGTGAGGTTCCTTTCAGCGAACCAAGATTGCATCGAGTGCGGATCGCAGCGGCACACCACCATCGAGTGCCCCCATGCCGAACAAGTACACCTAGCGGAGACTCACCAAGAGGCGCGCTACATGAGGGGTCCCAATAACCAATATTGGGGAGACCAAAGGTTCCATCAACCACAAAGGAACCCGGTTAACCCTAGGGACCCTCCGCCTTATAGAGCTCCTGGGCACCCGGAGAGAGACCAAAAGAAGGATGATCTTCAACTTGTGTTGGATGAAATCAGGCGGAACCAAGCTAAGAATGATCAATCCAACAATGCAATCCACTCTCAACTCAATCACCTTACCACAAGGATTGGGGAGATGGATATTTGGAAGAGGAACGTAGAGACCCAACTGGGTCAATTGGCGGCACAAATCCCTAGGCCGTCCGGAACACTCCCTGGGCAACCCACCACAAATCCTAAGGGACAATCCGGGACGGGCCATGTCGCAGCCATACAATTAAGGAGTGGCACCAAAGTACAAAAGCCACGGACGGAGACGGAGGAGAAAGCAGCAGACCCAGTCGACGTCGACAGACCAGTCGATGTCGACCCAGAGGTCGAAATCGACCCCCATGTCGACCCCCTGGTCGACGTCGATGACACTGCAGAGCCGTCAGAGCCACAACAGAGGTCGAAATCGACCATTCCAGTCGATATCGACCAGAGCCCAGTCGACATCGATGTCCAGCAGGCCCCTCCAACCACCGTTTTGGCCCCTCCACCAAAGAAGACGTTGCCATTCCCTTCCAAAGCATTGGAAGATCCCACCAAAGGCAAGTTTAGGCGCTTCATAAAGATATTTCAAGGACTCAACATCACTATCCCTCTTACAGAAGCCCTAAGTGAGATGCCCGCCTATGTACGATTCCTCAAAGACATCCTCAGCAAGAAGAGATCCATGGCAGAGATCGCAGAGGAGTGCTCAAAGATGGACTTCCCTGAGAAGAAGAGTGATCCAGGGAAGTTTGCAATCACCGTGGGACTTGGCCAACATCGCTATAAAGCCCTATGTGACCTAGGGGCAAGTGTAAGTCTCATGCCTCTTTCTATTTGGCGAAAGGTAAACATTGGTGCGCTTGAACCTGTGGACATGAAACTCTATATGGCTGACAACTCATTCGTCAGACCCACAGGTATAGTTGATGACGTTCCGGTAAAGGTAGGTAAGTTCTTTGTGCCTACTGATTTCATTGTATTGGAGATGCCTGAAGATCCTGTAGTGCCTATTATACTTGGTAGGCCTTTCTTAGCTACTGCCGATGCCAATATCAATGTACGTCGAGGGTTACTAACCTTTACTATAGGGAACGAAGTGATAGAATTCTCTTTCAACCCAACCATGAGCGAAACAAAGCACCTGGAGCAAGTAGTCCTCTCGCCGGCCAAAGAAAAGCTTAGAAAATTCTTGTTGGCGAGGACAGAAACAGCAAGCAGGGTCGACATCGACTGGAACCAGTCGATATCGACTAAAAGCATCGAAATCAACCCCCCTTGGTCGAAATCGAGAATGCCAGATCACTGCCAGGAGCTTAAGTATGGGGTCACGGAGGTCGATATCAACCCCCACATGTCGGTATCGACCATAGCACTCGAAATCGACCCTCCTTGGTCGAAATCGACCACCCCTCAGCCCGAAGATTTCTGTTTCGGACCCAAACAGGTAAGCCCAGGTATGAATCTTAACCCTCCTCCGTCCATTATTGATGAATCAATTAAACCAATTATTGATAAATCTACTAAAGAGAGGGTCAAAGCTCCATGGTTTGCCTATATTGCTAAAGTTAGGTCAAGAAAGAGAAGAAAAGCACCCAAAGAAGAACCTAATGATGAAGAAGCCTTGGTCGCCGAGCGTAGATGCTACCAAAAGGACCTAGATGATCCAGGAGAAGGCTCACGCTCGAAGGGTCCCTACATAAAAGGGTCATGAAGAATTGACGGAGAAGTCGGCCTAGCGACTCAAAAATCTAGAGCATGTACATAAAACATTTAAATTTCGCATAGATGGTTTTTAGGATTTAACTTTTGGCTGTTTGAAACTTTTAAAACTGAGATAATTCGTGCTTTATCTATATTCCTAACAAAGATTTCAGGTTATCAAGCAAAAGGAACGACGAAGAAGAAAAGAAGCTTCTGCAGAGGCAGTCGAAATCGACCAGGCCAGTCGAAATCGACCCCCCCAGGGTCAAGCCATCTCCTGGAGTCGACATCGAGGACTCAGGAGCGAAAAGCAAAGGTCGATATCGACCCTAATACTCGATATCGACCCCAATCAGGCAGCCCTTTTCTTCATTTTCTTCCTCGACATCGACAGATGCAGTCGACATCGACCTCTGACCTAGATATCGACTTCTGGCATCGACCAAACCTGAAATCAACCTGAATCCGCTGTAAGTCTCTCTCTACCCTTGTTCTTCTTTTTAATACAGTGAGGACACTGTATATTTTAAGTATGGGGTGGGGGAAAGACATGTCTTATGGTCATAACTTGGTTTCCTCTTCGCATTGCATTCATGTTTAAATTTTTGTCCTTAGTTTTACTTTTATAAAATGTCAAGAAAATCCAAAAAAATAGAAAATGTCAAAAGTACAAGAAAATGCATGTTTATTTTTAAGATTGTTTTTTACCCTACTTTGACGTCCTATGATGAAAACTCAATAGCTGACTTGATCATGTAAACCCTATGGCATATTTGGATGGTTTTGCCTAAGTCTTTAAATTTTTATGTAGATTGTGAACTTGTGATGAAATTGAGCATATATGATCCTAGGCTAAAAAGCAAATCCAACAAAAATTGTCCTTGTGAGAATTTTGGCCTATAGGGAGAACATCAAAAATCCCTCCGCTTTCTTGAGTGAATTTACTCTTCCTATGCATCTCTAAATGTTGTGATAGTTATTCAAAACCAATGCATAAAAATGTTTATGTTTACGAGAATTAAATGATGGAGGCATCTTTTAAGCCAATTTTATCCTCTCTTTACCTACCCTGCATTATCCCTGCTTGAAGCCAGAACATTAGCCTGAGCCTGAATTGCAAACTCCACAAAATTATCCCTAGCCGAATTGAGCCTGACCTCCATTTGGGAATTGAGACTTAGATTGGTTGGACTAATGCCTTGTGGAAAGAATAGAGCATAATGTCTAGTTATAAGCAAGGAAATTATAGGATGGTACATATTTACATTTTGTCATATCTTGTAAAAGGATGTTTTGGCTCACCATATAAATGCACATAGTTTTAGTATTATGTTCGAAAAAAAGAAAAAAAAAATCCGAAAAAAAAATATGTATATATATATATAAAGTGCATGAGCCAAAATCCTTAAGTTTTTTATTCATACGAATGTTATACTTTTGAGAGGTGTATTAGAACTTGAAAGAAGGGTTGATGGAATGCATCTTTAAGAGCATTATATTGAAGAGTTATGGTTTGGGTAATGCAAGTGTTGAGATTTAGGAGTCTCGATTCCCGAATTTGAAAAGCACCACATAGCCAAATAATTCCATACCCTTTATTTCATACCAAGCCCCATTACAACCCCGCCGAATGGAGTCTTCTATGAAGTCTTCCATTGAGCGAAAGTCCTCCTGACGGTTCTTATTGCATTTTCATAATTGGTTGCGAAGTGGATTTTTATAAATTACAATGTTTATGAGATTGTATATGGAATTGAGTTGAGAGTTGATCTTCATAGCCCAAACACATGAGAGTTGAGTGCAAACACATTATCCCTGTGAGGTTGGATCAAAATTGCATATGCCTATGGATCGCCGAAATATGTGCTATAACGTTAAATTCACTTGCTTTGCTTTGCTACCGCTTATGATGTTGCTTTTGACAAAGGCGAAGATTTGAAGGATGTGTTGTAGGTGTTGGTTATTGCTTGGTTATTGCTTGAGGACAAGCAAGTCTAAGTATGGGGTGTTTTGATGTACACATTTGCACCTTCTTTTATTGCATCTTTTGACTTCGTATTTCATTCGATTTCCAAAGAAAAGGGTTCAAAAGAATATAAACTTGTGTAAGAATGGGCTAAAATGCAAGAAATAGAGTTTGCACATGTTTTAAGCTAACCATGCAGGAATTCGAGCGAAAACGGAGTCAAAACGGAGAAGCCAAGTGAAGCTGAGAAGAGGTAGATATCGACCTCTGACCCAGATATCGACCTCTGGGGTAGATATCGACCTTCAACATAGATATCGACCTCAACATAGACATCAAGTGAAGCTGAGAAGAGGTAGATATCGACCTTAGACCCAGATATCGACCCCCAGTGTCGATATCGACCCCCATATCGACCTCAACATAGAAATCGACCAGAGCTGAACAAGTCGAGCAGGAACAGAGACCTCGATATCGACCTCTGGTGTCGATATCGACCCCTTATCTCGACAGAAGATAGACTCAATTTCGAATGCGGATTGGAACTATATCTTCAAAGAGGCACGAGATTATCTCATACTTTCAAGATAGATGGCAGCTGAAGTTTATTTATCTTTTACCTTTAAGTTCCTTTAAGTTTTATCAAAATAAAAGACCTATCCTAATTGTTCGGATAGAGTTATTAGTTTAGATAGAAGTTACAATCCTCGGATAGCGAGGATTAGTAGCCTATAAATAAAGCCTTAGGGGCTGATTTGTTAATCATCCAATCATCGAATCACCCAAGACAAAGACAATAGAGTTAGAGTTAGAGAGAAGTTTTAGGGTTTGACGTTTGCGAAAGTTGACGTTGAGTTGTAAAGCTTCGAAGTTTAGTTTAATGCAAGTTTCTTCCATTCAATTGATGATGAATCCCATGATGAGAAGCGAGTAGTTCCCCAAAGCTCTTAGGGTCGGGGTGAGCCCGACGTTAGCCATGCGCGTTTGAGGTAAGTATTTGATGTTGATATCGTTGTGTCTATCTCTCCTCCTACGATTCTATGTTTAGTCCTAATCGAAAGAAAAGGGATTCATGCTAACAACTTGAGTTATAAACATAAAATTGGTAGAGACAATTAGGTTTATTTGAAAGAGTAATCCTAAGAGTTGGTGTACGGCGAAAGCTTGTCCCTCGGGTGAAATAGCGCAATTGTCCATCTTATTTATCTCATCGCATGCATTGGTTAACGTTGTGGTAAACCCTAATCCTAGGAGTTGCTTTTTACATAGTTTATACACATAAAAACCCACTGTTATTTCTGTTCATTACTTCTCTTTTCATCCTAAAGTCTTCGGCCTTTCTTTGCCGACGAGAAACTAACTCACTGCAGGAAAGACATCGATATCGACAGCAGAGGTCGATATCGACCAAAACTGATAGATCGACGGTTTTCTGAGTCGATCTCGAGACTCCTGGGAAACTTCTGCAGGCATCGATATCGACACCAGACATCGATATCGACCCTTCTGTATCGACTGGCAGTCTTCTGAGCCAGTCGATTTCGTGGACTAACATCGATATCGACCCCCACCAGTCGATATCGACCACTTGTTTTTTTGTCTTTGCAGGTCTTCTGTTGCAGAGAACATCGACAGCCGAGGTCGACATCGAGGCCCGAGGTCGAAATCGAGGCTACTGGTCGACGCAGACGTGAAATTTCCAACGCTACTAGGATCCCGCTGACACGCCTCCTCGTGGATCGATCCTGACTACCCTTCCACTACAACGGGAGGAAGTCTTGTAATTATTTGCTTAGGCCAGGAGTTGGTTTACATTTATTTACATCTTTATATTTGTAATTACTTGACATATCAATCCTCCTGCAACAACAGAGATAAGTGCGGAAATAAAATAAATGAACACAGGAATTGATAACGAAGTTCGGCTCTAAACCAGCCTACGTCTCCGCCGAGGGTTATCCAACCCATAGGATTTCAACAATTCTTATTTCTCTTTTCCTTATGAGTCTTAGATACAACCTAGAAAACCTTCCCGTCTTCTACCTCTTGAAGCCTTAACTGCTTCTATCTAGAGACCCAAGATACAGAGAAACAAAAGTCCCCTTCTTCACACCTGAGTGTGATACGTTTGAGTATATCACACTCTTAGTATAACAGGGATTAACTTATCCTATAACGCTCAATACTTTCTTGTCTCTCAAAACATAAAACGATTACAAACAGAGCAAGAAAGAAAGAAGATCAGCAGATGACGATGATGAGCAGAAGTAAAAGATTTTCTTGCACTTACTTGAGAGCTTGAGAGATGTCTCTCAATGATCATTGTCCTCCCTGAATATATAGCCCAGCTTTCTTCTTCTTCTATAGCTGATCATAGTTCCTGAGATATCGTAGCTTTTGGAACTTCTTTTTGAATTTGAATTGTCGTTTGCACTTTTGATGATTCTAGATATTGACTTGATCTTCCAGATGCGATATGCTTGTAACAGATTCTGTTTTGGTTGTAAGATTCTCGGTGCTGCTAAGATCTGTGTTTATCTTTTAATAACCTGCACAGATTAGTCTAGAAGAACAACAATATATGTGTATGAAACTTAATCGGATAAATTAGATTTAAACAAGACTTTAAATATAATATCAAATAGAAATAATGTAACGGCCCAAATATAAATATTCGGGTTAGGTTTCGAAGGTTGGATACCTTCGTTCGGATCTTGCAATCCAGGTATGGGTCGAGGTTTTAAAACCTTAAATGAGTGTTTTAAAGTGGGGATTTCGAACCCCAAAATGTGCAAAGGGTCGTTGGGTACCCAAAACCTGTCCTATAGACTAAGTCGCTCAAATTCATTTTAAGTTCGGAAATGCATAAAGAAAGGAAATATCAAAATACAACCTGCCACGGCATGGCCGGGTCAAAACCAAATACGAGGGAAGTGAATAAAGAAATCATCCCAAAGTATCATAGTTTGGTGGTAAGTCAGTCTCTCGATCAGTTGTTCGTCCCAAAAGAAACCCTCATCATGGAAGCACGGAAAAAGCAAGGATCAAATACCTTAAACTAACCACGAAGTCAGGCCAAGAGACGCATACGGGCCCTAAAGACCTCGCAAAGGACATATAATGCACCTATACCTAGAATAAAGGATGCTCTAATGCAGTACTGAAATTTTTAAACACACAAGCATGCTGATAGCTATATAAATGCAGAAAAATGGTAAATGGCCCAAACAATGCCAAGTGGCATATCCCACTCAAAAACCACGCCCATACCTAGGGTGGCGACTCGTCCACTCCCGTACCTAGTGTAAAGACCGGGTATTTTTAAAATTATTATTTTGGAAGGTAATTAATTACATTTGATTAGAATTGGAAATTCGGAAAATTTTGAAAATTTCGTCCTCGAGCAACGCGTTTTATTCTTTATCTTTTCGAAGTAAATTCCGGCATCGTTTAAAATTTGGGTTGTAGCGGATTTAATCCCGTTTTCGAGTTTGATTATCGATAAGATTATATAATTTTTTGTAATAATTTGAAAGTTGATTTAAAGTTGATAGATTCGGGATTTGATAGAGTCGGGATTAGCGGGTTTTGAATTTGAATGTCGGATATATTCTTCTTGCATTTTATGATTGGGACCACACATATATATTCCTCTCCTTTTCCTTTTTCTTTCTTTCTTTCTCCTCTCTCTCTCTCTCTCTTTCTCCCCTTCTCTGAAATTCTGTTACAACCCCTCCCGCAGAGACACCACCCACCCCCAATTTTATCAAATGCACCTTTTGTCCCTATGCAATTCACACCATAAAAAACCCCCCTGCCTCATACTCTCAGCCTCCTCTCCCTCTCTCCCTCTTTTCTAATCCTGTAACCCCACCTCCAGCTTCTTCATACAGCCAGCCACCCATACCTCCTCCTTGTGAGGTGAGTGTTAATAGGAGGAACGTCGAGTTCTTAAATACAAATATAAAGATATGTAAATGCGAATCCAAATCCTAGCATATGCAAATAATTACAAGACTTCCTCCCGTTGTAGTGGAAGGGTAGTCAGGATCGATCCACGAGGAGGCGTGTCAGCGGGATCCTAGTAGCGTTGGGAATCTCTCGTCTTACATCAACCAGAAGCCTCGATTTCGACCTTGGTGCTCGATGTCGACCTCGGTTATCGCAAACGCCAAACCTTAAAACTTCTCTCTAACTCTATTGAATGTAATTGAACTCTAAAATTGGATGATCATATGCCAGCCCCCTAGGGCTTTATTTATTGGCTACTAATCCTCGATATCCAAGGATTGTAACTTCTATCTAAACTATGAACTCTATCCAAACAATTAGGATAGGTCTTTTATTTTGATAAAACTTTAAACAACTTGATAAAACTTAAAGGTAAAGATAAATCTCAGCTGCTAACTATCTAAAAGTACAAGATAATCCGTGGCCTTGAGGATAGAATTCATAATTCGAGTCTCGAAATCGGATCTATCTTCTGTCGAGATATGGTCGATATCGACCACAAAGGTCGATATCGATGTCTGTATTTCTGCTCGACTTGTCCATCTCCTCTCGATGTCCATGTTGAGGTCGATATCGATGATGTAAGGTCGATATCGAGTGCTTTTCTCTGATGTGCAATGGTCTGTCTCAACACTCAGTGCTGTGTTGATGTACTATAGTCGATATCGATGTTAAGGTCGATATCGACATCTCTTCTGCTCTCCTTGGTTTCTCCATTTTGACTTCGATTTCGCTCGAATTCCTGCATGGTTAGCTTAAAACTCGTGCAGACTCTATTTCTTGTACTTTAGCCCATTCGTACACAAGTTTATATTCTTTTGAACCTTTTCTTTGGAAATCGAATGAAATATGAAGTCAAAAGATGCAATAAAAAGAGGTACAAATATGTACATCAAAACACCCCATACTTAGACTTGCTTGCCTCAAGCAATAACAAGCAATAACCAATACCTACAACACTGTAACGGTCCGGATATAAATACCCGGGTTACGTTTCGAAGGTCGGATACCTTCGTTCGGATGTTGCAATTCAGGTATGTGTCGAGGTTTCAAACCTCTAAAGATCAATCAGTATTCAAAGCGGGGATTTCCAACCCCAATCAATCGAAGTCACAGAAATTCAATTTCAACGAAAGTAAAGCGGAAGCAAGGTTTAGATACAAGAGCAACGACAGAGTCGGGTCAAAACCAAAACATATATTCTAAAGTCGTATAGCCAAATTAGCGCGGTTAGACAGATTCTTTGCAATCGCCCGGGGGATTTCCCCACGCCATAGAGACAGGGAGCAATCGTACCTAAAAACAAGTGGTGCGAGCGGGATCAGACCGAGACCCCAAAACACCCAGTTCCGCAAGCAAACATACACATACGCTAATATAAAGATGCTTTGATGCAATGCGGAAATTTAATCACACTAACATGCTCCTAATTTACAATTTGCGGAAAAGAACAGTAAAGGGCCCAAGACAGTGTCAAGTGGCATATCCCTCTCCTACCTCTGCACCCCTCCCGTTAGTGCAGAGACTGGCCAGTTCGGTGCTATAACATAGCAATTTCCACGTAGTGGTGCACTAACCACGGCATCACCATATCATAACATATCATCTCATCTCTTGCCCGATGGTGCTGGGCTATCATATCATGCTCATATCGACTCGATAGACTCAGGGCACCCGATGAGGCTGGGCTACCCTATGACCCTAGCAAAGACTCTAGGACTATCACAGATAACGGCCGTTCTGTATTCAAACACACAAAGTAACCGAATGCTCATTCATAAGTGCAATCCTAGCATGATACTACATGGCATGCTTTAATGCTTATGCAACACCTAGTATGTCATATATTCACAAGCAGGTATTCTCTTTCGAATCTGAGTAAGCCCATAAAGGAACTTACCTGAATAAGCGGAACAGTAGAGAACAAGGCAGAAGCAGAATCCAAGTAATGAGTCACCAATAGCAAGCAATGTCTAACATATCACAATCACCTAGTAACATACAAATGCATAAGTCTATCTACTTCACACAAGGCGCCCCTAACTATCATACATAGCTTCACATATCTCGTTTCAAATTATTCCATCTTATCTCATCATAATTCAAATGTCATTCCATGTTCATCTCATCTCATCGTCTCATTTCCAAAACAATCTTTCAAAGAACTCAACTTAGAAAATCAAGCAATTCTTTTAAAATCGCTTAACCAAATCCCGACATTAAACACTTAAGCCTTAAAACCAATTTCCCAAAATCAAGTCAACTCATATGCAAAATAGCTTCTCAAATCATACTTGGCCAAATTCCGACATTAAACATTTACCTTAAAACCAATCTCTCAAAATCACATTATAGAAATAATTTCCGGCACAACTTACTTTATTTAAAACCATCATTTTAAAATTTCACCTTTAGAAAACCTTATATGAAATAACTCTTCTCAAATAATATTCCGCTACAAACATACAACACCAAAATTAAATCATCTTTACTCATCATATTTATAAATCAAAGTCAATAAATTATCTCAAATTTCCTAACATCACATATTAAAAACCCCCTCAATTACATACTCCAAATAATCTCACTTTTAAACCACGTAAAATAATATATTAATATTTTCAGAATATATATATATATATTCCTAAAATCAGAATATATAAAATAACATACATATATATAACTACATAACACATAACATATAATAATACATACCATATATCAATAACAAAATCAACTAAACAAGCCCATTTCAATTCCAGCAGCCCCAAATCAAATATCAGCCCAGCCCTACCCGATGACCCGGATCCAACCCAAAATCATACCCCAAAACCCATTCCATCAAAGCCAAAGAAAAGAAAAGAAGAACCCAGCCCATGACCCGGAACAGAGAGTTCTAGCAACGACGACATAAACGTGAGAAGAAGAAGGTCCAGGCCTCCAGCAGCCTCTCTCCGACCCTAACCACTCCCAACCAGACCGAGTCACTAACCCGACCACAACCCATACAACGAGAGTGAAACGAAAGCAAGGAGGAAGGGAGGAGAAGAGCTTTACCGAGATTCGGAGCTCCGCCGGAGAAGGGATTCGTCGGGGTTGAATCGAGCTTCGACGAAAACGGACTCTCACCGAAGACGACCTAGGAGGAGTGGGAGGGGATTAAGGAGGAAGCTTTCGCAGTTAGGAGTGGAAAGGAAGAAGAAAAGGGCCTTACCAAGGTCAAATCGTGAACTCAGGGGTGGGAGATCGGGGGCGTCGCTTCCGATGGGTTGCAGCTGCGGTCGTATGCGCATAGGGGAGGTCGAGATGAAGCTCTGAGGCGCTGCTTACAGAGGAAGGAGGGAGCTCGAGCACCTTCCTTGGCCCTCGGACACAAAACAGAGGAACTTTGGAGCTCTTGGGTCTCCAATGGCGGAAGGAAACTGGAAGAGGGTGTCGGGGTTGCTCCTGCTGCTCGCTCGGGTTGTCCTCGGACGTCGGTCTCAGAAAACGAAAGGGAAGGAGAAGGGAGGTGGAATGGTGGTGCTTGTTTCGGAAAATGGAAAAGAGGAAGAGGTAAGGGGCAACGACAAAAGGGGGGAGGGGGCTTCTCTTGTGGGTTTTCTGGGCTTCCTGCAGAAATGAAGGAGAGAGGGAGGAGGGTGGGTTTCTGAATTCTGTAGGGATAAGGAAAGAATGGGAAGAGGACAAGGAGGGAGGGAGGTAGGAGGCAGGGGACCATTAACATTGCAACAGGAATCCGAGAGTGGGAGGGAGAGAGAGAGAGAGAATAAGAGAAAAGGAGAAATAAAATAAATGAAATTGGTCCCCACGAAAGAAATTCAAATTAGCGGAATAGACTCGAAACCCGCTCACCCGACTTCAATTCCGCTCATCAAAACGAAATCCCGACACTAGAAAATTTAAATCAAATTTTAAATCATTACGGAAATTAATATAATCTTATCGATAATCAAACTCAAAAACGGGATTAAAATCCGCTACAACCCAAATTTTAAACGATGCTGGAATCTACTTCGAAAAGATTAAGAATAAAACGCGTTGCTCGATGACGAAATTTTCAAATTTTTCCGAATTTCCAATTCTAATCAAATGTAATTAATTACCTTCCAAAATAATAACATATTTAATTAAAATAATAGTAATATAATATATATATCAATTATATTCAGCCTTTACATTTATCCACCTCTATAAACAAGTCTCGTCCCCGAGACTAAAATCATTTTAAAGCAATGGGAAGAAGTTTGAAATCGGTGAGTCCGAGGACCATGTCCAAGGATCTTGCAATCATCTCGGTTGCGTCTTCCGGGATTCTCACAACATCGTAGTCACGGTCGTGACATCTCCGATTGGTCTTGACAAGTGTATAATAAGCGCCCTTATCACATCCTCGCTTCGACTTTTCGGAAGTACCACAACTCTAAAAGTATTATAGCGTCCGACTAGGTCTTAGCAAGCAATCTATAAGCGCCCCTATAAAATGCTTGTATCCACTTCGTGAGACGTCATAATGTAAGTCCAGTTCGTAAATCCTCAAAGCGTTTTGTAAAAGGAAAGATTATCATCTAAACCATTGAAACTCTCGACTTCTTTAAAACCCCAAGTTGGCCATTTTCAAAACCGCTCAAAGTTTTCAAATTCAACGTTTAATCAAGCAGCTTTACACCAAAACAAGTCAAATCCTTTCAAATCAAGATTTTGTTAAAATCTTCTAAAAACCAAATCAGCTTCTTGCATACCAATCAATCAAATTCAGAAGGTAGGAGGTGGAATCATCCACCTCTAAGGGCTAATCCCATATTCTCTTCCTAGGTTCCAAAATCATTTTATCATCATCCTCAACTCAATATGCACATAAGTAAATCAACTCATCGACTCATAACATCATCAGCCACCTCTCATATGGCAATCTCAACATCAATCATGATAATCTCAAACAATCGATATCTCAACCACATAACATGATTACCCATAACATAGATCATACCATCCCTTCATAACACGCCAAAAGAAATCACAAAATATTAACATCATACCATGAGTCATAAGTATATCAACCTCATACAGAAAGCATCACAAGTTCATCATCGAATTCTCATAACTTATCACGCAAGCACACATGTCAAGAGATCAAAGAGGTTAGGTGACATGGAGTCAGTACGCTACTACAAGTCGAATCTCACGATCGCATCTCAACATCGCAATACAAGTGGAACCAGTCATAACGGATTTAGCATGCCAATTCAAACATTAGCATGGTAAAGGTAGTCATAGCAGAATCTCATCATAAGGTCAACAGACTAATATCAATTGTCAACACATTAACACGCAAGGTCATGCAATTTAAGCTTCAGTAAAGGAAAGATCTAACCATATACCAAGCATCAAAATGCTAACAGACTCATAAAACATCATTTCAACTCCTTACAATACCATATAACGATCATCTAGTCATCAGGCAACATCATCTCATATATACACATAAGTCATATTCAGGCCCCGAGTCATATTCCTCACTTACCTATTCATAATCATGCTTATCAACCATATAGTATAACATCATGCTTTCACATAATCAACATATCGTCATTTCATGATTCATACAACACATCATAACATGCTTCTAGAACAACATAGTAGGATAGCAATGTATCATTATATCATGATCATATTTGTCACTACCAATTATATTTCAGTATTGCATATCAACATATAATATCATGTCATATCAGGTTTATCATGGTCGCTTTCTAACATCCTGCCAGTTCGTAATCAAATAATCCAGAAAGTTTTGCACATTGTACCAGTTAAAATAAAATGCAACCCTGCTCGCTCGTCTCCACTCTCAAGCCAAGGTCAATCTTCATCTAGACTCACCACTCGGATAAAATCCCCAAAGAAACCCCAACCCATTTTGACACTCTAGTCTCACCCCTTATTTCACCAAGCACTCTCACTAGCAATCCACCTCTAAGAATCCAACCCTATCTCTGTTTTCTCAACCGAGATTCATGTAGAAGCTCATCGGAAACCACTAAGCATCGCCTCTTATAGTTCTCAAAACTCACCCGCTCCTACTTAAGCCTAACCCCTCTCACGTGGTTTATCTCATACTACCATCGATCATTCTAACCGCTCAATTCCCCTCACCAGCCTCCGTCCATTCTTCAAGAAAATCTCACCCACAAGTTCAAAGAAGAACCAATCATGGAGATTATCACACAGAAGGACTACATCATATCGACTAGCATTTATATCAATAGCATCATTAGCTCATCATTAAGCATTGCAATTGTATCACAAGTATCAATTTCCCGTCATGCTCAACAAGTATTGCAAAACATCATATATGAACCTAATCGAATCAAGCTAGCAAGTTTCATCATAACCATCTCCAATAAACAGTTCAGGTTTCACAGCATTTGCAGTTCATACTTTTATAGGCAAGAATTTAGATCATGCTTAACAGTTCAGAGCATCTACGCATGAAGACATCGGGGTACATTAAAGTTGTAAGGTAATCGAATCATATCATCATAGTCAACAGAAAATCAAGCCACAGTCATCACCAAGTCATCACATCAACACACAACTTTCAACATCAAGTCAGTGCAATATCATCATCAACAAGTTCAGAAAGGATTAACAATTCGAACGGAGAGCACTTCCGCTTGCAAGTCATATCGTACCCAATAACCGCCATCCTCGATTCGAGCTGGTTCCGTCAATATTGTCGATCTTGAGGCCCGTGGGTTATGGGCCCACGCTTCCGCTGTGCTGCTCTATCGCTATCTAACTTCCCATTCCCTCTTTTATGCGGTCGCTCATCCAATGTATCGCGTAGGAGTCTAAGTTTGCGGAGATAGGGGGAGTGACAAGAGCAGACAACCCAACGTTTCTCTCAGAGACAAAATGGACCAAAGCTAAAGATGACACGACTAGAGGCAAGACTCCGACCCGGGAATAGTAACGATGCCTTTATGGAAGTCCATTAGGTTACAATTTGTGACAAACAAGCACGAATTCATCATGGAGCATATCAATCACATTACTCCACAATAACATGTACCTATCCTAAGGAACAACGACATATATATTCATTCCAAAGATACAATCGAGTCCCACACTCACGCGCGTGAGACAAGCTAGTAGTATATTATTCCATGGAAGCAGATCTGCCTATCAACTTAAGCAAGATATGCGGGATTTAATGGGCATCACAACCCATTATTTGGGCACTCGTCAAAGCATTCCTATTATCACATATATGAACAATGCACGAGTTTGGTGTATGCATCATACGAGATCATATAAGGGCAACATAGTAACTATCTCATCTGACACAATCATTATATATTAGGTCAAGCACGGCACATAATCGTATGACGAGATACATTTAGAAAGCATGGGTCCTACATGATACTAGCGATACATGATGTGATACAAGCATAGTCAAGAGTCATTAAGAGGAGTTCAACATAATATTCGCGAAACATGAAGCATCATCAAAAGTAACAAGAAGGACATCATGGGTGCTAGATTATAAACATGCTATGAACAAACCATCATAGAGTACATATAGGGTACAATAGTTATCACATCATGGAACAAGTACAACACGTGATCCGTTAGCCGGTCATATTGGAAATCATAAGCCCTACAGGACACTACTGGCACATATCGAACATGAATACAATCAAGATAACTCGACTAAATTCATTCTAGCATTCATGCGTCATGCGTATGCGAAATCATGATATAACATGGTGTGTGACCATGCGAGGTGTCAAGTCATACGTTCATGCAAGCACGAGAGAGTATCATAGAGTAATAGGGAAATAGCACCGAGCGATAACATGTAAGCATGCTAGGATCAACCCTCACGGAAACCAAGTCGATCATCGAATTTAACATCAGTCTAATCAGATTAGTAAAACATTTATGAGGATAGAAAGAGGGTGAGCCACACTATCAAGGTCCTAGTTCAAGAGAGGATCGGCAATAATGTAGGCAAGGTATAAATTCGCACAAGTCACAACCAAGGGTCCTGCATGATACTAATGGCTCAGCATGACATATGACACACACATGTATTTAGTTGATTATCATGACAATATGCAAGAATTCAATCAATACTATTCCAACGATATAGTAGCATGAGAGGAATATAACGATGTATAAAGCAAGTCTAAGTAAAGGGGCAATATGACTAGCATACGGGGACATGAGTCCAATTCAATGTATACGGGGAGGAAACACGTGTTTATCAAAACTCATTCACACTAACATATTCTCAATTTAGCACAACTAACACACAATGACATTAATTGCAAAATAATCCATAATAATTAGTCTGAGGAATACAAAATAGATGGGCATACTATAGATTCTTGTCACAAGATGAATGATAAGCATCGAGGCATCATCAGCTAATATGCTCAGGAGGACATCTTACGAGATATTTGTACAAGGAATAGATGATCACACTATCATGGACCTAATTCAGGAGGAGCAACAATCATATAGACCCGTATCATGTGGTTCATGCTCTCAATCAATCATCAGCAAGATCAATACGATAGGTCAAGTAGTCATGCTATAACGACATCTAACCATGATAGAACACGAGACCTAAGTAATGTGACCAGCATGGATACATGATGTCATATAACCACAAATTTACATTAAGGATCATCATAACAGGTACTGAGGATTACGTAGCATATAAGGCATGTTGACATGAAATTATAACATGTATCCATCAAGTAAGGGACTCATTCTATCATGATACTAGAACCGAACGATCAAACTATCATGAACCTATTCACAGGGAGGACATCAATTATACAACATCCTGGCATATGACATATACATTCGTGCCCTAGTATGACAATGCAATATACTAAGTAGATCATGTCGGGATGATAGGGCGTAACATAGGTAACTCGGACTCACACAATGTTCATCATGAACATCAAGCATGTATGCACAGTCTCAAACTAAGGATCAACTGTAGGTCAAGGAGTAATGCATATAGAATCACACAATCACGGACAGAGTAATCAAGATAACCCGATAGAGATCCATAAGGGCAAACATTGACTCTTCCTAACTGACTCATCTCTCAACTTTCTCGTGGGACTTGGATACGACTTTTATGGCAAGAAGACACTGATGGATCATAATAAGAATTGATAAGGACAGCCCCGTAAACATCTCATTCTCTAACTCGTAATTACATCAAAGACCATCTTCCAATACTCTCTCGGACAACCCTCATATTCAATCATGATTCCCAACAAAATGTGTTTACCAACCCAATTCCCCGTGGAAGGGACCGATATTTGAAGGGAGGACTCGATTGAACAATCAAAGTTGGTTCATAAGGAAAGGGGCGGTTCCACAAAAGTTGAGCTTAACCATATAAGAAGAAGAAGGGTACTCCCGCTATCCCGTTCGCACAAATCGTTCAATATTCATTAAATAGTTAGGACATACCAATCAATCTTTAGCATATCAAGCACTCAACATAGAATCAGTCAAGGGCAATTATAACGATCTCCTTGGAATCTTCCCGACCCATCTGTAAAGAACAAGCTAATATTTCGCCTACCCATTTCCAACTACATCCAATAGGGATGGTCTAGCGCCTTTTCTACCCTCTCGATCCCTTATTAGTTGGTTATCCTCTTTCATCATAAGCCAAGTTCATATTTAGTCCAATTGAGTTAGGCATATTAAATTCATTTTGCCCCTTTAAAACATCTTCAAATCCTTTGAAATTCATGGGCAATTTTCCAAAACATACACCCGACCCTTGGGTACCCGAATTGCACAACCTGGCTCTGATACCAACTTTGTAACGGCCCGGATATAAATACCCGGGTTACGTTTCGAAGGTCGGATACCTTCGTTCGGATGTTGCAATTCAGGTACCGGTCGAGGTTTCAAACCTCTAAAGATCAATCAGTATTCAAAGCGGGGATTTCGAACCCCAATCAATCGAAGTCACAGAAATTCAATTTCAAAGAAAGTAAAGCGAAAGCAAGGTTTAGATACAAGAGCCACGGCAGAGCCGGGTCAAAACCAAAACATATATTCTAAAGTCGTATAGCCAAATTAGCGGGGCTAGACAGATTTTTTGCAATCGCCCGGGGGATTTCCCCACGCCATAGAGACAGGGAGCAATCATACCTAAAAACAAGTGGTGCGAGCGGGATCAGACCGAGACCCCAACATACCCTGCCCGCAAGCAAACATACACATACGCTAATATAAAGATGCTTTGATGCAATGCGGAAATTTAATCACACTAACATTCTCCTAATTTACAATACGCGGAAAAGAACTGTAAAGGGCCCAAGACAATGCGAAGTGCCATATCCCTCTCCTACCTCTGCACCCCTTCCCGTTAGTGCAGAGACTGGCCAGTTCAGTGCTATAGCATAGCAATTTCCTCGTCGTGGTGCACTAACCACGGCATCATCATATCATATCATATCATATCATCTCATCTCTTCCCCGATGGTGGTGTGCTATCATATCATATCATCTCATCTCATCTCTTCCCCGATGGTGCTGGGCTATCATATCATGCTCATATCGACTCGATAGACTCAGGGCACCCGATGGGGCTGGGCTACCCTATGACCCAAGCAAAGACTCTAGGACTATCACAGATAATGGCCGTTTTGTATTCAAACACACAAAGTAACCGGATGCTCATTCATAAGTGATGTACATATTTATATCTCCTTTCATTGCATCTTTCGACTCCTTATTTCATTCGATTTTCAAAGAAAAGGTTCAAAAGAATATAAACTTGTGTAAGAATGGGCTAAAATGAAAGAAATAGGGTCTGCACAAGTTTTGAGCTAACCATGCAGGAATTCGAGCGAAATCGGAGTCAAAACAAAGAAGCCAAGTGAAGTTGAGCAGAGGTAGATATCGACCCCTGACATAGATATCGACCTCTGGTGTAGATATCGACCTTCAACATAGATATCGACCTCAATATAGATATCGACCTCAACATAGACATCAAGTGAAGCTGAGAAGAGGCAGATATCGACCTTAGACCCAGATATCGACCTTTGGTGTCGATATCGACCCCCATATCGACCTCAACATAGAAATCGACCAGAGCTGAACAAGTCGAGCAGGAACAGAGACCTCGATATCGACCCCTGGTGTCGATATCGACCCCTTATCTCGGCAGAAGATAGACTCGATTTCGAATGCGGATTGAAACTATATCTTCAAGGAGGCACGGAAGATATCGACCCCCACATGTCGACATCGACCAAAGCTCTCGAAATCGACCCACCTTGGTCGACATCGACTACCCCTCCGCCCGAAGATTTCTGTTTCGGGCCCAAACAGGTAAGCTCAGGTATGACTCTTAACCCTCCTCAGTCCCTTATTGATAAATCAATTAAACCTATTATTGATAATTCTGAAGAGAGGGTCAAAGCTCCATGGTTTGCCTATATTGCTAAAGTTAGGTCATGAAAGAGAAGAAAAGCGCCCAAAGAAGAACCTAACATCAAAGAAGCCTTGGTCGCTGAACTTCGCTACTATCAAAAGGACCTAGATGATCCAGGAGAAGTCTCACGCTCGAAGGTTCCCTACATAAAAGGGTCGTGAAGAATTGACGGAGAAGTCGGCCTAGCGACTCAAAAATCTAGAGCTTGTACATAAAACCTTTAAATTTTGCATAGATGGTTTGTAGGATTTAATTTTTGGCTTTTTTAACTTTTAAAACTGAGATAATTCGTGCTTTATCTATATTCCTAACAAAGATTTCAGGGTACCAAGCAAAAGGAACGAAGAAGAAGAAAAGAAGCTTCTGCAGAGGCAGTCGAAATCGACCAGGCCAGTCGAAATCGACCCCCCCAGGGTCAATCCATCTCCTGGAGTCGACATCGAGGACTCAGGAGCGAAAAAGAGAGGTCGATATCGACCATAATCCTCGATATCGACCCCAACCTGGCAGCCCTTGTCTTCATCTTCTTCCTCGACTTCGACAGATACAGTCGACATCGACCACTGACCTATATATCGACTTCTGGCATCGACTTCACCTGAAATCGACCTGAATCCGCAAGTTGCGCTGTGAGTTTCTCTCTACCCTTGTTCTTCTTTTTAATACAGTGAGGACACTGTATATTTTAAGTATGGGGTGGGGGAAACACATGTCTTATGGTCATAACTTGGTTTTCTTCTTCGCATTGCATTCATGTTTAAATTTTTGTTCTTAGTTTTACTTTTATAAAATGTCAAAAAAATCTAAAAAAAAAATAGAAAAATGTCAAAAATAAAAAAAAAATGCATGTTTTTAAGTTTGTTTTTTTTAACCCTACTTAGATGTCCTATGATGAAAACTCAATAGCTGACTTGATCATGTAAATCCTATGGCATATTTGGATGGTTTAGCCGAAGTCTTTAAAATTTTTATGTAGATTGTGAACTTGTGATGAAATTGAGCACATATGATCCTAGGCTAAAAAGCAAATCCAACAAAAATTGTCCTTGTGAGAATTTTGGCCTATAGGGAGAACATCAAAAAAAAAATCCCTTCGCTTTCTTGAGTGAATTTACTCTTCCTATGCATCTCTAAATGTTGTGATAGTTATTCAAAACCAATGCATATATATGATTATGTTTACGAGAATTAAATGATGGAGGCATCTTTTAAGCCATTTTTATCCTCTCTTTACCTACCCTGCATTATCCCTGCTTGAAGCCAGAACATTAGCCTGAGCCTGAAATTGCAAACTCCACAAAATTATCCCTAGCCGAATTGAGCCTGACCCCCATTTGGGAATTGAGACTTAGATTGGTTGGACGAATGCCTTGTGGAAAGAAAAGATCATAATGTCCAGTTTTGAGCAAGGAAATTATAGGATGGTGCATATTTACATTTTGTCATATTTTGTAAAAGGATTTATGGCTCAACATATAAATGCACATATTTACTTATTATTTCCAAAAAAAAAATCCGAAAAAAAATAAATAAATAAAGATATCTATATATAGTGCATGAGTCAAAATCCTTAAGTCTTTTATTCATATAAGTGTTATATTTTTTCGAGGTATATTAGAACTTGGAAGAAGGGTTGATGGAATGCATCTTTAGAGCATATTATGAGGAGTTATGGTATTGCAAGTGTTGAGATTTAGGAGTCTTGATTCCCGAATTTTAAAAGCACCACATGGCCAAATAATTCCATACCCTTTTATTTTATACCAAGCCCCATTACAACCCCGCCGAATGGAGTCTTCTTTGAAGTCTTCCATTGAGCGAAAGCCCTCCTGATGGTTCTTATTGCATTTTCATAATTGGTTGCGAAGTGGATTTTTATAAATTGCAAGGTTTATGAGATTCTATATGGAATTGAGTTGAGAGTTGATCTTCATAACCTAAACACATGAGAGTTGAGTGCAAACACATTATCCCTGTGAGGTTGGATCAAAATTACATATGCCTATGGATCGCCTAAATATGTGCTATGACGTTAAAGTCACTTGCTTTGCTTTGCTACCGCTTATGAAGTTGCTTTTGACAAAGGCGAAGACTTGAAGGGTGTGTTGTAGGTGTTGGTTATTGCTTGGTTATTGCTTGAGGACAAGCAAGTCTAAGTATGGGGTGTTTTGATGTACATATTTATATCTCCTTTCATTGCATCTTTCGACTCCTTATTTCATTCGATTTCCAAAGAAAAGGTTCAAAAGAATATAAACTTGTGTAAGAATGGGCTAAAATGCAAGAAATAGGGTCTGCACAAGTTTTGAGCTAACCATGCAGGAATTCGAGCGAAATCGGAGTCAAAACAAAGAAGCCAAGTGAAGCTGAGCAGAGGTAGATATCGACCCCTGACATAGATATCGACCTCTGGTGTAGATATCGACCTTCAACATAGATATCGACCTCAACATAGATATCGACCTCAACATAGACATCAAGTGAAGCTGAGAAGAGGCAGATATCGACCTTAGACCCAGATATCGACCTTTGGTGTCGATATCGACCCCCATATCGACCTCAACATAGAAATCGACCAGAGCTGAACAAGTCGAGCAGGAACAGAGACCTCGATATCGACCCTTGGTGTCGATATCGACCCCTTATCTCGACAGAAGATAGACTCGATTTCGAATGCGGATTGAAACTATATCTTCAAGGAGGCACGGAATTATCTTACACTTTCAAGATAGAGGACAGTTGAAGTTTTATTTATCTTTTACCATTAAGTTTTATCAAAATAAAAGACCTATCCTAATTGTTCGGATAGAGTTCATAGTTTAGATAGGAGTTACAATCCTTGGATAGCGAGGATTAGTAGCCTATAAATAAAGCCCTAGGGGCTGATTTGTTGGAGCCAATCCCAGAACAATCCATTGACCCAAGACAATAGACAATAGAGTTAGAGTTAGAGAGAAGTTTTAGGGTTTGACGTTTGCGAAAGTTGACGTTGAGTTGTAAAGCTTCGAAGTTTATTTTAATGCAAGTTTCTTCCTTTCAATCAATGATGAGTTCCATGATGAGAAGCGAGTAGTTCCCCAAAGCTCTTAGGGTCGGGGTGAGCCCGACGTTAGCCATGCGCGCTTGAGGTAAGTATTTAATGTTGATATCGTTGTGTCTATCTCTCCTCCTACGATTCTATGTTTAGTCCTAATCGAAAGAAAAGGGATTCATGCTAACAACTTGAGTTATAAACATAAAATTGGTAGAGACAATTAGGTTTATTTGCAAGAGTAATCCTAAGAGTTGGTGTACAGCGAAAGCTTGTCCCTCGGGTGAAATAGCGCAATTGTCCGTCTTATTTATCTTATCGCATGCATTGGTTAACGTTGTGGTAAACCCTAATCCTAGGAATTGTTTTTTACATAGTTTATACACACCAAAACCCACTGTTATTTCTGTTCATTGCTTCTCTCTCCATTCTTAAATCTTCGGCCTTTCTTTGCCGACAAGAAACTAACCCACTGCAGGAAGACATCGATATCGACCCCAGACATCGATATCGACCACTGAGTTCGTCGACAGTGTTCTGAGTCGACGACGATCATCGTTGCGGAGTTTGCTGAGCATCGATATCGACCCCTAGCATCGATATCGACCCTTCTGTATCGACTGGCAGTCTTCTGAGCCAGTCGATTTCGTGGACTGACATCGGTATCGACCCCCCAGTCGATATCGACCACTTGTTTTTGTTTCTGCAGGTCTTCTGTTGCAGAGCACATCGACAGCTGAGGTCGACATCGAGGCCCAAGGTCGAAATCGAGGCTTCTGGTCGACACAGACGTGAGATTTCCAACGCTACTGGGATCCCGCTGACACGCCTCCTCGTGGATCGATCCTGACTACCCTTCCACTACAACGGGAGGAAGTCTTGTAATTATTTGCATAGGCTAGGAGTCGATTTACATTTTTACATCTTATTATTTGTACTCGACCAACCTCCTTAACAATAAGTGCAATCCTAGCATGATACTACATGGCATGCTTTAATGCTTATGCAACACCTAGTATGTCATATATTCACAAGCAGGTATTCTCTTTCGAATCTGAGAAAGCCCATAAAGGAACTTACCTGAATAAGCCGAACAACAGAGAACAAGGCAGAAGTAGAATCCAAGTAATGAGTCACCAATAGCAAGCAATGTCCAATATATCATAATCACCTAGTAGCATACAAATACATAAGTCTATCTACTTCACACAAGGAGCCTCTAACTATCATACATAGCTTCACATATCTCGTTTCAGATTATTCCATCTTAACTCATCATAATTCAAATGTCATTCCATGTTAATCTCATCTCATCATCTCATTTCCAAAACAATCTTTCAAAGAACTCAACTTAGAAAATCAAACAATTCTTTTAAAATCGCTTAACCAAATCCCGACATTAAACACTTAAGCCTTAAAACCAATTTCCCAAAATCAAGTCAACTCATATGCAAAATAGCTTCTCAAATCATACTTGGCCAAATTCCGACATTAAACATTTACCTTAAATCCAATCTCTCAAAATCACATTATAGAAATAATTTCCGGCACAACTTACTTTATTTAAACCCATCATTTTAAAATTTCACCTTTAGAAAACCTTATATGAAATAACTCTTCTCAAATAATATTCCGCTACAAAAATACAACACCAAAATTAAATCATCTTTACTCATCATATTTATAAATCAAAGTCAATAAATTATCTCAAATTTCCTAACATCAAATATTAAAACCCCCCTCAATCACATACTCCAAATAATCTCACTTTTATACCACGTAAAATAATATATTAATATTTTCAGAATATATATATATATATATTCCTAAAATTAGAATATATAAAATAACATACATATATATAACTACATAACACATCACATATAATAATACATACCATATATCAATAACAAAATCAACTAAACAAGCCCATTTCAATTCCAGCAGCCCCAAAACAAATATCAGCCCAGCCCAACCCGATGACCCGGATCCAACCCAAAACCGGACCCCAAAACCCATTCCAGCAAAGCCAAAGAAATGAAAAGAAGAACCCAGCCCATGACCCGGATCCGCGAGCCCACAACCCGAAAAAAAAAAAAGAGAACCAACCCGGATGCAAAAGGGGAAAGAAAGAAAGAAAAGAAAAGAAAGGCCCAAGTCCAGAAAGAAGGAAGACCCGGCCCAGCCCAGAAGAAAAGAAGGATCCGAATTCAGCAGAAGGAAAAAGGGGGACCCGAAATGCACTCGGATCCAAGCCCAAATCCGAAATTTAGGCCCAAGCCCGCCTTGATGGAAAGAAAGCTCGTCTTCCCCAATAACAGAACAAAGAGTTCCAACAACGACGACATGAACCGGAGAAGAAGAAGGTCCAGGCCTCCAGCAGCCTCTCTCCGACCCTAACCACTCCCAACCAGACCGACTCACTAACCCGACCACAACCCATACAACAAGAGTGAAACGAAAGCAATGAGGAAGGGAGGAGAAGAGGTTTACCGAGATTCGGAGCTCCGCCAGAGAAGGGATTCGTCAGGGTTGAATCGAGCTTTAAGGGAAACGGACTCTCATCGGAGACGACCTAGGAGGAGTTGGAGGGGGTTAAGGAGGAAGCTTTCGCAGTTAGGAGTGGAAAGGAAGAAGAACAGGGCCTTATCGAGGTCAAATCATGAACTCAGGGGTGGGAGCTCGGGGGCGTCGCTTCCGATGGGTTGCAGCTTGATGTACATATTTGTAGTTCTTTTTATTGCATCTTTTGACTTCATATTTCATTCGATTTCCAAAGAAAAGGTTAAAAAGAATATAAACTCATGTAAGAATGGGCTAAAACACAAGAAATAGAGTCTGCACAAGTTTTGAGCTAACCATGCAAGAATTCGAGCGAAATCGGAGTCAAAACGGAGAAACCAAGGAGAGCTGAGCAGAGGTAGATATCGACCTTCAACATAGATATCGACCTCCAACGTCGATATCGACCCTCAAATCGACCTCAACATAGACATCGACTAGAGCTGGACAAGTCCAGCAGGAACCGAGACCTCGATATCGACCCCTTATCTCGACAGAAGATAGACTCGAGTTCGAGATGCGGATTGGAAACTTTATCTTCGAGATGCGGATTTATCTTGTACTTTTGAGATAGATAGCAGTTGGAGGTTTATTTACTTTTTACTTATAAGTTATTTAAGTTTTATCAAAATCAAAGACCTATCCTAATTGTTTGGATAGAGTTCATAGTTTAGATAGGAGTTTGATGTGCGCGCATATTGCCATATTTTCTATGCACATATGAATTCATTTTGTTGTCTTTTGCATGCACATTAATGGGAAAACATGGGAATAGTGTAGTTTATGCTTAAATGTCAAATATATGGGTTTGCACGAGTTTCTATGTGATTTCGCAGAAAACAGGATGAAAATGAATGAATTCAGAAGAGCGGAAAAAGAACTCGAAGTCTTCTGAAGAGGTCGAAATCGAGCAAAGACCTCGACATCGAGTACATCGAGACATAGGAATCGAGCAGAAAGGAAACAGAGCATCTCGACATAGAAGAGGTCGATATCGACGTCTGGAGGTCGATATCGATGCTTCCAGATCGACCAAGTTGATAGAAGTCGAGTAGGAGAAGGAGAAGCTCGAGATAAGATTTTGGAGGGGTCGATATCGAGTGGAAAGGTCGATATCGACCATGCCAGCAGAGGAATTCGACTCCGATTTTGATAGAATTATATCCAATGCTTGCAATACCTATCCAAAGGTCGAAATTTCCTATCATCAACATCAGATTTATCATGAGGAGGCTGATTTCACCATGAAGTTTTAGCTTTTACCTTTATTTATTTATTTATTTATCATAGAGAATAAAGATAAGGTTTCGAGTCCTTGTCGTCATCTACAAATAGAAGCCAATAGGGCTGAGTTTAGGGGGCTTCATTCATTATTCCATATTCAATTAGAGATTCCGAATTCAGTTGCAATAGAGAGAGAGAGAGAGAGAGAGAGAGAGTGGCCGAGTGGAGTTGTAAAGCGAGAGCGGAGTGGCTTGTTCGGTTGTACTTTCTTTCGGAGTTTTAATTCAAGGTAGCTTTCTTTCAATAACAATGATGATGATGTGCATGATGAAGAGTGAGTAGTCAACCCACTTCTAGGGTCGGGGTGAGCCCGACGATAGCAATGTGAGGTAAGTGCATCAAAGGTATGACTTTTATGCGATTCCGTCTTCTACCCCATGCATGATCCTTTGCGAAAGTTAGGGAGATTCATTATTTGCATTATTGAAGCGAAAGCCACTCATATTGCGAACTTGAATTACTCATGAATTGGATAGTAACTCTTAGGAATTAAGCGAAAGCCTCTAATCACCTAAGTGTTGATAACGAAAGTTATTTGACGGAAAGACATTAAAGTTCATATTTTTAGCATGAAACTTGCATTGTTATCGTTGTGGCATAAAACCCCGACTTTGGAAGCCTTTTAATTAATTAAATTCTTCATAAAAGTCTTAGTTTTGTTTCTGTTCATCTTCCCTCTCCATTCTATTTTCTTCGGATCCTTTTCCGACAAATTGGTTACAAAAACAGTTTCTGTGACAAGCATCGAAATCGACCTTAAGGGTCGATATCGAGTACTAACATCGATATCGAGGTCTCTGCTCGACGTCGACTTGCTGTTTTGTCTTCTGTAGGAACTACGCTAGGAAATCGACCAGAACTGAGGTCGATATCGACCAGTATACTCGATATCGAGTGTCTGCTGAGGTCGAAAGCATTGATCGTGAGTACAACAAAGGAAGCGCTGACCTACCTCCTCGTGGATTCGATCCTGAATTACCCTACTACTACAAGGGAGGGGATTCTTGTATTATTTGTTTGGGACAGGGAGATAGTCTAATTGTGCTTTATTTTATTCTCCTATTTTATTTACATACATCTTCCCCTATTACCTCGAGTACGAACAAATTGGCGCCGTTGCCGGGGAGGCAATCAATCGCCACCTAAGTTAATCACGATCTTTTTCTAAGCTTATTCTGCAGGTTTATGCGACGTTCTGATCGCGGACCTATCCTGGAACCAATTGACGAGCCTGAACGTTTCTACCATCTTCGCAACAAAGCAATTCGCATCATGGCTGACAATGAGACGCAGGCTGAGATCATAGAGCGGTTGAGAAAGGAAATCGAGGACCACAATGTTACAATCGCTGCTGAAAGGGCCGCTGCTGCTGCTGAGCGAGCCCGTGCTGATAGGGAGGAGGATGCGCGCAGACAAGCCCAAGAGCGGCTAAATCAGTATCCACAGACGGCGATGCAATACATGCATCCGCCGCTTCATGTTCCTGAATCTGCCATTATAATTCCTCACTCCAATTATGAATTGAAAATTAACTTCCTATCTGAGATTAAAAGAAATACTTTTGAAGGAAGACATAATGAATGCCCCCTGCAACACATCTCTACTTTTATGGATTCATGTGAAACAGTTGCTGATGGAGTAAACTTAGAGTATGTGCGACTAAAATCTTTTCGATGGTCTTTGGCAGGAAAGGCATTACAATGGCTGGAAAGTTTGGCTCCACGATCGCTAAGGACATGGGCGGAAGTGAAAGATGCATTCTTGAACAAATTCTTCCCACCTTCTAAAACGGCAATGCTACGACAAAGGATCACGGCTTTCAAACAAAAGCCAGGTGAAACCCTAGCACAGGCATGGGAGCGCTTCAAAGACTTGCTGAGATCATGCCCAACGCATGGGCAACTTCCATATGTCATCCAAGAGATCTTTTATAACGCCCTTGATGCGCCGAATAAGGAGAGGATCAATTCATATACCTCCTATCGGTACATTGAGCTTACACCAACGGAGGCATGGGAGACCATTGAGAGGCTTGTGAACTTTGACAACACCTATGGGGCTGCTGCGGCCTATGATGCAAGGCCTGCCCCATCTATGCCACTATATGAGCCTCCAAGGGAGATAGATCCTGAAGTACGGCAACAATTCCATAACGATCAAACACGCCGCCTTCAAAAGCAAGTAAGGTTCCTGAGCAACAATCAACCTTGTTAGGAGTGTGGTTCAATAAGGCATACCACCAGTGCCTGTCCACATACCGAGCAAGTATCCATGGCGGAACAACATGAGGAGGTCAAATGGACGAGAGGCCCCTATGGAGGGGGCAATCAACAAAATTGGGGTGATCAAAGGTTCTATCAAAGGGATCCCCCAACCTATAGGGCACCAGGGCACCCTGAGCGGGAAACTAAGAAAGATGACATGCAAATCATCCTTGATGAGATGCGGAGGAACCACGCTGAGTTCAAATAAGCCAATAACTCCGTCCATACTCAGCTGCAGGGCATCAATTCTAGACTTGGGGAGATCGACGTTTGGAAGCGCAACATGGTGACTCAAATGAGTCAATTGGCGGAAGCAATGCCCAAAGCGTCCGGATCACTCCCTGGATCCACTGTGCCCAACCAAAAGGGCAAAACCACAGGTCATATCGCGGCAGTAAACCTAAGGAGTGGGCGTCAATTACAAACGCCCGAGCGAAAAGTGGAGGAGAAGGAGCCGGAACAGACGTCGATATCGACCCCCCCTGTCGATATCGACCAAGGTGACATCGATGTCGACCCTCCTGTCGATGTCGACCCTAATTCTGCGTCACCACAGAAATCGACTCTTCCAGTCGATATCGACCCTACTGCTGCCGATATCGACCTCACTACAGCCGCAGGAAGGAAGAAGGTGTTGCCATTCCCAACTAGAAAAGTGACTAAAGACCCAGCGGAAAAGAAGTTCCAACGGTTCGTGAAGATGCTCCAAGGGCTTAATGTCTCTATACCATTCACAGAGGCACTTCACGAGATGCCATCTTATGTGAGGTTCCTTAAAGACATCTTGGGTAAGAAGCGATCGCTCTCTGAGATCGCAGAGGAATGCAACAGGTTGGAGCTACCACAAAAGCGAGCGGACCCAGGTAAGTTTTCTATCGCTATAGGTCTAGGTCAATTCAAATTTAATGCTTTAGTTGACTTGGGAGCTAGCCTTAGCATGATGCCACTAACCATTTGGCACAAGGTAAAGATAGGTCCTCTGGAGCCCGTGGATGCAAGATTATACATGGCTAACAATACCGTAGTTATTCCAACTGGGATAGTGACAGATGTGCCAGTACAAGTAGGCAAATTCTTTGTCCCCGCTGATTTCCTAGTTGTTGACATAGCGGAGGACCCTGCTTGTCCAATTATTTTAGGTAGGCCATTTCTAGCAACCGTCGATGCCAACATTAGCGTGAAGAAAGGATTGCTCTCACTCACAATTAGTGATGAAGTAATAGAGTATTCCTTCAACAAGACGGTGCAAAGTCAAGGGCCAATGGAGATAAAAGCCATCAAAGAAGCCCAAGTAGAGGAAGTTGAAGCAATCTTGAACGAAGGAGCTCAACAGGACATCGAAATCGACCCAGGTAAGTCGATATCGACCACTATTGTTCAAGATTATGTGACAGGTCATAAGTATGGGGTCGACGGAGGAAAAGAGGAAGCATCGAAATCGGGGTCAAGGGTCGATATCGACCACACCCTATCGAAATCGACCACCATCAGCGCTGAGAAGAGAGGCGAGGAGACCTCGATATCGACCTCTGAGGGTCGAAATCGACCTGATCATATCGAGTCAAAACTCCCCAAATCGACTGATCCTACAGGTGTACAACAGGGGTCGATATCGACCTCTGCACATCGACATCGACCTGAGCCACAGACGGAGAAGAAGGTAAGTCAAGGTACGGATTCCTCTTGTTCAATTACAATAAAGGACTTATCATTATTTGGAAGAGGTGTGCCTTGGCATGTGCGTTTATGTAGGATATCTGATGATAGTTCAAGCCAATATGAGATAGGAGACAAGGTCTATGTTGCCAAATCTAAAGACCATTGGTTCCCTACAAGATTCAAGGATAAGAGCTTAGGTCCATTCACGGTGAATCAAATCAATCCCGGGGGAATGCAGCTGCGGGACAAGAAAGGAGTGATATTTGAGGCCCAAGCCACATGGGCCCTGCAGATGCCACCTTGAAAAGCGCAAAGGAAGAAGTCGGCCTAGCGACTTAAAAATCTAGAGCTTGTAACAAAGACTTAGTTTTGATTTTAAGACAGCTTTTGTTTTGGTTTTAGACATTTTATTGTTTTGCATATTGTGTGTTTAGTTTTCAAATTGCAGGAGAGAGAAAAGCACACAGAAAGGCATCGAAATCGATGTCGGACATCGAAATCGACCTCAAGGTCGACATGGATAAGGTTTGTGATCAAGGCCGAATCACCCTGAAGCCCGAGCAGAAATCAAAGAGACATCGATATCGATGTAAAAGGTCGATATCGACCTTCCCTGCTGTCTTCTTCAACTCCTGAAATTTGTGACGGTTTAGTAAGTCTTCTTCTTAACCCTAGTTCTAATACAGTGAGGACACTGTAAATTTTAAGTATGGGGTGGGGGGAAAGGCTTATTTGCATATTCATGCTTAGTTTAGGGTTGCATATTTATTTTAATTGACCCCCATCAAAAAATTTTGAAAAAAAAAAAAAGAGTCATGGAAGTATAAAAAAGAGCTCTATGATGCAAAATTAGATTCATTAGAGATATAACATGAGATTGCCTAGTTAAGGGAAGTCCCAATGAAGTGCAATTTTTTGAGAAAATCATAAAGGAGATGAAAATTTGAAGTTGCTTTGACATATGCATGATAAGATGATGGAGGATTTTTTATAAAAATTCCATACAAGCAAAAGTTCATATCCTAGCCTTACCTACGCATATTCACAAAGCCATATATGAGACTTATCATGATCATTATTGCTCCACATATACATATTGTCCATTTTTTACCTTATACCCTATCCGGGGACAAAGTTTTTTGAATGGATGACATCTTTGGAGTTATATGGAGTTGTGCATTTATAAAGTTGTTGGCAGGAATGATACAATATGGAAAATTAAATGAGCGAGAAAAAATCCGATCACCTCAGGAGATAAAGGTAGGTCGACCCTGCTCGCTGAGATAATAGTTCGGCGAGATGGGACACAAAGGTGAGGAGTCCGAAGTACTAAGTATCCGGGGCCATTCATGACACCCATGTTTGCGACTCGTGAGAAGGCAGTGCTAAGGTTAGAGAGGTAAAAGCATTAAAGTGAAAAAAAGCATTGAACGATGAGTGAAAGGTGAGACATTATGAAGGAGGAATGTGGAATATTTTGGAAAGAAAGTGTACTTCCCCGGATTAACACCACATGGCCAAATATTAGCCCACCTTTAGCCTTTTACCAATCCACTTCTCACAAGCTTGAAGAAAGTCCTCTTGATTATTAATGCAATGTCGCTAGAATTGTTTTTTGCATATTACCTCCTTTATAAGTATGAAATTGCTTTTATGCACAGGCATGGACTTGGTTGACATAAGTACCTTCTCGAGGATGGCAATTGATTGTAGGGACATATGAAAAATGAATCCATGATGTTGAGAGTTTACTTTCTTCCCCTGAATGACCATTAAGAGTATTGCTTGGGGACAAGCAAGCTTAAGTATGGGGTGTTTGATGTGCGCGCATATTGCCATATTTTCTATGCACATATGAATTCATTTTGTTGTCTTTTGCATGCACATTAATGGGAAAACATGGGAATAGTGTAGTTTATGCTTAAATGTCAAATATATGGGTTTGCACGAGTTTCTATGTGATTTCGCAGAAAACAGGATGAAAATGAATGAATTCAGAAGAGCGGAAAAAGAACTCGAAGTCTTCTGAAGAGGTCGAAATCGAGCAAAGACCTCGACATCGAGTACATCGAGACATAGGAATCGAGCAGAAAGGAAACAGAGCATCTCGACACAGAAGAGGTCGATATCGACGTCTGGAGGTCGATATCGATGCTGCCAGATCGACCAAGTTGATAGAAGTCGAGTAGGAGAAGGAGAAGCTCGAGATAAGATTTTGGAGGGGTCGATATCGAGTGGAAAGGTCGATATCGACCATGCCAGCAGAGGAATTCGACTCCGATTTTGATAGAATTATATCCAATGCTTGCAATACCTATCCAAAGGTCGAAATTTCCTATCATCAACATCAGATTTATCATGAGGAGGCTGATTTCACCATGAAGTTTTAGCTTTTACTTTTATTTATTTATTTATTTATCATAGAGAATAAAGATAAGGTTTCGAGTCCTTGTCGTCATCTACAAATAGAAGCAAATAGGGCTGAGTTTAGGGGGCTTCATTCATTATTCCATATTCAATTAGAGATTCCGAATTCAGTTGCAATAGAGAGAGAGAGAGAGAGAGAGTGGCCGAGTGGAGTTGTAAAGCGAGAGCGGAGTGGCTTGTTCGTTTGTACTTTCTTTCGGAGTTTTAATTCAAGGTAGCTTTCTTTCAATAACAATGATGATGATGTGCATGATGAAGAGCGAGTAGTCAACCCACTTCTAGGGTCGGGGTGAGCCCGACGATAGCAATGTGAGGTAAGTGCATCAAAGGTATGACTTTTATGCGATTCCGTCTTCTACCCCATGCATGATCCTTTGCGAAAGTTAGGGAGATTCATTATTTGCATTATTGAAGCGAAAGCCACTCATATTGCGAACTTGAATTACTCATGAATTGGATAGTAACTCTTAGGAATTATGCGAAAGCCTCTAATCACCTAAGTGTTGATAACGAAAGTTATTTGACGGAAAGACATTAAAGTTCATATTTTTAGCATGAAACTTGCATTGTTATCGTTGTGGCATAAAACCCCGACTTTGGAAGCCTTTTAATTAATTAAATTCTTCATAAAAGTCTTAGTTTTGTTTCTGTTCATCTTCCCTCTCCATTCTATTTTCTTCGGATCCTTTTCCGAAAAATTGGTTACAAAAACAGTTTCTGTGACAAGCATCGAAATCGACCTTAAGGGTCGATATCGAGTACTAACATCGATATCGAGGTCTCTGCTCGACGTCGTCTTGCTGTTTTGTCTTCTGCAGGAACTGCGCTAGGAAATCGACCAGAACTGAGGTCGATATCGACCAGTATACTCGATATCGAGTGTCTGCTGAGGTCGAAAGCATTGATCGTGATTACAACAAAGGAAGCGCTGACCTACCTCCTCGTGGATTCGATCCTGAATTACCCTACTACTACAAGGGAGGGGATTCTTGTATTATTTGTTTGGGACAGGGAGATAGTCTAATTGTGCTTTATTTTATTCTCCTATTTTATTTACATACACCTTCCCCTATTACCTCGAGTACGAACAGAGTTACAATCCTTGAATAGCGAGGATTAGTAGCCTATATATAAAGCCCTAAGGGGCTGGCATTCAATCATCTTTTAACCTTTCAACAATCAATCAAACACAATTACATTTAATAGAGTTAGAGAGAAGTTTTAGGGTTTGGCGTTTACGAGAGCCGACGTTGAGTTGTAAAGCTACGAAATTTATAGTCTAATGCAAGTTTATTTCTTTCAATCAATGATTAGTTCCATGATGAGAAGCGAGTAGTCCCCCAAGCTCTTAGGGTCGGGGTGAGCCCGACGTTAGTCATGCGCGCTTGAGGTAAGTGTTAGATGTTGATATCGTTGTGTCTATATCATCTCCTACGATTCTATGTTTAGTCCTAATCGAAAGAAAAGGGATTCATGCTAACAACTTGAGTTATAAACACAAAATTGGTAGAGACAATTACGTTTATTTGCAAGAGTAATCCTAAGAGTTGGTTTACGGCGAAAGCTTGTCCCTCGGGTGAAATAGCACAATTGTCCGTCTTATTTACCTTATCGCATGCATTGGTCAACGTTGTGGTAAACCCTAATCCTAGGAGTTGCTTTTTATATAAGTTTATATTTACACAAAACCTCTGTTTTATTTATGTCCATCGCATACTCATCCATCTTAAAGTCTTCGGCCTTTCTTTGCTGATGAAGTACTAACCCACTGCAGGAAGACATCGATATCGACCCCCAGACGTTGATATCGACCACTGAGTTACGTCGACAGTTTTTTGAGTCGACGACGATCATTCTGCGGAGTTTGTTGAACATCGATATCGACCCCCTAGCATCGATTTCGACCACCTGTGTCGACTGGCAGTCTTCTAAGCCAGTCGATTCCGTTGACTGGCATCGATATCGACCTTCTCCTGTCGATATCGACTGCTTGTTTTTGTCTCTGCAGGTCTTCTGTTGTAGAGAGGATCGACAGTCGTGGTCGACATCGAGCTCCAAGGTCGAAATCGAGGCTTTTGGTCGACGTAAGACGTGAGAATTCCAACACTACTAGGATCCCGCTGACACGCCTCCTCGTGAATCGATCCTGACTACCCTTCCACTACAACGGGAGGAAGTCTTGTAATTATTTGCATAGGCGAGGAGTCGGTTTACATTTATACAATCTTATTATTTGTAACTAAAGAACTCGACCCTCCTCCTATTAACACATTGGCGCCGTTGCAGGGGAGGCAATCAATCGCGCCCTAGTAGTCTATCTCACGTCTCTATCCAGTTTGGCTTTGCAGGTATATGCGACGCACTGATCGCCCACCTGAATTTGAAAGAGTAGAAGACCCTGAGCGCTACTTCCATCTAAGAGCCCAAGCACAAAGAATCATGGCAGACAACGCGAAACAGGCTGAACTTATTGAGCAACTAAGGAAGCAGGTTGAGAACTTAACCACTAGAGAGGCGGCACTTAAGGAGCGTGCGGATAGGGAGGAGGAAGGCCGGAGGAAAATAGAAGCCCAAATCAATGCCCTCCCTCGGAATGCCAAGCAATACATGCACCTTGCGCTCAAAGTGCCTGAATCGACGATTCTTATCCCTGCCTCTAATTTTGAAATTAAACCTAACTTCCTTACTGAGATTAGAAGGCATCAATATGAAGGGAAACCTAATGAATACCCTATGGCACATATATCAACCTTCTTAGACCTCTGTGATACTATTGATGATGGACGAAGTCTTGAATATGTCCAACTAAAAGCCTTTCATTGGTCTCTTACAGGAAAAGCATTGCAGTGGTTGGAGAGCTTAGCCCCAAGATCGCTCCACACCTGTAATGAAGTCAAGGACGCGTTCCTCAATAAGTTCTTCCCTCCTTCTAAGACGGCGTTGATCCGAAAGAAAATCACGGCTTTCAAACAAAAGCCTGGTGAGGCTTTGGCGACTGTTTGGGAAAGGTTTAAGGACCTACTACGATCATGCCCGACGCATGGCCAACCACCGTATGTAATTCAGGAGATCATTTACAATGCTCTTGACGCTGAAACCAAGGAGAGGATCAACACCTACACCGTCTATGGCTACCTTGAACTCGCTCCACAAGAGGCTTAAGACTTATTTATCTTTTTACCTTTAAAGTTTTATCAAGTTAGTTTAAGTTTTATCAAAATAAAAAGACCTATCCTAATTGTTTGGATAGAGTTCATAGTTTTCGGATAGCAAGGATTAGTAGCCTATAAATAAAGCCCTAGGGGGCTGGCATTCAATCATCCAAGAAACAATCATCAATCAAGACAATCAATAGTAATAGAGTTAGAGAGAAGTTTTAGGGTTTGACGTTTGCGAAAGCCGACGTTGAGTTGTAAAGCTTCGGAGTTTATTTTAATGCAAGTTTCTTCTTTTCAATCAACAATGAGTTCCATGATGAGAAGCGAGTAGTTCCCCAAAGCTCTTAGGGTCGGGGTGAGCCCGACGTTAGCCATGCACGCTTGAGGTAAGTATTTGATGTCGATATCGTTGTGTCTATCTCTCCTCCTACGATTCTATGTTTAGTCCTAATCGAAAGAAAATGGATTCATGCTAACAACTTGAGTTATAAACATAAAATTGGTAGAGACAATTAGGTTTATTTGCAAGAATAATCCTAAGAGTTGGTGTACGGCGAAAGCTTGTCCCTCGGGTGAAATAGCGCAATTGTTCGCCTTATTTATCTTATCGCATGCATTGGTTAACGTTGTGGTAAACCCTAATCCTAGGAGTTGTTTCTTTTACATCGTTTAATTCACATAAACCATTGTTATTTCTGTTCATCCCTTCTCATCCATTCTTAAATCTTCGGCCTTTCTTTGCCGGCGAAGAACTAACCCACTACAGGAAGACATCGATATCGACACCAGACGTCGATATCGACCACTGAGTTCGTCGACAGTTTTCTGAGTCGACGACGATCATCACTGCGGAGGTTGCTGAACATCGATATCGACACCAGACATCGATATCGACCCTACTATGTCGACTGGCAGTCTTCTGAGCCAGTCGATTTCGTGACTAACATCGATATCGACCCTTTCCAGTCGATATCGACCACTTGTTTTTGTCTTTGCAGGTCTTCTGTTGCAGAGTGCATCGACAGACGAGGTCGAAATCAAGGCCCAAGGTCGAAATCGAGGCTTCTAGTCGATGCAGACTTGAGATTTCCAAAGCTACTAGGATCCCGCTGACACGCCTCCTCGTGGATCGATCCTGACTACCCTTCCATTAAAACGGGAGGAAGTCTTGTAATTATTTGCATAGGCTAAGAGTTTGTTTACGTTTATTACAGCTTTATTATTTGTAATTACTCGACATATCATCCTCCTGCAACAACAAATTGGCACCGTTGCCGGGGAGGCAATCAATCGCGCCCTAGTAGTCTATCTCACGTCTCTATCTAAATTTGCTTTGTAGGTGTATGCGACGCATTGATCGCCCACCTGAATTTGAAGGAGTAGACGACCCTGAGCGTTGTTTCCATCTAAGGGCCCAAGCTCAAAGAATCATGGCAGACAACGCGAACCAGGCTGAACTTATTGAGCAACTAAGGAAGCAGGTTGAGGACCTAACGACTAGAGAGGCGGCACTTAAGGAGCGTGCGGATAGGGAGGAGGAAGGCCGGAGGCAAATAGAAGCCCAAATCAATGCCCTCCCTAGGAATGCCAAGCAATATATGCACCCCGCTCTCACAGTGCCTGAATCGGCAATCCTTATCCTTGCCGCTAATTTTGAAATAAAATCTAACTTCCTAACTGAGATTAGAAGGCACCAATATAAAGGAAAACCTAACGAATGCCCTATGGCACATATTTCAACCTTCTTAGACTTTTGTGATACTATTGCTTATGGACGAAGTCTTGAATATGTCCAACTAAAAGCCTTTCGATGGTCTCTTACAGGTTAAGCATTGCAGTGGTTGGAAAGCTTAGCCCCAAGATCGCTCCGCACCTGGAATGAAGTCAAGGACGCGTTCCTCAACAAAAGCCTGGTGAGGCTCTGGCGACTGTTTGGGAAAGGTTTAAGGACCTACTACGATCATGCCCGACGCATGGCCAACCACCGTATGTAATTCAGGAGATCATATACAATGCTCTTGACGCTGCAACTAAGGAGAGGATCAACACTTACACCTCCTATGGCTACCTTGAACTCACTCCACAAGAGGCTTGGGAGACCATAGAGAGGTTGGTGGAGTTCGACAATACATATGGGACTCCTGAGGCTTCTGACACACCATCATCGTCAAGGCCTGCCCCATCTATGCCCTTATATGAACCCTCCAATGTAATTGATCCGGATGTGAAGGAGCAATTCCATAGAGCTCAACTTAGAAAGCTCCAATAGCAAGTAAGGTTCCTTTCAGTGAACCAAGATTGCATTGAATGCGGATCGCAGCGGCACACCACCATCGAGTGCCCACATGCCGAACAATTACAAATAGCGGAGACTCACCAAGAGGCGCGCTACATTAGGGGCCCCAATCACCAATATTGGGGAGACTAAGGTTCAATCAACCACCAAGGAACCAAGTGAACCCTAGGGACCCTCCGCCTTATAGAGCTCCTGGGCACCCGGAGAGAGACCAAAAGAAGGATGATCTTCAACTTGTGCTAGATGAGATAAGGAGGAATCAAGCTAAGAATGATCAATCCAACAATGCCATCCATTCTCAACTCAATCACCTTACCACAAGGATTGGGGAGATGGTTATATGGAAAAGGAACGTAGAGACCCAACTGGGTCAATTGGCGGCACAAATCCCTAGACCGTCCGGAACACTCCCTGGGCAACCCACTACAAATCCTAAGGGACAATCCGGGACGGGCCATGTCGCAGCCATACAATTAAGGAGTGGCACCAAAGTACATAAGCCACAAACGGAATCGGAGGAGAAAGCAGCAGATCCAGTCGACATCGACAGCCCTGTCGATATCGAGGAAGACGTCAATATAGACCCCCGGGTCGACACCCAGGTCGACGTCGAGGCCACTGCAGAGCCATCAACGCTACAACAAAGGTTGACATCGACCACCCCAGTCGATATCGACCAGACTCCAGTCGATATCGACCAAAGCCCAGTCGACATCGATGTCCAGCAGGCCCCTCCGACCACCGTTTTGACCCCTCCAGCAAAGAAGACGTTGCCCTTTCCATACAAAGCATTGGAGGATCCCACCAAAGGTAAGTTTAGGCGCTTTGTAAAAATACTTCAAGGACTTAACGTTACTATCCCTCTTACAGAAGCCCTAAGCGAGATGCCTGCCTATGTGCGATTCCTGAAAGACATCCTGAGAAAGAAGAGATCCATGGCAGAAATCGTAGAGGAGTGCTCAAAGATGGACTTCCCTGAGAAGAAGAGGGATCCAGGGAAGTTTGCAATCACCATGGGACTTGGCCAACATCGCTACAAAGCCCTATGTGACCTAGGGGCAAGCGTAAGTCTCATGCCTCTCTCTATTTGGCAAAAGGTGAACATTGGCGCACTTGAACCTTTGGACATGAAACTTTATATGGCTGACAACTCATTCGTCAGGCCCACAGGTATAGTTGATGACATTCCTGTGAAGGTAGGTAAGTTCTTTGTGCCTACTGATTTCATTGTATTGGAGATGCTTGAAGATCCTGTAGTGCCTATTATCCTTGGTAGGCCTTTCTTAGCTACTGTTGATGCCAATATCAATGTACGTCGAGGATTACTAACATTTACTATAAGGAACGAAGTGATAGAATTCTCTTTCAACCCAACCATGAGCGAAACAAAGCACCTGGAGCAAGTAGTCCTTTCGCCGGCTTAGGAAAAGCTTAGAAAATTTTTGTTGGCGAGGACGGAAACAGCAAGCATGGTCGACATCGACTGGAACCAGTCGATATCGACTAAAAACATCAAAATCGACCCCCCTTGGTCGAAATCGAGTATCCCAGATCACTGCCAGGAGCTTAAGTATGGGGTCACAGACGTCGATATTGACCCATACATGTCGATATCGACCAAATCACTCGAAATCGACCCACCTTGGTCGAAATCGACCACCCCTCAGCCCGAAGATTTCTATTTCGGGCCCAAACAGGTAAGCCCAGGTATGACTCCTAACCCTCCTCCATCCCTTATTGATAAATCAATCAAGCCCATTATTGATAATTCTACTAACAAGAGGGTCAAAGCTCCATGGTTTGCCTATATTGCTAAAGTTAGGTCAAGAAAGAGAAGAAAAGCACCCAAAGAAGAACCTAACATCAAAGAAGCCTTGGTCGCCGAACTTCGCTACTACCAAAAGGACCTAGATGATCCAGGAGAAGGTTCAAGCTCAAAGGGTCCCTACATAAAAGGGACGTGAAGAATTAACGGAGAAGTCGGCCTAGCGACTCAAAACTCTAGAGCATGTACATAAAACTTTTAAATTTTTCATAGATGGTTTTTAGGATTTTTTGGATTTTTAACTTTTAAAACTGAGATAATTCGTGCTTTATCTATATTTCTAACAAAGATTTCAGGTTTCTAAGCAAAAGGAACGACGAATAAAAAAGAAGCTTATGCAGAGGCAGTCGAAATCGACCAGGCCAGTCGAAATCGACTCCCCAGGGTCAAGCCATCTCCTGGAGTTGACATCGAGGACTCAGGAGCAAAAAGCAGAGGTCGATATCGACCATAATCATCGATATCGACCCCAATCAAGCAGCCCTTGTCTTCATCTTCTTGCTCGACTTTGACAGATGCAGTCGACATCGACCACTGACCTAGATATCGACTTCTGGCATCGACCAAACCTGAAATCGACCTGAATCCACAGGTTGCGCTGTGAGTTTCTCTCTACCCTTGTTCTTCTTTTTAATACAGTGAGGACACTGTATATTTTAAGTATGGGTGGGGGAAAACATGTCTTATGGTCATAACTTGGTTTTCTTCTTCGCATTGCATTCATGTTTAAATTTTTGTTCTTAGTTTTACTTTTATAAAATGTCAAAAAATTAAAAAAAATAGAAAAATGTCAAAAATACAAAAAATGCATGTTTATTTCTAGTTTGTTTTTAAACCCTACTTAGATGTCCTATGATGAAAACTCAATAGCTGACTTGATCATGTAAATCCTATGGCATATTTGAACGGTTTAGCCTAAGTCCTTAAAATTTTTATGTAGATTGTGAACTTGTGATGACATTGAGCACATATGATCCTAGGCTAAAAAGCAAATCCAACAAAAAAATTGTCCTTGTGAGAATTTTGGCCTATAGGGAGAACATCAAAAATCCCTCCGCTTTCTTGAGTGAATTTACTCTTCCTATGCATCTCTAAATATTGTGATAGTTATTCAAAGCCAATGCATAAATATGTTTATGTTTACGAGAATTAAATGATGGAGGCATCTTTTAAGCCATTTTTATCCTCTCTTTACCTACCTTGCATTATCCCTGCTTGAAGCCGGAAAATCAGCCTGAGCCTGATATTGCAAACTCCACAAAATTATCCCTAGCCGAATTGAGCCTGACCCCCATTTGGGAATTGAGACTTAGATTGGCTGGACTAATGCATTGTGGAAAGAAAAGTGCATATATTCAGTTTTGAGCAAGGAAATTATGGTTTGGTGCATATTTACATTTTGTCATATTTTGTAAAAGGATTTTTGGCTCACCATATAAATGCACATATTTTTTAATATTTATTTATTATTTTTGTCAAAAAAAAATCCTTAAGTCGAAAAAAAATCGAGATATATGTATATAGTGCATGAGCCAAAATCCTTAAGTCTTTTATTCATACAAGTGTTATATTTTTTAGAGGTATATTAGAGTTTAAAAGAAGGGTTGATAGAATGGTTTACGTCTTTTAGTGCATCTTTAGAGCATATTATATAAAGATGAGGTTGGGAAAGAACATTATAGGAGATTGAGCTTGGAAAGTGCAACATTGAAGAGTTATGGTTTGGATATTGCAAGTGTTGAGATTTAGGAGTCTTGATTCCCGAATTATAAAAGCACCACATAGCCAAATAATTTCATACCCTTAATTCCATACCTAAGCCCAATTACAACCCCGCCGAATGGAGTCTTCTTTGAAGTCTTTCATTGAGCGAAAGTCCTCCTCATAGTTCTTATTGCATTTTCATAATTGGTTGCGAAGTGGATTGTTATAAATTGCAATGTTTATGAGATTGTGTATGGAATTGAGTTGAGAGTTGATCTTCATAGCCTAAACACATGAGAGTTGAGTGCAAACACATTATCCCTGTGAGGTTTGATCAAAATTGCATATGCCTATGGATCGCCTAAATATGTGCTATGACGTTAAATTCACTTGCTTTGCTTTGCTACCACTTATGATGTTGCTTTTGACAAGGGCGAAGACTTGAAGGGTGTGTTGTAGGTGTTGGTTATTGCTTGAGGACAAGCAAGTCTAAGTATGGGGTGTTTTGATGTACATATTTGTATATCTTTTTGTTTCATCTTTTGACTTCTTATTTCATTCGATTTCCAAAGAAAATGTTCAAAAGAATATAAACTTGTGTAAGAATGGGCTAAAGTGCAAGAAATAGGGTCTGCACAAGTTTTGAGCTAACCATGCAGGAATTCGAGCGAAATCGGAGTCAAAAAGGAGAAGCCAAGTGAAGCTGAGCAGAGGTAGATATCGACCTTCAACATAGATATCGACCTCTGGTGTCGATATCGACCCTCAAATCGACCTCAACATAGACATCGACCGGAGCTGAACAAGTCGAGCAGGAACCGAGACCTCGATATCAACCTCTGTGGTCGATATCGACCCCTTATCTCGACAGAAGATAGACTCGAGTTCAAGATGCGGATTGGAAACTTTATCTTCAAGGAGGCACGGATTTATCTCATACTTTTAAGATAGATGGCAGCTGAAGACTTATTTATCTTTTTACCTTTAAAGTTTTATCAAGTTAGTTTAAGTTTTATCAAAATAAAAAGACATATCCTAATTGTTTGGATAGAGTTCATAGTTTTCGGATAGCAAGGATTAGTAGCCTATAAATAAAGCCCTAGGGGGCTGGCATTCAATCATCCAAGAAACAATCATCAATCAAGACAATCAATAGTAATAAAGTTAGAGAGAAGTTTTAGGGTTTGAGGTTTGCAAAAGCCGACGTTGAGTTGTAAAGCTTCGGAGTTTATTTTAATGCAAGTTTCTTATTTTCAATCAACAATGAGTTCCATGATGAGAAGCGAGTAGTTCCCCAAAGCTCTTAGGGTCGGGGTGAGCCCGACGTTAGCCATGCGCGCTTGAGGTAAGTATTTGATGTCGATATCGTTGTGTCTATCTCTCCTCCTACGATTCTATGTTTAGTCCTAATCGAAAGAAAAGGGATTCATGCTAACAACTTGATTTATAAACATAAAATTGGTAGAGACAATTTTCAAAAATTTTCCGATTACTATTGATTCTATGTTTAGTCCTAATCAAAAGGAGTTAGAGTAAAACACGTTGCTCGAGGACGAAATTTTCAAAAAAAATTCGAATCTCCAAATCTAATCAAATATAATTAATTACTTTTTCAAAATAATAACTTTAAAATTCCCGGTCTTTACATTATCCACCTCTAAAAACAAGTCTCGTCCCCGAGACTAAAATCAGTCTAGATTGAGCTGTGAATTACAAGAAAAAATGAATTTGCATTTATTAGGCCTTTTAGATTGAATAAAAAAATATTGTTCCCAAAATGAACATTTTAAATATATATTAATTTTATACATCTCATATGACCTTTATATTATTATTAACGTAATTAATCAGAAAAATCAAGTATAAGCAAAAGGAGTTTTTGAAATTTTAATTTCATACTAAGACGTATTGAAGGGGAAAAAATTAAATTTTATGAGATGTGAGCTAAAATTTATGAATTTAAAGAAGAAAAAAATATTCCAACAAGAAAAAATATATATTAATTTATACATTCTAGATGACCCTTGTTCTACTTCCATGGAGCTCTTATAGATGTAATCAATCAAAAAAATAAAGTATCGTTCAACTTCAATCTGTTTCCAAATCTAAAAGTAGGTAATAAAATCCTAAATATGCAAGACTCGATCTTCTACGACTAGCGCCAATTGCAGCTACCAAATTCAACCCCTTTTCAATTGACAATTGACATAGACACTAAGACCATGTTTATTAAAGGGGTGTTGCTATATACACCGCAAATCCGGATTAAGGATTTGCACGTCCTTAAGGACGTGCAAGTCTAGGACTGTGCACGTCCACTAGCAAAGACTTGCACGTCCTTAACAACGTTCTTGCACGTCCTTAAGGACGTGCAATACTTGCACGTTGTTAAGGACGTGCAAACCCTAGTAGGGTTTTGCGTTTAGGGTTTAGGGTTTAGGGTATAGGTTTTCCGAGGGTTTTGTAATGCTGATTGATAAAATTGAAGTATTAGCTAGTGGAGTTGAAGGATTTAGGGTCAAATTAAACAGAAAACAATATTTGTTAAGGTTTTCATTTGGATAATATGCGAATAACGTTACAAGGAACGGAAAAAAAGGTTTACATTCATAATTTTAATAAACTTGTGGAATAAAATCTAGGAAAATAGTAAAGGGCGGCCAGACTCGACACGCAAGGCTCGAAATCTCTCAAACTGAGCTTGAAACGGAGCATCACATCCTTCGACGCTCGGATGATGATGTGCGACCCATTCTGGCGGAGGCGGCGGAATAGGAGCATTACGACGCAACCAAATCTATGAGAACGGAAAATTAGAGTTAGAGTATTGACATATATATGAAAAGCAAGAATAGGTAATAAAAAAGACGTTTGAAGTCGTACAGCGGCAAAATGGTCTTGGTTTCCGATGCAGGCTACACCAAGGGTTGCTGATTGAGGGTTGTTAGCAGGTGTCGGCGAGGTCATGGGGAGACATGTGAACGGATGATGCCAAGCTAGGACGACGAGAGGAATCTGATATACCGTTGCAAATACTAAACCCATAATGGGTAGCTCTATCCACCGTCTCCTATCACCATGCACAGCTCCCGCCCATCTTTGGTAGTCGACGAACTGCTGGAATTGGTACCCTCCCGTATAACAACCGGCGTACAGATCAGCGTGATCCTCCAAGTGATTGCATAGTAACGTTTTGAGTTCCGGGAAAGCAGTCTCGCCGATCGGTGATGTCAAAGTCGCCAAAGCACGGTAGCCACAATGACCATCTCCAACAGTGTCCCTCACCGTCTCAATATGACCGAGCATGAAGGGATCAACGTTGTTTCAACCCCAGTTGAACCCTCCGAACACATCATCACGTCCACGTCGAGCTGAGGTCGCTTGTGGACGATGCCGAGCAGCACGTCGAGCAGCACACACTTCTTCTCTCTCAAACCGTTCCCTTACCTCCTCGTATGGCAACGGGTTGGTTCTGCAGGCATTCCTCGACCCCGAGGCCTCCCCTTCCTTCGGACGCTTGCTGATGAGGGTGGGTGCAGCTCATCCTCGCATACATCGTTGGAAGCCGTATATGAAGATGACAGCTTATACGGCAGTGGGGTGTCATCGATGTCAGTCCATGACAAATCCATCCAGAACGGGTGGATGTCCTCGGCGGGTATCGGAGTACCGGAGTTGACGTATCCCTGAATCTCATGGACACATGGGATCCCGTAACAAACCCTCCAATGTCGGTCCGTGCATACCGGAGGAACCTTTTGGTTCACGACGTCCTGCCACATCTTGTACAGATAATCGAAGCACTTTTTGGAGATTAAAGTCTTTACCTCATCGAAAAGGTTGACTTTATACGCCGCTGTTGGCCATTTGAAGCGGTCGATCTGCAAAGCAGTTTGCAGCTCATGCAGTTGACAATCGTTGACTCTATGGATTGCATCGATCACGATGCGAAAGTCACCAGTCGATGAGTGAAGTGCCTCCTTCTGAACCTTGTGTTGACCCTCAACTCTGTACACATTGAAGTGCATACCACTAAATATTCGATGTTATATCATATTGTAATGGGAGATATGAAGTAAAGTTGTACATGTTTGTCGTACGGGTGCCGAGATGGAATACATTATCTACGTAGCATCGTACGATGCTCCTGCTGTGTGGAAGCCACACCGCCTCTAAATACGCCACCACACCTGGGAATGGGTGCCATGCAGCGTGTAGCGCCCGACGACGTCGGTTGAATGATTCCTCCGACCTCGATTCGAACAGCCCCCAACAGTTGCCCTTAAAGATTCCAGCGTGGTTTAAATTCTTCGTGATCTTCAGAGCAGCTTCCTCGCATCTTCTCGTCACGTGTAACCAGCAAAGGAGATGCTGGACGTCGGGGAAGACAACATTCAGCACCGCCAAGAGACCTAGCTCCCGATCAGTCATGATAGCTTGAGGCTGAACCGTCCCAAGCAAGTTCTGAAGCTGACGCAACACCCAGGCGTATGTGTCTTCGTTCTCTTTCGACATGAAGGCATAGGCGATGCAGTAAGTATTGCCTGATGGTGTGAACCCGACCACCTCGCACAATGGAATCCCATATCTGCAAGTGTAAATATGTTACATGTAAAATACTTTATAATTGGCTATATGTGCAATAATGTAATCGTAATTAAGTAGCTTACGTATTTGTTTTGTACGTGATGTCCATTACGATGACGTAATGGAACCTTCGGAGAAGCCGGATCCCGTCGGGATGCGCCAGGAAGAGGTCGCTCAAGACGTTGACGTCATCTGGATGTCGTCTGAATTCGTGGTAGTACCCTCTTTCCCGCAGATGGTGCAAGGTATCCTGGGTCATCATCCGACTACCTCTTTCTTTGGCGACCATCATGGTGAGCGTGTTGGTAAGGCTCTTCCTTGACGTGACGCTGGTCTCATCCAACTGCCTCAATCCGTACCCAATGGATTTTGGAGGAGTGCCAATTTCCTTCATCCACCTGGCCATCTTCTTTTCCCCCTCTGTCATCTGTCCGGCGATGGCGTGACCCTTCAAGACCGTCATAACCCAGTGACCCGGCGGAGCTTCGTGTCCGTGTAGAGAGAATGGACAACCGTTTATCTTCGACTGCGTGCTCCGGAGCTTCCTCCCGTGTGGTCGGTACTCCCCATACTGCTCGCAAGCAAGAAAAACCCCGCCTGGACGATTCGACGCCCCCGTCCAAGACCGCTTGATTACTAAAATCATGCAATGTCTCCGACCCAAGTCCTTGAAATGCGTAACCATTTCGTCACGGTCATTCCAAACCCTTGGGTCCGAGAACTCAGACGTAAAGTCTCGAAACTGTATTAACATTAGTGGAATATGAACAAAACGGAAGGAATACGAAATATATTCACTATACGAAACGTATCCGTACCTGGCAAACTTGGAGACGAGGATTGCTTTGCGGCTCGGCCATAACGATTCTAACGGTGAATGAATATATCGAAACAAGTCGGACTTCGTTTTGGAGTGCGGAATCAAGCTGTCTCCCTTCGCTTCAAATAGGCATTGTTGCGTTAATGGTAAGAAGAAATGCACGTCCTTAAGGACGTGCTAGGGTTTAGGGTTTGGGCTAGGGTTAGGTAGGGTTAGGAAAAACGCACGTTATCAAGGACGTGCTTGCACGTGGTCAACGACGTGCTTGCACGTGGTCAACGACGTGCTTGCACGTGGTCAACGACGTGCTTGCACGTGGTCAACGACGTGCTTGCACGTGGTCAACGACGTGCTTGCACGTGGTCAACGACGTGCTTGCACGTGGTCAACGACGTGCTTGCACGTGGTCAACGACGTGCTTGCACGTGGTCAACGACGTGCTTGCACGTGGTCAACGACGTGCAAGCACGTCGTCAATGCTTGCACGTCCTTGACCACGTGCAATTTTCCTAACCCTACCCTAACCCTAAACCCTAACAACCCTAGCCAAACCCTAAATCCTAACTAACCTAACTCGTCCTTAACGTTCATTTTCGTTCTTTATGTTCATCCGTTCTTCACGTTTTTGTTATCGGGCAACCTTATCATATTAACGTTTTCGTTTTCGTTTTTGTTCTTGATGTTTACGCTTAATATGACTCGGAAGAAATGAGAGGAGTCTACTCGAGATAGAAATATAGAGATAGATACAAAATCCGTATTATAAAAGTATAATAATATAAAAGTATAATATAGAGATAGATACTGCAAAAGTATAAAAAAATCACTGTCCAGGTGGGTTGCTGACAGTCTGATGCAGAATACCCGTCTCCTTGTCTAATAGCTCCTCAAGGCAAGGGTCGGTAGACAGGGCCCTCCAATAGCCCTCTATCTCATGCAAGCGGGCCGCCAACGCCGGAGGGATGGCTGGAGGCTGAGGGAGGTCCACCCATGGATCCAAGCCGATCGGGTGGACGGGCGCCGGCGGGTCCGGATGGGGTGGCGTGGTCGGCAGCACGTACGGCCGGCTCTGCGACGTGTACCAAGCCATGTAATCTGCAGTGACACCGGCCTGGCAATCCTCGCTGGTGCGTCTGTGCTCGGCCAGCATGTAGAAGCGACTCTCGTCCTGCAGATCCCGCCACTTGTTGTGGTTGTGGGCAAACATGGCGATGTACCTCGCGTTCTTCAAGGTGGTGTCGCGAGAGACCTGATCTGGCGCGATGACGTCCTACGGGATCCCCTAGACCCGTCCGAACTGCCGGAGGCACCTATCAGGCATATACGGCTCCTCCTCCCCGCAAAAGGTGATGGTGCCCCGATAGGTGGACTGACGGTACTGGCCGTCGAAGTCCAGATCACGCCCAAAGGGCATCCACTCGACCTATAATTAAAAAAACCAGGCGTAATTCACGGTTAAGAAATATAAGTCATATAGATAGAATCTCGAATACATACGTCGGCGACGGTAAGACGGTCCACCTCGTCCCGCAGCTGTCGCACCTTCTTCAGCTTCGCGGCGTCCTTCATGCGTTGTGGCGCCTTCGGACCGATGAACTTCGCGTAGAAGCGAGGGTCCGCCTTCCTAGCCGGGTCGCTGGAGAAATCACCTCGGAAGCGAGGGAAGTACGCCCATATCCAAGTCTTGACACAAAAAAGAATTTCGTTAGCATATAATATAAATATTTGTAAACTATAACTCTATTTCAGCGGTCTCGTACCTGTAGGATCGGCGTGCAGCTATCTATACCCTTCGCACCGGAGCGGGTAGCCTCGCCTAGGCCCCTGTAGAGAGATGCGAGGGCACCTGCTGCCCATGCAAGGGTGGCCGTACGCGGGATGTCCCAAATAAGGTCGAATATCCTCCATGGGATCCGGCTCTGCGACTTGTCCACAAACAAAGTTGCGGCGAGAGCGATGGCCATGTAACCTATGTGGAGAAACCACCTCGGAAGCGAGGGTCCGCCTTCCTAGCCGGGTCGCTGGAGAAATCAACTCGGAAGCGAGGGAAGTACGCCCATATCCAAGTCTTGACACAAAAAAGAATTTCGTTAGCATATAATATAAATATTTGTAAACTATAACTCTATTTCAGCGGTCTCGTACCTGTAGGATCGGCGTGCAGCTATCTATACCCTTCGCACCGGAGCGGGTAGCCTCGCCTAGGCCCCTGTAGAGAGATGCGAGGGCACCTGCTGCCCATGCAAGGGTGGCCGTACGCGGGATGTCCCAAATAAGGTCGAATATCCTCCATGGGATCCGGCTCTACGACTTGTCCACAAACAAAGTCGCGGCGAGAGCGATGGCCATGTAACCTATGTGGAGAAACCGCCGCTGTGCAGGGTCATCCTGGGGCTGCCCCCCTCCCACATGCATGCGCAGCCTAATCTGCTCAGGATCAGCCGCGGCCTCTGGGTCATCAGCGGGGGCGGGGTCGACGAGCGGGCCGTGTCTCTGCTGCCACAGGTCAGTCAACCAAGTCACTAGAGGCCCGCCAGCGTGTCTGTATGACTTCAGGGCCTCCTGGGTGAGCTGGTAGTACTCCGCGACGGTGGGGATCAACGCGCCCGCGGGCAGATCTGACGTACAAGGGAGGCCATCCATCGGAAGTCCCATGAGGCAGGCAACATCGTGCAGCGTGATGGTCATCTCGCCCCATGGAAAGTAGAAGGAGCTGGTCTCCGGGTGCCAATGCTCCAAGAAGGCTGTGCAGGTAAACTCGTCGACACACTCCCAGTGGAGGGACCTCAGCTGCGGGATGCCGGATGGGATCAGATCCTGCACCCAGGTCCCCGGGCCCTCAAATATGTAGCGATCGAAAGGCTACAGGTGAGTCGCCCGGTGGTGGAACTTCAGCAGCGGCAGCTCCACAGTAGGATCTCTCCACACCTGATACGCGCGGTGATGTCTGTAAGACATAAGCAGCTCTCCCGGCGGCAATAAAGGGTCGACCTGCACAGCCGGGGCGGCAGCCTGCGCAGGTATGGGCTCGGGCTCTACCTGTGGGCCCCCTGGCCCTGAGCCTGCCCCTCCTGACCGTCGTCAGCCTCCTCAACGACGTCAGGGATCACATCATCTGCAGAGGCCAAGGAGATCGCCGCTGGTGTGGGGGAGGTCGAAGGCTCGGCCTCGTGGGTGCCGGATGTAGAAGCCTCTGGAACGGCTGAAGTAGAAGTCTCCGGAACGGCTGAAGTAGATGCCTCCGGGATGGTGGGTGGAACACGAGTAGGCGGTCTACCCATGTCGCCCCGTTGCCCAACGACTACGTCAGTAATGCAGCTACTCAAAACATCAGCGGTCTCTAAAGAAGGCTGCAACCCCATCATCGCATCGCCAGAAGGATCCCAAGCTGGCAGACCCTTCCAGAAGCTGTCGTGCTCGTCGGCCGGGGGGGTCCCCATCGACTGCTGGTACCGCTCTGCAGACGCAAGCAGATCGTCGACTGTGGCTGTCGGAATGTCGGGTACCGTCTCCTCTGGAATCTGGCTGACCGCTGCCCGGCCGGCGAACGTAACAGGCCGGAGGGTACCATCACCCCTCATGAGCCTCCCTGCCTGTTATTATGAAATGTTGAGATCCTGTTACTTTTAAGGTTTTTTATTTTATCCAGTTAACTATTTTTATGTATTTTAATATATTTTAATGTTTTTATTGTCTTTCAATTAGAATTTATTTCTATGTAGTCTAATATATTTTAATATATTTTAATGTTTTTATTTTAATTTACTTTAATGTCTTTTAATATATTTTAATATATTTTAATATGTTTTAATATCTTGTAATATATATTAATCGTTTTTATTGTTTTTCCATCAAAACTATCAAAATATACAAACTATATAATATCTATCAAACTATATACTAAAACTATATAATCTATTTTTTATTGTCTTTCAATTAGAATTTATTTCTATGTAGTTTAATATATTTTAATATATTTTAATGTTTTTATTTTAATTTATTTTAATGTCTTTTAATGTATTTTAATATATTTTAATATGTTTTAATATCTTGTAATATATATTAATCGTTTTTATTGTTTTTCCATGAAAACTATCAAAATATACAAACTATATAATATCTATCAAACTATATACTAAAACTACATAATTATATAGTATCTATCAAACTATATACTAAAACTAATTATAATCTATCAAATTATATTATAAAACTATATTAAAATCTAAACTATATTATAAAACTATAAAAATAAATCAAACAAAATAAATAAATCAAAGAACATACCGGTGGGGTCGGGACCGGCGAAACCTCTATAGACCGCCGCTTCCGCGGCGGTAATAGGTCCGCCTCCACCACTCCGCCGCCATCACCACCACCACCACCACCGGACGTCGCCGCCTTCGCTGCTCCACCACCACCACCGTCACCACCACCACCCTCCTCAACCTCCATGGGCGCCGCCCCACCACCACCCCCGGCCACCGGCTCCACCGCCACCCCCTCCCCCAGTGCTCCACCCCCACCACCACCCTCCTCAGCCACCGGCTCCACCACCACCTCTCTCTCCGGCTCCATCTCTCTCTGTTTCTCTCTCTCTCTGTCTCGATCTCTTCCTCTCTCTCACTCCGGCGATCTCTCTCTCTCTCACTCCGGCAATCTCTCTCTCTCACACTCCGGCGAAGACGAAGAAGACGAAGACGATCTCTCTCTCTCTCGATTTCTCTCTGGCAAAGAAGACGAAGACGAAGGGAAGACGAAGAGGCACGTCCTCTTCGGATTTTGTAGACGTGCAAGCACGTGCTTAAGAACGTGCACTTTGCACGTCCTTAAGGACGTGCAAGCCCGTCCCTGAGGACGTGCAAGCGCGTTTTTAAAAAAAAAATAAAAACGTGCTTGCACGTTCGGGCTCGGGTGGCTGCAAACTCCCTTGCACGTCCTTAAGGACGTGGGGATTTGCGGTGTATATAGCCGAAACGTTATCAAGGGGTACTAGGGATACTAGAAATACTAATATTTTATTTTTCTATTTCCGCCACATCATCCTAGTATCTCATTCTCATTTTTTCCACTTTATCAATAACATCTCTAGCATCTCAAAACCCATCTTTTCATACCAATCAATTTACAAATATCCCCTTATCCAACAATTATTTTCATTCTTGATTATATTATTATATTCGTTTTTAATTACCAAATATTATTATTATACTATTTTATTTTTAAAAATTACTTAAATATCATTATAATATTTTTATATTTAAAAGTGACTAGAGAATGGGAAAAACTAGAGTATGTTATTATTTACTAAAATAAATCTAAAATAACAACCACTTTCATTGATTAAAAATATTAAAAAAAAATATTCCAAAAATACGAGATAAATTTTCAAAATTTTAATTATTTTGACTGAAAATTAATTAAAAATCAAATGCAGCGAAAATTTTAATTATTTACTAAAACAAATTGTATGTCATGAAAATAATTTTTTTCAAAATATGGTCAAACATATTCAAAATGGATGTATATGGTTAGAGAAAAAAGAATCTAGTATTTTTATAAATTTATTTTTTATATATTTTATATTTTAAATGTCATAAATTGCATATTATAATTGTGCTTTAGTTTAACCCAGAGCCAATCTCGACCGTCCATGTGGATCGATCACAACCGCTAAACATTCCCACCAACAAAAAGATGACACGTGTGCCCTGCAACTTACCTTTGCCCAGAAAAGTTTTCAGTGAAACGATGAGCTTTGATACCCACGACAAAACGACGTCGTTTTATTTAAGATTTTTCGGAAAAAAATGGAACTGACAAACCATTTATTACACCGGATACTTGGAGCGATACTAGGGGTAGTATCGATATGATCGGATCTTCAACTCCAAACTTTTTTTATTATTAAAAAACCCAAGTATCCCTCCAATTCACTACCGATAAACATGCCCTAACAACCACATATATAATAGTATTGCAAAACTGAATGTGTACTGCTTCAATATGAAATATTGATTAGTATAAGATCGACAACTTAATCAAAATTCTATAATGCGCGAAGAACCATCAAGGTATGGATCTGAAATACAAGGATTTATAAGAATTATTAGCCCTTGGTCGAAAGAGTTTCAAAAAGGCACATAAAAATCAGGATGAAAACCGCTCACTAGTCAAGTTGGAGGCTTAAGTGCGAGCAATTCTGAGCATTTCTGAGCCAAAGAGAAAATGGGTTCAACAAAGAGTATTGCAGAGTACACGCAGAAGTCAAAGATGAAGGCGTCAAATCAATGTGGTAGCGGTGGCAAAGACTCAAAATAGACCTATTGGTCACGTTTCCGCAGAAACTTCTGGCGTCGTTTCGGATGTCTTTCCTGCGAGCTGCTGTGTCGGGGTTTAAACGGTGATCACTTGGGTGTTGGAGGAGCCCTTTTGTGGTGGTCTTGAGCCCTGGTTTCGCCGGAATTGTGGTCGAGGGTGATCGGAGCTAGTTGGGGGTTGTGGTTTTCGATGGGTGTTCGGGTGCTTGTAGAGGATGATGGAGAGGCATTTATGGTGAACATGATAGAGAAAATAGAAGCCTGCAACATTTTCTGTTATCTCCCATACTCAAATCCTTCAATGTTGGGATTTTCTGTGGGTAGATTTGGCCGAGAAGATAGATACCTATAATTCTGTAACAAAAAGATATTTGATAGATTTTAAAAAGAAACAATCTCGTTTCCTATGTTGAGTCCGGCTGACTCGGAGTGGGCCAAAAACTACCAAACTTGAATATGGGCCTTTGGCCCGCTTTGATTGATAAAAGTTTAACGGAAATTTCATTATGTATCCTAAGAGATGATGTATTTTACGGGGTGTACAAGAGTTTAACCTATTTCGTTTAGTACCCCTTAGATTTATGATAAATTCGTGTCGCGCCCTTGGAAAGTTACATTTAACGGGTTTGAGCTGCTCCATTAGTTTCGATGAAAAAAAAAGAAATGAAAATTGAAAATAAGGGACAAAAACAAAGAACAAGCCCTAATGGCCTCATTACCCTGATTGAGAAAGGAGAGGCGACACAGAGAACTCGAAGTCTCGAACTAGACCTGAGCATGGGTCGGGTCAGAGCCAAATTTTCAGCCCATTACACTAGGTCGGGCTTGGGCTAGGCCCGGTTTTTGGGCCTAGTGCCTTGCCCAAGCCCGCCCTCATTGCCGGGCCGAGCCGCCCAGCAGGCCAAGCGGGCCTAGCGTATCAAATTCAGTTTTTATCCGAAATCGAACTAATTTTTTATTTGAAAAAGAGGCAAATCACAAATTATACCGATACTTTCAAATGTGAGGCAAATCTGGACACAATAATAGCGTACTGACAAATGCAATAGAAAGTTATACATACAAATATACAAATATGCAAAACACTGTAAACGTGTATATATGTGTATATATACACACTGTAAGTATATATATATTGTAAATGTAAATGTATATATGGGACATATATATACACACGGTAAGTGTATATTGTATATATGTTGTAAATGTGTATGTGTCCCATATACACTGTAAATATATACATTTCAAATGTGTGCGTTGGACTGGACGGGATTTGCGGGATAAGGAATCCTCGTCCTACATCCCGTCCCGCCAGTGTTCTAAAAAGCGCTAGACGGATCCTATGCGGTGAGGGGCCGCCTAACGCCTAGGCGGCGCCCAGGCGGTCAAGGCGGACGCCTAGGCGCGCTTAGGCGGCCATTTAGCTCTAGGCGGAGGGGGGTCGCCTAGCGCCTAGGCGGTAGGTACCCAGGCGGCGCCTAGGCGCGATTTTTAGAACAGTGCGTCCTTCATAATTTTTACGGGACGAGCCTGGGATTTGTGCCCACCCTTAGAAATTGTCTATATATTATTATATATTATATATAACTTATATAATTATATATATAATATTAATATATATAAAACCGGGTCGGGCCTATCGGCCCGCTTGGGCTTTACCCTCTGCCCAAGCCCGGCCCTCTGGGCCTACCAAGTTGGGCTCATCGGCCCGCTTGGGCCAACTACTCTGTTCAAGCCCGTATATTTTTCCAGGCGGATTGGGCGGGCCGGGCGGGTTGGCCCATGTTTGCTCAGGTTATCTCGAACTGAGAGAAGAGGTGACACATAGAATGACCGAGAGAAGAGGCAACGCAGAGGAGAAGGCAAGTCAAGCAGATCGGCGACACAGAAATAAATCACCTAGTAAGGCGACACTGTAATATGGATCGGAGGAGAGGGTAGGCGAATTGCAAGCCCTTATAAAGAAGTGAGGCGACAGATACACGACGACACAGGAGGAGAGGGCAACACCTGCGTGCGCCAACTGGAGTCTAGAGGTGAAATCAGACCGGAGAAGGTACGTCTTTGAAATTTTTCAAAAATTAGGGTTTCGAATTTGGGGGTTTTAACTTGAGTTTATGAAATTGAGTATGAAATTTAGTTAGTGGGTTGTTATATAAATCTGCTATTTGTTGTCAGCTAGATGAAAAGAAGACAAAAAGGATCTTTATTGATCATCAATCTGCATATTTGGTGTTATATTTTCTAAGCACTGAAAATTGTTATATGAATTTGAGTCATCTGACTATTTGAGTTTGGAACTTGATATGGGTGTTTCAATGGCTTTTTATGGTATCTCTGTTTGCATCTTTGCTTTCATTGGTTGCCAACTATAATTCTATTCTAAGGGTATGGTACTCGATGAACTCTACTCAACTTCTATTGCTTTCATTGTTTGCCGACTGTAATTCGATCAAGAATGACTCATTATTGACGGGATGGTGTTCCGTGTTCTTAAAATTCAAAGACTTTTGCCTTCTTTTTTTTTGTCGATGTTCTTGGTTTACCTTAATTCATAATACTTTGCTTTGCATCAACTTTCTTTATTGCTTTCTTGATATGAAACTATATAATTGATACTACTTTATTTACCCCAAAATCCACCTTTTCTTACTTAACTTGTGAGCTTATTTAAGATTGGTGTCTTTTCCAGGATACTAGCTCAAAAAAATAACCATGTATTGTCATCTTATGTTAAATTAGCCTATTAGCTCAAAAGGTAGAGCCATGTGTTGCACACATTGATGTGGGTTCAAATCCCACATAGGCTACAAATTCACCTTATGTGCTTGCAATTACAGTGAGTGGATTGATGAAGGCAAGTATGTTAACGGTTCAGCTGAAGATGGTGAAGAATAAAGACAACTTGCAATGAAAAATGTTGGGCAGTAGCACTGTTTCTTGCTTGTTAGTAGGAAGCCGAAGTAAAAGAAAACAAATTGTTGTAACCTAGACATTGTGTGTTGAATGTGCACCCTGTAAAAGCTTTTGTTTTCCTAGTACTCCGTATTGTATAAACAAAGCCCCATGTTTTATACATTTTAATAATTCAAGGTTTAATTAAAACCTGTGTATTCAAGGTTTAATTAAAACTTGTGTAGATGATATGAAAATCTAGCAGCAAAAAAAAAGATTTGACTAAAAAAATCCAGCAGCAAAAAAGAGTATGATTAAAAAGAATCCAACAACAAAGGTTCAAGCCAATTTATGTCTAATTGTTGAAACCCAAAAATAATTATAAAAAGGGGTCTACAATGAACAAGGCATTGTAAACATATGAAATTGAAGTTATTGACATGCTTGCTGATGGCAAAATGAAACCGATAGTTTAGCCCTTGTAGTTTTAATGGAGGATAAAAATGTAAAACATGTTTCATTTAGCTTGCTTAACCATGTAATATCTTGGAAACTCATATACAAGTACAACTAATCGATTCAAGATACACACTTCCAGTGGGTGCCCAGCTCCTCTTATTCTCTACAGATCTCCATGCTTGCGCTCTAACCTGGGAGCATCTTGGTCATTTTTCGTAGATTTTTGGAGTCTTATCTCCTTTCTCTCAGGTTTGAGCGTCGTTCCTTGCCATTCTTGGACTGGGGTAAGGTCCCTTGTCTTTTGGTCGGTTTCATCTGGTTTTGCTATTTCGATGGGTCGATTCAGCATGGGCCTTGGGCCTCCTTGTCTAATGGGCTCCTCTTTTGGAGGGTCCTTCTGGTTTCTCAGTTTTACTTGGGTTGTTACTGGTCTAGTTTCCTTTTTAATCTTCTTGTCCTCTTTTTTCCACGTTTTGCTTCACCCGACCTTGCTCTTGCTCTTGCTCTTGTAATGGCAGCTCCTTTTCTTTCCTTTTCCCACCTTTCTCCCCTGGGTTCTTGTTGTTTTGGGTCATTGGACATGTTTTGGTTTGACTTTTATTCAGTCCTTCATCCTCCCTTATGTGGGCAATCGTTTTATGACATCCTTAATTCTTCCCTCATTATGGGTGGTTTACTCCCTTGAAGCCGCACCACACAGTGTTTCTCTCCTTTCTTGGTTTTGTTTTAATTTTAGCATTTTCCTTTTTTTACAACAAATTAAACGGCGTCCACAATTTCTGTTAAGAGTTACTCTATGAGGGCACGAGGCGAACTTTCCCCAAACTTCATGGTATCCGGCGAAAAATGTGAAAGTCTTGTACACCGTGTGAAAAACGTTATACCTCGAGGGTACCTGGTGAAATTTCGGAAAGTTTAATGAGTGATTTGTTTAACTACTTATCTATTAATTTATGTATAACTAATAGATGAATAATGAATATTATTTCCGAAAATTTTATTTATTTAATAGTCTCTATTTGTATTTAATTTAAATTATATAAATTAATATTGATAATGATGAAATATTTTATCTATTTAAATAAATTCTTTAATTTTATGTTACTTTGAGTATACTTATTTTAACACTTTATATTATATATTTTATTAACTAATACAAGTTAACTTCAAATTATTTTCACCTAATATAATATAGAAAAAATTTGGTAGAATATCCATTTAGGATTTGTAATTTAAGTAAATGTCAATTTTTATTTGATAATTAAGTAAATGTCCATAATTTTATCTTAATACCTAAACTACCCTTCTTTTAATTTAGCCTACTTCTTCCTCTCAAATCTCGCTCTCCCATTCCCATTGTTTCTTCCTCTCAAATCTTGTTCCCCCATTTGCCATTGACACACAGGGGGACCAGACCAGAGGTGTTACGTTGGGATCGAAGCATCGGAGGTCGTCGATTTTCGATGCCAATCAGACCTCTGAATTTGAACTTAATTTGATTGATTCCTCGGTTGATGAGAGTGAATTCTAGTTCCCTGATTTCGAAGCTAAGCCTGAAATCATCGATTTGTTTTCTCGAGCATCAAAACCTAGCCATCGGCGGTGAGAGAGAGTGAGGGGCTGGGAATTTCAGGTGGTGTAGGGGTGGAACACCGAACGTAGGAGACGCCGGGAAGAGAAGAGGCGGAGGTGCAAGTCGGATGGGTCGCTGAGGATGCTGGATCCGCTGCGTTGCCGCCACTATGAGCTTCTCGGGAGGATTTCTAGCGGAAGGTGTCGAGGCTCTCCGGACCTCGGAGGCAGTGAAGAACAAACCAAGAGGAACCAATGTCACCGACAACTTTCAAAACAAATTGAGACGCTGGGATCGAGACACTCTTTGTAGAAGCGGGTGACATCGAAGGTCAGCCAGGGTACGTACTCAAGAGGCTTTTGCAAATTGAGCCACTGAATTGTCTGGATGAAGTTTTCAAAGCGTGAAGTGTTTGTCTGAAAGATGAATTGATAATGTTTTCCCCTCTTTTTTGAGAAACATAGATAAAATGGTGCACTATTACCAAAGCTCTTCAACTTTTATAAAAGAGATGATGATGGTTCTGGGTAGCACTTCCTGTATCTTTTAATGCTACAATAGATTGAGATGATGATGGTTGTGAAAATCATTTGGTGACAGTGCTATATTATTGGTGACAATAGGTTGATGACAATGTTTTGTCATTGGTGACAATAGATTGGTTATAATTGGTTTGTGAAAAATAGAGTGGTGACAATGTTTTGTATTTGGTGATTATAGGTTGATGACATTTTTTGTAGTTAGGGACAATAGGTTTGTGACAGTGTTTTGTAGTAGGTGATAATAGGTGGTAATTGTGTTTTATAGTTGGTGACAAAAGGTTGGTGATAGTGTACATTAAATTTTCGTATGCTTAGTTTTAGCCCCTCTAGGCAGTAGTACAAAAGGGGGACCGGAGTACACTAAATTGGGTACACTTATTAACAAATGTTCTTGTTTTTTATTTTAAGTACGGTTTCATAGGAAAAGTGTACTCCCACAACCAAATATAAGTACAGTTCTTAGTAAAAATCGTTCTTTTTTTAAAAAAAAATAATTAGTACGATTATTAAGAAAAGCGTGGTTAAAAAAATAAAATTTAGTACACTTGAAATTACAACCGTGTTAAATTTGACAATTAGGAACACGGTTTTTAACAAACGTACTTGTTTTTTTTTGTTGTTTTAAGTACGGTTTGATAAGAAAAGTGTTCTTGATGATGTTTAAAAAAATTATGAGTACGGTTTTACATAAAAAGTGCTCTTGTTGGGAACACGTTTTTTTTAAAACCATTCTCGTTTATTTGTAACAAAATATTTAACTCGGTTTTAGAAAAACCGTGCTTAAAAACACGAAAATGAGTACAGTTTTATAAGAAAAGTGTCTTCCTAAAACCAAAATTAGAGATTTTTTTGTAATAAGATTAGTAAATGAACAAAGGGACAACTAAATTTCCTAGCTAAAGTGGTAGGCGTGTGAAGCGGACTGATTCGGTTTGAGGGTGCAAGAGGTCGCAAGTTCGAATCTTGGATATATGAAAGCATAAAAATGGTCAAAAGGAGGAAGGGGGAGGGTTATAGGGATGAGGAAGGAGAATATATTTATTTTTATTAAAACTGAAATATCCAAAAATATTTTGGAGTATTTCAATCATTCCATGTCATTCTCTCCCCGACCCTAAAAGTCTCGGGTGATTCGGATTCGGGTCATTTTTGGATCCCGAGTATACAATATTGTGTTCAAACTAAAAAAATTAGTGGATATTCAAGTCGGATTTTTCAAATCGAGCTATATTTTAACAGATATGCTTTCAAGCAATCAAGCCCACCTGAAATCCTGAATCTTGTCTTTATCAACGACCCCATGCTCTTTATCATCATTTTCAACAAAATCCAACTTACCATGAATCTTTAAGTTTCTTCCTTCTCAAGCCCACTTTCAGCCATGTCCTCCTAATCAAATGTTTTGTGCTCCTTATCATGCATCTATTTTAATATCTTTTGGTTCCAATTCAACAACGTAACTATATTAACTTTCTATATTTTACGTATGTCTTATTAGTTGGTTTATCTTCATTTTTCATTTGACTATCACCTTGCGATCAAGTTTTTCAATTTTGGATGCTCGATCAAATTTTCCGTTATGCTTCTTCACAAATTCTAGCTGACTTTCTAGGCATTTCATAACTAATCCAATAAAAACGAAGTCTTCTTATCCAAGTGACAATGACTAAGGTATTTCAGATCGAGGGAGGTCTCGAATTTGAGTCTCCTTCACTCTACGCAAGGGGAACTGATCCATAAGGCCAAGTCAAGCGGTTGTTTACTACTCCCTCCGTTCGGAAATAAATGATGTTTGACTATTTTGCACGTAGTTTTAGGAGCTAAAAACTATATAAAATCTTATTTATTTTAATTAATTTTTTTCATAGTTTAAGAGTTATTAGTATTAACTATTATACTATGAAAAAAATTAATTAAAATAAATAAGATTTTATATAGTTTTTAGCTCCTAAAACTACGTGCAAAATAGTCAAACATCATTTATTTCCGAACGGAGGGAGTAATCCATAAGGCCAAGTCAAAGTGGGGTTTACTGGGGTATGGGATCAGCCATTATAAAAAGTTTACCCTTACATTAGTGTTTGCCCCTGATGGGGTGTAAAAACGAAGTCTTCTTATCCAAGTGACAATGACTAAGGTATTTCAGATCGAGGGAGGTCTCGAATTTGAGTCTCCTTCACTCTACGCAAGGGGAACTGATCCATAAGGCCAAGTCAAGCGGTTGTTTACTAATCCATAAGGCCAAGTCAAAGTGGGGTTTACTGGGGTATGGGATCAGCCATTATAAAAAGTTTACCCTTATATTAGTGTTTGCCCCTAATGGGGTGTCTCAATAGTAAACAGTAAGGGGATTAATGAAAGGTTCCGAGTTTGATCTCTGCCTCCACCCTTTCTCTTGGTTGAAAAAATTAAAGTTCACCTTGCTTCTTACCATTAAGTTTAGCCGGTCGGCACAAGTCGGTTTACCTCGTGTATAGCTCTTGTCGGCCGGGTCAAATGGTCGAGGCTTATAAGGTGTGCTTATATGCATTGCTCTGCCTATTTTTTAGTACTCATTTCTTTTCCAAATGTAGCAACAAAAGCAATATCTAGCTTTCTAGGCGTGACTCCTCTTTTTGTGGTGTAGCATTCAAGAAATATAAAACAAATGTTATCAAACCATCACTAACATAACATCCATCATGGAGATGTATAGCTGAATCTTGGAAAAAATACAAATACGTAAGTTTTGATTAGTTCAACTAAATAAATTATTATTAAATTCAATTTGAATAAAACCCATCCTCGAGCGTAAGTTTTGGATTTTAAGTTATTCCGGCATCATTTAAATTTCGGATTTTGACAGGATTCGATTTTCGCTTTCAAGATCGAGTATTAATAAAATTAATTTAAGCTCCGAGTATCGAAAATTTTATTTAATTTCGTTATCTTAAAATTACTCATTGAAATTTTATTTAAATTCGATCGGGCGAGCGGGATTCGGGTCTTTCCCGCTGATTTGAATATCGGGTATATTCTCCTCACATATTCCCTTGGGACCACATATATAATTTCTTTTTTTTCTTTTCTTTTCTTTTCTCTCTTTTTCTCTCTCTCTCTCTCGGATGCCTCAAGCTGGTCCCCCTTCCCTCTTGTCTTCTTCCTCCCTTACCAGCCTCTGCTCAGCATCACCACCCAACTGCCCCTTTTTGTCATCTTATACAATTACCCTCATCCTCTCCTTCCTACTTTTTCATTTGCTCTCTGCACCCACCTCCATGGTCCCCTCCTCTCTTCATTTTGATTCCAAACACAAACCCTCACATTTTGCTCCTTCTCCCTCAACCCCTTTTTTTCCTTGATTCTTCCTGCACCAAACACCAAAACCAGCGCCAAGAGCTCCAAGCTTCCTCGGTTTCATGTTCGAAGGCAAGAACGGACGCCCCAACTCCTTCCCCTTCCTCCTTCGACGAGGCACCAAATAGGAGTTCGCCTCCCTTCCCTCAACGCCAGCGAGCACACGGAGCCACCAGCGCCGCCAGAGCGCCTCCAGCTCCGCCGACTCCATCCCCTGTTTCACAGTCGAGCCGCTGCCCTTCCTCCTCCTTTCCTTCTCAGCGACAGCAGCCCGCAGCAGCCCCTCCTCTATCGATTGAACCAACATGGTGTCTCCGAGCAGTGACGCCGCCCAGAAGCAGTCGGAGTCGCCCTCGGAGCCCTCAGATTCGGAATCGCGCCGATCTCGGTAATCCCTCTCTTCTTCCTCTCCCTTCCCTCGCGTTTGAGTCTTTCCGGGGTAAGGGTGGTCGGAATGTCATGCTGGACAGATGGGAATGGGTGGGATCGGAAACGGCCGCCGGAGGCCAGAGTTGCTCCTCCCTCTTTCCCTCTGTCGTCGTCTCTTTTTCACTGGGTTGGGGAAGAAGAATGAGGTAGAAGGTGGGCCCCCACCAGCTGCCACCTCGGCGCCTAATCACCCTGGGGCCCGTCTCCACTTCAAGGTTATCAGGCCTGGGTTATGAGGAGGATGGGCCTAATATTTGGGCCTTGACCCTCAGATCCGGGTTCTCATTTTACTTCATTCGGGCCGGGTTGCTGGGGCCTGACCTCGGATCCTCCCTTTTCTTTCTTCCTTGGGTTGGGTCGGGTCTCCTCTTCTTTTCTGGGTTGGGCCGGCTTCTTCTTTTCTTTCCTTACCCGATTGGGCTTCTTTTGGGTTGGGTGTTTTAAAGGTTTTGGGTTTGTTTTACATTTATATGTTATGTTGTTATATAGTAAGATATATTTTATGTGATTAGATTATTATTATTATTATCATTATTATTATTATTATCATTATTATTATTTTGGGATTTGGTTATAATTATAATATTCTGGAAATTTATCTTTATATATTGTTTATTGTTTTAAAATGATATTATTAGGAATAGGTATTTCTTTTGATGTTCTAAAATGTGAGTTATGAATTTTTAAGTGACTTGTTGGTTTTGATTTATAAATATGATTGTGAACATAAAATTATTTGAGGATTTAAATATATGATTTGGGGATCTTTAAAATGAATTATTAATAAAGTTAGTGGATGTTTATGTTTATTAGATGTATTGATGATAAATTATTTAAAAGGAGATTTTCAAGTTTAGAAATATCCTTTAAAAGAATTGTTATTTGAAAACCAACATGCCGAAATTATTTTAAGTGGTATAAATTTGTGAGTTGATTAAAGATTTTGTTTATCAATGGATTTTTTGGACAAATATGAGTTGAGAAATCATTTTGAACATGAGTTGACTTAAATTGGGATATATGAGTTGAAAATATGGTTGGTATGATTTTATCAATGGGTTTGATTGAGAGAATGATTTTGGTCGATTTGATCGTATCGGAAAGATTTTGGAAAACGGTTTTACTACCGGTCGGTTTTGAGGATGTTGAGAACTTTGGTTCGTGTGTATGAATGTTGGACTGGTAGCTTATGGAAATGACTTGATGATAGGTGTGTACTGCTTGTGGATTGCTTTGGACTTGCATTTGGGCCCTTGCTTGTGTTATTTTGCTGTTCTGCATCAACAGGTAAGTATCCTACGGGACTTACTCAGTAACCTGGACCTCCTGCCTGATGTGTCATGTAATGTGTAGTTTTGTTGCATGTTAAAGCATGCCATGTAGTATCATGCTATGATTGCATTGAACTGAGCATGTGTTTACTTTATGTGTTTGAAACAGAACGGCCGTTATCTGTGATAGTCCTAGAGTCTTTGTTAGGGTCATAGGGTAGCCCAGCCCCATCGGGTGCCCTGAGTCTATCGAGTCGATATGAGCATGATATGATAGCCCAGCACCATCGGGCAAGAGATGAGATGATATGATATGATTAGCCCAGCACCATCGGGCATGTTTTATTCATTTTATGATATGATGATGAGATATGATATGATGATGAGATATGATATGATGATGAGCTATGATATGATATGATGATGAGATATGATATGATATGATGATACCGTGGTGAGTGCACCACCACGAAGAGAGTGCTATGCTATAGCCCGAACTGGCCAGTCTCTGCACTAACGGGAAGGGGTGCAGAGGTAGGAGAGGGATATGCCACTTGGCATTGTTTTGGGCCCTTTACAATTCTTTTCTGCATATCATATATATAGGGGCATGATAGTGTGATTTAAATCTTGTACCGCATTAGTCATCTTTTATTTAGGCATAGGCATGTTATGTGGCCTCAGCGCGGTCAGAGGACCCGCAGGCGATCACCAGGCCTGACTTCGTGGATAGTGTTAGGTACCGCTCTTGTTGCTCCATGCTTCTGTGACGGGGAAATCTTTTGGCGAATCGAAGAATCCGGCTAATATATTCTAACTTGACAATGACAATCACCCACTTTGTTTTGGTTTTGACTCGGCTCTGCCGCGGCTTTTGTATCTAAGTCATGCTTCCGCTTTACTTTCGGTTAAATCGTATTTCTGAAACTTCGACTGATTAGAGGTTTTGAAACCTCGACCCGTACCTGAATTGCAACATCCGAACGAAGGTATCCGACCTTCGAAACATATCCCGGATATTTATATCCGGGCCGTTACAAAGTTGGTATCAGAGCCAGGTTGTGCGATTCGGGTACGCAAGGGTCGAGTGTATGTTTTGGAAAACCGCCCATGAATTTCAAAAGATTTGAAATCATTTTAAAGGGGCAAAATGAACTTAATATGCCTAACTCAATTGGACTAAATATGAACTTGGCTTATGATAAAAGAGGAGAACCAACTAATAAGGGATCGAGTGGGTAGAAAAGGCGATAGGCCATCCCTATTGGATGTAGTCGGAAACGGGTAGGCGAAATACTAGCTTGTCCTTTAAAGATGGGTCGGGAAGACTCCAAGGAGATCATTGTAATTGCCATTGACTGATTCTATGATTGAGTGCTTGATATGCTAAAGATTTGATTGTTATGTTCTAACTATTGAAAGAATATTGATGAGCTGTGAACGAGATAGCGGGAGTACCCTTATTTCCGTATGATTAAGAACAACTTTTGTGGAACTGCCCCTTTCCTTATGAACCCTTTTGACAATTCAATCGAGTCCTCTCTTCGAATATCGGTCTTCCACGGGAAGTGGGTTGGTAAACACATGGTCTCGGGAATCATGATTAAATATAGAGGTTGTCCGAGAGAGTATTGGAAGACGGTCCCTGATGAAATTCCAAGCTAGAGAGTGAGATGTTTACGAGGCTGTCGTTACCAATCCTTATGACGATCCATCAGTGTCCTTTTGTCACGGAAAATTCGTATCCGAATCCCACGGGAAAGAGGGGTAATGAGTCAGTTGGGAAGAGTCAATGTTGCCCTTATGGATTTCTATCGGGTTATCTTGATTGCTCTGTCCATTATTATTTGATTCTATATGCATTACTCCTTGATCAACAGTTTGATCCTTAGTTTGAAATTGTGCTTATGTGCCTTAATGTTCATAATGACTATTGTATGGGTTCGAGCTACATTTATCATACCTAAATCATCCCGACATGATCTACTTAGTATGTTGCATCGTCATACTAGGGCACGAATAAGTATGTCATATGCTAGGATGTCGTCTAACTGATGCCTTCCTGTGAATAGGTTCATGATAGTGTGATCGTTCAGTTCTGGTATCATGATAGAGTGAACTCCTTACTTGATGGATATGTGTTATGATTTGATGTCAACGTGCCCTATATGCTACGTAATTCCCGGTACACGTTATGATGATGATCTTTAATGTGAATTCGTAGTTATATAACATTCTGTACCCATGCTTGTCTCATTGCTTAGGTCTCGTGTTATGCCTTACTTTCTATCATGGTTATAGGTTGTCATAGCATGTCTACTTGGCCTATTGTATTGCTCGTATGATGGATTAAAAACATGAATCATATGATATGAGTCTATATGATTGCTACTTTTCTGAGTTAGGTCCGTGATAGTGTGATCGACTCTTCTTTATATGAATGCCCCATAAGATGTGCTCTTTAGTATGCTAGCCGATGATGCCTCGATACTTATCGTTCGTTTTGTGACAAGAATCTATAGCATGCCCATCTATTCCGAATTCGTCAGATTAACCATTGTTGATTATTTTGCAAATTAATGTTGTGTGTGTTAGTTATGTTGAACGGAGAATATGTGCTATAATTGAACCTTGAGGAATGCATGTTTTGTCATATTATGTGTTGATTCGAGCTCATGTCCCCATATTCTAGTCATGTCGCCATGTTGCTTAGACTTACTCTATACCTCGTTGCGTTCCTCTCGTGCCACTATGTCGTTGAGATGTGATTGAATGAACTCTTGCATACCGTCGTATTAACCAGTCAAGTGCATGTATGTACCATATGCTATATTGAACCACTAGTAACATGTTGGCCCCTTGGTTGTGACTTGTGCGAATTCTACTTTGCCTACGTTATTGTTGATTCACTCTTGAACTAGGTACCTGATAGTGTGACTCTTTCCTCCTTCTGTTCTCTTAACATGTTTCACTCGTCCTGATGAGTTAATGCTGAATTCGATGATTGACTAGCCTTCCGTAATGGTTGAACCTAGCATGCTTGAATGGTTAAAATGTCTACTACTCTATGTTATTCTCTCGTGTTTGCATGAACCTATGACTTGACACACCGCTTGATCACACACCACTTTATATCTTGATTTTGCATATACATGACGCATGAATATCAGAATGAATCTAGCTGAATCATTTTGGTTGTACACGTGTTCGATATGTGCTATTAGTATCAAGTAAGACTTATGATTCCAATATGACCTGCTAAATGATCACGTGTTGTACTTGTTCTATGATGTGACAACTATCGTGCCATATATGAATTCTATGATGATTCTTCCTTAGCATGATTATAACCTAGCACTCATGATGTCCTTCTTATTACTTTTGATGATGCCTCATGTTTCGTGAATATTATGATGAACTCCTCTAAATGACCCTTGACTATGCTTGTATCACATTATATATTGCTAGTATCATGTAGGACCCATGCTCTCTAGATGTATCTCGTCATATGATTCCGTGCCATGCTCGACCTAACATATGGGCATTGTGAGGTAGTTACTATGTTGCCCTTATATGATCCTGTATGATGCATACACCAAACTTGTACATTGTTCCTATATGTGATAATTGCTATGCTACTCTTATGTGTTCTCGTATGACGCTTCATCTGATCGATATAATATACCTTACCATGATATATTTGGACTCAATTGTTGATGTGTATACCATGTTCCTACATTGTTCATATACATGATGCTCGCTATCTTCATTAAATTCCGCATGACTTCAAATCACATATGATCATTGCTGGTTCCGTCTATCTTGCTTGAAGAATGCTAGGCATATCTGTTTCCATGGAATACTAGAATGTTAGCTTGTTTTACAAACATCAGCGTAGGACTTGATTGTGTCTTTGATATGAATACGAATGTTGCCCCGAGATAGGTGCATGTTAGTGTGGATTGACGTGATTGATATGCTCCATAATGAATTCGTGCGTGTTTGTCAAAATCGTAACCTAATAGACCTTCTTAAGGGCATCGTTACTATTCCCGAGTCGGAGTCTTGTCTCTAGTCATGTCGTCTTTAGCTTTGGTCTATTCCGTCTCCGAAAGAAACATTGGGTCGTCCGCCTTTGTCACTCCCCTATCTCCGCTAACTTGAACTCCTACGCGTTACATTGGATGAGCGACCGCATGGAAAAAGGGACCGGGAAGTCGAATAGCGATAGAGCAGCGCAGCGAAAGCGTGGGCCCATAACCCACGGGCCTCAGGATCGATAATGTCGACGGAACAAGCCCATTTCGAGGATCACGATTGTTGGGTACGATATGACTTGCAGGTGGGAACGTCATCTTTTCGAATTGCTAACCCTTTCTGAGCTTGTCGATGATGATATTGCACTGACTGATGTTGAAAGCTGCTTGTTGATGTGATGACTGTTGCTTGATTGTCTGTTGACTATGATGATATGATTCGATGCCTTACAATCCTAATGTGCCTTGATGACTTAATGTGATGCTACTCTGAGATGCCAAGCATGATCTAAATTCCTTGCCTATAATGTGAACTGCAAATGCTGAGAACCTGAACTGTTTATTAGATGTGGTTATGATGAGATGTGCTAGCTTGACTTGATTAGGTTCATATATGATGTTTTGCAATACTTATTGAGCATGATAGTAAATTGAGACTTTAAACCCAGTTGCAATGCGTAAATGATGAGTTAATGATGCTAGTGATAAATGTTGATTGATATGATGTAGCCCTTCTGTGTAATAATGTCCATGATTACTTCTTCTTGAAATATGTGAGTGAGGTATTTTGGTAAAATGGTTAGAGATCGGTTAAGGAAATCGAGTGATTGGTATGATGTGAGGGTCTTCTTGATTATGTGATTTATTAATATGTACTGGCATGATGCTAGATAGCAACCATGATAAACCTGTATGGCATGATATTACATGTTGATATGCAATACTGAGTTAAAATTTGTAGTGACAACTATGAACATGATATAATGATCCATTGCTATCCTATTGTGTTGTTCTAAAAGCATGTTATAATGTGTTGAATGAATCATGAGATGATAATACGTTGTTATGTGAAAGCATGATGTTATCCTATATGGTTGATAAGCCTGATTATGAATAGGTAAGTGATGAATATGACTTGGAGCATAGGTATGACTTATGTGTATATATAAGATGATGGTGCATGACTGCTATTAATCGTTATATGACATTGTGATGAGCTAAGATGATGTCTGGAAAGCATGATGACCTTTTGATGTTGATATACTGCTTGATCTTCCCTTTTGTTTGAATCTTAATAGCTTGATTTTGTCGAATTGATGTGATAATATGTTATGATAATGCTGGATAGAGATGGGATAGGATGACTATGTGAACTTATGCTTTACATGAGATCCCTTGTTATGACTGGTTCCCCTAGTGTGCGATGTTGAGATGCGATCGTGAGATTTGACTAGAAGTAGTGTACTGACTCCATGACACCTAACCTCTTTGATCTCTTGACCTGTGTGCTGGTATGATTTATGAGAATTCGATGATACATTTGTGATGCCTTCGGTATGATATAAGATACACTTTATGACTCGTGATATGACGTTGAGACGTTGTTGTTGTTTTGATGTGTTTGGAAGAATGGTATACTTTATGCTATGGGTAAACATGTTATGAGGTTACGGTAATGATTGATTGAGATTATCATGATTGATGTTGAGATTGCCATATGAGAAGTGGTTGATGATGTTATGAGTCGATGAGTTGATTTACTTACGTGCATGTTGAGTTGAGGATGATGATAAAAGATTCTGGAAACTAGGAAGAGAATATGGGATTAGCCCTTAGAGGTGGATGACTCCACCTCCTACCTTCTGAATTTGATTGATTAGTATGCGAGAAGCTGTTTTGGTGTTTGGGAGATTTTGACGGAATCTTGATTTGAAAGGAATTGACTTGTTTTGGTGTAAAGTTGCTTGATTAAACATCGGAGTTGAAGATTTCGAGCGGTTTTAAAAATGGCCAACTTGGGGTTTTAGAGAAATTGAGAGTTTCAATGATTTGGATGACAACCTTTCCCTTTACAAAGCGCTTTGAGAATTTACGAAATGGATTTACATTATGACGTCTCACGAAGTGGATACAAGCATTTTATAGGGGCGCTTATAGATTGCTTGCTAAGACCTAGTCGGACGCTATAATGCTTTTAGGGTTGTGACACTTCCGAAAAGTCGAAGCGAGGATGTGATCGGGGCGCTTATTACACCCTTGACAAGACCAATTGGAGATGTCACGACCATGACTAGGATGTTGTGAAAATCCCAGAAGACGCAACTGAGATGATTACAAGATCCTTGGACATGGTCCTCGGACTCACTGGTTTCAAACTTTTCCCCATTGTTTTAAATGATTTTAGTCTCGGGGACGAGACTTGTTTTTAGAGGTGGATAAATGTAAAGACCGAGTATATTTATATATTATGATTAGTTCAACTAAATAAATTATTATTAAATTCAATTTGAATAAAACCCATCCTCGAGCGTAAGTTTTGGATTTTAAGTTATTCCGGCATCATTTAAATTTCGGATTTTGACAGGATTCGATTTTCTCTTTCAAGATCGAGTATTAATAAAATTAATTTAAGCTCCGAGTATCGAAAATTTTATTTAATTTCGTTATCTTAAAATTACTCATTGAAATTTTATTTAAATTCGATCGGGCGAGCGGGATTCGGGTCTTTCCCGCTGATTTGAATATCGGGTATATTCTCCTCACATATTCCCTTGGGACCACATATATAATTTCTTTTTTTTCTTTTCTTTTCTTTTCTCTCTTTTTCTCTCTCTCTCGGATGCCTTAAGCTGGTCCCCCTTCCCTCTTGTCTTCTTCCTCCCTTACCAGCCTCTGCTCAGCATCACCACCCAGCTGCCCCTTTTTGTCATCTTATACAATTACCCTCATCCTCTCCTTCCTACTTTTTCATTTGCTCTCTGCACCCACCTCCATGGTCCCCTCCTCTCTTCATTTTGATTCCAAACACAAACCCTCACATTTTGCTCCTTCTCCCTCAACCCCTTTTTTTCCTTGATTCTTCCTGCACCAAACACCAAAACCAGCGCCAAGAGCTCCAAGCTTCCTCGGTTTCATGTTCGAAGGCAAGAACGGACGCCCCAACTCCTTCCCCTTCCTCCTTCGACGAGGCACCAAATAGGAGTTCGCCTCCCTTCCCTCAACGCCAGCGAGCACACGGAGCCACCAGCGCCGCCAGAGCGCCTCCAGCTCCGCCGACTCCATCCCCTGTTTCACAGTCGAGCCGCTGCCCTTCCTCCTCCTTTCCTTCTCAGCGACAGCAGCCCGCAGCAGCCCCTCCTCTATCGATTGAACCACCATGGTGTCTCCGAGCAGTGACGCCGCCCAGAAGCAGTCGGAGTCGCCCTCGGAGCCCTCAGATTCGGAATCGCGCCGATCTCGGTAATCCCTCTCTTCTTCCTCTCCCTTCCCTCGCGTTTGAGTCTTTTCGGGGTAAGGGTGGTCGGAATGTCATGCTGGACAGATGGGAATGGGTGGGATCGGAAACGGCCGCCGGAGGCCAGAGTTGCTCCTCCCTCTTTCCCTCTGTCGTCGTCTCTGTTTCACTGGGTTGGGGAAGAAGAATGAGGTAGAAGGTGGGCCCCCACCAGCTGCCACCTCGGCGCCTAATCACCCTGGGGCCCGTCTCCACTTCAAGGTTATCAGGCCTGGGTTATGAGGAGGATTGGCCTAATATTTGGGCCTTGACCCTCAGATCCGGGTTCTCATTTTACTTCATTCGGGCCGGGTTGCTGGGGCCTGACCTCGGATCCTCCCTTTTCTTTCTTCCTTGGGTTGGGTCGGGTCTCCTCTTCTTTTCTGGGTTGGGCCGGCTTCTTCTTTTCTTTCCTTACCCGATTGGGCTTCTTTTGGGTTGGGTGTTTTAAAGGTTTTGGGTTTGTTTTACATTTATATGTTATGTTGTTATATAGTAAGATATATTTTATGTGATTAGATTATTATTATTATTATCATTATTATTATTATTATCATTATTATTATTTTGGGATTTGGTTATAATTATAATATTCTGGAAATTTATCTTTATATATTGTTTATTGTTTTAAAATGATATTATTAGGAATAGGTATTTCTTTTGATGTTCTAAAATGTGAGTTATGAATTTTTAAGTGACTTGTTGGTTTTGATTTATAAATATGATTGTGAACATAAAATTATTTGAGGATTTAAATATATGATTTGGGGATCTTTAAAATGAATTATTAATAAAGTTAGTGGATGTTTATGTTTATTAGATGTATTGATGATAAATTATTTAAAAGGAGATTTTCAAGTTTTAGAAATATCCTTTAAAAGAATTGTTATTTGAAAACCAACATGCCGAAATTATTTTAAGTGGTATAAATTTGTGAGTTGATTAAAGATTTTGTTTATCAATGGATTTTTTGGACAAATATGAGTTGAGAAATCATTTTGAACATGAGTTGACTTAAATTGGGATATATGAGTTGAAAATATGGTTGGTATGATTTTATCAATGGGTTTGATTGAGAGAATGATTTTGGTCGATTTGATCGTATCGGAAAGATTTTGGAAAACGGTTTTACTACCGGTCGGTTTTGAGGATGTTGAGAACTTTGGTTCGTGTGTATGAATGTTGGACTGGTAGCTTATGGAAATGACTTGATGATAGGTGTGTACTGCTTGTGGATTGCTTTGGACTTGCATTTGGGCCCTTGCTTGTGTTATTTTGCTGTTCTGCATCAACAGGTAAGTATCCTACGGGACTTACTCAGTAACCTGGACCTCCTGCCTGATGTGTCATGTAATGTGTAGTTTTGTTGCATGTTAAAGCATGCCATGTAGTATCATGCTATGATTGCATTGAACTGAGCATGTGTTTACTTTATGTGTTTGAAACAGAACGGCCGTTATCTGTGATAGTCCTAGAGTCTTTGTTAGGGTCATAGGGTAGCCCAGCCCCATCGGGTGCCCTGAGTCTATCGAGTCGATATGAGCATGATATGATAGCCCAGCACCATCGGGCAAGAGATGAGATGATATGATATGATTAGCCCAGCACCATCGGGCATGTTTTATTCATTTTATGATATGATGATGAGATATGATATGATGATGAGCTATGATATGATATGATGATGAGATATGATATGATATGATGATACCGTGGTGAGTGCACCACCACGAAAAGAGTGCTATGCTATAGCCCGAACTGGCCAGTCTCTGCACTAACGGGAAGGGGTGTAGAGGTAGGAGAGGGATATGCCACTTGGCATTGTTTTGGGCCCTTTACAGTTCTTTTCTGCATATCATATATATAGGGGCATGATAGTGTGATTTAAATCTTGTACCGCATTAGTCATCTTTTATTTAGGCATAGGCATGTTATGTGGCCTCAGCGAGGTCAGAGGACCCGCAGGCGATCACCAGGCCTGACTTCGTGGATAGTGTTAGGTACCGCTCTTGTTGCTCCATGCTTCTGTGACGGGGAAATCTTTTGGCGAATCGAAGAATCCGGCTAATATATTCTAACTTGACAATGACAATCACCCACTTGGTTTTGGTTTTGACCCGGCTCTGCCGCGGCTTTTGTATCTAAGTCATGCTTCCGCTTTACTTTCGGTTAAATCGTATTTCTGAAACTTCGACTGATTAGAGGTTTTGAAACCTCGACCCGTACCTGAATTGCAACATCCGAACGAAGGTATCCGACCTTCGAAACGTATCCCGGATATTTATATCCGGGCCGTTACAGGTCGAGTAGCCCAACGGACCGTCCATTAAAATTTTGTGAAATGTTATTTTTATCTTCTTATTTTTGTGGGTGATTTGAAACTTTATAATATGTGCTAAATATTCCAAAAGAATAAATTTTCATACAAAACAAAGGTACACAAGTTACACAATTTTGAAATTTCACACTTAGTGTAGGTTCATTTCGATCAATGAAAAAAATCTTCAAAATTATTTATTTAATAGTATTGTATTCCTTAATTTATAAGTGAATTGAATACTAATAGTCATTTAGTACTAATAACGTGGTAATAGATGTAGAAGTATAAATTATATAGCAACATATCCTATTTTAATACAATTCTATATAATATATATATATATATATATGGTTTTTCTATCCTATGCCCTAAGGCATAGGATAAGACACTAAATTGGGAAAGATTCCCTACCAAAAAGGCAAGCGACCCTAGGAATCTAATTTTTAAAAAAAAAGGTAAATTAATTAAAATTTAAAAAACATTTCCCAATTTAGGGTCTTATCCTATGCCCTTGTGGCATAGGATAGAAAAATCGATATATATATATATATATATATATATATATATATATATATATATATATACGGATTGACTCCGGTGAAAACCTCAAATTGTGGTAAAAACCGTGAGAACTACTTTATAGCTTGATTTATTTGAAACATGTGCTAAAAACCTCAACTACACATTGACTTTACAACTCAGTTCAACCTAAAAACCGTGCTAAAAACTCCATTTTTAAAATAACACATGATTTTATAGCTCGGTTAAGCCTAAAAAACTGTGCTGAAAACTCATGTTTTAAAATCAAATAGTGACTTTATAGCTCGGTTTTATTTAAACCGGGCTAAAATATGTGACCTTATAGATCGGTTCTATTCATAATCGGGCTATAAAGCTAGTGAACTGGGCTAAAAAGCCGGTCCTCACAGGTTTTTACCGCAATTTTGGTTTTCACCGGAGTCAATCCCTATATATATATATATATATATATATATATATATATATATATATAGGAGATATCTAATGAGAAGTGGCATTTGGGTGAGAAGATAAGAAGTAATCCTTATACCCCTTAGATTAAAATGATCTTTTTTATATGGATATATGGGACATATCTAATGATAAATATATCAATATTTTTTAATTAGTTTTTTATGCTATTTTTCTGGGTGGTGAATGAAAAAACTAATTTAAATTAGCATAAAACCCCTAAAATGACCATTAAATCACCATCTAGAGAAATAACATAAAAATTAATTTAAAAAATAAAACATTGATATATTTATCATTAGATATGTCCCCTATATCCATATAAAAAAATCATTTTAATCTAAGGGGTATAAGACATACTTCTCATCTTCTCACCCAAATGCTACTTCTCATTACATATCTCCCCTATATATATATATATATATATATATATATATATATATATATATGGAAAAATGACCAATAATAATACTAACTATCGCCCGTGAACCAAAAATAATACGAACTTTAGAAATTACTAATTGGTATACAAACTATCTTAAATTAAACCAATATTGACACAATAGCTAAAATTTACAAACAAAGAAAAAATTGAACTTAAAATATAATTAACAAGAAGTTTGGAAGAATTGTAAAATTAAAGGACTCATCTTCATCCATCTCGATCTGGAAATCTGGAGGTTGGAACAAGGAGGTAAGGAACCATAAATCTGAAATTTGAAGGTTTTCATCTGAATTGGCTATGAAAGTTGACAAATTTGAAATTCCTATCAAAAGCCCTTCCTTAATTTGATATATGATTTGTGTTTTTGACATCAATTGAAGGTTTTGTGGTTTGGGAATAGTGTCCATGGAGGGGAGAGCAATTGCAGTTGTAGGGTGGAAGGGAAAGTGTTGGGAGACGCTGTCGCGGTGGCAGTGAGCGAGGGCGGAGACGAACTGCGAGAAGACGATGCAAGCGTCGGCCTCGGAGAGGGAGCCGGCTACGGAGAGGTGGTCGGAGAGAGTGGAGGACTCGCAGAGTCGGAGTCGTAGAGGTTGTGGATCTGGAGGATGTTGGGGTGCGGGGAGAGGAGGAGGAGCTTGGGCTCGGCGTCGAGGGAGTCGTCGGCGAGCGCTTGTCGAGGGACTTGACAGCGAAGGAGGCACCGGAGGAGGGGGAGAAGCAGTGATGGAGGGCTGGAGGAAGGAGATGAACAGTAACTATAGTTTTCCCTAATTTTACAAAAATTTCCCAAACTTCTTATTAATTATATTTTGAGGTTAAATTGTTTCTTCGTTTATGAATTTTAGCCATGGTATCAAAATCGGTTTAATTGGATATAGTTTGTATACTAATTAGTAATTTTTAAAGTTCGTCTTATTTTTGGTTCACAAGTGATAGTTGATATTATTCTTGGTCATTTTTCCTATATATATATATAGGGATTGACTCCGTTGAAAACCTCAAATTACATAGTGACTTTACAACTCAGTTCAACCTAAAAACCGTGCTAAAAACTCCAGTTTTAAAATAACACATGACTTTATATATCGGTTAAACCTAAAAACCGTGCTGAAAACTCATATTTTAAAATTACATTAGTGACTTTATAGCTCGGTTTTATCCAGAACCGGGCTAAAATATGTGACCTTATAGATCGGTTCTATTTATAACCGGGCTATAAAGCTAGTGAACGGGGCTAAAAAGTCGGTCCTCACAGGTTTTTACCGCAATTTTGGTTTTCACCGGAGCGCAACCCTATATATATATATATATATATATATATATATATATATATATATATATATATATATATATATATATATATATATATATATATATATATATATAAGGTTCTATTGAAACAAATGATAGGATATAACGTGTAACATAATTATATCCGTTGGATTTAGGTGAAATGAATGGTTGAGATTTAGGATCAGATAAGTTTTTCCATTCAAGATTAATTAGTATTATTAATTATTAGTATTAACTGGCTGACTGGATTGAAAAGGAAAGTTATCCCGTGTAGAATAATTAGAGAAATTCAAGGAATGATAATTTGATTCCACTAATTGGACTCCTTAATAGGTATACAAAGCAACTCAGCACGGAAAATCCAATGCTTGGACTCTCACTCACTTGAAATTCAAGTGACTAAAAATGGCTCTGAATGAGGGTGTGAGTCAGACTGATTGAGAGTTGGCTAATCTTTCTGTAATTTTTTTTTCAATTCATTATGCATTTATGCCTTGTAAAGGCCGGTTTTCTCTATTATATGGGTGATTGCCTATACACATGAAGATTTTCCTAGTAAAGGATATTATGTCTGCGTCAAAGCATGTTCGAACTTTGATATGATATCAACAACTTGTTCTGATGTAATTTGATTTCATAAGGTCATTCACCGGTAGTGTAGCGCATTCCCTCAAATTGTACTCAGCAATCTCCTTCATCAATTTCGGTGTCTTGAGTCTTTATAGTATTACAAATAGGGCAAGTTTATCGGCATTATTTCTAGTATCGATACTAGAAAAATATAATAAAATAATAGAAAGATGGCAAGTATCGAGCAATTGCGATACCAGCGCTAGTATCCGTCCAAGCATCCCTTGCATTAAATGTCAATAGTGTTGTGTCAGCTTTTATGTTTTTTTATCCGGACTTGGTATTAAAACGGCATCGTTTTGCAAGTTCAAGTCACCAAATGCTGCGTTCCAAGGCTTTGAAGGGCAGCAGCAAAGTACTGAGTGCTGGCCACGTGTCATGGCTTCATTGGGTACAATTTTAGGTGGCCAGATGATGGACATGTGTACCGATTTGGACGGCCATGATTCGCCCTGTCTAATACAATTAAAATGTCGAGAATCTAATTTTCGACATTGAAAATGTTAAAAAATAAAAATAAAAAAAATTATCAATATACTAGATTCATTTTTCTCTACATATAGACATCAATTTTGAATATGTTTGAATATATTTTTAAAAAAATATTTTTCTTTAAATACCACTATGTATAATAATACCCCAAAAAATAATTTTAATTATTTTTAAATAGTAAGAATAAATAGTGTAAGAAGTTATTTTATTTTGTGGAATAAAATATTGTTTAATATTTTTAATGATGTGTATGATTCGTCCGCAATGTGATAGAAATGGCTTGTAGAATTGTCGATCACTCAATTATCTTGTTTGAGTGTCATGTTTGAAGTACGGAGTATCTTTTATTTTGCATCGTATATTATTTTTTGTTTCATTTCATAATATATTTTTAAGTTGTAATTTAAGTTTATGTGTTATCTTTGTTGTAATGTCATTTTAATTAATCAATAAAGTTTAACTTTTTTAAAAAATAATAATAATTAGGTTATATATTTAGCCTTATTTATTTTATAAAAATATTATTTTAATAATAATATTTTAATATTAAAAAATGAATATAATAATATTTTAATAATAAAAATGAATATAATAATATAATCGATAATGAAAATAATTATTGAAGAGTGGTATATTTATAAATTGAATTGGTAGGAAATTATGGGTTTGAGGATGCTAGGATGTTATTGATAAAGTTGGAAAAGTGAGAATGAGATGCTAGGATGATGTGGCGGAAAGAGAATAATAAAATATTAGTATTTCTAGTATCTCTAATATCACTTGATAAACATGCCTAATTAATATTCGTTTCACATATGTTAAATATTCATATTGTGTAAGCAAAATATTCAGTACTACACAATAACTTTTATGATGAAACATCTCTTACCATGTAACGAAAGGAGAGATTTGGTTCGTAGGATCTAGAATATTCAATGGATGAGATAGATTCAAGTTTTTTTAATTTAAAAAAAAAAGCAAAAGGGTAAATCTGTAATTTGGGGCTCAATCAATACTAGAAACCACCTTCCACTTCTTATTTGGTATATAGAACGGTTTTCCATCATGTTTCAAAAAAAGTACGATTTTACATACCTTTGTCATTTATGGCACTCTATCTGGGAACTTAGAAACAAAATCATCTTCCACAAAAACTCAAACAATAATATAAGCAACACATTAACCAAAACCATAGACAAAATTATATGTTGGAAAAAAGAACAAAATAATACTACTTTACCTAAACACACCAGGCCCCGAAATAAAACAGTTTGGAAATACCCTCCAAAAAACGTTGTTAAAATAAATGTAGATGCTTCTGTTAAAACTGGCATCCAATCTCAAATTGGTTGTATTATTAGAAATAATCAAGGAAAAATAATTCAAATACACAAATCCAATGGCAAAACAGATTTTATCCTCCAAACGGAATGCTTTGCAGTACTTGCAGATATAAGACTGGCAGCAGAACTTAGAATACAGAGGATGATTATTGAAAGCGACTCTACAACCATCATCAATGCCATCAACCGGATAAACAACACTCCTTGGAAAATTACACAAATAGTAGAAGAAATACAAACGCTAAGTAAGGACTTTGAATTTATCAAATTCGAGCACTGCAACAGAGAAGCAAATACTGCAGCCGATTTCATCGCAAAATCGAGACTGAATAGTAATTTTATCTTAGATCATAGTTGTGAATTCCAAAACATCATCATTTTAGATGATCATGAATACTTCTAGTATCCTAATTTTTGCCTACTGTAAAAAAAAAAAAAAAAGAGTACGGTTTTCTAGTCTTTCTTGATTCAAATTGAATTTTAATTCTCCATATATGATTTACGTTGGACTTAAAATTTAGGATTTTATAAATAAGATTACCACTAGTTTTTTCCAGTATAATTTAGTATTAATATTTATCAACTTTATTATTCATTTTTAACATTGTAATTATTCAAATTTAAATAACTAATTATCCATAGTTATCGAACTAATACCTCGTAATATACAAAATGGTTGTTATTGGTAAATTACTTACTATTCATATTGAATGAACTAGTTATTTAAATTTAAATCAATATTCATAGTTCTTAAAAAAAATTAGCATTCATAGTTAATACCTTAATTATTCATATTTATTCATATAATGATTCATTTTTTAACAAGATAAAATGATTTCTACTTTACTTATGACTTTCAAATTTATCACTCTCTAATTTAAATATGAATATTTATTCATATAAATGTGAATATGTAACCATTCAAATATGAATATTTGGTACTTTTTTAATGAAAAAATCACTTACTTTATTTACTAACATTAGTATTTAACATTTTTAAATAGAAATAATTCAAATATGAATATATGCTTGTCAATTTAAATCTGAATATTAATCATTTAAATATGAATGCAATTAATCTTTGGAGAAACAAGAGGTTTTAAGAAACAAGCGGGTTTGATTTCATAAAACTGTAATTTTTAGCGGTTTAGATTTCACAAATGCCGGTTTTGTGTAAAATAAATAAATAAATTTTCCAAAAAAATTATAGCCATTTGATTTAAGAGAAGGGGAATTGTGTTATAAGCCATAATTAGGGTCTTTATTAGGAAAATGTTCACCCTTCCCCCCAAATTGGCAAAATGTCCACCTTCCTTCCCTTGCCCCCTTTGCCCCTTTGCCCCCCCACGCGCGCCCCCTATGCCCCTTCATGTTTCAGCACATTTGGTTTCAGCAAACCCCTATTTCAGCGTTTTTTTTTCGCGCGTTGCTGAAACCAAAGTTGCTGAAACCGAAGTTGCTGAAATTGTTGAAATTAGTTTTTTTTTTCGCGCGTTGCTGAAACCTAAGTTCCTGAAATCGGATTTGCTGAAACTAGGGTTGCTGAAACCGGAGTTGCTTAAATTGTTGTTGCAATTGCTGAAATTAGTGTTTTCTTTTTTCACGTCAGCGCTTCGACATCGGAGTTGTTGAAACCGGAATTGCTTTTTTTTTCTTCTTTTTTTATTTTTTTTCACGCGTTGTTGAAACTGAAGTTGCTGAAATCAGAGTTGCTGAAACCAGGGATGCTGAAACCAGAGTTTCTTTTTTTTTCGCGTCACCACTTTGACACTGGAGTTGCTGAAACCGAAGTTGCTGAAACCGGAGTTGCTTTTTTTTCCTTTTTCTTTTTTTTTAGCAGTTTTTTTTTCACGTCAGCACTTCGACATCCGAGTTGCTGAAACCGGAATTGCTGAAATTGTTGTTGTAACTGCTGAAATTAGTTTTTTTTTCGCGTCAGCGCTTCAACACCGGAGTTGCTGAAACTGTGTTGCTGAAACCGGAGTTGCTTTTTTTTTTCTTTTTTTTTTCTGAAACCAGAATTGTTGAAACCGTGTTGATGAACATGCTTGTGCGTAAGATATAGTAGCTCATACAATTTTATAAGAATTAATTTCAACATTTCAGGATAATGAATTTCGCTACTAAGAATTAATTTCAGTATTTCAGCATTTTAACATTTTAGATCAAAAAAAAAAAACAAGAAACTAATAAACTCTCCAACCGTCCGCATTTCAACATAACGAATTTTGCTGAAATGCGAACGGGAATATCTAATGTTCAAAAATGTAATTGCTTACGGAAATATCTAATGTTAAAAAATGTGATAAATACTGATTTGGAACTTATTATCTCCAAATTTGCACAACGATGATTGTATTATATTTCGACAGTGGGTCATACGACACTTTTTTCATAGTTACGTGTGGAAATATCTTTGACCTTATGCTATACATAGTGTATTACAAAAATCCATATAATTGATAAAAAAATTTAAATATAAATAATTGTATAGGATCCTAGAAATATCTTTTGACTGTTAGACTCATATTTCTACATTAATCTTCCCTTAATTAATTAAGTCATAGTCTTCTTCACCCCTATTTCAGCATATGTTGTAGCATATCATCTTAAGGTGAAGAGCAACACTTGCGTACAACTACATTAAACTGCAAGTTTGAGAAGAATGTAATCAGCTAGTGTGTGTCCTCTATTTAAACTTCCCAATCAATTCCATCATAGCAAACACACACATTGTGACTCAAAGGGGCAAAATAAATAAAAACAAGCCCGAAAGGACAAAATGAGGTAAAACAGAGGTTTTAATAAGAGGTTTTAAGAAACAAGCGGGTTTAAATATGAATATTAATCATTTAAATATGAATGCAATTAATCTGTGGAGAAACAAGAGGTTTTAAGAAACAAGCGGGTTTGATTTCATAAAACTGTATTAGCGGTTTTGATTTCACAAATGCCGGTTTTGTGTAAAATAAATAAATAAATAAATAAATTTTTCAAAAAATTATAACTATTTGATTTAAGAGAATCCAATAGCTCACGTTTCTTTCCTCGTTACATGGTAAGAAATGTCTTTTGGGCCTACTTAGTTGGTAAGAAATGTCTTGCCCAAATCCATAATTTTAACCGGGTGGATTGGACGGACTAGACATACTAACCCATATTTAGTGAGATCTACCCAATGCAACTTAAACAAAACCTTAAATTACTAACCCGCCAACAACTAACCACATTTGTGTCATTAATGCATCTGAGAAGACTAACATTATTTCAGATAAAAAAAAAAAGGGTGATAATATTTACACCCATAAATTTTACTATATGCACCACACCTACGCCTCTTGAATCATACCCCTGCTCCTCTTGAGTCACACACCTGCCCCTCAAGAGGCGTAAGGTATTTTAATGTAAAATACCATGCGCCTCTTGAGGGGCAGGTGTGTGACTTAAGAGTAGCAGGGTGTACTTTAAAAAAAAATATAAAAAGTGAGATATCTGGTGTAAATAGTAAATTTTGTGGTGTAAATAACATTGGCTAAAAAAAAAGACGAACATTATTTATTGCTTCTAAAAGGACAACTTTTAAAGGTCATTTCTTTTATATTATAATGTATATATCAAACAATATGTATGTCACCTCGTGCAGATTGTTAGATCCTACGTTAAAACCCAAAAACGCCCAAAAAATATCGGGTAAAGATCCGAAAAATTTGGATCCGAGAAACCTTTTTGACCAGAACCTAAAAAAATCAACATTTTTCTGGGTCAAATGGGTTTCGACCCAGTAACTCGGCTAACCCGAATCGTTAAAACAATCAATTAAAAGCCAAAAAAATCTCAAAGTAATATTAGGGTAAGTTCAGTAATTAATATATTATTAAAATTAATTAATTTATAATTATATATTATTAAAATTAATATTCATGAAAAATTCAACTTATTACGTTTTATAATTAGAAGCACTCGATCTTTCTTTTTCAAATCAACATTTATATTTATTTGTATTGTATATTAATTACTCCTTAGATCGTTAATATTTGATTTTTATTTTGCAACATGTTTTTTAAAAAGCTAAAAAAACTCTATAAAATATTAAATTTTAAATTTAAATATAAAAATAATTTTATACTCGTTACTAATCAATATGAAATAATTATAAAAAGTTAATTAAAACTTTGACATTTTATAGAGTTTTAAATTTTATAGTATGTAATAGTAAAAATAAAATATTTTAGATCAGAGGTAGTCATGTAGTATATAATTACAAGTGCTCGTGCTTAAAATAACATCTTCTAATAAGAATATGGCCCAAAAAGAACAACTTACAAACCACGATTAGTTCAGGATTATTCTTTAATTTTTTTTTTAAAAAATAAAAATTCAAAAAATTAGACAAAAGTCCAGTAAATTAAAATTGTCATGATACAATTAAAAAACAAATCAACCCACAATCAATAAACCAATCGATCAAAGTAAAATGAAAAAGAAACACTAAAAAACTACGAACCAAGTATATATAAGTCCATCTGAGCGTGGTCGATAAATTCGAATTTGTAGGTTTTAAATATTCCTTTCAAATGTATTTATAGATTTATGGGTTTAGAGCTAGCTAGGTAGACACGCAAATTCTGAACATGTTTGTAGTGCATGATGAATTAAGGATATAAGGTAGACAAGCTAGCTATGAAATGCTATGAGATTGAGTTTTCAACATGGTACATTGAAGTGATAAAGTACCAAATTGACCTCTATAATGAATAAAAAGAGCCCACCTAACATCGCACTCTTGAATCTTTACATGATTTTTCATATTGCTAGCTTAATTGATATACAATGTTGTTTAAATGAATCTCCTTGTGAACACATGGATCAATTGGTGATTTGGGCTCCAAAATTTACTGCTTCTGAATACATACTATTTTTTATTTGGGCTCCAAAATTTACTACTTCTGAACACATACTATTATTGATCAACTTGATAAAACAACACATGGATCAATTGGTGATTTGGGCTCCAAAATTTACTGCTTCTGAACACATACTATTTTTGCAAAAAGATGAAAGCAGGTACACATATCGATTCATATCATCACAAGGGAAAACCGAAAATGCAAGGAGGAAGTCAGCATGCATTTAAATACAGGCTTTTTCAAATAAATTAATTAAATTGCTGGGAATGGTTAATTTGCAATTCCATTTTCATACTGGAGTAGTTTAATTTCCCCCATGGCCCCATCAGCTGTTTTCAGCATTTGATGCTTTCCTTTTAGGGAGTATTTTCAGCCTTTGTTACCTATCCTAGCTCCTATTAGCTTTTACTCCATGTATTGTGCATGCACTTGTAAATTACTACTACACCGTCACGTCTACACCTAGCTTGTGTGTTTGGGGAGTTGCCAAATACTCATCTACGCAGAAGCTTTTGGATCAAAGTAGGAAAAGGTGAGAAGTGCAAGATGGCTGGTGTGACATTTTTTTGTTAAAAACAAAATTCTTTTTTTTTTTTGGGTCCTAAAAAAAAAAGTAGAATTATATAGATATGAAAGAAAACTAAAAAAAAATCTACTTGAAACCTCAAAGGCTGAATTCTCAAATCTTAGGGCACTATTTTAGGAGTATTATTATTTTTGGAACTTAAAATTTTGGGTAAGGTACGTAAAGGAAACAATAGGGATGTTATTCGAGTCGAATGAGCCGAGTTTGACATGTTCAAACTTTGTTCATTAATTAAACGTGCTCGAGTCGAGCCGAGCCCAATTTTTAATCGAGGTTTTCTCCATCCGTACAAAATTTCATTTCCTAGTCTCATTAGGGTGGTGGTCCAGTTGTCTTATTTTATTTATTTGTTCATTGAGTAAAAGTTATCATTTACTGTACTACGTATTATTTTAACATAAACATAATATTTAAGCAATAAATGACCTCTTAAATTAAAATAATTAATATTCTAAAAACTTTACTTTACGGTTTTAATTATTATTATTATTATTATTATTATTATTATTATTATTATTGGATACAAAAAAAAAATCATCTCTCAAATATTATCATTGTAAGGAGATACAATAAATTAAATTTTATTTGGCCAGTTTAGATTGATCACGTATTCACGTACATACGAACATACCAATTTATTAAAACCTAAAATCAGTAGACCTCAACATAAATTATTTTGGAACATCCACCTCCTAACACGATCAAAATCAATGTAGATGCCTCTGTTAAAATTAATCATGAAACTCAAATTGGTTGCATTCTGAGAAACAATTACGGTCAGGTAATTCATATATACAAAAACAACATTAGAAAATGCTCTATTATCTTAGCAGAAACTATGACTATATATGCAGGTATAAGACAGGCAAACGACTTGGGGATCAGAAGAATCATTATTGAAAGCGACAACGCAACCATCATCAATGCCATCAATCATATAATCAAAACCCCATGGGAGATAGCACAATTAATTGAAGAAATCAAGTCTCTAAAAGAAGACTTCGAATCGATCAGTTTTCAGCATTGCTACAGAGAGGCAAATCAGGCAGCCGATTTCCTTGCAAAATCTCCTTTAAATTGTAATATTATCCTAGGTTGTTACTGTTACAAGTTCCAAAACATCATTTTTTCAGATGATCATGGATGTCTGTAGCACATCCAACTCTTTGTCTACTGTAAAAAAAAATATACTAATTCAAACCAAATGTGCTTTATATTGAAATTGAACGGAAGTATCATAAGATCGAGAAGAGATGGCAAATTGCATTGAGACTGACGAAATTAGAGAAATTCAACATGAACACACACGTACTACTAAATATTCCCATATTGCTTTTGTTGTAAGTTGTAACTGCAATATTTTAGCTAGCTAGTTTGCACATGATGATTCACACTTGCGAATATATGGTGACTTTGTAGTGATTTGGCCCTTGAAGAAACATCTCGAAAACTCAAACATTGCCCTCTTAGAGGTGGATGATTCCATCCCTTGATTACGAAAATAAATTACCGAAAAGCTTGATCGGTCATTCTGCCTTTGGGGTTCATATAACATCTAACAAAGATCTTTAAGATCTCATCCGAAAGGATGCGCTTGGATAGACTCATATCCAAATTTTTACCTAATAAAAAAAATGTACAATATATATAACTTTTATAATTCTTTTATTATTAAAAAATATCACAAATAATTTTGTGTTGCACTTAAGAGCACATCAAAATGCAAATTAATTACGTAGTACTTCCCAAATTAACATTCATTTCAACTGCCACATCTTCTACTCAAACAAACAAACAAACAATAAATAAAGGGAAAATTACAAATGGTTTTGTAAAAACAAAAACTCTATTTTAAAGGTAGTTTATAAGGGTGGGCACAAATCCCACAAATCCCGATCTCGTCCCGATCACGGTCGGTTTTTGAAAAAAATAGTAAATTCCGTCCCGATCCGACCGTCCCACATAATTTTTGCGGAACGGGACCAAAACGACTTGTCTCAATCCCACAAATCTCGTCTCGTCTCGCATATATACATATATATATATATATATACATATATACATATATACATATACACACACACACACACACACACACATATATATATATATATATAATGTAATATTAATACTTTTGGATGTCTTGATATCTCTTCGTTACATCCATACCTCCTCTCAACTTGTTGATATTTTCACAAAGCCCCTATCTTACACACACACGGATACGGATACAGAGATACGGATACGGGGATTGTCGTAGGATATGGGTAGGATATGGTAACATGAATTCAAGGGTATTATAGTATTTTTTGTATAGGTCCCCCACCTTTCTATATATATAAAAGGTGGTTTCCTGTAATTTTCTGCATCCTTCTTATGGTAACATAATTCATTCAATACACTATGCACTCAGTTGCAATCTTCTGCTTCCTTCTTTTTCTCTGCTATCAAACACGACGCCGCCAATTGCTCCCCGACCCAAGCCACGCACCTGTCAGCCCCGAGAGAAGAGGACGGGCACGAACTGAACCTAAGAACGAGCCATCGGAACCGCGACCCAAGGTGAGCACCTCGACCTACTTTCGTTCTTGCTTCTCCCTAACTGTTAGGGAGGACGCCATAGTTGTTCGACTTAGCTCACGAGTGAGTGCGAAAGCGAGTGAGAGGGTGCGAGCGAGCGCAAGCAGAACACCGAGAGGGGGAGGGCGTGAGTGGAACCGGAGAGCAGAGCAAATGGGGTTGAGACGAGGGGAACTAGGCGGATCCAAGGCAAAACACGAGGAGGCCGGGCAGCAGCGGGGAAGAAGACGATGACTGGATGGGCCCCTCCTCCTCCCTTTCTTTTTTAGAAAACTGTTAGGGAGGACGCCATAGTTTTTCGACTTAGCTCACGAGTGAGTGCGAAAGCGAGTGAGAGGGTGCGAGCGAGCGTAAGCAGAGCACCGAGAGGGGGAGAGAGTGAGTGGAACCAGAGAGCAGAGCAAATGGGGCTGAGACGAGGGGAACTAGGCGGATCTTAGGCAAAACACGAGGAGGCCGGGGCAGCAGCGGGGAAGAAGACGATGACTGGATGGGCCCCTCCTCCTCCTTTTCTATTTTAAAAATGACGGGGATCCGGGTTTGACATGGGCCGGGTTTTCTTTTTATTCGGGTTTGGGATCCGGGTTTGTTTTAAGGATGACCGGGTAGGGTTATGAGTGGGCTGGTAACATCTTAGGGCGGGTTAAAATTTGAGAAATATACTCAAGTAAAATTTTCTGAAAATGAAAAGGACTCAGGTTAAAACTTTGTGTGAACCCTCTTGCTAATAAATTCTCCGTTCTTTAATTTAGTTTTCTGATTGTTATTGTCCTTTATTATATTAATTTTTATAATTATTATTTGCATATCTCTTCATTATTCAATTACCTCATAGTGTGCTTTAACTAATTTTAATGAATGAATAAATTAGTTTCTTGATTGTTTATTTACCTTTATTATATTAATGTTACAATTGTTATTCATGTATCTCTTTGTTATTCAAATACCTCATAGTGTGCTTTAACTAATTTTCATGAATAGCTAAAGTTTCTTGATTATTTATTTACCTTATTATTATACAATTGTTATTCATGTATCTCTTCATTATTCAATTACCTCATAGTTTGCTTTAACTAATTTTAATTAATAGCTACAATATATTTTATATACATAAATTATTAACTGTAGTTTGATAACATACAAATATGAAAACAATGAAGTAAGAGAAATGAAAACTCACTCTAAGATGTATTAATAAGCGGCAATTGTGATTTTTGGGTTGAAATTTAGGCCAAATAATTTGGACCAGATATCGTAATTGTAATTTAGAGCTGTATTATATAAAGGTAAAATGGAAATGAAATTATTATTGTTCATGACATCCTCTCTTTTATATATAGAGATATGTTAATGAAATGACGTCATTTTGAGAATGGATATTGTTCTATTTGAAGGAATGGCCCCATGTCCATGTCCATCTCCATGTCCTACTTGGCTCCTATTTTTGGTCGCTCTCGTCGTCCCATTTTTAGCGGTGGCGATAAAGCTGAGATGTAAGAAGGTAATTCACCGCTAAATTATTATTATTATTTTTATTATTATTATTATTATTATTATTATTATATTCATTAATCGTTTTTTCTGTTTAATAAATTAACTATATAATTTTCAATTATACTTCGTATGTCGTTAGTAATAATTAAATTGAATTAATATTAATTAATTAAAAAATATATTTTATGCAGAATGAATGGTTCATTTGCCTCCTTTTATGCTTTATCGGGCTATTTCCCGGGACTTTGTATGCTATTTGGATTTTACTTTGCTACGATGATGGACCGACAGCCCCACCTACCGTTGTCATTCAAATGGCTCCCCGGTAGGGACTAGTAGGGACTGTAATTGTAGTTGCAAGGTTGTACGTTAAAATGTTTATTATGCTATTGTAATTTCGTTTGTGAAAAGATTCTGGATGTCTTGATTTCTTATTGTCATTTCGTTTGTGAAAAGATTCTGGATGGCTTGATTTCTCTTAGTTATATTCATACCGGCCTCCACTCAACCTGCTGATGTTTAAACAAAGCCCTTATCTAGTTATTTACACCCAAATAGGGAGCCATTACCTCCAAGTTAGACCGGGTAAATGCGGGCACCGGTCGGGCTTGGAAAAATGGCAAAATAAAAATCGATAATAATTATTCATTATTTAGATATGAATAATCATCCAACTTTTACAATCATTCACTATTTAGATAGAAAAATAGCAAAATAAAAATCGATAATAATTATTCGTTCCATTAAGAGTGATTATTCGTATGTATACAAATCAATAATCATTATTCGTTGAATTGAGAATGATTATTTATACTTATAACTAATTTCATGGATTCTCAAGTGACAAACACCAATTTATTCGTAGGTATTTGGTGATTTCACAGTGTTATAAAATACGAAATTCAAATGAATGATGATTGTTCATCTTAATTAATAAGGACAATATTTGAGACTGATGAAAAAAATGGAGTTTTTTTTTCCGCTTTTCAAAGGAAGAGTAATTTTTCAACCAACGTACATTATTGAGTAATTCTATAACAATCATTCATATCTACACTATTACAAGAGCAAGTTTTATAAAAGCTCAGGCTGATTGTGGACTATAGATACCGATTTTGTTAATGTTTCGACGGTCCAGATTGATATACATATATACATATATACATATATACATATATACACATATATATAATTTAATATTAATACTTTTGGATGTCTTGATTTCTTTTCGTTACATCCATACCTCCTCTCAACTTGTTGATATTTTCACAAAGCCCCTTTCTTACACAGACACGGATACGGATACAGAGATACAAATACGGGGATTGTCGTAGGATACGGGTAGGATATGGTAACATGAATTCAAGGGTATTATAGTATTTTTTGTATAGGTCCCCCACCTTTCTATATATATAAAAGGTGGTTTCCTCTAATTTTCTGCTTCCTTCTTATGGTAACATAATTCATTCAATACAGTATACACTCAGTTGCAATCTTCTGCTTCATTCTTTTTCTCTGCTATCAAACACGACGCCACCAATTGCTCCCCGACCAAAGCCACGCACCTGTCAGCCCCGAGAGAAGAGGACGGGCACGAACTGAACCGAAGAACGAGCCATCGGAACCGCGACCCTCGGTGAGCACCTCGACCTACTTTCGTTCTTGCTTCTCCCAAACTGTTAGGGAGGACGCCATAGTTGTTCGACTTAGCTCATGAGTGAGTGCGAAAGCGAGTGAGAGGGTGCGAGCGAGCGTAAGCAGAACACCGAGATGGGGAGAGAGTGAGTGGAACCGGAGAGCAGAGCAAATGGGGCTGAGACGAGGGGAACTAGGCGGATCTAAGGCAAAACACGAGGAGGCCGGGCAGCAGCGGGGAAGAAGACGATGACTGGATGGGCCCCTCCTCCTCCCTTTCTTTTTTAAAAAACTGTTAGGGAGGACGCCATAGTTGTTCGACTTAGCTCACAAGTGAGTGCGAAAGCGAGTGAGAGGGTGCGAGCGAGCTTAAGCAAAGCACCGAGAGGGGGAGAGAGTGAGTGGAACCAGAGAGCAGAGCAAATGGGGCTGAGACGAGGGGAACTAGGCGGATCTTAGGCAAAACACGAGGAGGCAGGGGCAGCAGCAGGGAAGAAGATGATGACTAGATGGGCCCCTCCTTCTCCTTTTCTTTTTTAAAAATGACGGGGATCCGTGTTTGACATGGGCCAGGTTTTCTTTTTATTCGATTTTGGGATCCGGGTTTGTTTTAAGGATGACCGGGTAGGGTTATGAGTGGGCTGGTAACATCTTGGGCCGGGTTAAAATTTGAGAAATATACTCAAGTAAAATTTTCTGAAAATGAAAAGGACTCAGGTTAAAACTTTGTGTGAACCCTCTTGCTAATAAATTCTCCCTTCTTTAAATTAGTTTTCTGATTGTTATTGTCCTTTATTATATTAATTTTTATAATTATTATTTGCATATCTCTTCATTATTCAATTACCTCATAGTGTGCTTTAACTAATTTTAATGAATGAATAAATTAGTTTCTTGATTGTTTATTTACCTTTATTATATTAATGTTACAATTGTTATTCATGTATCTCTTTGTTATTCAAATACCTCATAGTGTGCTTTAACTAATTTTAATGAATAGCTAAAGTTTCTTGATTATTTATTTACCTTATTATTATACAATTGATATTCATGTATCTCTTCATTATTCAATTACCTCATAGTTTGCTTTAACTAATTTGAATTAATAGCTACAATATATTTTATATACATAAATTATTTACTGTAGTTTGATAACATACAAATATGAAAACAATGAAGTAAGATAAATGAAAACTCACTCTAAGATGTATTAATAAGCGGCAATTGTGATTTTGGTTTGAAATTTAGGCCAAATAGCCTAATTATAATTTAGGGCAAAAAGTAACAATAGCCCAATCATAATTTGGACCAGATATCGTAATTGTAATTTAGAGCTGTATTATACAAAGGTAAAATGGAAATGAAACTATTATTGTTCATGATATCCTCTATTTTATATATAGAGATATGTTAATGAAATGACGTCATTTTGAGAATGGATATTGTTCTATTTGAAGGAATGGCCCCATGTCCATGTCCATCTCCATGTCCTACTTGGCTCCTATTTTTGGTCGCTCTCGTCGTCACATTTTTAGCGGTGGCGATAAAGCTGGGATGTAAGAAGGTAATTCACCGCTAAATTATTATTATTATTATTATTATTATTATTATTATTATTCTTTTATTCATTAATCGTTTTTTCTGTTTAATAAATTAACTATATAATTTTCAATTATACTTCGTATGTCGTTAGTAATAATTAAATTGAATTAATATTAATTAATTAAAATATATATTTTATGCACAATGAATGGTTCATTTGCCTCCTTTTATGCTTTATCGGGCTATTTCTCGGGACTTTGTATGCCATTTGGATTTTACTTTGCTACGATGATGGACCGACAGCCCCACCTACCGTTGTCATTCAGATGGTTCACTGGTAGGGACTAGTAGGGACTGTAATTTTAGTTGCAAGGTTGTATGTTAAAATGTTTATTATGCTATTGTAATGTCGTTTGTGAAAAGATTCTGGATGTCTTGATTTCTTATTGTCATTTCGTTGGTGAAAAGATTTTGGATGGCTTGATTTCTCTTAGTTATATTCATACCGGCCTCCTCTCAACCTGTTGATGTTTAAACAAAGCCCTTATCTAGTTATTTAGACCCAAATAGGCAGCCATTACCTCCAAGTTGGACCAGGTAAATGCGGGCACGGGTCTGGCTTGGAAAAATGGCAAAATAAAAATCGATAATAATTATTCATTATTTAGATACGAATAATCATCCAAGTTTTACAATCATTCACTATTTAGATAGAAAAATAGCAAAATAAAAATCGATAATAATTATTCGTTGCATTAAGAATGATTATTCGTATGTATACAAATCTATAATCATTATTCGTTGAATTGAGAATGATTATTTATACTTATAACAAATTCCATGGATTCTCAAGTGACAAACATCAATTTATTCGTAGGTATTTGGTGATTTCACAGTGTTATAAAATACGAAATTCAAGTGAATGATGATTCTTCATCTTAATTAATAAGGACAATATTTGAGACTGATGAAAAAAAAATGGAGTTTTTTTCCGCTTTTCAAAGGATGAGTAATTTTTCAACCAACGTACATTATTGAGTAATTCTATGACAATCATTCATATCTACACTACTACAAGAGCAAGTTTTATAAAAGCTCAAGCTGATTGTGGACCATAGATACCGATTTTGTTAAAGTTTTTACGGTCCAGATTGATATACATATATACATATATACATATATATATATAATGTAATATTAATACTTTTGGATGTCTTGATTTCTCTTCGTTACATCCATACCTCCTCTCAACTTGTTGATATTTTCACAAAGCCCCTATCTTACACAGACACGAATACGGATACAGAGATGCGGATACGGGGATTGTCGTAGGATACGGGTAGGATATGGTAACATAAATTCAAGGGTATTATAGTATTTTTTGTATAGGTCCCCCACCTTTCTATATATATAAAAGGTGGTTTCCTGTAATTTTCTGTTCCTTCTTATGGTAACATAATTCATTCAATACACTATACACTCAGTTGCAATCTTCTGCTTCCTTCTTTTTCTCTGCTATCAAACACGACGCCGCCAATTGCTCCCCGACCCAAGCCACGCACCTGTCAGCCCCGAGAGAAGAGGACGGGCACAAACTGAGCCGAAGAACGAGCCATCAAAACCGCGACCCTCGGTGAGCACCTCGACCTACTTTCGTTCTTGCTTCTCCCTAACTGTTAGGGAGGACGCCATAGTTGTTCGACTTAGCTCACGAGTGAGTGCGAAAGCGAGTGAGAGGGTGCGAGCGAGCGTAAGCAGAACACCGATTGGGGGAGAGAGTGAGTGGAACTGGAGAGCAGAGCAAATGGGGATGAGACGAGGGGAACTAGGCGGATCTAAGGCAAAACACGAGGAGGCCGGGCAGCAGCGGGGAAGAAGACGATGACTGGATGGGCCCCTCCTCCTCCCTTTCTTTTTTAAAAAACTGTTAGGGAGGACGCCATAGTTGTTCGACTTAGCTCACGAGTGAGTGCGAAAGCGAGTGAGAGGGTGCGAGCGAGCGTAAGCGGAGCACCGAGAGGGGGAGAGAGTGAGTGGAACCAGAGAGCAGAGCAAATGGGGTTGAGACGAGGGGAACTAGGCGGATCTTAGGCAAAACACGAGGAGGCCGGGGCAGCAGCGGGGAAGAAGACGATGACTGGATGGGCCCCTCCTCCTCCTTTTCTTTTTTAAAAATGACGGGGATCCGGGTTTGACATGGGTCGGGTTTTCTTTTTATTCGGTTTTGGGATCCGGGTTTGTTTTAAGGATGACCGGGTAGGGTTATGAGTGGGCTGGTAACATCTTGGGCCGGGTTAAAATTGGAGAAATATACTCAAGTAAAATTTTCTGAAAATGAAAAGGACTCAGGTTAAAACTTTGTGTGAACCCTCTTGCTAATAAATTCTCCCTTCTTTAATTTAGTTTTCTGATTGTTATTGTCCTTTATTATATTAATTTTTATAATTATTATTTGCATATCTCTTCATTATTCAATTACCTCATAGTGTGCTTTAACTAATTTTAATGAATGAATAAATTAGTTTCTTGATTGTTTATTTACCTTTATTATATTAATGTTACAATTGTTATTCATGTATCTCTTTATTATTCAAATACCTCATAGTGTGCTTTAACTAATTTTAATGAATAGCTAAAGTTTCTTGATTATTTATTTAGCTTATTATTATACAATTGTTATTCATGTATCTCTTCATTATTCAATTACCTCATAGTTTTCTTTAACTAATTTTAATTGATAGCTACAATATATTTTATATACATAAATTATTAACTGTAGTTTGATAACATACAAATATGAAAACAATGAAGTAAGATAAATGAAAACTCACTCTAAGATGTATTAATAAGCGGCAATTGTGATTTTGAGTTGAAATTTAGGCCAAATAGCCTAATTATAATTTAGGGCAAAAATTAACAATAGCCCAATCATAATTTGGACCAGATATCGTAATTTTAATTTAGAGCTGTATTATACAAAGGTAAAATGGAAATGAAACTATTATTGTTCATGATATCCTCTCTTTTATATATAGAGATATGTTAATGAAATGACGTCATTTTGAGAATGGATATTGTTCTATTTGAAGGAATGGCCCCATGTCCATGTCCATCTCCATGTCCTACTTGGCTCCTATTTTTGGTCGCTCTCGTCGTCCCATTTTTAGCGGTGGCGATAAAGCTGAGATGTAAGAAGGTAATTCACCGCTAAATTATTATTATTATTATTATTATTATTATTATTATTATTATTATTATTCTTATATTCATTAATTGTTTTTTCTGTTTAATAAATTAACTATATAATTTTCAATTATACTTTGTAAGTCGTTAGTAATAATTAAATTGAATTAATATTAATTAATTAAAATATATATTTTATGCACAATGAATGGTTCATTTGCCTCCTTTTATGCTTTATCGGGCTATTTCCCGGGACTTTGTATGCCATTTGGATTTTACTTTGCTACGATGATGGACCGACAGCCCCACCTACCGTTGTCATTCAGATGGTTCCCTGGTAGGGAGTGTAATTGTAGTTGCAAGGTTGTATGTTAAAATGTTTATTATGCTATTGTAATTTCGTTTGTGAAAAGATTCTGGATGTCTTGATTTCTTATTGTCATTTCGTTGGTGAAAAGATTTTGGATGGCTTGATTTCTCTTAGTTATATTCATACCGGCATCCTCTCAACCTGCTGATGTTTAAACAAAGCCCTTATCTAGTTATTTAGACCCAAATAGGCAGCCATTACCTCCAAGTTAGACCGGGTAAATGCGGGCACGGGTCGGGCTTGGAAAAATGGCAAAATAAAAATCGATAATAATTATTCATTATTTAGATACGAATAATCATCCAAGTTTTACAATCATTCACTATTTAGATAGAAAAATAGCAAAATAAAAATCGATAATAATTATTCGTTGCATTAAGAATGATTATTCGTATGTATACAAATCTATAATCATTATTCGTTGAATTGAGAATGATTATTTATACTTATAACAAATTCCATGGATTCTCAAGTGACAAACATCAATTTATGGGTGGTAAGTCGCGCACCCAGGACGCATCATGGATGCGTGCTTGTATGCGCACCTAAGCCACACGCATCCAGGATGCGTGTGGTTGCTTCTGAAGAAAAAAAAAACGAGTTAAAAATAATGTGGAACCGAGATAATAAATGGGGTCAACACGCATCCTGGATGCGTGTTGACTGTAGAATTTATAAAATTTGGTCAACACGCAACCAGGATGCGTGTTGACCAATGATAATTTGTTGGAATTTTTAAACAATTGTTGACCCTTATATGATGTTTAAATAATTGTAATAATGTTGGAAATGTTAATAATATAAATGCACCCTATATCATAATTGAATCGTTCGAATTTTCGATTATAGTTTATTTATATTTGTTGCAAATCGTATTAAAGTTGTTCGGAAATGATAATTAATATTTATATTATATATTAGAATTTATAGCAATTTATTCATATTTTATGATTTATCGGAATTAGATTATTATTGTCGATATTGAACACTTAGCATATATCAAATAAGATTGGATTCCATTTTATAATACATGAGATTGAATAATTAGATTAGATAGTTAATATGTAGAATGATAGTCATACTCATGTGAATATATTTTGATTTAATTTTTGCTATTTTTGATAACGATTGTATGTAAATCACTATAAAATACGAAATGAGATTTAATTATTAGTTTATATTCAACAATATAGAATTTCATCTAACAATAGACGAGATTAAATTGATTCGGTTATTATGTATGCTTAATTAAAGTTAGGGTTAGGGTATATAGTCGATAAATCGATATTGAACACTTAGCATACATCAAATAAGATTGGATTTCATATTATATATAACCTAACTCTAACCTTAACCCTAACTCTAACCCATGCATCATTTCATGTATATATAACCTAGCCCTAACATAACCCTAACCTTAACACTAACCCTAACTATAACCCATGCGATCACCACTTATTTGAGAGACTCACATGACGAGAGTGTAGACGAAATTGATACGTACTGCGTACACACTTTATGTCGTATTGATGAGTTTCAAATGAACCGTGAACTTAGTGGTAGACCTCGGACTTTGGCTTATTGTAAATTATTTGTTGATGAACATTTAGGAAATCTTTATAAATACTCTTATTTGATGACGAGAGTGCATGTAATCGTAAGTTCAAAGCTATAAATCAGGTTTATTATGATAAGTTAAAATGTTGTTAGGCATATGATTGTTATATAATGAAGTTAGGCATATGATTGTTATATATGATGTTGGGTATGATCGTACGCATCCAGGATGCGTGTGCACGCATCCAGGATGCGTGTGCACGCATCCAGGATGAGTGTCCCTTAGAAACTTCAGGTATTTTAGGGTTTGTAGGGTTAGGGTTTAGGGTTTGTACACGCATCCTAGATGCGTGTGCACTCATCCAGGGTTTGTAGGGTTAGGGCTATACACGCATAGAGGATGCGTGTATAACCCTACTTTAGGGTTTATAAAGGCGCGCAACCAGGATGCGTGTGAATCAATTTTTCTATTGGATTATTTTTAAAAAATTAAAAGATTGTTACAATCCAATTATTTTTTTAATTTTCTATTTGAAATTTTGAAATTTAATTAATTTTATTTTTTTTGTTTTTTCTATTTGAATTTTTCTAATGTATTATTTTTAAAAAATTAAAAGATTGTTACAATCCAATTATTTTTTAATTTTCTATTTGAATTTTTTTGTTTTTCTATTTGAATTAAAAGATTTTTTTATTTTACCAAAATTAAAAGATTTTTCCAATCTAATTAATTTTGAATTTTCTATTTGAATTTTTGAAATGTAATTAATTTTAATTTTTCTATTTTCTATTTTAATTTTTCTATTCGATATTAAATTCAATTAATTATTTTGAATATATGTATTTTATAATTTTTAAATTTTCTATTCGACATTATACAATATAATTTTTTAAAATATATGTATTTTATAATTCTATATATAGTCTAAAAACCCTAATCTAATTTCGATAAAATCATAATCTAAGTCCGATAAAAGCCTACACCCTAAACCCTAATTCCTAAAATTAAAAAAAACAGTTATGTATTTCCAATTATTCAAAATCTAAATTAAAAAATTCTAACTTATAAATTTAAATCACTAAATTCCGAAAATCCTAATATAATTCCGATAAATCTTAATCTAAAAATTTCATAATAATTGTAATTTTATCGAAATAAATTAAATTATTAAAAACAATTATGTACGTACCTTTGACGATTCACGACCTCGTTTTGGGGCGCCCGGACTCAAAACCCCGACACAACCGGAGCCACCCGCCGGAGCTGAAGTCGACACCCCACCACCACCAGCCCTTTAGACGCCGCCGCCACCACCACCAGCCTTTGGGACGCCGCCGCCAGTCGAAACCCCACCACCACCAGTCGTCTCTAGATCTGGGAAGCCAACAGCCGCCGCCGCTCCAACGCCGCCAGTCGAAACCCCACCACCACCACCACCAGTCGTCGCTCGAACCGCCGGATCTGGGACGCCATCACCACCACTTGGCCGCGCTCTCTCCGAAGACGGGACGAATGCCCTCCACGGCTCGAAAAAACCGCGCCGACCTCGCCGCCCTCGCCCACCACCGCCACCTCTCCTTGGTTCCATGTCGAGATTCGAAATTTGAAGAGGAAAAATAGGAAATTGGAAGAGGGAGACCAGGCGCCTTCGATTGAAGGGGAAGACGAAGACCAGGCGCCTCCGATTGAAGGGGAAGACGATGTCGCGGTGCGCTTCGGCCGATTGCAGAAGACCAGGCGCCGCCGTGAAGGGGAAGAAGAAGAAGAGAGGTCTTTAAAGAAAAACCTAACCACACGCATCCAGGATGCGTGTGGTAGTCGTTTTTTTTTTAATTTTTCACGTGCATTGCACATGTTATATAAAGACCCACACGCATCCTAGATGCGTGTGGGTCTTTTTTTTTACTAACCCACACGCATCTAGGATGCGTGTGGTTCTTTTTTTTACTCAGGATAAAAGACCCACACGCATCCTAGATGCGTGTGTTGCCATTTTAATTTTTTTTTAAAACAACACTATTTTTAAAAATTAAAATAAGCCTACACGCATCCTGGATGCGTGCATGTTGAACCTTTTATAACACCCTTTTTTAACCCGGTTCTTCTAATATATCCCATTTTTTTTTTATAAAACCAACATTTACACGCATCCTGGATGCGCGCCCATTGGGTGCGGCGGTACACGCATTCAGCTCGCCCCAATTGGGTGGTAAGTAGGTATTTGGTGATTTCACAGTGTTATAAAATACGAAATTCAAGTGAATGATGATTCTTCATCTTAATTAATAAGGACAATATTTGAGACTGATGAAAAAAAAATGGACTTTTTTTCGGCTTTTCAAAGGATGAGTAAATTTTCAACCAACGTACATTATTGAGTAATTCTATGACAATCATTCATATCTACACTACTACAAGAGCAAGTTTTATAAAAGCTCAAATTGATTATGGACCATAGATACCGATTTTGTTAAAGTTTCGACGGTCCAGATTGATATACATATATACATATATACATATATACATATATACATATATATATATAATGTAATATTAATACTTTTGGATGTCTTGATTTCTCTTCGTTACATCCATACCTCCTCTCAACTTGTTGATATTTTCACAAAGCCCCTATCTTACACAGACACGGATACAGATACAGAGATGCGGATACGGTGATTGTCGTAGGATACGGGTAGGATATGGTAACATAAATTCAAGGGTATTATAGTATTTTTTGTATAGGTCCCCCACATTTCTATATATATAAAAGGTGGTTTCCTGTAATTTTCTGTTCCTTCTTATGGTAACATAATTCATTCAATACACTATACACTCAGTTGCAATCTTCTGCTTCCTTCTTTTTCTCTGCTATCAAACACGACGCCACCAATTGCTCCCCGACCCAAGCCACGCACCTGTCAGCCCCGAGAGAAGAGGACGGGCACAAACTGAACCGAAGAATGAGCCATCAAAACCGCGACCCTCGGTGAGCACCTCGACCTACTTTCGTTCTTGCTTCTCCCTAACTGTTAGGGAGGACGCCATAGTTGTTCGACTTAGCTCACGAGTGAGTGCGAAAGCGAGTGAGAGGGTGCGAGCGAGCGTAAGCAGAACACCGAGATGGGGAGAGAGTGAGTGGAACCGGAGAGCAGAGCAAATGGGGCTGAGACGAGGGGAACTAGGCGGATCTAAGGCAAAACACGAGGAGGCCGGGCAGCAGCGGGGAAGAAGACGGTGACTGGATGGGCCCCTCCTCCTCCCTTTCTTTTTTTAAAAAACTGTTAGGGAGGACGCCATAGTTGTTCGACTTAGCTCACAAGTGAGTGCGAAAGCGAGTGAGAGGGTGCGAGCGAGCGTAAGCAGAGCACCGAGAGGGGGAGAGAGTGATTGGAACCAGAGAGCAGAGCAAATGGGGCTGAGACGAGGGGAACTAGGAGGATCTTAGGCAAAACACGAGGAGGCAGGGGCAGCAGCGGGGAAGAAGACGATGATTGGATGGGCCCCTCCTCCTCCTTTTCTTTTTTAAAAATGACGGGGATCCGTGTTTGACATGGGCCAGGTTTTCTTTTTATTCGGTTTTGGGATCCGGGTTTGTTTTAAGGATGACCGGGTAGGGTTATGAGTGGGCTGGTAACATCTTGGGCCGGGTTAAAATTTGAGAAATATACTCAAGTAAAATTTTCTGAAAATGAAAATGACTCAGGTTAAAACTTTGTGTGAACCCTCTTGCTAATAAATTCTCCCTTCTTTAAATTAGTTTTCTGATTGTTATTGTCCTTTATTATATTAATTTTTATAATCATTATTTGCATATCTCTTCATTATTCAATTACCTCATAGTGTGCTTTAACTAATTTTAATGAATGAATAAATTAGTTTCTTGATTGTTTATTTAACTTTATTATATTAATGTTACAATTGTTATTCATGTATCTCTTTGTTATTCAAATACCTCATAGTGTGCTTTAACTAATTTTAATGAATAGCTAAAGTTTCTTGATTATTTATTTACCTTATTATTATACAATTGTTATTCATGTATCTCTTCATTATTCAATTACCTCATAGTTTGCTTTAACTAATTTGAATTAATAGCTACAATATATTTTATATACATAAATTATTAACTGTAGTTTGATAACATACAAATATGAAAACAATGAAGTAAGATAAATGAAAACTCACTCTAAGATGTATTAATAAGCGGCAATTGTGATTTTGGGTTGAAATTTAGGCCAAATAGCCTAATTATAATTTAGGGCAAAAAGTAACAATAGCCCAATCATAATTTGGACCAGATATCGTAATTGTAATTTAGAGTTGTATTATACAAAGGTAAAATGGAAATGAAACTATTATTGTTCATGATATCCTCTCTTTTATATATAGAGATATGATAATGAAATGACGTCATTTTGAGAATGGATATTGTTCTATTTGAAGGAATGGCCCCATGTCCATGTCCATCTCCATGTCCTACTTGGCTCATATTTTTTGTCGCTCTCGTCGTCCCATTTTTAGCGGTGGCGATAAAGCTGGGATGTAAGAAGGTAATTCACCGGTAAATTATTATTATTATTATTATTATTATTATTATTATTATTATTATTATTATATTCATTAATCGTTTTTTCTGTTTTATAAATTAACTATATAATTTTCAATTATACTTCGTATGTCGTTAGTAATAATTAAATTGAATTAATATTAATTAATTAAAATATATATTTTATGCATAATGAATGGTTCATTTGCCTCCTTTTATGCTTTATCGGGCTATTTCCCGGGACTTTGTATGCCATTTGGATTTTACTTTGCTACGATGATGGACCGACAGCCCCACCGACAGCTCCACCTACCGTTGTAATTCAGATGGCTCCCCGGTAGGGACTAGTAGGGACTGTAATTGTAGTTGCAAGGTTGTACGTTAAAATGTTTATTATGCTATTGTAATTTCGTTTGTGAAAAGATTCTGGATGTCTTGATTTCTTATTGTCATTTCGTTTGTGAAAAGATTCTGGATGGCTTGATTTCTCTTAGTTATATTCATACCGGCCTCCTCTCAACTTGCTGATGTTTAAACAAAGCCCTTATCTAGTTATTTGGACCCAAATAGGCAGCCATTACCTCCAAGTTAGACCGGGTAAATGCGGGCACGGGTCGGGCTTGGAAAAATGGCAAAATAAAAATCGATAATAATTATTCATTATTTAGATACGAATAATCATCCAAGTTTTACAATCATTCACTATATAGATAAAAAATAGCAAAATAAAAATCGATAATAATTATTCGTTGCATTAAGAATGATTATTCGTATGTATACAAATCAATAATCATTATTCGTTGAATTGAGAATGATTATTTATACTTATAACAAATTCCATGGATTCTCAAGTGACAAACACCAATTTATTCGTAGGTATTTGGTGATTTCACAGTGTTATAAAATACGAAATTCAAATGAATGATGATTCTTCATCTTAATTAATAAGGACAATATTTGAGACTGATGAAAAAAAATGGAGTTTTTTTTCCGCTTTTCAAAGGATGAGTAATTTTTCAACCAACGTACATTATTGAGTAATTCTATGACAATCATTCATATCTAAACTACTACAAGAGCAAGTTTTATAAAAGCTCAAGCTAATTGTGGACCATAGATACCGATTATTTAAAGTTTCGACGGTCCGATTGATTGCAGTGTATAATACGTCTTTTGCCCTCAAAACTTTGAATTTAAAACTATTTATTTATTATTTATTTTTAGCTAGGTGGGTGGACCTCTGCTCCTCCCACCGCTTCGGTTTCTCTTAATCTGATGTGTTTGTAGAGACCTACGCGAACGTATGCTCCACTCTCTCTGTCTTGCTACTTCGAACTACCTTCTTCATCTCGGTGCTTTATCCAGGCAATCTCAGTCAGTTCCCCTTCGCATGCTATTCGCAAGCCCTTCGAAGCCCCTTCTTCATCTCGGCGCTCCTTCGCAAGCCCTTCCCTCCATCTCGAATAGGGCTCTTGCCTTCTGCAGCCATTCTCCCTATCTTTTCTTCTCTAGACGTTCTCAATCTCGCTCCATCTAGCTCCTTTCTCATTGACCGTACTCCAATTTTCGGATTCGAAGTCGAAGAATTCAAGGTCATGACTCTCTCTTATTGTCTGTTTTGATTCTTTGATTATGATTTATATCGAATTCGATGGAAATTGATTTTGAGTCAAGGAGATTTGAACTTTTCCCGACTGAGGATGTTTCTCAAACTTATCATTCTCGGTGACATCGGGTTCTCTCTCGATCTCTATCTCTATCTTTGTTAAGTTTTGGATTTTTAATTCAATTTTTTTTATGTTACATGACAGGAGGAAACTGTCGTTGTTCCTATCAAAGTATAACTCAAACCTACAAACTAGTATAGCAAGCAAGTAAGAGGTCGATCCCACAGAGAATCAAGTATTCCTAAGCAATGTATATTTACCAATTAATAGAAAAGAGGGGTTTTGGTGATTGAATATAAGAAAATAAACTATACACAAGTTAGTAGAGATAACAATGAGAAAATAGTTTCATCTACAAATATCCACTTTAGTTTGGTTGATTGATCATCGATTCTTCTTCGAGTTCTCTTTTCATCCTATTATTGTTCCTGTCCTGATCTTGTGTAAATTACTAGTCCTACGAGTCCTAGTAACCCTTACTAATTAGATAACCCTAACACGGTCAAGATTTAACCTAATAGTAGCATTAAGATTAAGGATTAACCAGGATACATGCAACACTAAGCTACGAGTCAGCATTTAACATATAATTGATTCTCTACACACCAATTTAGTCCTACGAGTCCTAAAAAGGCATGATTGCTACTATGGATTAAGGTTCGCTACGAGGAATCTACAAAATCCTAGCAATAATCTCAACTAGTTGTACGGGCTAGAAGAAATTAACAATATTCGCAAAAGAATCAATACGAATCAATAGGAATAGAACAAGAATAGAAATCTCACAACTTTAACAAACCAAAGCTTCAATCCATAGATGAAACGGAAGAGTTTAGCACTCCATGGCCATGGAGGCTTCCCTCTAGGGTTCTCTCAATTGATAATCTCAAAGTGTATAAGAGTTATGGAATTAGATCTCTAAAATAAAACCCTAAAACGTCCTTAAAAATCCTCAAAAGAGTCGGCCAAATAATAATTCTAAAAACCTAATTAAGTGGATAAAAAATCCACTCAGCAGATTCGACATTTCTGCAGAGGCCGCGGGGCAGCCAACCCAGGCCGCGGGGCGGCCAGGCGATTGCGAAATCCTTTGTCAGAGCTTCGGACCGCGGGGCGGCTAGCTTGGCCGCGGGGCGGTTTTTACTGTTCACAGAGATTTTTTCGTTTCGAATCTGGTCTCGATGTCTACTTAAAAGTTGTAGATCTCGGAAAGAGCTTTCCAACGCATGCTTATAATAGTCAATCGGACCACCGAGGCCTCCAGAAAGTGCAAAACAAGTTCAGCATGTCTAAAGACAACTTCTATGGAGTTGTTCTTCACTTAGGCTCTCTAACTTCGACTTCGCTCCCGTGCTCTTCACTTTTCCACCTCCTCTTCACTCTTCCTTCATCCATGAGCTTCCTCATTCCTCGTCTGATCCACATATACCTGAAATAATCCATAAACGCGTGTAGATTCCGACTCTACCAACAACACAAGTATAAATGCAAATCTAGCTTAATTGATGCATTATATAAATCTAAATCATGCTAAATCCAACCTAATATGCCTACCTAAATGCATGCTATCATTACACCTTGGTGAGCTTCGTTCCTTTATTTCCGTTAGCCATTTCGAATCATTTCGTGCTCCGGGGTCGGACCGAGGGTGTGTGAGGTGAGTGAGGGCTGTGTGCGAGGGTCGGGTGAGGCTCGAGAGCTTCGTCGACCTCCGGCGAGCTCGAGCGTGAGAGCGACGTCGAGAGCGAGGACGAAGGAGCGAGAGCGAGAGTGCGAGTGAGCTGCGGGGGTCCGGGCCTGAGCGAGCACCTGGAGCAACGAGGAGACGAAGCGGACCCGAGGAGCTGAGCACCGGCGGCGTCGAGGCGAGCGATGAGGCTGGCGACGTCGACCTCGGCTTGGCGGGAGAACTCCGGTTTGAAACGATGAAGAAGAAGGCTCGTGGGCCCCACTTCAATATATATATATATATTATATTAAATCGGTTTGGTTCGGTTCGGTTTGGTTCGGTTCGATTGGGTTTGGTTCGGGTTATTTATTTAATTGGTTACAGTATTTAAAATACTATAATATTATTTGAGGATTTAAAAATAAAATATTATTTTGGAGATTTAAAAAGGAATTGGAACAGAATTTCAAAGTGAAAAGTGATTAAAATAATAAATTGAAAAAGGATTTTAGCAAGTATTTCCACGGTCGGAATTCTTAACTGGTTGAATCAGAATTCAAAAACGGTTTTGGAACTAACCTGAAAATTATACTTGTTCGGTGAATAACTAGCAAGATAATTCGATCGTTTCATTGACAGTATGATTGAATTGACTAATAGCATGATATTGTGGTGATTATTAGACGAGATTAAATGTTAGATATTATGATGGTAACGATATATATACTTATGAAAATTATGAGTATGATATGATAATATGCGAATTGGCTAAGTATGATATATATATGGAGGTCGTTTTTAAACTGATGAGTTGACAAGTTATGATGAGACGAGATGAGAACTGAAGATGAGATGATAATGTTAATAATGATGAGACAATCGAGTTATCACATTTATGTGTATCTTATATGTTCATATGTGACTTGTATGCCTTGCGTAAATTAGACTGATCATGTTATTTATGGAATTACTAGGTGATCTTTGATATGTTGGATTGCTTGCCATTGCTGATTATTGTTTGGATTCTGCGCCTCTCCAGGTAAGTCCTCCGGGGCTTACTCAGTAACCAGGGCCTCCTGCCTGATGTGTCATATAGTATGTAGGTGTTGCATATGCATAAAAGCATGGCATGTAGTATCATGCTTAGGACTTGCACTTATGAATGAGCATTCTTATTCTGTATGCGTTTGAATACAGAACGACCGTTATCTGTGAGTCCTAGAGTCGTTGTTAGGGTCATAGGGCATCCCAGCTTCATCGGGCATTGTCCTCCTTGAGTCATTTATATATATATATATATATATATATATATATATATATATATATATATATATATATATATATATATATATATATATATATATATATATATATATATATATATATATATATCATGAGATACGAGATGAGCATGAGATACGATATGATGATGAGATGTGATATGCTATAGCATCGAACTGGCCAGTTTCCACCCTATATGGAAGGGGGGTGGTGGTAGAAGAGGGATATACCACTTGGTATTCTTTGTTAAGGCATTACTTCATATTCTGCATATATGAATTAGGAGCATGACAGTGTGGTTAATATTCTAGTACTGCATGAAGGCATCCTTTATTCTAGGTATAGGCGTATTACATGTCCTCAGCGTGGTCAGAGGATGCGCACGCAAACTCTTGGACTGATTTTGTGGTATATTTTCAGGTACCCGATCCACTGCTTGATTCTTTGCTGTTTTGACGGGGTCCATTCATATGGCGGAGAGTGAGTGTTTGAACCCTGACTTCACCAGATTCATACTTTTGGGATTTCTTCCTACTTATACTCTGTTTTGACCCGGCTCTTCTGCGACACTGGTTGTATCTTTTATGAATTTATGTCATTGGCATGATAAAAGATTTTCCGCTTTGTAGACTTAGGACAGGTACAGGAGTTACCCCAGGGTCTCGAGCAGACCTTCCTGATTTGGGTGCGAAATCCCGCTTTAAACTACAAATCCTTGATTTCAAACCTTCAACATGTACTTGGGACGCAAGATCCTAACGAGGGGTTTTATCCCTCGAAACGTAACTCGGGAATCATAATCTCGGGTCGTTACACACTCGACCCCGCACTCTCATCCTCACACCCGCTAGGTCCGTTCCCGTCCTCGTCCTTGCCGCCCTCGCACTCACCGGACTTCGCCCACATCCCTCTCTCTCACTCGGCCATTCCAAATGAAAGAAACGAGAATCGGAATCAAAAGAGGAAGAGAAAATTCGAAGCTTACCGAGGGTTCGATACTCGTCGGAGATTCGTCGGAGTTCTTCGGGGCTCGTCGGAGGATAGGGGCTGCGTTTCTTGGCTTCGGTGCTGGCCACGTAGGAGGGAGGGTGAGTCAATAGAGGGGTTTAAGCTCAGTAACGGAGGAGAACGAAGGGAGGGCGGCTTACCGAGCCGAAATCACGGAGATAGAGGAGGACAGGGGAGCTGCTCGTGGTTGCTGCTTCCGGCTTCGATGGTGGCGACGGCGTGCTCCGGCGACCTCCTGGGTGGCTATTTCTGGTGGCTCGGACATCATACGGCTAGTGATGTACATATTTGCACCTCTTTTATTGCATCGTTTGACTTCATATTCATTCGATTTCCAAAGAAAAGGTTCAAAAGAATATAAACTTGTGTAAGAATGGGCTAAAATGCAAGAAATAGAGTCTACACAAGTTTTGAGCTAACCATGCAGGAATTCGAGCGAAAACGGAGTCAAAACGGAGAAGCCAAGTGAAGCTGAGCAGAGGTAGATATCGACCTTAGACCCTGATATCGACCTCTGGTGTCGATATCGACCTCCATATCGACCTTAACATAGACATCAAGTGAAGCTGAGAAGAGGTAGATATCGACCTTAGACCCAGATATCGACCCCCATATCGACCTCAACATAGACATCGACCAGAGCTGAACAAGTCGAGCAGGAACAGAGACCTCGATATCGACCCCCTGGTGTCGATATCGACCCATTATCTCGACAGAAGATAGACTCGGTTTCGAATGCGGATTGGAACTATATCTTCAAGGAGGCATGGGATTATCTCATACTTTCAAGACAGATGGCAGCTGATGTTTTATTTATCTTTTACCTTTAAATTATTTAAGTTTATCAAAAATAAAAGACCTATCCTAATTGTTTGGATAGAGTTCATAGTTTAGATAGGAGTTACAATCCTTGGATAGCGAGGATTAGTAGCCTATAAATAAAGCCCTAGGGGCTGATTTGTTAGATAATCCAATTCAATTCACAAGCAAGTAAGACAATCAATAGAGTTAGAGTTAGAGAGAAGTTTTAGGGTTTGACGTTTGCGAAAGTTGACGTTGAGTTGTAAAGCTTCGAAGTTTATTTTAAATATAAGTTTCTTCCTTTCACACAACAATGAATCCCATGATGAGAAGCGAGTAGTTCCCCAAAGCTCTTAGGGTCGGGGTGAGCCCGACGTTAGCCATGCGCGCTTGAGGTAAGTATTTGATGTTGATATCGTTGTGTCTATCTCTCCTCCTACGATTCTATATTTAGTCCTAATCGAAAGAAAAGTGATTCAGGCTAACAACTTGAGTTATAAACATAAAATTGGTAGAGACAATTAGGTTTATTTGCAAGAGTAATCCTAAAAGTTGGTGTACGGCGAAAGCTTGTCCCTCGGGTGAAATAGCGCAATTGTCCGTCTAATTTATCTTATCGCATGCATTGGTTAACGTTGTGGTAAACCCTAATCCTAGGAGTTGCCTTTTACATAGTTTATATACACCCAAAACCACTGTTGTTTCTGTTCATCCCTTCTCATCCATTCTTAAATCTTCGGTCTTTCTTTGCCGACAAAGAACTAACACACTGCAGGGAGACATCGATATCGACCCCTACAAGTCGATATCGACCACTGAGTTCGTCGACAGTTTTCTGAGTCGACGACGAACATCGCTGCGGAGTTTGCTGAGCATCGATATCGACCCCCTAGCATCGATATCGACCCTTCTGTATCGACTGGCAGTCTTCTGAGCCAGTCGATTTCGTGGACTGACATCGATATCGACCCCCACTAGTCGATATCGACTACCGTTTTTGTTTCTGCAGGTCTTCTGTTGCAGAGAACATCGACATCCAAGGTCGATTTCGAGGTCTGACATCGATATCGAGGCTTCTGGTCGAACATAAAGGACGTGTCTTCAACGCTACTAGGATCCCGCTGACACGCCTCCTCGTGGATCGATCCTAACTACCCTTCTACTACAACGGGAGGAAGTCTTGTAATTATTTGCTTAGGCCAGGAGTTGGTTTAAGTTTATTACATCTTTATTATTTGTAATTACTTGACATATCCAGCCTCCTGCAACAACAAATTGGTGCCATTGCCGGAGAGGCAATCAATCACGCCCTAGTAGTCTATCTCACGTCCCTACCTAGTCTTGGTTTTGCAGGTGTATGCGACGCGCTGATCGCCCACCTGAATTTAAAGGAGTAGACGACCCTGAGCGTTATTTCCATCTAAGGGCCCAAGCTCAAAGAATCATGGCGGACAACGCGAACCAGGCTGAACTTATTGAGCAACTAAGGAAGCAGGTTGAGGACCTAACGACTAGAGAGGCGGCACTTAAGGAGCGTGCGGATAGGGAGGAGGAAGGTCGGAGGCAAATAGAAGCCCAAATCAATGTCCTCCCTAGGAATGCCAAACAATATATGCACCCTGCGCTCACAGTGCCTGAATCGGCAATTCTTATCCCTGCCTCTAATTTTGAAATAAAACCTAACTTCCTAACTGAGATTAGAAGGCACCAATATAAGGGAAAACCTAACGAATGCCCTATGACACATATTTCAACCTTCTTAGACCTTTGTGATACTATTGCTGATGGACGAAATCTTGAATATGTCCAACTAAAAGCCTTTCGATGGTCTCTTACAGGGAAAGCATTGCAGTGGTTGGAAAGCTTAGCCCCAAGATCGCTCCGCACCTGGAATGAAGTCAAGGACGCGTTCCTCAACAAGTTCTTTCCTCCTTCTAAGACGGCGTTGATCCGACAGAAAATCACGGCTTTCAAACAAAAGCCTGGTGAGGCTCTGGCGACTGTTTGGGAAAGGTTTAAGGACCTACTACGATCATGCCCGACGCATGGCCAACCACCATATGTAATTCAGGAGATCATATACAATGCTCTTAACGCTGCAACCAAGGAGATGATCAACACCTACACCGCCTATGGCTACCTTGAACTAGCTTCTCAAGAGGCTTGGGAAACCATTGAAAGGTTGGTGGAATTTGACAATACATATGGGACTCCTGAGGCTTCTGACACATCATCATCGTCGAGGCCTGCCCCATCTATGCCCTTATATGAACCCTCCAATGTAATCGATCCGGATGTAAAGGAGCAATTTCATAGGGATCAACTTAGAAAGCTCCAAAAGCAAGTAAGGTTCCTTTCAGCGAACCAAGATTGCATTGAATGTGGATCGCAGCGGCACACCACCATCGAGTGCCCTCATGCTGAACAAGTACACCTAGCGGAGACTCACCAAGAGGCGCGCTACATGAGGGGTCCCAATCACCAATATTGGGGAGACCAAAGGTTCCACAACCACAAAGGAACCCGGTTAACCCTAGGGACCCTCCGCCTTATAGAGCTCCTGGGAACCCGGAGAGAGACCAAAAGAAGGATGATCTTCAACTAGTACTGGATGAAATCAGGCGGAATCAGGCTAAGAATGATCAATCCAACAATGCCATTCATTCTCAACTCAATCACCTTACCACAAGGATTGAGGAGATGGATATATGGAAAAGGAACGTAGAGACCCAACTGGGTCAATTGGCGGCACAAATCCCTAGACCATCCGGAACACTCCCTGGGCAACCCACTACAAATCCTAAAGGACAATCTGGGACGGGCCATGTCACAGCCATACAATTGAGGAGTGGCACCAAAGTACAAATGCCACGAACGGAATCGGAGAAAGCAGCAGACTCAGTCGACATCGACAAACCAGTCGACATCGACCCAGAGGTCGATATCGACCACCATGTCGACCCCCTGGTCGATGTCGATGACACTGCAGAACCTGAGAAATCACAGTAGAGGTTGAAATCGACCCTACCAGTCGATATCGACCCCATTCCAGTCGATGTCGATGTCCAGCAGGCTCCTCCGACCACCGTTTTGGCCCCTACTCCAAAGAAGACGTTGCCCTTCCCTTCCAAAGCATTGAAGGATCCCACCAAAGGTAAGTTTAGGCGCTTCATAAAGATACTTCAAGGACTCAACGTTACTATCCCTCTTACAGAAGCCCTAAGCGAGATGCCTGCCTATGTGCGATTCCTGAAAGACATCCTGAGCAAGAAGATATCCATGGCAGAGATCGCAGAGGAGTGCTCGAAGATGGACTTCCCTGAGAAGAAGAGTGATCCAGGGAAGTTTGCAATCACCGTGGGACTTGGCCAACATCGCTATAAAGCCCTATGTGACTTAGGGGCAAGTGTAAGTCTCATGCCTCTCTCTATTTGGCAAAAGGTGAACATTGGCGCCCTTGAACCTGTGGACATGAAACTCTATATGGCTGACAACTCATTCGTCAGACCCACAGGTATAGTTGATGACGTTCCGGTAAAGGTAGGTAAGTTCTTTGTGCCTACTGATTTCATTGTATTGGAAATGCCTGAAGATCCTGTAGTGCCTATTATACTTGGTAGGCCTTTCTTAGCTACTGTTGATGCCAATATCAATGTACGTCGAGGTTTACTAACCTTTACTATAGGGAACGAAGTGATAGAATTCTCTTTCAACCCAACCATGAGTGAAACAAAGCACCTGGAGCAAGATGTCCTCTTGTCGGCTAAGGAGAAGCTTAGAAAATTTTTGTTGGCGAGGACGGAAACAGCAAGCAGGGTCGACATCGACTGGAACCAGTCGATATCGACAAAAAATATCGAAATCGACCCCCCTTGGTCGAAATTGAGTATGCCAGATCACTTCCAGGAGCTTAAGTATGGGGTCACAGAGGTCGATATCGACCCCCAGATATCGATATCGACCACAGCACTCGACATCGACCTTCCTTGGTCGAAATCGACCACCCCCCAGCCCGAAGATTTCTGTTTCGGGCCCAAACAGGTAAGCCCAGGTATGACTCCCAACCCTCCTCCATCCATTATTGATAAATCAATTAAGCCGATTATTGATAAATCTACTAAAGAGAGGGTCAAAGCTCCATGGTTTGCCTATATTGCAAAAGTTAGGTCAAGAAAGAGAAGGAAAGCGCCCAAAGAAGAACCTGATGATGAAGAAGCCTTGGTCGCCGAACTTAGATGCTATCAAAAGGACCTAGATGATCCAGGAGAAGGCTCATGCTCGAAGGGCCCCTACTTAAAAGGGTCGTGAAGAATTGACGGAGAAGTCGGCCTAGCGACTCAAAAATCTAGAGCGTGTACATAAAACTTTTAAATTTTTCATAGATGGTTTTTTAGGATTTAACTTTTGGCTGTTTTGAACTTTTAAAACTGAGATAATTTTTCATAGATGTTTTGAACTTTGAAACCTGTGCTAAAAACCTCAATTACACAGGGACTTTACAACTCAGTTCAACCTAAAAACCGTGCTAAAAACTCCAGTTTTAAAATAACACATGACTTTATATCTCGGTTAAACCTAAAAATCGTGCTGAAAACTCATGTTTTAAAATTAAATTAGTGACTTTATAGCTCGGTTTTATTCAGAACCGGGTTAAAATATGTGACTTTACAGATCGATTCTATTCAAAACCAGGATGTAAAAGTTAGTGAACCGAGCTAAAAAGTCGGTCCTCACAGGTTTTTACCGCAATTTTGGTTTTCACCGAAGCGCACCCCTATATATATATAGGATGGATCAATTGTGCACACCCCTTAGGGTGTACTTTGTGCATAATTGTGGACCATTGATCATGTTGTAATTAATGGCCCAGATTAAAAAGGATTTTCTTTTTTTTTTAAATACAAATCAAGTGGGTCCCACACGAAAACAAGGTAACTGGGCGCGTGGAGGGTTTGAGAATTAAATCACCGTCATCTTCTTCATCGTCATCTTCTTCATCTTGTGGAGCGAGGAAGGGGATCTCGACTCGGCGAGGAGGCAAGGCGGAGGGGAGCCCAGTCTAGTCGGACTCGAGTTCAGATGGTCTTCTTGCTCGATTCAGGCAAGGCGGAGGCGGAGGCGAGCCCAGTCTAGCCGGAATCGACGCAAGGCGGAGGCGGAGGCGAGCCCAGTCTCGCCGGAATCTTATTGCGATTGATCCCGCTGTTGTGATTGATTAGGCCGAGGACGAGGGAGATGGGGATGCAGCCATGGCCGACCGATCGGAGAAGGATCCCGTCAAGTCCAGTTGAAGGTCTCGACGGCGGTTTCGAAAGAGGCGACGACGATGTGAAGCGGCGGCAACGATGATTTCGCGTGCTTGGGCGCCTTCATCTGGCCGATGGAGGCGAGTTTGGCTTTGAATCCCCTATTCATTCTCCCTTCCCTTCAATTCGAATCCGAGCACGACGGTAGATCTGGTCGGTGGTGACGATGGAGGCGATGCTCCAAATCCTTGTTCACTCTCCGTCTTCAATTTGAGTTTTATTTTTGAGATTTAGAATATTATTCAACTAATTTGCTAATTACTCCTTTCTGTTTTAAAGATTATTCATTGTTTTTTGTTAGATTATTCGGAGATATAAGGGTATTTTTTCCGAGTTTGTTAGATTATTCATTGTTTTTTGTTAGATTATTCGGTGAATATGGATCAGTATTCGGTTTGGCAAACAACATAAAACAAAATATTATTCAGTGAAATGTGAGATATTATTAGGTGAAATATGTAACATTATTCGTATTAATTGTAATTATTGTTTAGAGATTTGAGGTTTCTTTTATTATTCGGTAACATAAGACAAATTATTCAATGGAATTGGTAATTTTTTATATGAACTAAATGAAAAAAGATAATTGAACATTATTCGGTAGTAGGCGAAACATTATTCGGTGAAATTGCCAAATTTTTAAAACGAATTAAATAAAGCATTTATTCCCCACCGAAAAAAACAAATAAACACCATTTTTGTCACAAATATGATCTATATATATATATATATATATATATATATATATATATATATATATATATATATATATATATATATATATATATATATATATGAGAATGGATCAATTGTCCACAAGGCTTAGGGTGTACCTTGTGCACAATTGTGGGCCATTGATCGGATAGTAATGGATGGATGAGATTAAAAAGGGTTTTTCTATTTTTTTTAATTAAAAGTAGGTGGGCCCGTGCAAAATTGATGGAAACCGGCCTCATTTAGGCGCGTGTGAAGGTGTGGGGATTTGATGGGAAATAAAAACCTAATTTCTTCTTCTTCTTGTACATGAGGAACGATGAAGCAAAGCGGCGACGCTAGGACGATAAGGGCAAGAGCGGCAGCGATTTCGGCAACGACGAGAGCGACGATGGTTGCAAGAGGGATCGATTTCGAAAGGGGCGGCGGTGATTTGAAGTGGAGACGGAACGGTGGCCCGACCTCATCCTTTCGACCTCGCTTAGTAGCCGACGGCGAGTCCAGATGGTCTTCATCTTCATCGATCTCGACCCGTGGAGCCAAACCGAACCCAGTCGAGGCGGAGGCGAGGAGCAATTCAGGCGAACGGGGAATTGAAATTGCAGGTAAGATTTTGAAATTGCAGACCAATTGGTATTTGTAATTGACGATTGTTAGGTAAACTCCGGATTGTGGTTAGCGGAGGCGGTGGTGATGGTCGGCGATTCGAGGGGGAGGAGAATCGATGGTGATTCGGCGGCGAGGAGGTGAAGCCAAGTCTGCCTGTTTTTTCGGCGGTGGTGGGGATAGGCGACGACAATGCATTGAGGGCGGCGTTGGTGTGGTTAGCGGCGGCGGTGATGGTCGGTGTATGGACACAACATCAGTTGAAGAAGATGGAATGGCGTTATGAATAATTTTTTTGTTGACCTATGTATTATTCGGTGAATTATTCATCACAATTGTTGAAATGGTTAATTTTATTAGCTACAAATGAATTATTATTCGGTGGGATACAAACATTATTCAATGAAATTCTAATGATTATTCGTTTATAGAATTGTTTTTATTGCTACACATGAACTATGAGATTTTTCGGTTAAATATGAAGCATTATTCGGTAATGACTGGTAAGTTATTCGGTGAAATCTGATTCATTATTCGCCTGAATATGGATCAATATTTGGTTTGGCAAAAAACATAAAACAAAATATTATTCGGTGAAATGTCAGACATTATTCGGTGAAATATGTAGATTTGGGGTTTCTTTTATTATTCGGTAGTAGGCGAAACATTATTCGGTGAAATTGCCAGATTTTTAAAACGAATTAAATAAAGCATTTATTTCCCATCGAAAAAAAAACATTTTTGTGACAAATATTTTAGATATTAAAAAAAAAAAAGAAAAAAGCAATGGTGGAAGGTGGAGACACGCACTAAGTGAGAGGGTGGTTTTTGTTTCCCCATGTGGGTCCCGCTATATTAAAAAGAAAAAACCAAAAATTTCTTTTAATCATAACTTTCCATCTTCTATCAATTAAAGGCCTAGATTTGTGCACAAGGTATACTATGGGTGTGCACTCTAGAACCAACCCCATATATATATATATATATATATATATATATATATATATATATCTTTGTTGACTTCTGAAAATATATATGGAAAGTAATTTTCCATATCAATTAACACGTGCTCGCAACATATATTAATAATTCTAATAAAAAAACATATATTAATAATTAATAAATTAATTATATTCTAATATTTTAAGTATATTCCAATCTAGAGGGTGTATGGATGGAGTATCAAATGAATGAGTTATCGGTACTCATTCCAAAATTTTAAATATATTAATTGCAATTAATCTTCCGGTACATATGCAGAATATCAAATTAGTACGTGGCAATCGATCTATTCATAGTATATATAAAATATGGTTATTAAATATATTAATTACAATCTTCCGGTACATGCAGAATATCAAATTAGTGGCAATCGATTCATAGTATATAACAACAAACAACATTATTCAAATTAAGTATATATAAAATCTATATAAAATACTAAAACAGAGGCCTGAAACGGGCTCTGGTGCGATCTCGTGTCCACGGAATTTTCTGGATTAAAGCAGGATTATTTTTGCTTACGTGACATTTTCTGGATTAAAGTTGTATTATATTTCTGGCCCATATCAATTAATAAATGAATATAGTTAGCTAAAAACTTATCTTTTTAGATCAATAATTTATCCAATATAACTTAAATTAGTTGTTATACATATTTATTATTTTCATGCTTTTGTTAATAAACTATATTATTTATTATTTTAAAAGATGAAGAAGGAATATTTGGTGCGTTATTCTACCTTTTAGATCAAATTGAATATAATATATTTATATATAGTTTTATTTTTGTGAGCCACTTCAATTCTATATCTATATAAAATACTAAAACAGAGGCCTGAAACGGGCTCTGGTGCGATCTCGCATCCACGGAATTTTCTGGATTAAAGCGGGATTATTTTTGCTTACGTGACATTTTCTGGATTAAAGTGGTATTATATTTCTGGCCCACATCAATTAATAAACGAATATAGTTAGCTAAAAACTTATCTTTTTAGATCAATAATCTATCAAATATAACTTGAATTAGTTGTTATACATATTTATTATTTTCATGCTTTTGTTAATAAACTATATTATTTATTATTTTAAAAGATGAAGAAGGAATATTTGGTGCATTATTCTACCTTTTAGATCAAATTGAATATAATATATTTATATATGGTTTTATTTTTGTGAGCCACGTCAATTTGATTTTATTTTTTTAAGCCACGTCAATTAATTATCTAATATAATATTTTAATATAATTAATATAATAAAATATAATTTATTAATAAAACGCGCAACCGCGCGGGTAACGAATACTGGTAAAATACTAAAACAGAGGTCTGAAACGGGCTCGGGTGCGATCTCGCGTCCACGAAATTTTCTGGATTAAAGCAGGATTATTTTTGCTTACGTGGCATTTTCTGGATTAAAGTGGTATTATATTTCTGGGCCACATCAATTAATAAATGAATATAGTTAGCTAAAAACTTATCTTTTTAGATCAATAATCTATCCAATATAACTTGAATTAGTTGTTATACATATTTAAAAGATGAAGAAGGCATATTTGGTGCGTTATTCTACCTTCTTATATAAAATTGAATAGAATATATTTATATATGGTTTTATTTTGTGAGCCACGTCAATTTGATTTTATTTTTTTAAGCCACGTCAATTAATTATCTAATATAATATTTTAATATAATTAATATAATAAAATATAATTTATTAACAAAACGCTAATTAATTAGCATCACCTATACCATAATCCGCAAATCCTGTTCATTATACGTACCCTTCCACACAATAGTTAAATCAAAAGTCGTATCATTTTCCGAGTGACAGGCGAGCTGGTTGGACTGCGCCAAAAATCCCGTCCCACAAAAATATTTCACTCTTCAATTAATATTAAAATAACTTTAAAAAATATATTTAACATCAACGTGATTATTATAACATATTTAAAAGAAAATCTCAAAAAATCAACTTATAAAAATTTAAAAAAATTATATAGTAAAATAACATCTTTTTATAACTTTTAAAAATCTTTCTATCTTTATTAATTATTATAATTTTTATAAGTTGATTTTTTGAGATTTTTTTTCAAATATGTTATAATAATCTTTTAGAACCTAACTATATTTTTTTAATATTAATTTAAGTGTAAAATATTTTTGTAGAACGGGATTATGGGGCAGATGATATGCACTTGTTGGATTGTTGCGAGTGACAAGAGTAAGGCTAGCTCCATCCTTTCACCATAGTATATCAAAGAGGTCTTTAACTTATCAAAAAATCACGCTCTTAATTTTCGTTAAATTGAATCGATCGTTTGTCTTTTAAAATGAACAATGTACGTCTTCAATACTACTTTAATTTCTCTCATATTTGTATGCGCACGGAAGTCCTAGACTTGATCATTGGCCGATCGGACCAGCCAGATCTTGGGTTAAAGGTTAACTAACCCACAATTCAACCTAATCCGCCAAGACCCCAAGACATAGTCGTCAGCCCATTAATCAACGGGTTGATCCTATGACCCGTCAGGTTCGAATCGACTAGTGATACGTGATAGATTACATATTTACACATTGTATAGTGTATGAGGCTAAGGCCCAGTCTGATTCACTTGTAATATATATATATTGATATGATTAGGAATGAAACTCTAAGGAGGATTTTATGTCAATCATACGTTTCTACATGGTATCAGAGCGGTTAGCCTAATGACCCGTCTTTCGATCCTGATTCAAGTGTCAACTAGATAAGTCATTCCTAGTTGCACTTGCGGGGGCGTTTTAAGAGATGTGAATGAGACCAAATAGAGTCCTACATCGAAAGTTGAACATAACAATCCCTAGTATATGATTCGGTGGGCTACTCCTTCTATTGCCAATTGGTTTTAGAATGGAACCTCATTCGGCTTGTGTGCTAGGCTACTAGCACTATATAAATAGTATCAGACTTTTCTTCCTAGCGGAACCCTATTTCGATCCGCCGCCTGTGCCGCCACCCCTTTCCCTCTCGGCAGTCCCTCCCGCCGCCCTAACCACCGCCCTCCTTCCCTTCCGCCGCCCCTCTCGGCAATATGGCTGACATCCCGCCTCCATTCCATTCCGCCCTCACCATCTCCGGCATCAATCCTTGCATCCCTCTACCCGCCTCCTGTCACTTCAGAAGCCCTACCACCGCCTACTCGCCTCCTGTCTCCATTCTCAGCAGGGCAGCGGTCGTGGCAGCGGCCGCAGCTCTGTGCGACGCTCGCAGCAATGGTGGACTGGTGGCCCTCTCCCTTGGAACGCCGCCCCTAGATGGTCCCCAGTGCCTGGCTTCAACCCTCAGTGGATGCACTTCGGCTATCCTGCCCCTCGACTTGTCGGTCCTCAGGCCTATCTGACATTGTCTGATCAAGACTCTGTTCCGCCTGATGAACAACACGCCTTCTCTTTTATGCCGCTGACACCTACAGACTCCTCTTGGTATATGGACACTGGTGCCACCTCACATATGACGAACTCTTCAGGTACCCTCTCTTCTATTTCCTTTAAAGGTCTTGCACCCTCTATTATCGTCGGCAATGGTGGTCGCCTCGCTACTTCGGGTATTGGCCACGCCACATTACATACCCCAACCCACCCCCTACACCTTAACAATGTCCTGATTGCTCCAAAGCTTGTCAAAAACCTTATCTCTGTCCGTTGGTTCACTACCGACAATAACGTTTCCTTTGTGTTCGACCCTTTTGGTTTCTCTATGAAGGATCTTACTACGGGGGTTACTCGCCTGAGATGTAACAACACCGGGGAGCTGTACCCTGTCACACCGCCATCTACATCCCGTCATTCGTGTCCGGTCGCCCTCTAGGCATCGTCGTCCAGCCTGTGGCATGCACGCCTTGGCCATCCCAGTGCTGTCCTTTTAGATTTCCTTCGTTCCCAAAGTCGTGTCACCTGTCATAAAGAGCTACGCTCTAGTTTCTGTTCTTCCTGTCAGTTAGACAAACATGCAAGACTGCCGTTTCAGCGGTCTTTGAACTCCACCTTTGCACCTTTTGATATCATTCGTAGTGACATTTGGACCTCTCCTGTGCCTAGCAAGGATGGTCACAAGCACTACCTTTTATTTCTTGATGATTACACTCATTTTTTATGGGGTTTTCCATTGCACTTCAAGTCCCAAGTGTTTCCTATTTTTGTCAAATTTCATGCCTACATTAAAACACAGTTTCAAACACCCATCAAATGCTTCCAATGTGACAATGGTCGTGAATTTGATAACAAGGGCTTTCATGTCTTCTTCACCACAAATGGCATCTCTTATCGGTTGTCATGCCCCTATACATCTCAACAGAATGGCAAGGCCGAAAGAATCATTCGTACAATAACCAACATAATGCGCTCTCTCCTCTATCACGCATCCATTCCCCTTACCTATTGGCCTCACGCTTTATCAACCACATGTTATCTCCTCAACATCCTCCCTTCTACTACCCTCCAGCATCGCTCACCCACTCAGGCATTGTAGTGCACCCTGCCTAGGAACGATCACCTTCGTACCTTCGGATGCCTGTGCTTCCCAAATCAGTCCTCCACCACCCCACACAAAATTCACCCGCGCTCTACCCTATGTGTGTTCATTGGTTATCCATCTGATCATCGCGGTTACCTTTGTCTTGATCTCCGAACCCATCGTCTCATACTGTCCCGTCATGTCACTTTTGATGATTCTCGCTTTCCCTTTTCTTCACCTCCTATCCCCTTTCCCACACCTACTGTCTCCCCGTCTGAGTCGGAGTCTCCTTTCCTGCACTTCCTCCTTGACCAGTGCTCTCCCAGTGCTACTGTCTCTCCCCCTCTGCCACCCAATCCCTCTCCGCAGCCACCACCACCTCCCCTACCTCTCACCAGACCTCACACTCGTAGCATCTCCGGTGTGTTTAGGCCGAGACAGATTGTCTCTATGCAAGCCTCCCATCGCCCCGTACTCACCTCGCCTCAAAATCACCCTGTCTCCCCCGCAAATGCCCCTCCCCGCAGCCTATTGCTGCGGCCGCATCATCATGCTGCGCCCGCGGCCCCCGCATTGCTGCCGCGGCCGCCGCCTAGTGCGGCCTCCACCCCCACAGCCACCAATGCACTCCTCGCCCCTAACCCGGCCTCGCTTTCCCCCATCTCCACCTCCCACAAAACAGCCCTCCTTGACCTGAATTGGCAGGCGGCTATGCTCGATGAATACAGGGCTCTTACAAGGAATAGTACCTAGGTTCTGGTTCCCCGCCCTCCTAAGGCGAACGTCATTCGCTGCATGTGGCTCTTCAGACACAAGTTCCGCTCTGATGGGACGTTGGAACGTTATAAAACTCGTCTTGTGGTTAATGGTCGAGCTCAACAAGCCGGTATTGATTGTGATGAGACATTCAGCCCCGTGGTCAAGCTTGCCACTATACGGGTGGTGCTGAGCTTAGCATTATCGCGACATTGGGCTATTCATCAGTTGGATGTCAAGAACGCCTTTCTGCATGGCCATCTGAATGAGACTGTTTATATGTTTCAGCCGCCATGGTTCGTTGATTCTGATCGCCCGAAACACGTCTCTCTCCTGAAGCCCTCGGGCGTGGTTCCAGCGTTTTGCATCTCATCTGCTCCGCTTGGGTTTTGTTGGCAGCCGATCCGAATCGTCTCTCTTTATCTATCGCAGAGGCACAGACATGGCTTTTTTGTTACTTTATGTCGACGACATCATTCTCACCGCCTCCTTTGATGCACTTCGGACATCCGTCATTGCCCAGTTGAGCTCTGAGTTCGCCATGTTTGATCTTGGTTCGTTGACCTATTTCTTGGGGGTCTCCGTACAGCGTCATGCGTCTGGGTTGTTTCTCTCTCAGAGTAGTACGCTGCCGAAATTGTTGCTCGGACCAAGATGAGCAACTGCAAGCCTGCCGCCAAACTTGTCGATTCCTCCAACAAGCTCAGTGCCAACTCTGGTCCTCTGTTTGATGATCCTACACTATACCGGAGTCTTGTCGGGGCATTACAATATCTTACATTTACTCGGCCAGACATCAGCTATGTCGTTCAGCAGATCTGCCTGTTTATGCATGCGCCTAGGGAGCTGCACTTTCAGGCCTTGAAGCGGATCATTCGGTATATCAGTGGTACCCTGGATATGGGCACCACGATCTCCCCCTCCTCTCTGCATGACCTCATCGCCTACACGGATGCGGATTGGGGTGGATGTCCTGACACAAGTCGCTATACGTCTGGTTACCGTGTCTTCCTCAATGACACTCTTGTGTCCTGGTCGGCGAAGCTTCAGTATGTGGTGTCTCGATCCAGCGCGGAGGCTGAGTACAGGGGTGTCGCCAACGTTGTTTCCGAGTGCTCCTGGCTGCGCAATCTCCTGCTTGAACTCCGCTGCCCTCTACAGAAGACCACCCTGGTCTACACGGACAACGTTTCTGCTGTCTATCTTGCCAGCAACCCGGTCCAACATCAGCGCACGAAGCACATTGAGCTTGATCTCCATTTTGTTAGGGACAAGGTTGCTCTTGGACATTTTTGTGTTCTGCATGTCCCATCCTCCTATCAGTACGCTGATATTTTCACCAAGGGTTTACCTCGTCAGTTGTTCCTTGATTTTTGGTCCAGTCTCACTGTTCGGGACCCTCCAGTTTCGACTGCGGGGGTTTGATAGATTACATATTTACACATTGTATAGTGTATGGGCCTAAGGCCCAGTCTGACTCACTTGTAATCTATATATATTGATATGATGATGAATGGGTCTTTCACCCACTTCTGGTAAATATCATTCATGATTTGGCGCGCCCGTTCTCTTGTAGGATTATCTGGCTCGACAGTGTAATTGTACAATTTCGGCTCGACTTTCCCTTGCAGAACGTGCAGGCTCGTTTAGATTGGGCCATAGCTAGGTGGTACACTGAAGAAAAACCCATTCAACTATAGGTAAGGTGGGGACTTATGCTCCCGCTTTGGTAAAGTTTGAATCCAAGAGAGTCGAGGATTTTATGTCAATCATACGTTTCTACAATACGCATTCACGCAAATATATATGTATACGAAGTCCTTTTAAATTAGATGGTTGTGTCAAACAGAAAATTATTCAATTTTTAACCAAAGAATTATTTATGAACATGGCTAAAGAGGGTATTATGGTGAAAGGTTGGAGATTAGATATGAATTTTACTCTCATACCAATAGGTTGAATTATTTTAGATAATTTTTATATGTGAGATTATTTTTTTTGGTTTATAAGCACAAGCTAATTTCATTTCTTTTAAAAAGCCGCATGCCTTGATTTTTGCATATACCTCTCGACTTTAGTATTATCTTTTATCTCGATTAAAAAAATAAAGATATAGATTAATACTATCTTTTATCTCAATTTAACTGATCCGATCAATTCCTTCCATAATATTTTATTACAAGATAGGAGATTGATATCGATCATAATGTATAATTATAATAATAACATGGCGCATATTTTTCTTTTAAAAAAAAATAAAAATAAATTTTTGTAAGTATAAAAATTAAATTACCTCTATAAAATGAAATAAACTATTATCATACGTTAACATAAAATAGAAAAAAATTGATTTGATAAAGTAAGTAAAAAATTAATATTTGTGAAAAATGTGTAAAAATTACATTAGTTTAAGATTTAAGTATAATAGGTTGGTTGAGTGAAAATCCTAAAATAAAGGTGCTTATAAGTTATAACACCTAATAAAAAATGCTTACGGTTTATTAGTTAGATATAGATAGATTAATTAAAGAAACTTGACAAGGTTCAGTTGATTGGGAGGAAATTGTAAAATTAAGGTGATTATGACATCTAATTAATAAAAAAAATATTTATCATTTAATAGTTAGAATAAATAAATCCCATTGGTAAAAAAAACATTTAAAAATTTTATATATAGATTGGTTGCTCCAAAAAAATCATATATTTGGAATGTACTATATATATATATATAAAGTTTTAAGTTCATCTAATTGTTTAAAGAAAATAGCTTGAAATGATATTGTATAATTAATATAGAATGAAATAATATTGTATAGTTAATATTAACTTTATTAAAAAAAGTTTTGAATTAATCTCATTGTTTAAAAAAAGTTATTTCTAAATATATTCAATATAAATGTTGCCAAAAATAACTTTGCGCGAGGGAGCGACACGTGACGTAGGTGCTTTGGTTTTAATTAATATATAGATTAATATATAGATGTTTAAAAAAAGTTATTTCTAAATATATTCAATATAAATGTTGCCAAAAATAACTTTGCGCGAGGGAGCGACACGTGACGTAGGTGCTTTGGTTTTAATTAATATATAGATGTTTAAAAAAAGTTATTTCTAAATATATTCAATATAAATGTTGCAAAAAATAACTCTGTGCGAGGGAGCGACACGTGGCGTAGGTGCTTTGGTTTTAATTAATATATAGATGTTTAAAAAAAGTTATTTCTAAATATATTCAATATAAATGTTGCCAAAAATAACTTTGCGCGAGGGAGCGACACGTGACGTAGGTGCTTTGGTTTTAATTAATATATAGATTAATATATAGATGTTTAAAAAAAGTTATTTCTAAATATATTCAATATAAATGTTGCCAAAAATAACTTTGCGCGAGGGAGCGACACGTGACGTAGGTGCTTTGGTTTTAATTAATATATAGATGTTTAAAAAAAGTTATTTCTAAATATATTCAATATAAATGTTGCAAAAAATAACTCTGTGCGAGGGAGCGACACGTGGCGTAGGTGCTTTGGTTTTAATTAATATATAGATATATATGTTTAAAAAAAGTTATTTCTAAACATTATTCAATATAAATGTTGTCAAAAATAACTTTGCACAAGAGAGCGACACGTGACGTAGGTGATTTGGTTTTAATTAATATATAGATAATAATAACTCAGACGAGAAATTAATTAATGCGAAGATAAATATAATTATTGATTAAATATTTATTTTAAATTTTGTCTTAACAACTGGTAAAATATAACAAATTAATAACTAAGGACATATATTGAGGCTTCCCCACAAGCCTAATAGATTGATCGCATAATTAGTTGGTCTTGCAAGAAGCATCACAACCTTGTGCACAAGCCATCATCTCCACCTGTGTCAACATCTTTCCTGTAATTTTCCAAATGAAACCCCACAAATGAAGTGAAGTTAGATTAAATTGAATCGATCACAAGCACACATAGTCGACGAAAGCGAGCGTTGATCGACCAGGACGGACCGTACGTACCTTGGGTTTGAGCGGCGTTGATGCAGTTGGAGGTGACGCAGAGGGAGGAGCATGTGATTTGTTGATCGTCGACAAGTTTGATGAGGGGTTGCAGTGCAGCAGAGTACGACTGCGCCTGCCTCTTGCATTTGAGAAGGCAAGGAGTGAGGCAAAGAGGATTCCCGCCGCAAAAAAACACACAACCTAGGACGCATCCTAATGCCATTGATTCTACTTGAGGAACTAGTTGGAAGCACACAATCAATGACACCAACACTATTGCCTTCAATGTGTTCTTTGCTCCCCTCATCTTTGATTTGATTGTTGTTCAATTCTCTCTTTTGTGTCTCTCTCTGATCTCTAAATCAAGCTTTGATTGATTTCTTGTATGTTATATATTTGGCAAATGGCCGGGTTTATTATATATTTATAGATAATTGTGATTTAGTGTTTAATCAAGTGTGTGTTGATTTTCTTCTTATCCGTTTGGGTCTAGATAAAGCAATTGTAGATTCTTTGTATTAATCAGTTAGTATAAGGGGAAATATATTGATGAGGGAAAAGATATAGAATTAATTTGGCTAATATTCATTTTCATATCCATATTTTGTTAAATGTCCACCCTAATCTCCCTTTTTGCTAAATGTCCAAAATATTTTCATAATACCAAGTTTACCCCTCCTTTTAATTTTTAGGTTTTCTCCCTATCTTCTTCCATTCCCAATCTCTAATCTCGTTCTCCAATGGTGGCTTCCTGTTGTAAAGACTGAATGTATTTTATATTATTATATTACTCCATCCGTTCGGCAAAACTTGTCATTTTAGCTTATTTCACAAGTTTTAAAGCAAACAACAAATGTACTAATTTACCCTCAATTATTACCCTCCTTTTTTACTTTATCGAAAACTACAACTAACAAACCATCAATCATATCAAGGGCATTTTTGTAAAGTGAAGGGCAAAATACCTACAATGACAAGTTTTTTTGAACAAAAATAACACCCTAAAACGACAAGTTTTGCCGAACGGAGGGAGTATTATATTTGAGTAAATAAATTATTATTTTATTCAATCGGTAGAAATGTGAGAAAACCCGTCCTCGAGCGTACGTTTGATTTTAAAAACATTCCGGCATTGTTTTGAGAATTTAGATTTTAACGGATTTAATTCTGCCTTCGAGCTCCGAGTTTTGATAAAATTAATTTAATTACGTTATCTTGTAATTAGTAAATTAAATTTTAATTAAATTTGATTTAGTCGGGATTCGATCGGGCGAGCGGGTTTTGAGTCTATTCCGCTATTTTGAATTCTTACGTTGGGGACCAATTCTATTTCTTTTCTTTTTCCTTTTATTCTTCTATATCTCTCTCTCTCTCTCTCTCTCTCTCTCTCTCGGATCCTGCCAAATTAGGATGGTCCCCTCCTCCCTCACCCTTAGCCTGGCTGCCTAGTGATTCCCCTTCAATACAACAACACACTCACAACTCTCTCCTCCTCTCCCTTCCATTTCATTTTCTTTTTGCAGAAGCCAAAAACCAGGTCACTCTCCTCTCTCCAGCCGCCAGTAAACAACACCACCACCTCCTCCCCAGCTCCTCGTCGTCGCCGCCATCGGACCACCACCACCACAACCGTCCCCCTTGTTCCCCCTATTTTGCCGAGAGCCCACATCCCCACTTCTCCTCATCTCTCCATCAAGCGACAGCATTTTCCCGACGGTCGAGGGTGAGTCTAAGCCACCCAGGAGCACCCTGGAGCCACCAGAAGGCCACCGGAGCCACAGCGCCGCCCACCTCCCTTTCTCTCGCCCTGTTTTCCTGGAAAAGGTCCATTAAGTTTTCGTTCTCGTTTTCGATTCCAATCTCCTTCGATCAAGCTCGTATTCATACCTTACCTCTCCTAGGTTCAAACCGACTCGATACCACCATCAGTGGAGCTCAGATCGACTTCGGAGCATCATCGGAGTCGGATTTTTCGAAGCCTTCGGTGAGCCTTCTGAGGCTGATGGATGATTCTTTGAGTGGCTTATTTGCTGGCTAATTGGATGTGGAGACTCCAGGTAAGTTTCCTACGGGAGCTTACTCAGTAACCAGGACCTCATGCCTGATGTGCCATATAGTATGTAGCTGTTGCATATGCATAAAAGCATGTCATGTAGTATCATGCTTAGGACTTGCACTTATGAATGAGCATCCCTATTCTTTATGTGTTTGGAAATAGAACGACCGTTATCTGTGAGTCCTTAGAGTCGTTGCTAGGGTCATTGGGGTATTCCTGTTTCATATCGTTTCGGTCCCAATCGAGTCTTATATTATGATATGGTTGCGGCGGTGACCGAGAGTCCTACCTCGGAGTTGGGTACGGACATATGATAGATGCGGCACCGACCGAGCGTCCTACCTCGGAGTTGGGTACGGACATGTATGACCCCGGTGTGGGCACATATTAGGAGATTGGAGATATGCCACTTGACATTTTGTGTGGATCCATTTAATTGTTTTCTTCATATATATAAACTGTCAGCATGCTTGTGTGATTTAAATTTTGTACTGCACTAGAACATCCTTTATTTTAGGTATAGGCGTATTATATGTCCTCAGCGAGGTCTTTACGGCCCGCATGCGTATCTTGGCCTAACTTCGTGGATAGTTTCAGGTACCCGCTTCCTTTTGCTTGTTGAATTGCTTCTATGGCGGGGTTTTCTTACGGGACGCGAGTGTTAAGAAGACTTCGTACAACCTTTACTTTATAAATGTTTTGGTTTAGTTGGATATTTAGAAGCAATGTATATTTATATTGATCTAAACTCGTTTTGTCTCTTTTGAGTTTTGACTAGTTGAATTAGGACAGGTTCCCGTGCGAAAGCACAGATTATGATTGGATTATTTGACTGTTTTGAGGATTTGAAATCCCTTTTTTCTGAAATTATATCATTAAATCCTTAAGACTTAAACAAGGTTATAACTTCAAGAGAATAAATGAACAGCTCGTACTTGGATTGCTAAGATCTGGCAGAGGGATACTTCTTCCCTCTAAACGTAACCCGGAATTTATAATCTGGGCCGTTACACGAAACCCGCTAATCCCGAACCAAACCCAACTCAAACAAATTTTTAGAATTGAAATCTCAAATCCGAAAGAATGATGCCGAAATTTTCTTCGAAAAGATTTAGAATAAGACACGTTGCTCGAGGACGAAATTTTCAAAAACTTCCCAAATCTCCAAATCTAATCAAATATAATTAATTACTTTTACAAAATCAAATTTTTAAAAAAATTCCCGGTCTTTACATCATCCACCTTTAAAAATAAGTCTCATCCCCGAGATTAAAATCATTCTAAAGCAAGGGGATGAAGTTTGAAAATTGTGAGTCCAAGGATCATGCCGTTGATCCCGTAAGCACCTCATAAGGGCCCCTATGAGATCCTCACAGTATCCTCGTCGTTATCATAATATTCCAAATTGGGCCGTAGCAAATATGTGATATGGGCCCCTATCACATCCCTACCCCGACTTCTCGGTCATATCATAACTCAAAATCGTTGAAATTCTCGATAGCGCTCAGTCTTTCAAAATCCATGCTAGTCCTTTTCAAAACCGTTTCAAATCCTTCAAATCCGACATTAGCCAAACAATTTCACAACACATGAGGTGGAATCATCCACCTCTAAGGGTTAATCCCATATTCTCTTCCTAGGTTTCAGTCTTAAATTAATCTAGCAATCTTAACTCAATGGGAATCATAAGCCAAGAAATGCATAACCACATAAACCAATCAATCTCCAACCAACACATCATAAGACAAGTCTCAAAACACATACCAACACAGTGCCACAAGGTCATATCAAGCATCTCCACATCATACTAAAGGCCATAATATGCATCTCAACAACATACCAAAATCATAACAAATTTCTCGACATCACACCAGAAGTCATAAAAGTATCTCCTCATCACATAGTCAACGAACCAAAACCCATTGTCAACACATCCACACAACCAAGGTCATGTTATTAAGATTTAACAAAAGGGGGAGGGGGGTCAAGCAGTGTATCAATCATCAAAATGTCAACATATTCACCGAACATCATCTTAACTCATTATAATGCCATATAACGATCATTTGGCAATACGCACCATTATCTCATATATATATATAATTCATACTCCTACTCCAAGTCATATTCATTATTTAACATATCCATAATAATGCTTACCAGCCATATAATATAATATCATGCTCTCACATAGCAACATATCATTATCTCATAATGCATATATCATATTACGACACATCATAACATGCTTCTAGAATAACTTAACAGGATAACAATGTATCAATATATCATGATAACACTTGTCACTACCAATTAGACTTCATTATTGCATATCAACATGTAATATCATTTCATATCAGGTTCATTATGGCTGCTATCTTACATCATGCTAATACATATTAATAAGTCACATAATCAAGAAAATCTTCACATCATACCAGTCAAAATAAAACGCAAATCCCGCTCGCTCGATTCCAATTCCCAAATCAAGACCAACCTCATCTAGACTTACCAATATCAACTCAGACAAAATCCCCTAAAGAAATCCCAATTCATTTCGATACTCCAATCTCGCCCCTCATTCCACCAATCACTCTCACTAGAAATCCACCTCTAAGAATCCAACTCCTATCTTTGATTTCACACCCGAGCACCCTCGCATACTATGTCCTCGATACTCACAAGAGCCATTCCCTACACTGGTCATACTACCTAAGACATCACAAGCATCATACCCTATGTAAAGGCCGAATATATTTTTATATTATTTTAATATTATTTTAATTAAATATACTATTATTTTATTCAATTTGTAAAAGTGGAATAAAACCCCGTCCTCGAGCATCAAGTTTCGATTTAAAATCATTCCGGCATCAATTTAAATTTTGGATTTTGACGGGATTCGATTTTCGCTTTCGAGATCGAGTATTAATAAAGATTAATTTAAACTCCGAGTTTTGATTGAGATTAATTTAATTCCGTTATATTGAGATTAGTAAATTAAATTTTATTTAAATTCGATTTAGTCGGGAATTGATAGAGTCGGGATTAGCGGGTTTCGAGATATTTGTCGGGTATTCAAAATATCTTGTGGGGACCAATTCTATTTTTTTATCATTTTCCTTTTATTCTCTCTCTCTCTCTCTCTCTCTCTCTCTCTCTCTCTCTCTCTCTCTCTCTCTCTCTCTCTCTCTCTCTCTCTCTCTCTCTCTCTCGGCAGCCCCTGCTATACCTCACACAATTACACACACACAGCTTGCTTGTCCTTTTCCCCTCCTAACCAAATTGCAGAGCCCATCTGTTCCTTGTCTGCTTCCCCTATGAGGCAATTGCCAACCCACTATCTCTGATCTGTTGCCTCCAATTCCAGAGCACACCTCACCCCCATCCTCCATTTCCTTGCTCCTCTTTCAAATACTCTGCCCACACCCCCTTTCTCCTTTGCTTTTCCTGCCTGTTTCCCCTCTTCCTCATTGCCTTGTTCTCTCTCGCTTCTTTTGGCTTCCTGCAGCTCCATTCCAATCCAAACACAGAGAGAAATCATCACCCCTGTTCCTTCCGCCTGCGGTGACCCCGACGCCGCCAGACCACCCTCCTCCTCTTGGGTTCTGTTCGACGAAGCCGAAGCCGGGCCACCAACTCCATCACCTTCCTCCTCGACACCTCTCTCGATGCCAGGAGCAACCACAACACCCCGTCCTCTGTTCTTCCGGAGCAGCCGCCTCGAGCCGTCGCCAAGCCATTCGTGAACTTCTTCCCCTGTTTTCCCCTCCAATCCATGCGGTAAGGTCCCTCCTTCACTCCCTTTCACTCTCAGGCACATAAAAGTCCGCCTCTAATCCTTTGACACCCTCCCTAGGCCATCTCTGAAGTCGACCCTGCTCCAACGAAGACGAGCCCTCCGACGAGCTCCGTTTCCGGCGAGACAACTCCCTCGGTGAGCTCTTCCTTTCTTCTTTTTCTCTTCTTTTCCGTCTCCGTGTGGGTGGGTCGAGTGGCCGGAGCCCAACTCCCCCACCACCGGCCAGCTCCCTCCCCCTCTTCTACCTTCCGTCGAGCCTAGACCACCCCGCTCCTCTATATGTTTCAAGCAGCGGAAATGGGGGAAGAAGAGAGAGACTTTTGGGCGGGCTTGGGCCTAAAATTTGAAGGATCCGAATCCTTTCTTTCCGGGTCGGGTCTCATCTTCTTTTCCTTGGGTTGGGCCGACCCTTTTCTTTCTCTCTAATGGGTTTTGCTGGGTGGGCTTCATCTTCTTCTTTTCTTTCATCTGGGAATGGGCATGCGGGTATGGGCTCGGGTTTGGGCTTGGGTCCGGGTCATCGGGTAAGGGCTGGGCTGATTTTTGTTTTGGGCTTGCTGGGTTGTTGATTAATGGGTTGTGTTATGAATTTTATTATAAGTAATGTACTTATATGTCATGAGTTATGTTATTATACGTATATATATGTTATATTATAAGTCATTTATGATTTTGGATATATATATATATATATTCTGAAAATATTAAAATATATTTTAAATGGTTTTAAAAGTAAGATTTATTGATATTGGGTTATATACATATGTGCTACACCTTATGTGATGTTGGTATTTCATTTTGTTAGTAGATATTATAAAAGTGATTTGTTGGTTTTGATTTATAAAGTGATTTATGAGCATAGAATTATTTTGATGGTAATAATGGAACTTATTTACGTTTTTGAAATAAGAAACATGTCGGAGTTTGTTTTATAATATGATTTTTGGAAATTGGTTCTAAGGCTTAAACGTTTAATGTCGGAATTTGGCCAATTATGAATTGAGAAAGTATTTTGAACATGAATTGACTTAAATTGGGATTTATGAGTCGAAAATATGGTTGGTATGATTTTATCAATGGGTTTGATTGAAAGAATGATTTTGGTCGATTTGATCGTATCGAAAAGATTTTGAAAAACGGTTTTACTATCGGTCGGTTTTGAGGATGTTGAAAACTTGGGTTCGTGTGTATGAATGTTGGTCTGGTAGCTTATGGAAATGGCTTGATGATAGGTGTATATTGCTTATTGGATTGCTTTGGACTTGCATTTGGGCCCTTGCTTGTGTTATCTTGTTGTTCTGCATCAACAGGTAAGTATCCTACGGGACTTACTCAGTAACCTGGACCTTCTGCCTGATGTGTCATGTAATGTGTAGTTTTATTGCATATTAAAGCATGCCATGTAGTATCATGCTAGGATTGCATTGAATTGAGCATGTGTTTACTTTGTGTGTGTGAATACAGAACGACCGTTATCTGTGATAGTCCTAGAGTCTTTGCTAGGGTCATAGGGTAGCCCAGCCCCATCGGGTGCCCTGAGTCTACCGAGTCGATATGAGCATGATATGATAGCCCAGCACTATCGGGCAAGAAATGAGATGATTTGATATGATACGATTAGCCCAATACCATCAGGCATGTTTTATTATTTTATGATATGATGATGAGATATGATATGATGATGAGATATGATATGATATGATATGATGATACCGTGGTGAGTACACCACCACGAAGAGAGTGCTATGCTATAGCCCGAACTGGCCAGTCTCTGCACTAACGGGAGGGGGTGCAGAGGTAGGAGAGGGATATGCCACTTGGCATTGTCTTGGGCCCTTACAGTTCTTTTCTGGATATTATATATACATACTAGGGGCATGATAGTGTGATTTAAATCTTGTACCGCATTAGTCATCTTTTATTTAGGCATAGGCATGTTATGTGGCCTCAGCGCGGTCAGAGGACCCGCAGGCGATCACCAGGCCAGACTTCGTGGATAGTGTTAGGTACCGCTCTTGTTGCTCCATGCTTCTGTGACGGGGAAATCTTTTGGCGAATCGAAGAATCCGGCTAATATATTCTAACTTGACAAATGGCAATCACCCACTTTGTTTTGGTTTTGACCCGGCTCTGCCGTGGCTTTTGTATCTAAACCGTACTTCCGCTTTACTTTCGTTTAAATTGTATTTCTGAAACTTAGACTGATTAGAGGTTTGAAACCTCGACCTGTACCTGAATTGCAACATCTGAACGAAGGTATCCGACCTTCGAAACGTATCCCGGATATTTATATCCGGGCCGTTACACCCTACTAACCACATCTCCTCTATAAAATTCCTAAATCGCCGCCTAGCCGACCTATCGCTAACCACATCCCCACCCGAGATTTACCTAAAGCTCATCGGAACCACCAAGCATTACCTCCGATAAATCCCAAACTCATTCGGTCCAACCTAAGCCCACACCCCTTTTCTGCAACTTTCCTCATACCACCATCGATCATCCTAATCGCTCAAATCCTTCCACCACCCTCCGACCATTATTCAAGAGAATCTCACCCATAAGTTCAAAGAAGAAGCAATCATGGACATTATTACACATAAGGACTACCTCATATCAACTAGCATTTATAACAAAAACATCATTAGTTCATCATTAAGCATTGCAACTGTATCAATAAGTCTCAATTTACTGTCATGCTCAATAATTATTGCAAACATCATATATGAACAATCAAATCAAGCTAGCAAGTTTCATCATAACCTTATCAGATAAACAATTCAGGTTTCTCAACATTTGCAGTTCATATTTTTATAGGCAAGGAATTTAGATCATGCTTAGCAACTTAGAGCAGCAACACATCAAGTCATCATGGTACATGAGAACCGTAAGGCATTGAATCATATCATCATAGACAATGGACAATCAAGCAATATTCATTACCAAGACAGCACATCAACACGGTAATTTCTTCATCAAGTTAGTGTAATATCGTCATCAACTAGTTCAGAGAGGAGTAGTAATTCGAACGGAGGACACTCCTGCTTGTAAGTCATATCATAATCAGTAACCGCAATCCTCGAAACGTGCTTATTCCGCCGACATCGTCGATCCTGAGACACGTGGGTTATGGGCCCATGTTTCCACTGCGCTGCTCTATTGCTGTCTAACTTCCCATTCCCTTTTTCCATGCGGTCGCTCGTCCCATGTGTCGCATGGGAGTCCAAGTTAGCGGAGATAGGGGAGTGACAAGGGCGGACAACCCAATTTCCTCTCGGAGACAAACACAGATCAAAGCTAAGGATGACAAGACTAGAGACAGGACTCCGACCCGGGAATAACACCGATGCCCTTATGGAAATCTATTAGGTTACAATTGTGACAAGAAAACACGAATTCATCATGGAGCATACCCGTCACATTAATCCACACTAAAATGTACCTATCTCAAGGAACAACGACATACCTATTCATTCCAAAGACACAATCGACTATCGAGTCCTACACGGATGCATGTGAGACAAGCTAGTAGTCTATTATTCCATGAAAGCAGATATGCCTAGCAACCTTAAGCAACTTATGTAGAACCAGTAATGGTCATGCAGGGTTCGAGGTCATGCGAGATTTAATGAGGATGACAAGTATCGTGTATATGAACGAATTACGAGCATGGTATATGAATCAACAGGTGAGGTCAAATATAGAATGGCGAGGCATATCATAACAACCAGACTAAGAGTCATATGAGAACACATAAGAGTAGCATAGTAACTATCATGTCTATCAACAATGATCGTATAGCAGGTCAAGAACGACATGTAATCATACGACGAGATACATTTAGAAGCATAGGTCCTACACAATGCTAGCGATACTTGATAAGGCATGGGCATAGTCAAGAGTCATTTTAAGGACTTCATCATAATGTCCATGAAAACAAGAGGGATCACCACAAAGTAACCAAGAGAACATCACGGCAATAGATCACAATCATGCTAGAAATGAAACGCCGTAGGGCACCTAAAACGGTACAATAACTATCACATTACAGAACAAGTACGACATGTAATCATTTAGCGAGTCATATTGGAAAGCATAAGCCCTAGAGGGTACTACTAGCACATATCAAAACATGAATGCAATCAAGACAATTCGACTAGATTTATTCTAACATTCATGTGTCACGCGTATGCGAAATCGTGATATAGTGTGGTGTGTGATCATGCGAGGTGTAAAGTCATAAGAATTGATAAGGACAGCCCCATAAACATCTTACTCCCTAACTCGGAATTACACCCAGAACCATCTTCCAATACTCACTCAGACAACCCTCATATCCAAACATGATTCCCGAAGACAATGTGTTTACCAACCCGATTTTCCCGTGGAGGACACCGATATTCGGGAGAAGGACTCGATAGGATCATCAAGGGGTTAACATAGTGGAAGGGGCTATCCACACAAGCTGGGCTTGACTATATAGAAATAAGGGTACTCCCTCTATCCCATTTGCACAAATCATTCAATACACATTTCATAGTTAGGACATACCAATCAGATCTTTAGACCATCCACAATGGTTTTGCTTAAAATATATACATTTGCACAAGGTGTGTAAAAATACACATCACTTTTTAGTAATTTGCTCCATTGGTAAAATGTGCATTTTTTGCACATCATTCAAATACAATTCATTTAAAACAAAAAGAAAAATCAAACCATAAAAAAAATAAACCAATTAAATTGTCTTGCTTTTTGTAAAAGTTTATGCACATGGGGAGGTGGTGTGCTCAAATTTGCACATCACATGCTCAAATGTATACATTTGCACACACCCAAAACAACCAATGGAGCTAAAAAATGTCTAAAAAATACACATTTGCACATTTGCACACCACCATTGTGGATGGTCTTAGCATAACAAGCACTCAACATAGAATCAGTCAATGAGATTATAATGATCTCCTTCGAGGGAGATTGCCCTCAGGCCCAATTGATATAAAGCACATCAAGCTATCTAATGCCACTTTTTGAGGAGCGACTTACCGGAGGGGCAAATACCTCACAATCTCTACCTAACTCGCCACTCCAATCACCGCGGTGCAATTCCTTGGAGTCGTCAAGACCCATCTATAAAGAATAAGCTATATTTCACCTACCCGTTCCCATCTACATCCAATAGGGATGGTCTAGCGCCTTTTCTACCTGTTCGATCTCCTTTGTTCGATTCATTTTATTTATTAGGCCGAGTTCATACTTAGTCCATATGAGTTAGTTTATGTGCGCTCATTTCACCATGTTTTATGGCTATCTTTATGCCAATTTGTATGTAATATTTGCATTGTAGGATGGGATTATTAGGAATTTGTGTAGCTATGCTTAATATTGCAAAATATGGAGTCCACACAAAGTTTGATTTGATTTTCAGGAGTTTAGGGATGATTTGGAGAAGTTTAGATGCACTTTGGAGCTTAAAGGAAAGTCGTGAAGACATTGGAGAAGCTAAGGAAGAGCAAAAGATGGTGCAGCCGGAGAAAACGCCACTTTTCACCATTCATCATTTGGAATCAAGTTCTGATGTCTTCATAATAGTTGTAGCCCTCAAAAAGATATTTCCAACGCATATTCATATGTGTCAATCGAACAAACGAGGACTCGGGAAAGTGCATTTCAAAACGGAGCATAATGTTGATAGCTGACAGTGAGTCGATATCGACTCTTTGACTCGATATCGAGTGACCTACATAAACTACCCGATGCGTTTTTGGAGTCCGAATTCAAGGGAGATTACATAAGCACAAAGTTAAAAATCTTTTATCACTTAGAAGACTTCTATCCTCTTGGGTTAATTCCTATTTTACCTAGGAAAATTTTATTTCTTTCATATTTATTTATTAGGAAAGATTTATCCTTAGATAGATATAGATAGATGATAGATATATGCTTTCCTTGGGTAGCAAGGATTGAGCCCTATAAATAAAGACCTAGGGGGCTGGTTTTTTTATTCATTGAAGCCAAGTTGTCTTTGGGCGCAAATAGTTAGGAGGAAAGAGAGAGTGAGGACGAGTGGAGAGAGAGAGAGAGGAAGATATTGGATATGATTGGTTGTAAGTTTAAGGTTTTGTTTTATGTTAAAGTTAGTTCATTTTACCATGATGTATTTCTAATTTCCCTCTTCTAGGGTTGGGGTGATCCCAACATATATATGTGTGTGTTTAAGTTATGAATCCATGATTATGTATGTCTTTATCATCATCTACCTATATGCTTAATCCTTTGCGAGAGTTGAGGAAATTCCTTATTTATGATATTGAAGCGAAAGTGATCTTATTATAAATTTGGATAGTGATTAGGGTTTATTTGCGAAAGCCGACTAATCCTAATTAAGAAAAGGTAGAACCAATTAGGTTTTTATGCGAGAGTGCGCCTCTATTACCTCAATTTTTGGCATTTGCGAAAGTTGATTTTTTTATATAAAGCATGCATCTGTATATGATTTATGAGTTACACATATGTTTATTGTTGTGGTGATCCCTAACCTTGAAAGTTTGCACTTTTTTTTATTCCTCTTTATTATTCTATTTTCGTTATTTTATCTTTCTGCACAAGAGACCACTCGAAGTCGATTTAACCAGTCGATATCAAGTCAATCCTATCCGACACAGACCACCATTCTCCTCTCCATCCACTCAAAATCGACCCAGTCTCAGTCGATATCGACTGCAACCACTCGACATCGACCACTCTATTCAGTGTCGACAGCCACCTTTTCCTTCTACTCCGCGAACCCCGAAACCAACTAAACTAGAACCGCTGACTTCTCTCCTGAGGACGAACCTGACTCCCCTATACTATAGCGGGGGTCTTGACTACAAATTTATTTGGTCGAGAAACCCTCTCGTCATTAGTCATATTAATTTCATTTTGCCCCGTTAAAACACCTTCAAATCCTTTGAAATTCATGGGCAATTTTCCAAAAGATACACCTGACCCTTGCGTACCCGAATTGCACAACCTGGCTCTGATACCAACTTTGTAACAGCCCAGATATAAATATCCAGGTTACGTTTCGAAGGTTGGATACCTTCATTCGGATCTTGCAATTCAGGTACGGGTCGAGGTTTCAAACCCCAAAAGATCAGTGTTTTACAGTGGGGATTTCGAACCCCAAAACAATCGGATGACCGTTTTACCTGTCCTAAGGCTAAGTCGTGAAAATTCATTTGAGAGAAATAGTGAAGAGGAAGTAGGGTACAACTTGCCACGGCGGGGCCGGGTCAAAACCAAACGGTAAAACATATAATTAGAAATCCTTTAGCCCAATTAGTGGAATTAGACTGATTCTTCGTAATAGCTCGGGGGATTCCCATGTCATAGAAACATAGAACAAGCATGCCTAAAAACAATTTGTGCGAGCGAGGTCAGACTGAGTCCCCCCGAATGCACTCTGTCCCGCAAGCACACATACACATACGCTATGCTTATAATAAAGATGCTCTAATGCAGTACGGAAATTTAAATCACACTAGCATGCTCCTAGTTGAAATAATATGCCGAACAATTGTAAAGGCGCCAAAAGAATGCCAAGTGGCATATCCCTCTCCTACTCCGCCCCCTTTTTCATGAGCGGACCTGGCGAGTACGGTACCCATTCCATCATACATGTGTGCACATCATCATCATATCGTCCTCATGCCCAGTGGTGCTAGCCTATCTCATCATCATGCTCATATATAGACACTACTAACTCAGGGCAAACCCGATGAGATTGGGCTACCCTATAACCCTAACAAAGACTCTAGGACTCACAAATAACGGTCGTTCTGTTCTCAAACACACAGAGTAACCGAATGCTCAATCACCTGTGCAATCCTAGCATGATACTACATGGCATGCTTTTAAATACATATGAAGCACCTAGTATATCATATGATCACAAGCAGGAGATTTCTCTTTCGAATCTAAGTAAGCCCATAAAGGAACTTACCTGAATAAGCGGAACAACAAAGAAATAAGGCAGAAGCAGAATCCAAGCAATGTAAACAATCACCTAACATTTCATATAATATCTTATCCATCGTCTCATCATCATCATCATCATATAACATTTCATATCTTACTTAAAGTTCACATAATTCTCAAGCAGAAACCAACAATAGATTCCCCGAGTTAAATCAAGTATATCATTTTCCCAAAGTTTTCAAAACTCTTAAATCTCAAGTTAAGTCAACTCATCTTCAAAACAATTTCTCAAATCATATTTAGTCAATCCCCTTTATAAACATTAAACCCTTGACCAATTTATAAAATCATACCATTTAAAATAATTTCGGCATAATTTTCTTTAAAATCCTCCTCTTAAAATTACATTTATAAAAAAATAATATAATAACCCATCTCAATTAATATTACTTTTAACATAATTTTATAATATATAAAATTTCAGAATTTATATTTTCATGAACTCAGAAATAATATAAAATAATAATAATAATAATAATAATAATAATAATAATAATCTAATCATAACATACAATATATAAATATAACAAGTATAAACCAACCCAACAACCTAAATCCAGCAGCCCAAACTCAGACCCGGAAGGAGGATCCGACCCGAACCCACACCTTAGCCCAAACCCGCACCTCAGATTAATGAACCGAAAAATAAGGCCAATCGGCCGGTTTCAAAAAAGAAAAAGAAGAAGTCGGTTCACTTGAACCCATCTTCCCCAACAACAGAACAGAGCATGGACGGAATGGAGAATGAAGGAGAAGAAGAAGAATCTCATGCCCACATCGGCTCCTTTGAACCCAAAACCTCCCCCATTCTGACCGACATGAAATTCCAACCAAGACCCACCCAACAAGGAAGAAACGAGCACAAGGAAGGAGGGAGAAAAGGAGAGCTTACAACGCGCCTCTGGGGGACTCCGGGCTTCGATGATGGCTCCTCTGACTGCGAGGGCTCGTGAGGAAGTCGCTTGAGGGCCTAGGAGGGAGAGAGATAGGTGAAGAATGGTTTTGAGGGGTTTGAACTCAAAAACGAAGTGGAATTGCAAATCGACCTGAAAACGGAAAAACAGGGCGGAAGCGGCTCGCTTGTGGCCTTCGACGGTCGGCGAGGGCCTTTCTACGGAGTCTTCAAGCTCTTGGGGGTGGAGGGAGGTGGTGTTGTGGCTCCTGGCATCTTGAATCGAGTGGATGTCGTCTTCTTCTTCACGCGGAAATAGGGGACGGCTGGGTTGCGCTTCTTCAAGGACGGAGATGGTGGTGTGGCTTGCTAGTGGCTGAAGGAAGGTGAATGAGGACGACGACTAGGATGGTGATGGCTCAATTGAGAGACAAAGACGGGGGTGTGGAGTGGTGGTTTGGTGGTGCTGAACGGAGAGGCATTTGTTGGGTTGCTGCTCGACGGGAGAGAAGGAGGGAGGTAGAGGTAATGTGGTGTTTGAAGTAGGAGAGAAAGAGAAGGAGAGGAGAGTGTGTGTGGGTTTGCTTGGGACCCAATTTTAAAGAGGGAGGGGCTATGAAGAAATCTAAAATCAGGGCAATTAAAATGGGGAGTGGGCGTGCTGCAGGGGGCAGTGAAGGTGGGTTGCTGCATTGCAGCAGGTAACAACTAAGAAGGGGAGAGAGAAGAAAGAAAAAAATAGAAAAGGGAGAGGAGTGGGCCCCGTATGACAAAATTTTAAATCCCAAATTTCAAAAATCGAAACCCGCTAATCCCGAACCAAACCGACTCAAACAAATTTTTAGAACCAAAATCTCAAATCCAAAAGAATGATGCTAGAATTTTCTTCGAAAAGATTTAGAATAAGACACGTTGCTCGAGGAAGTAATTTTAAAAAACTTTCCAAATCTCCAAATCTAATCAAATATAATTAATTACTTTTCCAAAATAATTTTTTTTAAAATTCCCGGTCTTTACACTTTTCATGTAAGGTCTTGGCTGCTTTAGATACGAGGACTCACGACAAGGTCTCTACGCTCACTTATGCAATGATAAAATGCCTTCTTCATCTGGTAGAGGAGTAATGTATGTTGCTTACTTTGGCGGTTTGTTTATTGGAGTATGTTAGTACCATTCAATTCCTATGGCGTGGGAGAACAAACATTACAACTTTGATGTCTTTATGATAGTTGTAGTCCTCGAAAAAAGATTTCCAACACAAATTTATACATGTCAATTGAACGAATGAGGACTCTAGAACACATGTTACAGTTTAGTAAAAATGTCAGAAGTTCATGAGCAGTTCCAATGAAACCATCTAGAATCATATCACGAATGAAGTGACAGTCAACACGAATGTGATTCGTTCGTTCGTGGAACACAGGATTGCCGGCAAGATGCGGAGCGGATTGATGTATAAATGTGTATATTCTAATTAAGTACAATTATTGTATAGGCTTATGCACTAGAATATATACATGTAATGTGGGGTTGTTAGTTGTTAAAGTTTTTACCTGTGAGAGAAATAAGAAAAATAGTTTGGAGAAATCTCCCTTTGGGGCTCCAGATTCCCCCCCTTCGCCATCTCCTCTCCGTATTCTCTTCTCATCAAATTGACACAAATGTTGCTTGATTTTTGTTCAATCAAGAAATGTTCACATTCTTGAGAATCATTTTAACTTGTCTGGTTTATTTGTTTGCATTCTTGAGGATCATTTAATTTGTTTCTTGCTGTTTTATCTACTTGTCCATCCTTTTCTATTAACTCAGATATATTGCCAGATATGTTAGGTGTACCAAATCTCTTTCCATTATTAAAAAAATGAAACATACTTATTTTATATAATTAATAAGATGAAGCTAAAATGAACTTTTAAATAAAATTGGTACATCGATCCAATCCTATTCAAAAGCTAACTAGTTTAGATAATTAATTATTATAAAGCCATTTTTTATTTCTATTAACCCCACTTTCCAACACTAATCTTCACGTATAACTCTATCATTCGAGGTAGTTATTGATTCTTCTGGCCTTGCAAGAGTAGTCACAACCTTGTACACATCTTTCCATTTGCGCCTCCTCTGTTAAACCTATACATTCATCAAAATCACACATACTCATTTATATATGTTTATATGATTCGTCGTATCATATCATATCATATCAATTAAAATGCATATCCAATATATATGGCACGCGATTTATGTACGTACCTTGTGCCTCGGCGGTTTGGGAAGTAGTAGAGGAGAAGCAATTGGAAAGAGCACAACCAGTGATACACATAGAGTGATCGTCTCCTCTTCCTTCGGCGGTGGCGTCGACGTCAAGAGGAAAGGTTTTCTTACATTTGGTAAAGCAAGGGAAGAGACAAAAAGGGTTACCCGCACACCGGAGGGTGCAAAGTCCAGCACATTTTATTATTCCAATCAAACCTGCATTTGATGGAACTAAGACCATCGACAACACCAAGCTAATCACCATTATCGACTTCATTATTTTGGCCATTTTTAATTGCAATCCACCCAAATTTCCTGCTCTTTTTTTACTGTTGATTTTGGTAGTGCAATTGTAATGTGCTTGTTAAGGAAAGTATATATATGATATTATTGTGAGGACAATTCAAATTGGATCCTAGCTTATATGGTAGTAAATTAATATTAGAATATTTGGTATCCAATTATCCATCCAATAATTCAAATAAAAGTTATAATATTAATTAGAACGTGGTGCTTTGTATGAAACGATATATACTATTATTAGCTTCCTTTACTTTTATATGATCACTATTCCTTTTTTTAAATTATTTAGGTAATCTGAAAATTATTAAAACCTATAATTTTTTTCCTATCTAATATGCAAGAGCATGGGATAAGAGTTATAAGTTGGAATTTTGTTTTAAATTTTAATTAGTTTAGCTTTTTTTTTATCTTAGTCATGTTCGATCGACTCAGTCACTCTACATCTTGAGTGGGTACTATGTAACTCATTTAAGGGGTTCTCCCTCACACTCACAAGTGAGTACATTCTGACCCATGCTCCGGACTAATTTTAGGCTTTAGGTTGAACAAGAAATAATTGAGGTTTATGATGAAATTAAAAACAAGATGTTATGGATTTTAAAAATTGATGTTTGTATGATTTCATTTTTCTTTCTTTCTTATTTATTATTGTTTTCTTTTTAAAACTCCATGTAATTGCTTGATTGGTTGATTTACAAGCAAATTCATGCAACAAAGTAAGCTTGATCCAAGCCCGATTAAGCACCCTAGGATCGACAAATTGATAGTTCACTCTACATATAAGGTCTTGGCTGCTTTAGATATGAGGACTCACGACAAGGTCTCTACGCTCACTTATGCAATGATCAAGTGCCTTCTTCATCTGGTTTGGGAGTAATGTATGTTGCCTACTTTGGCGGTTTGTTTATTGGAGTATGTTAGTACCATTCAATTCCTATGGTGTGAGAGAAGAAACATTACAACTTCGATGTCTTTATGATAGTTGTTGTAACAGCCCGGATATAGATACTCGGGTTACGTTTCGAAGGTTGGATACCTTCATTCAGATCTTGCAATTTAGGTACGGGTTGAGGTTTCAAACCTTTAAATGATCAGTATTTAAAGCGGGGATTTCGAACCCCGAAACAGTGGAAGGGTCGGTGGCTACCCCTTAACCTGTCCTAAAAGCCTAGGTCGCAGAAATTCATTTGAAACTAAGCAGCAAACGAAAGTAAGGTACAACTTGCCACGGCGAGGTCGGGCCAAAACGAAACAATAAAACACAAGACGAAAAGTACTTTAGCCAAATTAGCGGGTCAATCCAATTTTTCGCATTCGCCCATGAGGATTAACAACGTCATGGAAACACGGAGCAAGCATAACTAAAAACGATGTGTGCGAGCGGGGTCAGACCGAGACCCCCCAACACACTCTGTCTCACAAGCAAACATACACATATGCTATACCTATGATAAAGATGCTCTAATGCAGGATGGAAATTTAAATCACACTAGCATGCTCCTAGTTGAAATAATATGCAGAACAACTGTAAAGGCGCCGAAAGAATGCCAAGTGGCATATCCCTCTCCTACCTCTGCACCCCTTCCCGTTAGTGCAGAGACTGGACAGTTTGATGCTATAGCATATCATATCTTATCATCATATCGTATATCATGCTCATATCATATCATCATATCATGCTCATGCCCGATGATGTGCGCGCAAATTACCATATTTTCTATGCACATATGAATTCATTTTATTGTCTTTTGCATGCACATTTATGGGAAAACATGGGAATGATGTAGTTTATGCTTAAATATCAAATATATGGGTTTGCACGAGTTTCCATGTGATTTCGCAGAAAACAGGATGAAAATGGATGAATTCAAAAGAGCGGAAAAAGAACTCGAAGTCTTCTGAAGAGGTCGAAATCGACTGAAGACCTCGACATCGAGTACATCAGAGACATAGGAATCGAGTAGAAAAGGAAACAGAGCATTTCGACACAGAAGAGGTCGATATCGACGTCTGGAGGTCGATATCGATGCTACCAGATCGACCAAGTTGATAGAAGTCGAGTAGGAGAAGGAGAAGCTCGAGATAAGATTTTGGAGGGGTCGATATCGAGGTCCAAGGGTCGATATCGACCATGCCAGCAGAGGAATTCGACTCCGATTTCGATAGAATTATATCCAATGCTTGCAATATCTATCCAAAGGTCGAGATTTCCTATCATCAACATCAGATCTATCATGAGGAGGCTGATTTCACCATGAAGTTTTAGTTTTTACTTTGTTTTAATTTATCATAGAGAATAAAGATAAGGTTTCGAGTCCTTATCGACATCTACAAATAGAAGCCAATAGGGCTGAGTTTAGGTATTCCGAATTCCGTTTGAGACACAATTCAGTTGCAATAGAGAATAGAGAGAGAGAGAGAGGAGGCCGAGTGGAGTTGTAAAGCGAAAGCGGAGTGGCTTGTTCGGTTGTACTTTCTTTCGGAGTTTTAATTCAAAGTAGCTTTCTTTCAATAACAATGATGATGATGTGCATGATGAGGAGCGAGTAGTCAACCCACTTCTAGGGTCGGGGTGAGCCCGACGATAGCAATGTGAGGTAAGTGCATCAAAGGTATGACTTTTATGTGATTCCATCTTCTACCCCATGCATGATCCTTTGCGAAAGTTAGGGAGATTCATTAATTGCATTATTGAAGCGAAAGCCACTCATATTGCGAACTTGAATTACTCATAAATTGGATAGTAACTCTTAGGAATTATGCGAAAGCCTCTAATCACCTAAGTGTTGATAACGAAAGTTATTTGACGGAAAGACATAAAAGTTCATATCTTTAGCATGAAACTTGCATTGTTATCGTTGTGGCATAAAATCCCGACTTTGGAAGCCTTTTAATTAATTAAATTCTCCATAAGAGTCTTAGTTTTGTTTCTGTTCATCTTCCCTCTCCATTCTATTTTCTTCGGATCCTTTTCCGACAAATTGGTTACAAAAACAGTTTCTGTGACAAGCATCGAAATCGACCATAAGGGTCGATATCGAGGACTAACATCGATATCGAGGTCTCTGCTCGACGTCGACTTGCTGTTTTGTCTTCTGCAGGAACTGCGCTAGGAAATCGACCAGAACTGAGATCGATATCGACCAGTATACTCGATATCGAGTGTCTGCTGAGGTCGAAAGCCTTGATCGTGAGTACAACAAAGGAAGCGCTGACCTACCTCCTCGTGGATTCGATCCTGAATTACCCTACTACTACAAGGGAGGGGATTCTTGTATTATTTGTTTGGGACAGGGAGATTGTCTAGTTGTGCTTTATTTTATTCTCCTATTTTACATACAACACCCCGCAAACTCCCCCCGTGTGCGAACAAATTGGCGCCGTTGCCGGGGAGGCAATCAATCGCCACCTAAGTTAATCACGATCTTTTTCTAAGCTTATTTTGCAGGTTTATGCGACGTGCTGATCGCGGACCTATCCTGGAACCAATTGACGAGCCTGAACGTTTCTACCATCTTCGCAACAAAGCAATTCGCATCATGGCTGACAACGAGACGCAGGCTGAAATCATAAAGCGGTTGAGAAAGGAGATCGAGGACCACAATGCTACAATCGCTGCTGAAAGGGCCGCTGCTGCTGCTGAGCGAGCCCGTTCTGATAGGGAGGAGGATGCGCGCAGACAAGCCCAAGAGCGGCTAAATCAGTATCCACAGACAGCGATGCAATACATGCATCCGCCCCTTCATGTTCCTGACTCTGCCATTATAATTCCTCACTCCAATTATGAATTGAAAATTAACTTCCTATCTGAGATTAAAAGAAATACTTTTGAAGGAAGACATAATGAATGCCCCCTGCAACACATCTCTACTTTTATGGACTTATGTGAAACAGTTGCTGATGGAGTAAACTTAGAGTATGTGCGACTAAAATCTTTTCGATGGTCTTTGGCAGGAAAAGCATTACAATGGCTCGAAAGTTTGGCTCCACGATCGCTAAGGACATGGGCGGAAGTGAAAGATGCATTCTTGAACAAGTTCTTCCCACCTTCTAAAACGGCGATGCTACGACAAAGGATCACGGCTTTCAAACAAAAGCCAGGTGAAACCCTAGCACAGGCGTGGGAGCGCTTTAAAGACTTGCTGAGATCATGCCCGACGCATGGGCAACTTCCATATGTCATCCAAGAGATCTTTTATAACGCCCTTGATGCGCCGAATAAGGAGAGGATCAATTCATATACCTCCTATCGGTACATTGAGCTTACACCAACGGAGGCATGGGAGACCATTGAGAGGCTTGTGAACTTTGACAACACCTATGGGGCTGCTGCGGCCTATGATGCAAGGCCTGCCCCATCTATGCCACTATATGAGCCTCCAAGGGAGATAGATCCTGAAGTACGGCAACAATTCCATAACGATCAAACACGCCGCCTTCAAAAGCAAGTAAGGTTCCTGAGCAACAATCAACCTTGTCAGGAGTGTGGTTCAATAAGGCATAACACCAGTGCCTGTCCACATACTGAGCAAGTATCCATGGTGGAACAACATGAGGAGGTCAAATGGACGAGTGGCCCCTATGGAGGGGGCAATCAACAAAATTGGGGTGATCAAAGGTTCTATCAAAGGGATCCCCCAACCTATAGGGCATCAGGGCACCCTGAGCGGGAGACTAAGAAAGATGACCTGCAAATCATCCTTGATGAGATGCGGAGGAACCACGCTGAATTCAAACAAGCCAATAACTCCGTCCATACTCAGCTGCAGGGCATAAATTCTAGACTTGGGGAGATCGACGTTTGGAAGCGCAACATGGAGACTCAAATGAGTCAATTGGCGGAAGCAATGCCCAAAGCGTCCGGATCACTCCCTGGATCCACTGTGCCCAACCAAAAGGGCAAAACCACAGGTCATATTGCGGCAGTAAACCTAAGGAGTGGGCGTCAATTACAAACGCCCGAGCGAAAAGTGGAGGAGAAGGAGCCAGAACAGACGTCGATATCGACCCCCCCTGTCGATATCGACCAAGGTGACATCGATGTCGACCCTCCTGTCGATGTCGACCCTAATTCTGCGTCACCACAGAAATCGACTCTTCCAGTCGATATCGACCCTACTGCTGCCGATATCGACCTCACTACAGCCGCAGGAAGGAAGAAGGTGTTGCCATTCCCAACTAGAAAGGTGACTAAGGACCCAGCGGAAAAGAAGTTCCAACGGTTCGTGAAGATGCTCCAAGGGCTTAATGTCTCTATACCATTCACAGAGGCACTTCACGAGATGCCATCTTATGTAAGGTTCCTTAAGGATATCTTGGGTAAGAAGCGATCGCTCTCCGAGATCGCAGAGGAATGCAACAGATTGGAGCTACCACAAAAGCGGGCGGACCCAGGTAAGTTTTCTATCGCTATAGGTCTAGGTCAATTCAAATTTAATGCTTTAGTTGACTTGGGCGCTAGCGTTAGCATGATGCCACTAACCATTTGGCACAAGGTAAAGATAGGTCCTCTGGAGCCCGTGGATGCAAGATTATACATGGCTAACAATACCGTAGTGATTCCAACTGGGATAGTGACAGATGTGCCAGTACAAGTAGGCAAATTCTTTGTCCCTGCTGATTTCCTAGTTGTTGACATAGCGGAGGACCCTGCTTGTCCAATTATTTTAGGTAGGCCATTCCTAGCAACCGTCGATGCCAACATTAGCGTGAAGAAAGGATTGCTCTCACTCACAATTAGTGATGAAGTAATAGAGTATTCCTTCAACAAGACGGTGCAAAGTCAAGGGCCAATGGAGATAAAAGCCATCAATGAAGCCCAAGTAGAGGAAGTTGAAGCAATCTTGAACGAAGGAGCTCAACAGAACATCGAAATCGACCCAGGTAAGTCGATATCGACCACTAATGTTCAAGATTCTGTGACAGGTCATAAGTATGGGGTCGACGGAGGAAAAGAGGAAGCATCGAAATCAGGGTCAAGGGTCGATATCGACCACACCCTATCGAAATCGACCACCATCAGCGCTGAGAAGAGAGGCAAGGAGACCTCGATATCGACCTCTGAGGGTCAAAATCGACCTGATCATATCGAGTCAAAACTCCCCAAATCGGCTGATTCTACAGGTGTACAACAGGGATCGATATCGACCTCCGAACATCGACATCGACCTGAACCACAGACTGAGAAGAAGGTAAGTCAAGGTACGGATTCCTCTTGTTCAATTACAATTAAGGACTTATCATTATTTGGAAGAGGTGTGCCTTGGCATGTGCGTTTATGTAGGGCATCCGATGATAGTTCAAGCCAATATGAGATAGGAGACAAGGTCTATGTTGCCAAATCTAAAGACCATTGGTTCCCTACAAGATTTAAGGATAAGAGCTTAGGTCCATTCACGGTGAATCAAATCAATCCCGGGGGAATGCAGCTGCGGGACAAGAAAGGAGTGATATTTGAGGCCCAAGCCACATGGGCTCTGCAGATGCCACCTTGAGAAGCGCAAAGGAAGAAGTCGGCCTAGCGACTTAAAAATCTAGAGCTTGTAACGAAGACTTAGTTTTGGTTTTAAGACAGCTTTTGTTTTGGTTTTAGACACTTTATTGTTTTGCATATTTTGTGTTTAATTTTCAAATTGCAGGAGAGAGAAAAGCACACAGAAAGGCATCGAAATCGATGTCGGACATCGAAATCGACCTCAAGGTCGACATGGATAGGGTTCATGATCGAGGCCGAATCACCCTGAAGCCCGAGCAGAAATCAAGAGAGACATCGATATCGACGTAAAGGGTCGATATCGACCTTCCCTGTTGTCTTCTTCGACTCCTGAAATTTGTGACGGTCTAGTAAGTTTTCTTCTTAACCCTAGTTCTAATACAGTGAGGACACTGAAAATTTTAAGTATGGGGTGGGGGAAAGGCTTATTTACATATTCATACTTAGTTTAGAGTTGCATATTTATTTTAATGCATAAAAAAAAATGACCCCCATCAAAAATTTTGGAAAAGAGAGAGTCATGGAAGTATAAAAAAGAGCTCTATGATGCAAAATTAGATTCATTAGAAATATAACATGAGATTGCCTAGTTAAGGGAAGTCCCAATGAAGTGCAAATTTTTTGAGAAAATCATAAAGGAGATGAAAATTTGAAGTTGCTTTTGACATGTGCATGATAAGATGATGGAGGATTTTTTTTTCCATACAAGCAAAGTTCATATCCTAGCCTTACCTACGCATATTCACAAAGCCATATATGAGACTTATCATGATCATTATTGCTCCACATATACATATTGTCCATTTTTTTACCTTATACCCTATCCGGGGACAAAGTTTTTTGAATGGATGACATCTTTGGAGTTATATGGAGTTGTGCATTTATAAAGTGGTTGGCAGGAATGATACAATATGGAAAATTAAATGAGCGAGAAAAAATCCGATCACCTCAGGAGATAAAGGTAGGTCGACCCTGCTCGCTGAGATAATAGTTCGGCGAGATGGGACACAAAGGTGAGGAGTCCGAAGTACTAAGTATCCGGGGCCATTCATGACACCCATGTTTGTGACTCGCGAGAAGGCAGTGCTAAGGTTAGAGAGGTAAAAGCATTATATTGAAAAAAAAGCATTGAACGATGAGTGAAAGGTGAGACATTATGAAGAGGAATGTGGAATATTTTGGAAAGAAAGTGTACTTCCCCGGATTTAACACCACAAGGCCAAATATTAGCCCACCTTTAGCCTTTTACCAATCCACTTCTCACAAGCTTGAAGAAAGTCCTCTTGATTATTAATGCAATGTCGCTAGAATTGTTTTTTTTTTTTTGCATATTACCTCCTTTATAAGTATGAAATTGCTTTTATGCACAGGCATGGACTTGGTTGACATAAGTACCTTCTCGAGGATGGCAATTGATTGTAGGGACATATGAAAAATGAATCTATGATGTTGAGGGTTTACTTTCTTCCCCTGAATGACCATCAAGAGTATTGCTTGGGGACAAGCAAGCTTAAATATGGGGTGTTTGATGTGCGCGCAAATTACCATATTTTCTATGCACATATGAATTCATTTTATTGTCTTTTGCATGCACATTTATGGGAAAACATGGGAATGATGTAGTTTATGCTTAAATATCAAATATATGGGTTTGCACGAGTTTCCATGTGATTTCGCAGAAAACAGGATGAAAATGGATGAATTCAAAAGAGCGGAAAAAGAACTCGAAGTCTTCTGAAGAGGTCGAAATCGACTGAAGACCTCGACATCGAGTACATCAGAGACATAGGAATCGAGTAGAAAAGGAAACAGAGCATTTCGACACAGAAGAGGTCGATATCGACGTCTGGAGGTCGATATCGATGCTACCAGATCGACCAAGTTGATAGAAGTCGAGTAGGAGAAGGAGAAGCTCGAGATAAGATTTTGGAGGGGTCGATATCGAGGTCCAAGGGTCGATATCGACCATGCCAGCAGAGGAATTCGACTCCGATTTCGATAGAATTATATCCAATGCTTGCAATATCTATCCAAAGGTCGAGATTTCCTATCATCAACATCAGATCTATCATGAGGAGGCTGATTTCACCATGAAGTTTTAGTTTTTACTTTGTTTTAATTTATCATAGAGAATAAAGATAAGGTTTCGAGTCCTTATCGACATCTACAAATAGAAGCCAATAGGGCTGAGTTTAGGTATTCCGAATTCCGTTTGAGACACAATTCAGTTGCAATAGAGAATAGAGAGAGAGAGAGAGGAGGCCGAGTGGAGTTGTAAAGCGAAAGCGGAGTGGCTTGTTCGGTTGTACTTTCTTTCGGAGTTTTAATTCAAAGTAGCTTTCTTTCAATAACAATGATGATGATGTGCATGATGAGGAGCGAGTAGTCAACCCACTTCTAGGGTCGGGGTGAGCCCGACGATAGCAATGTGAGGTAAGTGCATCAAAGGTATGACTTTTATGTGATTCCGTCTTCTACCCCATGCATGATCCTTTGCGAAAGTTAGGGAGATTCATTAATTGCATTATTGAAGCGAAAGCCACTCATATTGCGAACTTGAATTACTCATAAATTGGATAGTAACTCTTAGGAATTATGCGAAAGCCTCTAATCACCTAAGTGTTGATAACGAAAGTTATTTGACGGAAAGACATAAAAGTTCATATCTTTAGCATGAAACTTGCATTGTTATCGTTGTGGCATAAAATCCCGACTTTGGAAGCCTTTTAATTAATTAAATTCTCCATAAGAGTCTTAGTTTTGTTTCTGTTCATCTTCCCTCTCCATTCTATTTTCTTCGGATCCTTTTCCGACAAATTGGTTACAAAAACAGTTTCTGTGACAAGCATCGAAATCGACCATAAGGGTCGATATCGAGGACTAACATCGATATCGAGGTCTCTGCTCGACGTCGACTTGCTGTTTTGTCTTCTGCAGGAACTGCGCTAGGAAATCGACCAGAACTGAGGTCGATATCGACCAGTATACTCGATATCGAGTGTCTGCTGAGGTCGAAAGCCTTGATCGTGAGTACAACAAAGGAAGCGCTGACCTACCTCCTCGTGGATTCGATCCTGAATTACCCTACTACTACAAGGGAGGGGATTCTTGTATTATTTGTTTGGGACAGGGAGATAGTCTAGTTGTGCTTTATTTTATTCTCCTATTTTACATACAACACCCCGCAAACTCCCCCCGTGTGCGAACACCCGATGGTGATGGGCTATCTCATCATCATGCTCATATATCGACAACAATGACACAGGGCAAACCCGATGAGGCTGGGCTACCCTATGACCCTAACAAAGACTCTATGACTTAAGATAACGACCGTTCTGTTCTCAAACACACAAAGTAACCGAATGCTCATTCACTAGTGCAATCCTAGCATGATACTACATGGCATGCTTTAAATGCATATGAAACACCTAGTATATCATATGATCACAAGCAAGAGATTTCTCTTTCGAATATGAGTAAGCCCATAAAGCAACTTACCTGGAGAAGTGCGGAATCCAAGAAATAATCAGCAATAGCAAGCCACTCATGTCACAAATCACCTAGCATATAATATAAGATGTGCATAAGTCTACGTCTAAAGCACACAAGGTGCCCCTAACTATCACACATAAGTTCATGAAATCATAAAATATCGCATCTTAACATTAATTCATCATTATCATGTCCACTAATCTCGTCATTCATCGTATACCATCTCACATCTCATCTCATATCAATATCTCGTTGCATAACATCAGCATAACTCATCAGATGTCATTTCAACTCATTATTATACCATATATCGACCATTTCGAAATCATGCATCATTATCTCATATATAAGTCATATCCGTCCTCTAAGTCATATTCATACTCTAATCATCATATCATACTTCCCTTTTTAGCACATATTTATAATCATGCTCATCAGATCAATATCTCGTCATAGATAATATATCATATCATATCATAGTAATATTGACACATTATAATTTATATTCACACAAGTCATCAAGTCATTCATCAAGCTATGCAAAGTAGGTCATTTTCCCAAGATTTCCCAAAACTCTTTAATCTCAAGTTAGATCGAATCATTATTCAAAACAATTTCTCAAGTTATACTTAACCTAAAATCTATATACAAAACATTACATTTTAAACCAACCTCCTTTATTATTTTATCAAAACAATCTGACAAGGTTAGATCATTTCCAAAAATCCCCTTTATTTAATATTTATATAATACATACAAATCTTTAAAACTCATTTTAAATCTCAACATTAATATTATATATTATATTATATTCCAATTAATTCTTCCTTTAAAGCAATTTATAATATATATAATTTACAGAAAATATTTAATATATTATATCCCAATTAATTCTTCCTGGGATAGGGGGCGAGATGTGTGTGTTGATCTGACGGTATCCTCCCCTTTGACTCAGTCGGGGGTGTCTGACTTTGTCCCCGGGCATGTTGTTGTTGATGCTGCTCATCGTAAGTGTGTCAAGTATAGAGATTTGTGCACGACGGCTGGATATGGTTTCCTACCCTTCTCCTTCTCTTCGTAGGGGGAGCTGGATACGGATGCGGTTGCCTTGCTGAAGCGGATTCAGAAATTCTCGGCATCTCAGGATACCGGGGCTCGTATTGCAGCTTATATTTTTACTAGACTTAGTTTTGTTATCGCTAAGGGAGTGGGTGCCCAGATAGTATCTCGGTTACCCACTAATTTCTTGTAATTTATAATAATAATAACAAGAATAATAATAATAATAATAATAATAATAATAATACTAATACTAATAATAATAATGATTATCAACTAACAATCATGTAATACCACTATGTAACATGTTATATAATTTAAATAAACTAAACCCTAAAATTCAAGCCCAAACAAAAGCCCAACTCTCCAACCCGGATTGGCCCAAACGAGTGCAGAACCCGGCCTAAACCCAATTCGGATGCAAGATGACCCAACCCCTTTCTCTTTTTAAAAGAAATGAACCAAACCGGTTTATTTGAAACAAAAGAGGCTGAACCGGACCACTTAAAAAAAGAAAACAGAAGCTGAACCAAGCCAACCCTTTTCACCTTATTCCCCCAAGCACATTGCATTCGGAAATCGAAAAGGGGGGGGAAGAAGCTCGCCGACAACGACCTAACTCCGACCACCTAACTCGACGGTAGAAACCACGAAAACGAACAAGAAAGGGAATGAGAAGGAGGTGCTCACCGAGGTGCTCTTCAAGCCCGAAAAATCGATCGATTTCACCTCGATTCGCCTCGTCGTAGGTGGCCTAGGGAGAGTGATCGGGGGTTAAAGGTCCACCTTTATTTTGTTTGGAGGTGAAAGGAAGAGAAGGGAGGGATGAGGTGATCTTACCGAGCTTTGAGCTCGAAAACAGGGGAGGAGAAGACGATGCTCAACTCGGCTCTCCGGGGGCTCTCCTAGCGGCTCTGTGGGCTCGCCGGTGTCGAGGGAGCTTCTTCTGCTGCTTGGACATGGAGGAGGAAGGGATGTGCTTGGTTCGGCGGTTTGAGAGAGAAACAGGGATGCGGGGCTAGGTTACTCAGGAAACAGGGGAGCGCTCGGAGGTGCTCGGGTGCTCGCTCGGGGCTGCGCTCAGGGAGGTGCTCTTGGGTGGTTGTTGCGCTCGGCTGTCTGCATCCGTGAAAACAGGAGCCTCGGAGTTGTGGTGATGGGGTGGAGGTGTGGAGTGAGGCGATGCTGTCTTTGTTCGAACTTGGGAAAACAGGAGAGTAAGGGATGCATTTTGAAATTGAAGAGAAGGAGAGAGGCTTTGGGAGGATGTGTTTGGCTTGAAATGAAACAAAATGAAGAGGGTAGGAGAGGGGTGTAGAAGTGTTGCAGTAGGCGTGGCCAATGGCTTGCCACAAATGGAGGGGCAAAGGGTGTGAGGAAGGGGAAAAGGAAAGGGGTGTGGTGTGCTAGATCTGGAAAAAAACAAATATAATTGAGCTGGAAAAGAGTTGCATCTAGGTGGTGCTAAAAGGAAGGAGGGGCAGGTTGTGTGTGTTGCTTGGGAATGCAAGGAAGCGGACAAAGGAATGCAGACGAGAGAGAGAGAGAGAGAGAGAGAGAGGGGGGGGGGAAGAAAAGCAAGTTGGGAGTGGTCCCAATATCTAAAATTTTCAATACTCGAATATAAAACCCGAAACACGCTCGCTCAATCCAAACCCGACTAAATCAAAATAAATTTTCAATTTCGAATTAATAACGACATCCGAAACAATTATTTGCAAGTCTTGGTGTAAGCAAGCGGAATAAAATCCGTTTTTAAATCTAATTCGAAATTATGCCGGAATTCGCTATGAAAGATTTAGAATAAAATATATTTCTCGAGGACGGAATTTTTAAAATTTTCCGAAGTTTAGAATTTAACTCGATCATAAATAAATATTTTAATAAAATAATAATTTAAAATTTAAAATTTTCGGTCTTTACAATTGTAGTCCTCGAAAAGAGCTTTCCAACGCATATTTATACATGTCAATTAGATAAATGAGGACTCTAGAACACATGTTACAATTTAGTAAAAATGTCAGAAGTTCATGAGCAGTTCGAATAAAACCATCTAGAATCATATCACGAATGAAGTGACAGTCAACATGAATGTGATTCGTCCGTTCGTGGAACATGGGATTGCCGGCAAGATGCGGAGCGGATTGATGTATAAATGTGTGTATTCTAATTAAGTACAATTATTGTATAGGCTTATGCACTAGAATATATACATGTAATGTGGGGTTGTTAGTTGTTACAGTTTTTAACTGTGAGAAAAATAAGAAAAATAGTTTGGAAAAATCTCCCTTTGGGGCTCCAGATTCCCGCCCTTTGCCATCTCCTCTCCGTATTCTCTTCTCACAAAATTCACACAGATGTTGCTTGATTTTCTTTCAATCAAGAAATGTTCACATTCTTGAGAATCATTTTAACTTGTCTGGTTTATGTGTTTGCATTCTTGAGGATCATTTAATTTGTTTGTTATTGTTTTACCTACTTGTCCATCATTTTCTATACACTCAGATATATAGCCAGAGATGTTTGGTGTACCAAATCTCTTTCCATTATTTAAAAAAATGAAACATACTTATTTTATATAATTAATAAGATGAACCTAAAATGAACTTTTAAATAAAATTGGTACATCGATGCAATCCTATTCCAAAGCTTTACTAGTTTAGATAATTAATTATTATAAAACCATTTTTTATTTCTATTAATTCCAATTTCGAATACTAATCTTCACGTATAACTCTATCATTCGAGGTGGTTGTTGATTCTTCTAGCCTTGCATGAGTAGTCACAACCTTGTACACATCTTTCCATCTGCGCCTCCTCCGTTAAACCTATACATTCATCAAAATCACACGTACTCATTTATATATGTTATATGATTCATCGTATCATATCATATCATATCAATTAAAATGCATATCCAGTATATATGGTGCACGATTTATGTATGTACCTTGTGCCTCGGCGGTTTGGGAAGTAGTAGAGGAGAAGCAATTGGAAAGAGCACAACCAGTGATACACAGAGAGTGATCGTCTCCTCTTCCTTGGGCGGTGGCGTCGACGTCAAGAGGAAAGGTTTTCTTACATTTGGTAAAGCAAGGGAAGAGACAAAAAGGGTTACCCGCACACCGAAGGGTGCAAAGTCCAGCACATTTTATTATTCCAATCAAACCTGCATTTGAAGGAATTAAAACCATTGACAACACCAAGCTAATCACCATTATGGACTTCATTATTTTCGCCATTTTTAATTGCAATCCGCCCAAATTTCCTCCTCTTTTTTTATTGTTGATTTTGGTAGTGCAATTGTAACTTGCTTGTAAAGGAGAGTATATATATATATGATATTATTGTGAAGACAATTCAAATTTGATCCTAGCTTATATGGTAGTAAATTAATATTAGAATATTTGGTATCCAATTATCCATCCAATCGTTCTAATTAAATTTATAATATTAATTAGAATGTGGTGCTTTGTATGAAACGATATATACTATGATTAGCTTGCTTTCCTTTTTATATGATCACTATTCAATTTTTAAAATTATTCACGTAATCTGAAAATTATTAAAACCTATAATTTTTTTCGTATCTAATATGCAAGAGCATGCGATAAGAGTCATAAGTTGGAATTTTGTTTTAAATTTTAATTAGGTTAGCTTTTTTTAATCATAGTCCAGTTCGATCTACTCAGTCACTCTACATCTAGAGTGGGTACTATGAAACTCATTTCGGGGGTTGTCCCTCCCACTCACAAGTGAGTACAGTCTGACCCATGCTCCGAACTAATTTTAGGCTTTAGGGTGAACAAGAAATAATTGAGGTTTATGATGAAATTAAAAACAAGATGTTATGGATTTTAAAAATTGATGTTTGTATGATTTCCTTTTTCTTTCTTTCTTATTTATTATTTTTTTCTTTTTAAAACTCCATGTAATTGCTTGGTTGGTTGATTTACAAGCGAATTCATGCAACAAACTAACCTTGATCCAAGCCCAATTGAGCACCCTAGGATCGAGTAATTGATAGTTCACTCTCCATGTAAGGTCTTGGCTGCTTTAGATACGAGAACTCACGACTAGGTCTCTACGCTCACTTATGCAATGATCAAATGCCTTCTTCATCTGGTTTGGGAGTAATGTATGTTGCTTACTTTGCCGGTTTGTTTATTGGAGTATGTTAGTACCATTCAATTCCTATGGCATGGGAGAACAAACATTACAACTTTGATGTCTTTATGATATTTGTAGTCCTCGAAAAGAGCTTTCCAACGCATATTTATACATGTCAATTGAACGAATGAGGACTCTAGAACACATGTTACAGTTTAGTAAAGATGTTAGAAGTTCAATAGCAGTTCGAATGAAACCATCTAGAATCATATCACGAATGATATTGTAACGACCCAAATTATGAAATGCGGGTTATGTTTAGAGGGAAGAAATATCCCTCTGCCAGATCTTAGCAATCCAAGTACGAGTTGTTTATTTGTTCTCTTCAAGTTATAACCCTGTTTAAGTCTTAAGAATCTAATGATACAACTTAAGAAAAAGGGGATTTCAAACCCTCAAAAGAGTCAAATAGTCCATATGATTTTGTGATTTCGCACGGGAACCTGTCCTAATCCAACTAGTCAAAACTCGAAAGAGACAAAACGAGTTGGAATCAAGATAAGTATTCATTGTTTTTAAATGTCCAACTAAACCAAAACATTTATGAAGTCAAGTTGTAAGATGTAAGAAGTCTTCTTAACACTCGTCCCATGAGAAAACCCCGCCATAGAAGCAATCAGCAAGCAAAAGGAAGCAGGCACCTGAAACAATCCACGAAGTCAGGCCAAAAGACGCATGCGGGCCCTAAAGACCTCGCTGAGGACATATAATACGCCTATACCTAAATAAAGGATGTTCTAGTGCAGTACAGAATTTAAATCACACAAGCATGCTGACAGTTTATATATGCAGAAAGCGATTAAATGGATCCACATAGAATGCCAAGTGGCATATGCCCATATCTCTCAATCTGTACCCACATCGGGGCCAAGTCCATTCCCACACCGGGGTTGGAGTCCACGCCCACATCGGGGGTCGGACGCTCGGTCGGTGCCGCAGTCATATTATACCTAAAGCTTGTTAAGGAGGTAAGTCGAGTTCTCAAATTACAAATAATAAAGATGTAAACGTAAATCGACTCCTAGCCTAAGCAAATAATTACAAGACTTCCTCCCGTTGTAGTGGAAGGGTAGTCAGGATCGATCCACGAGGAGGCGTGTCAGCGGGATCCTAGTAGCTTTGGAAATCTCAAGTCTGCATCGACCAGAAGCCTCGATTTCGACCTTGGAGCTCGATGTCGACCTCGGTTGTCGATGTTCTCTGCAACAGAAGACCTGCAGAAACAAAAACTGTAGTCGATATCGACTGGAAGGGGTCGATATCGATGTTAGTCCACGAAATCGACTGGCTCAGAAGACTGCCAGTCGATACAGAAGGGTCGATATCGATGCTAGGGGGTCGATATCGATGCTCAGCAAACTCCGCAGCGATGTTCATCGTCGACTCAGAAAACTGTTGACGAACTCAGTGGTTGATATTGACGTCTGGGGTCGATATCGATGTCTCCCTGCAGTGAGTTAGTTTTTTGTCCGCAAAGAAAGGGCCGAAGACTTAAGAATGGGAAGGAAGTAATGATCAGAAATAAAAAAAAGTGGGTTTTGTGTGTATAAACTATGTAAAAGCAACTCCTAGGATTAGGGTTTACCACGACGTTAACCAATCCATGCGGTAAGATAAATAAGACGGACAATTGCGCTATTTCTCCCGAGGGACAAGCTTTCGCCGTACACCAACTCTTAGGATTACTCTTGCAAATAAACCTAATTGTCTGTACCAATTTTATGTTTATAACTCAAGTTGTTAGCATGAATCCCTTTTCTTTCGATTAGGACTAAACATAGAATCGTAGGAGGAGAGATAGACACAACGATATCAACATCAAATACTTACCTCAAGCGCACATGGCTAACGTCGGGCTCACCCCGACCCTAAGAGCTTTGGGGAACTACTCGCTTCTCATCATGGAACTCATCATTGTTTGAAAAGAAGAAACTTGCATTAAAATAAATTCCAAAGCTTTACAACTCAACGTCAACTTTCGTAAACGTCAAACCTTAAAACTTCTCTCTAACTCTAACTCTATTGTCTTGATTGATGATTGTTTCTTGGATTGGATCCTCTAACAAATCAGCCCCTAGGGCTTTATTTATAGGCTACTAATCCTCGCTATCCGAGGATTGAAACTTCTATCTAAACTATGAACTCTATCCGAACAATTAGGATAGGTCTTTTATTTTGATAAAAACTTAAAGGAAAAGATAATAAACAGCTGCTAATATCTAAAAGAACGAGATAACTCATGGCTTTGATGATAGACTTCACAATCCGAGTCTCGAAATCGGATTTATCTTCTGTCGAGGTAGGGTCGATATCGACACCAGAGGTCGATATCGATGCTTGTGTTTCTGCTCGATTTGTCAAGCTCCAGTCGATGTCTATGACGATGGTCGATATCGATGCTTGTATGTCGATATCGAGGCTTTCTTGTCTGGTCTGTGTGGCCTATCTCGACACTCAGAAGTCATGTCGAAATCTAGGGTCGATATCGATGTCTCCAGGTCGATATCGACCTGTGCTCAGCTTCACTTGGCTTCTTCGTTTTGACTCCAATTTCATCGAATTCCTGCATGGTTAGCTCAAAACTCGTGCAGACTCTATTTCTTGCACTTTAACCCATTCTTACACAAGTTTATATACTTTTGAACCTTTTCTTTGGAGATCGAATGAAATATGAAGTCAAAAGATGCAATAAAAGAAGGTGCAAATGTGTACATCAAAACACCCCATACTTAGACTTGCTTGTCCTCATGCAATAACTAAGCAATAACCAATACCTACAACACACCCTTCAAGTCTTCGCCCTTGTCAAAAGCAACATCATAAGCGGTAGCAAAGCAAAGCAAGTGAATTTAACATCCTAGCACATATTTTGGCGATCCATAGGCATATGCAATTTTGATCCAACCTCACAGGGATAATGTGTTTGCACTCAACTCTCATGTGTTTAGGCTATGAAGATCAACTCTCAACTCAATTCCATATACAATCTCATAAACATTGCAATTTATAATAATCCACTTCGCAACCAATTATGAAAATGCAATAAGAACTATCAGGAGGACTTTCGCTCAATGGAAGACTTCAAAGAAGACTCCATTCGGCGGGGTTGTAATGGGGCTTGGTATGAAATAAAAGGTATGGAATTATTTGGCTATGTGGTGCTTTTATAATTCGGGAATCAAGACTCCTAAATCTCAACACTTGCAATACCCAAACCATAACTCTTCAATGTAAGCTCAATCTCCTATAATGCTCTTTCCCAACTCATCTTTCCATAATATGCTCTAAAGATGCACTAAAAGATGTAAACCATACTATCAACCCTTCTTCCAAGTTCTAATATACCTCTCAAAAATATAACACTTGTATGAATAAAAGACTTAAGGATTTTGGCTCATGCACTATATATATATATATATATATATATATATATATATATATATATATATATATATATATATATATCTTTATTCTTTTTTTTCGGATTTTTTTTTCGGAAATAATAAATAAATACTAAAGCTATGTTCATTTATATGTTGAGCTTTAAATCCTTTTATAAAATATGACAAAATGTAAATATGCACCAACCCATAGTTTCCTTGCTCAAAACTGGACATTATGCTCTTTTCTTTCCACAAGGCATTAGTCCAACCAATCTAAGTCTCAATTCCCAAATGGGGGTCAGGCTCAATTCGGCTAGGGATAATTTTGTGGAGTTTGCAATTTCAGGCTCAGGCTAATGTTCTGGCTTCAAGCAGGGATAATGCAGGGTAGGTAAAGAGAGGATAAAAATGGCTTAAAAGATGCCTCCATCATTTAATTCTCGTAAACATAAACATATATATGCATTGGTTTTGAATAACTATCACAACATTTAGAGATGCATAGGAAGAGTAAATTCACTCAAGAAAGCGGAGGGATTTTTGATATTCTCCCTATAGGTCAAAATTCTCACAAGGACAATTTTTGTTGGATTTGCTTTTTAGCCTAGGATCATATGTGCTCAATTTCATCACAAGTTCACAATCTACATAAAAAATTTTAAGGACTTAGGCTAAACCATCCAAATATGCCATAGGGTTTACATGATCAAGTCAGCCATTGAGCTTTCATCATAGGACATCTAAGTAGGGTTAAAAAAACAAACTTTAAAATAAACATGCATTTTTTTTTGACATCTTTTCTTTTCTTTATTTTTTGATTTTTTTTTTTGAATTTTTTTTTTTGACATTTTATAAAAGTAAAACTAAGAACAAAAATTTAAACATGAATGCAATGCGGAGAAGAAAACAAAGTTATGACCATAAGACATGTTTTCCCCCCACCCCATACTTAAAATATACAGTGTCCTCACTGTATTGAAAAGAAGAACAAGGGTAGAGAGAAACTCACAGCGCAACCTGGGGATTCAGGTCGATTTCAGATTTGGTCGATGCTAGAAGTCGATATCTAGGTCAGTGGTCGATGTCGACTGCATCTGTCGAAGTCGAGGAAGAAAATGAAGACAAGGGCTGCCTGATTGGGGTCGATATCGAGTATTAGGGTCGATATCGACCTCTGCTTTTTCGCTCCTGAGTCCTCGATGTCGACTCCACGAGATGGATTGACCTTAGGGGGTCGATTTCGACTGGTCTGGTCGATTTCGACTGCCTCTGCAGAAGCTTCTTTCGTTCCCTTTGCTTGACAACCTGAAATCTTTGTTAGAAATATAGATAAAGCACGAATTATCTCAGTTTTAAAAGTTCAAAAAGCCAAAAGTTAAATCCTAAAAACCATCTATGCAAAATTTAAAGGTTTTATGTACATGCTCTAGATTTTTGAGTCGGTAGGCCGACTTCTCCGTCAAATCTTCACGAGCCTTTTATGTAGGGACCCTTCAAGCTCGAGCGTTCTCCTGGATCATCTAGGTCCTTTTGGTAGTAGCTAAGCTCGGCGACCAAGGCTTCTTTGAGGTTAAGTTCTTCTTTGGGCACTTTCCTTCTCTTTCTTGACCTAACTTTAGCAATATAGGCAAACCATGGAGCTTTGACCCTCTCTTTAGTAGAATTATCAATAATGGGCTTAATTGATTCATCAATAAGGGACAGATGAGGTTTAGAAGTCATACCTGGGCTTACCTGTTTGGGCCCGAAACAGAAATCTTCGGGCTGAGGGGCAGTCGATTTCGACCAAGGTGGGTCGATTTCGAGTGTTGTGGTCGATATCGATATGAGGGGGTCGATATCGACCTCTGTGACCCCATACTTAAGCTCCTGGCGATGATCTGGCATACTCGATTTCGACCAAGGGGGGTCAATTTTGATGTTTTTAGTCGATATCGACTGGTTCTAGTCGATGTCGACCCTGCTTGCTGTTTCCATCCTCGCCAACAAAATTTTTCTAAGCTTCTCCTTAGCCGACGAGAGGACTACTTGCTCCAGGTGCTTTGTTTCGCTCACGGTTGGGTTGAAAGAGAATTCTATCACTTCGTTCCCTATAGTAAAGGTTAGTAACCCTCGACGTACATTGATATTGGCATCTGCAGTAGCTAAGAAAGGCCTACCAAGGATAATAGGCACTACAGGATCTTCAGGCATTTCCAATACAATGAAATCAGTAGGCACAAAGAACTTACCTACCTTTACAGGAACGTCATCAACTATACCTGTGGGCTTGACGAATGAGTTGTCAGCCATATAGAGTTTCATGTCCACAGGTTCAAGGGCACCAATGTTCACCTTTTGCCAAATAGAAAGGGGCATGAGACTTACACTTGCCCCTAGGTCACATAGGGCTTTATAGCGATGTTGGCCAAGTCCCACGGTGATTGCAAACTTCCCTGGATCACTCTTCTTCTCAGGGAAGTCCATCTTCGAGCACTCCTCTACGATCTCTGCCATGGATCTCTTCTTGCTAAGGATGTCGTTGAGGAATCGTACATAGGAGGGCATCTCGCTTAGGGCTTCTGTAAGAGGGATAGTAATGTTAAGACCTTGAAGAATTTTTATAAAGCGCCTAAACTTACCTTTGGTGGGATCCTCCAATGCTTTGGAAGGGAATGGCAACGTCTTCTTTGGTGGAGGGGCCAAAACGGTGGTCGGAGGGGCCTGCTGGACATCGACATCGACTGGGATATGGTCGACATCGACTGGGATGGTCGATTTCGACCTCTGTTGTGGCTCTGATGGCTCTACAGTGGCCTCGATATCGACCTGTGGGTCGACCTGGGGGTCGATATTGCCCTCATCCTTGACATCGACTGGTCTGTCGAAGTCGACTGGATCTGCTGCTTTCTCCGATTCCGTTCGTGGCTTATGTACTTTGGTGCCACTCCTCAATTGTATGGCTGCGACATGGCCCATCCCGGATTGTCCCTTAGGATTGGTGGTGGGTTACCCAGGGAGTGTTCCGGACGGTCTAGGGGTTTGTGCCGCCAATTGACCCAATTGGGTCTCTACGTTCATTTTCCAAATATCCATCTGCCCAATCCTTGTGGTAAGGTGATTGAGTTGAGAATGGATGGCATTGTTTGATTGATCATTCTTAGCCTGATTCCGCCTGATTTCATCCAGTACTAGTTGAAGATCATCCTTCTTTTGGTCTCTCTCCGGGTGCCCAGGAGCTCTATAAGGCGGAGGGTCCCTAGGGTTGACCTGGTTCCTTTGTGGTTGATGGAACCTTTGGTCTCCCCAATATTGTTGATTAGGACCCCTCATGTAGCACGCCTCCTGGTGAGTCTCCGCTAGGTGTACTTGTTCGGCATGGGGGCACTCGACGGTGGTGTGCCGCTGCGATCCACATTCAATGCAATCTTGGTTTGCTGAAAGGAACCTTACTTGATTTTGGAGCTTTCGAATTTGATCTCTATGGAATTGCTCCTTCACGCCCGGATCGATTACATTGGAGGGTTCATATAAGGGCATAGATGGGGCAGGCCTCGATGATGATGGTGTGTCAGAAGCCTCAGGAGTCCCATATGTATTGTCGAACTCCACCAACCTCTCTATGGTCTCCCAAGCCTCCTGTGGAGCGAGTTGAAGGTAGCCATAGGAGGTGTAGGTGTTGATCCTCTCCTTAGTTTCAACGTCAAGAGCATTGTACATTATCTCTTGAATTACAAACGGTGGTTGGCCATGCGTCGGGCATGATCGTAGTAGGTCCTTAAACCTTTCTCAAACAGTCGCTAGAGCCTCACCAGGCTTTTGTTTGAAAGCCGTGATTTTCTGTCGGATCAACGCCGTCTTAGAAGGAGGAAAGAACTTATTGAGGAACGCGTCCTTGACTTCATTCCAGGTGCGGAGCGATCTTGGGGCTAAGCTCTCCAACCACTGCAATGCTTTCCCTGTAAGAGACCATCGAAAGGCTTTTAGTTGGACATATTCAAGACTTCGTCCATCAGCAATAGTATCACAAAGGACTAAGAATGTTGAAATATGTGTCATAGGGCATTCGTTAGGTTTTCCTTCATATTGGTGCCTTCTAATATCAGTTAGGAAGTTAGGTTTTATTTCAAAATTAGAGGCAGGGATAAGAATTTCCGATTCAGGCAATGTGAGAGCGGGGTGCATATATTGCTTGGCATTCCGGGGGGCATTAATTTGAGCTTCTATTTGACTCCGACCTTCCTCCTCCCTATCCGCACGCTCCTTAAGTGCCGCCTCTCTAGTCATTAAGTCCTCAACCTGCTTCCTTAGTTGCTCAATAAGTTCAGCCTGGTTCGCGTTGTCTGCCATGATTCTTTGAGCTTGGGCCCTTAGATGGAAGTAACGCTCAGGGTCGTCTACTCCTTCAAATTCAGGTGGGCGATCAGCGCGTCGCATACACCTGCAAAACAAAACTAGGTAGAGATGTGAGATAGACTACTAGAGCGCGATTGATTGCCTCCCCGGCAACGGCGCCAATTTGTTAAGGAGGTAAGTCGAGTTCTCAAATTACAAATAATAAAGATGTAAACGTAAATCGACTCCTAGCCTAAGCAAATAATTACAAGACTTTCTCCCGTTGTAGTGGAAGGGTAGTCAGGATCGATCCACGAGGAGGCGTGTCAGCGTGATCATAGTAGCTTTGGAAATCTCAAGTCTGCATCGACCAGAAGCCTCGATTTCGACCTTGGAGCTCGATGTCGACCTCGGCTGTCGATGTTCTCTGCAACAGAAGACCTGCAGAAATAAAAACTATAGTCGATATCGACTGGAAGGGGTCGATATCGATGTTAGTCCACGAAATCGACTGGCTCAGAAAACTGCCAGTCGATACAAAAGGGTCGATATCGATGCTAGGGGGTCGATATCGATGCTCAGCAAACTCCGCAGCAATGTTCGTCGTCGACTCAGAAAACTGTCGACGAACTCAGTGGTCGATATCGACGTCTGGGGTCGATATCGATGTCTCCCTGCAGTGAGTTAGTTTTTTGTCGGCAAAGAAAGGGTCGAAGACATAAGAATGGGAAGGAAGTAATGATCAGAAATAAAACAGTGGGTTTTGTGTGTATAAACTATGTAAAAGCAACTCCTAGGATTAGGGTTTACCACGACGTTAACCAATGCATGCGGTAAGATAAATAAGACGGAAAATTGCGATATTTCTCCCGAGGGACAAGCTTTCGCCGTACACCAACTCTTAGGATTAGTCTTGCAAATAAACCTAATTGTCTCTACCAATTTTATGTTTATAACTCAAGTTGTTAGCATGAATCCCTTTTCTTTCGATTAGGACTAAACATAGAATCGTAGGAGGAGAGATAGACACAACGATATCAACATCAAATACTTACCTCAAGCGCGCATGGCTAACGTCGGGCTCACCCCGACCCTAAGAGCTTTGGGGAACTACTCGCTTCTCATCATGGAACTCATCATTGTTTGAAAAGAAGAAACTTGCATTAAAATAAATTCCGAAGCTTTACAACTCAACGTTAACTTTCGCAAATGTCAAACCCTAAAACTTCTCTCTAACTCTAACTCTATTGTCTTGATTGATGATTGTTTCTTGGATTGGATCCTCTAACAAATCTGCCCCTAGGGCTTTATTTATAGGCTACTAATCCTCGCTATCCGAAGATTGAAACTTCTATCTAAACTATGAACTCTATCCGAACAATTAGGATAGGTCTTTTATTTTGATAAAAACTTAAAGGAAAAGATAATAAACAGCTGCTAATATCTAAAAGAATGAGATAACTCATGGCTTTGATGATAGACTTCACAATCCGAGTCTCGAAATCGGATTTATCTTCTGTAGAGGTAGGGTCGATATCGACACCAGAGGTCGATACCGATGCTTGTGTTTCTGCTCGATTTGTCCAGCTCCAGTCGATGTCTATGACGATGGTCGATATCGATGCTTGTATGTCGATATCGAGGCTTTCTTGTCTGGTCTGTGTGGCCTATCTCGACACTCAGAAGTCGTGTCAAAATCTAGGGTCGATATCGACCTGTGCTCAGCTTCACTTGGCTTCTTCGTTTTGACTCCAATTTCATCGAATTCCTGCATGGTTAGCTCAAAACTCGTGCAGACTCTATTTCTTGCACTTTAGCCCATTCTTACACAAGTTTATATACTTTTGAACCTTTTCTTTGGAGATCGAATGAAATATGAAGTCAAAAGATGCAATAAAAGAAGGTGCAAATGTGTACATCAAAGCCCACACCCATGCCGGGGTTGGAGTCCACGCCCACATCGGGGGTCGGACGACTCGGTCACCGCCGCGGCCATATCCTCTCGTATAGGTGTATAATCATGCTCCTTGACTCGACTAGGGACTGAAACAATATGAAACACGAATGCCCCCAATGACCCTAGCAACGACTCTAGGAACTCACAGATAACGGCCGTTCTCTTTTCAAACGCATAAAGAATACGGATGCTCATTCATAAGTGCAAGTCATAAGCATGATACTACATGGCATGCTTTTATGCATATGCAGCACCTACATACTATATGACACATCAGGCATGAGGTCCTGGTTACTGAGTAAGCTCCCGTAGGAAACTTACCTGGAGTCTTCACATTTAATTAGCCAGCAAACAACCCACTCAAAGAATCATCCATCAGCAAACAAGCCACTAAGAGAACCATCCAATCACACTAGCAAAATAATAAGCAAGGAATAGCTCATCAATACATATTTAATTAACACACAAGATTCAACAATATTTCATTTAAATAATCTAATGTTCTCATCATGTCCATCATTCTCAAATTAACCTTGTTTCCATCAAGTATGAAACTAAGTTCAAAGCCTTACCAAGATCATCACTCAACACATCATACTTCAGATCAAACTCATGTTTTGCTTAACAATTGCTCAAATAATTCATCATTTATCAAATCCTCAAATACTCAACCAAATTCATAAGTTCTCAACACCAAGGATCAACAAGTTTTATTTATCAATACTCGCATAATAATTCATGCTCCCAGAGCAAACCAAGGTAAGTTGATAATTCAAGAAATCACTTATAATCTCAAATATAAGAACTACTCAACATCAAAGCACTACATTCAAGCTTAAAGCACACGAGCATAATAATTTGTACAAACATCTTTTATAGCCTTAGGACCTAATTTCATAACCCAATAAGTACAACAACAAGCTTACAAGTATAACAAGTTCCCAACACACTTCTTATATATATCACTTTAATAATAAAAGTTGATGATACTAATCTTAATATATTAACTCAATTATAACATGTGTTTGCTCAATTGGTTCATCCTAAAATGATCATACCATAATTCACATATCTTATTCATTTCAAGGCTTAAACATGTATGCACATTCTCCGAACTTAGCCAATAATCATAATACTATAAGCATATAACTCTGTGCTTGTAAAGACTGAATATATATTTTATATATATTATATTATTATTTTATTAAAAAAATGTTATTATTTATTTCAATTGTAAAAGCGGAGAAAAGTCGTCCTCGAGCACGAGCTCAATTTTAAAATTCTTCCGGCATCATTTTAAATTTTGGATTTTGACGGGATGTGATTTTAGCTTTCGAGTTTCGTGTATTAATAAAATTAATTTAATTCCGTTTAACTTGAAATTTAATGGAAAATTTGATTTAAATTCGATTTAGTCGGGATTCGATCGGGCGAGCGGGTTTTGAGTATTTCCTCTAATTTTGAATTGGTATTGTTGGGACCACATATATATATATAATATATTCCTTTCTCTCTCTCTCTCTCGGCAGCTCATGCCTCACCACAACCTGCATACACACAGCTACCGTTGGGGACCAGCCCTTCTCTTGTGCCTTGTGACCCGCAGCTGCAGAAGGCCAGGACCACCCTACTCTTCCTCCTTTTCATTGCCCAGAAGCTTTCTTCCCCATCTTGATTCACCTCACAACAGCTCAGACTCCAAACAACCCCATTTATCCTTCACTTTGATTCCAATCCAAAGCCACAAACATCCTCTCTATTGGCTTCCTCCCTCACCCAATCCCCACACACTCACAAACTCATCCTTACCCTCTTCTTCCTTGTGCCTCTGAGTAGCAGCGACAGCAATCGAACAACAGCAGCACCTCCCTTCGATTCCGAGCAGCTGCATCTCTCCGCCACCCTCTCTTTCCCCTTCGTCTGTCACTGAGTGCCACCTTGCCGACACCAGAAGCAACCAGGAGCCTCAACGGCGCCGCCGCGCCGTGTAACCCCTTCCTTCCCCTGTTCCAATCCAAGAGGTGAGAAACTTCGACTCCCTCTTGTTTCGGCTGGAATCTCCTCGACACTGTGCCTCACCCATCTCTCCTCCCTTCCTAGGCTCGAGCAAGTTCCTACCCCGTCAACCATAGCCAGAGGCCGCCATTGACGTCGGAATTTCTCCGGAAAATCGCCACTGTAAGTCCCCTTTTCTCCCTCCTCTTCTCGCGTCGTTTCCTTCATTGTGGTCGGGTTTAGGTCGGAATCTAGGGTCGACCAGATTGGGGGTGGTTGGGTTGAGAACGGAGCTCCACCGGTTAGCCTCCTTCTTCTTCTTCTTCCTTCGCTTCTCCGGCGCCGCTCCCCTGCTCTGTTCTATTGAATTGAAGAGGGAGGGTTCAACGTGGCCCGGTTCACCATTTCTTTTAAAATACCCGGTTCGGTTCTTTTCATTTAAAAAAAGGGGAAGGGTTGGGTCTTATTGCATCCAAATTGGGTGGGCCGGGTATGGGCTCGGGTTGGGGCTTGATTCCAGGTTAAAGGATTGGGCTTGCTGGGTTGTTTTCCAATTTGCATCTTTTGGTTATTGTGACTTATGATGTTTCATACATATGTTTTATTATATGATAGTAGTTACTTCTTAAATCATTATCTTGTGTGCTAAATTATGATTTTATGAGAATAAACTTCTGAAATTTTATTATATTTAAAAAAAAGGTTTTAAAAGTTATATTAATTGATATGGAGTTATAGATATATTTATGCTTGTTTTGAGGTTATATGGTTAGTAAGTGTAAAATTTTTTGAATATTATCATTATTTTGGGATTTGGTTATAATTATAATTTCTGAAAATTAATCGTTATATATATATATATTGTTTATTATTTTAAAATAATATTGATTAGATTATTCAATTGATGCATTTCATGAGGATTTAAATATGAGAGTGGGGAATTTTAAATTGAGTTGTTGGTTTTGATTTATAAGTATTATTTGTGAGCTTAGAATTATTTTGATGATTTAGTATTGAGAATTATTTATATAATGTTTTGAAATAAGAAACGTGCCAGAATGATTTCTATAATGTGCTTTGGAGAGAGTTCGTTTTAAAGTTAAATGTTTAATGTCAGAATTTGGCCAAGTATGAGTTGAGACATCATTTTGAATATTAGTTGACTTAATTTGGGATTTATGAGTTTGAAAATATGGTTGGTATGATTTTATCAATGGGTTTAATTAAAGAATGATTTTGGTCGATTTGATCGTATCGGGAAGATTTTAGAAAACGGTTTTACTATCGGTCGGTTTTGAGGATGTTGAGAACTTGGGTTCGTGTGTATGAATGTTGGTCTGGTAGCTTATGGAAATGAGTTGATGATAGGTGTATATTGCTTTTGGATTGCTTTGGACTTGCCTTTGGGCCCTTGCTTGTGTTATCTTGTTGTTCTGCATCAACAGGTAAGTATCCTACGGGACTTACTCAGTAACCTGGACCTCCTGCCTGATGTGTCATGTAATGTGTAGTTTTGTTGCATATTAAAGCATGCCATGTAGTATCATGCTAGGATTGCATTGAACTGAGCATGTGTTTACTTTGTGTGTTTGAAACAGAACGGCCGTTATCTGTGATAGTCCTAGAGTCTTTGCTAGGGTCATAGGGTAGTCTAGCCCCATCGGGTGCCCTGAGTCTATCGAGACAATATGAGCATGATATGATAGCCCAGCACCATCGGGCAAGATATGAGATGATATGATATGATATGATATGATGATACCGTGGGTGAGTGCACCACCACGAGGATATTGCTATGCTATAGCACCGAACTGGCCAGTCTCTGCACTAACGGGAAGGGGTGCAGAGGTAGGAGAGGGATATGCCACTTGGCATTGTTTTGGGCCCTTTACAGTTCTTTTCCGCATATTATATATACTAGGGGCATGATAGTGTGATTTAAATCTTGTACCGCATTAGTCATCTTTTATTTAGGCATAGGCATGTTATGTGGCCTCAGCGCGGTCAGAGGACCCGCAGGCGATCACCAGGCCTGACTTCGTGGATAGTGTTAGGTACCGCTCTTGTTGCTCCATGCTTCTGTGATGGGGAAATCTTTTGGCGAATCGAAGAATCCGGCTAATATAACCTAACTTGACAAATGGCAATCACCCACTTTGTTTTGGTTTTGACCCGGCTCTGCCGTGGCACATGTATCTAAACCTTGCTTCTGCTTTACTTTCATTTGAATTGAATTTCCGCGACTTGATTGCTTGGGGTTCGAAATCCCCGTTTTGGAATGCTGATCTTCGAGGTTTGAAACCTCGACCTGTACCTGAATTGCAACATCCGAACGAAGGCATCCGACCTTCGAAACGTAACCCGGGTATTTATATCCGGGCCGTTACAATGCTCAAGTTAATAGTTAAAATATGGTCAAGTTACAAGTTTACCAAGTTTACTTTAACATATTACCTTACCTTAAGAGAACTCAAGGAACATCATGTCTAACAATTAAGTTATCAAGAGCGGTATAATCAAATCTTATTCACCAATATAGCAAATAACTTAACAGTTTCAAACCACCTTTAGTATTTGCCTATAGTTAGCAAGCTCAAAAGTGTATATGATTAAGAACCCAATTCCATCTCGAAGTAGATCGAAGTTCTAGAAGTCTTTTCTAATTGCTTGCAACTATACTACTCTTCAAGGTCATAGTCACCACAAGCAAATTGATGAATAGTAAGTTCACAAGGCACATCTCTAATTTACTTATAATTTACCAACTAAATCGCATTTAATCACTACCATATACTTTAAGCCAATTATATGTGTTTAAATCATCAATTAGACATATCCCTTTAATCCTTAATAGACTTAGAGCAATCCAATCAAGTGGGTTATGGAACAAGTGACCAATTATTTCATACTTTACTTTAACCAAAGAAATGAAGAAAACCATAATAGCAAAACCACCATCTGAACAACTTCAAATCTAAACCCAAAGTGTTGATTCAATTTAATTAGAAAGGCAAACTCATATTAGTCTCAATTGAAAACTCAAAGAATCAATTAGGCTAGAGAGGAAACCTAGAATTATACCCCAAATCCTGAAGTTAAACCGGACAAGGCTCGAGGTTTGGTACACGGCTGCAGGGGTTCCTCGACTCAAAGGTTTGGGTTTCACATATATAGTTGTGGGCGCATCTTGGCGGCGGAGGTGAGGGCATTGAGGTGGCTCACAGTTCTAACCAAGGAGAGGGAGAGGCGAGTCCGGCGCTCGAGTGAGAGGGGTGAAGCAGCAGGTGGGACGCGATGATGGGCGAGAGAGAGAGAGAGAGTGCTGCTTGAGATCCTTGGCTTCTCGGATTGAGGGCGATGAACAGAGGGGGTGAGGTCGAGGCATGGCGTCGAGGTCTTGGCGACGAGCTCGGCAGCAGAGGGGAGAGGATGAACCAAGGCGGCCGTGGAGGGCTTTTGAGTGAGAGAGCGACAGAGCAAGAGAGCGACACCGATGGGAGGAGAAGAGGGAGAGGTTTCAGATGGCCGGAGTGGTGGTCGACCCGACTGCGGCCTCGTGTGCGCCGAAGGAGGAGGCGAGCACTGGAGATGCGATGTGAGCTAGAGACTAGAGAGAGTGAGAAGGAGCGAGGGAGATGGACAGAAGGAAGGAGGAACGAGGCTGGTATCGGAGGGAGTAGCCATGTCTCTTGACTCAGATCCGAAAAAGGAAGGAAGAGGGTGTGGAGATGAAGGAGGCGGGAGGTTGAAGAGATGAGAAGTGCCGACTGAGCTCACTTGAGCAGATAAGGGAGTATTTATATGGGTAGTCTAGGGTTACTTCTAGCAAATTACAAAATGGTTCCACTATTTTTGGTTTCAAAATTTCTATCCCAATAATCACTAATATTCAATCTAACAATTTCTATTTAAATTAGAATTGTAATAAAATAGTCACACACATCTCAATAGGGTCAAAAAGTTATTCATCTCTTAGTTCGGAATCCGAAAGAAAAAAAAATCTTCAAGTCTCGGTATACGAAAGCGGAATAGATCTTTTTATTATTATTATTATTATCGAATTCAAACATATGTCGATATTCGCATTCAATAAAGTAAAAATCATTTTGACCAGGGATGGAGAATTTAAAATTTTTTTTTCTTTCCCGGAAATCTCACAATCTAATATTGAAAATAAATCATAATTCATAATATAATATTTTAAAATTTCGGTTCTTTACAGATATCACGAATGAAGTGACAGTCAACACAAATGTGATTCGTCCGTTCGTGGAACACACGATTGCCGGCAAGATACGGAGCAGATTGATGTATAAATGTGTGTATTCTAATTAAGTACAATTATTATATAGGCTTATGCACTAGAATATATACATGTAATGTGGGGTTGTTAGTTGTTACAGTTTTTACCTGAAAGAGAAATAAGAAAAATAGTTTGGGGAAATCTCCCTTTGGGGCTCCAGATTCCCGCCCTTCGCCATCTCCTCTCCGTATTCTCTTCTCACCAAATTCAATGTTGCATGATTTTCGTTCAATCAAGAAATGTTCACATTCTTGAGAATCATTTTAACTTGTTTGCATTCTTGAGGATCATTTAATAAGATGAAGCTAAAATGAACTTTTAAATAAAATTGGTACATCGATCCAATCCTATTCAAAAGCTAACTACTTTAGATAATTAATTATTATAAAGCCATTTTTTATTTCTATTAATTCTACTTTCCAATACTAATCTTCAAGTATAACTCCATCATTCGAGGTGGTTGTTGATTCAAGAGCACAACCAGTGATACACAGAGAGTGATCGTCTCCTCTTCCTTCGGCGGTGGCATCGACGTCAAGAGGAAAGGTTTTCTTACATTTGGTAAAGCAAGGGAAGAGACAAAAAGGGTTACCCGCACACCGGAGGGTGCAAAGTCCAGCACATTTTATTATTCCAATCAAACCTGCATTTGATGGAACTAAAACCATTGACAACACCAAGCTAATCACCATTATCGACTTCATTATTTTCGCCATTTTTAATTGCAATCCGCCCAAATTTCCCCCTTTTTTTTACTGTTTATTTTGGTAGTGCAATTGTAACGTGCTTGTAAAGGAGAGTATATATATGATATTATTGTGAAGATAATTCAAATTGGATCCTAGCTTATATGGTAGTAAATTAATATTAGAATATTTGGTGTCCAATTATCCATCCAATTGTTCTAATTAAATTTATAATATTAATTAGAACGTGGTGTTTTGTATGAAATGATATATACTATGATTAGCTTGCTTTCCTTTTATATGATCACTATTCCGTTTTTAAAATTATTCAGGTAATCTGAAAATTATTACAACCTATAACTTTTTTCGTATCTAATATGCAAGAGCATGGGATAAGAGTCATAAGTTGGAATTTTGTTTTAAATTTTAATTAGGTTAGCTTTTTTTTTTTTAATCATAGTCAAGTTCGATCGACTCAGTCACTCTACATCTTGAGTGGGTACTATGTAACTCATTTAAGGGGTTGTCCCTCTATCTCAAAAGTGAATACAGTCTGACCCATGCTCCTGACTAATTTTAGGCTTTAGGTTGAGCAAGAAATAATTGAGGTTTATGATGAAATTAAAAACAAGTTGTTATTGATTTTAAAAATTGATGTTTGTATGATTTCCTTTTTCTTTCTTTCTTATTTATTATTTTTTCTTTCTAAAACTCCATGTAATTGCTTGATTGGTTGATTTACAAGAAAATTCATGCAACAAACTAAGCTTGATCCAAGCTCGATTGAGCACCCTAGGATCGAGTAATTGATAGTCCACTCTCCATGTAAGGTCTTGGCTGCTTTAGATACAAGGACTCACGACAAGGTCTCTACGCTCACTTATGCAATGGTCAAATGCCTTCTTCATCCTGTTTGGGAGTAATGTATGTTGCTTACTTTGTCGGTTTGTTTATTGGAGTATGTTAGTACCATTCAATTCTTATGGCATGGGAGAACAAACATTACAACTTTGATGTCTTTATGATAGTTGTAGTCCTCGAAAAGAGCTTTCCAACGCATATTTATACATGTCAATTGGATGAATGAGGACTCTAGAACACATATTACAGTTTAGTAAAGATGTCAGAAATTCATGAGCAGTTTGAATGAAAAGATCTAGAATCATATCATGAATGAAGTGACAGTCAACACGAATGTGATTCGTCCGTTTGTTGAACACACGATTGCCGACAAGATGCGGAGCATATTGATGTATAAATGTTTGTATTCTAATTAAGTACAATTATTGTATAGGCTTATGCACTAGAATATATACATGTAATGTGTGGGGTTGTTAGTTGTTACAGTTTTTACCTGCAAGAGAAAAAAGAAAAATAGTTTGGAGAAATCTCCCTTTGGGGCTCCAGATTCCCGCCCTTCGCCATCTCCTCTCCGTATTCTCTTCTCACCAAATTCACACAAATGTTGCATGATTTTCGTTCAATCAAGAAATGTTCACATTCTTGAGAATCATTTTAACTTGTCTCGTTTATGTGTTTGCATTCTTGAGGATCATTTAATTTATTTCTTACTGTTTTACCTACTTGTCCATCATTTTCTATACACTCAGATATATAGCCAGATATGTTTTGTGTACCAAATCTCTTTCCATTATTTAAAAATAAATAAAACATACTTATTTTATATAATTAATAAGATGAAGCTAAAATGAACTTCTAAATAAAATTATTATAAAGCCATTTTTTATTTCTATTAATTCCACTTTCTAATGCTAATATTCACGTATAACTCCATCATTAGAGGTGGTTGTTGATTCTTCTGGCCTTGCAAGAGTAGTCACAACCTTGTACACATCTTTCCATCTGCGCCTCCTCTGTTAAACTTATACATTCATCAAAATCACACGTACTCATTTATATATTTTATACGATTTATCGTATCATATCATATCATATCAATTAAAATGCATATCTAATATATATGGCGCGCGAGTTAGGTACGTACCTTGTGCCTCGGCAGTTTGGGAAGTAGTAGAAGAGAAGCAATTGGAAAGAGCACAACCAGTGATACACAGAGAGTGATCGTCTCCTCTTCCTTCGGCGGTGGCGTCGTCGTCAAGAAGAAAGGTTTTCTTACATTTGTGAAAGCATGGGAAGAGACAAAAAGGGTTACCCGCACACCGGATGGTGCAAATTTTAGCACATTTTATTATTCCAATCAAACTTCCATTTGATGGAACTAAAACAATTGACAACACCAAGCTAATCACCATTATCAACTTCATTATTTTCGTCATTTTTAATTGCAATCCGCCCAAATTTCCTCCTCTTTTTTTACTATTGATTTTTGTAGTGCAGTTGTAATGTGCTTGTAAAGGAGAGTATATATATGATATTATTGTGAAGACAATTCAAATTGGATCCAAGCTTATATGGTAGTAAATTAATTTTAGAATATTTGTTAACCAATTATCCACTTGATCATTCTAATTAAATTTATAATATTAATTAGAACGTGGTGTTTTGTATGAAACGATAGCTTCCTTTCCTTTTATATGATCATTATTCCTTTTTTAAAATTATTCAAGTAATCTGAAAACTATTAAAACCTATAATTTTTTTCCTATCTAATATGCAAGAGCATGTGATAAGACTCATAAGTTGGAATTATGTTTTAAATTTTAATTAGTTTAGCTTTTTTTTATCTTAGTCCAGTTCGATCGACTAAGTTACCCTACATCTTGAGTGGGTACTATGCAACTCATTTAAGGTTGTCCCTCTCACTCACAAGTGAGTTCAATCTGACCCATGCTCCGGACTAATTTTAGGTTTTAGGTTGAACAAGAAATAATTGAGGTTTAAGATGAAATTAAAAACAAGATGTTATGGATTTTAAAAATAGATGTTTGTATGATTTCCTATTTCTTTCTTTCTTATTTATTATTTTTTTCTTTTTAAAACTCCATGTAATTGCTTGATTGGTTGATTTACAAGCGAATGCATGCAACAAACTAAGCTTGATCCAAGCACGATTGAGCACCCTAGGATCGAGTAATTGATAGTTCACTCTCCACGTAAGGTCTTGGCTACTTTAGATACGAGGACTCATGATAAGGTCTCTACGCTCACTTACACAATGATTAAATGCCTTTTTTATCTGGTTTGAGAGTAATGTATATTGCTTACTTTGGCAGTTTGATTATTGGAGTATGTTAATATCATTCAATTCCTATGGCATGGGAGAACAAACATTACAACTTTGATTTCTGTATAATAATTGTAGTCCTCGAGAAGAGCTTTTCAACGCATATGTATATTAATGCTTACTTTGGGAAGTAGTAGAGGGGAAGCAATTGGAAAGAGCACAACCAGTGATACACAAAGAGTGATCATCTCCTCTTCCTCCGGTGGTGGCGTCGACGTCAAGAGGAAAGGTTTTCTTACATTTGGTAAAGCAAGGGAAGAGACAAAAAGGGTTACCCGCACACCGGAGGGTGCAAAGTCCAGCGCATCTTATTATTCCAATCAAACTTGCATTGGATGGAACTAAAACCATTGACAACACCAAGCTAATCACCATTATCGACTTCATTATTTTTGCCATTTTTTTATTGCAATCCGCCCAAATTTCCTCCTCTTTTTTTTACCGTTGATTTTGGTAGTGCAATTGTAACTTGCTTGTAAAGGAAAGTATATATTTGTAAAGACTTGAAATTTTAAAATATTATTTTATAAATTAAGAATTAATTTCGATTCAATATTGATTTAATTGGGATTTGTATTATAAGATTTCTGAAAATTTTGAAAATTCCTTCCTCGAGCAGAATAATTTTATTTTAATTCTTTTGGAGCAGATTCCGGTATAAATTTGAATTAGATCTAAAAATGGATTTTATTTTCGATTTCTTATACCGAGATTGAAGATATTGTTCGAATTTCATTAGTATTGTTATTATTCGGATTTGAACTTTTGGGTTTAATTTTAATTGAGTCAGGATAAAGCAGAATAAGCGGGTTTCAGGGTTTAAATTCCGGTATTAGAAATTCCATTCGAGACCACTTGGGTAGCTGTCTTCTTCCCCTCTTTTGTATTCTTCCTTCTTTCCACTTCCCATTTCAGGGACCAGCTACTCTACTCCATTTTTGGTTTAACAACCCATCTCCTATCCTCCTCCCCCACTCACCTGCTTCCATATTTTGGCAAAAGCCAAACACATCCCTGCCAAACACACTTCCCACGCCAACCTGCAGCAACATCTCTTATCTACTTTGGTTTTCAAAATCCCAAAACCCACAACACAAACCCTTGTTCGCACACCCTCACTCTCTCTTTTTGAATCCAGACTCACCCACGCCTCCAACCCCAATTGCTTCCCTTCTTCCCTCTCTCTGCTTTAATTTCCATTCAAACAACATCCTTTGATATTTCTTTTGATTCAAACAAAATCACAAACCCAAAAGCCCCGTTTGAACGAATCTGAGCACCTCCGAGCTGGGACGCCTCCTCCGACGTTCGACGAAGCAAGACCGAGCAGCCCAGGAGCTTTTCCGAGCCGCCGTGTCCCAAGTTTCCCCTGTTCTGGTTCATAAACAACGGTTAGCCTTCCCTTTTCTTTCTTGTGGTCTAAAATGATTTAAAGGTCCTCTTTTATAACCCCTCCTTTCGTCCTAGGCTAATCCCGCCTTGATTCCGCCTCCAACAAGCTCGGACGCACCTACGGCGAGCCCTCGCACTCGGATCCGCTCGGTGAGCACCGCTAACCTCCCCTCAACTCCCTCCTTTTGATTTCAGCATTCTTTCACCCCTTTTTGTGATCTAAAATGATCGAAGAGCAATGAGAGAGAGAGAGAGAGAGCGGGGGAAGGGGACGATGAACAGTGTCGTGGGTTGGGTTTTTATTTCTTATGATTTTTGGGTCCGGTTCGGTGTTAATACAAAAGGAAACTGGTTCACTTAATAGGGGTTGGGTGGGGCTTTGTTTGGATCCGAATTTAGAAGGGATTCGGGTTGGGCCTTTTTTTTAGGTTTGGGTCGGTTTGGGGAATATGGGTTGTTTTACTGTATAACTTATTTACTTATTGTTATTCGTATATCAATATTATATAATTAATATTAAAATAAATGGAATATAATATATTATGTTATATTATTGTTGAGATTAAAAATATCTTAATTGGACTTGGACATGAAAATGAATTTGGGAAAATATTTTAAGGGTCGGAAATTGAATTAATCACTTGAAAAGGAGATTTTCGGAAATATTCTAACATTGTCAGAATTGTTTTGATAAAAGAATAAAATAAGTTAATTTAAAGAGTAATGGTCGTAAATGGATTTTTGGATGACTTGAGAAAATGTTTTGACTAGAGATTGATCTTTAAACTTGTATTTTGGAAATGTTCCTTAAAAGGATTTGTTGTTTTAAAACCGATATGCCTGGATTATTTTAATAATAATAATATAATTTTGGGAAATTGGTTTTAAGGATTCAAATGCTTAATGTCGGAATTTGGCTAAGTATGATTTAAAGGAATTGTTTGATCATTGTGTTGACTTATTTTGAGACTTAAGGGTTTGGGGAAACTTGGAAATTGACTGAATTATGTTGTGATATATTATGATATGGATACATGTTGAAGCATGATTTATGATAATATCTTAAATTGATTAGTATGAACCTAATGTGAATATGAGTTGATTATGAGCATGATTAAAGCATGATATGTTGAGATATGAGCATTATATGATGGTGGATGGGATATTATGAAATGATTATGAGATATGATGTTGAGACAAGATGCGAGATGATATGATTGAATGAATAAGGTGATATGATAAGATATGAGGTGAGTTGATATGAGGGTTATGATGATAATGAGACCTATGAAATATATGAAGTTATGTATGATAGTTAGGGATGCCTTATGTGACTTAGACGTAGACTTATGCACATCTTATATTATCTGCTAGGTGATTTGTGACATGATTGGATTGTTTGTTATTGCTGATTATTTCTTGGATTCCGCGCTTGTCCAAGTAAGTTCCTTTATGGGCTTACTCAGATTCGAAAGACAAATCTCCTGCTTGTGATCATATGATATACTAGGTGCTTCATATGCATTTAAAAACATACCATGTAGTATCATGCTAGGATTGCACTTGTGAATAAGCATTCGATTACTCTGTGTGTTTGAGAACCAGTCGGCCATTATCTATGAGTCCTAGAGTTTTTACTAGGGTCATAGGGTAGCCCAGCCTCATCGGGTTTGCCCTGAGTCAGTATTGTCGATATATGAGCATGATGATGAGATAGCCCAGCACCATCGGGCATGAGCATGATATGATGATATGATTTTATATGATATGAGCATGATACACGATATGATGATGAGATATGATATGCTATAGCATCGAATTGGACAGTAGGAATGGCAATTTCACCAGCACTTGACGGATATCCGTCTCACCCAACCCGGAAAAAGTGGGTGAAAATCCAAAATAAAGCGGATATTGAATGGGTGATGGGTCAACGTGTAACGGCCCGGATATAAATATCCGAGTTACGTTTTGAAGGTTGGATACCTTCATTTGGATCTTGCAATTCAGGTACGGGTCGAGGTTTCAAACCCCAAAAGATCAGTGTTTTAAAGTGGGGATTTCAAACCCCAAAACAATCGGAGGGCCATTGGGTACCCTTAACCTGTCCTAAGGCTAAGTTGCGGAAATTCATTTCAGAGAAATAGTGAAAGCGGAAGTAAAGTACAACTTGCCACGGCGGGGCCGAGTCAAAACCAAATCGGTAAAACATATAATCAGAAATCCTTTAGCCCAATTAGCGAAATTAGACAGGTTCTTCGCAATCGCCCAGGGGGATTCCCACACCATAAAAACATAGAACAAGCATACCTAAAAACAATTAATGCGAGCGGGATTAGATCGAGTCCTCCCCAACGCACTCTGTCCCACAAGCAAACATACACATACACTATACCTATAATAAAGATGCTCTAATGCAGTACGGAAATTTAAATCACACTAGCATGCTCCTAGTTGAAATAATATGCAGAAAAACTGTAAAGGTGCCCAAAGAATGCCAAGTGGCATATCCCTCTCCTACTTCGCCCCCTTTTTCATGAGCGGACCTGGCCAGTACGGTACCCATATCATCATACAAGTGTGCACATCATCATCATATCATCATCATATCATTCTCATCATCATATCATAACATCATCATATCATGCTCATGCCCGGTGGTGGTGGGCTATCTCATCATTATGCTCATATATCGACGCTACTGACTCAGGGAAAACTCGATGAGGTTGGGCTACCCTATGACCCTAGCAAAGACTCTAGGACTCACAGATAACAGTCGTTCTATTCTCAAACACACAGAGTAACCGAATGCTCAATCACAAGTGCAATCCTAGCATGATACTACATGGCAGGCTTATAAATGCATATGAAGCACCTAGTATATCATATGATCACAAGCAGGATATTTCTCTTTTCAATCTGAGTAAGCCCATAAAAGAATTTACCTGAATAAGCCGAACAGTAGAGAAATAAGGCAGAAGCAGAATCCAAGCAATGTCAACAATCACCTAACAAACATTCAAATATGCATAAGTCTATCTAAGTCACACAAGGCGCCCCTAACTTGTAAAGACCCAAAATTTTAAATATATTATTTTATGAATTATGATTTAATTTTAATATTAAATTTCAGAGATACCAAAAATTTTGAAAATCTTCGTCCTCGATCAAATGATTCTTTTTTATTTAAAGCAATTCCGGCATATATTTGAATTCGAAAAAAATAATAATAAATAGTGGAACCATTTTGTAATTTCCTAGAAGTTAACTCTAGACTCCACGTATAAATACTCTCTTATTTGTTTAATTGAGATAAGTCGCCCCCTCACTGCTGCTTCATTTCTCCGCTCCTCCTCACCTCTTCAACCTCCTGCCTCCTTCATTTCCCCACCGCCTCGACCTCCTCAGAGCACCACCCCGCACTCTCTTGCTGGGACCTACACCGGTGAACCTAAGGACACCTGCAAGCACTCGTCGGTGTCGCCCTCACCGCTGCTCATCGCTGTTGATACTAGAGGGGGTGACACCACTACCTCATCGGAGTCGCGCATCCAATGCCAGTGACGAGCACCAAGGCTGGCAAACAACTCGACAGGGAGCTCTTCTTCTTGTTCTCTTTTACCGACGCCGACACTCTCCTCTCTCGTCCCTCTCGCTTACCCCAGTCGACAAAAGCTAACGCCGGAGCCGAGGTCGAGTCCTTGGGTGACGAATGCTAGCACGCTAGACCGTGAGCGCTCTTCCCTCTCCCGGGTTCCCCTTTTTCCACCCTCTTTCTGTCTCAAACGAGGAGCTGAGCAAGGAGACCTTTAAGCTCGGCCGCCAGCATCAAACCTAGTAATGTCGGAGGACCCGTGCCGCCCCGAACACCGACGCCGAGCTCAATCTCCTTTGACCACCTCCTTCCGTTCGACGACCTTCTCCCTTGAGCGGGAAGACCCAACACCAACGAGCCTTGAACCGGACTAAATTGTGATCCAAACCCTCGACCTCTGCGGGATCTGGGTATTTCTCTTTGGGTCCCTCTTGGCTTGATTTGTGATTCTAAAATAACCTGTTGGACAAGTTGGCTTTAATCACTACTACAATTCCGATCAGAGGCAACGGTTCAGAGCAGCGGTTGACTAAGGAGGCGGTTCACTGCAGCGGTTTAGGGGGATTTTGTGAATTTAGAATTGGTTTAGTCTATGGAGGCAGTTTAGGCAGCGGTTTTTAAAACAGGGGTCTATGGAGGCGGTCTAGTGTTGTTTTGGAAGCGGTTTAGTTAAGCGATAAAACCTATAGCATCGGTTCACCAAAACCCATGTAAAGTCATGTATCTGAGGCAGCGGTTCATGGGTTTGGTGGGTTCACTAATTTCGGCCCACCCTAATTTTGGCCAAAAAATTAAAATGCCCGCGGAAAAAATGAAAAGCGGGTTAGGTGATTTGGGGTTTTGGGGATTTGGGGGTTTCGATCATTTGGGAAAAACAAACGAAGATTAGGGCGACTCGAATGATTAGGGGTTAGCTGATTTGGGGTTTTGAGGGATGACCGATTCGAACGATTAGGGGCATCAGGTCTCAACTTGGGGAAGGATTTAGGGAAATTTGGGGTTTTAAAGGATGATCGAGAAGAGCAATTTCTGTAATTTTGCATGGTAATCGATTTGGGCAAAGCAAGTTGAAGTAAATCGAATTGGGTGAAGGATTAGGGTGAAGCAATTTCAAGTGATTCCAAGTTGAAGCAATTTCAAGCAATTTCAGGTGATCGAAAGCTTGTTCTCTTATTTTCTTATGTGATGAACTGGAGATTTTTACATTTTCTGTAAGTTTGCTTTCTGTTTTGGTTTTCTGGTGGCTTTTTGTTTTGCTTTTCCTTTTTTAATGGTGCGTTCTGTTTTGCTTTTCTGGTGGAGGTGATCATCTGTTAACCTAGGTTTTGACTTGTTAATCGTTAAGGTTAAAAACCTTACAGTCAGATTGAATTTGGTAGCCTAGGTTTTGTGCTTCTTGAATTGTGTCCCATATCTGAAGGGATCCTGGTTTTATTTTTCAGAGAGTATATGTGTGTTGGTTTTGTTGTGTCTTGAATGGTGTCCCATCTCTCAAAGCTTGTTTCTATATTTTGTTAGATATGGTGGAATTTGACTTGTTGCAATATATGTGAGTCAGTACCTGCATGTTCATAGTAGTTTAAATATGAGAGTGTTTGATTCGGAAATGTTATTCTGAAGAATTACTTGCTCAATATTCAACTTCTCGGGGTGATGATGTAACCTTCCTAAATATGTACAAGGGATATCTATCTCTAAACCTTGCATTTCCCCCTCTCTTTGTTTTACAGCAGAAGGTTATTGAGGTTAGGGAACACCAAAAGAGAGTTGCCCAGCGCGTTGGTGTAACTTTGAAATCTTGTGAAAGGGCATGCAGGTACTTGTTCTTTTGTTTTCTACATCTGATATTGTTAAATTTTTGTAAAAGGACAGGCTGGAATGTTAACTGAAAGGGTTATTGTGATATGGGTATCTGTTAGGAATAGAAGTTAAGTTTCAAGTGGCAGAAGGTTATAACTTAATAAACGTAGGGTGACTAGATGGTATGAAATTTGAATTAACAAAAATTCATATTTAAATGTGATGTCTTCTGGAGGAAGCTTCAATTCATATATATATATATGCCTACAAAATAAAACAATAAGAACAAAAAAAAAAGAAGATGAAGTACTAAAAGTCTGAAATGGGGAATTCCTGGTAAATCCATATGATTACAAGTAACATGCATGAAATATGTCCCCTAAAATTGGCTTCTTTTTTATATTTTGTTTATATTTTTTTATTTGTGCTAATTATTTAAATAAGTATTTTGTAGTTGTATGTTAAGCTACTAGGTAGCCACTAAGCTAGAGCAGTAATTTTATCAATCTATTATGAGATGAAATGGAAAAAGATGTAATGTCATAAACTGTTAAAACCCTTGAATATATGCTTTCAAGTGTTTGGCTAAAGTAGAAGTTCTTTTATTTCATCATTTATTTTATTTATTGTTGCTTAGTTGCTATATTTTTACTTGTCATAATTTCTGCATATAAAGTAAAAGTTCTTTTATTTCATCATATGTTATTGGTGTTGCTTAGTTGCTACATTTTTATTTGTCATAATTTCTGCATTTATTGGCTTTCATTCAAATTATTCGTTTGGTAGCCTGGTTTTGCTTATTTGTTGATTGATTGAAACTCTAGAGAATATCTATAATCGGTCAATTAGTAATTTTCTGGGTTTATGTTTTGCATTGACTCATATTGTTCAGTAAATTTTCCTCCTATAAGTGATTATGAAAAATAACTAATTTAGACTTGAAATACCAATTGTAGTCTGCAACTTCAGGAAAAAAAAAACCCTAGTAGTAGCCAGTATTTCCCTCTTCTGTTCACTGCTAGCTGTAATGCAACCTTTAAAAAAGCTAACTAAGATAATTGGTGAAACAATAATCTAAGAACTCATATGATATAGTTCTTGCTATACTGAATGTATGTTAAAAATACAATTTATTAGGCATGGACAGAACTAGCATGAAGTGGTGGATGCATCCAAGATGGAGTAAGGAATACTTAAAAGGAGTGGATGAGTATATAGAAAAGGCATTTGCAAATGAAGCAAGAGGATGCGAAATTCGTTGCCCTTGCAAAGTTTGTTATCGTCGTAATTGGTTAGAAGGACAAACTGTCAAGGATCACATGATTGTGAAGGGTTTCCATAGGCTACCAGAGGAAGTGGGACAACCGCAACGTAATGATGGTAATGAGGTCAACGATGGGGCAAATGAGTTTCGAGATAACATGGATGATCTATTGCATGACACATTCAGTAATGGTCCAAATGAAGAGGCAAACAGTTTTTACATGTTAGTGGAAGAGGCCCAAGAAGAATGGTATCCTAGTTGCAAGAGTTTTTCGAAGCTTTCCTTTCTCATTCGCTTATTCGTTCATAAGCGAGACCATAAACTGAGCAATGGTGCCTTCACTGATCTGCTGAAATTTATAAAAACCATGCAACCGGATGCAAAGTTGCCTAGTTCTTATAATGAAGCGAAGAAGGTCCTAAAGATGTTGGGTCTTGAGTACACTAGGATTGATGCATGTGTTAACGATTGTATCTTGTATTGGGAAGATAATGCTGAAGCAACAAGTTGTCCTATATGCAAGACTTCTCGGTAGAAATTAGTTGAAAAAGATGGTGAAACTGGCAAGGCTTCACAAATACCAGCAAAAGTACTTAGATACTTTCCGGTTAAGAAGAGGTTGCAAAGATTATTCATTTGCCGAAAGATTGCACAGAACATGACATGGCATGTAGATGGACGTCCGAAGGATAGGCGTTTGAGACATCCAGCAGACAGTGAATCTTGGAAGAACTTTGATCTACTGTATCCATCATTCAGTGATGATTCGCGCAATGTGAGATTAGGTTTAGCTAGTGATGGATTTAGCCCATTTAACTCAATGAGTATTGTCCATAGTACATGGCCTGTTATACTAACCACTTACAACATACCCCCTTGGATGTCAATGAAGTCAGAATTTTTAATGATTGCCCTAATAATCCCAGGTCCTTCTTCACCGGGAAATGATATTGATGTGTATTTGCAGCCTCTGATCAAGGACTTGACAGAGTTGTTTATGGATGGCATAGAAACATATGACGCATCAAGAAACGAAATGTTCAATATGCGAGCAGCCTTGATGACTACCATAAGTGATTTTCCTGGCTTTGCTATGCTATATGGATGGAGCACGAAAGGGAAATTGGCATGTCCTTCTTGTCATTATGAGACTCGGTCGCACTATTTAACACATAGTAAAAAGATGTGTTGCATAGGTCATCGTAGGTTTTTGGGAAGGAACCACCCATATCGGCGTGATAGAAGGCATTTTAACAAAAAGATTGATGATGAAATAGCTTCGGTGCACTTGTCTGGAAGTGAGAATTTAGAGTTGTTGGCTGGATTTAAAAATGATTTTGGAAAAAACAAACCACAAGAGCCGAAGAGGAATAGGAAGAGTAAGAAGAAGAAGTGTGTCTGCCCTTCGAAGAAAAAGTCAATCTTTTTTAATTTGCCTTATTGGAATCATATTGACATCCAACATTGTCTTGATGTGATGCATATAGAAAAGAACATATGTGATAATATTATTGGGTCATTGTTAGATATTCCTGGAAAAACTAAGGATCATGTGAAAGCTCGAATGGATCTGTTGGAACTTGATATGATGGAGGAGCTTCAGCCTAAGTTTGTTGATGATGGTGAGAAGCTTGAAATTGCAAAGTCCCGTTATTGGATGACAGTGGAGGAGAAGCGCAGATTTTGTAGTGTGATCAAGAATGTCAAGTTACCACAAGTTTGTGATTCTGCCATTGGTCGATGTGTTCAGGTTCAACAGAGGAGAATTATAGGTTATAAGAGTCACGATGCTCACTTCTTCATGCACTATTTACTTCCCACTGTTGTGAAGACATGTCTTCCCGAGGATGTTGCAAGGCCTTTCATCAGATTGAGTGCTTTTTTAAAGGCCATATGCAATGACCCTGCAGATTTAGATTATTTACAATCTGAGATTTCTGAGATTCTTTGTCAATTAGAAATGATTTTTCCCGGGGCATTTTTTGACATTATGGTTCATTTACCAATCCACTTAGTTGAGGAAATCAGACTTGGGGGCCCTGTCTGTCACAGATGGATGTATCCAATTGAACGGGATCTTCGAAAATTGAAATCTTACGTTCAAAATAAAAGTCGGCCAGAAGGATCAATGGCAGAATCTTACTTAGTTGATGAATGCACTGCCTTTTGTACTAGATATCTACATCGGGGATCCACCATTATGGATGACCAGATTGGGAAATCATGTTTTCCTCAAATGGGTCATCCTATAATGGGGAAGGGAAGAAGAAGGAAAACAACAAACCTTGAGTGTCGTAGGATTTATGACATAAAATGGGCTCAAGCACATCGCTACTTCCTCTTCAATTGTCATGAAGAAGAAGTTGAAAGATATATTAGGTAATATAATAAACCTAATTTCTATAGTTTAAACTATTTTTGACCCTTCGATGGATTGAAGAATATGTGCATTTCATTTATTTTTGTTGTAGGGAGCATGAGATACTTGCCATAAGCAAAAAGAAAAGAAAGTGGGACACTGCACAAACCCATTGTAAGGATTTCATTGACTGGTTTAGAGGGAAAGTTGAGATCGAGGTTGGTCAAGGGTTTGACATTCCAAATTGGGTACAGTGGTTATCTGTTGGACCTTCTTTATTTGTTAAAATATATAGCGGATACTCTGTCAATGGATACAAGTTTCATACCATGAAGCGCGACAGGAAATGCGTAACTGAAAACAGTGGAGTCTCTTTAACTGCATTGACTCCAAGCTATGCTAGTACCAAGGATCAACATCCTATAATGGGAGATGTGGCTTACTACGGGGCAATTAAAGAAATCATTGAGATCTTCTACGAAGACCATTTTAGCATTGTTTTGTTTGGGTGTGTCTGGTTTCAATATGAAGAAGACACTCATGGACTTCCTCGGGTTAATCGAAAGAAGCGCATTTATGAAGATGAGTCATTCATATTGGCGTCTCAAGCACACCAAGTCTTTTACGTTGAAGACCCATCATCAAATGGTTGGAGCTATGTTGTCGAGGATCTTCCTAGAGATTTGTCAACTGTTACTGAAGAGGGTGACGAATCTGTGGACATATACTTCAAGGATTGCCCTCGTGTAAAGAGATTTGATTCTAGTGATGATGGGGTTAAAATTAGCATTACAAGAGCGGATGTAAATGCAACAATAGTTGACTTATCAGGAAATGTTTTAGAAGATAGTTAGGTGTCAAACAATATAATGTTGTCTTTTAGCTTAATGCTTTATAATGTTTCGTATATGGAATAATGTCGTTTCTTACTTATTTGAGATCATGTTTGTTCAATAATGTTTCTTATACATGTTGTTTCTTCAATAATGTTTCTGTTAGCTATGTCTAATGGTTGAGTATATGTGTTCCCCAGGTCTGACTTGAACACTTTCAAATAAGGGACGAATATTACTGCAACCAAGAGATAATTACTTATTCTTGTTGATAGACTTGTTACCATTGTCTTTCTATTTTCATTTTCAGTTTATGTCTTTTTGTCATGTGTGTCTAATGCTTTCATGTGTTTTCATCTTCATGCGCTTTCATTTAGATTATCATTGTTAACATTGTCTTGAACACCTTGATGTGTTTTCATTTAGATTATCATTTTTCATGTGTGTCTAGTGCCAAAACCTTAAGTACGAATGAGGTTAAAGCATATCTACATGTCAAGTTAACTATAAGTGCCAAAACCATAAGCACCAGAAAAATAACCACCAAAACCATAGTGTCAAACCATCAAGTAAAAAGGAGGAAATCTTTAACAAAAACCATGATAGATAAAGCTTAACAAACATCACAAACGTAAGTACCAGAAAAGGATCATAACAAACATCACAAATGAAGAAACATAACAAACATCACACATGAAGAAACATAACAAACATCACGAACATACATAATGACCATCACCACTAAGAAGAAGTTTAGCGCAACATGTAGCGAAATTGTGGCTGGGTAGACCAGTTGCCCTCAACCCAATCAAAATGAGGGTGCATTTCCCGGGCAGGAAAGTCAGTAGTATCCCCAGTAAGGGGGAAGTTCACACTAAAAAGTTGGGCTTCATAGTTGAACGCTACAATCCGACCTGACCAAAACCCATCATTGGCTTGACAATCCACAAGGTCATCCAGCTGGAAGTTGTCATACTCCCTATGAGGTGGAAGGAGACGAAGTCGGCCCACCTGTACTATTTCCCTTAGATGACGTCTTCTTCGGGAGTCTTGGAGCGTGCGGTATTGAACCTCATAGTGCGCGGGATCGACTAGGTGGATGACAACAACCTCGTAGAATGAGCCCAAGAGACCATTCTCACCACCAATGACCTCCACATCATCCCATGCACTGTAAGGGGTAACGGTTCGTATATTCGCTGAAAACATGCCAAAATAATCACACATTACAGAAAATTTAACCAAATCAGTGAGTATGGTAATACCAAATCAGTGAGTATGATAATCACACATTACAGAAAATAATCACACCTTTACTGTCAATGGGTTCATCATTGTCGGAGCTGTCTGAGGAGATGATGATCGGGTAATGGCTGCTAGAGGAGGCCATTTCAGAAGGAGACAAGTTTGGTGGAGTTGTGTGAGAAGATGTGCTTGGTCAATTAAATTCAGAGGGATAGGTGGTGTGATGGTAAGGGCGGGTGTTTCCTTTTTATATTGATGGATAGAGTTAGGGCAGGTGAAACCTACAAGCATTAACCACATTAAGTAACTTGGGAAGGGTAAGTTTGACTACATTTTTGTCCACCTGAACACCTACAAGCATTCACTACTTTTTCCCCTTTATAAACAGTTACCACCTTACCAAATGAAACACCTTTTCCAGCCCTTGCCTTCCTAAAACAGTGAGCACATTTTTCACTGACAGTTACACCTTTTCCAGCTCTTACCACATTTTTTTATAATAAATTTCTGAAAACAGTTACCCCTTTTATAGATCTTGTCTTTTATAATAAATTTCTAAAAACAGTGAGCACCTTTTTTGCTAAACTAACTGTCATATACAGTGGGCACATTTTTTTTCTAAAGTTACTGTCATAAGCTTACTGTCATAAACAGTGAGCACATTTTTTTCTAAACTTATGTGTTGTTGCTTGATAATAATAATAATGCACTCTCTAGTTGATAATAATAATAATGCACTGAGTTATAATAATAATAATAATAATAATAATAATAATAATAATAATAATAATAATAATAATAATAATAATAATAATGCACTCTCTGCTCATAAATAATATGAGATCACTTTGGTTGTGATACAAGAAAAATGGCGAAGAAATTAAAGACACCAGTCAAACAACAGAAGGGAATATTGACACCATACGAATTGAACAAGTTGAAAAGACTGGAGTCAAATGCTGCAGAAATGAGGGCTAAAGGTTTCAGCAACAACTTCCTCAACAAGGTACTGGAAAAGTATGCAAAAGGCCAAGAGAAACAATGTGGGAAGCCACAACTTCCTCCACCAGATAATGAAGAATCTGTGAGATGCCAATAGAAGCAATGTGGGAAGCCCGATCAACCAAAAGGTTCATCCAGCACTCAACCTTCTCAGGACCCCCATCAGACTCAGAGAAGCTTGGCTATGCAAAAAGAGAGGACCAATTTCTATGCTCCATGATCAATGGCAAAAAATGCAAAGTTGATGAAGCTACAATCTGTGAGAGGCCAGAAAAGCAATGTGATCCAACCACCAAATACAGATGAGGCCGAGTCTTCTGAAGATGTTCCAGGGACTACTGCTAGATATGAGAAAATGAGAAAAAAATCAACTCTTGAAAGGAAGTTCCCAAAATGACATCAATGATATGCAGCAAGAGAGTCACCATAGAGAAGATATTCTTGAAGGTGCATAAAATAACCAAACTGAAGATGGTGTCGATGAAAATAACCACAATGGAGACTCATCTGACCTTGTTCTAGCGACTGAAAATGGAAATGCAACAAATACGTCCAATTGAATACCAACTGTTTCTTTTATTTAATATTTCATAATTCTGTTATATGTATTAACCATTTTGGCAATCAGTCTCTGAAGCTAAGAAACATCGTGGGTAAACCATTTTGTCAAAGGTTCATTCCCGAACCATGGACACTCGTGATGCAATCATTTTGAATGACAAGAAATAACCAGTTGGGCCTACAAAGCACATTGTGAGCACTTTCAATCATTTCCTAGGAACATTAGCTCGAGACTCCAACTTTGCACCTTTGAATTACAAAGATTGGAGAGTCGTGCCTACAAAGAAAAGATTTGGGAGTATGTTCAGGTAATGTGCTTGGATTTCTGTTCAGGTTATGTATTTGCTTGTAGTTACTCCTGCGCAAATACTAACTTTAGTGATATTGGTAATGTAGAAAAAATTCATTGTACCAAACGAAGGAAAATCATGGGTGTTGGGGAGTGTTGGTTCAAAATGGCGAGCTTACAAAGGAAAAGTGAAGGACAAACATTACTCCCCATATACTACAATTGCAGAGATGGTGGCCAACCGGCCCAATGCGATACTAAAAGAGGAATTCATATACCTAATGAAGTATTTCACATCAGACAAAGCTAAGGTATGCATTGAAGCTCGTATTTTAATGTCCCGGAATTGTCTGTGTCAAACTAGATGAACACATGTGATTTCACATGTGAATAATTAGGAAATCAGTAAGAAAAACAAAGATAATAGAGCAAGGCAAGGTGATATGCATACTATGGGCCCAGTATCATACACTCTCAAGCGTCATTTGATGGTAAACACATGTCAATATATATTATTCCATCCCTTCTCAAATCTGAAAGATTTTTATTCAGATTCACCTTATGTTAATTCATGTAGCAACAAAATGACCCACAAAAGCAACGCCCATCAGAAGTGGATGTATACACTGAGTCTAGGAAGCGAGTGGCAGGACGTACATATCTCACACAAAATGATGAGACACTTTCAAACATTGTGAGACCATTACCACTACTGATCCATATGTTACTGAATTTCTGATGGTACATCACATAGAATATTTTGTTTTTTGTGTTTGTCTTTTAAAGGAGAAGATGAAATCCACAAACTCAGTGGGTGAGGGGAGCAACAAAACTGATCCATATTTTGATGTGATCACCAATAAAGAGCATAATGGGTGCTTGCGTATGCATGGACTAGGTGTGACAAAGTCAAGTTTCAAATGTAAGGATGTAAAGACCCCATTTGTACTCCCCGACGTGTTCTTGGAGGGCATTGCAGAACACTTTAACAAAAAGATGGAGGACAGCTTGATGACGGTTTTTTCCAAGTTACGAGATGCTAATCTCGGAGTTAATATTGTCATTCCCAACTTTTCTACGAACAACGAAGATGGATCAACTTCACACGAATCATCAGACAACCAAGAAGTTGGATCTACTTCCCAGGGCGATGATGTTATGTGAGTTAGACTACTTCCTCCTCACATTATTCATCAGTTTTCTGGCAGCCTTATGAGTACTTAGCTTTTGATCTGATATGTGAGTTAGACAAATTCTTTTTAACATTTTCTGGCTGATATATGTCTATACATATATAATTCTTTATATATAATCGTCACTTTTCTATAAATCGTAATTTATTTTCACATTTTCTATTTATGACAATATTTGTAGGTCTGGCCAAGGGGTTGACGACTAGTGGATAGTACCTTTGGTTGTTGATTGCCTTATCCAGCGGATTTTGACCAGGTAATAATCTTAACTTACACTATTTGCTATCTGCCATTATCTGTTCTGTAGCACTGGCATGATGTGGTTCTGCCTTCTCCCTTGGTCTGTGTTGTGCTCTCTCCTTAGCATGTTGAGCTCTCCCTTGGTCTGTGTTCTGTAAATGTGGTTCTGCCTTCTCCCATGGTCTGTGTTGTGCTCTCTCCTTAGCATTTTGATCTCTCTCCTCAATCTCTAACCTCCGGGTTATGAACCCAATAACCCCCTCTTTTTCTTGGGAGGCCTTCTCACGCCTCCTCCAATCCCTGCCCAAAATAAATAGAAAAGGTCAATTACAAACAATAATTCATAACTTAAGCATACATACATACATACATACATACATATATGGTCAGCTTCTAAAATATGGAAAAACAGTAGAAGGGGACTTTCTTATAAGTAGCGAGAAATCAAACAACACAATAATGGGCAGCTTATAACAAATTTTCAGTTATGATTTATGAAGACATGTCTCAAATGCCATTTCTTCATTGTTTTTGCACTTTTTTTCACCAACTGTTTTTTTTTTTGCCCTTTTTTGTAGATCTAGCTCTCGACATTTTGCTCATCAACATACGTACAATGTCCATATTGCACATGTTGGTACACTTTTGCTCGGTTTCCACTTCTCTCTAGATTACATATATACCATATTGCACATATTGGTATACTTTTGCTAGGATTCCACTTTTTGTCTATGTTGATTAACCACATTGCACATGTTGCTCACTGTGTTGGGTTGAGCCTTTTGTTTATATGCTTTACCCAACACTTAGCAAACTACACTTTTGTAATTAAACTTTGCTATTCACTATTATAATGCAATGAAATTTCAAAATTTTGAATTTATATTCTTCATTTTGTATTTCATTTTACTTTTATGATTTAAATATATATAAATATATCAATTTCTATTATACAGGTTTATATATATATAATATGTATTTTGAATAAACCGAGCTGGGAATTTATATTAAAAGCGCTGCCACAGATTAAAAACCGCTTCTAAAGGATCATTAAAACAATTAGCACCTCCCACTAAACCGCTGCTAATATGCCATTAACCCGCTGCCCATATCACCCTAACCGCCACCATAGATGCCATAAAGCGCTTCCACACATAACCCAACCGCTCCCATAGAGAAACACACCCGCTTCCATAGGATGATAATCCAATACCCTTTACTATAGAAACCGCTGCCAAATTATAAGTAGACCGCCACCCCAACCTCACCAACCGCTTCTACAAAAGTTCAAACCCGCTTCCAAACAACCAAAAACCGCCACCATAGACACCTCAACCCGCTTCTATAGGATTCCCAAATGACTATCTCATCCTACACAACCGCTGCCAAAGACTACACAAACCGCTACCTAACCTACCAGAACCGCTACCACATAATCAAAAAACCGCTCCCATAGCCAATCAACCGCTGCCTTATGTGTCAATGATCGCCTCTATAAGTTTTAATAAACCGCTGCCTAAGAGTTTTATATCCGCTTCCATAGTTTCCACTCAAAAATGTCCTCATAGACTTTGTGGCAGCGGCTTAAGGTACCTTTGGTAGCGGTCTATCTGTCTTACAAGAGCCGCAGCCATAGGTTTCTGAAACCAGTGCCATAGGTCTATGGAAACGGGAGCAAATGGTGCGGTCGTTAAACCGCCGCTAAAGGCCCTAGGCAGCGGTTATAGGGCTTTAGGCAGCGGTTTTTTACCGCCACCAAATGTCGAAAATGTAGTAGTGAATTAAGATGATTTCAGATGGATTGATGGGCTATGTTTGGCTTCCTTGTTGTTACTGCTTGCGTTGGTTTGGTCTGATTTAATTACTCACTCAATTTGCTATTAATATCATAGTAGTTAGTTTGGCCTGTTTTATTGGAATTTTTTTTCAAAATATTCATTAAAAAATAAAAATTTACGGATAAATTCACACATTAAAACTATTTACACAAATATTCAAAATTTGCAGATACGTCAGAAAAATGCGGTCTGAGACCGCGTTTTATATGTTAATTGGGTATTTATTCTCGGAGCTGGGGTAAAAGTTAAATTTCTTATAAAAACGCGGTTTAAAACCGCATTTCTTTCATTTTTATTTCTTAATTAAAAAAACAAAAAAAATACATTTAAATGTAAAACACGGCCTGAGGCCACGTTTTACTTAAAAAAAAGGAAAGAAGAACAAGAAGATGATGAAGCCGGCTCTCTTCTTCCTCACCAAAAAAATGAACTGGGGTAGTCTTGATTCGGGTACCGCAATGGAAGTATAAAGTGTACGCAAATCGACAAGGCTTTTGGAGTAAAGCTCGCAGTCTTAAGCTCGATTCGCCTTGGCCTAGTGATGATTGGATTAAGCTCGACGGATCTTGGGATTTCAATGGCCACGATTCACCTTGTTTCGTGAATTGAACTATTCATTGGGCGCTATCACTACAGTACACCCGTTATGGCGGGCTTGCCGAAGAGGAAAAGTTGAAGGCGGAAGCTTGAAGGCTGGAGCGGCGTCGGTGGCGGCCATGGCTGCGAGAGCGTGGAGGAGTGGTGGAGGATTTGAAGGCCGGCCGGAGAGGTTTGTCGTCGGAGCGGCGGCGGCCATGGCCTTGGAAGAGCGGCGACGGGCATGGTTTGTGTGGGAGGCTGGGAGCTTCAAAGGAAGATGTGGGCCGGCAGCCATGGTGAAGAAGATGAGAGCCGTTTCATCTTCTTCTTGTTCTTCTTTCCTTTTTCTTTTTTTTTTATATAGTAAAACGCGGCCTCAGGCCGCGTTTTACGTTTAAATATTTTTTTTAATTAAGAAATAAAAAGGAAAGAAACGCGGTTTTAAACCGCGTTTTAGAAAAAAAATGCGGTTTAAAACCGCGTTTTTATAAGAAATTTAATTTTTACCCCAGTTCCAAGAATAAATACCCAATTATCACATAAAACGCGGTCTCAGACCGCGTTTTTCTGACGTATCTGCAAATTTTGAATATTTGTGTAAATAGTTTCAATGTGTGAATTTATCCGTAAATTTTTATTTTTTAATGAATATTTCAAAAAAAATTCGTTTTATTGATCAAATCGGGGAATAAACTAAACAAGTAAGAATGGAGAATGTGGACTATAATTAATACTAAATTTAAGCTAAATTGTCCCTTATATTCTAGCATTTTAGGAAGTGATGTTGTTGATTGACTTAATATTTGGCTAAAGTTTAACCCTTAAGTTATATTGCTAAAGTGTTATTATGACCAATATTTAGTCTTATTTATAATAAGAATTTAACTTATGTTGTAAATTTTACGGTTCATAAGTTATGGCCTTAAATATGGAAGAGACAAGATTATATGATGTGGTTTAGTGAAATAGGTTGACTTATCACCTAGAGGATCGATTAGTAGAATCACTTACTTGATGCGCTGGTTAGATAAAATTGACTACGTGCTAAAAAGATATAAAAGGCTGAATTAATGTTTGGTGATATAAGGAACTTCTAGCTAGGTTATAAGATTTGTTGTGAGTTAAAATTACTTTAACTTGAATGTAATTAAATCTGATTTTAAGTTATTTTGAGGTATAAACCGACCTAGAATAAGGACTACCTGAAGTATGAATTAATAGCTTGTCTTGATAAGTAAATTGGAGTACTAGATCAAAAGATGTGTAGTTATGCTTTGTGATCTTGTTGAGTAGGTTGGTTTAGTTAAATAAAATGGATATAGTATGATCTTGTTAAATTGTGACTTGTTACTTAGAAAATCTATAAATAGGATAACCAGCTTGGTTACTCTTTGGATGACCTATTGAAGTGTATAATGGAAAATGAGATAGGATTCTTCTTATAAAGACATACTTTTAAGTGTGAGTGTTTTATTTGAATGTCATATGATTAATGTTCTTGATTAGTAAGATAAGAGTAGTTAAGATATGATCAAGTGTATAAGGTTATATATACAAGAAAAATCTCGAGAACTTGTTATGCTTGTGAGCTTGTTGTTGTGCTTTTGAGTTATGAATTTAGATAGTAAGGCTATATAAAAGATGTTCTTACAAATTATTATGTTCGTGTGCTTTAAGCTTGATTTTAGTGCTTTGATGTTGAGTAGTGCTTATATTTGAGATTATAAATGATTTCTTGAAATATCAACTTACCTTGGGTTACTCATTGGCATGAGTTATTATGCGAGTTTGATAAATAAGACTTGTGATTCTTGGCTTTGAGAATTTATGGTTTAGCTTGAGAAAATATATAAGAGGAAACCTAAGTTTGATTTGAAGTAAGGTATTTTGAGTAATGAGTTTTGACAAGGCTTTGAACTAAGCTGTATACTTGATGGGAACAAAAATGATTTAGAATGATGGACATGATGAGAATGCTAGATTACTTGAATAAAATATTGTGTGGTCCTGTGTTGACTTGGAAGTCTGATTGTGAGTTGATTAAATATGTATTGATGAGCTATTTCTTTGCTTATTACTCGCTGGTGTGATTGGATGATTCTCTGAGTGGCTTTTTTGCTGGCTAAATTGGATGGGAAGACTCCAGGTAAGTCCTCTGGGGCTTGCTCAAGTGATTGGACCTCATGTTTGATGTGTCATATAGTATGTAGGTGTTGCATATGCATAAAAGCATGCCATGTAGTATCATACTTAGGACTTGCACTTATGAATGAGCATCCCTATTCTCCATGCGTTTGAAATAGAACGATCGTTATCTGTGAGTCGATCCCAGACTCTTTGTTAGGGTCATAGGATAGCCCAGCCCCATCGGGTTTGTCTTGAGTCAGTCGTGTCATTACAAGAGATGATAGTCCAACACCATCGGGCATGAGCATTATGAGATGATATGATGATGATATGATGATGAAATAATGATGATACCATGTTTATGTGCACAAACATGAGGAAATGGGTACCGTACTGGCCAGGTCCGCTCATGAAAAAGGGGGCGGAGTAGGAGAGGGATATGCCACATGGCATTCTGTGTGGATCCAATTTATCACTTTCTGCATTATGTAAACTGTCAGCATGCTTGTGTGATTTAAATTCCAGTACTGCATTAGAGCATCCTTTATTCTAGGTATAGGCGTATTATATGGCCTCAGTGAGGACTTCCGGTCCTGCATGAGTGGCTCGATCTTGACTCGTGGTATAGTTTCAGGTACCCGCTCCCTTTTGCTTGCTGACTTGCTTCTATGGCGGGGTTTCCTCATGGGACGAGAGTGTTAAGAAGACTTCAAACCTATTACAACTTGACTTCACAAACGTTTTGGTTAAGGTTGTCATTTAGAAACATGTATTTACTTTGAATTACACTCGTTTTATTCCTTTGTGAGATTTGACTAGTTCAAATAGGACAGGTTCTGCACGGAAGCACAAAATCATGTTGAATTATCCCCATTTGTTTTGAAGGTTGAAATCTCCATTCTTTTGAGGATAATAAATAAGCAGCTCGTACTTGGATTGCAAGATCTAGCATAGGGATAATTCTTCCCTCTAAACGTAACCTGGATTTCATAATCTGGGCTGTTACATAACCATCACACATAGTTTCACATATCTCATTTCAAATTAATATTCCATCTTATATCATCATAAATCATTTCATGTTCATATCGTCTCAACATATCATATCTCAAGCAGGATTCAACAATAAATTCACCGAGTTAAATCAAGTAGATCATTTTCCCAAAGTTTTCCAACTCTTAAATCTCAAGTTAAGTCAACTCATTTTCAAAACAATTTCTCAAATCATATTGGTCCAAATCCATTTATAAAACATATTTATAAATCAAAGCCCATAATTCATTTCAAAATCCCTAACATCCAATGTTATTAAAATCGAGATTTTTAATCGGATCGGTAAAGAGGTGTAAGGATCGGATCGTAGAATCGAATCGTAGGATCATAAGATTCCACCGCATAGATAAATTTTTTTTAAATGAAGTTAATATGTTTAATATTAGATAAATATTATGTTAAATCATAAAAAAATACACATAAAGATTGTAAAATTTTAAAAATAAAATAAATATAATATATATTAACTAAATATATTATAAATTTCTTAGATTTAAAGTGTACATATTAGAAATTTCTTATAAAGGATATTTTATAGGATCGTTAGACTCGCAAAAAAAAGATCGGGATGGTTTTTCCATTTTTGGATCGTAGGATCTTTGGAATCGTAGGATCGAATCGAGATTTTAACAACATTGCTAACATCACATATTAAAACATCCCAAAATACATATTCCAAGTAATATCACCTTTAAAACAATTTTATAATATAAAAAAATTTTCTGAAAATAATAATACCTCCAAACAAAGTATTATAATAATACTAGTAATAATACCTAACAATAATTTCATACAAATCATCAAACCATTCAATAAGTTAAATCAAGTAAGTCATCTCGATAGTCAAACAATTCTTTCAAAAATCATATTTAGTCAATTCCATTTATAAACATTAACCCTTGAGTAATTTATCAAATCATACCATTCAAAATAATTCCGGCACAATTTACTTTATTTTAAAATCATTTATAATATAGATAATATTTTCAGAAAATATATTTATCACCCAAATCTCAAAATAATAACATAATATAATAATAGTTTAGAATTATGTTTAATAATAATTATTATTAAATAAATAAACACACAACAGGATATATAATGGTTGTAAACTAATAACTAAATGAGACTTAAAACAACCCAATCCAGCAGCCCAACCCAAATCTCCTTACCCGACAGCTCAACTCACAACCCGGACCCATACCCACATCCCCTGATTAATGAACCGGGATAATGACTGAACCGGCCACAAAATAAAAGGAAAAGAAGAACCCGGCCCGGATGGACTCGTCTTCCCCAATCGAACAGAGCACTTGTACAAAGATGGTAAATGGAAGAGAAAGAAGAAGAAAGGGCCTACCGCGGCCCGGATGGACTCGTCTTCCCCAATCGAACAGAGCACTTGTACAAAGATGGTAAATGGAAGAGAAAGAAGAAGAAAGGGCCTACCGGCGGCCTCATTTCCGTCCCAACTTCTACCAACCTGATCGACTAAGCATTCCAACCACAACCCAAGCAAAGAGTGCAAAGCGCGATTGAAGGAGAGGGAGGACTAGAGAGGTTACCAAGATCTCGCGATTCCGACTCCGAGGGGCTCCAAAGGCGGCTTCGACTGCGATTGATGGGGAAGATGCTTCGGTTGAGACCTATGAGAAGTAAGGGATGAGAAAAGGAGGATTTTTTTATGAGATTTGAACCGAAATTGAATGAAAATTGCAACCGACCTTGGGAATGGAAGAACAGGAGAAGAATGGAGGGGTTTGAGCTCGGCGGCGGCTCGGCCTTGCTTCGTCGGAGATCCTGGCTCCGATGAGGCTCCTAGCTACTGCTGCTTCTTAACTGAGGAGGGGAGGATGCTGGCTCCAGTTACTGAGGAGGTGGCTTTGCCTTCTTCTTCACACGGCCAAGGCAGGGGAGGCGTGGGCGTGGCTGCTTCGACGACGACGGATCAACAACGACAAGGACCCCTGGGGTGAGCTGATCAACAAGGAAGAGTGTGTGGTGTTCTGCTGTGGTTCACGGAAGGAAGCGGAGGAAACAAGGTGAGCATGGTGGTGATTTGTGCTGGGTTTGAGCTCGAAAATGGGGGCTGAAAGGGGGTTCTTTGGGGCTGTATTTTGTGGGATTTCTGGGGTGTTTGAGAGAGTGCAAGGAGGAGAGCAAAGAGGGTCTGATTGTAGATGATTTAGGGTTCTAGAGGGTTGTCTAATATATAGAAGAAGAGGAGGGGAGATAAGGAAATTGGTGTGGTTTTGTTGGGTGTATTATGTGCTGCAGAGGGAGAGAGGGAGCAGAGTTTGTGGATGCAGGTAACGGCCAGGAAGAAGGGAGAGAGAGAAAAGAAAATAGGAAATAAAAAGAGGTTCCCACAATACCAATTTGAATTCACGACGTTCGATTTTAATCTCACTCACTAACACAAAATCCCGACACTCAACAATTTAAAACGAATATTTAAATCATTATGGGAAGAAATTTTCTTTTTAGCAATATTCGAAACTCAAAAGCGGAATTAAAATCCGCTAAAATCCAAAAGTTTAAAACGATGCCGGAATAACTTTAAAATCGAAACTTGTGTTCGAGGACGAGTTTTCTCCCATTTTAAATGAACATTAATATATTTAATTAAATAATAATAAAATAATATAAAATATATTCGATCTTTATATTCATCCATCTTTAAAAACAAGTCTCGTCCCCGAGACTAAAATCATTCTAAAGCAAGGAGAAGGAGGTTGAAATCGGTGAGTCCAAGGATCATGTCATTGGTCCTGTAAGCACCTCATAAGGGCCCATATGAGATTCTCACAATATCCTCGACGAGATCATGATATCCCCAATTGGTCGTAGCAAGTATGTGATATGGGCCCTTATCACATCCTTACCCCGACTTCTCGATTATATCATAACTCAAAAGCATCATAGCGTCCCGACTAGGTCTTAGCAAGCATTCTATAAGTGCCCCTATAAAATACTCGTATCTGTAACACCCCCGTCCCACATCGGATATCATAAGGATGTTGGGAGTGATTTATAAGTGATTCAAGCCCTACCCATGTTACAAGAGCTCTTCCTTTTCAGGCTCCAAGTGAGGACAACGGACCTGAGAGGGCTAGGTGGCATGGGCTGGCGCCTCTTAAGACCCCGGGTCTTACAGATGGTATCAGAGCCGACTCTGGGCCCGGAGGTACTCCGACAGTATGCTCGGGTGGGGGAGATTGTAACACCCCCGTCTTTCAAAATTTAAATCTAGGTCTGAAAAGTTTCAGAAGGGTTCCGAAATTGGAAAAGATTGGCTTCAAAATCGTTGAAATTCTCGATAGCGTTCAGTCTTTCAAAATCCAAGCTAGTCCGTTTCAAATCCAACATTAGTCAAACAATTTCACAACACAGGAGGTGGATCCACCTCTAAGGGCTAATCTCATATTCTCTTCCTAGGTTCCAGTCTTAAATTCAATTCTATCAATCTCATATCTCATCATAAATCATAATCACCAAAATGCACATAATATCATATATCAGAATTAACCAAGGCAACTCTAATGATCACATCATGCTAAGAATCACGCCAAGTTTCTCGACATACCATCATAAATATCACACTAGCACACACCAATATGCTCGACGCCAATCATATCATTAGATACTCAGCACACAATCATCAATCATTTCAAAACAATTTCATGCCATCAGACTTAACAAAATCTCAAAAAATCATTTATATCATCATAATTAAGCCAACTAGCAAATTTTATCATGTTAATAACTCCAACAAGGGTAGTATTTCCAACATCATAATAAAGGCCATGTTATGCATCTCAGCAATATACCAAAATCGTAACAAACATCTCGACATCACACCAGAAATCATAAAAGTATCTCATCGTTTACATATTCATAATCATGGTTATCAACCATATGGTATAATATCATACTTCCATATAGCAACATATCATTATCTCATGAGTCACATATCATATCACAATACATCATAACATGCTTTTAAAACAACATAGAAGGATAGCAATGCATCAATATATCATGCCAGTTCATAATCACATAATCAAGAAAGTTTTCACACCATACCAATCAACATAAAACAAAATCCCTGCTCGCTTGTCTCCAACTCTCAAGCCAAGACCAATCTTCATCTAGACTCACCAACATCAACTCGGATAATATCCCATAGAAGAAGTCCCAATTCATTTCGACACTCCAATCTCACACCTCTCTTCCACCAAGCTCTCCCACAAGCAATCCACCTCTAATTATCCAACTCCTAGCTCTAACCTCACACCCGAGTGCCCCCGGATACTATATCCTCAATACTCTTACAAGCCATTTTCTACACTTTCCACACTTCCCAAGGTATCACACACATCATGCCCTACTAACCACACATCTTCTATAAAAATTCCTCGGTCACTACCTAGCCAGCCTATTCCTAATCATACCCCCACCCAAGACTCACTTAGAAGCTCATCGAAACCCACCAAGCATTGCCTCTTATAAATCCCAAAAACTCACTCGGTCTTTCCTAAGCCATCATCCCTCTCTTGCGACTTACCTCATAATACCATCAATCATCCTAACCGCTCAAATCCTTTTACCACTCTCCGACCACTTTACCAAGGAACCTCACCCACATGTTCAAAGAGGAAGCAATTAGGGGAATCGTAAAATATAAGGTCTATATCATATTAACTAGCATTTATAACAGTACTATCATATATAACATAATCAAGTCAAGCTATCAAGTTCCACCATAACTTTATCTGCTAAACATTTCAGGTTTCATAGCATTTGCAGTTCACATTTTATAGGAAGGGAATTTAGATCATGCTTAGTAGCTCAGAGTAACATCGCATCAAGTCATCATGGCACATTAGAACTGTAAGGCATCGGATCATATATATCATCAAAGACAATGGATAATCAAGCAATATTCATTATCAAGTCAGCACATCAACACGTTTTCATCGTCAAGTCAGTGTAATATCGTCATCAACTAATTCGGAAAGGATTAGCAATTCAAACGGAGGACACTCCCGCCTGCAAGTCATATCGTACTCAATAACCGCAATCCTCGAAATGTGCTTATGTTGCCGACATCCTTGATCCTGAGGCCTGTGGGTTATAGGCCCCACTTCCGCTGCGCTGCTCTATCATCATCTAACTTCCCATCCCCTCTTCTATGCGGTCGCTCGTCCAATGTATCGCGTAGGAGTCCAAGTTAGCGGAGATATGGGAGTGACAAGGGCGGACAACTCAATTTCCTCTCGGAGACAAGCACGGATCAAGGCTAAGGATGACAAGACTAGATACAAGACTCCGATCGATGCCCTTATGGAAGTCTATTAGGTTACAATTGTGACAAGCAAACACGAATTCATCATGGAGCATATCAGTCACATTAATCCACACTAACATGTACCTATCTCAAGGAACAACAACATACATATTCATTCCAAATACACAATTATTAATAGGAGGAAATCGAGTTCGAACACAAATACGAAATACGGATGCAAACCGAATCCTAGCCTATGCAAATAATCACAAGACTTCCTCCCGTTGTAGTAGAAGGGTAGTCAGGATCGATCCACGAGAAAGTGTGTCAGCGGGATCCTAGATAGTCTTGGAAAACTCAAGTCTTTGTCAACTAAAAGCCTCAATCTCGAGCAATGGCCTCAACGTCGACCTAGGCTATCGATTTCTACTGCAACAGAAGACCAGTAGAGACAAAAACGGCAATCGATTTCGACTAAAGTGGTCGATATCGATGTCAGTGGCAGAAGTCGACCTGGCTCAGAAGACTGCCAGTCGACACAAGGCAGTCGATATCGAGTGGATGACTCAAAATTGACCTCAGCAAGGGTTGCAAGAAGATTTGGATCGACACAGAAAACCGTCGATCTGGGGCACTTTGGTCGATATAGACCTGTTGGGTCGATTCCGGCTAGTCCTGGAGAAACGTTAGTCGGCAAAGAAAGGCCGAAGACAAAGAGGATGAAATAGGAAGTATGAACATAATAAAGACATGATTTTTATGATTTAAATAATATATAAAAAGACACGGTATAATAATAAATAGACACGGTATATCCAAGAAATGTTAGCCTCTGCAATAGCTTCTTTTTCTTCTTTGTTGTTCCTTATGCTTTGTAACCTGAAATTCTTGTTAGAATATAATAATAAATAGCCACGGTATATCCAAGTTACAAAATCCAAAATTTAAAACCTAAAATCATCTAAGCGGAAAATTTAAATTGTTTATGTACACGCTCTAGATTTTTGAGTCGTTAGGCCGACTTCTCCGTCAATGCTTCACGAACCTTTAAGGTAGGGACCCTTCAAGCTTTTGCCTTCTCCTGGATCATCAAGGTCCTTTTGATAATAGCTAAGTTCGACAACCAAGGCTTCTTCTTTGTTAGGCTCTTCTTTGAATGATTTCCTTCTCTTTCTTGATCGAACTTTAGAAATATGCGCAAATCCTGGAGCTTTGACCCTCCTATTAATTGAATCATCAGTAATGGATAAAAGAGGGTTAGGGATCATACCTGAGCTTACCTGAGTACATGTGGTTGATTCCGAGTGTTTTAGTCGATATCGACTGGTTCCATTCGATCTCGACTCTCTTTGCTGTTTCCGTTCTTGCCAACAAAAACTTGCGAAGCTTCTTCTTTTCCGGTGAGAGGGCAACTTGTTCCAGCTGCTTCGTTTCACTCATTGTAGGGTTGAAGCGAAACTCCACGACCTCGTTGCCGATTGTGAATATAAGGGTGTCATTCCTCACATTGATGTTGGCATCCACTGTTGCTAAGAATGGCCTACCAAGGATGATAGGCACTATAGGATCCTCAGACATGTCCAACACGATGAAGTTAGTGGGTATGAAGAACTTTCCCACCTTGACAGGGACATCATCCACAACCTCAGTTGGTTTCACGAATGAGTTTTCCGCCATGTAGAGCTTCATGTCGACGGGCTCCAATGCTCCAACACCTACTTGTTGCCATATCGATAGGGGCATCTAACTAACACTAGCCCCAAGATCACAAAGGGCTTTTTATTGATGCTTACCAACCCCTACCGTTATTGCGAACTTGCCTGGATCGCCGTGCTTCTCAGGGAACTCAATAGAATTGCATTCGCCGGCGATCTCTAAGATGGACCTCTTTTTGGACAAGATGTTCTTCAGGAACCTCATGTAGGCAGACATCTCATTAAGCGCTTCCGTGAGTGGGATGGTGAGGTTGAGACCTTGTAAGATCTTCACGAAGTGTCTAAATTTGGTGTCTGCCGGATCTTGTAGCGCCTTGGAAGGATATGAGAATGCTTTTGATGACTTTGGAGGCGAGGTGGTCGATTTTTGCTTTCTGGACAGGTCGACATCGACATCAGGTTGGTCGATATCGATTGGTTTGGTCAACCTCAGGAGAGTCTAAAGCTGTGGTCGATTTGCAAAGGGGTCTACATCGGGGAGCTGGTCGATATCGATTGGGGCACTCGATATCGAGTGCCTCTCTGGCTCCGTTGTATGCTTCGTAGTGGGCTCGACATCGACAATGTGTTCGACATCAACAGAGTTCTTGATATCGACTGGGGTGTCGACATCGACTGCGTCTTCAGCGACTTCTCATTCGCTCTGTGGTTCGTGCAACGTGCATCCACTCCTTAGGTTGATAGCGGCAATGTGCCCAGCTTTCCCCCTAGGGTTTTCTTGTGGTTACCCAGGGAGTTTGTCGGGTGGCTTTGGGATTTGAGCTGCTAGTTGACCCAGTTGGTTCTCAATAGTCTTCTTCCAAGTATCCATCTCCCCTATGCGGACATCAAGCCCTTAAAGTTGGTTCTGGATAGCGTTGCTGGATTGTTGACTCACAACTTGGTTCCTCCTTAACTCATCAAGGATGAGTTGAACATCATCTCGTCGTGGTTCTCTCTCCGGATGACCATGAGCTCCATAAGGTGGAGGATCCCTGGGGTTGTATTGGGGTGGTTAATTTCCCCAATTTTGGTACCCCTGGCGATTGGGATTCCTCATATAGTGCGCCTCCTGGTGAGTCTTCGCTAGATATACTTGCTTCGTGTGGGGGCAATCAATGACGATATGCCCGACGGAGCCACATTCAGCGCATGGTTGGTTGTCGGAGAGGAATTTGACTAATTTATGAAGCCTCTTGAGTTGATCTTGCATAAATTGCTCTTTGACGTCTGGATCAATCTCCTTGGAGGGCTTATAGAGTGGCATAGATGGGGCAGGCCTTGAGTCGGATGCTACAGGAGTCCATAGGTGTTGTCAAATTCGACCAACCTCTCTATAGTATCCCAAGCTTGTTGTGGTGGGAGCTCGAGATACCCATAGGAGGTGTAGGTGTTGATCCTCTCCTTTGTAGCTACGTCCAGGGCATTGTAGATGATCTCCTGGATGACGTAGGGTGGTTGCCCATGTGTACAGCAGGACCTCAGCAGCTCCTTAAATTGCTCCCACACTTGCGCCAGGGTTTCATGTGGCCTTTGTTTGAAAGCCATAATCTTCTGGCGTATAACCGCCGTCTTGGGAAGAACTTGTTGAGAAAGGCATCATTGACTTCATCCCACGTGAGGAGCGATCTGGGGGCTAGGCTCTCCAACCATATTAGTGTTTTTCATGCGAGAGATCAACGAAAAGCCTTTAGTTTCACGTATTCAAGGCTTTGTCCATCAGTAATTATATCACATAAGTCGAGGAATAGAGAAATATGCTCTAGAGGACAATCGTTACGTTTTCCCTCAAACTGACGTCGCCTAATTTCAGTTAAGAAGCTAGATTTAATTTCAAAATTAGAATGAGGGATAAGAATGGCCGATTCAGGCACTGAGAGCACATGGTGCAAATATTGTTTGAGATTCTAAGGGAGGGCGTTGATTTGGGCTTCAATTTGCCTCTTTGCTTCCTCCTCCCTATCAACACGCTCTTTTAGTGCCACCTCTCTAGTTGCGAAGTCCTCGACTTGCTTCTTTAGGCATTCAATCCGTTGAGCATGGGTCTCTTGGTCTACCATAGCTCTTTGAATTCTAGCGCGAAGGTGAAGATAGCTTTCAGGGTCATCTATACCTTCGAATTCAGATGGGCGATCAGCACGTCGCATACACCTATAAAGCAAAACTAGATAGAAACGTGAGATAGACTACTAGGGCGCGATTGATTGCTTCCCCGGCAACGGCGCCAATTTGTTAATAGGAGGAGATCGAGTTCGAACACAAATACGAAATATGGATGCAAACCGAATCCTAACCTATGCAAATAATCACAAGACTTCCTCTCATTGTAGTAGAAGGGTAGTCAGGATCGATCCACGAGGAAGCGTGACAGCGGGATCCTAGATAGTCTTGGAAAGCTAAAGTCTTTGTCAACCAGAAGCCTCGATCTCGAGCAATGGCCTCGACGTCGATCTAGGCTATCAATTTCTACTGCAACAGAAGACTTGTAGAGACAAAAACGGCAGTCGATATCGACTAAAGTGGTCGATATCGATGTCAGTGGCAGAAGTCGACCTGGCTCAAAAGACTGTCAGTCCACAGGGCAGTCGATATCAAGTGGATGAATCGAAATCGACCCCAGCAAGGGTTGCAGGAAGATTTGAATCGACATAGAAAATCATCGATCTGGGGTACTTTGGTCGATATCGACCTGTTGGGTCGATTTCGACTGATCCTGCAGAAACGTTAGTCGACAAAGAAAGGCCGAAGACAAAGGGGATGAAAGAGGAAGTATGAACAGAATAAAGACACGATTTTTATGATTTAAATAATATATAAAAAGCAACTCCTAGGGCTAGGGTTTACCACAACGTTAACCAATGCATGCGATGAGGTAAATAAGACGGACAATTGCGCTATTTTACCCGAGGGACAAGCTTTCGTCGTACACCAACGATTAGGAATACTCTTGCAAATAAACCTAATTGTCTCTACCAATTTTATGTTTATAACTCAAGTTGTTACCATGAACAGGGGCGGAGCCAGAGATTCCTCCAGGGGGCTCAAACCTGCGCCAGCCACCACCGGTCTGCTGCTACACGCCTGCACCGCGAGCCCTTGCTGTCGCCGCCTCTATGTCTTAGGAAAGGGGAATGAAAATAATAACAAGGGCCAACGAGAAACCTGCGCCAGCCACCACCGGTCTGCTGCTGCACGCCTGCACCGTGAGCCCTTGCTGTCGCCGCCTCTATGTCTTAGGAAAGGGGAATGAAAATAATAACAAGGGCCAACGAGGGTTTTGTCCCGTTTAGAAGAAAGTAAAAAAAAATTAATAAAAATAAAAAATTGATATTAAGGGGGGAAAGGTGAATCGAACCTTCAACCTTCATTCTCCTCATACTTGCCTCCTACCAATTGTGCTACACTGTTTTTTTGTTTCACCAACTCCTCTTTTACTTTATATATATAATTTTTTTTATATTTTTCCGGGGGCTCGAGCCACCGCATGCCTCCCTCCCTCCTCCCTTGAGCATGAATCCCTTTTCTTGCGATAAGGACTAAGCATAGAATCGTAGGAGATGATATAGAAACAACGGTATCAACATCAAGTACTTACCTCAAACACGCATGACTAACGTCGGGCTAACCTAGACCCTAGAAGCTTTGGGAACTACTCGCTCTTCATCGCAATAGATTGATTGAAAGAAGAAAACTTGCATTAATTGTAAAATTTATTTAAATTAAAAAAACCGTCACAATGCAGGTATCGAATTAGTTTTAAAGTTATAACTTTAGCAAACAAAATTTATTTTTGTAATTATTAATAGTACCATTTTCTTTTACTTTTAATCCAATATTAGTACATCATTTTCTAAAATTGCACAACCAAGCTTATTTTCAACAAGTCATTTACGTAGTAGTCATTTTGCTTGATTTGCACAACATCTGGTTGCCATTTTTTCACTTTCTCAAATCGCAATTGCAAGGCTAACGTCAAAACGCTTCCCCCGAACCCGAACCCCAAACTCATCTCCGTACTTCCATAGTCCTCAAAACCCCCTTCCTCTCTCTACCGACTATCGGTCACTTCCGGGGGTTATCGAAGCTCCTTTCTACTCAGAGATCTGTTGCTCTCCCTCGCTTGTTGCTTGTGTGCTTGATTTCTAGGGTTCGTCCGTCGCGGTTTCTTATCCAGTCCGCCTGGATCGACCTTCGTGATCTCTCAAGATGGTTAGTGCAATGCTTGCTGTTAGTCTGAATTGGTTATACAGCTCAGATCTGATCTGAATTCGCTTTGATTTCCATTTAATTGCGGTAGTCTTTTTCTATTTAATTTCGTTATTATGCTACGGATCTGGTTCGCTGATTGATTGTTTGGAATTTGTTTGTTTTCGTTGCTTGGTTTCATTAGCCGCTTCGACTTGAAATCAAGGTAATTTCGCTTCTTTTTCTCCCTTTGAATTCTGTTTGGATCTTTTGCTTTTGATGTGGTCGGAATTTTTTCCCGATGTGCTGATTGTGTTTTCTTGGATCAGAGGAAACTCGCTCAAAGATCGGAGAGAGTAAAATCTGTGGATCTGCATCCAACAGAGCCATGGTAGTCTTTCTGCTCATTGCTATATTTTGTAGATTGCTAAGTTGAATATCATGTGGCAGTTTGTTGAGTGCAAATTTTCTTTTTGATGTCAACAGGATTTTGGCGAGTTTGTACTCTGGTACGGTGGTGGTCTGGAACTATCAGTCACAGGTTAGAATTTAGGAAGGTGTTATACATTTATACTCGTCTGCACTAGCTCAATTTGTGTGACAATAGCTTGGATTTTACGGCTGTAATAGCTTAAGAAAACTTAGGCTCAGATAACTCTTATTTTTATTTCTGTCACAATGGCTGAAATATCTTAACGTTCAAAATGTCCTACCTACCCTTGGTTGGTCCTGCTAAGATGATCTGGACACATTTCTTTGATATTTACTTGCTCGATGGTTAATGTTTTGAGTAATTGATATTTGTCTCCCTCACAGTTCTGTTCAGCCATCCCACTAAGGCTTTGGTGTATTCTCCTAATTCCTCTTTGCTTCTCTTATTCAATGCTTAGTGTTTTGATTATTGCTTGTCCTTACTAAAGGTATAGGATTAAATACACCTTGCACAGGCCAATTGATGCTGTCTATTGTAGCTCCTTATGAGGTTCAAAAGGTCAAATCTGTAGAAAGTTTTGCCCCTAACACTGTTCAATAGGTGTTTTTTCACATGTTTCACACGATTTATCCTCATGATTTTATGTTTGTGTGCATACACGTGTTTCTTTAATATGCATTCTTTGTTACTGTTATCTCTTGCTGCATGTCCAAGAATATATCCATCTTTGCATATGGCATGTTTCAAATTATTTGATATCCAATTTTGTGTTGTAAGTTGTTGTGTTATGGGAATGGCACTAGAACATAAGCGGGTATTATAATATAATCTGTGTCACCACGGTCACTCTATACTGTCATCAAGAAAAGAAAGCATTATATATTACTTGTTTGTTCAGGACATGCATAATTCCTTTGGATCTAAATATCCCACGATAACGAGTATGAATTGTTTTCCATATGATAATACTTATTGTTTCTGATGCTTCTTGCAGACTATGGCGAAGTCATTTGAGGTGTCTGAATTACCTGGTATAATGCCATTCGCTCCCTTCCTTCTCTCTTATATTGTTATGGACTATATCATTGAAGTCTATTCTTTGTATGTTGCAAATTTCTATGATAATCTGCAGTGAGATCTGCCAAGTTTGTTGCACGAAAACAGTGGGTTGTTGCTGGTGCTGATGACATGTTCATACGTGTATACAATTACAACACCATGGATAAAGTGAAAGTATTTGAGGCACACACAGATTACATAAGATGTGTGGCAGTCCATCCTACGCTTCCATATGTGCTCTCATCATCTGATGACATGCTTATAAAGTTATGGGATTGGGATAAAGGCTGGGTATGTACTCAGATTTTTGAAGGACATTCCCACTATGTGATGCAAGTGACTTTTAATCCAAAAGATACCAACACTTTTGCCAGTGCCTCTCTTGATCGGACTATAAAGGTGATTTATTTCTTTAGTTCCTCAGCTTGCACCATATTGAATAGACCCCGTCTTTGTATGTTTCGGACTGCACATCATTTTAATGTTTTGCCATTGTTCAAACTCAGATTTGGAATCTTGGATCGCCCGACCCAAATTTTACTTTGGATGCTCACATGAAAGGGGTCAATTGCGTGGATTACTTCACTGGTGGTGATAAACCATATTTGATAACTGGATCCGATGATCACACAGCAAAAGTCAGTTTGTTTCTTGTACTTGGTATATAGCTCAATTTTGTATAACTAGGGGCTAACTATCAATTTCTAAAATCCAGGTGTGGGACTATCAAACCAAAAGCTGTGTTCAGACATTGGAAGGACATACACACAATGTTTCTGCTGTGTGTTTTCATCCTGAACTTCCAATAATTATCACTGGTTCTGAGGATGGGACCGTTAGGATATGGCACTCTACCACTTACAGGTAACTTGATTTAGCCATCTTTTAATATTTAGTTGAGTTGGTTCAAATTACACTTGAGTTAGCTCAAATTACACTTGAGTTAGCAGGCAATCGACAATCAGTATCAAATTGCACTCGAGTTGGCATGCAATCGGCTAACATTCAAATTTCTTTTTTTTCCCTTTTTTTTTGTTTTCCTCTACTTAAGATATTATATTAATACAAGTTTTTTCATGTCAATGCTTCTCAAAATGGCTTGGGTCATTTTGCCGTCTTGCATTTTTTTTTGCTGGACTATAAATAATATGTTACATTGCTTTTTCTGTAAGTTCTTTTCTTTTCTTTGTTTCCTATAGAATAAAAAAATTGAGCATACGGGACTGCCCTTTCATTAGTTGAAAATTTAAAATATGCTTTATATTATATTATTATATCATTCTTATTTGATTACCCCACACATGTTGTCATTTGACCCTTTTCTTGCATGGATCTCTTATATACCTTTGGTTGATATGCAGGCTTGAGAATACCCTAAACTATGGGTTGGAAAGAGTTTGGGCTATTGGTTACATGAAAGGTTCCCGACGGTAAGCTTACATGTTTTTTCCTTCTAATTAAATTTGTGCAACTTTCCAACTTCTATATGCCATTTTGTCAATGACTTTTGTTGTCTTTCATTCTTTTGCAGGGTTGTAATTGGTTATGATGAAGGGTCCATTATGGTCAAGCTTGGTCGGGAGATACCTGTTGCAAGTATGGATAATTCAGGAAAGATAATTTGGGCAAAGCATAATGAGGTTCAAACGTCTGATATTAGGCGTGTTGGATCTGGTTACGAGGTTAGAGCTCAATGAAATATATTTAATATTTATGCTTGTTTCATAAAAAGAAGGAAGATCTCATTAATGCATTTCATCATTTTGTTTGTGTTCCGTAGGTTACTGATGGGGAAAGATTACCATTGGCTGTGAAAGAGTTGGGGTCCTGTGATCTTTATCCGCAGGTAAATTGTGAAATGTTATTAAATTTTTTCTGCCTTTTTGCATATTGAACCTTAAACAGATATTTATAACCAACTCATGAAGACTCTTATTATGCTTACATAAACAATCAATTAGTGCTACTTCTTGAATAAATGTAATAAATGGGTTAATGCTTATATAAAATTTATGTTCTTGAATTACTTTGGCTTCAAGGATTTTTTAGTTGAACATTGGAATAAGTAGTGCAGCAATCTGATAGCCTTTTGATGTAATGTTTTCAGTACCTGAAGCACAACCCAAATGGAAGGTTTGTTGTTGTGTGCGGGGATGGGGAGTATGTCATTTATACATCAGTTGCATGGCGGAATAGGTCCTTCGGTTCTGGTTTGGAATTTGTCTGGTCATCTGATGGTGAATATGCTGTCAGAGAAAGCACATCCAAGATCAAGATCTTTAGCAAAAATTTCCAGGTATCATATTGTTACAGTGCTTGCATAGTAATCACACAAAGAGTTAATTAACTTCTCTTATATCTGTTGGATATAACTGAATCGTTGTTGTTTTGCTTCTTATCCCTGAGATGGGTAAGAAAGGATCAACAAAGCCGCCCCCCCACCCCCCCCCCCCCCCCACACACAACCACCACCATATTCCGGACCATAAAAAATGTGGATATGTATGCTACTAGCCAGAGGATGTCTATTAAACTTTCAGTTTCTCATTTCTACTTGACTCTCAAGCTTGCTCTGTACACATGGTGTTTATTCCGTATATTTGGTGCAGTGGTGCTAGACTCCTAATGTTTATACTAGATATCTTATATCTTCTATTTCTTACTGATCTAAATGGAGCATGACATATATTTCTCTTTTCAGGAGAAGAAGAGTATTAGACCAACCTTTTCTGCTGAGCGAATTTATGGAGGAAATCTGTTGGCTATGTGCTCCAATGACTTTATTTGTTTTTATGACTGGGCAGAATGCCGGTTGATTCGCAGAATTGATGTTAATGTCAAAGTAAGAAGATAAAAATTTATAATCTTTAGTCATCAGTAGTTTCACGTGCAATGTAAAATAATTTTCACTGCCTTCTTAATCATTTCAGAATCTCTATTGGGCTGACAGTGGTGATTTGGTGGCTATTTCCAGTGATACATCGTTTTATATACTCAAATACAATGTAAGAGTTTATTTTGATTTTTGATGTCAGAATTTTATCCTGTTTATCTCTTGTGGTCTTCATATGTTGTAGCTCCATATATAGCTCACTATTTTTTTTTTTTGGAGTTTTATTTTGATTTTTGATGTAAGAATTTTATCCTGTTTATCTCTTGTGGTCTTCATATGTTGTAGCTCCATATATAGCTCACTATTTTTTTTTTGGCTCTATAGAGCTAGAAAGCTAGTTTATACTTGTCATACTTCAAATGATTTGTAAGTTTTAGGAAATGTTTAGTTGAATACTTTACACGGTCGATTAATGCCCATGCGTCATGTATGCCTCTTTTTTAGGAAACAATTCTATATGTTTCTGCTATTATAATTTTTAGAAATATAAGCTAATTCTGTCTGGAGTCATTCATCCACACATAAATTGGGATTGTTTTTTCCTTGAAGAAGATATACTTTGCCTTGTATAAAAAAAATAGTTGGATTAATTGTGTGTCCGTGTTACAGCGAGATACGGTGTCATCCTATTTCGATAGTGGAAGGCCAATTGATGAACAGGGTGTGGAGGATTCTTTTGAGCTTCTTCATGAAACAAATGAACGAGTGAGAACTGGTTTATGGGTTGGCGACTGTTTCATTTACAACAACTCTTCAGGGAGGCTCAATTATTGTGTTGGTGGTGAGGTATGACTAGATTTCTTCCTTTCCTATGATTGCTCTTAGGTTATTAATAACATTTTTGTTTATGAGCTTCTATTTATGTCTGATTTGTAATCACTTGATACAGGTGACTACTATGTTTCACTTGGATCGTCCAATGTACCTATTGGGGTACCTTGCTGCACAGAGCCGTGTTTATCTCATTGACAAAGAGTTCAAGTAAGCCTACTTCTAGAGGTTGCTTGAGTTCTCAGTTTCTGATTTTGCCTTTTCTGGTTCTGAATTTATTTATATTGCTCTTTGTTGGTTTTGTCATTTCAGTGTGATGGGATACACACTTCTTCTTAGCTTGATTGAGTATAAGACTCTTGTGATGCGTGGTGACTTTGAAAGGGCCAATGCTCTTTTGTCTAATATTCCTAAGGAGCACCACAACAGGTAAGAATCCATAGATTTCCCATGTATATTCAAGTTCTTTTATTTGTTTTTTCTGGAAAGTTAAAATGATTTGAAGGGGGAAAGAAGGAATTGGAACTTTTATTATTTTCAGCTTGATATAAAGGGTACTGTTCTCTGGAAAATATTTCTGTTTTACCCCATCTCAAGGCATTGGAACTTGTAACTGCATCCAATTTACCCTGTGGTAACTCGTTCATAGAATTGAATCAACATATATCAATTTGAAATTCTAGGCTAAATATTGTGAGCACGATTCTTATTGCATCATTTTTCTCTGTTTTCATTAGATCTCAAGAAAAACTTCTGTAATTTTTCAGTGTTGCTCGATTTCTGGAATCACGTGGTATGGTAGAGGAAGCACTTGACGTGGCTACAGATCCTGATTATAGGTTTGAGTTAGCCATACAACTTGGTAGAATAGAAGTTGCGAAGGTAAGTTAGGGCAAATAGGATTAGTTCTTATTTTAACTTTGCATATTATTCCTTCTGTAATCGTGTGTTTTATGCTTGCAGGATATAGCTGGTGAAGTTCAGAGTGAATCGAAGTGGAAGCAGTTAGGTGAATTAGCCATGTCCACTGGAAAGGTTCTTACTAACCCTGAACAAATTGCACTATTAGTTCCTCATATTTTCCCAAGACCTAAATTTTTTCACAAAGAATACAGACATTCACATTAGTATAAGCCTGAAAAGCAGATTTAATACAGAGGAAAAATACAAAGAAACTTGTTTCCATTACAAAACACGCAATGCAACACACTCACAAGACAAGGCATCTGCCTCTTGAAATGTGGCACATCTGTTGATTCTTTGGGCAATTACAAATGTTTTCACATGTCCTGTGACCTGTATTCTTATCCTCTTCATATTATATCAGTTGGAAATGGCTGAGGAATGTCTGAACAGCGCAATGGATTTGAGTGGTCTGCTGTTGCTGTATTCTTCTATTGGTGATGCCGAAGGAATATCTAGACTTGCTAATCTAGCTCAAGAGCAAGGGAAAAATAACGTTGCCTTTCTTTGTCTATTCATGTTGGGTAAATTGGAAGAGTGCCTTAAGCTGTTGGTGGACAGGTACAGCTTCATTTTTCTTTTCATTTATTTTCTTTGAGAATCTACTTCCTCCTCTCCCTTTGTGAAGTATTTCCTTAATTGCAGCAACCGGATACCCGAGGCTGCTTTGATGGCACGATCTTATCTTCCTAGCAAGGTGTCTGAAATTGTTGCCATATGGAGAAAAGATCTAAGCAAGGTTATCTGCTTGCCAACTAATGCTTTTCATAATTGTATCATCATATAATTCGCAATTCGTACATGCTTTGGCCTTTCTCTTCCAATTTGATTAGAGATGGAAATTTCTCTCCAATAGATTTCCATCTTATCCCGTTTCCTGCACAATTCCTATCATTAACATTGACACATTGTGTTGGCTCTAGAGAGTATAATATTCTTCCATTTGATCCTTCATATTACTTGCCTTTTTATGTTTCAAGTTATTCTGAATTTTATTGACTTTTCTTTGCCCTTGGGTTGAGATTTTTTATTGCCCCTTAATGATACTGTGTTAGATGAGAATGTTTTTTCTTTGATTGTTCAGGCTTTCTTCATATCATTATTTGCATTTACTTGCAGATCAATCCAAAAGCAGCAGAATCATTGGCAGACCCTCAAGAGTACCCTAATTTGTTTGATGATTGGCAAATAGCTCTTGATGTTGAGTCCAGTGTTGCAGAGACAAGGTATTACAGTCTCTGTTTGATTATTCATAATAAGTTCAAGGCATTGAATCCACTGCTTCATCTGATAGGGACATAGGTTTCACATGTTGTTCATCATTTTTTAGAGCAGTTTCTTCTTTCTATATTGATGTGTTTTTGGTAATAACGCATTTGTATTATGGACTGTTCTAGTTTATTTGGAAATATATTCTTATCTTTCTGCTAATAGGAATTGCTTTCTTCTACATTTTCCAGGGGAAATTATCCTTCTGCTGAGGAATATTTGAATTATGCTGACAAGTCAAGGGTTGATCTTGTTGAAGCATTTAAAAGTATGCAAGTAAGTGAAGATCAACCCCTTGAAAATGGAGATGCATCCCATGTTGATGAGGTGTGTGTGCTCCTTTGACCATTTGTACATGATAAGATTTGGAGCTAATTAATTCTCTTCGTAGACTCTTTATTTAGGCCTGAAATTATTACGGGGGAACATTTTTACCTTCTGCTGGCAGCAGTAACTTCTGCTAGTCTTCCTAATATTTCATCATGAAATAGTGCTGGAGGCTGAGCTTCTAATCCGTTTCAAAGTCTACTGAAATTTGCTCTACCCTGATGTACATCTGATGCTTCACAGGTTGTAGAAGACGATGGAGATCAAAATGGAGACGAGGACCATGAAGAGGCAGTAGTGGAGGAAGCGGGTTCGAATGATAGTGCTGTACTTGTTAATGGCAACGAGGCTGAAGAAGAGGCTGAAGAAGAGTGGGGTACGAATAAAGAAGGAACCCCATCAGCCTAAAGGCATTGGTTGAGCCAGTGTGAAAATCCAAATTTTGTCTCTGGTGATTAGTTGTTTATCTTTGAAGCACCACATCTAACTTTCCCTTTGGCTCCCTTGCCCTTGGTTAATGCTGTTTCCACTTTTGGTTCCTATGATCTTTCGTCTTTTTGCCAAATTGTTTGATCCTTGAAGCACTAACTAACCAAGCATTGAACAGTTTCTCCCTTCCTCATCTGGTATTTCAAACTAGTTTTGCCCCTTGATAGTGATACTACGCCACCTATTCAACTAACTAATCAAGCATTGAACTGTTTCTCCCTTCCTCCCAATTAGAATTAACAATAATTTAAAAAGATCTGGGATTAAGATGATCATTTTCATCAATATATATATACATGTTTCTGTTTTGCGCATGATGTATTCTACTTCACTCTTGACTCTTACTCTCTGTTCTGTTTGTTGGTTTTGCAGTGATCACTCATCAAACATAGACTTTAAACAGAGGTGTGCGGGTTTTAGCTGTGTCAAGGTAATGTGTTTTTTTTTTTTTTTTGTTCTGGCATCTGCTAGTTATATTCAAGCACTGTTTCATATATTTGCTTAATTTCATTGTCTTCCAAAGAATAAACCTGACAAAGTAACCAAGTTAATATACCCCAGATATGTTTGGCTTTTATGGGTTTCCAAATCCGTACTCTCCTTTACAATTTTATTGAGGCTGGAGCCTCTCAAGCATTTTTCAGAAAGAAAAAAAAAAACATTGGTGCTTGCTTGAGGAGATGGCACTGTAGATTGTACTCCAAGAAGGCATTTGATTGTCATCAAATTTCCATTGGCTTCACTTGTTTTTCTCTAATTTGCTTCAGGTTTTCTGTTGACGTTGGATGCTAATTTACAAAGGGAACAGGTTTTCCACCATTGTCGTATCATGGCTTGTGTAATCTGCCGAAAATTTCAGCATGCCAGACATTGTTCTAGTCACTACTTTCTCCCAGCTTGGTAGCTGTTTTAGGACATTCGTGCAGTGTGGCTAGCCGTCCCTTCTCTCTTTGCTATAAAGTAATTCTGTGCCATTTGTGAATGTAGAAAAGTTCTTATAGTTTTAACTATTTGGGTACCCGATTTGTTTTGCTTGGATTTTGCAATGTCTTCATGGTTCTGAGCCTACCCACCCGATCTTCAATCACCAGAGGTTTTTGTTTTGGCAGATGAGCAAAGTTTGGTGATCTTGAATTGTTGTTGATGTTTCTTATGTGTTGAAGAGTAGCGATGAATTGATAGATTAATTGCCCTTCTGAGTTGCATTTTTTCTCACACTGAAGTTCCAGATGGGTGTGTTTACTGAATTGAAAGGATTGGAGCGCAGTTTTTTAATTTTAATATACAAAAAAAAGGTGAGCCAAGTCCGGGACCTAAAGATTAGCATGAAGAAGAATAGAAACCAAAATGAAGAAAAAATAGAACCAACCTAATGAGAAACATAAAGAAGATTAGAAACCGAAATGAAGAAAATAGAGGCTCATGATCAAATCAACACAACCTAACAAAGGTGAGGAATTGAATTAAAAAATTAGTTGCCAAAATGAAATTAATGTAGAAGGTTGAGTTTAAATAAGAGGAAAAAACAAGGGGAAAACAATTTAAAGAGAAGAAAAATGAAAAGGACAAACATAATTTATATTGGAAAAATGACTCAAAATAATACGAACTATCAACGGTGAACCAAAAATAATACTCCCTCCGTTCGGCAAAACATGTCATTTTAGGGTGTTATTTTTGTTCAAAAAAACTTGTCATTCTAGGTATTTTGCACTTCACTTTACAAAAATGCCCTTGACATGATTGATGGTTTGTTAGTTGTAGTTTTCGATAAAGTAATAAAAGATGGTAATAATTGAGGGTAAATTAGTACATTTGTTAATTGCCTTAAAACTTGTGAAAGAGGCTAAAATGACATGTTTTGCCGAACAGAGGGAGTATTAAACCAATATTGATAAAATGGTTAAAATTTACATAGAACAAAATAATTTGGACTCAAAATATAATTAATAAAAAAGGGAAATTTCGTCTGGTAGCCACAAGGTTTGACTCTTTTCGCATGGTGCCCAAATTTTTCAAAAATTTCGCATGGTAACCACGAGGTTTCGACCAATTTTGTGTGGTAGCCACGAGGTTTGGGCAAATTTCTTATGTTAATCAAATTGGTTAAAAATCTTTTAGAATATAGGTAAAATCACAAAATAATCATAAAATATATTTTTTCACACAACAACCCAATTTTGGTTTTTTATTTTTAAAAAGTTAACTAAAACCATTTAAAAAATTTATAGTGCTATACATTAATACCACGATAAATGAATAAATTATACAAAAAAATAATGGTAGTTTTTAAAAAAAAAAAACTTTTAAATTTGAAAAAGTATACATAATTACCCAATATAGTTGGTTGTTTTCAAAGAGTCATTAATAACCTTTCTAATGTTTCAAAAAGATTACATATTAGATATATAATACAAAGTTTATTTTATCCAAAATATTTTATTTAGTTTAAACAAATATGAATGAATGGTAATTTAAAATATGTACTTAATTTATGGATTTGAAAATAAATTAGGTACATATTTTAAATAATTTACTCATTTTTTAAGTACTTATTTTCTTTTAATTTTAAGTGATTTTTTTATAATTTACTCATTTTTTGGGTAAATAATTTAATCTCCTTAAATATTAAAAGGGTTGTTGAGGGTTTTTTAAAAGTAAAACACCAAAATGAGTGATTAAGTGAGTGAATTATAATATATTTATCATTTTATATAATTTTTATATGATTTTTAATAAGTTTGGTTATCACACGAAATTTATCAAAACTTCATGGTTACCATGTGAAATTCTTAAAATATTTGGGTACCATGCGAAAAAGACCAAATCTCGTGGCTATCAAGCGAAATTTCCCAATAAAAAATTTAGGAAAAATATAAAATTAAAGGAGAAACTTCATCTTCCTCGTGGAGCAGGAGCAAGAGGCACTGAGTCGGCCACTGACTCACGATTGTATCAGCTCGACCGGTGGACTCCATCTCCATCTTCAACCTAGCTAAAAGGTTTAGCATTATATATATTGTTGTTTTTTTTTGCCTGGGATCATGATGAACCTAGCCAATTAAAGGTCGAGGTCTCGGGAATTGAACATGAAAGTTCACAAATTTGAAATCCCTATCCCATAACCTACAAGAGCCCTTGCTTAATTTGACCTCTGATTTATGTCTTAGACTTCCATTTATGGGTTCGCGAGGTGTGAATTTTTTATGTGTTATTCACCGGTTTAAACTCAAGACCCACAATTAGGCAACCCGAATTTTGACATTCCCCCAATCAGAGTAATTGCAAACAGTGGAGCCATGAGGTCGCTTATGGCGAGGCCGATAGAATTGGTAGAAAGGAGTGATGATGGAGCTTGAACTTGCTGCAATAGTAATTGGGTCCAATAGGATCATGTCTGGTAAAACTTCGGACAATATCGATTTCTCTATCCTCGTCGTTGTCCTCCCTCTCCCATCGCCTTGCAATTTTCGAGCGGCACACAGGCTACGAGCATCTCCTTGCTATAGAGGTAGATGATGAACAATGGCCAATCTCAATTTCCCCCTAATTTGATAATTTTTCCCAAACTTTTTAGTAATTATATTTTGAGTCCAAGATATTGTTTTGTTTGTGAATTTAGACATTGTGTTAATATTAGTTTAATATGGGATATTTTGTATATGAATATGTAGTTTTTAAAGTTCGTATTATTTTTGGTGCATCGTTGGTAGTCCATGTTATTTTGAGTAGTTTTTCCATTTATATTTAGGGGGACAAGACTCGAAGCCCAAGGAAAAAAATTTGCGCTAAGGTTTTCTTATCACCTTGTTGATCTTCCATTTGTTAGTGGTGCGCAAATGTCTTTTCGTGTTTGCATACGTTTGAAAAAATTGTGGATGTGCGATCGATACTTGAAGGTTCGTGAGGGAGTCCCAATATAAACCGCCCATAGTTGTTCTCTGGAGTCAGTCCTGTATTGTTTCTCCCATTGGGGACTACTTCTGATATTTTTGCGTCTCCTCTCCAACTTCTTATTGGTGCATTGTGGTGTTTGGTTGCCTTCCCCTAGCTGTTAGGTAACTTCTCATGATGGTTTTGCCTATCTACCGATCCGTTCGGTCACTCAGTACATTAGACATGGTTGTCTAGTATACTGAATTCTTACCTTTATTTATATAAAAAAAAGCACACAAAAGGGTCAAGATCGAAATTAAACGAATGTAAAAGCAATGCATGATATTTAATAACTCGTTTATACACCACTAACAATTCTTCTAATTCATGTTCATGTTTTGATCTCTATAAATCATCTAGTTAAAATACTTGGATCATTGATTAGAAGTACGTATTGGGTGTGTTCGGATTCTCATACATTATAATTATAATTATAATTTAAATATAAATATAAATTTAAACATTTTTTCATTGTTTGGTTACATAATATACAATATGTTCAAAATAATGTCTTATAAATTGAGTCAACCAAATATCCATGATCACGCAAAATTTATAATTACATTATAAACTTAATGCAATTAATTGATACACGATCAATTTCTCGCCAAACGCACGACTAATTCACCGGTTTTCATTGTCGATAAGTATTTTTGTCTAAAAATAATTTATCCACTCTGGCTCCCTGTGTCTACATAATGTTTTTCAACGTCTATCAACATGGGAAGTCGATATTGGTTAACTGTTTTCAAGCAACAACACTTGCTGACATCAGAAGCCGTTGGATTGGTCGTGCATTTGGTGAGAAATTGACTGCGTGTATAATACTCCCTTTTCATTCCTACTTTTGAAAGGTAAATTTCATTCCTTCCAAAAGGTAAATTATAATTATAATAATGCATGGAATCCAAACACATCTTTGAGAAGGTAAATTTCATTCCTTTTTTAGGTTTAGACTCCATTTGACAAAATAAAAACTCATCAAAAATGAAATAAATATAAGATTTTAGTTTGATTAGCTTTTGGAATGAGAGTATTTCAACCGCTACTCACCGAAACTTTTCAAAACTTATGATTTTCTATTCACAAGTTTACATTAGCTATTTCAACCGCTAGAATTACTAAAAACCATACTAACTTATTAAAATATATTTGACACAAATAATTCTAATAATTTCAACTACCATCATTAACTAATATTTTGTCAAACGGAGCCTTAAACAAAAATTAATTCCTTTCATTTTGCGACGTAACGTTTGTAGGAATTTTTTTCAAGATGGTCAAAAAAAAATTTGTGAAATAGTCAAGAATTCAAAGTAATTTGGAAAATAGCTAAAATAGGGCTAAGTCGTTGTTTACAACGACTTTGCGCCAAATATTAAAAAAAAATAATAAAATAACAAAGTCGTTGTTTATAACAATGACTTTATATAAATAATAAAATTTATAGGTATTTATTTATTTAAAAAAGTCAAAAAATAAAAAAATATAAGCACAGAGTCGTTATAAACAGCGACTCTTGTGTGAGAAACTTCGCAACGTGTTTACCCACAAACATCGTTACTGAAATTATGGACATCCCCCTGCCCATATCCTCCTTTGAGGACCGTTTATACTGATGGCCTGATAGAACGGGTTGGTTTACAACGTCAAGTGCGTATAAGCTTATTACTTCGCATTGTTCCAATTATGTTGACATAAATGCTTGGATTTGACAAATTGATGGTCCACCTAAGATACAACTTTTTATGGAAACTATGTCAGGATGGTCTCCCTACTTCTACAAGGCTTGCTTCAAGGGGTGTTTCCGTGCCCTCTTCTTGTAGTCTCTGTAACGGTGCGGGCAAGTACGAGGTTCACCTCCTGATTGAATGTCCTTTTGCCCGTTCCCTTTACCAATTTACTCCACGAATTGACTCAACCTTAGCAAACATGATATATCTAGCTCGGGATATAAAACCTATTATCTCCTTCTTAGGACGCAACCTCAGTTCTGAGGCTAAAGTGGAGCTCGCCTTTGCTTGGTGGAATGCCTGGTATACTCGGAACCAACTCATCTTTAGACAGATTCCTATCCCACATAGGGCCACTTCACGACAGTCCATTAAAAATCAAATACACAATTGGAAAAAAACTTACCAGTCAGAAGTCGACCTAGATGTGGATCCCACACAGATTACCCGAAAACACACTCACCAAAGTAAAAAGGAAAAAGGTAAAGTATACTAAATGGCGAAAACCTCCAATGGGATCCTTCAAATTAAATTTTGATGGATCTTCTATTCAATAAGGACAGCTCGGCAGGAGCCATTATCCGGGACTTGGAGGGGCGGCCTATAAGCATAAATTTTCAGAGACTTGGTTGGCAAAGCCCCCTCAAAGCAGAAGCGCTTGCTTTAAAGTTAGGTATCCAACAGGCCATTCATCTCCGTATTGAGAAGATCCATATTAAGGGTGACTCCTCCATAATAATAAATTATTTCAACAAGAATACTACATGCCCGTGGGAAATTGAGCTAGTATTGTCGGATGTTAAACTTTTACTATCGACTTTGAAAGAAGTATCATTCTTTCATGTTTCCCGCTTGGGCAATAGAGTGGCGGACAAGGTTGCACACATTTGCCACTCTGCTTGGGGTGTCGATATTTACAACAATTCAAGTCTTCTTGACCTCATCCGCAAGGATACTGCCGGATAGAGCTTGCTCATCCGAATTCTTTCATAATAAAAAAAAAACAGCGACTCTTGTGCAATCCCTCATTTACACTCTACTCCCTCTCTCTCTCCTCTCTTTTTCTCGTGCTCCCTCTCTCTCCTCTCCCTTTCTCTTTCTCTTTCTCTCTCTCTTTTTCCATCTCCATCTCCCTCTCTCTCCTTTTTTATTTTTTCCGTACTTCCCCTCTGTCACTCTCTCTTCTCTCCTCTCCCTTTCTCTCTCTCTTACACATTTTCCTCTCTCTCCTTTTCTATTTTTTTATAATTACGTAGAGTCGCTATTTAAAACAACGACTCTACTAGTATGTATTTTTTCCCGTCTTTTTTCTTAAATACGAATTTTGTTGAAAAAAAATACAAAGTCGTTGTTTTAAACAACGACTTTGTTATTTTATTTTTTTAACACTTGGGACTAAGTCGCTGTTGTCCTATTTTGACTATTTTATAAAGGTTCAATTTGGTGAATATCCATTTTAGATGTGAATATTAAGTAAATGTTCATTGTTTTACAAAATTAAATAAATGTCCATTTTTTCAAAAAATACTCCTCCTTCCCATCCCTAACCCTTCCTCCTTCCCCTTGACCATTTTTAATTTTAACATTGACTGGTCAATATTGACCATTTCGGTCAACACCTGCATTTGGTGACAGTTATTTTGGTGACAACTGACTTTTTTGGTGACATTTTTTTTTCTAGTAACATTTAACATAATTTTTTTTCTCGTACTAGTAAACACTATCACCAACTTATTGTCATCAATTACATAACATTGTCACCAACTTTTTGTCAACTACTATAAAATATTGTCACCACTAATTTTCATTAACTACATACTATCACCAACTGCAAAATATTGTCACCAAAATATTGTCAACAACTACGAAACATTGTCATCAAATTATTTTCACCAACTTATTGTCACCAAACATTGTCACAAACCAATTGTTACCAACTACACAACATTGTCATCAATCTATTATCCCTAAATAGAGAACATTATCACCACCCCCTATTGTTACCAACCTACTTTCGTAATCTGTTGTTACCAACAATAAAATAGTGTCATCAATCTATTGTCACCAACTACAGAACATTGTCATCAAATTTATCTCCCCTCTAGCGTCTTCATCCTCTTCATATTGTCATCAAACTAAAATATTTGTATAGAACCAATGTCATCGTTATCCACTAATATTAACTCACTTTTGTCACAAAACTAAAACCCTAGAACTAGGGGAGTATAGACTCTAGAAGGGCTAAAGCTAAACAAATAAAATTTTGATGTACAGTGTGGTTTAAGGTCGGGGTTTAGGGTTTAGTCTTTAGGGTTTAGGGCCAAGGCCCTAAACCATAAATCCTAAACCCTAAAATGTGTGTACAGTACTAATGTCATCACTTTTGTCACCAAACTGAAACCCTAGAACTACGGGAGTATATACCCTAGAGGGGCTAACCCTAAGCCAACAAAAATTTGATGTACAATATGATTTAGGTATAGCTAGTGATCATAGATTGAGCATAAATAAATGTAAATAAACTATCACAAAAAATACAAACACCGTTCAATAAGTAGTGGAAATCATACATTAAGTTAGTCACTATGATAATGAAAATAATTTATAAATCATCAATTGTTGACTACATTAATTTTTAAAATAAAAGGGAATAGTTGAGACAGCCACCATGATTAGATTGCAATGAGTATCAAAATACAAACATCATACAACTTAATGCTAGCAAAAAATATGTCAACATAACAATAAATGTCACCGCCACATTATATATCATCAAAATATTGTCACCAAATAAAATTTTAAAAGTTTGACTAGTTTCTCTCATATGAAATTGTCACCAAAATAGTGTCACCAACCTATTTTCACCAACTACAAAACACTGTCACCAAAATAAAATGTGTGTACAGTACTAATGACATCACCGTTTGTCACCTAATATTAACTCACTTTTGTCACCAAAATATTGTCACCAAATTAATTTTTAAAAGTTTATCTAGTTTCTCTCACCAAAATTATCACCAAAATATTATTTCAATACACATTTGTCACGACGAACATGTAACAACAAAAAATTGTCACCACACTAAGATATTGTCACCAACCCATTTTTTCAACATTTAATCATCAACTTTACTTGTAATTGGAGATCATATCCACCTAAAGCACCCTATAAATGCATATCATATCCACAAAAAATTGGAACGAGGGGAGCATAGACCGAATTGAATTAATCAACTTCTTGAATTTTCCCACGCATCAAATCGAATTAATCAACTTCCTGAATTTTTCAACTTTTGTCACCAAACCGATCACAAATTAATCAACTTCCTGAATTTTCCCACACATTGAATTGAATCAAATCAAAGCTTTTGAAGAAATTGAAAAACATGATCAATCACTATGGCTACAATCATACAAATCAACCTCTTTGGGTGCAACAACAGATTCATATCAACATACTAATTTCAGAAATTCTTCGAACTGGTGAATCTAGATAGGTAAAAATGAAGGGCTACAATCATACAAATCAACCTCTTTGGTCGCAATCTCCATGATCTGGAGCTCGATCTCTTTGATTGTCAAGAATCTTTAAGACAAGATTAAAATTATGACCAAAGGAAGCCAACAATTTGAAGCTGACATTGATGGAATAAAGTTTTACTCCAGTAGAAATCAAAATTTCATAAAAGTGGGAGTTGCACCAAATTACAATCAAAATTACAAAGTGAATCCTTGAGATAATCGGGATCCCTCTTCACCTTGTCCTTGAACTTCTTAAACCACCGATCTAAAATATCCATAGGCACAATCAACCGGCTTCCATCGACACCTGTGAGCGAGAGGAGAGTGCGAGGCATGTGAGCGAGAGCAAACGAGGTCGGAAACCGAGAGCAGTGAGTGTGAGAACGAGGGAGACTGAGCAGGGTGCGAGGTTGAGTGGGCGAGGTCAATCGAGAGAGCGAGTGAGATGAGGCGGAGCAGGAGCGAGATTGAGTGAGAGGAGTCGCGAGCAGAGGAGGGATGGACGGAGGAAGAAGAAGCTGTGATGACGTTTAACTAATTAAAGTGGTTTAATTATAATAAGGGTAGTTTGGGTATTATAAAAATAAAATGGACACTTACTTAATAACCAATTTAAAATGGATATTTAGCTAATTAGATATTCTAGATGGATATTTGACCAAATTTTTTCTTTTATAAATTAGTTTGAATCTTTGACTTTTGCAATTTTTTTTTTTACCATTTTGAAAAAAAATTCCGTTTGTTGTGCTCTACTTCTCTCTAGCCCAATTTGTTGGGCCAAAACCCCGAATGCAATGCACGTGTAAGTGTAACAAGAGAGCACGCCAGATATATGAGCGCCAATCATCCACGTGTACTGATACCATTGGCTGGAACCTGCATATGCTACACCCTACCACACTCTATTTCCTCCCTTCAAATTGGGAATTTGAGACAAATCTTATTCGTTGTCTTTCGCTCCCTCACTAGCAACTACTAGCAAGTGTAACCCTAAACCCTTCGCCGCCGCCTCTACTCCGCGACGCGCCGCCGGATTAACGTCTCAAGGGCCAACAGTCAGTCAGTCAGTCAGTGATCTCTCTCCTGATTCTAGAATTTTTTCTGTGCGTTTTTGAGACTCCTTTCTTGTCGTTGATGTTGCATTGTTGAGAGTTCGCTGAAGTGTTGGTTTCGTTTGATTTCTGTCCGTTTCAGTGCGCAAACGCGGACGATTTGCTTTCCCTTTTCTAATTTTTTTCCTGCTGAACTCGTTTCCTCTTTTCCTCTTCGTTTCTGTGCGTTAAATTGTGTTTAGGATCATTCAAATTCAGTTTGTTTCTCTTTGTTTATGTTACCTTTGTCTTTTAGATGAAGTCGTGATTCTCGTTTTCCCGTTCAGCTCCGCATTTGTTTTCGATTGCGAAGAAGAATTCACTTTTGAATTTCGATCTTTGAGATTTGTAACTTGTAAGCTCGTAAGTTAGGTGGTCTCAATGAGGAATTTGTGATATCTAATCTAACCAGTGTGAATGAAAGGAAAAAATAATCAAGCTCATAACATGTTATTTTTCTTGGTATTACGTTACCGGTCAATTTGAATCAGGTATTGCTGGTTAAGAAAGTGAAGATCTTTGTATCGTGATAGCCATTTGTTGTTGTAAGGGCGGATTGAAAGGCTACAAAGTTAGTTTTATTGGCTGTACAACCTGACTTTTTACATTTTTCTACAATTTTACACTTTACACCTTTGTTTTGTTCTTGTAAGATATTCAAAATTTGAATGATGGTGGCATAGAGGATTGTTGATAATTTACCCCAAATTTCTGTGGCTTAGTTGTCTTAAGTGATCACAGTGGTTGTCATGTTCTGAATGTGAATGTTTCCATGTTATGAATATATAAAAGCGTGTTGTGGCACTAGTTGTGCTTGTGTTTTGCTGTTTCTTAATAGAGCTGACAGTGCCGATTTCGTCCATTCTTAATGAAATAGTTGAATGGGAGTGATATTTTGCTAATTGCAATGAAACAATTTATCTTATGCTTTCCCTCTTGGTTTTATGGTCCAAATGTTTTCAATTGATGATCAGTTTTGGGCAATTTATTCAGCTTTGTTTCATATATTTTGTTTCCAATTTCAACCTCATTTTTGCTGTGTGGAATCAAAGTAATTGCCAGTTCATTTTTCTTTATTATGATTCAATGCAGTTATTGCCTTTACCTTTGATGGAGAACGAGAACGCTCTTCCTCCTTCCAAGAAAAGAGCTGCTGGGAGGGAAATCTCTAAAGACAATCCTGGTCTTGATGATGAAGATGATGTTTCAGAACAGGAATTGGGAACCTTTAAGAAAGCAAGTGATGAGGTGCTAGCTGCTAGAAGAATAGTCAAAATTCGCCGTCAGCCGGCTTCGTCAACGCCTTCTGCACCCACTTCAAATCCTTTTGCTGGGATACGATTAGTGCCTCCTGTCTCTACCCCTGCTGTAGTGGAAACCAAGAGTGAATTGCTGCCTGTTGCAGAGAAGGCAGCAGGTGTGGAGAATAAAGAGAACGAAGCAAGCAAAGAAACTGGTGAAGAGCATAAAATCGATGAGCAGGGGCTGGAAGAGAAGACTGGTGAAGCTGCAGACGAGTCCTCTGTAGACAAGGAGAAAGGTGACAGTGTTCAGAAACCAGCTGAACAAGGAAATTCAGTGGGTAACATTGAAGATGGTCAGAGCCTTGTAAAGGAAGCTGAAGCCACGGCAGATGACAAAAGATCACTTGAAACCAAGAATGAGGAAACAAATGATCACGGGCCATCTGATGGTCAAGATAAAACTGAGGGTGACATTGCTGTAAATGGAGATAAAAAAGAAGATGACGAGGAGAAGAAAGATGTTGACAAATCTGATGCTGCTGCAGATGCTACCCCCTTTAGTTCCTTCCAGCAACTTTCAAGCAGTAAAAATGCGTTCACTGGGTTTGCTGGCACAGGCGGTTTCTCTAGTTCATTTTCATTCGGGTCAATTTCAACAGACGGATCCCCTTCTGGGTCAGGTTTTGGTTTTGGGTCCAAAACTGACCAGACTTCGCCTCCTCCCTTCAGTTTTGGTACCACTAACAATGGGAGCACACCCTTGTTTAGTGCAGCAGCAGCCTCTGGAAACAAGATGGAAGGAGCTACCTTCCCAGCAATGCAGGAGGTCCCTGTTGAGACAGGGGAAGAGAACGAGGAAACGATTTTCACTGCTGAGTCTGCTTTATTTGAATTCTCTGAAGGTGGCTGGAAGGAGCGTGGAAAGGGAGAGGTGAAGCTTAACGTTTCCAATACCGGGGCTCAAAAAGGCAGATTGGTTATGCGAGCTCGTGGCAACTACAGGTTGATTTTGAATGCTAACTTGTACCCAGACATGAAACTGGCGAAGATGGACAAAAAGGGGGTCAGTTTCGCATGTCTAAATAGCGCTACTGAGGAAAAGACTGGGTTGGCGACAATTGCTCTCAAGTTCAAGGATGCTTCTTTTGTTGAAACATTCTGCACTGCTGTCGCAGCATACAAGGGTGAAGCAACAGCCCCGGCTTCAAAGACATCCGAAAATTCTCCCAAGGCCGCAGAAGAATGAGGAGCCAAGTCTCTATACTCAGACCATGAATTTTCAAGAAAATCTCCCATCATCTTGATTTCATTGCCTTCTGCAGGTGGGAGGTCACATAGAGCGAGTACTCCTCTGTTAGGGTTTATAGAGTAGGGGGGCCATCATCAAACTGAGGTACTATACCGTCGAGATTCCAAGTCTGTATTGTCATTGAGGAACTTTGAAACCCAGTTTTTTTTTATAATTGTAAGAGAGGCCCTGAAGGAGTTCGGCTGATCGAAGAGTTCAGTACAATGCGTTTTAGTATGATCGTTCGCGGTTCGATTTCTGTGCTACTTGGTGCTTCGGTTGTCAACGATGAAGTCCTTGAACATAGCTTAACAACCTCATTAAGTATAGCTTCAAATACATTATTTTGTAAAAAAGCCAACCATGTCTTTTTCAATTAAACTTGCTCTCGTATTTCCAAATCTAGTAGGCATGTTTTCATCTGCTTCTCCTCCATTAAACCGAAGTTTCATCTGTATTGCTGTTGCGCAACAACATAACTAAATTATTCATTACCAAAAAAAAAACATAACTAATTTATTGGGGAAATTTTCTATCTGCTTCAAGGACATATGATAAAGTAAGAAACTTGATCGGGGAAGATTTACCAAAATCAAATTATTTAAACTTTTTCAGAAATTATTTTTAGGGTTAATAAAAATCTTTCTAAGGAGATATATTAGAAAACATTTAGGGCTCGTTTGTTTATATAAGAGGGGAATGGAAAGGTAAGGTATTAAATTTTACATATAAAATGTATATGATTATCATTTTTTGTGAGGTTGGAGGAGAGGGTGGGGGGATTATTAGCCCATCCTAGAGGTATTAGTTACCCTCCTTCAATTTAGGGAATAGAAGGGTAACAAATTTGTATGAAAAATGGGAGAAGAAGGGGAATGATTAGAATAGTGATCAATGAATCTTAACTTAAATATGGACTATATTCATAAAGGTAATCATTACCTTTCTCTACCAAAAAACAAACGAGGGGTTAATCTATTAGCATTTAGTTTAAAATTTTAAAATAGTAGTAAAATACAATCTGATCAACCAATAAAAAGTAGCCTTGTAGTCTCTTGTACACAAATCCATCCATTTTGTCCACCTGTCATCGTATGTGTCCATCTCATATCTTTAAGTGGTTACAAAATTTATCATTTTACCATGAGTTATTTTTTTTATAAATATTGTACCTTGCAAGCACGTTACAATTGCAATACCACAATTACAACCACAACAGTAAAAAAAAGAAGAGGAAATTTGAGCGGATTGCAATAAAAATGGAAGAAACAATGAAGTCGATAATGGTGATTAGCTTGGTGTTGTCAATGGTTTTAGTTCCACCAAATGCAAGTTTGTTTGGAATAATAAAATGTGCTGGACTTTGCCCCCTTTAGTGTGCGGGTAATCCTTTTTGCCTCTTCCCTTGCTTTCTAAAATGTAAGAAAACCCTTCCTCTGGACGTCGACGCCGGAGAAAGGGACGATCACTCTATGTGTACCGCTGGTTGTGCTCTTTCCAATTGCTTCTCCTCTACCACTTCCCAAATCCCCGAGACACAAGGTAATTCGGATATATATATGATTTGTGTTATGATGGATTATATATATATATATATATATATATATATATATATATATCAAGTGTGTGATATATATTGTTGATGTGATGAATAGGTTTAACAGAAGAGGCGCAGATGGAAAGATGTGTACAAGGCTGTGACTACTCTTGCAAGGCCAGAAGAATCAACAACCACCTCGAATGATATGATAGAGCCCTGATATACTCAAGTTGTGGAGATTGGTATTGGAAGCGGAATAGCAATGAAAAATGGCTTTATAATTAATTGTCCAATTTTCAAAATTTTATTTAAAACTTCATTTTAGCTTAATCTTATTAATTATATAAAATTAGTAAGTTTGTCAACATTTTGATATTCATATATTTTCACATATCTAATTATGTTTCATTTTTTTTAAATAATGAAAAGAGATTTGGTACACCAAACATATCTGGCTATCTGAGTGTATCGAAAAGGATGGACAAGTAGGTAAAACAATAACAAACAAATTAAATGATCCTCAAGAATGTGAGCATTTCTTGATTTGAACGAAATTAAGCAACATTTGTGTGAATTTGGTGAGAAGAGAAAGAGAGAAGAGGGCAAAGGGCGGGAATCTGGAGCCCCAAAGGGAGTTTTCTCCAAACTATTTTTTGTACTTCTCTCTCCGATAAAAAACTGTAACAACCCCACATTACATGTATATATTCTAGTGCATAAGCCTATACAATAATTATACTTACAAAAAAAGAAAAATAAATTGAACTTAATTAGAATATACACATATACATCAATCCGCTCTGCACCTTGCCGCCAATCCTGTGTTCCACGAATGGACTAAGCAAATTCGTGTTGATTGTCACTTCATTCGTGATATGATTTTAGATGGTTTCATTCGAACTGCTTATGTGTCTACGACTCAACAAACTTTTGACATTTTGACTAAATTGTTATGTCTCAGACATAATTGGACATTAACAAGTGAATTTGATAGGGAAAGGAGGAGATTAGAGAAGATATGAACGGTTAGGGAGGAAGAAGCGTTTGTGTAAGGTAAAGGAAGAGAGAGACATGGTCTCTTCGGAGACATCTAATAAAATTGGAACGATACAGAGAAGATAGAGATAGGGGTAAGGGTTAAAGGGAGAAAAAAGATATTGATTTGATTTCTTCATTGATGATTTCTCTAATACAAGATACTAGTTCAGTACCCGCACCGTGTGCGGTTTTTTTACAATTTAAATAAATTTAATATAAATACCCGTTTAGAGAGCTAATTAATTTATTTCAACACTTTTGAATTGTTACACAATTTAAATAAAATTACCATTTCATTAATATATTGAAAGTATTATCAAACTTTTATATGATTATTATCAAAATCTTACAAAATTGGATAAAATCTTTCCAAAATATTCTATGCCTAAAACTTATGGAAACTATTATCTTAAAATTGATTAAGGTGGAGATAATTTTTTTGATTGGTTATTACTATTAAGATAAGGAGAAGATGTCATATGTTACATACGACTTATCATTTATTATATCTATTATATATATCTTCTAAAATTGGTTACATATGTTACATAGGCAAAATCTTATCTTATATAATAGGTAAACTCTTATCGTATATAGTATTTAAAATTCGTTAATATCTTCTAAACATATATCCATATCTAATCAAATTGAGTCAAATTTTATCTTATTAATATATTGATATATTGATTAAATAGATTTAGAATAAAATTTTATCTTATGGATATATTAATTATTAAATCTTATCTTAAATAATATTATTTAAAATTTGGTTAATATCTTCTAAAAATATATCCACATCTAATCAAATTGGGTCAAAATTTATCTTATGCATATATAGATATATTGGTTAAATAGAGTTAGAATAAAATTTTATCTTATGCATATATAGATATATTGATTGATTGAATAGATATATCTAATTTTATCTTGTACATATATTAATTATTTCTTTTAAAAAATGTGATTGGTTCATATGACTACTTTTAAGGAGAAGCCGCCACGTGTCTCAACCGACTTCTCCTTTATTATATATATATAATATAATTGATAGGGTATTTATATACTAATACCCATACACTAATTCATATACTAACTAGCAATATACATGACATTACCCACCCCTTATATATAAAAGCTTTGTCCTCAAAGCTTATTACATAGTAACTGTACAAAACTAGAAACGCTAACTATCAACTACAATATGAGTTTATGATGAGTATTTCCAGTAAGTTGCAACAAAGAACCATGCTACAACACCTAGCCAATCAGTCCCTTGTGCCATGACCAAAAGTGAAATGATTTGGCCCTGAATACATGTAATCCGGTAGATATTTACCCCTTAGATACACCAGTACGTACATGAATTGCAACTCAACTTATCAAGCAAAGCTTCAATATCGGTGACTAACCTCACCTTCTAGGCTATCATAAACCACTCTTTGGACTGTCTCAACAACCTGATAATGTCACTTCCTTTCCTCTGTCAAATGGCATTGCAATTTGACTTCCCAATTGATGAACAATTAAGTCACTGGCTACTTACACCCAAACGGATTCCACACTCCTAACAAGAGTTCTGTATTATGATTTATGATCCAGTCAATAAGCCAACATCGATCTCTCCTGGGCGTCTCTACAAACACTTGCTGCGCGCCACATTTTTTCAAAATTCCCGTTGAATTCAACCCAATATCAGTCATGCTATTTGTCCTACCATTAGCTAATCTGATATCTATCAACTCAATCAACAATTGAACTAATGCACCTAACTCTCTTGATGCAACTTCAACAACTACATCTTGTAAAGGTGGGAGGAATTACCTTTGAAGATTCACCATGGTTTTGAAGATCTATTGGACTCCCGACGAGTTGTGGATTGAAGTCTATTTCGGAGCTTCCATATTCGATTGAATTCGCAATATATTCCTGGGTCACCGTATCCTTGACGAGTTGGGAAGTCGATTCAATTTCTTGACTCACCTCATCAATCGGAGTTGCGAACTTGCTGAATTGTAACAACTTTGCTTCATCACTGGCCAGTTCATTCTTTGAACCACCAAGAGCATGGCTCGGAATTGCAGTAAAAGAGTCCAGCCACACCTCTAAATCTTCATCAAGAGCCACTTGGCTTCGATTGTCTTCTTGAGGGTGTCATAGTTGATTTCACTCGCTGTTGCTCATGCCGTCTTCAAGAACCACCGAAAGAGTTGTTCTCACAAGGACAACTGGTCTGCTTTGAAGATGTCGTTTCTTGTTCTGCAGTTCAACGGGCCTACTTCTTGAATTCCCTCCGCACTTGGAGGCATGCCCATCTCCCTTCTTGATTCGCCGTCGTTCATCCTATTCTTATTGCCGCTGGTTTTCTTTCATGAACTCGAAGTCTTTGATACCATTCCTCGACCACCATTGATGTGCATCCATCCCAGAATAGATCCAATTTCTAGGTCACCGGAACCAAAAATTCAAGAAAAAAATAAAAAAAAATTGGTCGGAGAAATCGATCTGGCTTTGATACCAATCGTTATGTCCCAACCATAATCGAACATTAACAAGTGAATTTGATAGGGAAATGAGGGAGTTTAGGGAAGAAGATGAAGGGTTAGGGATCGAGGAAGAAGCGTCTGTGTAAGGTAAAGGAAGGGAGAGAGAGGGGTAAGGGTTTACACTAATTCTAATCCCTACACATAATATCCATATACACGACATAAACCTCTGTTACAAGTCCAGCTTGAGGGAAACCGACGAGGGCATTCTGGTCATTCAGTGTGAGTTTGTTAGGTTAATTAGTTACACGCTTGCTTCTTCGATAAGAAGGGAGTGATCATCATCTGTAAACTCCAAGATTCCAGTTTCAATTTTAGTTCAATTTTTGGTTTCCATCTTGTGTTTGATCTCATTAATTATAGCATCCATCAAACATTAATACTCCCTCCATTCAACAAAACTTGTCATTTTAGCTTCTTTCACAAGTTTTAAGGCAATTAACAAATGTACTAATTTACCCTCAATTATTATCCTCCTTTTTTACTTTATCGAAAACTACAACTAACAATCCATCAATTATATTAAGGACATTTTTGTAAAGTGAAGAGCAAAATACCTACAATGACAAGTTTTTTTGAACAAAAATAATACCCTAAAATGACAAGTTTTGTCGAACTAAGTATTAATAATTAGTACTCTTTTCGATTGAAATGGAGAATAAAATTCACCCATTACAGGATGTTTTATATTAAGGGCTTGGAATAAAATTCAAAAAATAAATGAAAACGAGATAAAAGTAGTATACTTTCATAGTTTAATTTTCTTGTAAAATTTGTTTTTATTTGATTTATCTTATATAATTTTATATCAAATATTAAAAATCCCTGATTATCCTAATTTTGAACCTTGTAATTCAGTCCTATATGTTTTTTTATACATCTTTTGTTTTAATATCCTTAATTAGGAAAGGATATAATTAACGCGATAAATTAGCTAAATCAACTTGTTAATTAATAAAGGGGTAAACAAATATATATAAACAATATTGGATACTAACAAATATATATAATAATTTAATTAACGAGATAAATTATTGGATATATATATATATTAATGCCACTGTTATGGCTAGCTAATTGAGTTTTCCATGATTTGTGAAGTTTCTCCATCTCGATCATTCAAGCTTGTTACTTCTTCTGGCCTTGCACGAGTGGTCGCAACTGAATACACAATTTTTCATCAATTCCTCCTCCCTTAAACCTATCAAAAAATATATATCACAATCATATATATATACATATATAAATTCAATAAATAGAACGTACACAAATTAATTATTTGAAATTTGAAATTAATACCTTTTCCCTGTGTGTCGTCGGAGATTTCATCAGTAGTTGTGAAGCAATTGGAGATAGCACAACCAGCGGTACATAGAAAGTGATCGTCTTTACTAATTCCATCGACATCATCGATGTCAATGTCGAGACGAAAGATTTTCTTACATTTGGTAAAGCAAGGGATGGCACAAAAAGGGTTACCACCACACCTGAGGAGGCAAAGCGTTGCACATTTGACTGTCCCGAAGACGCCTGCTGTTGAAGGAACCAGAAGCATCGACAGGACTAACGACATCACCAATACTGACTTCATTCCCACCATTTTTTTTTATCCTGAATAACAATTCAAAATATATATGATATATGATATCGGTTATGTTTGTACAATTAAATCAGGTTCTAAAGGAGCCTATATATAGGATTTAGAGCCTAGAGTCCGGTGTTGATCCAAATCATATATGGTGCATTTGTACGTATTTTTAATTTAGTATATTAAATTTGAATTGAGCGATTTCTTTACTTTTAGAGGTAACTTATATATAGAAATGTTAGATTTCTTTTTGGGTGGAATATATGGTAAGGATCAATTAACGAGCTTAATTGTAGATAACAATTAGAGTAGATTTGAGCTCAAAAAAATGGGAGTAGATTTTACGTGTTTAAGCCAACGATCAAACATCTATCTATCTATCTATTACTAACTATTAAAACAAAAGTCTTGCCGATAACATGTCGCCCTCTCCTTAATCATAGATCTTTTAACCAATCACCTTCTATGTTATATTACCCTATCATTTAATTATTCATTACTCATATATTATTTTGTTTTAATATTTTTTTTCTCTTAATTTTTTAAGGTGAAACTAATTAAAATAACCCAACCTTTAAGAGGATATTAAAAATATATCTCCACCTTTCAAATATAATATAAATATCCCAACCTCTATAGGTGATGTTAAAATAATATCACCGTAATTTTTTCTCAAAAAAAAATGATGACATGGCACATACATAACTTTAAAAAATTAGCATATTAATATGATTTAATTTGTTAAACCATGGGTTTCTTAGATTTAAAAAAAAAAGCAAAACCCAATTTTCTTAATTCACCTTTATTTGGATTGCAATATTGTATTTTTCAATTAGTCTCTCTCACGTCAACCTTTAATATTATATTTTTTAAAGAAAACCGGGTTTTGATTTTGAGAAAAATCCAATAAACCCATGGTTTAACAAAAACATATTGATATGCTAATTTTTTAAAGTTATGTATGTGTCATGTCATCATTCTTTTTGAGAAAAAATTATAGTGATATTATTTTAACATCACCTATAAAGGTTGAGATATTTATCTTACATTTGAAATGTGGAGATATATTTTTAAATTTTAACACGTCCTTAAAGGTTGGGTTATTTTAATTATTTTGCCTTTTTGTAGGGTTTCTAAACGGTGTTCAACCTCTTTTCTAATAATAGAATATGTCGAAAGGTTTTATTGGCTCAAAAAGAACAAACTACGCATCAAGCTCCAGGTTCTCAAACTTAAAATCACATGTGTTTTTATTGGCTCTATCCATCATATGCAGTGTTCGTTTTGATTGAGCATTCGTGGAGTTGAGATTTGTAGCATTTGTTTTATATTTTTTAATTGCCATGTAGGTATTCTGCTGGTGTCTGTTCCTATATGGTGGTCCTAATGATATCTCTTGGTTAATTCAACTGGTGAGTCAACTTATGAACGTTCACATTATAGGAAATATGCTAATTTAGTATTCTAAAAAAAATAAGTAGAAGAACAAGTACACGGGTTGTAATTCTTATTGTTGTAATTTCTTGCGACTTTCAGGTTCTCAATCATTGAAGATGGAGGTGACAGTGTCACTATAGAGTTAGAAATCATTTGGGACGGGAATCCAAGTTTTATACTCGCTATCAAGACAACCTACTTGTGTCTTATTTACATACTACGTATTGTATACTTAACTTTATTATTTTCTAACCACTAATATGTGTATTTTTGTCAACAGATTTTTGGTATTAGTTAATATTCAAAACTTTACTATTAAATTACGCGCCATTGGCGCGGGTATAGGACTAGTATATCTATATATTCTATATATATATATATATTAATTAAAAGCAAAGTATTTATGCCACGTGTCGCCTCCTTGCGCACTGATATTTTTGGCAACATCTATTTTATATATATTTATAATTTTATAATTTAGAAATAACTTGTTTTGCAATATTTATTTGATATATTCATATAACCTATTTTTGTCAACTATGTATATTTAATTGGATATTTATTTGATATGTTTATATCTATATCTATCTATATATTAACTATACAATATTATTTCATCTATATTAATTACACAATATCATTTCAATCTATTTTTTTAAACAATCTATCTAGGCAATTCCTTTTTATTTAACCAATGGGATTAATTCAAAACTTTTGTAAAAAATAGAGTTAATATTAACTATACAATATTATTTCATTCTATATTAATTACACAATAACATTTCCATCTATTTTTAAACAATAGGATGAATTCAAAAGCATTTTATATATAAAAAAATATATAGTTCCAAATACATAATTTTTCTATTTTAGGCAATTCCTTTTTATTTAACCAATGTGATTAATTCAAAAAAATTTAAAAATAAAGATAATATCAACTATACACTATTACTTTGTCAAAAATATTTTTTTTCTATTTTATATTAATGTTTGGTAATATTTTATTTAATTTTATAATATTGTACTAATTTTTTTATACTTACAAAATTTTATATTTATTTTTTAAAAAAATTACGCGCCATGGCGCGAGGATTGTACTAGTTTTATAGTTATATTTATATTGCAACGGAACTCTGCATTTTTCAGTACCACATTTTTAATGAGTAATAATGATTTAAACAATAATTTTTAGTAGAAAAAATTAAGAAAAATATAAATCATAAATTATAAAAAAAAATGAGAAATTTTTTTATATGGATAAATTAAAAAGACTGTTTAGAAAGCCTTAAATTTGATCTCTAGTTATTGTTAAGTATTTTTAGTATAAGGAAACTAATTAAAAGAAACAAAAATTTTAAAAAGAAAGTAAGAGCAAGGAGTTTAAATTCATGACCTCAAAATAATAAATGAGAAATGAGAAAAGGAGAAAAATGAGAAAAAGTTAGTTATGATACTCAATAGTCCATCGGTTTCACAATACAAGTTCTTTTGTTTTTTTTGACACGTTTTTTGAGAAGCGAAATTTTTTATAAAATATTATTTTTTAATAATTTTTTATTAATTTGATACTTATTAGTAATAAGTATTAAATTAAAAAAAAATAATTAAAAATAATATTCCTTAAAAAACGTGTCGAAAAGTAAAAGGAGAAACTACCTCAACTTATTCTATTCTATTGTATTATAAGTAGAAGGGCTAATCTTTATTCGAACCGACCTATTTCCAAAAAATTAAAACAGTGGCACTTGATCCATATTTATCTCTGTTAATTTGTTTAATTTCTAACTGGGTTTTAAGAATAACATGAATATAAATTAATACACTAAATTTTAGCCCTTTCTCCCTCATTTTTATGAGCTTACCTTCCCTTTGGTAATTTGATCGGGTAAAACTTATTGAGAACTGACTTGGAAAATGAAGTGCCACTTGCTTGTTTACTTGAAAAATATATGGTGTATAAATTAAAAAATATTATGAATTGGAAAATAACTTAACTATGCTGAATATGATGATTTATGGTTCGTTTGGTTGGCCATCAAAACCCAGGAAGTAAAGTTAATATTTGTCATCATAACACTATTTCATAAAAAAAAACTATTAATATAATATCATCCCCACAAGAAATATCACGACCATATTATATATCATCAAAATATTGTCACCAAATAAAATTTTAAAAGTTTGACTAGTTTTTCTCACTTGAAATTGTCACCAAAATATTATTTCAACAATATATTGTCACCAACCCATATTTTCAAATTTTGACCATTGACTCTACTTGAAAATTATCACCATGATATTATTTTAACAAAAAAAAATGTCAACACGATGTCATATCATCCAAAAAATGCCACCACCACACTATTTAGCACCAAGACACTTTCACCAATGCATATTTTCAAAACTTGATCGTTGACTCTCTACAAAATTTATACTGTATTAATTTTATACTCCCTCCGTCTTAAAATAAATGTCTTTTTAGGACGGAGCACGGGAATTAAGAAGTATGTTAAATGTAATGATTAGATGTAAAAAATAGGTTAAGTGTAATTATTAGACTTGTATTTGTTTATTTTTTTTAATTTGTAAGGAGGAGATCGAGTAGGGGTGATGTAAAAATTAGAGTAATGATTAGATGTAAAAGTAGGTTAAGTGTAATGATTACATCTAAAAAGACATATATTTAGACAAAATTTTATGGGCTAAAAAGACATGTATTTTGAGACGGAGGGAGTACATTCTAGATATATAACCCTTGTTCTATGGAGCTCTTATAGATGTAATAAATCAAAAAATAAGTGTAATGGCCCAGGATATAAATCCGGGTTACGTTTAGAGGGAAGAATTATCCCTCTGCCAGATCTTGCAATCCAAGTACGAGCTGCTTATTTATTAACTTCAAATTATAACCCTGTTTATGTCTTAAGAATTTAATGAAGAAAAAGGGGATTTCAAACCCTCGAGACAGTCAAAAGAGATAAAACGAGAACATGTCCTAATTCAACTAGTCAAAACGCAGAAGAGATAGAACGAGTTTAAATCAATATAAATACAACATGTTTCTAAATGACAACTTAACCAAAACATTTGTAAAGTCAAGCCAGAATAGGGGAAGTCTTTTTAACACTCTCGCCCCGTGAGAAAACCTCGCCATAGAAGCAAATCAGCAAGCAAAGGGAGTGGGTACCTGAAACTATACCACAAGTCAAGGTCGAGCCACTCATGCGGGACCGGAAGTCCTCGCTGAGGTTATATAATACGCCTATACCTAGAATAAAGGATGGCTAATGCAATACAAGATTTAAATCACATAAGCATGCTTTGACAGTTATAATATGCGGAAAAACTGTAAAGGGCCCAAGACAATGCCAAGTGGCATATCCCTCTCCTACCTCTGCACCCATTCCCGTTAGTGCAGAGACTGGCCAGTTCGTTGCTATAGCATAGCATATCCTCGTGGTGGTGCACTCACCCACGGTATCATCATCATAACATAAATTAAACATGCCCGATGGTGCTGGGCTATCATCATGCTCATATCGACTCGATAGACTCAGGGCACCCGATGGGGCTGGGCTACCCTATGACCCTAGCAAAGACTCTAGGACTATCACAGATAACGGCCGTTCTGTTTCAAACGCATATAGAATAGGGATGCTCATTCATAAGTGCAAGTCCTAACATGATACTACATGACATGCTTTTATGCATATGCAACACCTACATACTATATAACACATCAGGCATGAGGTCCAATCACTTGAGCAAGCCCCGGAGGACTTACCTGGAGTCTTCACTTCCAATTAATCAGCAACCAAGCCACTTAGATAATCATCCATCGGGAAACAAGTCACTCAGATAATCATCCAATCACACTAGCAAGTAATAAGCACGGAACAACTCATCAATACATATTTAATCAACACACAAGCATGTTTTCAAGTCATCACAAGACTAAGTAGATAATATTTTATTCAAGTAATATAGCATTCTCATTATGACCATCATTCTCAATTAACCTTGTTCTCATCAAGTATGAAACTTAGCTCAAATCCTTACCAACATCATCACTTAAAACATCTTACTTCATATCAAATTCAGGTTTTCCCCAACCATTTTCTCAAGTAACCATCGATTATCAAATTCCCGATTATTCAACAAAACCACAGGTTCTCAAAACCAAGGATCAACAAGTCTTATTTATCAAACTCACATAATAGATCATGCTCAATGAGTAACCAAGGTAAGTTGACAAGAATCTCTTTTATCAAATCATTTTCTCAAGTATCATATATTCATTCATATTTAAGGACTAAGCCATGATAAGTCGACATTTCTAAAATCCTTTAAGAATTCAATTATCCCTAAATCAATCAATGAAAGCTCGAAGTCAACACAAGAAAGATTAAAACATAACAAGTTCTCAAGGTATCTCTTTATCTAAGACCTCAACTTTACCTATCAAGACAAGTTATTAAATCATATCTCAAGGTATTGGCTATTAAACACATGATAATAACCTAGTAAGAACTTATCATTATCACAATAAGATCTTATTAATATATATAACTTAAAGGATTATTATCCCTAGCCAAAAAGATTTAATCAATAAATATAATTCTATATGCAAATAACAACCAACAACTCATCTATACTCATGTTTAATATAGCTAACTGAATTTATTAATCAATTCAACTCACTGACAAGTCAAGCTCCTTAAGATAAGTCTCACATATAGTTTTAACTTACCAACTAAATCGTAGTTAATCACTACCTTACACTTTAAGTCAATCGTATGTGTTCAAACCATCAATTAGACATATCCACTTATTTTTATCAATACTTATGAAAGACATTAGAGTCAAGGAGTACCCAAGTAAATAAAATTTTCTATAATCTTTTATAACTACGATTGTAACTAAAAGACTCGAAAGGGTCATAATGCATCATAACAAGTTCCAAGTATAACAACTTCTAAAAAAAAATAAGAATAATTTACTCTTTACCTATTACTTCTAGTGATCAAGCACAATCATGTAAAATGGATATCTCTATGGTTGTAATATAAATAAAACTAGTAGAATTAGTTAAAACTCTATCCGATTATATTTATAAGAGAGGTTAGGATTCAAATTATAGTCATTGATAGCCAATTGATAAATACGTCAACTTTCACATTTTAAATACACCCCTTGGTTAATTAATTAATGATATGTCAATTTTAACTTGAACATTTTCTTGTTAGCTTGCAATCAACAGTAGCATCAAAGACTCTCCTACCTACAACAGAACGACAGTAAAACACAATAACATATTCAATTAAACCTTTCAACCAGTTCAAACAATTTAATTAGTTTCAACAAGCTTTTAGAACAGAAAGGCACGGCAAGAGGGATCCAAGCAGTTATACCAAATCCCACAGTGGTCGAGGAGGGTTCAGATTCGGTGCTCGGGTCAAGGGTTCGCGCTCGCCAGGCAGAAGGACAAGGTGGGTGGTGGCAAGGAGGTCCGACGAGAGGAGAGGACATGGCTCCAGCTTCGAAGGTGCATTTCGAATGCGAGGAGGGGCGAAATCGAGCAGTAAAGAGCAAGAGGCGAAGGCGTCGACTCCGGAGGCGGCTCTATCAGCTACAAGGCAGCCCTTGGCTCCGGCAAGGAGCCCCGTCGTTCGTAGCTGGGCATCGGCTCCGACAAGGAGCCCTTGGTTCTTTTGGGTCTGCGCAAGAGGGCTCCGATGAGAGGAGGGCGATTTTCGGCTCTCCGATTTCGACATCGTGCTTCGATTGACGAGAGTCGAAGAGGAACGAGGAGGAAGGTAGCAGACGGGGGATTGAGTCCTCATTCAACAACCATGGAAGGGGGGAAGATTGAAGGTGAATCGAAGGGTGTGAGAGAGGAGATGTGAGGGCGGAAGCCATAGGTGCTTCAGGCTCCAGATTCGGCGACACCCACGGCTCGAGGATGGCTACCAGCGGCGAGGGACAAACCAAGGTTAGAGAGAAGAGTCCGACTCTGAGGGAGAATGAGGGAGAGCGGGACTGAACGAGTGAGAGGGGAGGCCATGGGAGCCTTGAGTTCTTAGATCCGAAAAAAAATGGAGGTAGAGAGAGCTATGAACAGAGAGGCGGATGAAAGAGGTAGAGGAGGAGGTGAACAGGACCTAGGGCCGGCTGGAGTGATGGAAAAAGGGTATATATACCCACTTAATTAGGTTACACAATATTACGAGAAATTATAAAAAGAAACCGCTGTTTATGTTTTCGAAATATTAACACAAATTAACAAAATTCAACTCAATCAATCTTATTCAATTTAAATATGCCATAAAATGTATCATACTCGCCTTGACAGGTTCAAAACAATATTTATTTCTTTGAAATCGGATATATGCCGGAATTTGATTTGAATCATGATAAAAAAAAAAAATTTTGATCGAGGACAGAGATTTTCAAAATTTTCGAAATCTCAGAAATTTAATACTTAATTTTAATCATAAGTCATAAAATAATATTTTAAAATTTCGCGTCTTTACAATAAGTACTCCCTCCGATTTTTAATATAAGTCATTTGACTTTTGTGCACGTGGTTTAAGGAGCTAAAAACTACATACAATATTAATTTTTTTAATTAAATTTTTTTACATTATAATACTTATTAATAGTAAGTATTACAATTTAAAAAAAATTAAAAAATTAATATTTTATATAGTTTTTAGCTCCTTAAACTACGTGCACAAAAGTCAAATGTCTTATATTAAAAATCGGAGGGAGTATCGTTTAACAAACAAAATATTATATTTAGATGCCATATATACAAATGATACAAAATGAAAAACATAAAAAATTAAATCATTTTTGACTTTCTAATTACTGATAATTTGATATAATATATAATAGGGACAATTGGTTATATATCCTTCTAAACTTTCTCAATTAGTTATATATCCCTCAAATCTTTTAAAATAAATTATTTATTCCTCAAATAATAAAATAATTATTTATAAACCCAAATTGTATTTTCTTACATGAATTACAATTAACCTTTAATTAAGTTAAGAATATTCAAAGGGTATAATAATCCCTAATTAATCAAAACTCAATTCGACAACCATGGAAGATCCGCCAACCTCCGCCGGCTGGCAATCGAGCCGCCTCTATCCCCGCACACCATCGTCTTCGTCGATGTAGATCAACAAATCGATGAGAAGAACGTACGTGTACATCAGTACATGTTACTCGTAGACATGCTGTTTATGTTCCTTCTCGATGTTGGATTTATCATCACTACTACAAAAATGGCCAAATAACCCTTAACATATAGGCGTGCCTTACCTGGTTTATAAAGTGGAGAAACCAAAAAAATAAATTCGGATTATCTTTATATACCGGGTAGTGTGATGTCCGGTGCATAAAAAGGCATTTTAATCAAATAACCCTAATCTAAACGCCCCGGTTATATTGTTAAAATTTGTTTTTTCCTAAATCCGGGTTATTTGGCCTATATTCTAATTTGTAGATGGCCTCCTCATTCAGGGGATAGATTGTTCATTTGTAATTAGAAGAAATTTCTTTCTTAATTCTCAAATCTGCTTACAATTAATATAGTCACTTTGTTCGATCTGATAACGAGTGAATTAATTAAACTTGAAACAACATTAATTAAATTGATAACGAGTGAATTAAGATCGATCTACATATCATTTGCAAGAGAAAAGTTATATTAAAGGAATACAGTGTATATATACAAACATTAGTAATATATGCTCATTGATCAACTAAAGCTATGTAGCCATGTAGGGAATTTGATTCTTGGCGTTCATCGTGGCATATAATACTATGTCTATCATGAGTCTGAGGATGGAGTGCGGGGCTAGAGGAAGGTTGGCGGATTCGTGGGCGGTGTCGGTAGCCATGGCAGATTGAATTTTGATTAATTAGAGACTAGTACAGTTCCCGCGCCATGGCGCGATTTTGTAAAAAATATAATATTAAAAATATAAAATATTAATATTATAAAATATTAATAAAAGTTAGGATAAAAATAATAAAAATAATTACCATAAAATTATTACGGAACTAATTTCATATTTTTTTAAAAAAATCTCATTTAAATTAGCATATATATATTTATAGAAATTTTAAATCACTCTTATTGGTTAGAAAAAAATAATAAAAACATTGTAACTTTGTTTAAAAAATAATATCATTGTAAATTTGATATTAAGAATATATATATGGATAGTTAGTAAATGTATTAAAAATAAAAGAAAAAAATTAATTTAAAGAGATAAATGAAAGAAGAAAAAATAATTAAAGGGAAAAATATTTGATTGGTTTAAATAGCTAATTAAAAAAATGGTAAGGATAACATAGGCTAAACTCTTATGTTTTAAGAATAAATATATAGATATAGGTATAGATATAAAGATTTACATATAGATTAATTGTAGACATTAGATTGCATTCAAAAAAAATATTAGATATTTTAATTACTATAATATATATCATGTAATTAATATATAATGAAATAATACTATATAGTTCATATAGTTAATATTACCTTTATTAAAAAAAAGCTTTGAATTAATCCCATTGGTTAAAAATATATTATGAAATGATATTATGTTAATAATGTGTAAATAATATTAGATAGTTTAATTACCATAATTAAATGATATTGTGTAAATAATACCTTACAAAAATAACTTTGCATGAGGGGACGACACGTGGCGTGGGTGCTTTGGTTTTAATTAATATATAGATTGGTTAAAAATATATTATGAAATGATATTATGTTAATAATGTGTAAATAATATTAGATAGTTTAATTACCATAATTAAATGATATTGTGTAAATAATACCTTACAAAAATAACTTTGCATGAGGGGACGACACGTGGCGTGGGTGCTTTGGTTTTAATTAATATATAGATTATACCCTTTGGATATTCTTAAATTAATTAGAGATTAATTGCAATTCAGGTAAGAAAATTACATTTGGATTTGTAAATATAATTATTTTATTATTTGAGGGATAATTAACTTAGGGCTCGTTTGGTTAAACATGGGAAGTATAGTTCCCGGGAAGTTAACTTCCTAGGAATTCAATTCCCGTAAATTGAAAATTATGGGAATTGAGAAATTGTGTTTGGTTTTGGATTTTGGATTATAGGAATTGAAATAAGAAAATAGAATTTTCCTATTAAAAATGTGGAATTGGAATTTACCTAGGGGGACTAGGTAAGTGCACTTCCTCCAAAATGGGGGAATTTAAATTCCCAGGAATTCAACTTCCTGGGTTTTTCTGTAACAAAAAAACCAACCAAACGCTGATATTATCTCCAATTTCTGAGAATTTCTACTTCCTGGGTTTTTGGAATGTCAACCAAACGAGCTCTTATTTTCAAGATTTGAAGGATATATATAGCTAATTGAAAAACTTTAGAAGGATATATAACCAATTGTTGTATTGTCAACTTATTAGTAAGATATAGATAATTAAATTATTTTTGACGTCGTCGTTTCGGATGCCTTTCCGACGAGCTGCTTTGTCGGGGCTTGAACGATGGATACTTGGGTGTTGGAGGAGCCCTTTGGTGGTGGTCTTGGGCCCTGGTATCGCCGGAATTGTGGTCGAGGGTGATCAGAACTAGTTGGGAGTTGTGGTTTATGATGGGTGTGCGAGTGTTTGTAGAGGATGATGGAGAGGCATTTATGGTGAACATGATAGAGAAAATAGAAGCCTGCAACATTTTCTCTTATCTCCCATACTCAGATCCTTCAACATAGGGATTTTCTGTGGGTAGATTTGGCCGAGAAGATAGATACCTGTAAATCTGTAATCAAAAGATATTTGATTGATTTTAAAAACAAACAATCCCGTTTCCTGTGCTGAGTCCAGGCTGACTCGGTGTGGGAAAATCTCCACCAAAGCAATTGCAAACCTATCTTCTACAAGTTTCGTTGTGTGTTCAATCATTTGTCGACCATAGCTTGTAACACTTGATGATATTTCTAGAGAAGGCAACTGAGCAATTATGGCTCCTGTAAATCCATAAACAGAGTTTACACTAACCTATAAGGTCAGTTGACGTTCCATCTAAACCAACCTTTTCAAGGGGCTAGTTGGCTTTAGTCAATCTAAATCCCTAAATTGAGAATCATAAATTCCTAAACTAAAATCTATGACCTTAAACCCTGAAATTTTGCAAAAGATTACTCAAATTGGACAAAAGTCCCCAAATTTGAACACTTAAACCCTACTTTTTTCAAAAAAATAAAAATAAAAAATAGATTCGAAACTCACGATAAATCAAACACATACTTGTGGATGTAGTACAAACGCTGCCCTCGAGTCACCACCAACAACCGATATCATCATCTGTCATTCACCAGTCGTCACTCCGAGTCATTTGTTGGCTCTTCTTCTCTTATTTGTGGAATGAACGTCAAACTTTTTTTTAGGAAGCGGGATAAGAATTAAGAAAGTCGCTGGCGCAGGGGCTTCTTTACTAGCGCGTCCGAGCGGATAAGAACACGGAGTTCTGGATCAGCAGCGAGACCTTCATCGACAGGGATACTATAGGCCAGACGTGCAATCCTATCAGCCACAACATTCGATTCCCTGAAAATATGACAAATAGCAACATGAGAAAATGAATACATATCAACAGTCGTATCAACCATAAGCAGCTCGATATTCCATGGACATTTCAAGTCACCCAAGAGAGCCTTAATTACTACCAAACAGTCTCCTTCAATAAGCAGGCGTTCAATGGCCAAGGATTTAGCCTTCATGACCCCCATTAAGAGACCCAAGGCTTCCGCAAAAACCGCAGAATTATTATTGCAGGGCCCCGCTCCCCAGGAGATGACAGCCCCCACATGGTCTTGGATAACGAAACCGTAGGTGCCCTCCTCCGACTAACAGTAGGAGCCATCAAAGTTTAGCTTGAACGTCGAACCTTTCAAATACAAGCAGGAACCCATGGGTTTTGATTTTTTTTAATTTCCCTTTTTATTTAATCAAAACAAACGGAACTGTTATTGTTAACGGTAGAGGGGCACGAGACGGAATCTTATCAAAACTCAAGGGTACCATCTGAAATAGGTCAAAGTTTAGTACAACTCGCAAATTAAGCTATATTATAGGGGTACCTCAGAAAATTTTTATAGAAACAATTGCAATTAATGATGACCAGTTAATTAAGTCATATAGTACGTGTTACCATATATAGTTAATAATTCATCAAACTAAGGTTTTAATTATGAATGTGGGGTGGAGGTAGGGTTGGCAAATGGTACAAAAAATACCGTACCAACCACATATCAAATATTTTGATAACCACTGTGGTTTTAACCGATGGGGCGATTATCATCATGGTGGTAACCACTATAAATTGGTATGGTAATGATAATGGCATATAAAAATATACCACGGTTATCATGGTTACCGTGTGTGTATATATACACATATATAGACATGGCCACGGGTCCGACCTGCCGGGTCGACGGGTCGGACCCGCCGGGTCGGCAACCCGGGGGGTACGACCCTATCCCTGACCCGAGATTCCCACGGGTCGACGGGTTCGGGTCACCCGTCGGGTCGACGGGTTGGCGGGTCGGAGTCCCGGGTCGGCCACGTGGCATTGGCGGGTGGAAATAGGCCGACCCGCCGGGTCAAGGCCGGGTCGGGTTATTTTTTTGACGTTTTCGTGATGTTTTGTGAATTTGTGAAATAAGGTTTCGTGTTTAATGGTGTTTGGGTTTGGGGGGAAAAAAAGAGGGAAGAAGGGCTTGAATCGGTTTCCCAATTGCCTACGTATCCTCCCGGGGGAGAGGAATCAAAGCCCACGTAGTTCTTTACCTGTTGTCTGAACCCCGCTTACCTTTTCGGCTATTCGTCGGTGTCGGATTGGCGCTGGCCCTGGGGATCGACGACTCCACCGTCCACGGAGCTCCCGACCGATTTCGAGTCCATTCCATCATCAGGCTCTGGCCCGGTGTTCATGAGGTTCCTCTGTATGCTCATCTCAGCCTTCTTCCAATCGGTGAGGCATACTTGTGCTTCGAGGTTCTCAAGGAGCAAGTTTGATCTCTTCTCGGTAAGAATTTGTCCCCCTCGGCTGAATAATTGTTCCACTGCGACGGTGGAACAAGGGGCTCCAAGTATTTGTCGAGCGATCACCTGCAAGGTCGGAAATCGCCGTCTTTCTACTCGGCCCCACCATTCTAAAATATCGAAATCTTCATCTTCATCACTGCGAAATTCAAAGTTAGTAGACAAGTATTCGTCGACCCGCCGGGTCGACCCATCTCGGAGCAGGTGGGCCCTTCTTGAACCAGTATTTCATTGTGGCGGCCTTACAAGCAACCGGTTGCTCGTCGGCGGCTTCGGGAGTGGCGTCGGGATCGGCCTCCAACCCGAACTCCTGAGTCGGGATGGTGGAGGGCATGGAGGGAGTTCCCAGATCGACAACTTCATCCTCCTCAATTCCCGGCTGCTCATCGAGTAGCGCCTGATCCCGACGTCGTCGGGATCCGCTCGCTCCAGCTCCGGAAACGGAGGCGCTACGTCGAAGGCTAGACTCGGGTTGGTGACCCGATCCCGAGCCGCTCCCCTTGCTTGAAGACGGGGCTCTGCTAACACTCCTTCGACCTCGGGAAAACATTTTCAATAAGAGTGGATTAGAAATAATCAAGACAAATGGCGGAATAATGAAGAAAAGAAAGAGATGATAGAAGTAGGATTTGGTGATGCGAAGCGCCGAATTCTTGGAATTCTTGACTCGTGAACCACCGACTTCCGACTTCCTCGATTCTCGAGCGATTAGAGAGTAGGAGATGTGATGAGATGGTGTGATGAAAATGGGAGGGAAGGGGTAGTATTTATAGTGCAAATTTGATCGGTTTTGGAGCCAAAAGAAGGCCGGGTCCAACGGTCGACCCGGCGGGTCGGCTGTTGATTTTTAAAAAACTAGCCGTTGGACTTGGCCGTTGGCTATTTTTTTTCTTTTTCACTTTTCCACATTGTAAATTTATAATATATAGGTTGTTTTGTTATTTTTTTTAATTCAAAAGTTGTTATTTTCATATGTCAATAAGTAAATAGTGAGTTTATTTATTTGTTTGTGTTAGCACGTATATATGATTTAGATAGAGTTGTACATATTTACGATTGTACCCTCAGGGTTTTCACCCAATGATATATATATACAGGAGTAGGCTCCTCTGAGATCCTTCAAGAACTCAGTTATCTAAACACTTACATGGTATCACACCCTCTTTGTGAAACCCTAAAATTTTTCTTCCGTTTCACAAATTAATTCGATCCAGCCGCCGCCGCTCTCAAAGTCGCCGCCGCCCATAACCTGCCGCCGCCGCTGCTCCAAGCCGCCACCGCCGCCCCACCCGCTGCCCTTACCCGCCGCGGCCGCCGCTCCTTGCCGCTGCCGCCGCATAACCCTAGCCGCCGCCCCTTAATTGCCGCCGCCGCTACCTATCTATCCCAATGGGTGACGTTGTCAACCCCCCACCGCAGCCACAAAACCCTTTCCATTCCGCCCAATCCGTTACCAACATCAAGAACCAAATCCCCCTAACCCTAGACCTCAAGAAGGTTCAATACCACACATGGACGGAACTCTTCACCACCGCTTGTCGGGGCCATGATGTCCTCGCCCACATCGACGGTTCCGACCGCCCCAATGATGTCCCTGAGCCTATTTGGAACCGCATCGACTCCATCGTACTCGGATGGATCTATGCTACCATCTCCGAAGATGTGTTGATTACCGTCCTCCAACCTGGATCAACCGCTCGTGAAGTTTGGCTTCGCATCAAGGGCCTCTTTCATGACAATCAATCCGCTAGGGCTGCGGATCTTGAAGGGAAATTCATCAACACCCGTCAGGAAAGTTTCTCCAACGTCTCCGACTATTGCCTTGCCATAAAGGCTATCGCCGATCAACTAGGCGATGTCGGACACAAAGTCAGCGAAGAGTGCCTTGTCCTTCAACTTATCAATGGCCTCTCCACCAAATTTGACGTCATCGGCGGGATGATAAGCAACACTTCCCCGCTGCCGACATTCATGGTGGCTCGCAGCATGCTTTCCAGGGAGGAAAGCCGTCAGGGTCGCCCTCAAGCCCCTTCCCATGTCCTAGTGTCCTCTAAGGACTTCCTACCCACGGATCCTTACCCCCGAAACCCTCAAACAACCCAATCCAAGCCACCCAACCAGCGCGGCGGACGAGAACAAGGGAGGAACTCGCGACGGGGCCGCGGCGGCGGCCGCAGCAACATGTCGCGGCCGCAGCATTACCCGCAGCAGCCCCCGCCGCAATTCCCGCCGCAGCCTTGGTACCCCTCCCCGCCTCCCTGCCCCTATCCGTCGTGGGCCGGCTACCCACCGCCTTCGATGCTTCGCCCCTACCGCCCTCCACCCTCTGCGGCTCCTTCCCCGGCGCTATACGCATCCCAGCCGCAATACACCGATCTCTCCGCCGCTTTCTCCACCATGGGACTTCAGCAGCCGGATGACAACTGGTATATGGATACCGGGGCCTCTTCCCACATGACGAACGCACCAGGTAACCTACAAACTGTTTTTAATTCTAGCACTTTACCATCAATTTATGTCGGTAATGGCGCCCCACTATCCATTGTCGGTTCAGGTCAAGCAACCCTCCCCACTGGCCCTCCCCTCCACCTTAATAACGTCCTACTTGCCCCTGACATAGTCAAAAACCTTATCTCTGTTCGTCAATTTACCACTGATAATCACGTGGCTGTCCAATTTGACCCTTTTGGTTTTCTTGTGAAGGACCTTCGCACGGGGACCCCAATCATGCGGTGCAATAGTTTCGGCAACCTCTATCCACTTGCCCCAGCCCGCAAGTCCGCCCCCACCGCCCTCATCACCCTTAGTTCCGACTTGTGGCATGCTCGTCTTGGTCACCCTGGCGATCACGTGCTTCAAAGTCTCCGCTCTAGCAATTTTATTTCATGTAATAAAGCCTCGGGCATCTGCACTTCATGTGCGATCGCCAAGAGCAAAAGACTTCCTTTTAGCATTTCCCTTTCACATACTTTTGCACCTTTTGACATTGTTCATTGCGATTTGTGGACATCGCCCATTCCTAAGGCTAGTGGTTTTTGTTATTATTTGGTTATACTTGATGATTACACCAATTTTGTTTGGGTATTTCCACTACGCCATAAATCGGAAACACAGGGCCACATTATTAGCTTCCACAAGTTTGTCCAGACCCAGTTTAGTTTGCCTATCAAGGCCATACAATGTGACATGGGAGGCGAGTTCGACAACAACATTGTCCGCTCCTTTTGTCAACAACAAGGGATAGCCCTCCGCTTCTCTTGTCCACAAACATCACCTCAGAATGGCAAAGCGGAACGCATTCTCCGCACGCTGAATGACAAGACACGAACCCTACTTGAACATGCTTCTCTACCCCCTTCTTTTTGGGTTGAAGCTCTTCATATGGCCACCTACCTCCACAATATACTACCTTCAAAGGCCATTGGCAACTCCAACCCAACCTTGGCACTCTACCACCGCCACCCGTCCTACAATCATCTTCGAGTGTTTGGATGCCTTTGCTTTCCCAATATGAGTGCCACTAATCCCCATAAGCTCTCCCCACGGTCCACAAAATGTGTCTTCTTGGGTTTTTCCCCACACCATCGAGGCTACCATTGTCTTCGCTTGGATACCAATCGGGTAGTGACATCTCGCCACGTGATTTTCGATGAACATACCTTCCCTTTTGCCCCCCACCATCAACCCACAGTCCCCACACCCCAAAATTCCAGCCCCTCGGCCTCATTCCCACCCCTCCTACGCCTTCTTCTTGGCAGTAAACCACCTATGCCGCGGCCGCCGCCTCAAGCTGCGGCCGCTGCCCAACCCGCAGCAGCAGTGCAACATGCAGTGGCCGCCGCCAACATGCCGCGGCCGCCGCATCATGTCGCGCCCGCCGCACCAGCCCCCGCAGCACCTGCCCCTGCTGCGGCCGCCGCCCCAGTGCCGCGGCCGCCGTCTCCCCCAGCCCCCGCCCCTACCATGACCACGCGATCTCAAGCTGGGATCGTCAAACCCAACCCCAAATACAACCTCTTCACCCCTTTCACTCCCATATCACCTATACCTAAGTCACCACAAAAGGCCTTACAGGACCCAAATTGGCATGCCGCCATGGTCGATGAGTTTAGTGCTTTAATTAAAAATGGCACGTGGGACCTCGTTCCTAGGCCTCGGGACTCTAATATCATTAATTGCATGTGGTTGTTCAAACATAAGTACAGGTCTGATGGGTCACTTGAACGACACAAGGCTCGCCTCGTTGTCAATGGCAAGTCTCAGGAGGTTGGTGTGGACTGCGACGAAACCTTTAGCCCGGTCGTCAAACCCGCTACCATACGCACTGTGTTGAGCATCGCTCTCACTAAGGACTGGCCTATTCACCAGCTGGACGTCAAGAACGCCTTTTTGCACGGTAATCTTCAGGAAACTGTGTATATGCATCAGCCTCCAGGCTTCTATGATCGTTCGCGCCCCTCTCATGTCTGCCTTCTCCGGAAGTCTCTCTATGGATTGAAATAGGCGCCCTGCACCTGGTATCAGCGCTTCGCCACGTACCTCAGTGCGATTGGTTTTCAGAGCAGTCAGTCAGATCACTCCTTGTTTGTCTTCCATTCAGGGTCCGACACGGCTTATCTATTGCTGTATGTTGATGACATTGTGCTTACTGCATCTTCTCCATCATTATTGTCACGCCTGATGGGACTGTTGCGTTCAGAGTTCGCCATGACGGATCTTGGTCCCCTGAGCTATTTTCTCGGCATATCTGTGACTCGCACTCGGGATACATTGTTTCTTCATCATAAGAAATATGCCCTTGAGATTGTCGACAAGGCTAGAATGACATCCTGCAAGCCTGCTACCACGCCTGTCGACTGCAAGTCCAAGCTTGATGCTGCCTCTAGTCCCAAGGTTGATAACCCTACCGCCTACCGCAGTCTAGCAGGTGCCCTCCAGTATCTGACATTCACTCGGCCATACATTGCTTTTGCCGTTCAGCAGGTTTGCTTATACATGCATGATCCCCGTGAGCATCATCTACAGGCGCTCAAACGGATCATCCGGTACATCAAGGGCACCTGTGACTTGGGATTGCACCTCTTTCGTGGCCGTTTCGACACACTCACCGCTTACTCAGACGCAGACTGGGCGGGTTGTCCAGAAACTCGCCGTTCCACCTCTGGGTTCGCTATCTACCTTGGTGACAATCTGGTATCATGGTCCTCCAAGCGTCAGGCTACCATATCTCGCTCCAGTGCCGAGGCTGAGTATAGAGGTGTCGCCAACGCTGTGGCGGAAACCTGCTGGCTCCGCAACCTCCTCTGTGAGCTTCGAGTTCCACTTCGTGCCGCTACATTGGTCTACTGCGACAATGTCTCCGCAGTCTACCTCGCATCGAACCCGGTTCAGCACCAGCGTACCAAGCACATCGAGATTGACATACATTTCGTCAGAGAAAAGGTCGCTCTAGGCCAGGTTCGAGTGTTACATGTCCCTTCTGCCCATCAGTATGCGGACATCTTCACAAAAGGATTACCTACTCCTCTTTTTACTTCTTTTCGATCCAGTCTTGCTATTCGCTCACCTCTAGCTGCGACTGAGGGAGGATGTTAGCACGTATATATGATTTAGATAGAGTTGTACATATTTACGATTGTACCCTCAGGGTTTTCACCCAATGATATATATACAGGAGTAGGCTCCTCTGAGATCCTTCAAGGACTCAGTTATCTAAACACTTACAGTTTGATGGTCAAAACTATTTATTTAGGTTTATTAATTTATATGTTGGATTAGTTAAAAAAACAAATAATACACACATAAAACACAATTTTATTAAAAACCGAACAATGATTACAAACTCGTACCGGATTCATTGCCTCGGTCGATATCGCGCTCGACGCTTCATGCATGACATTACAACATAAAACACTAACTTACTTCCTAGTTCCTACTTTATTTAGTACTTCATAGTACGTTCATATTTGCATAACATCATAAACTTCACACAACACAAGACTAAAATACTAATTACCCGACGATCCCGATGCTTCGTCGACTTTTTCGGGATGCTTCTTGGCTAGATGATTCTTCAAGTTGCCATAACCCAAGTTGTTCGTTATCTTGTACTTATGACCACAATAACGACACTCCGCTTCGAACTTCCCCGGGCCTTGGTCGACCTTGTTGAAATGATTGAACAACGAGGAGGAGCTCGAGGATCCGCTTTTACCGCCGACCATTATGACAATTGACGGAACGACGGGAATGAATGAAATGTAAGTTATTTGATTGATGGGATGTGTAAGTAAAATGAATTGGGGAAGAGGGGATGCCTATTTAGAGGCTCGAGCCTACGTTCAACCCGAGCAATGTACAACCCGTGTGACCCGCCGGGTCACGGGTTCCATTTCCCTCGACCCTAACCCTGACCCTCAACCCGACCCAACCCTTCGACCCTTAGACCCGGACCCGACGGGTCACGGGTCGACCCGCCTGACCCGTGACCCGTGGCCATGTCTACACATATACATATACACATATACATACATATAGATATATTATTACTTTCATGCATCATTTTTAGCTTCTTGACTGCAACCATCCTTCCATCATCTAGCAAACAATCCCCTGGCCACCTTTACCAAGTACTTGATTTTCCTTAAAGTGGTTGTGGCTTTGTCCAAATGCTTATGGGTGAATAATTTCGTTCTCTCGACAACACCTTCATTAGTGGATTGGTGTTGTTGTAACCTTATCTTGAAAACTTTTATTCATTACGCATTCTTACTTCTTCTTTTGATGAAACAACGTAGTCAAAAGCAACCAAACATGAAAAGTAACGTTATATATGTATGTATGTATATCCACCCCCGAAACAAAGAATTAAATTGAATATTTCAATCCTTTTTTAACTCACTTTGGGTAAAGTGTGTACTTATACTGAAATAATTAAATTGAAACAAAGAGATAAAATGTTATATGAATAGCAATCTGGCTTTAATTTTGAACCGTGTTAATTTAAAAACTTCTTGGGATTAAGACTTACATATTAAGGTTTGAAGGATGAAATACATTTTAACTACCCATCGTGGACAGAAATATGAATTCCCAAGTCGAACACATGGATCACAGTGTCCATGTCTGCATCCATCAGGAACTATAGAAAACCAAAATCAAGGCATGCTTAATAAATTTTAATGCTGAAGCTTATATATTTACTTAACTTTATAAAATATTGTAGAATATTTTGTTTATAAATACAATAAATTTCTATTTAGCTAGCAACAGAAAAGAAAAGATGAGAACAATTAACTTGATATCCATCGAACGTATGGGTTCCCATATCTGTTGTGATTGCATTGGCAAGAAGTAGTCGTAACATTAGTTTCTTCGTGATGGATACACCAGGCTTGATTAGGATTGTATTGAGGCCAACTACTGCTAACCTAGATCCACAATAATACCACCGAGACTAGTGATGGATTTGAAGTCATTGAGTTTCCCATATATTCATTTAAAGAGTGGTTGTTCATCAATGTCGTTGCAAGACAATTTAGACGCTCCTCTGAAGATTGGCCACATAAATCTATGGGAAAAATCTGTAGAGGCAAAACCCCACCATGTTGGATTTGTGGAAGGCAATTGCGTTTGACAACACTCAACCCCGTAGCACTTGTTTCCAGATATAGTGGTGTTATTGTTGTGGCAAATGATGCTACATCCTGCATAGTTTTCTCGGTCTGGTTAACCAAGACCGCGCTTCCAGTGCATCCCTGTAAGAAAACTTGGCCATCCCTCCAGTTGCATAGTTTTCTCGGTCTGGTTAACCAAGACCGATGCAGAATCAAAACTAGTGTGAAATAGAACATAAAATATATATTATATAGGAAGGATGTATAATGTTATCCTCTAAAACCCAATAATCCTTAGAATTGACTTAGGGTGTCCATTGCAACTTTACATTATGAAAATGCAGCTTTCCTAGGGTTTAATTTGCTCTATAATTTGGTATTCACTAAAATCAGTGTTCATCCATTTTAAAATATGTATCTAATCACCTCAGATGAATATAAATCCTTCATGATCATTTTGGTGCAAAATGTCTTGGAAGCTATGGGTAGGGGAATCATTAAAGTAACCATTGAATTCAAACAAAAACGAAATTTACTCTTAAAAGTGAATTTAGAAAAACTTATTCCCTCCAGAAATAAGGTAAAATCTTTAGCAATCAACCACAGAGGTAGCAATTTCCATGAAATAAAAGATACTTAAACAATGCATTGTACCAGAATCATTGTTCTAAAAATCGCGCCTAGGCGCTAGGCGATCCCCTCCGCCTAGAGCTAAATGGCCACCGAAGCACGCCTAGGCGCCGCCTAGGCGCTAGGCAGCCCCTCACCGCCTAGGATCCGCCTAGCGCTTTTTAGAACACTGACCAGAATACACCTATCATATTCAGACACTTCACGTATAGTAGCTCAAATGCATCATGAACAAGCTTACTCAGTGGAGGTATATAAAATCGTACTATCTCTTGTAGAACTTGTCAAAATACAGTGGCACAACTAAAATTCTATAACTAGAACAAATGTCTCATGCTAACTTTTGTATCCTTTAAAACAGTAAGGTGCTGGACAAGCTTCACATAAGCCGATGCAAAATCATCCAAGCTGCTAAATGAAAGCGACAAACAATTTATCAATTTTTAGCATTATAGTAAGATTATGAAGATATAGAAATAGCATATATGTTAATTACCTCAAACTATCAGCAAAGTTAGCAGCATAAGCTAAAGCAAGTTGTTGAGAAAGTGATGAACTAACCGATTCAACTCAATAATATTTTTGGAGTTTATTTGTGTTGAAAGACAAAAACAATGAAAAGTATTTTAAATACGTTTTGAAAACAATCGATTTTAACTTTAACTAATTTATAAACCCGTTTAAAAAAATATCCAAAATCCTCGAAAGTTACAAGTTAATACTCCTTCCGTTCGGAAATAAGTGCCATTTAACTTTTCAACACATTTTTTAAGTAGCTAAAAACTATATAAAATATTAATTTTTTTATTATTTCGTAAAAATAATTTTAAACTTATAGTTAATAAGTATAAAATTATATAAAAAATTAATTATAAGGTGATATTTTATATAATTTTTAACTCTTTAAAAAATGTGTTAAAAAGTCAAACGATACTTTTTTTGGTTTAAAAAATCAAACAATACTTATTTCCTTATTGGGCTTATGTCAAATGAAAGTATCGTTTGATTGATCACCAGCTTGGGCCCCAATGTTAACGGGCCTGACATTCTACCCAAATATGTCCATTTCCTTATTGGGCTTATATTTGGAACGAGATGGTTGTATGATCATGCACCTATTGCATGTATTACCTACAACGGCTACAAGAGATGGATTTAGGATTTGTTTAATTTTTAGACTGACAAGTGTTCTATAATCATGATATATTCTTGAAAAAAAATATGGACAGATTCTAAACAAGTTGGGACAAATAGATCCAAGATTCATTTGAATCATAGATTCAAACCTCTTAAATTCTTTTTTTAAAAAAAACAATAAATGGGCAGATTGCCCATGAGTTTTGAATTTTTTTTTTAAAGCATATGGGTGGATCATAGATCCGTCATACATTTGTGTATTTTTTTAAAGACTTTAAAGTGTTTGAATTATATAGTGAACAAATGTTGCACCCGTCTATATCTTTTTTTTTAATAATTCACATTTGTGTATTTTTTTAAAGACTTTAAAGTGTTTGAATTATATAGTGAACAAATGTTGCACCCGTCTATATCTTTTTTTTTAATAATTCACATAATTACAGGAGATGTGTTAGTGACAATTAAATGGACCCTAAATGCATCCATTGAAGTGCACATAGCACTTGCAGCACCTTAGAAGCAAAGGCGATCACCTTTCCATAAATCATGTAAAAATACTTTAAACTTTCGTTACTTTTTTTTATTAGGTAAAAATTCGAGGTCAGACATACTTGGACCTCAAAGACCGACAAGTTGACAGACGGATAATCGTCATGAACAAACAAAAATACAAAGATGGTGCAAAATACAGGCAAAAACACTCTACAAAGCGAAACTAAACACAACTAAACCAAATGTGAAGAGGACGTAGATGATGAACGAAGTCAAACACTACCCAGAAGCAAATCACTTTAAACTTTTGTTACTTTCAAGTTTAATAGTATTAATTATGTTCATGATGAAATAAAACCAAATTGAAAACCTAATATTATACAAAAACCAAGTCTAAAGATCATAGATACTAAATGCAAGTCTACAACATAAGAGATTGAAGAAAAGAAAGACTTAAAGTACAATGGGGTAGAATGGAGGATGGTTAAGAAGTAGGTCATATGAACTCATCAAGGTCATTTGCATCCTCTTCTCCTCAATGTGGAGACAAGGAATGAAGCCAGTGTCACCTTTATCAACATGCTTGTATCATTCATCCTCCTCCTCCTCATCCTTCTCTTCTTCTTATGATCTCAATTGTTAGGTCTCTGAGCTACTACTACCTACTACACCTTACCCTACCTTCTGACCTCTACTTGATCGTAGATTAAATCTTTGTTCGTTTACACATGAAGCACTAGCAACCTGCCCCTAAGTAAGATCTTCAATCTTCATTCTCACACACCAATTCATTTTCAACATCTTGTTATGATGTTCATACGGGCCATTCATTGGATTCGCCAATGATCTTCAACCTTGTCACGCATCTCATACCTTTTATGTAAGGTTCGATTGTATTTCACATAAACCAAATCATTCAGAAAATGTGTAACACAATAAGTGAAAATGCACCCTATAAAAACGAATCTAGGTAAAACTAAATTTAACCGGTTTTTCAACGTATAAATCTAGGTAAAACTAAACTTGCAAGGTGGAGAAATTATTTAATCGTCCAAGGGATAAGAAAATTTAATTACTTCGGCAATATTTGTACAACTATAAATAACGAATAAGAAATTGACACCAAAACCAAATCAAGTCTCTCTTTGTAAAAAATATTTTACACCACCGAATATTCTTTGAAGAAATAGGTTGCATTGGTAAAAGAAGTGCAAATCCACTGTCACAAAACTCTCCTTATTTCTTCTCACACAATCCCACCCTTTACTATTTATGTTTTAAATTTTAATCATTTTATTTTATTTTTTTGTGATTTTGGGGGTGAGGAGAACCCAATACAAAGTTGTACCCTTTGAGACAGCTGATCTGACAAATGGGACTCCTCCTGTCCTCCATTTTGTAGTTGACCGACAACATTGATTATTTCAAATTTGAATTACTAAAAATAGTTAGTATTATTTTCCTTTGTATAAATTGAATTCTTTTAAATTTTGGATATAACCACCTGAATTTTTTATTTAAAAAAAACGGTGTAACTAGGGTATATATCACAAGAATTATTATTTGGTCCCCTGATTGAGCAAAAGATGATGAAGAATATCCCAAGAATCCACAATCCACTAACAATTGGGGGATTCTATTCACAAAAATGGTGCTTCTTTTTTTTTTTTTTTTTTTAGCAATGGTGCTAGCTCTTTTCCTTTGATTAAAACAATGAGTGGTAGCCGTGGGCGAAACAAGAGGAACATGACACACACATATAAAAAAGTGTCCCAGATCATAGCTTCATTGAAAGGATAAAATGATGATGCAGTATTTATGTCAATATCTACAATAATGTGAGTGCAAAGGTTTGGTTTTTGTTAGTTGTGTGAAATTATATATCTCTTTATAAATATTGATTGATAAATTTTGTTCATGCTAAAGCAATATTTCACAATTTATATTTTTATCACACTCTTAAGAATACATTGAAGCCATTAAAGATAAAGGTTTCCAGGAAAAAAATGATGAAAGTTGATAAATCCCTATGGGATAGAGTTCATATTCTAAAAAAATACGAAACAAAATCAAATTATTAAAATTATTTGTATTTGAACTTCCAACAATTTTTCTATTTAAATTTTTTTAGAGAAGTATCAATAGAAAAACTAAGATAAAAAAAATTTAGAAAACATTGTCGATTTTAAAAAGTGTTTTTTTTATTGCTTTTCTATTTTTAAAAATAAGATAAAACATTATTAAACTAAAAAATGGTCAAAATATATAAAAAAACCAAAATTTCTCTAAAACGGAGTATCTATTGAAAAATCTTTCTTTTAGTACTAGCTCACCATTCTCATTCCATATCACTAGGCAAAATGACGACGATATGCAGGAATCTAGTGGAAAGTCGACTGCATAACCAAATAAATGAACAAGAGAAAGTAAAAAATTACATAAGACCAGCAAAACATGAAACTTGGAAAAACTATAAGAAATAATGTCATTGGATATTGTAGAGAAAATAATTAGTATTTGATAGCATCTCATTTTACGTGATTTTAGGTGTCTAGTGAGTAGGGTTTATGTCCATTAAGCATTAGTTTATATGAGTTTTATATGATTTATGTATTATTTCAATTATAAATGTCTACATGCGGTGTGTGTGAAATTTCAGATATTGTGGTGCGTAATTGGACTATCTCTCGCGACTAAGGAAAATAAGTAAGGCGAGAGTCGTGTTCGTGAAGATCATTGTCCGCTAACCAAGTACGGAGAACAGTAAAGACTCATCAAGGTCGAGAACCAAGCTAGGAAGCAAAGTTGACGTCCCCGCATATCGTTCGTGCACCAATACCTGGGCTGATCCAAGTATCGTGCTGATCGTGGACTATCCTTCCTCCCATTCAAGTCGACTTCCTTTAAGGAGGGAGGCGGATGATTCATTGGCGTGTGACTGCAGAGCCATCGTATAAAAGCTTGTGGGAAAGAGTCTCCATGCTGAAGCCATACATTTCCCGTCAGAGTCATCCATGGAGCAGGATTCTCAATCGCGGACTGACACTTCAAGGAATGAAAATCACAGAGTTGGAGGTTGCACATACTAATTATACTTTTTTTAGAGCGGTCGAATCTTTTATCTTCTATGCATAATCTTTCATCTATCTTCTATCCGAAATCTTTCATCTTAACTTCTATCTAGTTCTATCTATATTTTTTAGGAAAGTTCTATCTTCTATCTTTCAGAAATAGTTATCTTTAGATTTCATGAGCCATGTATAAGACTTAGGGAAGCCGATTGAGGAGAGTTTTGAGGGGAGACATTGTACATACCATTAGAGAGTTTTACATTACAAGACATTATTTTAGGCTTTTCAGAGATTTCGTCTTGGAGTTTGTTTTGCTAGATTCAAGATAAGTTCTTTTAATCTAGTTTTATATTATTTCATCATGTGATTTCTTTGATTGTGTCTGAATTCATGTCTGGCTAGTTTTCTTGTTCTAGAGTTGGGGTGATCCCAACGATGTTGAGATAGACATGTGCGTGATGATTGCATGAATAGATTCTATTATTTGGTTGATTTGATCCATAAACGCTTAATCCAATTAATTTTGTATTAATTGGAATCCTTTTGATGTTCAACATGTGCAAACTGCGATTTGAGATAGGATATATAGATAAAGTTGTTAACTTTATTGGAAAATATAGATTAAAGTTGAGAATTTTTATGAGCGATCTATTTAATTCTCTTGAGGATAATAAACTATCGTAGACAACCTAGGTTTGAACTGATTATGCGGATCGCACGAGCGAATGTTTGATTGATTTACTCACTAGGGTCTAAGTGCTTAAAGAGCATGCCCTGATTGATTCGACAAAAAGCTCGAGCTAAGTTGTAATCAGTCGACCATGGACAAAGTTGTCACGACATGCGCGAGCTGAGTGATAACGAGTTTAGATAGTTTACCTTCAAATATCTCTTTTCAATTTGTTCAGGCATAAAACTAAGAGGAATAAAAAATATTGCCTTAGTAAGGGATTACAAAAGAAATGTCATTACGTGTGTCTACACACCATAAAAATTTTCACTTTGACATGATGAATGTTGATCGTGACAAAGCCAAACATAAACATTGACATGATGGAAGCAATAATCAGGGAGAGAGGGACCAACGATACAATTTTATCCTAAGTCATAACTACTAGATTATTAATCCTAATTAGAAAAGGAATGTCAAGACGTGTGTCTACACACCATAACATTTTCACTTTGGAAGGTCTAATTCTATGGTGACAATTTAAAGTTAAATATTTACAATGACAGGATAAATGTATGGTGACAAAGTTAAATATTTACATTGATAGGATGGAAGCAATAAACAGGAAGAAAGAAACTAACGATATGGTTTTAACCTAAATCATAACTGCTAGATTTATTAACCCTAATTAGAAAAGAAATGTCACTACGTGTGTCTACACATCATAACATTTTTAGTTTGACACAATGAATGTCCATGGTGACAAAGCAAAATATTAACATTGACAAGATGGAAGCAATAATTGGGGTGAGATAAACTAACGAGCCGAAGTTGCTAGGTGATATCGTCAGCGTCGTTTCTCGACCGTCTGGATTGTCAATCGTCGGGTGAGGGAGTGGAAGGTCCCGAATGCTAGGTTATGGACTGGTTTTTTTTTTTGTTTCTTGGTTTTAATTTTAATTCTTTTTATTTTATTTTTATTATTTAATAGAATTTCAATATAAAAGAAAAAGATAAATACCAAATATATTTTACCTTTTTTTATTTTCTGAATTTTTTTGGGTGTTGGGTTAGTTTTGCTAATTGAATAGGGTATTTTTACAAAGTTTCATATGTGAATGCAATTGGTTTTAAAAGTAGGTATTTTTGCATATTGATTATGAAAATAGGGTATTTAATACTACTTCCCTGTAATATTAAACAACTAGTCTTATTACCCGCGTTCTTCACGGCTTTTTTTATATGACTTTTATTTACACTTTTTTAAAGATAATAAAAATAATATAAAATATTAATTTTTTATGATTTTGAAATAGTTTTCTACTTATTATAAATTTATTATGGATGATAGTGTTTTTTTAAAACTACTAACTTTAGTTGTTAAAATGTTATGAAATACATAGTTTCTATTGCTCCACTTCACACAAACAATTATATTGATTGTGCATATCATTTATAATGGTTGATTATATATATTTGCAATTAAAATGTACTTTGTTACCTAAAAATATCTTTATATTTATTAGTTTCTATATAACAATATCATGACCTTATTCATTTTTTTACTATATATAAGATTGTTGGCTATAAAGATTCATCAAATTAATTGAAAAATATCAAAATGAATATTTATCAATTTAATATTTCATATTATCAAAATGTAAAAAACTATAAAAATTTAGGAAAAATGGCAGAAAACCACCCCTTAAATATGGCTCTTTGTAGAAAAGCACCCCTTAAAATAGAAATTGTACAAAAGCCATATTTAATGGGGTGGTTTTCTGCCATTTTTCCAAAAATTTATTATTAAAATTAACTTTGATTATTAATCAAAGGATCAAGTGGTGATTGAGTCTTGTCTTATTAAATGGGTTTATACTAATTCCATCATCTAACTAAAAATGTTTACGTATGAAAAGTTATTAGAATTTAGAAATTTATATTCCCTCCGTTTTGAAATATAAGTCCATTGACTTTTTGCACGCTTTTTAAGGAGTAAAAACTATATAAAATAATATTTTTTATTAAAATTTTTACATAATTATATACTTATTATCAGTATATATAAGACTATGTAAAAAACATTAATAAAAAAATATTATTTTATATAGTTTTTAACTCCTTAAAAAGCGTGCAAAAAGTCAATGGACTTATATTTCAAAACGGAGGGATTATCTTTTTTTAGATATATGTTAATTAATTTAGGCTCATGGGATTAATTATCCAATTAGGGTTAGGGTATACAATAACGGTTTTATACTTTATTGTATCATTTATGTTTAAATTATTATTTGTATTAAATTATAAAGATTAAAGATATTTCAATGAACCTTTATTCTTGAAGTTTTCAATTAATCATAAACTAAACTAAGATTCTTTTCATTTAAAAATAAACCAATGGATTTATTTTATTTTTAAAGATATGGATAACAACTAATATATGGATAATCATACCATATTAGTTATTTCAATTATTAAATTTAATTAATTTTATTGATTTTTTTGATAAGGTAATTAATTTTATTGATAAATGAAGGTATAGAAGGTTTTACTCTAAACAAATAATATTTATCACGCTTGGTAAAAAAAAACTTAGTAGAAATATTTTACCATCATTTGTACTACACTACGGTTTCTCATATTTATCTAAATCAATCAAAGGTATATGTATTGTAAAACTACGATTTAGATAAAAATTATTTAAAAAAATAAGATATTATATTAAAAAGATTATTTCTTAGATGTGGATATAAAAGATAAGTTTTCTAACTATGATTTCTAGATAAAATATTTATAAAATAACTTGAGATAAAATGATAAGATTTGTAAGATATGAGGTTGAATGTTTATACTAAAAATTAATTTAGTCATTAATTAAAATGGACACATAGGATGACACATGTACAAAAAGATGGGGTTATCGTCTAACATGGCTTAAATTTATTGGATCATCATTAATTGACGTGTCAAAGACCCGACCCAGATTGCACCAAAGAACACGTAAGCGAATTCGACCAGAGCCCGCCACATAGGATTTTCACGTCTCTGTTTTAGTATTATATATTGATTAAAATAAATAAAAATGGTTGAAATTCACATTTGACCTTCTAAAATTTCAAATTAAAATTTGGCCTTCATTTTAGAATTAGGCCAATTTTTTTTTTGGCAAAAATGAGTTTTGGCCTATAGTTAGAGGGAAAAAAAAGACAAAAACTTATTTTATAGCCTATGGTGGGACATACCCTTAACCCGAAGAAGATACTCTGGTTCATAATCATGGTCCATTCAATAGTCCGCTTATCCTTATTGGTAGAAAAATGAAAGTACCATATTTATTAGGAGAAATAATTATAAAAAAATAAATTTAACTAATAAAAGGAGGTGGACTACAAAATTGACTAGTGTTTATGGACTAGAGGATCATTCACTCCCAGGGGCGGCCCCAGAGTGGGGCGGGCGTAGGTGGCCGCCCCACCCTTCGACCCACGTGTCCCCGGACTTTGGAAAAAAAAAATTATTTATATATATATAGCAGTGTTGTAATAAGTAAAACTAGGATGAATATAGAATCAACTAATCTACTTTGTTTAGTTGGTTGGTGGGAAGGAAGGAAAGTAAAGTGAGACCAAAGGTTGAGGGTTCAATTCCTACTAGCCTCATTTTTTTTAAAAAAAAATTCACCTCTCCCAAAAAAGCTTTTTTTATTTTTTGTTCAACTTGCACCCCATAGATCTCTATGTTTCTACCCACTTATTTAATTATATTCTCACTTCCCGACCTCCTTATTAGATACAAATTATTTAGCTATAACTAATTAAACCCCATAAAATTGGTGAAATTAGCCTCTTTTTTTTAAAAAAAAATTTCACCTCCCCCAAAAAAGCTTTTTTTATTCTTTGTTCAACTTGCACCGCACTCTCTATGTTTCTACCCACTTATTTAATTATATTCTCACTTCCCGACCACTCTATTAGATACAAATTATCTAGCTATAACTAATTAAACCCCATAAAATTGGTGAAATTAGCCTCTTTTTTTTAAAAAAAAAAAATTTCACCTCCCCCAAAAAAGCTTTTTTATTCTTTGTTCAACTTGCACCCCACTCTCTATGTTTCTACCCACTTATTTAATTATATTCTCACTTCCCAACCTCCCTATATTAGATACAAATTATCCAGCTGTAACTAATTAAACCCCATAAAATTGGTGAAATTAGCCTTTTTTAAAAAAAAAAATTTAACCTCCCTCAAAAAAGTTTTTTTATTCTTTATTCAACTTGCACCCGCTCTCTATGTTTCTACCCCTTATTTAATTATATTCCCACTTCCCGAACTCCCTATTATATACAAATTATCTAGCTATAAACTAATTAAACCCCATGAAATTGATGAAATTAGGATTTGATTATGAGAATAAATTTTGTGAAATTTTCATTAGAGTTTGTGATTTTGAGAATAAATTTTGTGTTTGAATTATTTTGTATATGTGATTTTGAGAATGAAATTTATTAATTGATCGAATTTGTGAAGCTTTATGCAATATTTATATTTTCGTACCCTACACGTCTTTGGGAACCAAAAGATATTATAAAGTTGATGAGTTTACAATCCTAGATAATATGCAAAAGCCTTGAATTTAGCATGATTGAATTTCGATAAGTTTACACTCCTAAATATGACAAATGTCTGAACTTCCAATCAATGACGAGAAACCAATACCATATCAATCAAGCAAATGTAAGTCTACTTTTCTACAATCCATTGTTAAGTTGAAAGTCGTAGCTTAGGTAAAGGAGTTTATTCAAGGCCAATATCTCAGTACACACTAGAAATTTCGCCCCACCTTTCGGATGATCCTGCGGCCGCCACTGTTCACTCCCTTACTCCTAGTTCTTCCTATGAATCTAAAATAGATATATAGTTTGATATATTTTGGCCTATACCCATCCAACTCAATATCATCTCAATAATTTAACTAATAAAAGAAGGTGGACTACAAAATAAACTAGTGTTTATGGACAGATCGAGGATCCTTCACTCCCTTACTCCTAGTTCTTCCTATGAATCTGAAATAGATATATAGTTTTAACATATTTTGGCCTATACACATCCAACTCAATATCATCTCAATAATTTGGCCTTTTAAGCCAAAAATATTATAATATAAGATTTGAGCATTTGAACACCATTAATAATTAAAGTTTTAGTCAAGTCTTTCTAACTTAGTTGGTAATTAAGGATGACATACCAGTAGGTCATGAGTTCGAATCCTCCCTCTCCCATATTGTAATGAGTCTAGTGCCTACCTATGAAGCAAAAAAAAATTAAAGTTTTAAATTTTATTAATTTATTTATCACATTCATTGCCTTTTATTTCCCAAAACACTTTATTAATATTTCAACTTCTCATATTATTCTCTTTTTGTTTATTTATATTTTTTTTACATTATGCTAAAATTTTAATAATTTTTTTCTATTTTAATTTTCTTTAAAAGTATATAATTAATCAAAGAGTCAATTATTTAAATAGGAAAAAATATATTATTTCTTTATGCTAAACATTTGAGTTTATCGGCTTGTATTCCCAAGTGTTTTGATTTAATTAATTTGTACCATTTGATGGGCTTTTACATTAATTCAATAATACACACGGTTAGGCCTAGTTTTTTACCCGACAAAAGTATATTTATTTTCTAATTTCATGGATCCAATTATACCTAAATCGTGAGCTGTGGGTACGTGGATGATTCGAACTAGTGGGAATTATATATTTTCGGGCTGGGCAGATAGTGATCGAGTTAGCTAGGATTCCTAACACTGTACGGGGAATCATTTTTGACTTCATGATTTTGAATGAATCCACATACGTGATTAATGTCTACTGTCTTAAAAACTTAGAATTGGAGAAGAAAATATATCGGAGATCAACATTTCGATCTCATGGACGCTTCTAAAGTTCCCTAATAGCATCAATGATTGATAGGTTGTGTTCCTCCACTAATACATGCCACACACACCTAAGGCTTTGATAGCAGCAACACATGCCCATCCCACCTAATTTATCTATTCTTGTTTCATCAATGGAAATTATTTTTGCATAATTGGAAAATTCCTCCTCCCTGGTTCCACCACTAATAATACTACATCCACATTGCATGTTCACATACAATTTATAAAGCTTGTTAAGATGTTAGCTTAGCATATGAAAATCTCACAATGAAAATATGGATTAAAACAAGATTAGTATGGTATTAGGCTACTTGTGCACAAGCTAATGTGCACACGACCCTCTTCATGAGTACCAACAGACCTTTAGTATGGTATTAAAGCGTGGTTAAGTTAAACGGTCCGACTCTCGATTTTGGGTTCTCTAAGAAGAAAATGAGATGCTAAATCCATTATCTAAGTATCAATTGGAGGAAACAACCAGGAAGACATTTTAATTAAAATGTGAAAAATCCAAAAGAGTCTCTTATAAGAAAAATATGAACTAAACAAACTTAGTATATAATCCAATGATCTGCTTCACCTATAGCCAATTATTTTTATGATGAAATCTCACTAAGCATACTTCTACATATGTTATTAGCACATAAATACCCGTAGATAGAACCCTTGTCATAAGTCCCAACAAAAGTTTTATAAAGTCTTTTAATTATAAAGTTCTCAAGATGCATGTATGTTGCAAGTGAATATATAAAATAGGAATCAACCAAACTAGTCAATCAGTTAAGTGGCAAGTTGGGTCCTGTCGAGTAAAATACACCTTCTAGAATGGTAACAGTAATTCTCTTTTTCATTATTGATTGGGTGGTGTCGATCGATGTCGATCACAAATGAATATTTATGTTTTATTTTAACGCTTAAATTTAAAGCAACCCTCGGGTTTTGCTATTTGTTATCTTGGGGAGGGAAACTTGCTTATCAAAATAGAATGTAAATCCCTAATTCTTAAATTTAAATTTAAACCTTATCCAAATTTATATCACAAAACATTATCGTTCATCAGTTTTTGTAACATAGTACACCCTTGGAGTATAGAGTAAGTATACTAATTTGGAAAAAATTCTCGAAATTCACCAATTTCGCCAATTATTTTAAATATAAATGGATTTTTATAATGTGACTCCATTGGTGCACATTAAACAATTCAAAAAATAAAATAATAAAAAAGTGTATTTTATTAGTTTTAATATATTAGTCTCTAATTTTAATGTATTGAAACTAAAATATTTTTTTCCGATTTTTAAAAAAGTACAGGCGGGCAACAAATTGGACTGCCAAGTGCCAATCCCTTCTTAATAGAAAATTTATTTAGGCTCAATTTCCTCCCTCAATTCAGTATAGGTTCATCAGGCAGTCCAAATTAAGCATTTGTCCATCCGCTCAAATTTCGTTTTATTGTTCTTCTTCTTTGCTTTCCCTCTTCACTCTGTTTCAACGTTTTCGGTTTTTGTCATTCATCCTTTTACACTAACTATACTCTCCCTCTCCATTTTAATGGATACACTAAAATGGCCGAATCAAGCAAAGCATTGCAAGGTTAGTGCACTGTCATTGTAACTCGTTGTCGTTTGTCTCCCTCTTTTGGTAATTGTTTAGGGTTTTGTCTGTTTTTGGTACCGAGCTTTTTTCAATATTGTTGAATTTGGTTTTTAATGCAGTTTTATCCTTTGTATTGTGTTCTTATATGTGTAGTTGTATCTAGTGTTGAGTTGGAGTCATATAAACGGCAGTTCGATGTGAGTATTTGCTTCTGATCGTTTATCCGCCATTTTTTCTTTCTCATATGTACGATGTTTTTATGTGTGAACTGTTTTTGTTTTGTAGAACATTGATTATTGGTTGTCTGATAACGAGAGATTTCGTGCCCGAGCTAATATCTACTTTCACCCCGAAGTTTGTGAAGATATTAAAAAGGGGTTATCAGCTTCTGGTTTTTAGCATCTTAAGAATAGTTGTTTAGGGTTAGTTTTAGTACAAGATTTTCAAAATGCATTTCAATTTCTAGTTAGTTCATCAAATGTTAATGCATGAGGTTGTTTCAAAAAAATGAAATGGAAATGTGGTTCAAGGTTGATGGATTGATTACTCGGTTTTCCTTGCTGGAGTTCCATGTCATAATTGGTCTTCTAGTCATTGAATATGATCCTGCATTTTAAAGTTCGTTTCATTTAAGGAATGTTTTGGGAGGAACAAGGTGTTATATTATGATATTTTGGATATGTTCAGATTTGAACCTAGGAAGTTCCCAATGAAGTTAGTCATGGCTAGGCTTCTTATGATTGAGAAGGTGTTGTTGTTTAAAATGTCTGAGGTTGTCAGCTTGTTATTTTTATCCCTTGCTTGCGATCATGAGAAGTTTGAAAGATATCCTTGTGGCCGTAAATCTTATATTAACTTGATAAGAAGTTTGAAAAGGGTGGCTACTATTTCGACATGCTTTAAACCGAGGGGCAAGAGGTGTATATGAGTTGTTTGCAAATATCCTCTAACATTTCAGGTGATATGTTTATTTATTTTTTTTGTCTATTTCTAACTATATATAAATATGTATATCATCATTTATGAAAATCAGCATGTTTTTAATGTATTTTGTAGGCCTGGATAATGGAAGCTTTTCCGTTCATTTCACATAAAATCAATGCACATTTAGGTATGTTGAGAATGACCTAACATCTTTACATTGAGTCTGTGATGTCAAAAACAATTATGAGCAATCAACTTCATTATTTGAAGGAGAAATGGTAAGCTTCAACATCCTTTTAGGGTTCATTGTTTGTCAACTATTTGACATGGGTTGTCAGCTAGCTGTCATTGTTTGCCAGCTATCTGTCATTGGTTGTTAGCATATATTTACTTTTATATTATTTTTTTATAATAGACTCCTATCTACCCAAATGATGGTGAATTTGCAAGGAAGCATGGGATAGAGTTTGAAGATGAAGTTGTTGATGATGTTTTTGATAACGTTAAACCAGTTTTTTCAGGCGTTTTTAAAAGTTCCACTTGCCATGTTAGGGGTGTGAGGAATCATTTTTATTTGATGAGGTTTGGTCATTATGTTGTGCTTCTTACACTTCCTTCTCCCACTCTTGTACCTATACTTCCTTCTACTGTACCTACTCTTGCTACAACTGATGACAACGATGACTTTGAAGTCCCATTGTTGAGTTTGAAAAGAAAAGCAGCTGATTTTGATCGTGATGCTGATGCTAACGAGAAGAGCAACAAGAAAAAGAAAAAACCAATGAGCCATTATTATATTAGTAAGAGGATGAAGTGTAGGAAACATGAGGAACCATCTACTTTATTTGTTGTGGAAGATTGTGAATTAAATGAAATATCGAGCTTGAAATTTAAGATTCAAAAGACTAAAAATGTTGTTTAAATTAGAAGTGAGAGTTTGTTGTGAATTGAGGGAGGGAGCATGCTTGAGGATAATAAAGACATTGTAGGTGATAAAATTGCAGCTGACAATCAGTTTGATGAAGCTGAGAAAGGGTTGAAGAGTCAATTAAAGGATGCGGATATTAGTATTGATTCAGTTGACAAAGAAGTTAATGAAGCTGACGAAGTGGTGGGGGAAGATGAAGATAATGAGGATGCGCACAACGATGGTGGTAATGCTGGCGACAATGATGATAGTCATTGGATTGAGTTTTTTTGCCGATATTGAAGGTGATGAAATTAAACCACTGTCCTAATGGAGAGATGCCCAAATGGGCAGAAGAATTGTCATGCAAGCTTGAAATTTTAAGAGTTACTCCTGACTAGGCACTTAAGCTAATAAGTAGGGTTTTATGTTGGAGAAATCTATTGTTGATCTTCATAAAGAAGTTAGGAAAATTGACCATATAGGTGGTAAGGTTACTAGTATTGAAAACAAGTTTACCATGTTCGAGTCGATGCATCCAAAGTTCTCTGATTCCACACATATTCCTTTTATTGATTTTCCCGATAAGGTTGTTGCTAATGTTTTGTTTGGTTTGAAACTTGGTGACGAGATTCCTGATGAAGGTGAAGAGAAAAATGATGAGGTTAAAGAAGCTGACATTCCAACTTCAATGAAAGGTGATCGAAGGTGAATGCACCTTAGTTGAAAGTGAAATTGATGTCACATTTCTTGAGCAAAAAAAGTCAACTGACATTCCAACTTATTTAAAATCTGAAGGTGAAGACACCTTAGTTGAATGTGAAATTGATGTCACACTTCTTGAGCAACAAAAGACTCTTGGGTCTTATTCTTTGTTGTTTATTGTTGATCTTGCTCGCGACACAGACCTTGTTAAACAAGTTGCCATTAAAGTCAATGTTGAATTGGAACCTTGTGTTAAGGGTGTTGGTGGGGGGGGGGGGGGGGGGGGGAATGTTCAGAGGCAAAATGTTACTGAAGTTTTAGATGATTCTGAACTGAAGACTCCTCTCCTTGTTAAGACTTCTTTCAGCCATGAGATTGTCACTCCCAGTGTTGAAAATGATGAAACGATGTGTCTAGGCAAGGCTTATATTTGTGCAAGTGATGGCGATCTTGTTATTAAAGAAGTTGACATTCAACAAAAAGAGGTTGATATTGCATCGAGCTTTGTTGACATTCTCATTGAAGCAGCTGAACTTCCACCCGCCAAGTGTGACATTATGCCAATTGAAGTTGTTGACATTCCATCAACAAAGGATGCAACTAAGGTTGTGGATGAGGTAGAGAATGTTGATAATGTCACTCCCAATGATGAAATTGATGAAGGGATTTGTGTAGAGAATGTTGACATTGAGGTATGTGGTGTTGATATTGTTACTAAAAAAACTATAATGTAATGATAACATCTCAAAAAGAAAAGAAAATGTGAGTAATTAATGTGGTGATGATACTTCATAAAAAATTCCATTATAATATTATAATTTTATAACAGAAATATTAATTCAATTTATTGAATTGAATCTATTAATTAGAAATTGTAGAATATTTTAAGAAATTTTTAAAAAGTCCTACTATAAGTTGAGTTGATTGATTGAAAATTTTACAACTAATGTGATAACAACTCATAAAAAATATTTCTCATTTAAAGTAGTATAGATAAAAAAAAATTCTTAGGTAGACAGATATGAGAACTGATACAAGGAATAGCATGTAGTTAGCCAAATGAAGAAGGAGATGACATAGATCTTCAAAGTTAAGCATGTCGAAAAGACCAAAAGGGCTAAGTTGTAGTGGAGATTAGACAATTAGAAATAAAATAACATTTAACGATGATATAGTATTGTTGATAAACGAAGATGGGGAGAATACTTGAGACAATAATTAAAAATTTGATTTCTATCAAAGGTTTATTTTGGGAAGCTGAAGATTGTCAATTAAGGAGCTGACGAACCTTGACCAAGAGAATTAGGTGAAAATCAGACATCTCTTAATAGAGTGTTTAAAGTTAATTTTGATGGATAAAAAATCTAAATGAGTAAAACCCATAACAAGTTTTGTAGTTCGCAATCATGAGGGTTTGGCTTGTTATGCCAGGGTCCACGGACCCGTCTCCACACTTGTGGATGAAGCTCTTGGTCGGTTTACATCAGGATCCGCTCATTGCAAAGGCTTTGAGCCGACCTTCATCATAGTGAAAGTGGAAGGCGATAGTCTTGTCTTTATGAATTTCGTCAAGGGTATAATTATTAGTGAAGCCCCCTAGGAGATTGAGATAATAGTGTCAGGTATCACCTCCCTCAAGTCCTTCGACTCAGTTTATTTCATCCATATTTTCCATGAAATCAACCATGCACGTGGGTGTTGGCACGTAACCAAAAATTAAATTTTGAATAGGTTAAAATTTTCTTATACGCATAATTTTTTATTAACAAAAATCCTTAATTTAATAAATACATAAATAATTTTTATTTAATTTTTTACCTACTCCATCCGTTCGGCAAAACTTGTCATTTTAGCTTATTTCACAAGTTTTAAGGTAATTAACAAATGTACTAATTTACCCTCAATTATTACCCTCTTTTTTTACTTTATCGAAAACTACAACTAACAAACCATCAATCATATCAAGGGCATTTTTGTAAAGTGAATGGCAAAATACCTACAATGACAAGTTTTTTTGAACAAAAATAACACTTTAAAATGACAAGTTTTGCCGAACGGAGGGAGTATTATTTTAAAATTTTAAAATGGGGTGGGCTAGTTCGAGACTACATGGTTGACAAGATTCCTCGCCTTCTACACTCAATTGACCTAGTAAGTTTGATTATGTCCCCTCCAAAACTTTACATAAAATAAAATTATTAAGTGGAATTGTAATTTTGACCAACGGTCCGATATATACATGTGAATGTGAAGGTAGGCAAATTAAGGCAAAGTCAACTCCAAACCATATATATATAATAATAACTCAATCAAAGATATGCGCATGTTATATGTAGAGGGAGGTAGAACACTAGCATGAAAAAAAGTGGACATTAGCCCACAAAAGCCACAATGTAACATGATGAGCAAAACACTATAACATGGAGACCAGTACAAGTTACTCAAAGATATGTATAGAAAGTGGAGGTTTTAATTTGACCCATCAATAATGAATAATCCAAACCCATCCATGATCCATCCACCCTACCTTCCTCTTTGCTTTTGTGCTCTTATACCTATCCACACTAACTCTTTCTTCTTTTCCTCTTTGGCTCTTTATGTATAGTATAGTGACACCTTCACGTTCTTGGATCATGAACTAACACCTTTTTTTTTCAGGACACATTTTGATGATCTCTTTTCTAATCAACTAACAAATTTTTCGGAACACATAAATTTATGATCGGATAAGGGGTTGTTATTATTACATTTGCTTTTGGAGATGTGATCTATCATGTACAAAACTCTGACTTGTTTTTGTAACATATCTTCATAATATAAATTAGAAAACCAAAATTCGAATAAAACTATATATAAATGTTAACTTATGGATACTACCCTGAGATACTTTTTCGGCTCGACCACCCCAACATGATTAGGTAAGGTAAACTTTCTTTCACACATTTATTTATCCTTTTTATGGCCAACTAATTCAGATATAATAGAAGCTCAATTGGATCAACTTTTCAAACTCATTTTGCTTCGGAACGCTCTAGGAGATGGAGGTTTGGAAGAAGATTCAGAACTATGAGTTCTCATTTGTATAGACGCTCTGGGATGGATTTAGACCAGCTGTAAGCTCCTTGATCCCAATGTATTCATTGTAATAATAATTAAAAAAAAAAACTCATTTTGCTTCATTCATAATTTTTTCGGGACACACGGAGAAAAAAAAGAGAATCCAGAGGATCGGTGCCTACGGCCCAAGCACGACGCCCGCCGACACAAGCCCAGGAGATCGACGCCCGTCGCTCTCCGATCCGAACTCGAATACACCTTCTGAGATTTGGATAAGGAAGTCAAATTCTATCTTTTCTCTTCTAAATTATCCTATTTCTACGAAGATTTATCATATCTATATCAAATTTCTTCTCTTCTCTTATTCTATCTTCTATCTTCTTTATAGGTGAAACTAATTAAAATAACTCAACCTTTAAGGGGGTGTTAAAAATATATCTCATTCTTTCAAATGTAAGATAAATATCCCGACCTTTATAAGTGATGGTAATATAATATCCCAATGATTTCTATCCAATAAAATTCTTATTTTTTGTATTGTATTACTCATATATTTTCAATTCAAATAAAACATACTGTATAAAATTAAATTAGATGAGTTTAAAAGTTTATTTAATAAACTTTCGTAGTTTTAGATTTAATTTGTACCTAACTTTTTATATCTTTTTTTAAATCAATATCTATAAAAAGACAAATAAAAAAATGTAAAGCAAAATAACATATTTTCAATTAGTAAATGATTAGCTAGTGATTTAACTTATCAAAAGTCAAAACTGAAGAATATTTTGCCAATTATAAACTTTATGTTACCACGAAATTGAAATGAAAATTTAATTATTTAGATTATTCAATGGTGTTCATTTATATATAAGAAGTAAATTATTATTATTATTAAAAAATATATAAAAGAATGTAATTTTTTATTTTTTCTTAAATCCAAAATAAAAAAATTAAGATAAACTTAAAAACCAATCTAATTTAACCTAATAAACTTGAATGATATTTTACACAATCAAGATATTGAAAATTATATTTTAAATATTTACTTGTTTTATTATATTTGTTTTGATTAAATTTAATTATAATCTATAAAAATGTATTAAATTGAATGATTTTTTTCGGTTACAAAAGAGACTTTTATTTTTTTTTTAAATTATCATGACAATCTAGACTATACTTTGTATAATTCGAGCATTAAGATCCAAGGGCATGCTTGTGAATATGATCATTATTTTTTGCCACATATGTGCCATGTAAGCATTTTTGTGGGGGAGAAAATTTTGGGATATTATATTACCATCCCTTAAAAAGGTTGGGATATTTATCTTACATTTGAAAGGTAGGGATATATTTTTAACACTCCATTAAAGGTTGAGCTATTTTAATTAGTTTCGCCTAATAAGTTATACGTTATTATATGTTAAGAGTACAACAAATTACATATTGACTCAATATATATTATATTACGTTTTCTATCCTTATTTTATTAGTTTTTTTTTGTTCGACTATATCATTTATTTATATTTTTTATAACGGGAAAAAAGCAACGCCAATTTTATCATAAATTGATGACATTTTATCCTAAAATAACATCATTTGTTGTTATATTATATAGAATTCTTTATACGCATTAATCCAAAACGACACTGCACATATATAATTATGCCCCCTCCAAAATTTTTATGAGTCCGTCGCTAATCTAAGATAAGAAAGTGGTTCAAATTTCACCTCATCTCATCCCCTCATTCTCCTTCTCTCCACCCCTCATCAAACATCTCTTCATATCCTTCAATAAATGTTTTTCATTGTCTCCGCCTAGGCTTGTCCACGGGTCGGATCCGTCGGGTCGACGGGTCGGACCCGACGGGTCACGAGTCGAAAAGTCATGACCCGAACCCGAACCCGTGGAGAGGCGGGTCGGCGGGTCAGGGTGACCCGGAGGGTCACGGGTCGACCCGCCGGATCGACGGATCTTTTTTAAAAAAATTGATTTTTAAAATTTTTTTCATACAAAAAACCCTCGACCCTAACCTGAACCTGTGACCCGTCACAACCCGTGACCCACCTGACTCGGATCCACCGGGTCCATGACCCGTCTGACCCGTGGACAGGCCTATCTCCGCCCTCCCCGCCCCAAACATTTTTCTTCGTTCATAGTGCCAACTGCCAACCCTAAACATATTGGCCAAGGCCTGGCCGGGCATAGCAACTCTCATGATTCATGGCGCTATATTAATTGGTAATTAGTATTTATTTATTATTCTGTCAATTTATTGCATAATCAAATTTGAAATAGAGGCCAAAAAACGATGTCATCTTCAACGCGTTGGCATCCACAAGACCGATAAATCATATATGCGATCATTTTGGATGGTCCTTCTATGATAGTGGAACATTGATGCATGAAACATACTTTATTATCCCCTCAAAAAATAAAAATTCATTATCAAGATTAAATCGACAAGTCTCGATCCATAACCATTTTATAATTAATTTTGTTGTACATTTAGTAATGTTTTAAGCATTTTTATTATTTTTGGTTTCAAAATTATTATTTCCGTAGTCACCTTGTTAGTTAGTTGTTTTTAAAGTTCTTTTGTCGACGACTCCTTTTAGTCGGGAAGCCTTTTTAGTATCTTTTGTAAACACAAATTCGCTCATATGGTGATAAATATAAAACCAGTTTAATTAACTTAAATCGTACCATATGAAACTATTCGATAAGTCATGTGAGAAGCATTGTATATTGTGATTATGCTGGATCTATAAAGTTAATTTAATATTTGTAATCTCAGATGCAAGATAGAGCGCAAGCAAGAACCAGAAAATCAAAATCAGAAAGTAAGAATACAAGCGAAATGTTTACGCAGTTCAAGACAAGGCTCTACGTCTGCTGAGTCTCAAATGGGAGAGACTCAAGCCCGAATCCACTAATTCTTATTTACGATTACAAATAAGGTTGCATACACAGACTCTAGGATACAAATCTATGCATAATGAACAGATTCAAAGTATAACCGAGAACAGAAAGCGATCTAGAAGTGAAGAAACGAAGAAACCCTCAGATCTCGTGTTGGAGACCAGATCTATCGCCGGGAACTACTGGTGTTGTGGATCGCTGGAGAAGAAGATTGTTGAGGAAACCCTACCTGCGCTGCTTGAACTTCCCTCTCTCTTTTCTCTCTCTTACCTTGTTATGCTTCGATCTGAATGAGCTAACCCTAGCGCGCTTAAGCTTCTATAGGCGAGCATAAGATCAAATGTTGCATTTAGGTTGCATTTAGCGTGTGTTTGGCAAGAGATCTCGGGAGATTATCGAGATTTCAAAAAAAAATCTGAAGCTACTGCGTTTGGCAAGAGATTGTGGAATGAGGGGGATTGAGATTGTGGAGGTCATTGGAGATTATTTTGGGAGATTTCCGAAATCCTGGGGATCCAAGATTATGGAGATTATGGGAGGAGATTATCCGTCCCAATTTCATTGTTGCTCTTGATTCATTTTTGGGGAGGGTAGTGGGGTAAAGGCAATTTTGTCTTTTCAACGGGAAACAATCTACCAAAATCTTATACACACCAAACATAATAAAGAGATTATTGACAAAAAATCTCAATCTCCGAAATCTCCTTAATCTATAAAAATAATTTTCATCTCCTAAAAATCTACATCTCCCAAAATAATCTCCAAAAAAAAAATCTATCGTCAAACATAACCTTAGGTTAAAAGTAGCAAACCAAGCTTAAGCTGAAGAGTTGGGCCAAGCAGTTGGGCTTGTATGGCCCAATGTATATAACACACAAATATAACAAATTATGCAGATTATACATAAGCACAAGTATAGAATATAAGTATGTATATGTTTGTTATGCTATTTTTTAAGTATTATTAAGTATAACATATTAGGCTTAATTATATAGCTTATATTATATACAAGTATATTACCTGGAACTTAAAGTTTCCAGATTAATACTTCAAGCATATAATAAATACTATATTTCCTCATATGCTTCCTCATCTATATTTAGGCTATATACTAAAGTATGCACATGCCATCCAATTATCTATAGCGAGATTATACATAGATTAGAATGGACTTTACAATATTTATGTATCTTTTAATACAAAAACGTATAACCATGTGTAAGACTTCAACTATCCTTAAAAAGTACCTATTTTATATTTTTACTAGATGTGAGATATCACTTTTTTTAAATAATCAAACCTACACCTCAAGAATTAGAACCTTAAAAAAAGAAGCATCGGTGACATAAAAAAACTCTCTTCGAGGAGCTCGAAGAACGTGTGTTCACACTGGAGGAATCCCAAATTCCAAACCCTATCTCGCACCCTCCGTCCCTAAATTCATCTCCTTTTTCATCAATTTGGTCTGATTTTCAAGCCAATTTGGGGATCCCAACAACCATTCACTTGTTTCCTACCTCTAATTTGGGGTCTAGACTCTTTCTTGGCTATCGCCGCTTGTCGCTTTCGGTTGTGCTTTGTGTTCATCTTCAATCTTCGCTGTTGGTAGTGCATCGTCTTCAATCAGGGCTCTTCAGTCTTGGGCTCGGTCTTTTTGGCAAGTCTTTGGTGACCTTACTTCATGTTCTTCGTTGACCTGGGTCCTTTGATGCTTCCTTTCCGCTCGTCTGCGCCGCTTTGCGACTCTGCATTTAGCCGGGCTCTACAACGTCTTCCAATCTGGTTGTCGAATTTTGCCTCGGACCTTTTCACCAGCATCATTGGCGGAGCACCCTAGCCTGATGTCTCACTCGTTGAAGTAGGTGTGGTGGCGTCCAAGTCGTTGTCCGGTCTGGTTATTCGATAACCCTGAATCCGAAAAAAAAAATTGTGTAGTATGTAAATCCCAAAAGGGCTTGACAAAAAATCTGAAAGGGTTCAACCAAACTTATCTGAATTTCGACATGGCTTGAACAGATTTCCGAAAGGATGTAATCTAATCCCCGATCGGTTAACCGAATTCCTGTAAGGATCTGAGAAAAACTCCTTAATGTCTTAAAACCTGCTAGAGCTTAAGTAAGCAATATCATATTAGTAATAATTTATGGGTGCATTTTGCTTGGGTTGTGTATGGCTTCGTTATGTGTGTCATGATGATCTATACTTTGTTAGGGTTCTGGCATTCGGAGTCGAAATTGGTTGGCATTTTCCGGGCTCTGATACCATGTAAAGAATTAGCACCCAAGTTGAATCTCTTCGCCTTTATGGTGGGAGGAAGAAAAACATTTTGGGGAATTTGTTGGTATTGTGTTATGTGTCTGAATGTGAGACAACTACATGTATTTATACTACTACTAAGTTACTCCCCAATGCGTAGGATAACTGTAACTAACTAAAGCAAAACAGCTACAGAAAGTTATGTTGTATTAAGCTACACTTCAACTAAAACTAACAATAAACAACATACTCTTTATAGACCCCCCCCCCCCCCTCTTCCCAAGGTGGAATTGAGGTTCAACCACAAAACCAAGCTTGAGAGAAAAAAAAAGATGTTGGTAAGCACCAAGGGGTTTAGTGAAAACATCAACAAGTTGAAGTGCAGAAGGAACATAGATAGTACAGATGAACCCCTCTTGAACCATGTCATGAACAAAGTGACAATCTATTCGCAAATGTCTAGTTCGCCCGTGAAATACCAGATGTGCAGCAAGGTGTCGGACGGCTTTGTTGTCACAACACATCGAAATAGGGACATGAACAACAACCCCTAAAATCTCGAAGCAAACCTTCCAACCAAACAAGCTCACTAGTCGTGGTAGACATGCTACGATATTCACTTTTAGCAAAGGATTTTAAAACCATGTTTTGCTTCTTAGTCTTCCAAGATATCAAGTCATCACCCAAGAAAACACGATACCCCATTATAGATCTACATGAAAACGCACAACTTCCCCAATCGGCATCACAATACCCCTTTAGCTACATATCAGAAGAACATGGATAAAGCAAGCACCAATTGACAGCATGCTCCAGCTTTGTCAAGAGGAAGAGCAATGGGGGAGAGGATGACACAGCGTGCTCCACCCTGAAGAGGAGCAAAACAGCCACCTAGTTCATGATGACCTGGTTTACCTATAGCCTTTTGTCTCCAGTGTCGGCTATCTTGACGCCTGGCGGGTCCTCCATCAACCTTTTGTACTTATAAATGCTAGGTGTAAACCACTGATGTTGTACATATTGGTATCGGCTTGAACCTTTTGCTTCAAATGTTATACCTACTTCTTTGTATGCCTTGGTCTTGATGAGTTATTATATGGTTTTCTGAACTTTCGTTTTATTAACCACGGGCTTTGTTTCTACCCTCTTGCTACTTATGCTTTACTTCATTCCTTTTACTTACCAATTGTTGGATGGTTTTCTTATCCTAGAATTTACCCATGGCTTACATACAATCAACTACATGAACATATCACTTGCCTATCTAATGAACTAACCACTTGAAGGTCTTTACCCCAAGCATTAGATCTTCCTTTCTAGACTTTCCTTGATGTAGGTTTGTTGATTGACTTTGGGGATCTCTATATGCAATTACCCAGGTGCTACATTACTGATGAATTAACCCTGGACACAAATTCAATATACATTCATAACTTTTGGCATGTTGGGTTTTGCTCCCTTGATCATATTCATCTGCTCAATCCCAAACATACATATTTGTATCAATATTACTTACCTCTTACAATTATATTAGATTCAGTATATTTGATCCTTTTTTCTAACCGTAATCCTACTATATTAGGCTTCAACTTGTGTTTTATAATTTTAATGAGGGACACGCTAAGTTTAATGCATGCTATCTACCTTAAATTTGTTAATTGTGCTCAATTAGCACCAGTCTCATCTAACAACATTTGGGTTTCTAATGACTTTGATGTTGTTTCTTCTTTTGTTTTCATGACTGACACTCAAACTAATAACCAAACAAACCTCTTAAAATGCATTATGAAAAAGAAAACTCTCCTTCTGAAGGAATTGATCTCCCATACAACAATGAGAAACCCCTTTTTCTAAGGATTTCCTTTATTAACTAGTTACATCTCAGCCTCTATGTTGGATTGCTTCACCAACGACTGACAGGACCAAGTTGTTGTGTTTCCTATCAAAATAAAACTCAAATTTACAAACTAATATAGTGAGCAAGTAAGAGGTGGATCCCACGGAGAATCAAGTATTCATATGTCATGTGTATTTACCAATTTGTAGAAAAGATGGGTTTTGAGTGGTTGAGAATGAGAAATATTAACAAGTTAAGAGAATCGATAATTACGAGATAGTTTCACCTACAATTCTCAACCCTATTTGGTGAATTTGATTCTTGTTTTCTACTCAAATTCTTTTCCTTTTCCAATCAAATGTTCTTATCTTGATTTGAATAGATTATTAGCCCTATGAGTTCTAATAATCCCTTACTCCTAGGCAATCTTAACATGGATTAAGGTTTAATCCTAGGAATAGCAATAAGTCTCAAGATGTATAAAGCTTATAATCAATATCAATCCCCTAAAGAACTAATATTTAACATATAGTCAACTTCCTACACATTCAAGCTTTCTAACGAAGTCCACTAGAACATGTTTGCTACGAAAGATTAAGAATCATAACGAACAATTCAAAACCCTAGCGATGATGAGATCCTGGCGAGGCGATCAATCAAGATAGCATCAAACACCATAAAGCATTCAAGCACAAAAAAGATGAAACATACGATGGAAATAAGAACAAGAATAGAAAACTCACAATTCAACCTAACGGAGTCTCAAATCGTAGGCAAAACAAAATAGTTTAGCACTCCATAGCCAAGAGATTGTCAAAAGATAAGATCCTAAAACAAGCCATTAAATAGGCCTAAGAACCGCCCTCAAACCCTACAAGACGTCCTCAAAAGATAGAATGCAAATAAGGAAAGATAAAGTTCTCGGATGAATTCGGTGCTGATTTGGCCCAGCAAGGCTGCAGGTGCAGCCTCCCAAGCCGCGGGTGCGACCGCAGGTGCGGCCTCTTGAGCCGCGGGCGCGGCTTTTCCAGTACATAGCAATTTTTCCCTTATTTTGGTCTCGAAATCAACATAAAAGTTGTAGCTCTCGAAAAGAGCTTTCCAACGCATGCTTATAATAGTCAATCGGACCATCAAGGCCTCCAGAAAGTGCGATAAGTTCAGCCTTTCGGGCGACAACTTTTGTTGATTTGTTCTTCACTTAGGCTCTCGAACTTCCATTCCGCTCCTGTGCTCTTCTCTTATTTTCCTCTTCTTGGCTCTTCTATAATTCGTGAGCTTCATCGTTCCTTGTTGGATCCACATCTACCTAAAATAATCAATAAAAACGTGTAGATTCCGACTCCACCAACATGGCGAGTAAATATGCAAATTCTACTTAACTTATGCATGTTATGCACCTTAACTAAGCTTAATGCAACCTATTATGCCTACCTAAATGAGCTCTATCAACGACCAACCGTATCAGTGATATTGCCAACTTCAAAAATCTTCACAAACTTATCCCTAAATTGTCTAAACTAACTCCCATCGTCAACCATATAGTAGCCCCAATGGCCTCTAATACTAGTTCATCTAAATGGTCGCCTTATAATCAGACTGTCAAACAAAAAGATAAACTAAAAAACTTCGTCACCAAGAGCGCTCGCCTCTTTCTCAGTAAAAGTTTCAAGTCGCTCTCTCAACTCTGTGCCATCCCCTATATAACTTGGCTTGTAAATTTCAGGCTATCCCACCATGCTAAATGGCTCATTATAAGTTCACCGCTCAATACCAAAAAAAATTCTAAAACGGTTATTATGAAAGTAAGTTACTGGAATGTTTGTGGCCTAGCCAGAAAAAATATTATGGACACAAATTGAAGCAACCTTTAGATCAGAAGGTATACAAATTCTTGCTTTATCATAAACACAAATCTGAAACCCACATCTAGATGCTTGTTAGCGCAAATCGAGTTTTGATAATCTCTGCTTCTGCCCTTCCCAAGGTTTATCTGATGGACTTTCCCTCCTTTGAAAATATACTTGCCTCAATAGCAGAACCCTTCATATTGTCTACTTTGACAATAGAATAATCCAAACGCAATACACAAACAACAACCTTAACATTACCCTCTCAATTCTATTTATTTATGCCCCCCAAATCCCAATGATAAGGACCTCTTCTGAAATACTCTATCCACTATTTTGGACTCTCCCAAATGCTCTTTCATGATCATTGGGGACTTAAATGATATACTATACCCAACCGACAAGTTGGGGGGTGTCTCGCCTACCCAAAATAGATTTATCAAACTAAGCGAATTTATTGCTAACCATAACCTCATCGACATCCCCACTTATGGAAACAAATTCACTTAGAGAAAAAAAGGTTTGGCAATGATAACATTTTTGAAAAACTTGATCGAGTTCTTGTTCATAACAGTCTCCTCAACACCTTCCCAAACATTGCACCAAAAAATCACCCGTTCAAGAACCCCGACCACTGTCAAATAACTATTGAACTATATGGTAATCAACGACTGAAACTTCAGCCTTTCAAATTCGAGATGGCATGGACGGCTTGGAAAGACTATGAAAAAGTGGTTTCGGATGCCTGGCAACTCGACATCCCAAGTTCCCAGATCTACAAACTTACCAAAAAATGACAGGAGCTAAAAAAGAAAAGCAAAATATGAAGTAAACGCAAAGTTGGTAATGTTTTCCATCAACTTGCCTCCATTGAAAAAGATCTTCATGAGCTACAATAACAACTATATTTAAACTATGACCCGCCTCTTTACAATAAGCAAAAATGCCTCATGCGGAAACACGCTACCCTCGTTAATTTCAAAAAAACTTACTGGGAATAACGAGTGAAAAGAGCTCATGTTTTAGCCATCGACGCCAACACAAAATACTTCCACCAAGTTGCAACTGAAAGAAGGAATAAAAACATGATCAATCTATACAGACAACTGCGAACATCACCCTCTCCTCAGATCATGAAATCAAGCAAGCTATCAAAGATGACTTTGTTAAATGATTTGATAACCCTCAAAGACCCCACATTACTAGTAATCTACTAGACAATATCAAAACCGAACTCACAGCTATAGATAACGAATGGCTCACTAGACAAGTAACTAACAACGAAATAAAGAATACCAGGTTTCACCTTACAAATGATAAATCCTCTGGGTCGGATGGTTTCCCAACAAGTTTCTTCAAAAAATACTGGCAGATTGTCGGCCCTTCGGGACCAAAGTTGTTAAAAGTTTTTTCCTCAGCGGATGAATTCTTAAGAAAATAAACCACACCTTTATAGCACTCATTCCTACATGTGAAACCCTAGAAACTACAAATCAATACAGACCTATCAGTCTCTGCTCGACTATCTATAAGGTCATCTCCAAGGTCCTTGCAACAAGACTTAAAAAAATTATCCCAAAAATAATTCACCCCTCTACAAAGTGTGTTCATGGCTGAAAGAGCTATTCAAGACAACATTTTAATAGCAAACGAAAATTTCCACTCCTTCCAAAGAAAGAAAGGCAAAAATGGTTGGATGACTGTCAAACTAGATATGGAAAAAGTTTTCAACTTGGTCGACTAGGACTTCCTTTTCACCATTCTTGACAAATTCGGTTTCCACTCCAGGTTTGTAAACTGGATTCAAGAGTGCTTGACCACTGTCTCCATGAATATTGTACCCTTTCTGGCCAAAAAATTAATATACAAAAATCACTTTACCAAATAACCACAAACATAAACAATCACACTAAAACGATCATCCACAATGAATTAGGAATTACTTTCACAACCAACCTAGGAAAATACATGGGCTACCCGATTATCACTGGACGGGTCACGAAGGACACTTTCAGTGATATTTTGGACTCTACCAAAGCGCAACTTGGAAGATGGAAGGCTAACAACCTCTCACAACAAGGGCGGTTTACATTAATAAAATAACCAATGGCGTCTAAACCCCTACATTTGATGCAATGTTTCATGCTCCCCACATCAGTCCATGGTGAACTGGACAGAATCAACAGGAACTTCCTCTAGAATAAAGGATCTAGACACAAACCCCTTATCAATTGGTTTGAGGTCTGCAAATCTAAACAAAATGGTGGATTGGGCCTTCGTAGCTCTCAAGGCATGAACAATGCACTTCAACTTAAATTAATTTGGAAAATTTTAGTTGAGCCAACTACCCCAGGATTACAATCATTACCCAAAAATACCTTAAGAGTCAACACATTTTGCAATATAAGCGAAAAGGCAACTCCTCTTGGCAATGGTCGAAACTCTCATATCTCAAGTTTCAAAAAAGGCATTAGATGGTCTATCAGAAATGGTGAAGCTATAAATTTTTGGACGGATATGTGGTGTGAGGTTCTATCCCTCTTTTTGAACTCGCAAAAGACATTATCAATATAAACCCATCAATCAAGGTGAGTCACTTCATTCAAAATGACAAAACCTAGAATTTGCACAAATTAAATGAGGATCTGAAAGATCTTCTTGATGAAAGCACTATTAAAATGATCTGCCTTAAACTAATTCCACAACGCATTGACCAAGATAGGCTCTATTGGAAATGAAGCAAGAACGGTTGATTCTCCACAAAATCAGCCATCAATATGCTTCACTTTAAAAAAACATCACTCCCGATCAAACCTTAGTTGGATTTGGTACCTTGATGTGCTCCTAAAAATAAAAGAATTCCTCTGGTGCATTTCAAAAAATGGCATCTCTACGTCTGTAAAGCTTGCGAACCGTGGAGTGGACGTCCCTACAAAGTGCCCACTTTGCGACTCGTGCTATGAAGACTTATCGCATCTCCTCCTAGAATGCCCAATCATGAAGGCGACTTTGCAGATGATAGACCCTAAAATAGCATCCAAAATCCAGACGATACAATTTCAACCTAATAATATAGCAAATTTGTTAAGCAACATCAGAGCCAACTTTGGGAAACAAATTAAGCTTTACCAAACTTGCCACGATTTGGTGGTGCGTTTGGTACTTCAGGAATAAAGTACTCTTCGACAATATTAAACCTGACCCAAGAACCATCACTGCTTATACAAACGAACAACTCTTCACTTGGAAAAAGGAAAAAATGACAAATGATGACTCGACAAAAACAATTAGCAACAAACCAAGTAGGAAACGAAAACCTATAACTAAATGGACTAAACCTCCCCCAAATTACCATAAGCTTAACTTTGATGGAGCTCTTTCAACAACCAACAAAGGTACCTTCGGCTTTATCATCATAGACCCATCCGGAAGCCTTATCTATTCTAGGGTTGGATCTTCCCCCTTGAACTATGTTATAGGTGTTGAAGGTTACACGCTTTGTACCGATATCCAAGCTGCCTTGAATTTGAATATCATCCACCTATTCATTGAAAGTGATAACCTAACCATTATAATTATAAACTGCCTTAAAGGACTGTGGTCTCCCCCAGTAGAAGTAAAAATGTTAATTTTCGACCTATCTCTTTCTCTGTGTCGTTTTATTTCAGCTCCAATGTGTCATATTTACAGAGAAGCCAACAGAGTAGTTGACTGTCCGACGTGTCTTGAACATGCCTTTTCAGGTTTGTTTTCCCCTGACGACTCCGAGCTCGCCGACCTCATCCGCCGGAATGCCCTTGCCTAAAGTGGTTCTCCCACTCAACCAATTTTTTTCAGTTTAAAAAAAAAAACAAAAAGGTGGTTGATCCAAGTTTATAATCAAGCTAAGAATAAAAATAAATAATGAAATGAAATTGGACGGTCGTGCTAGAATATTAGAGCCATTCACAAGACCGAGACGATCTATGCAATCAAGGCCGACGTGACTTGACCCAAAACTTTCACCCACTATGCATATTTTGTCCCCCAAACAAAGGTAATTACTCCGTATCAATCAAAGATTCACGAGTTTTTTCAAAACCTCAACCTATTAATTAACCATGTATAAAACTAATAGCGGTACCGTCTTTCTAATTTGTATTTCAAGGACTTAATTAAACACCTGAAACTCTGAAAGGTTTTCTACCAAAATATATAGGAGTATATAAAAACGATCATAGAAAAATAATATTAAAATAATTTAATTTTAAAAAATATTTCTTGGTTGAGTTTTACATAAGTACCTAATAAAATACCCTTTTTTATATATAATGAGGGTAACTCAAATCATAAACACATGACTCAATCGACCAGAGTTACGCATCAACTAAACTAACTTATTCCGATAGGCAAGACCCAATAGAAGGTAAAATACCTCATTTTGAACTCACCAATTGTAATGAAATTAAAGGAGGTAGTTATTAGCCATAACTATAAATTATTAAATTACGGAGTAAAACCCAATATATTCACGTGCAAATACCTTAATTTGTCAAAATCATGTAGATAAAACTTTTAATATAAAAATATACACCATTATATTAACAGTTAATTAAGAAGCACAATGTTTAAGGCCGCTAGTTTTTTTTTAAAAAAACCTATAGTAAAATCTAACCAAGAATTCGAAAGTAAAGATCTTCATGATGATATCAAAGGACAACCGTGATGAAATTTGCAAGGAGGATGGTATATTCCTAGAATAAACTTATTAACTTTCACTTTTCATCATTGCTGTAAGTTTTGAACTCTTTTTATTTGATTCCCTTTTTATATGAATCGTCCAATGGGAAGTAAATTAATTGGGGCCTAAATTAATTTAATTAAACAAGAGAGAGAGAGAGAGAGAGAGAGAGAAAATAAAAAAAAAGGGCAAAGAAGGAAAGAAACCAAAAAGAAATGCAATTTGAGACAACTGTGGAAAAGCGTGGGAGTTAATCAAGCTAATTAGCACCATGAATATTGGAGACCATGGCATAATCTGATAATCATCATTGCTACTAATGTGAATGGATTTGATGTTAGTTGCTACTTACATGTTCCACTTTATATTTCAGTTGCCCTCTTTTACAAAATTATAATTTACTACTAGCCTGTTTTTTTTTTAGCGGTTTGATAAGAGAGTGCTCTAAAAATAGTATTAGGGAGAGCTACACAATTACTGTATTAAATAGTTTTATAGCCGATTTGATATAATATTAGAAAAGCGAAAAAGGTAAATGAAAACAAAATGAATGTAGATGATTTATCCCTCAAAAAAAAATTTTAAAATTTTTAATTATTAACATTTTTTAAAAAATTTCATATAAAATTTATTTTGGTTCCCCTATTTCAATCACTTATTCGAATAAGGCAATAATTTTCATAAAAAATGATCATTTTGTATCATGTAGATGAGCACCCCCCAATATCGATTTGTTTCCATTTTAGGGAATTTTAAGCCTCTTTTTTGGTCTAATGGATTCTCTATTACATTCTCTCTTTTTTTCTCTTTTTTTTTTGGATAAAATTTGTCAAACAGACCACTTTTGGGGATGAAATTAAGTAAGTGTCCACCCGTCTATGAAAATAAGCTAAATGTCCACCGACCCAATAGCCTTCCTCCCTGTGCCCCCTCCCGTCGGCTTCCTAAGAGCGACTCCTTCTTCTTCGAGGACCGCTCGATCTGACTCCGAAATCGCCGTCCTAATCCCAACCTATCTCGATTTGGGACAAGCTCGGGCAGGGCCATTACGGCACCACCTACCTCTGCGTCGAACGGTCCACCGACGAGCCTTACGCTTGCAAGTCGATCTCGGTGTTGCTGTGCAGATCCATGGAGGAAGAGGAGATGATGGCGTTGTCCGTTGTCCGATGCCCGTCTTCAGACTCCGAATTTTTGAGATCTCCGAATTCACATCTGCAATCCATGGAGGAGGAGAAGATGATGACGCTCATTTCCTCTCTCCGCTGATTCTGTTGCCTCTGCTCCTCCACGAACAGTCGATCTTAAAGCTTCTGCTCGACGGTGACGGGAACTACTCCTCCACGAAGAGGAAGGAGAGATGTTGAATGCGAGCAATTTGGGAGGAGATGGAAGTTTTGAGGTCAGAGAATCGGGAGAGGAAAGAGCTGGTGGATTCCAGGGAGGGTTCCGCGGACTCGCAATCCCCTTGGCGGGCTTGATGGCGGTTGGAGAGGCGACCGAGCATAGCCTGGTGTTTCCGATGGAGTGAAGCATCGCCGCCGGGAGGTACATCCCTTGACTCTTCATTGTTCTCTCCCCTGGTGTATTTGACGTTTTTTTGGTGCAATTTCAGCAAATTGTTGTGAATACAAATGTCTGGTGTATTTGACTAGTGTATTTGTTGTGAATACAAATGTCTGTTGTGTATTGACAATTGCTAAAATGCAGACTACAATGAATTTTGATGTTCTTTGCTTTAAATCTCCTTAAAAGTCTCTTAGCTCAATGGTAGAGTGATGTGCTTATGCGCAAATACGTGGGTTCGAATCCCGCATAGGCTAAATTTTATATCCTGCAACACGGTTTCAGCAACCCCGGTGTCGAAGTGCTGACGCGAAAAAAAAAAAAGAAAAAAAACAACTCCGGGTTTAGCAACATTGTTTCAGCAATACGGTTTCAGCAACTCCGGTGTCGAAGTGGTGATGCGAAAAAAAAAAGAAAAAAAGAAGAAAAACAAAGCAACTCTAATTTCAGCAACACGGTTTCAGCAACTCCGATTGAAACAAATCCAGTGTCGAAGTGGTGATGCGGAAAAAAAATAAAGAAAAAAAAGCAACTTCGGTTTAAGCAACTCCGGTTTCAGCACCGCGGAAAAAAAATGCTGAAACAGGGGTTGCTAAAACCGAAGGTGCTGAAATAGGAGGGAGCACAAGGGGCGTGCGTGGGGGGGGGGGCAGGGGCAAAGGGGGCAAGAGAAGGGAGGTGGACATTTTGCCAATTTGAAAGGATGGGTTGACATTTTCCTAATAAAGGCCCTAATTATGGCCTATTTAGAAATCACCCTTTTTTTGGTACTAAGGAGGGTTCTCTGAAATAGGGAAGTAAGACATCTCGAACAACTTCTTTAAGATTTCTCTAAAATAGGAAAACAAAAAGAATATTCTTCAAAATATTTTTGCTTAAATTCCACCAGCTTCCTCAGTTTGAATATTTGGAGAAGCTTTTGGTTTTTGAGAAATATGTGAATTTAGGGAATCGATCAATTCTTTTTTTTTTATGCTACTCTCTCCGTTCGGCAAAACATGTCATTTTAGGGTGTTATTTTTGTTCAAAAAAACTTGTCATTGTATGTATTTTGCACTTCACTTTACAGAAATGCCCTTGAAATGATTGATGAGTTATTAGTTGCAGTTTTCGATAAAGTAAAAAAGGAGGGTAATAATTGAGGGTAAATTAGTATATTTGTTAATTTCCTTAAAACTTGTGAAAGAAGCTAAAATGACATGTTTTGCCGAACGGAGGGAGTACTTTCCTATTTTGGATAATAAAATGAAGAATCTGTTAAACAAAAACACCACTTAAAATTCTCCAAAAACCTCAAAATCTCAATTTTAAGGAATCTGTTGAGTTGGGAATGCTCACAAACAAAATAAAGAGTATTTCCCAAATTTATAGCATTCTCCAAATCTTATAAAAAATTGGTCCAGAGATTTAAAGTTTTTTAAGGTTTGAATTTGACCAAAATTTATTTATGTTCAACTATTCTATTAAATTTAGAGTTAGTTAAAAGTTAACAAATCAATTCATACGTTTTGTTTGAGGGTATAATATTATTTATGGAATTTTAGATGGTTTTTGTGTTGATTATAGTATTTGTTGTTCCAAAGCGGGTCATCGGTTGGAATTTCCATTTTATACTATCCAAATGTGTGATTTAAAAGTCAAATGTACGTGATTTCTATGTTTTGGGGCATTTTTATACTATTTTACTTCATTTGTTTCTTTTTGTTATCTTTTAAAAAACACATATAAATAGTAAATAATAAATAAAAACAAATGAATAGAGTAACATTTTTGTGGTACTCTCAATCGCCCACATAAATTATACTCCGTATTATCTTTCTAACTTAACACTTTAGAACGTAAGTTAATTCTATTTTCCTAAACAAGTAACTGCTATGGGTCGATTGGAGACTCATTTGAGTCAACCATGGGCCCACCCAAGAGGTTGGGCTTCTCACCAAATCCAACCGAAGTTAATTAGGCAAAAAAGAAAAAAGAAAAAAACTGTTTTATATAGTTCGAAACCCAAAATCCTTCAACATCCCTGGTTCAGATTGCTTCTCTTAGTGGCGGATCCTGAAATAGTTAGTTGAGGGGTGGAAAAACTGAAATCTAATTTTTTTTTTCAAAAAAGTCATCAATATTTGAAGTTTTTGTGTTTAATTATAGTATGATAAAAGTTTAACAAATGATAATTTATATCGTTTCAATTTTGAAACGTTTATAACTTTTTACTCAGGTATTGGATTTGAGCTTATAATATATTAAATCGAAACTATCGACAAGAGGAATATGTGTATTAAATTTTATTTTTATTGGGGGGGGGGCGACTGCCACCTCTGACCCTAAAGAGAATCCGCCCCTGCTTCTGCTTCACATTTATAAAATTCAACATGTCTTTTTTATACACAAAATCCTTCAACATCTCCAGAATGCAGTGTGTGTATATACACAAAATCCAGAATGTATTTCTTATATATTCTGATATTCATATATAATTAAAAAAATCTCGTTATGGCTTCAAACCCCACTCGAAATGACGTATTCTAAATTCTGTTAAAGGTTGGAAAACATTATATATTTATTCAATAATATTACTCCCTGAATCGTCCTGTTTCGGCTCGAGGAGTTCCGTTCACATTTTCCGACGGTGGATCGTTCTTCTCTTTTTGGCCCGTATTTGCCCCGTCTTCTGGTATCTGGTCGGTGCTCTGGTGTGGCTGCGTCTACTTTATGTTGGGTTGCAGTATCGAACGTCCTGATTGACGGACAACGGATCGTGGTGGTGTTCATGGTCTTCGAAGATCCTTCATTTAGGTGGAGGTAACGTCGGTGATCCACTCTTCCTCAGGAGTTGCCCTTTCCGGCTGGGGTACTGTCTTGAGTCTTTGCACTCTCCCTGGTTCTTGGCACTTGTGGCGCGTCTTGGTTCTCGATCGACTTCTTTTTTGGTTGACGTCTTGTATGGGTTAATTGAGTTTTTCTTTCCTCTCCGATGTTTTGTGTTATTATGTCATATTTAATTTGTATTGACGGTTTTTCGTCTGCCGACTTGTTCGGCCATCGAGTTTCAGGTATGTCTGAACTCGAATTTTTTACTTAATAAAAAAAACCTAACCCCGTTGAGTATAGCTCGCTCACCCGAATTCTTTTCTAATAAAAAAACAAAGTGAAACCCAACCCAACTATTCTACCAGCTTGTTTGGTTGAACATACGAAGTATGCATCCTACGAAGTACTTCCCATAAATTATAATTTTCATAAATTTTAAAAAGTTGTTTGGTTAAGTTATAAAATGTGGAGAATTTAAATGTAAAAAGTTGAATTTTTCAATAAAAAATGGTAGAATTGCAACTTACCTTGTCCCCTCTAGGTAAGTGAAATTCCCCCATTTTGTAGGAATTGAAATTCCTAAGATCATCCACAATGGTTGTGTGCAAATGCGCACTTTTTTTAGACATTTTTTAACTCCATTGATTGTTTTGAGTGTGTGCAAATGTATACATTTGAACATATAATGTGCAAATTTGAGCACACCACCTCCCTTATGTGCAAAAACATTTACAAAAAGCAAGACAGTTTCATTGGATGATTTTTAATGATTTTATTTTCCTTTTTATTTTAAATGAATTGTATTTCAATGTTATGTAAAAAATGCACATTTTACCAATAGAGCAAATTGTTAAAAAGTGATGTGTATTTTTACACATATTGTGCAAATTTATATATTTTACCCAAAACCATTGTGGATAGTCTTCTAAGAAGTCAAATTTTTGGATTTTTTCATATTAAAAAAAGGGAAATTTCGTCTGGTAGCCACAAGGTTTGACTTTTTTCGCATGGTGCCCAAACTTTTCAAAAATTTCGCATGGTAACCACGAGATTTTGACCAATTTTGTGTGATAGCCACGAGGTTTGGGCAAATTTCTTATGTTAATCAAATTGGTTAAAAATCTTTTAGAATATAGATAAAATCACAAAATAATCATAAAAATATATTTTTTCACACAACAACCTAATTTTGTTTTTTTATTTTTAAAAAGTTAACTAAAACCATTTAAATATTTTATAGTGCTACACATTAAGTGCATGATAAATGAATAAATTATACAAAAAAATAATGGTAGTTTATTTTTAAAAAACTTTTACATTTGAAAAAAGTATACATAATTATCCAATGTAGTTGGTTGTTTTCAAAGAGTCATTAATAACCTTTCTAATGTTTTAAAAAGATTACATATTAGATACATAATACAAACTTTATTTTATCCAAAATATTTTGTTATAGTTTAGAACAAATATGAATGAATGGTAATTTAAAATATATATGTACTTAATTTATGGATTTGAAAATAAATTAAGTAAATATTTTAAATAATTTACTCATTTTTTTATGTACTTATTTTTTTTAATTTTAGGTGATTTTTTATAATTTACTCATTCTTTGGGTAAATAATTTTATCTCCTTAAATATTAAAATGGTTGTTGATGGTTTTTTAAAAGTAAAACACCAAAAATTAGTGATTAAGTGAGTGAATTATAATATATTTGACATTTTCTATAATTTCTATATGATTTTTAATAAGTTTGGTTATCACAAGAAATTTGTCAAAACCTCATGGTTACCATGCGAAATTCTTGAAACATTTGAACACCATGTGAAAAAGACCAAATCTCGTGGCTACCAAGCGAAATTTTCTTTAAAAAAAAGCAATCAAACACCTACATTTATCCTAATTTATGATTTTTAAACTTCCTAATTTTTTTAGTTGTTAACGAAACGAACTCGTAGTTGATTTCTATAATATATAAAAATAGAAATGGCTATAGAAAAAACGGACCTTCCAAAATGCAAAAGACACTAACTGTAGTCATGGGAGTTGCGTATGTGAAAACTTGTAAGAAAAATGGACGATGTGGAATCGATGCCTACAACTACAAATGTATTAACCATATATATTCAACATATAGGGGGAGGTCTATTTGGTGTCCATACGCTGTCCCTAAAATTACCCATTTTTTTAGGCTTTTAGCCTACCAATTCCCACATTCCCCAAAATCACATTAAATCATTCAAATAAGAATTATTTTTTTTCCTTTTTTTTCTATAAAAAAAATCTTCATTGAATTCCAACAAAAAGAGGACAACGAACATTCCAGACGTTCACAATTGGAAGGTGGGGGGAAAATGAATCCTACATAAAAATAAAGGCGATATCTTAAGTTGCAATTGCATATGGTTCATCCATTGTGGTTGTGGGGGTGTGTTTGCCCCATTTCTAAAAGCTTCACAAAAACATTAAATAAAATATTCTTTTTAAAAAAAAATTACAATACATGATTAACAAAAATATGTAATATCAAAATTAGGGTTCAAAGTCTTCAACCCATCGCCGCGTATTATGGAATGTCCCTTCGTTTGTTCTCCTCGCCCTATTGAAAATCGTCTACACGACACTTGGTGGGTGCACTACTATCACATAATTATTTTTTAATGTAAATTGCTTTTATTTTTTTTATTCATATTCCAAATAAATATTCTTACATTTTTATAAAATAATAAATTGGAAAATCATATTTTAAAAAAAATATTTAATATATATATATATTTTTAAACAATCTTTTTTTAAGCACAATTTTCAAGATTAAATCTTACCGTATAAACATATAATATATTTGTTTGGAATACGAATTTAATTATAATTATTTTTTTAGAAAAAATAATTAAGACTAAAATAATTTTGTATGCATAAGTGATAATAATAAGTCTGGTTGATAGCCCCTAATGGGGTGGCTCAATGGTAAGGAGTAAGGAGGTTAATGGGAGGTCCCGGATTCGATCTCTGTCTCGTCTTTTCTCTTGGTGAAATCATCAGGGTTCACCTTGCTTATTATTATTGGGTCTAGTCGGTCGACACAAGCCGATTTACCTGACGTGTGACTCTTTCCGACTGAGTCACATGTCCGAAATTTATCACCAAAGGTGAGTTAATTACCATCATTAACAAAAAAATAAGTCTGGTAGATAATCCTCATTGCGCCCTCCGATCGCTACCCATATTTCCCTTTTATTTTCACTAAATTCAGCATTTTTAGGAGTTTATGCTATTTTTTCCTTTTATAAAATACTCCATCCGTTCGACAAAACTTGTCATTTTAGCTTCTTTTACAAGTTTTAAGGCAATTAACAAATGTACTAATTTACCCTCAATTATTACCCTCCTTTTTTACTTTATCGAAAACTACAACTAACAAACCATCAATCATATCAAAGGCATTTTTGTAAAGTGAAGGGCAAAATACCTATAATGACAAGTTTTTTTGAACAAAAATAATACTCTAAAATGACAAGTTTTGCCGAACGGATGGAGTAATTATTTGCATTTAAAATTGTAACTTTATTATTCATACCAAATGAACTCTATTAGATTTTAAGGGTTCGTTTGGTTCAATGTGGGAATTGAAATTCCCGGGAAGTTACTTCATGGGAATTGAATTCCCGGGAAGTCCAATTGATGGGAATTGCGAAAATGTGTTTGGTTGTTTTTTTTATTTTAAAGGATGAAAAGGGGGAATTGGAAATTTTCAAATACAAAATGAAGGAAGTTGAACTTACCTAGGGGGACTAGGTAAGTGAACTTCCTCCATTTTGGGGAATTCAACTTCCCGGGAAGTTGAATTCCTGTATTTTTTTATTTCAAAAATACCAACAAAACACATGAATTTCTCCTACTTCATGGGAAGTTTTACTTCCTGGGTTTTTGGGTTTCCAACCAACCCAGCTCTAAGAATTTTGATCAATATAATGCATATGTAAATAATGTGGATTAATATCAAGTTTATTTTATTTTTATATTATAAGGCAGTTGAAGCTTAAACTCACCTACCTATCACCCCTGATATTTTGATTGATTTTTTTAAGCACCCAATGTGAGATTCCTCTTCCTTAATTCCGACTCTTGAGTTTATATTAATTGATTAATTGAAATAAATAAATATGGGTTGCCATTCAGTCTGAGCACGGCATTCAATTCTTTCTTTTTTTTAAAAAAAAATTATATGTAACAAAAAATTAAGAGAAAGAAATAAAAAAAAAACTATATGTAACAAAAAAGAAACCTTTTTCCCATCGTTGAGTCTTTGTAGAGGATATTCCCATCCCAATATAAGCAGTGAACCACCATAGTGGCATCTGTTGTCATTTCCGGGGATAGTTGTAAATTACTCATTTTTTCAAACAAAAAGTTAATAGAATTCTTTATAAAATAAAAAATAAAAACGAAATATCACTCATGCATATTGATTTCGATTAATTAGTTAAATATCATGCATAGCTGAAACTTTTGACCGAATATAATTTCTATTATATATGTCGGTACTATATAATTTTTTATTGTGTGTATATATATAGTTAAGAATTTTTACCTAGGAACTATTGAGTTATATGTGAGAGAAATTAAAATTCACTCAAAAATATGAAAGTAGAACAATGATCGAAATTATTGAAGAAAGAAGAGGTTATCGTCCAACACAATTTGTAGCATTGTGGACAAATTAAATATGAAGAATGTCAAATTGTGGTGAAAAAATGCATGGGATCATCCAAGTGAAAAGAGGTGTGTAATTATTTATATGGGTACTTTCCTATGTTTTGACATGTAATGTTTTTTTATTACGGAGTATTAGATTGTGTGTATGATTGTAAATTAGATAAGTTGATATGATTGTAAATTAGATAAGTTGATAAGCCTAGACTCTAGGTTATGAGTTATTTTTGATACTCGATTTTAACTAATATCGATTGAGTTGCATTGAGATCGGTATGAGCTTGATTCTTTAATGAAATTACTGGACAATTAAGGTAGCGACTAAGACTAAACTTAAACCAAAGTTGAAGGGTAATTCTGTTGAGATATGGCCTAAGGCCCAACTCATGGAAAGCCTAAGTGTTGAACCCATATTACAACTTGTGTCAAACTCGTCAGCACTATTGAAGGTCTCTTTTCCTCATTGTTGAAGAGCCTTCGAGCTCCACTAGGGTTTATCTCTCGAGCCCTTCCTTCGATCAGCAAAGCCTTCGACGAGATGGTCCAACTCTGGTGAAGCTGAAGATAACAACTGCCTACTATTATCGGTGCCCACCAGTGGCTAAAGAGTTACAGAGATCGAATTTCTTCTCCGATCTCAGATCCCACAAAGGGGAAATATCTTATTCTCTCCTACTTTCTCTTATTTACTTCTTTATATGCTTACATCTAAGATTTGTTGTACATTTCTTGTATTGCTTTTTTGCAAAAATCATTTAGGGCTTGTTTGGCATCTATTCACAAGAATTAAATTTGGGAAACGAAATAGATGATTCTTGGTTTTGAAGTGTTTGGTATGATAAAAACTTAGAATTGGAATGATTCGCGAGAATCATCTATTCCCCATTTTGTAGCTTTTTTTTTGTTCATAGGTAGGCACTAGGCCCATTACAATATGGGGGAGAGGGGATTCGAACTCATGACCTACTGGTCACTACGTGTCATCTTTACCAACTAATCTAGTAAGGCTTGACTCCCTACTTCGTAGCTAATTTCATTCCCATCAACGTACTAGGTAATCCTACATTCCAACATACTCATAAATCCATCAATTCTCCATTATTATTATTAATTATTATATTATATTTATACTTATATTATTATTATTTATTATTATTATCACAATTTTATTATTTAACATATATTATATTATATTTTAGAATTTTTTTTCAAAATATTCAAAGAAAAATGAAAATTTACGGAAAAATTTGCATCTTAAAAGTATTTACAAAAATATTCAAAATTTGCAGAGAGGTCAGAAAAACGCGATCTCAGACCGCGTTTCATTAATAAGAAATAATATCTAGAATTGGAAATAAAACAAACGAAAGAAACGATGTTTGAACCCGCGTTTTACAATTAATTTTAGGCAAAACGCGGTTTCAAATCGCGTTTTATATTAATTTATATTTTTAAGTTAAAAAATTAAAAAAAAAAGAAAAAGAATGAATGAAACACGGCTTGGAGCCGCGTTTCATTTGAAGATCCCAATCTCGGCCTCGGAGATGGTGGCGAAGAAGGAGGAGGAGGACCAGGGCGACGGAGATGGTGGCGGCGAAGATGCCGTCGATGATGACCACGACGACGAAGGACTAGGGCTTCGATCTCCGGAGAAGGTGGTGGCGGCAGTGGGCGGAGGAGCCATCGTTCACCCCAGCCGGAAGATTTGGCGACGGAGATGGTGGCGGCGAAGATTCTGTCGATGATGACGACGACGACGGAGGACCAGGATTTCGATCTCCGAAGAAGGTGGCGGCGGCAGTGGGCGGAGGAGCCACCGTTCAACCTAGCCGGAAGATTTGGCGACGGAGATGGTGGCGATGAAGATGTTGTCGATGATGACAACAACGACGGAGGACCAGGGCTTCGATCTCCAGAGAAGGTGGTGGCGGCAGGGTGCCCTCGTCAGCGGCGGACGCCTCGAGTCCAACCCCCAAATCTTTCGGCTCGTCTTCGGCTCGAGCCCAACCCCCAAATCCTCAAATCTTTCGGCTCAAGCCCAAATCCCCAAATCTTCCGGATCGATGGTATGGTGGGCATGGTCCGTCTCCCCTTCTCCTGGATTAGGCTCCGTCTCCCCGCCTCCCCTTCTCCTGGCTCGGGCTCCGTCTCCCCGCCTCCACTTCTCCTTCCTGCGCTTTGCCCTTCTCTTTTTTTTTTAATAAAGTAAAACGTGGTATGTAGCCGCGTTTTACTTATTAAATTTTTTTAAAAAAAAATTAAAATGCAAAACAATAAAGATGTTGTTTGAAACCTTGTTTTATCCAATACTGATCATAAAACGCGGTTTCAAGTCGCGTTTCTATAACAATTTCAAATTTGGCCAAATTTTTCCAGGGTTGAGATATAACCTACAAATAAAACGCGGAATCAGACCGCGTGTTTCTGAATACTCTGCTATTTTTTAATATTTGTGTAAATATTTTGATTTCGTGAATTTATCCGTAAATATTTATTTCTTCTTGAATATTTCAAAAAAAAATTCTATATTTTAACAATAATAATATATTTCTATTAATATTATTATTTTTATCACTACTTTATCATTTATAAATTATTATTATATTTATAATATAACTAGTATTATTTTTTCACTGTTTTGTTATCTAATATATATTTATAATATTACTCGAAGTCCTTGATGAGCGGGCAAATCATTACTATGATTACTTTTTATCACTATTTATTATTATTATTATTATTATTATTATTATTATTATTATTATTATTATTATTATTATTATTATTATTATTATTATTATTATTTCAAGAATGATTCGTTCCGACAACATATATACCAAATAACCAGCTTTAGTTATGGGTCATTTGTTGAAAGGGTTTCCTCATCAGTGGTAGAACGTGTAAAGTGTGTAAATTTCTATTTAAGCTACTGAACGTGAGAAAGTGAGTGAAGTGCATAACAACATTTTGATCAAAGTTTTGGTTAGACTTAGTATTGGGGGATACAAATTTAACCCTCTTTCTAGTTTTCACTCCCGAAGGTAAGCTCTTCCTAATGTCTAGATAACTACTAGCGAGACGGATTTCGGCCACACAAACCTTTCAAACCGATACTTAGTCTAAATCTAATCAGAAAAATATTTTCATGATGATTACAATTAACTTCAGCTTGCATCATATTCCATTTGTACTCATAGTATGGTTCCTAAGAGTGTTTGGAATTACTCAATCTTTTTGGGTTATTTGTGTCTCATGTGTCGTGTCTTAAAATATCAAACTACACAAAATACTCTCGATACTCTCATTTGTGTTTAGATTCATACTTTATTATCGTCAATGATTATGAGTCCAAAGGAGTCTCCGTTTTTGTGCCGTTACTTCATAGTTCTCGTGAACTAATCGTCCGTTGTATGAAAGACTGGTATCCTTTATCATATCCGGATGCCAGGCTAGTTTTTGCATGTTAGATTAAGTGCTATGAGGTTGAAGGTTGTAACGTGAGTCGGAATCGTCTTCGAAGTGTCTTGAGCATTCTTTTGAGATCCGTTAAAAAAAGGTTTTTGCAACAACTACTTTTGAATTGTTCTTATGGTTCAGCGCTATTTATTGATATTTAAGTCTTCTGCTATTTATAACTCAGTATCATTTTATATATTTGTGGGAGTGTGGTTGCATGTCCCTATAAGCCTAAGGTGATTATGAAGACATTAAATTCCGAGTAACCACTTATGTTGTGACCCTCCTTTGGATAGAAAAAGAGGGTGTTACATACAACTAGATGAACAAGGTTCTATTTCTACCTTCATTTCTATTTCTTCTTCTTCTTCTTCTTCTTCTTCTTCTTCTTCTTCTTCTTCTTCTTCTTCTTCTTCTTCTTCTTCTTCTTCTTCTTTTGTGTCTATTTCATCTTTTGTGCATGTACATGGTCCTAGCTCTTCTAGTTATTCAACTACTGAGAAGCGTGATCTAACAGATTGACAGCTAATGAGAGATAGAGATCCTAAGATTATTATTCCTGATAAAAAGTTCATTGGTAACATTGTTAAGTTTGCTTGTCTTGTTTTCGAGGTAGTTAAAATATTTACTCTTGAAGCCTGTGAACAAGCTATGAGATGTGCCACTCTAGAAAGTGAAAACTTGCCATGAATGAAGAGATAGAATCTGTGAGTGTTAATTAAACTTGGACTTTAGTTAAAAAAAACTTGATACTACTAGATTGATTGATTGTAAGTGGGTTTTCAAAACAAAAGAAGACATAACTAATTATGAGCCACCTAGATATAAAACGGAGGTTAGTTGCTAAGGGGTTTACTCAGTCAAATATAAAACACTGAGGTTATTACTTTCTATGACTGTTGTATATGATTATGAACTTGAGTAAATGGATGTTAAAATTGTTTTTCTGTATGAAGATCTAGATGAAACAATCTACATATATGAAACAACCTAGTGGTTTTATAAATAAATTGAATCTTGATTATGCATGTTTATTGAATACATCTATTATGGACTTAAAAAATCACCAAAACAATGGAATATTAAGTTTGATAGAAGCATGAGATTCAATTTAGCATTTAAGAGAAGCAAATTTGACACTTGCTTGTATTTTAAAGGTTTGAAAACTGATTTTGTGATTTATGTTCTTGTATATGTTGATGATATTTTACTAATTTCTAAATATGAAAAAAAAAACATTTTTGATATTAAGAAGGACAGCATAAACACTTTGACATGAAAGATCTTGGCATAGCAGAGAAAATACTTGGTATGACTATTAAGAGAAATAGGTCTGAAAAGGAACTTTGGTCATATCAATCTGTTCTCCAAGTTTTAGATAGGTTTCATATAAACAATGCTAAGCCTAATAATATACCTTTAGGAGCACATCTTGACTTGGGATTTCATATGTTCAATCACACAACGAGCAGGTAAGGGGAACATCAGTGCCTTTGTTTTTTCAGTCTTGTCTTTGTTGTTGGAATTCTGTCTAGTCCAACTTTCAAATGAAATTTTTAACATTCGGAAACATGTCCAAGTTCCTTATATGTGCAGTACTGTTGGGTTCTTCTATGTTCTGCATTGGGATGTGTGCTAGGGCACTTACTGTATTGAACCATCGTTCTTGATTTGGTTAACCACATCCATTGGGAGGATACATATACATGGTATTTAAAAATAATTTTGGACAAATAAGTATTAAAAAAATATGAATCAAAGAAATATTTTCTTTTTTCTAAACAAACCTGACTTAATTAGTTAAATTTGACTTTTATTATTTTAAGCTATTTTTTTTTCAAATTATATTTACCCAAATTGAATTTTCATAACAATTTTTTCAATCATTTTTAAAATCATTTTTTCATACAATATAATATTTTTCCACAATAAAATATTTTTTCTTATTATTTAAAAATAAAATTTTTAAGATTAAAAATATCCTATTATACTTTATTGAATGATTATAAAAAGTAATTATATTGAAAAATGATTTAAATAAATAATATTAATTATTGAATTTATAAAATTAATTATATATTCATCTTATTATCTTAATTGATGATATAACTTTTAAAAATGCAAATTGTAGTTTTACTTTATAATACAATAAATTCTTATAAAAGAGTTAAACGGAGTCGATTTCTTTAAAAAAAAGACGAGTTTGTAATTTTATGAAAGATACCAAGAAATAAATATTGTTTTTATTGAATTAAGCAATAAAAATATACAGGCTATTTAATTGACATTATGAGGACTAAATAGTGAACTTTTTTCAAAATTTAGGAATAAAAAATAATACTTTAAAAGAATAGGGATAGATAGTAACAAGGTCATACCCATATATAAACTTACAGATGCTTAAATGCTTTGGTAAAAAAATATATTCGACTCTGTTTTGTGTCTTCAAATATCATTCGTTCTTTATTATATTGACTGCATGGATTTTATACTTACTGCATTCATTCTTTCGATCATGTTACCGTATAAATTCTAAATTCATCCCAATTTGTACAGATGCTCTTTCCATTTGATTTCTTCCATCTTCTGTCCGTACGGGAGTACGGATAGATCACATATATACTTGCACACACCGTTCACTTCTTTTTCCTGATTTGAGGCATTGCTTATTCTATATATATTATTAATTAATTATATAAGTATATATACTATATAGCACTAATTAATTAATAAACTAATTTTAAAGGTTAGTGGTACAACGCAAGCATAAGTAACAAGCTATAGGTGAAATGAGCGATCATTATCCAATGTACCTTAGAGAGTTGTTTATTTATTCTATATTTGTTGAAATATGAATATAAGTTTGACAGACTATTTTCTCATTACCAATTGATTTTGAGATTTTGAGATAGAACTTCGTTGGATTTGTATGTTGTTCATGTCTTCCATACGTGGACTCACACACGACTTCCCTCCGGTTTGTATTAGCCCCACCGGACCAAACCGAGTTTAATAAATATTCTATAGTTTTATATAAAGATAAAATTATGAAGCACGCTATTACAATATTTTATGTACAATAATTCTTGATGTATTTCTCTTCTATAAAATTCTCATTTCTTTTAATAAAGTAAAAATTCGAGAGGCCGGTAAAACCGGTAGACGGCCCCCATTAAAGACAAATACGTACAATTGTCACACACGAAACAAACAGTAAAAAGCGCATTGAGCGGGCTAAACCTGTAACACTACAAGTGAAACCAATGCCAAACAAAAACCAACTAGTCGAAGAAACAGACAAGAACCAGGCCAAACACTACAACGATAACACCTCTGACCAGTAGTACATTAGGATTCGATCTCCTGTGGGGAGTGAAGATAGTGCTCTAAGGAAGTGTTTCCTGAAAAACGGGGCCGTCATGAACACACTACCATGACTCTGGCTAGTCACAACTCAGATCGACGCACTTTCAACAGCTCAAAACATAGCCAAGAACACACATAACATTAACACGAGTAAATAAAATTCTCCTTTTTAACAAAATGGAGAAGTGTGTGTCTATATATATATCATGTGTACACAACCCGGTGTATCATGTTAACAAATTCGGGTCATATATTGAACTAAAAAAATCAACGATTGAGATTAAAAGTAACTTTTTATTATTCGGTGGTACTGCGTGATTATTCGTTGGAATGAAATTATTTAGTACCAGATAATTATTCGTTAGAAAGAAATTTATATTTTATAAACTTTTTATAGACGAATAATCATGTGAAAATTAATAGATGAATAATAATGAGAAAATAAACGAATAATTTTTGCATACACGATAAGGTCAGTATACACAATAAAATTTTATTTTGTGCTTGAATGACTTAGGCCTTGTTTGTTTAAACATAGGAATGACTTCATGGATAGTTACTTTCTAGAAAATATAATTTCCATAAATTCTACTTTATGAAAAGTGTAAAAATATATTTGGTTAAAAATAATTTCCAATTAATTCAATTCCTACATTTTATTTGATTAAACAAGGAACTTTTGTGGCAATTTAAATTACGCTTATAACCATTTGCTCTTTTATTTTTAAAATTAATCCTATTCAAAATTGAAAAAATTGATAAAAATAAAATAAAATAATACGGAGTAGAAAATTTTGGATAATAGAAATGAGAAAGTAGATCTTACGCACCCGCAAGATAAGTTCAATTTCCTCCTTTCATATGAATTGAAATTCTCAAAAACTTCAATTCTTGGGTTTTGTCGATCATTTACAAAATAAATACTAAGCGTATATATTGAAACCTAATTTCTTGAAATTTATACTTCCCGAAAAGTAGAAAAGCAATCAAACGACATTTACAAATAAATACTAAGCGTATATATTGAAACCTAATTTCTTGAAATTTATACTTCCCGAAAAGTAGAAAAGCAATCAAATGATATAAGTTAATACAACTTGTCCAACTTATATTATTAAGATATAAGTTAGAAAAATTGTATTTTATTAATTTCTTTTTGGTAGAATTAGAAAAGCGATAATTAACAAGCGTGTTTCTTCCAAATTTAGATCGAGTTGACCAAAATTGACCAACAAGATTTGGTTATCAAAAAAAAAGTAGCATGTAGGCTAGTTGGCTTCGACAAGTGGTTACCACAGCCCACTTACCTACTTCCATTATTTGGTGCGGGCAAAAAAAGATGGAAAGTGCTTCTTTTTTATTTTTATTTTCCTATTAAAGATAAGCAATTTTAAAAAACGTGTGTTGCCGCTTGGAAGACCATGAGATAAGATAATTGCCAAGGTAAATTTGAAACCAGAGTTTGGAGCATCATGTATCAAGCCAATGTAAATTTGGAACCAGACTGAAACAAGTGGAGCCCTAATTGTAAAGTTCCTTCAAGGTAGTGAAAATCTTGCTTAGAGCATCCCCAACAGCTCTTAAATTTTCTATTATAGAAAAACAAATATCAGAATATCCATAATTTTTATTCTCAACTCTAACAGCTTCTCTATTTTACAGATTTTTACATTTATTACATACTAAAAATACTCTACATTTATTACTTATGGAAAATGCATGGATTACAATAGAGTTTTGGTTTCACTATTGTGTGTGTGAAAAGGAAATTATAGTTCAAGATGGTTTTAAGTTTCATAACACAGTATTAGCAAATAGATACAAATATCAAAATCAATAACACAATACTAGATCATTGATCTTAAGCTTTATTATTTTCATAAATGAGTTAGAATAACATAAAAAGAGAAATCCACAAAAATAAATAAAAATAAAAACAAATATAATCACATTACAGATTCACAATTGAACTTGAAAGGAAGATCAAACCTTTGGTGGCGCCTTTGTTGAACGGCCCAAATTTGAAGGAGGAAGTGAAGAATTAAATTTCCATTGAGATATGTGAAAATTTTAATTTTAGAGATGTTTAACACTCATCTAAATATAGAAAGTTTTTTTTGTCTCTCATTAGATTTTTTTATTTTAAAGAAAGATTTAGAGGAGCTGTTGGGGCAAAAAATTGCCTTTTTTTCTAAGTTTGTGTATTTTCTCTATTTTGCAGAAGTTGTTGGAGTTGCTCTTAGAGCCCAAAGATCATGCTCAAGGGGCTATTACTGAAGTCCTTTGGATTTATGACGGAGGGTCGTATATATGGACACATGTGATGGTAGCTTAATTAGTACACATGTTTAATGAGATTTTATTTAAAAATCAATTGGTAATATGAGGAGTGACCATTGTTTTATATACTAGACTTGTGTTGTTTACATTTCACATCTCAACACATCCCCGTAAGTACAACTAGGATGTTCTCGTCTAGTTGAGAGTTGAGACTTGGATAACAGGTCTAACAACTCAATCTTTTTTTTGGCTAGCCCACCCAAAATTAAGAGTCGAATCGTTTCGCTTACCACTCCGATACCATATTGAAGTTTATTTGGAGTCGTGACTAGGTAGGACTGCTCATAGGTTTAAAACCGAGCTAAATCAGACCGAATCAAACCGAATCTAAAATTGAATTTTTAAAAATTACAAGCCGAAAATCGAACCTAGAGTCCATGCCACATATCTCGCTATTTCACAAGATGCAATTTTGCAAGACTCAAAATTAAACCGCAAAGGCACACGATAAAGCCTCTACTATCGAATATAACCCTACAAGACTCCCAAACTGACTGGGTAAAGAAGTCTTAAACCTTTTTTTAAACCAAGTTGTTTTTAGACGAAAAAAAAAATATTTTGACAATACCTATTGAGATATATTAGGATATTTCCATATCTTGTTGTTTAGATATATCTTTACCTTATATCTTTATCATATCTTATCTAATTAGGATATAATTTCTCCCCTACATGTATTATTTAATCAAGTTCAATCAATGAGAAAACACAGACTTTTCCCTATCAAAATTGTTCATGGTATCAGGCTTAACCACGATCCTCTAAACTTAACCCTAACGTCGGCCCTAAACACTCTTCCGCCACCACCGCCGCCGATCTCATGGCTCAACCGCCAGTGGCTCTTACCACTGCCTCTCCCTATTATCTTCATCCCTCTGATCATCCGGGTCTCTCTATTTGCCCGGTGATTCTCAAAGGGGACAACTATCAAGAATGGACTGTCGCTATGCAAAACGCCTTCTCTGCAAAACGCAAAGATGGTTTCATTGACGGATCCATTACCCAGCAGGCCGCTACGTCCTCCGATCATCAATATTGGAGGCATGTCAATGCAATGCTCATCAGATGGATTGATCAGTCCATTGAGCCCTCTCTTCGCTCTACAGTCACTTATTTCTCCACCGTCAAGGAGCTCTTGGACGATCTCTCTCAACGTTTCTCTATCGGCAATGGCCCTCGGATTCTGCAGTTGAGATCTGAAATCGCTCGCTGCCGACAGGATGATCAGTAGGTCTCGGCCTATTTCGGTCGTCTTACCAAACTATGAAAGGAACTTGATTCTCACCTGGCTCCTCGTGCTTGTACCTATGGCAACCATGTCAAAGAACGAGATGAGGGCGGACTCATCAGTTCCTCATGGGTCTTGATGATCTCAGCTACGGCACTCTTCGTTCCACCGTTGTCGCTCAGGATACTCTGCTCGGCCTCAATAAAGTGCATTCACTCGCTGTTCTAGAGGAGCGGATGCTGTCTATGCGGACCACTCAACAGCCAACTCCGGACGCTCTCGCCTTCGCTGCCCAGCGTCGCCCGTCTCGCCCGTCTTCCGCCCCAGTCGACAAAAGTTCCCTGTTTTGTATTCACTGCAACAAAACCGGTCATGACTCCGCCTCCTGCTTCAAGATTGTGGGATACCCGGACTGGTGGAACAACGGATGCGACGTCGCTGATCCGGTTACGAGCGCGCCTCCGCCTAAGCCGAAGCCCTTTGTCGCGACATCTGATTCGGGCGCTGGACGGGGTCGTGGGAAGGTCACCACCGCCAGTGTCAACTCCATTCTCACACCCTCTCAGTCATCTTCCGGCTCTCACAATCTCACCAATTCTAATCGGGCCGGCATCACCCTCACCAACGAACAGTGGGATCGCATGCTCTCCATGTTTAAGTAGTTCAATACTAAGTTCGGGAATGACACTTTAGCAGGTATTGCCTCTACCCCTTGGATTCTTGACAGTGGCGCCTCGATTCATATGAGTTATGACTGGTGATCGCCGGTTGCTCCAAGATCTCCACACCGTCGATGAATGGCAAGTCAAGTATCCAGACGGCGAAACTATCTCCGTCAATCAGGCTGGCTTAATCACTCTCTGTTCTTTTGATATCACTGCTCTTTATGTTCCCGGCCTTCAATGTCATCTTATCTCTCTTGGTTGTTTGACTGCTGATTTACGATGTGTTGTCACCTTGACTGACAAGCTTTGTGTGATTAAGGACCGCACTTTGAGGACGCTGATTAGAGCGGGTGAGTCTCGAAATAGGATCTATTGGCTCGGCTGGGCTTCGTCGATCAACCCTCTTAGCGTCAGCAGCCCCGCGTGTCACACTACCCAGGCCAAATCCCCTTCCCTATGGCATCGAAGACTCGAGCACCCATCTTTTTCATTGCTTTCTTCATTTTCAACACCTTCTAGTCATAGTCCATAAAACAAAACTTTACCTTGTGATGTCTGCTACAAAGCAAAACAAACTCGCCTTTCTTTTCCTATTAGTATGTCAAATGATTCGGCATCTTTTGATTTAATTCACTACGATATTTGGGGTCCTTATCGTATTCCCTCCTCCTCCGGCGCCTCTTATTTCCTCACAATTGTTGATTTTTCCCGCGCCACTTGGGTCTATCTTATGACTCACAAATTAGAGGTTTCCCATTTATTAAAGCAATTTTGCAGCTTCACAATTACCCAATTTTACAAAACAATAAAGTGTATTCGCAGTGATAATGGGTCTGAGTTTCTTGCCCTTCGCCCCTACCTTGCCGATCATGGCATACTCTTTGAGTCCTCCTGTATCGCCACACTTCAACAAAATGGTCGTGTCGAGCGTAAACATCGCCATATCCTCAATGTGGCTCGCGCTCTCATGTTTCAAGCCCACCTTCCTGTTCAGTTTTGTGGGGAATGCACACTCACTGCTTGCTATCTCATAAACCGCACCCCCTCCTCTGTTCTCAAAGGTAAAACACCCTATTAATGTCTCTTCAATAAACCTCCTACTTACACTCATCTTCAAGTTTTCGGATGTCTTTGCTATGCATCTGTCATCCCTCGCTCCACAAACAAATTCTCTCCTCGCAGTCGTAAGTGTCTGTTTATCGGTTATCCCTTTGGTCAGAAGGGGTTGGCGCCTCTATGATCTCACTACTCATCAGATTTTTGTCTCTCGGGATGTTTCATTTCATGAGGATATATTCCCATACGCTCAGCTTGAGCCACCTGTCCCGGCGCCACCCGTCCACCCTTCTCCTGCTACCCATGACGAGGTTCTGCCGCCTCCAGACACTCCACCTACAGCCCCTCAGCCGCCCCCTCCTCATCGCTCTACTCGTCCCCACAACCCTTCGGTGCTGCTCCAAGACTATGTATACCACACTCTTTGCAAGGTTGATCCTATTTCGGCCTCATCTGCTTCCGTTACGTCGTCAGGTACTCCTTATCCCTTAGCAAATTATGTCAATACACATTCTGTTACTCCTATGCACAACCACTTCTTGGCCGCCATTGCCGCCACTCCAGAGCCATCATCCTTCCAGGAGGCATTCCGTCATCAGCATTGGCGGGATGCCATGCGCTCTGAAATTGACGCCCTTCATCGCAATGGAACCTGGGAGGTCACTGACTTACCTCCTCACAAGAAGGCCATCGGCTGTAAGTGGGTCTTTCGGGTGAAGTACAATTCAGACGACAGTATTGACGGCCACAAAGCTCGCCTTGTAGTTCTTGGAAACAGATAGATTGAGGGCACAGATTTCTCTGAGACATTCGCTCCGGTTGCTAAATTGGTGTCTATCAAAGTCGTTCTTGTAGTGGCTTCTATTCAGATCTGGGAGCTCCATCAGATGGACGTTCACAACGCATTTTTTCATGGTGATCTTCATGAAGAGGTATACATGTCCTTGCCCCCTGGGTTTTCTACAGCCGGCTCATCCAAGGTGTGTAGGCTCCGAAAATCGCTCTATGGCCTTCGGCAAGCACCTCGGAACTGGTTCGCTAAGCTGGCCTCTGCTGTTCATCAGGTCGGTTTCTCTCAGTCTTATGCTGACTACTCACTATTTTCCTATGCTCGGTCTGGTGTTATTCTGCATGTGCTCATCTATGTTGATGACTTGATCATTACGAGCAACAACTCTGCCTCTATCACTCGGTTCAGGACCTATCTTCACTCTTGCTTTCATATGAAAGATCTTGGTCATCTCAAGTACTTCCTCGGCATAGAGGTCTCTCGAACCTCTTCTGGCATTGTTCTGTCTCAGCGCAAATATACTCTAGACATCTTGGGCGAGGTCGGCCTTCTTGGATCCAAACTGGCGGCCTTTCCTATGGAACAGAACCACACGCTCGCTCTAGACACCAGTCCTCTTCTCCAGAAGCCGGATCAGTATCGCCGGGTTATTGGTCGTCTCATCTACCTCACGATCACTAGACCCGATCTATCTTACTCCGTTCATATTCTGGCTCAATTCATGCAGCAACCTCGTCAGGCTCATTGGACGGCTGCCTTGCGTGTCCTATGGTATCTCAAGGGCCGGCCGGATCAGGGACTCTTTCTCTCTCGACACAGTGATCTTCGCTTGATTGCCTATTGCGACTCTGACTATGCCACGTGTTCGTTGACCCGTAGATCCCTCAGTGGCTAAATCGTCAAGATCGGTGAGTCCTCAGTGCCCTGGAAAACCAAGAAACAAACTACGGTCTCTCGCTCTTCTGCTGAAGCCGAGTACAGGGCCATGGCGACCACTACTTGTGAGTTGATTTGGCTCAAAGCTCTTCTCTGCTCTCTCGGCTTTGTTCATCGGAGTCCTATGCGCTTATGGTGTGACAATCAGTCCGCACTCCACATCGCCTCCAATCCCGTATTTCATGAGCGCACGAAACATATTGAAGTGGACTGTCACATTGTCCGAGATCAGGTTCAATCAGGCACCATCGCCCTATCTCATATTCGCTCTTCCAATCAGCTGGCAGACATCTTCACCAAGGCACTGGGAGAGCAGCAATTTTATCTTCTCTTGTCCAAGTTGGGCATTCATCTTCACCATGCTCCAACTTGAGGGGGAGTATTGAGATATATTAGGATATTTCCATATCTTGTTGTTTAGATATATCTTTACCTTATATATTTATCATATCTTATCTAATTAGAACAGAATTTCTCCCCTACATGTATTATTTAATCAAGTTTAATCAATGAGAAAACACTGACTTTTCCCTATCAAAATTGTTCAATACCTATACAAAAGCAAAGCAAAAGAAGCTATTTCATAATTTGAAGTTTACAAACATAAATGATCAGGAGAATACTTGGACGAAAATTTGAAAGATTAATTAAATATCCAAGTTTAAAGACAGAAAAAATAAATCATATGATCAAAGAGTACAATTCGAGGAATAAACCGTTGGCCCAAAGAAAATATATTCACCAACAAAAGGGGGAAAATGAGTTAAAAAATACGAGGAGAAAAGAAGCAGCAATTCAAATCAGGTGGTCTCTGCAAGCCTTCGAATCATTTTTGTTGGTTATCCCGTTCGCATAAATCGAAAGGCTCCTATTGAATTTCAACCTTTGATTGCAAAAAAAGGAAATTTTGTTTAACAGTCCTTTGAACATATGGAGATGGGGAGTATATTATAAGCAGGGACGTAATCCGCTACAACCTACCTCATTTTAAGAAAATAAAAAATAAAAAAAATTATGTATTTTTATTAGAATAAAAGTTTTGTTAATGAAAATTATGAATATATGAAAAATTTAGTCTATCTAACTCACCTAAATTTTATTTTTTGGTTTTGTGCCTGATTATAAGAACATCCATTTAACACCTAAATTTATATTTTATTTCTCTAAAGACGCGTGAATAAATTCTATAATTTAAAAAAATGTTAGAAAATTAATATAGAAGAATTTGATTTTTTTTAAATGAAACTCTTAATTAACATTTTTCAATAAAAAAAAAGGTATTAGTTAGTGAAACCATTTTCTTAAACCTTGTACATCATTTTATTAAGTTTTCCCTAATCTGCAATTGATGAAAACTTCTTGACCTTTCACTCTTTCAGTTATCATTTCACATTATGAAAATAGAGATTGCGGAAAGTGAAGAGTTGTTTTTAGGGTTGACGAGGGCTAGGCTGTGTAACACAACCCTCGATCCCTAACACAGTCTGTGTTAGGGATCGAGGGTTCGTCAAAATCGTATCCGACCTTATCGTTTTTGCGTTTTGGGTTATTCCTCCCAATCCTTCTTTCCTAGTTTCTTACTCTCTTCGTTCGGAAAAACTTATCATTTTAGCTTCTTTCACAAGTGTTTAGGCAATTAGCAAATGTACTAATTTACCCTCAATTATTACCCTCTTTTTTTACTTTATCGAAAACTACAACTAATAAACCATAAATCATATCAAGGGCATTTTTGTAAAGTGAAGGGCAAAATATCTACAATGACAAGTTTTTTGAACAAAAATAACACACCAAAATGACAAGTTTTGCTGAACGGATGGAGTATTTAATTGTGTGTGTTTGGTTCACTTGTCTGTACTTTTTTTTCGGAAACACGTGGCCTCTCAATTATGGTTTCTTATGTGGTTCATATCGCTTGATTGGATGTACCAATCAAGCGAAATTTACCCTCAATTATTACCCTCCTTTTTTACTTTATCGAAAACTATAACTAATAAACCATAAATCATATCTACAACTTATCATTTTACAATGTAACTTCGCACCGTATTTTAAGCGGGATATACTGAGTTTGTTAATTATTGTTGATGTTATTTCACATTATGAAAACAAGAGGTAATTTAGTAAAATTGGCGAGGATCCTCTAGTCCACAATTATGGTTTCTTATGTGGTTCATATCGCTTGATTGGATGTACCAAATTATTTTATTATTTTTCTTAATAAATTAGGTAGTTTTATAATTGAAAGAAAAAAATCCATAATTCATGGTTGATTTAATATAATCGGGTTTTCTATCATATGCTCTAAGGACATATGATAACAACCTCAATTAGGAAAGATTTTCCAAATTTAAATTATTTTTAGCTTTTCTTAATATTGTTTTATAGGGTCGCTTGTTTATTTGATTTGAAATCTTTTCCGGTTGAGGTTTTTGTCTTATACCCTTGGAACATAGGATAAAAAGATCATAAAATGATTTTATGAATATGTGTACAATCTAATTCACTCGGCCATAAATGCCGCTTGACATCAATGGTTAAGAAGGCCTCATAAATTGTCAGATATGACATTATTCTTGCCTTTTCGAAGAATAGATCTTAATCTGATCTTATTTATCAATTTTGGAATAAGTTATATTTCTCTTCTCATGGTGAAATAAAAATTATATAAATATGATTTATAAAGGTATAACGTACCGTAGCTATTTGACCGAGATACCTTTGAATTCTTAAATTGTGTTTTATTCTTCCACGAGTACTTACGTATTTCACATATCTATTACTATATCATTTATTTTTTTCAATATAAGGAAATAAATTCGATGTTGTAGATAAGTTTAGAGAAACCGAGAGACTGGATTACCCAAGGATGTAAATATGTAATTTGCTAAAATTTAATCACCTAACCCTACTTTTTAATGAAACTTTACAATATTTTATTCAAAAATCTATAAGAGTATTGTACTTATCTTTATAATTTAATATTCTAACCATTTTATGGTTTTATAGATTCGTCCGTGGCTCTTTTTTGCACCATTCACCATCACACTGTAAAAGGCATTTTTCATCCCCTTTTTTTTGGTGGCTATATACACATACTAGTCTTGCTACCCACCCGTTGTGCGGTTTTTTATAATTATAATATGTATTTTTTATATTAAGGTTTTTTTTATTAAAGTGTGAAGGTTAAAAAAGTTTCCTTGAAATATTTAATGGAAGATTTCGTCTAACTATAAACTAAATTAAGTGGTTATTTTATTTCGCCAAATAAAGTAGATTTTTCCTTCTTTTGGGTCAATTTTTTAACTACATAAAATCTCAATAAACAGTTTATAAAAAGAATTTTTTTTATAATTGTTTATTTGTCTTATTCATTTTACATGATTTTATATTTAATATTATGTAATAGCTTTAAATTATTATCAATTCATTATTAGTGATAAATTGTTTAATATTTATATAGAGAGATAATGGATAATGAATAACTTTAATTGCTAATTTTTAAAAAAAATGTATAGTTTTACCTAGCTTTTCTTCATATTTATTATATTTATTCACATTACATTTATTAGAGAGCAATAGATGAATAAATTTTTTTCCTTGTACATATATGTTAGTTATTTTTTAGTAAAAATAATAAATTTATGAGATAAAGCTTACATTTTGATAAAAATGTAAAAGTTATGAGATAAAATCCATAAAATTAACAATAATGTTTAAAATAATGAAAAATTGCATTCTTGTCATCTTTTTTAATATACGTAGACTTTTTGAATTTATTTCTTTAAACTTTTTAATTCAATTAAAAGAATAGCTAAAAATAACTAAAATTTAAGGAATAATTAGATAATTAGATTTGGAGGCATACGGTAGAAAATTCAATTTTTTATATTTATCTCAAAACTGAGATAATACCACTTTAATCCAGAAAATGACACGTAAGCAAAAATAATCCCGCTTTAATCCAGAAAATTCCATGGACGCGAGATCGCACCAGACACCGTTTCAGACCTCTGCTTTAGTATTTTTATATAGATATTAATTAATTATGAAAAGATAAGTTGTTGGAGATCACAATTTAAATTTGGTCATATTATTTTATAAAGTTGTTGGAGATGTTTTTTTTAGAAAGTAATTTATTGGTCATATTGGAGATCTGTTATATTTAAATTGTGATCTCCAATAAAATACTTTAATCATGTTATAAAGTTTGTAGTTACATTAATTTAAATCACTCGTCTTTACCATTATTTAGTTACTGATGTTGCTACCCATTTATAAATTTCTTATCAAATATTATATCTAAACACATAAAATATTTTATCAACACAAGCATGAAAATATTTTATTAACTAATTCGAGTTGAAATTGATCGAACAATGTTGGAAAAAAAATCAAGCATATCTTAATCAAATATAATACGGAGTAGATCATAGATCGATAATATATAGGTTAAATAATTAATAGATTACATCGCTACTATCAAATCTACATGGTTGTTATAACTTATATTTAAATTTAATTGGCCCAAAAATATAATACCAATTTAATCCAGAAAATGACACGTAAGCAAAAATAATCCCGCTTTAATCCAGAAAATTTCGTGGACGTGAGATCGCAGCAGAGCCCGTTTCAGGCCTCTGTTTTAGTATTTTATATAGATGATATGTGCTATATGCACTTCTTATAATGGATTTATGATTCATCTTTTGTAAGTTTAAAAAAATACATGGATATGGATCCTAGATCCGTCCGTATTAAAAAATAAAATAAATTATATAGGACGAATCAAGAATCCGTCCGTCCTATGTAAATTAAAAAGGAACAAGGAAAAAAGACAAAATTGTGTAAAAAAAAAAAGAAAGTGAGTGAGTGAGAAAGAGAGAGAGAGTGTGAGAGTGTCGAAAAAAAAAAGAGTGTGTCAGAGAGAAAAAAAGGAAAGAGAGAGTGAGAAAAAAGAGAGAGAGCCAGAAGCTTTTGAAAAAATTCACCCTTTGACAGTTTTTTTTTTGCTTTGTAATTATTAGGATGGTCTAGGATCCATCCTATGTATTTTTCATTTTTTTATATTGGACAGATCTAAGATTCGTCCATATATATTTTTTTTTTGGTCTAAAATATATTATTTTAAACTTACAACAGATGGATTTATGATCCGTTCTAAGGAGTGCATATAGCACCTGTTGCGGGTGTATATAGCATAATTCTTTTTTTTAGGAAATTGGGTCGGGTTCCTCTCTCCATTGAATCATTATCCACCGGGTAGTCCAAATTAGGTGATTGTCCTACCGGGAAGTTTTACTTTTCGTTTCTATTTTGTGTTCTCTCTTTCTCTTTGTTCTACCTTTGTTTATCGTTTCTCTTTCACTTGTTTTATGTTGTTTGAACTGATAATCATCTCCCCTCTACTCTCTTTACTACTGATTATTGGTTGAATATTGTGATGGTTGAATCGAGGAATGCACGCCGAGGTTAGTGGTGTGTGTGTTCGGTGTTCGGTGATAGGGTTTTGTTTTTGTTTTTTCATTAATGTTTTGTTGAACGTAGGGTAATCCGTTGTATTGTATTCTATCATATGTAGGTTTATCATATTCTAATTTAGAATCCTATAAAAATGCGCCAAGAGCCAGCACGCAAGAGTAGTGCTTGTCGTGCAAGGAAGAAGACATGTTAGGCAAGCCTTGCACGACAAGGACCACCGACGGGACATGAGCAGTGGTAGTTGGGGAGGGGACGACTGCACGAAACTAAACCAAACCCACGCAGCAGCAAGAAGGATCATGAAAGGGTATATGAAACCAAGAAGCGGCGCCAAGCCCGCGCCTCCGAGATAGCATGAAAAAGGGCACGCACGTCTGCCCAATGAATTGGCAAGGAGGACGGCGTCGACAAAGACACGGTGCTTGAAGAGGTGGCGCATGAGGACAAATCCCTCAGTCGAGGCAGGAATCCACCAGCATCCCATCGAACGCCGAAAACCACCGATTTGGGCAGAGGACATCCCAAACACGGGAGATCGTAGAGATTGAAAGGTTTCAGGGAAATGATGAGGGTGATAAAACTCGACCAAAGTTGTGGATGAAAATGGTGGTTCTCCTTGACATTTATGAACAACAGAGGGAGGAAAAAAAATGATTCCCTGAAGAAAGAGAGAAAGAGATTAGCATGCAAGATGAGGGATTGATTTGGATAAGCAAATTTGAATAATTGGGGCTACTTTTTTTTTTTTTGGTTTTTGGACAAGTTCAATATGGGGGTAGACAAATTCCATGTACATTACACTACCTCCGTCTCAAAATTAATACTAAGTATAATATTATTTTTAAAAATTAATAACAATTTTAATATTTTATAGCTCCTTAAAAAATGAGTCAAAAAGTCAAATGATCTATATGTTTTGAGACGGAGGGAGAGTATTATAATAAAGAGTTTATTATATATAATACACACACTTATACTAAACTCATCCATAGATAGCATTTTATGTGGCGGCTTGTTGTTAATTTTGAGAAAAATTTAGCCTACAAAATATAATTATTAAAATAATATATTGGTATAATTTATGAAAAGTCGTCACAAGCCATAATCCATTCATCTATATATTAGTTGATTAAATATAATTTATATATATTATTTTGCTAATTGCTATCTAACTAAAAGTTATTTCTTGAGATATAGATATAGATTTTATTAAATTAAAATATTAACAAGTAAGACAATTATTCAATCTATCTATTATATCATATTATATTCAATTAATGTTATTCATTTATTTATCTATTAAAATTTATAATATAACTATTGGTAAATCTTTCACAAATTAAATACTTGATGGAGTGAGTAATTAATATTTCTTAAGGCAAAATTCAGTTATTAGATTACTTATATCTATATTATAAAATCAAAAGCAAGGCAATCCTAGGTGGTTGCACGAGAGGGCTCGGATCCACGTGTCAACTCTTGGAGCATGCCATATCATTTATAACTTCAATTCTTTTCCACTTAACACCTACTTGGCACAACATGACACATAATCATCTCTTATAACCACCTCTTAATTACATCCCACTAATTAACCCCATGCCACTATCAAGCTATTTATTTAATTAATAAAAAATAAAATAAATGATATAATTAAGGAATAAAACTATATGATATTTTTTTCTACAATTCATTTCCAATTTATAATATTATAAATAAATAAATATTTTTGAAAATAAAAAATATTTAGAGTTTTATTAATAAGCCTCATATATTTAGAACTTTATGATTAACCATCTATATTTATAATCAATGGAGTTTATGATTAACCCTCCTATATTTATTTGTTTATTTTAAATAAATGTCTTTAATTTTATATTGAATGCATTAGCCTTTAGAGTTTATGCAGAGTACAAGCCTATGATTTTTCTTCATTTTTATGTTCTAATTGTATGTTCATGATGAGCACATTATAAAAATCTATAATCAATTGTCATTTTGCATTGGATTACTATTTCTCTTTATTATTATTGAGAAAATATTTGATTAAGGAATTATAAATAAATTTTCCAACAAACCATTATTTTTGTTTGTATTATTCCATCATTTCCATACATGATCAAATTCTTTTGTGCATTTTTTAACATATCACTACCACTTAACTTTAAAAAAATACTTATATTAGAAATTTAGAATGTAACTAAAAATTTTAAATAAATACCCGTATCTTAGATGTGAGACTCACACTAGTTTATATTTGATAGCTACAAATTTATTTATATTTAGATTATTTTTTGAAAAAAGAATCTATTTATATTTTGGTTACGTTTTTGTTTTGTTTTGTTTACTTGAGTAATTTATCTCTAGATACTTGCTTAATTTATTTACTTCATGTACATAAATAATAATAAAATCGTCATTCATTTCCTGAATCCATCCATATTATAACAAAGATTGAAAATGCCTAAACGTAGAGAATAGTTCCGATAACAAAAAGTCGGTCCACAAAAGTATATATCATTAAGTTTGGCGATATAGAAATTCTAATGCAAGTTTAATAGAATCAGGTGAGTTTGGTGGATGTTCTGTTTTAATCTCACTTTTCAACCTCTTCTTCTAAACATTCTCTCCTATCTTTTACTACAATTTTAGTTCACAAATCACAAGTCAACTTGCTCTCCACCGTGGATATATACTTGTTACTATGTACTTTCAAGTCCGTTATAAGAGCATCTCCAGTGTTGGGAACAACCTTTCTATTTTATTTTTTTCATCTGATTTGGACAATCTGATCGGTATGAATAATCTTTCCAAATTCAAAATCAATCAAATGATATCACGTGTCCCTATAATAAATCATTTTTTCTTTTTTATTGGGGTGATCGAGATGGAAAAGGTGATTTAGAGAAGTCGATTAATGTGAGAAATGAAAAATGAATCAGGAAGAATTGAAAATAAAATCAGTAAAAAGTAAGGTGGATGAATGAGGAAAAGGATCGAAGAGGAGTTTTGGGACACCCTGCCATTAAGGATGCTCTAAACTAGTGTATTTTAATAATAGCACACTACGATATGTTTATCTAGTTGCTTTGTTGTTGGAAATAACAAGACTCGTGGATTAGGGGCAAATCAAATAACAAAATATGAGTGAAGATGAAACCCTAAACAATGGCTTAAACTTTAGAAAGGTAAATCTTAACCTTATAGTGAAAAATAAATAAATAAACCTAACACAACTCTCGTTTAGTCGTTTCTCACAACTTGACTTTGATTCACGTAATTTAACATTTGGAATGATTAAACATGTTGAAAGTGGACTATAACCTATGACAATGTATATTGGAGAAGTAATCTTATAAAGATAGATTAAAAAAATTGGCAAATGAAGTGAAGAACTAGTGTTTAGATCGAGTATCTTTAATGATAATACTGGTACACATATCAAATATCTTATATTACATTTTCTGTTGCCACATCATTTTAAGATATTTGAATCAACAATCATAATACTTGCAATCCACTATATCTGCTACCATCAAAGTTTATTTTATGGGTTCCTATCAGTGGTTTGTTCCACCGTAGTTTTTTTTTCTTTCTAGTCGTATTTGGGCCATTGATGCTAGTCTGATGGTTTTTGTCCATAATCTTAGTCTTCTCCCAATTTCTTAGTGTTTGTTTTGTACAAGTTTTCATATTTTGAATCGATGTGATCAAAGATCTTTATATTCCTATTTGTCCACATGCACCGCCGAATTGTGGCTAATGCAGTTTTCTGTCTTTGATTTAGTTTCCAAAAATTTCTGTTATATTTTCTCTAATGTTTGTTGCTTATATCCATATCTTGAAAGATTTGTTTAATTGATGGGTCTATTTTTCTTATAAGTCCCAACGCGCGGTTGCACTTGATAAAGAGGTGATTCGAAGTTTCTTGGTTTTTGTCGCACCGTTCACAATTTGTAGGGATTGTTGCTCATTTGTTTGTCAATCTAGTTTTAGTAGGGATTCCATCTAGAAACAATTTTCCAGACGAAATTTCTAATCTTTGGTGCTACCTCTATTTTCCAAATCCAATTTGTTGTGTTTTGGTCATTCGTGTTCCATGTTGTGATATATCGCGGTGCATTGGCATGTGAAAACCATCCATTTGTACCGGTTTTCTAATATAATATGTCTTATATCAGGTTTTCTGGTATAAACGTGTTTTCAATTTTCACAATCAAATCCACTAATCTTGGATTTCATTTGTGATTATCATCAATAAATTCTTTGATTTTTGTATTCTCATTTATTTGGACGTTTGGTAGTTGTCTTCCTTGTAGTGTTTCATCATCTAACCATCTATCTTTCCAGAAGTTTATTGTTCGACCATTTCCTATTTGCTAGATACGGCCCTTACATAATTCGTCTTTTATAGACATTAATTTTGCCAATTCCTGTTTTTTTGGTAGTTTAATATGTCTTTATCTTTAAGATATTTGTGTTATATGGTCTGTACCCATGGATTTTCTGGTTCAACTAATATTTTCCATATTAATTTCATTTGCAGTATTTTATCTATGTCTTTGGTTTTGTGGATTTATTTTATTTATATTTATAAGGTCGGGATCTAAGCCTATTTGTTGTGGTTTATTTAGTTGTTAGTAGGATTAGATGTATATGTTTATGGTGGGTTTTCTAGAAAATGATAGTCTAAATAGTTCACATTCATATGATATACTTTATAACAATCAAACACAATTTAATAAAAGAAGTAAACAAGTTTGAAAATCTTCCCAAAGATAAAGGAATGTGATGTGATACCAATCACAAGTTGTGGTGTAGTGTTTGTGGGGCTACATCGCATGTCAAGAGATTCGAAGTTCGAATCCCCTTGAAAATTAACATGGAGTCGCTTTTGAGTGGGAAGGTCAACCCCTTAAATGGGTCACACAGTATCTGATCCAGATGTAGAGCGACTGATTCGATCGAACTGGACTAAGATAAAAAGAAAGGTGATGTGATTTTCCACGCTATTTATTGATAATTAATCAGAGGATTTTCATTTACTCCCTCTCTTCCTTATTAAATGTCTTTTTACTATTGAGACACATTTTTTAAGGTGATAAAAATTATATAAAATATTAATTTTTTTAATAATCTCATACTTATTAGTAATAAATATAATATTATTAAAAAAGATTGAATAAAAAATTGATATTTTATATAGTTTTTACCTTTTTAAAAACACATACATAACTTGAAAAAGTCAATTAAAAAAGAATTGATGGAGTATAAATTATTTATCCTGTCCATACATACTTTTTCACATTAAGATTTTGTTAATTACACTAACGCAACATCTTCGATCAGGCCCAACAACATGCAAGTCCTTAATTGCCTTTTCATAGTACGTTGCTCACTTTGCATTACAGAAAAGGAAATAATTAAAAGGCTAATTAAGTCAAGTTTAAGAGTTAATATTATTTTGGGAAAACTAATTAAAATACCCCTACTTTTGGGGGTATGGTAAAAATATATCCCTAACTTTCAAATGTAATAAAAATATCCCGACCATTGAGGGTAGTGGTAATATATTACCACGGGTTTTCTCACAGGTCAAAAATGCTGACAAGGCAGCCTACGTGGATTTTTTTACAAGGGTTTCTTGAACGGTTTCCTTAGGAAAAAAAGTAAAGAGTTGGACAGGGTTCATACCCAACGCCTTTTCCTCTCTCCTATCTTATTCTGTGGTCGCTTCCTGAACTGTCTTCTAAGTCTTCCAAGCAGCTCATGGTTCCTCTTCAATAGCAGTCTTCCTCCCTCATGGTCGCCTATCTTGAGTTGTCTCTCTCGCAACTTCTTCCTCTTTGATTCATTCACAAGTCACAACCTTGGCTGAGTAAGTTTAATTTGTTTTATCTGTTGCTGTTGTTATCGGTTTAATTTTGTTTTCGGTTTGGTGTTAGGAATAGTCATGTTGTGTTAATTTGATGCAATTTTGACCAATTAGTTGCTCGGTTGAATGATATCAATTTTGTTTTTCGGGTTTAATTTTGTTGTCGGTTTATTTTTTTTTTAAGGAAATCGTTCAAGAAAACTCAATTTTAGTGCTAATTTGTAATAAGGCTTCCACGCAGGCTGCCTTGTCATCATTTTTTATCCGCGAGAAAACCCATGGTAATATATTACCACTACCCTCAAAGGTCGGGATATTTTGATTACATTTGAAAGTTGAGGATATATTTTTACCATACCATCAAAGGTGGGGGTATTTTAATTAATTTTCCCTATTATTTTTTACTAGTGTAAAACCAAGACATTATAAGATCCTTGATTATGTCAACTAGCTAAGTCACTTCATATTCGTTATCGTTAGTTTGGCTCTCAAAATTAAAATTCTTATATATGAAAATGGGTATGAGTGTATATATATAATATAATATAATATAAACCTAAACGTACTCTTGAGTGTTAAAATGAGTATATGTAAACGACTATCTCATTTCGCAACTCGATCCAACCTGAGAAATGAAACAACAAGTTAAAAATGTCAATTTGTGATACAAAATTAAATAATTGACTTGAAATTTTGAAAAAAGAAATAAAATTAGAAAAGAAATTAGAAAAATAACTACTGGTCCCAAGTAGTTGTCCGTCCTAGAGCATCCCGCAGGATGAGAAGCCTTAAATCTGGATCTTCCTGAAACTTTCTGCCGACATGAATACTATAGGCAAGCTAGATCAGTCTATTAGCAACAGAATTAACTTTCCTGAAAATATGATGGATAGAAACGTTAGAGCCAATCCTTATCATCTAATTGTAGTAATTCGATAGTTCATGGACATTCTCAATCTCCTAAAATGGATTTTTTTAATAAAATTGAACATTATAATTAATAATCCTAGCGAATGAATGTCATTTTAAAAAGAATTGAATATACAGTATATACTTACAAAAGACTAGTGGAATAACGTATTATTATGAACAGATTTAGAATTGTGAATTCTCAATTGAAATGATTCTCTAGTATAAACCACAAATCTTTCATAATTTGTCGTAATCACTTTTCGGTTTAAAAAAAATGTATGATAATATATATATATATATATATATATATATATATATTATAATTTTCCATTTTTAAATCTTCAACCAAACAGAACTAACTCAGAGTTAATCGAAGGAAAGAATAATTGTAACATGCACGTATATTAAAAACCATACTCCTTGATTTTTTATAAATGTAGAGCGGTCATATCTGGGAATTTAATCGAAGACCATATATCGGGTATTACCTTGAAATCCTTTCCGGCTCAACCACCACGACATGGTTTAAAATGCATTCTCCATATATGAATAACAGTATTATAAGTATTCCTTCCTTTATAAGCTAAGAAAGAGTATATATGCATTGTCCAAATATATTTGTTAAAGTTTTCTTATAGAAAACACAAACAAATATGAGTTGTCCAAATATTTATTGTCAATTTTCCTCACAGAAAATACACACACCCAAAGATTGACCTAACTTTATTCTAACTAGCTCAAACGCAACTACTTAATTAGTACCCTTCGATCAAATTGTTCTGTAAATTTTAAAGATATATATCATTTTTACAAATTTAAAAAAAAATATTGTAAAGATTGATACTCCCTTCGTTCGGCAAAACATGTCACTTTACTATTCACGCACGTTATTTTAGGGGATAAAAACTATATAAAATATCTAGTTTTTTAAATAATTTTTTTAACAATTTCGTAGTTATTATTAATAATTACAAACTTGTTAAAAAAATTTATAAAAAATTGAATATTTTATATAATTTTTATCATTATAAAAAAGCGTGCGTAAATAGTAAATGACATGTTTTGTCGAACGGATAGTACAAAATAAGTAGTCATTTTTTTATTTTGTAAGAATGAGCTATTTTTTATAATATAATTATAATTATAAATATTTAAATAATATTTGAGTAATATTTTTTTATATTATACTTCAAATAATACAAAATTTAAATAAAATGCATTGTAAATTATGGAAATCAATACAATAGTGTGTGTTTGATTAATACTACCTCCATTCGGTAAGAACATGTCATTTTTTATTCACGTACGCTTTTTAGGATGATAAAATTAAAAACTATATAAAATATTAAAATTTTTGAACAATTTTATACTTGTTTTTATTATTAGGAAAAAAAATTCGAGGACCAGATATAACTGGCTACTCGAGAGGTCGACAAAGTCGGCAGACGGCGAACTATCTAACATACAATATAACAAACAATGGTGCAAAACAAACGATGGGAGGGAAGCATACAAATCAGGCTAACCAGTGAACCTAATACTAACAACGGTGCAAAAGTTTTGTACTTACTACTATCGAGTATGAAATTGTTAAAAAATAATTGTAAAAAAATTAAATATTTTATATAATTTTTATCATTCTAAAAAATCGTACACAAATAGTAAGCAACATATTTTGTCAAATGAATAAAGTACCATTCATAAGATATTTTATATAAAATTTAAATTATTTTAAATACATTTTAATCGAAGTATTTATAATTATATATATGTGCATTATAATTAGAATGTATTAAAATGTCTTGAACTAGATTGAAGGTTTTTCGGGGGGAAAACTGAAAAAATTATTCCGGAATGGTTCAACCAGAAAGAACTTATGGGTAATACCCAAAGGTCCTCGATGCCAACCCCGAATGTTCGTCTCTTTATTTATCAAATTCAAGCAAAAACTGAAGAAGTTAATTGTGAGTGGGTAATTTGAGCACTAGGCGAATTTATGGTATAGGTATAGAAGCTGCCTACCAAGCAAAATGCAAAATCTACTTTTCAACGCCTCTGGCCTTTCTGCCCGTCCCCGTTTATTAGATTAGAATTTAGATGGCGTCTTGCTGAGTGCTGACACTCTTTCGGTTACTCTTTCCTATTCTTCCCCGCCGGTGAATTCAATAGACAATAGGTGTTCGGAACCCCCACCCACTTACAAAATGGGACGTTTTACATTTCTTACGTTGTTTCTTTTTAGCAAGGTTATACACTTAAAATCTTCAAATTTCTAAATTATTTAAATGAGTCTTAGAGGTAAGATTTTTTTAAAAAAAAATTGTGAATTTTTAGGTAAGATTAATTGAATTTTTTATTTTATTTTATTTTATTCAACAAAAGTGACTCAGTGGAACTGGCTGAAGCGGGATCATCCTTATTCTATTCTAGTCTTTTATAATTTAATATTTTGAATGAGGTCACTCAAAAGATTATAACCGGATATATTTTAAAGTCTTTCTTCATAAAGTATGAATTTGAATCACAAGAATATATATAGTTTGATATTGTAAAGTGTAAAAAAATAAAAGAACGACAAACTGTTATGAAACAAGAAAACAATGAACGACTAATAAAGTTACGATGGGTATTCTTTAAATGTTTTTAACGTTTGGTTATTCTTGGTTCACAATTTTTACACACTCAAATTGCTTATCTATATCCCAATTGATATTATTTAATTTTGATAAGTTTAATTATTTCTTTTTTTGGAGATACATATCACTTATTCCCTAAACTTAATATCGAAAAGTACACCCCCCTTCCTTCCCCTTATAAATGTGCAGGTCCTCCTCCTCCTTCTCCCTCCAAACCACCACAAACCCCAAACACCAATCCCCTCTCTCTCTCTCTCTCTCTCCCCACCATAGAGGTCAATAAGAAAAAAACCTCAAACCCAAAACCTTCTTAAAACCAAAAACAAAAGAAAAAGAAAAAAAAAGATGGGAGTGAGCTCAAACAAAGTGGAGGATTTTTCAGGCTTTGAAACAACCACAGTGGTGATCATCCCAACAACAACAACATCATCAGGCCAATCAGAGCAACAGCAAATCACAGCAATGACACCGCCGCCGCCGCCACCACCACCACCGCAGCCACCAGTAGTGCAGGTGGTGGTGGGAGGAGGAGGAGGAGGAGAGGAGGTTGGTGGGTATCATAAGGTATGCATGCCCCCTAAAAGGAGCACCCTGAAGAAGCTCACACAGAGGCTCTCTGACATCTTCTTCCCTGACAACCCCTTTAATGCCTGCTTCTCCTCCTCCTCCTCCCAAAGCCTAAACAAGGGTGGGATTGGCTTCTTTCAGAAGCTTCTCCTCACCCTTCAGTTCTTCTTCCCTATCTTCCAGTGGGCCCCACACTACACCTTCTCCCTCCTCAGGTCTGATGTTATCTCTGGCCTCACCATTGCCAGCCTTGCCATCCCTCAGGTACTCCTCCTGTTTTTTTCTTTTTTTCTTTTTTTCTTTTTTTCTTTTTTTCTTTTTTTCTTTTTTTCTTTTTTTTTTTAAAAAAAATAATAATTTAAAGCTTTTGAAAAATACCCTTTTGGATTTACTGCAGAAGTTATCTGGGAAACTAAATTGCACCAAGAATTAAGATCAGTTGAATTGCTTATGGTTTCTTGAAATAAAAAAAAACAAAAGTGTATTATTTATTAATCCTTTTCATGGATTTATACAAAACAACAACAAGATAAAAAAAATGACCATTTTTTTTTTAAAAATCTGTGCAACAGGGTATTAGTTATGCAAAGCTAGCAAACTTGCCACCCATAGTTGGACTATGTAAGTATTTGTACATTAATGTGTTGTTTCAATTTCTTGGTTAGTATATGAAATGGTTTTGATTAATTAATAAAATGGAATGAAATGAATACTAAATGACAGATTCAAGCTTTGTGCCACCACTGATATACTCCATACTAGGGAGCTCCAGACACGTGGCAGTGGGCCCAGTGTCAATAGCATCTCTTGTGATGGGCACCATGCTTGGAGAGGCTGTCTCCGCTGTGGAGGAACCTATTCTCTACCTCAAGCTTGCCTTCACTGCCACCTTCTTTGCTGGTGTCTTCCAAGCTTCATTGGGCCTGCTAAGGTAAAAATTTATAAACATGACAGTAAAAAGTACTAACAAAAACTCATTATCAAATCATGGCTGTAAAGTTTTCATTTGATTCATGTTCGTCTTTTTTTGTGTCGTTTTTTTCGTGTTTTTTTTCGATGAATAAAGCGTATGGGGGGTTTATCTTGAGTGAAATTTTGCAATGATTTTGAGGATGGGAAATAATTTTTTGGGGTGTAAAATTTTTGAAACAAAAGTTGGGTATGATAGGAAAAAAATTATTGAAATTGATGGGGTAATTGATAGTGATGCTATTTGTTGGTGGGTCTGATTGGAGGAGCTCCTAAACCATGGTTGGTTATTATAGATAAGATCACATTTTTTTCTCTTCCTAAAAGCAAAATTAGCAGATTTGTTTCTTTCAGATTTTAGTGCTGCGAGAATGATTCTGTCTGATAATTATGAATTAGTTTTAGCTTTAATTTGATTTATTTTACTAATACTTTTCCCTAAAAAAAACCATTTAGACACTTGTATAAATAGTTATGAATTAATGAATCATGACTTCTTGAAAGAAATGTCTAATTATTTATTTATTTATTTATTTTATAAAAAAAAAAGATACAATATTGTTATTAGTTAAGTTTACAGCCTCTAGTGAAAAGCCATTTTACTTTTTCACATCTTGCCTTTACCTTTAACCAGAAATCCAAAACAAGTACTTAATTGTCTATGAAGTTTAAAAAACAATTTATATAACATTTTCACAAGCAAATGAACACAAATTTCTCAGCTAAACAAGGTGAAACCTCCTTGGCAGGTTGGGTTTCATCATCGATTTCCTATCGAAAGCGACGCTGATAGGATTCATGGCTGGTGCAGCAGTGATTGTGTCACTGCAGCAGCTGAAAGGGTTGCTTGGGATGGTTCATTTTACCAGCAAGATGCAAATAATCCCTGTTTTATCCTCTGTTATGGAGCACAAGGAAGAGGTAACCTAAAAAGCAAACTTTTGCCCCATAAAAAACTCGCTGTTTCAAGCGCCAAACGAAGAGATTTTGATCATTTCCCTGTGATTTGGTTGATGTAACAGTGGTCATGGCAAACCATTCTCATGGGGTTTGGCTTTCTGTTCTTCCTCCTCACAGCAAGACAGATTGTAAGTTAAAATCTATTGATCAACTTAGCAGTAAATGCCATTTTTATTTCCAATCTATAAAATTGAGGAACACCACCCATGTCCTCCATGATATGAAATCCGATCTCAGGATGTCGAATACCGCGACTCCTGGGAAGGGCGCGACTTTCGTATAACACCTAGCTGTCAGTTTTGAGACAAGGGAACTGAATTGTATCTTATATTTGTGTGTTTTTTGAATTGCAGAGTGCCAAAAGGTCAAAGCTTTTCTGGGTATCAGCAGCTGCACCTTTAACATCAGTAATTCTCTCCACCGTCATAGTCTTTGCAGTCAAGCCCACCACCCGCCAAATCCCGATCGTAAGGAACTCGATTCAATCTGATCTTAACGCGATTCAACGTCTTAGGTTCAGCCTTTTGCACAAACTAACTTTCGATTCATGTTTTCGCGGCTTGGTACAGATTGGCTACTTGCCCAAGGGCCTCAACCCGCCGTCAATGAACATGCTATACTTCCATGGCTCCTACTTGGCAGTCGCAATCAAAACCGGGATCATAACTGGCATTTTGTCTCTCACAGTAAGCTTGTTCCTCACTAGTTTGTTAAGAGTTTGGTGATGGGATCTTTGTTTTGAACGTGTAATGAGCCTTCTGTCTTGGTTTCTTAGGAAGGGATAGCCGTGGGAAGGACATTTGCGTCCCTGAAGAACTACCAGGTTGACGGGAACAAAGAAATGGTGGCCATCGGTGTTATGAACATGGCCGGTTCTTGCTCTTCTTGCTACGTCACCACTGGTAGGTGACTCGTTCCCATGTCGGAACACTTTCATAGCTAGGAAGAATTATAGTGAACTCATTGGGTCCGAATTGCAATCTCCAGGGTCGTTTTCCAGATCGGCTGTGAACTACAACGCAGGCGCCCAAACAGCCCTCTCAAACATTGTAATGGCCTCGTCTGTGCTAGTCACCTTGTTGTTCCTGATGCCACTGTTCTATTACACTCCCAATGTCATCTTGGCTGCGATCATCATCACTGCTGTCATAGGGCTGATTGATTACCAGACAGCTTTTCAGCTGTGGAAGGTCGACAAGCTCGACTTTGTCGCTTGCTTGTCTTCCTTCTTCGGTGTCCTGTTCTACTCGGTTCCCATGGGCCTTGCCATATCCGTAAGCTTTCTAAATTCCCATCTTTCCATGAACACACAAAATATGGTCTTTACAAGCTTGGTTCGCTAAACATTTACATCCCTTCTCTGCTATCTCAGGTCGGGATTTCGGTTTTCAAGATCCTGTTGCACGTTACCAGGCCAAACACCATGGCTCTAGGTAACATCCCAGGGACACAGATTTATCAGAACGTTGGAAGATACCGTGAAGCTATGAGAATCCCGTCCTTTCTCATACTTGCTGTCGAGTCTCCAATCTACTTTGCCAACGCAACTTACCTACAAGAAAGGTGAGCTTCCAAAATCCTACTTAACAACCAAGATTTATACACAAACTCGCAATTATCCTTACATGAGGATGCTAAAAAAATGCAGGATACTAAGATGGGTAAGAGAAGAGGAAGATTACATCAGAGAAAATAACGAAAGCACGATCAAATGCGTAATCTTAGACATGACCGGTAAGCTATAGCTAACAAATTAGTAAGTTTACCCTAACCAGAACTTGATTCACTATTAGCAACAACTCATCCCATCCCTTCTTGTTTTGTTCAACAGCTGTCACAGCCATTGACACCAGTGGCATTGATTTGTTGTGCGAGCTGAGGAAGATGCTGGAGAGAAGATCAATGCAGGTAATACCTCTGTCGACAAAACTGAAAATGCTCCACTTTACTTAACAAAACAATTCGACATGTTCCAATGTACTCATATTTGACTTGCTGTACATTTGTGTGCAGCTTGTGCTTACAAATCCAGCAGGGAATGTAATGGAAAAACTGCACAAATCAAAGGCACTTGAATCCTTTGGTGCACATGGGCTCTACCTAACAGTCGGAGAGGCTGTGGCCAACATTTCATCCTTGATGAAAACTCAACCATGAAAGCAGGAAGGAGCCTAAATAGACTGCGAGGAGGAGCCGAGGAGAGTTAAAATGACAGTAGTACTTAATAGATCAAGCAGTAAACCCAAGCTCTTCAAGGAAGAGTTTTTTGTTGTGTTACTGCATTAGGAAGAGTTAGTATTGGTAAGTTATACTTGCAAAAAGGGGGATTGTTACTTGGTGTTGTAACTTGTAACACCCCATTGCTCGTGGAGACTCTCCGGACAAAGTTAGCAAAAGATTAACCATTGTAAGTGACTTAATGTATTAATAAGAGTTCACTCTATTTTCTTCGACTATCGTACCATCAATCAATAAAAAAGAGATGTTTACGATGCTCCAATCATCGATCAAAAGAGAAGAATATGAATACCTATGACAAATGGTATTAAAATATAGGACAGCATATTTGTAACAGTAAGCTAAAGACACAACTCCGTGATATGAAAGTTCCAACTTTTGATCAGAATATTGTTGTTTGCGTTGAAACCAGAAAGAAGATGCAAAGCAGAAAATGGATTCTCAATCAAGGGAGCTGTCACAATGAAAGAAAAATGTTGATAACACCCCCTTTTTGGGTAAGGAGGGGCCTAAATACACTGCCCCTTGAGTGCAGAGTGAAGTCTGAGCTAACCATATGTGGCAGGCTATAAGTCAGAACAAGTGGGTAAACTTGTGGATCAAGAGGAATGATTAAGCACCAATCAAAAACATCAATCCAATAGGAGATGACTCATGAAAAGGACTAACAACCCGTACCAACACAAAGCTTTACAGAACCTAAAAGGAAGGAGCATTTAATTATTTCCATGACAGATTGACAGAAGGACTCGAGACATAAACATAGGACCTCTACAGACTACATTGCTAGCCAATTCCTCCACCAACTGGCCACTCCTCACGGGGCAAGCACCCAACTGTTAAACATAGAAGCTTAGCTAATGAAGTGGGGCCGATATTAAATCTACAAGCAAGATGAATTAACGAGTTGCCCAGGATTCGATTGTTTTAAAGTTTGTGATTCAGAGTATTTTACCCTTAGTCTAGTTATCCTGGAGTTCCACAGAACATGTGACATGTCTTAACAAATTCTGGTAAGACATCTTGTGTTCGGCCCTTATGAACGAATCTACTTGCCTACTTGGAGATAGTAAAAAAGTGTGTGCAAACCTCAACGTGAACAATAATTAGCACTAGAATCTATCAAAGTGGCCGATGCATAAGCTCAAACATTATGTGAGCACTGCAGAAAAGGAGATATTTTGCATCAAGAATGTGTCCCCACCCCCGACCCCCCACCCCCTCCCAAGGTGCTTATTTCCAAATTCAATGCATAAACATACTGATACAAAGGATGCCTTTCGTGCAAGAAAAAACAATCTCATAGGAAATGCATAAATTAATTTACTCAGCAAAGGGAAAAGGTGAGCCTCTGATATTTGATTATGTTCACTGTGCATTACTCATTGTGAATATGATGTTACGCAGCCAAAAAAAAAAGAAATATATCCACGACTGGCTGACATTTAATATTCCCAGCTCTTTACTGCGGGTAGGAAAAAATGCGGGAGGAAAAAAAATAGAGAACATTCTACTCACTGAGAACTGTATGAGATTTTACAAGTGGGGTTACCTGACAGATAATCCAGTTCTTCAAACTGTAAAGAGAGTACTAACTTCTCTTCCAGAAAGGGTAAAATTCAAAGCAAATAATAGCGCTGACTGAGAAGTGAAGTATACCGAACGTTCTGATAAAAAAGAATCTGAGATTTACGTCATATAAGCTTCATCCACAAGCTTCTCCCCAGCAGATCAAGACTCGGAGAGAAGACCCTTTCTTGCCTGTTTAGAGTTTTTTTTCTCTGGTCAGTCAAACGTCTGCAGAGAAATTTCCTGGTGTCAATATGTTTGTGTGATAAACATAAAAGTCAAAGTTCCCTTCAGAGCTGTACAGAAAAAAAGAAACCAACTTACTTGGACGAGAACGAGATATGGGAATCTCACGCAGTTCACGTCTTATACACAAATATTCCCCAAGTAATGCCATCAATGCAAGTCCAGCCACATTCACAGCCCACCATGTTATTGAAGAAGGCCATCCTCCATATATGGTACATATGAAAAGATGCAAAATGTAGAGGGTGGCAGAGAAATCAAGGCATTTCTTTGCCCTCTCAACCAGATACAGCATGTAACCAGCTCTGTATGAATAGCATAAATTGTCAAATTAACTAACTGACAAAATATGAAAAAGGAACACATAATAGATGCAAAAAAACATGAAGGTGAGTAAGGCCTATACGCACACCAAACATATAACTTAATTGGTAGTATTTGACTATTTCTACATGATTAGAAACTCCTAGTTGAAAAGCAAATCCACCCCTAAGGATCAGTATATCTATAGTGTTTGTATGGGGACAACTAAACATCCATCATGAGGAGCAACTTGCTCTCTTTTAGCAAATAAACAACTCATTTTGAAAGAAAGGTACAACTCCATACAACTAAATAGATGAAGTGTGTTGACAATTGACAAAAATAGAAGTGCATGACCAATGAGACCTAAGGCAACAAAAATGGATGGACACAACAATGGATGGACACAACATTTCTGCCTGTAACTTGACAAACAAACTTTTGTCAAGAGCTGAGGACCAATGCTAACTCCCTGTGGTTCAACCTCCAATGCAAGATTCAATAACCATGCAATTTAGAAATCAGAAAACTTGATCAGCAAACAAGTCCATAAGCACAATGGATATATTTGAGTCCACTTGACACTTTCTCACACTCAAAACTCACATAACACACACACACACTCTAGAGTCAACCCCCCCCCCCCCAAAAAAAAAAAAAATTTACTTGTTATGCCTAGGCCCTAACCTTGCCATCATCAATTACAAAGCACCATGACGCATGCTCGGCACCCCACAACGATATTTCCACCATTCCTCAAGACAATTTCACACTAAAATTCCAGTAAAGACTTTAAAGCTACCCAACTAAACCATCACGCAACTCCAAACACATGGACTATCAATCCGAACCCCAAACTCTAACCTATTGTCACTCCAAAGACATGCGCTACCAAACTGTCAATTTGAATTGCACCTGAATAATCACACAGCTTCAAAAAACTTCTTTCCAAGACTAGTTTGGTCCCATAAAACACGACTCTCTCCGATCAGCATTAGTTCATGTTTTAGCATATTGAATTTGATCCCATGTTTCTTCTTCTTCACTAAACAGGTTACTTTTCATTTGCCTTCTCTATTTGTTTTTCTCGGTCCATTCCATGCGATCCTTCATTAACCCTCTCTGTAACTAAAAAATTATTCTTCTCTCTAGCTGAAAGGAGTAGTCCTTTTGTTATTTGTGATGATCAATCAATGCAGAACCAATGTAACCAAGGAGAAACTGCCATGGAACTTTGTTGCTTAATGTGGTAACTATGCAGTACTCAATAAGATTTAAGTCTCAAGTTCAAATTCCTTAAAAATTGTGCTGGATCCTAAATCATAAAGTAATGTTCCTCAACATACTCATTTTTGTTTCCCTTAACAAGACAGATTCCCAGGTAAAAAGCCACACGCGAACAACGATTTCACATCACAATTAGCATAAATTCAATGAACTACAAAGGCACAACCAATTACCAGTTGAAGAGAGAGCTAAAAAACGAAGAAAAAGGAGGTTAGGGTTTGTGTTAGGGTTTAGTTCTTACCCGGCGAGAGCGCTGAGGAGAAAAGAGGCAATAACGCACCAGCCGGTGACGGTAGAGGCCGTTACGGCGGCGAAATCGAAGAAGTAGACGAGGCTGATCCTGGAAACGCGGGTGCCGACGAGGATGGTAAGGAAGACGCCGGCGGTGAGGTAGTAAAGGCACTGGAGGCACACGATCTGGGCAACGATGAGCCACGGATCCCATACCACCGTACCATAGAACATGACTTGTTTGTTTCTCAGATCAACCTGAAAACGAGCTTCGATCTTGCTGATTGATCCCTAAAAGTATCGACAAGGACGGGGGATTTGTAAAGAAATTGATCCTTGGCGTGAAAATTCAATCTGCAGGGCAATTTTGGGGGGATTGGAGGCCGTAATTGTGATGGATTTGGATGTGAGATCACCGGATCTCGAGAGGAATCGTTGAGGTTTGGTGAATTGAAGCCGAATGTTGTAAGCAGATAACAAACAAGATTAATAATACAAAAGTGTATATGATTCCATCAAGACCGCATAGCGCAGTGGATTAGCGCGTCTGACTTCGGATCAGAAGGTCGTGGGTTCGACTCCCACTGTGGTCGTTGCTTCATATGTTTTTTTTTTTTTTTTTTATTTTTTTTTTTTACAGTAGGCAAAAAATTGGATGTACTAGCGACATCCATGATCATCTCGCAAGATGATGTTCTGGAACTCACAACAACAACCGCTCAAAATAAAGTTACAATTAAGTTGAGATTTGGCAATAAAATCAGCTGCACCATTAGCCTCTCTATAGCAATGCTGAAAAGTGATGCTCTCAAAATCTCTTCTAAATGAAAGGATCTCTTGGACAATTTGAGTGACCTCCCATGGACTATTGTTTGCATGATTGATGGCGTCGATGATGATCGCACAATCACTCTCAAGTATCAATTTACGGATCCCCATCTCCGCTGCCAATCTTATACCTGTATAAACAGCAAGAGCTTCTGCCAAAATGACAGAACCCATCCTAACATTACATTTATGTATCCGAATAATCTGACCATTATTATTCCTTACAACACAACCAATCTGTGATTGAGTATTACTTTTCACCGAAGCATCAACATTGATCTTAACTACATCGATTGGAGGATATTTCCACATCATTTTATCAGGAGGCCTAGCACGTTTAGGTAATTTCGTTTTAATCTGACCTTTATTCCAACAAGAGATATTATCAATAGCTCGAGTTAACGCATAGATCATACCTGTATCAGAAGAATTGCGAAAAATAATTCTATTTCTGAGCTCCCAAATTGAATGCCATAAATGACATAAATCTGTAAAATCTAGGTTAAGAGCCCTAGTATTTAGAATATTTTCTTGAACATCACTTGTTAAATTTGGCATAATGAAACATTTCTTCAACTTAACACCCAAATTTTGAATAAAGGATTTAGTAATTTGACAATTAAACAATAAATGATTTGTATCTTCAATTTCAGAATTACAAAGAGAACAAGTACTAGGAACTCTATTTATATATCTATTTAATCGGACAGTCGTGGGCAGGATATCCAAGAAAATTTTCCAAATAAAATTTTTAATATTCGGAGGGATATTAAGTTTCCAAATCCAATCTGCTGGAATTTTCGTCGTATTCCTAGTTTTATAAAGCGAGGAAGTGGATTTAACAGAGAATTTTCCATTATTACTGTAAATCCAAATTAACTTGTCTGGAATATCAGTTACAGGAATATGGATATGAGTAATTGCTTGAACTATATGAGAAGGAAAGATAGAATTTAACTTATTAGTATCCCAAGAGTTGGTATTTGTGAATAAATCGCAAACTTTTAAATTAGGATCATGATCATTTCGAAACCTATGAAGATATTGCGCATCTACCCAAATGTCAGACCATACATTAATGGTTTTTCCATTACCAACTAACCAGAGCAATCCTTTAGAGAAAAGATCTCTAATATTAAGAAGCCTACCAAATTGCCAAGAAGTTTTGAATCTACCTCTTTCCATAAGAGATTCTGTCGAGAGATATTTATTCGTAATTACCTTAGACCAAATATTATCTGGATCAGCCATGATTCTCCACAGAAGTTTCATTTGCATGCCAATATTAATTTGCTCAGCCGATTTAAAACCTAACCCACCATCTTTTTTAGGAGTGCACAGATGTTCCCAGCTAATTAGAGGATGATAGTTATCAGATTGAATTTTATTCCAAAAGAAATTTTTATTGATCTGATCAATTTTTTGTAGAACTCCTTTTGGAAGAAGAAATGATTGCATTAAATAATTTGTTTTGGAATTTAAATTCGCCTGAATTAGTACCGATCTACCAGCTTGAGAGAGAGCGTTAGATTTCCACTTGGATAGCTGCTTTTTAAGACTATTAATCGCCTCATCAAACAAGACATTGCTAACCCTACCACTAATAAGAGGAATACCTAGGTATTTTTCCATAGACTTCGTAACTGGAATATTTAGCTGTTGAGCAAGGGACTGGGCTTTATTGACAGCAATATTTTTAGAAACTTGTAAAGAACTTTTATTATAATTTATAGTTAATCCAGACATATTGGAGAAAGTATTTAAAAGATTTTTAATCGTATGAAGACTTAAATCATCAGCTCGTCCAAAAATTAGGGTGTCATCTGCAAAGGAAATAAATGGAATAGGATCACTATTATTTGTAAGTTTGATTCCAACCAAAGGGTCACATTCCAAAGATTCTTGTTGCAACATTCTCCCTAGTAGTTCCATAACCAATACAAAAATATATGGTGCAAGAGGATCTCCTTGTCGAATTCCCCTATGAGTATGAAATGTACGACCCGGCAAATTATTTACTAAAACTGAAAAGCTAGTTTTAGTTAGGCATGTCATAACCCAATCAATCCATCTGGAATCAAAACCAAATTTATTTAGAATAATACGAATAAAACTCCAACTTATTTTGTCATAAGCTTTTTCCATATCTAACTTTAATGCCATCCACCCAGCTTTACCTTTTTTGTTATGAAAAGAGTGGAAAACCTCATGAGCTATTAGTATATTATCTTGAATATTTCTACCTTGTACAAAAGCTCCTTGAAAAGGATTAATAATATGTGGTAATATAGGCTTCAAACGGTTAGCCAAAATTTTTGAAATAACCTTATAAATAGTATTGCACAGACTAATCGGACGGTAATGGTTAATATTACTAGGCGTATCAATTTTAGGAATAAGTGCAATGAAGGTTGAATTTACTTCATTGAGTAGCACTCCAGAATGAAAAAATGATTTAACAGCTTTGCAAACTAATTTACCGACAATATCCCAATATTGCTTCATATGTTTTTTATGTTCACACTTTAATAGGGCAAATGCATGATGGGCATTTACAGCTTCTTGTTTTTTTGGGGGATAAAATTGTATGTAGTTTAGTTGGTAAGGGTGGAGAGGGGACAATTGAGTAAAATACATAAGTATTTTGCTTAGTTGGCAAAGAGTGGAGATGAGTAATTAATGTAAAAGATTATTGGTTCAAATCTCATTATTCTCCTTTTTTTGTTATATTTTTCAACCTCATAAATTTTTTTCATTAAAAATGACATATTAATATCAAATTTTATAGTGTTCTTTCAATATTTTTCAAAAAGTTATTCATTATTCTACACCCATTTTAAAACATTCTATCAATTTTTATTTCTATGAATTTTGTATACTAAAAATACTACATCCGTTGCAAAATGTAAGTCTCTTTACTATTTGACACGTTTTTTAATGAGCTAAAAACTCTATGAAATATTTATGTTTTAAATTTTTTTTACATAGTCTTATACATATTGTTAATATGTATAATAATATGTAAAAAAATTAATAAAAATTTAATATTTCATAGAGTTTTTACATAGTTAAAAAACATGTCAAATAGTAAAAGGCCTTATATTTTGCAACGGATGGAGTATCATATTTAAATCACAATGTGTGGTTTTCTTTGCAATACTTTTCATCCTTAACGATTTTTAAATTAAAAATTATATATTTAAATGAAATTTTATAGTTTTCTTTTAATATTTTTTAAAACAAATATTCATTATACTACATATATATGAATTTTTATTTATGTGGATTTTTTTTAACTAAAAATATCATTTAAACTAAAAGTTATGGTTTTCTTTTAATTTTTTTAAAAATTCATTATATACCGATATATTTTTTTATCGAAACAAAGAAGTGTGTATATATAGTTTGGGTATTAAGGTCAAAAAATAGGGTAAAAATAAAATACATGTATTTAGCTTTGGTTTTTTTTTTTTTTGAAAAGTGTATTTAGTTTAGTTTAAGGGTGGAGAGGGGGAAATGGAGTAAAATACACAAGTGCTTTGCTTAGTTGGCAAAGAGTGGAGAGGGGGAGTAATACTAATTGATGCAAAAGGTGATTAGAGATAATAATGTGTCGGATGGTGGGTGGATTGACTACTTTCATCACCCAACCCACCATCCAAAAAACTCTACTTGATTTGACCCATAATGCTTTTTTAGTTTCACCCGCCCCATTTACTCATCATCCAACGGTCAACTAAGTGGATTAGGTAAACTAATGCAATGATCAATTCTTTAACGAGTAAACAACTAACAACGTAAAATTAACTTAATCATATAAAACAAACTAGATGAATCGTAAACAAAAATTGACCTTGCCGCAATAGAGGGAACAAGCCTCGCAGTTAATGCCTTAACCACAAGACTGAAGGTTTCAAAGAAATTGACCCCTTGCAGTTGGTTAAGGCCCTTGGAGACTAATCAGGCTTTGTGCCTTTCAATCGTTTCGTCGGCTCGACATTTGGTCTTGAAAATCCATTTAACACCAAGAGAGTTAGCATTAGGACGTTGGGGTACAAGGGACCATGTATGGGAATGGAGGAGAGCATTGAACTCGTCGGACAAGGCGGCTATTCATTCAAGAAACGTGGATGCCTAAGAGAAAGATAGAGGCTCTTCTAGGATGTCGATGGTTAGCATTACTAAGCAATGGGATGAAGGACCATCAGATTGTACTATCAGTTCAGGAGAGGGGCGATTGAGATGAAGTGGCGGGTTGGGATGGGCTCGGGTCCACACAGACTGCTTTTCAACTGTGGAAAGTCGACAAGCTCGACTTTGTTGCTTGATTGTCTTCCTTCTTTGGTGTCCTATTCGGCTATTCTACTCGGTCCCCATGGGTCTTGCCATATCCGTAAGCTTTCTGAATTGCCATCTTTCCACGAACACGCAAAATATGGTCTTTACAAGCTTGTTTCGCTAAACGTTTACATCCCTTCTCTTCTATTTCAGGTCGGGATTTCGGTTTTCAAGATCCTGTTGCACGTTACCAGGCCAAACACCATGGCTCTCGCCTCTCGGTAACATTCCAGGGACACAGATTTACCAGAACGCTGGAAGATACCATGAAGCTATGAGAATCCCGCCGTTTCTCATAGTTGCTGTCGAGTCTCCAATCTACTTTGCCAACGCAACTTACCTACAAGAAAGGTGAGCTTCCAAAATCCTACTTAACAGTCAAGATTTATACACAAACTCACAATTATCCTTACATGAGGATGCTATAAAAATGCAGGATACTAAGATGGGTAAGAGAATACATCAGAGAAAATAACGAAAGCACTATCAAATGCGTAATCTTAGACTTGACCGGTAAGCTATAGCTAACAAATTAGTAATTAGTAAATTTACCCTATACAAGAACTTGTTTCACTCCTAGCAACAGCTCATCCCATCAACACCAGCGGCATCCATTTGTTGTGCGAGCTCAGATAGATGCTGGAGAGAAGATCAATGCAGGTAATACCTTTGTCGACTAAACCGAAAATGTTCCACTTTACCTAACAAAACAATTCGACATGTTCCACTGTACTTATATTTGAGTTTCTGTACATTTGTGTGCAGCTTGTGCTTACAAATCCAGCTGGGAATGTAATGGAAAAACTGCACAAATCAAAGGCTCTTGAATCCTTCGGTGCACAAGGGCTCTACCCAACAGTCGGAGAGGCCATGGCCAACATTTCATCCTTCATAAAAACTTGACCCCGAAAGCAGGCAGAGCCTAAATAGACTGCGAGGAGGAGCTGGGGAGAGTTAAAATGACAGTAGTACTAAATAGATCTAGCAGTAAACCCAAACTCTTCAAGGAAGAGTTTTTTGTTGTGTTACTGCATTAGGAAGAGCCAGTATTGGTAAGTTATTCTTGCAAAAAGGAAGATTGTTACTTGGTGTTGTAACTTGTAACACCCCATTGCTCGTGGACTCTCGGGCCAGTTAGCAGAGGATTAACCATTGTAAGTGATCTAACGTATTAACAAGAGTTCGATTTATTTTCTTCGACTATCATACCATCAATCAATAAAAAAGAGATGTTTACAATGCTCCAATCGATCAAAAGAGAATATGAACACCTATGACAAGTGGTATTAAAATATAGGACAGCATATTTGTAACTGTAAGCTAAAGAGACAACTCTGTGATATAAAAGTTCCAACTTTTGATCAGAATATTGCTGTTTGCGTTGAAACCAGAAAGAAGATGCAAAGCAGAAAATGGATTCTCAATCAAGGGAGCTGTCACAATGAAAGAAAAATGTTGATAACTCCCCATTTTGGGGTAATGAGGGGCTTAAATACACTCTCCCTTGAGTGCAGAGTAAAGCCTAAGCCAACATATGTGGCAGGCTACAAGTCGAAGTGGGTAATTTTGTGGATCAACCACATAGGAGATGACTCCTGAGTCATGACAGGGACTAACACTCCGCACTAACACGGAGCTTTGGAGAACCTAAAGGAAAGAGGATTTTAACCATTTCCGTGAGACTGACAGGAGGACTCAAGAGATACACATATGAACTCTACATACTACATTTCTAGCCAGTTCCTCCACCAACTGGCCACCCCTCACGAGGCAAGCACCCAAATTTTAAAACATAGAAGCTTAGCAAATGAAGTGGGCCCGATATTAAATCTACAGGCAAGATGAATTAACGAGTTGGCCAGGTTTCAATTGTTTTTAAGTTCGTAATTTTGTGTCAGAATTATTTCAAGTCTCATTGGTACTTTACAGGACTGTGATTTTTTTACCCTTAATCCAGTTATCCTGGGTTTACACAGAACATGTGACATGTCTTACCAAATTCTGTAATACATCTTGTCTTTGGCCCTTGTCAACAAATCTATTTGGAGATAGTAAAAAATTATGTGCAAACCTTGATGTGAACAATAATGAGAACTGGAATCTATCAAAGTGGCCGATGCATAATCTCAAACAGTATGTGAGCACTGCAGAAAAGGAGATATGTTGCATCAAGAATGTGTACCACCCCCAACCCCTCACCCCTCCTCCTCAGGTGCTTTTTTCCAAATTCAATACATAAACACACTAATACAAAGGATGTCTTTTGACTTTCATGCAAGAAAAAAAAAATTCTTATAGGAGATGCATAAATTAATATAATCAGCGAAGGGAAAAAGTGAGCCTCTGATATTTGATTATGTTCATTGTGCATTACTCATTGTGAATATGATGTTACGCAGCCAAAAAAGAAATAATATATCCTCGACTGGCTGACATTTAATATTCCCAGCTCTTTACTGCAGCAGGAAAAAATGCAGTAGGAAAAAAATAGAGAATATTCTACTCATTAAGAACTGTATGAGATTTTACAAGTGGGGTTACCTGACAGATAATCCAGTTCTTCAAACTGTAAAGAGAGTACTAAGTACTAACTTCTCTTCCAGAAAGGGTAAAATTCAAAGCAAATAATAGCGTTGACTGAGAAGTGGAGTGTCCCGAATGTTCTGATAAAAAAGAATCTGAGATTTACGTCATATAAGCTTCATCCACAAGCTTCTCCCCAGCAGATCAAGGCTCAGACAGAAGACCCTTTCTTGCCTGTTGAGAGTTTTTTTTTCTCTGGTCAGTCAAACGTCTGCAGACACATTTCCTGGTGTCAAAATGCTTGCGTGATAAACATTAAAAGTCAAAGTCCCCTCAGAGCTGTACAAAAAAAAAACTTACTTGGACGAGAACGAGATATGGGAATCTCACGCAATTCACGTCTAATACACAAATACTCCCCAAGTAATGCCATCAATGCAAGTCCAGCCACATTCACAGCCCACCATGTTATTGAAGAAGGCCATCCTCCATATATGGTACATATGAAAAGATGCAAAATGCAGAGGGTGGCAGAAAAATCAAGGCATTTCTTTGCCCTCTCAACCAGATAGAGCATGTAACCAGCTCTGTATGAATAGCATAAATTGTCTAATTAACTAACAGACAAAATATGAAAAAGGAACACATAATATATGCAAAAATTATGAAGGTGAGTAAGGCCTAAATACACACCAAACATATGTCCTAACTGTTTTCCAATAATATATTTCAAAATCAAGGCATAATTGGTAGCATTTGACTATTTCTATATGATTTGCAACTCCTAGTTGAAAAGCAAATCCACCCCCAAGGATCAGTATATCTCTAGTCTTTGTATGGGGACAACTAAACATCCATCATGAGGAGTAACTTGCTCTCTTTTAGCGAATAAACAACTCATTTTGAAAGAAAAGTACAACTCCATACAACTAAATAGATGAAGTGTGTTGACAATTGAAAAAAAAAAATAGAAGTGCATGGCCAATGAGAACTAAGGCAGCTAAAATGGATTGACACAACATTTCTGCCTGTAACTTGACAAACAAACTTTTGTCAAGAGTTGAGGACCAATGCTAACTCCCTGTGGTTCAACCTCAGATGCAAGATTCAATAACATTGCCATTTAGAAATCAGAAAAATTGATCAGCAAACAAGTCCATAAGCATAATGGATATAAATATATAATTAAGTTCACTTAACACTTTCTCACACTCAAAACTCACACACACACAAAAAAAAAGTAGAGTCAACCCCCCCCCCCCCCACCCCCCCCAACCCACCAAAAAAAAAATTACTTGTTACGCCTAGGCCCTAACCATGCCTCCATCAATTACAAAGCATCACAATGCATGCTCGGTGATGCCATTTGAGGGTCTGTGACTAGTACAAGGACCAAGAGAGCTAATGATGCAATCCAGGCACCTACATTACCTTCCTGAGCTACTACGGAGCAAGGGCCCAAGCCAACTTGGGCCCACAACAACACTTCCACCATTTCTCAAGACAATTTCACACTAAAATCTCCAGGAAAGACTTTAAACCTACTAAACCATCATGCAACTCCAAAAACATGGACCGTCAATCAAAACCACAAACTCTGACCTATTGTCACTCCAAAAGTCCAAAGACATGCTACCAAACTATCAATTTGAATTGCACCTGAATAATCATACTCAGCTTCAAAAAAGTTCTTTTCAAGACTAGTTTGATCCAATAAAACACGACTCCCTCCGATCAGCATTAGTTCATATTTTAGCATATTGAATTTGATCCCATGTTTCTTCTTCTTCGTTAAATGGGATACTTTTCATTTGCCTTCCCTATATGTTTTTCACAATTCACTCCATGCGATCCTTCATTTACCCTCTCTGTAGGTAGTAACAAAATTCTTCTTCTCTCTAGCTGAAAGGAGTAGTCGTTTTGTTATATGTGATGATCAATCAATGCAGAAGCAATGTAACCAAAGAGAAGCTGCCATGGAACTTTGTTTCTTAATGTGGCAACTATGCAGTACTTAATGTGATTTAAATTTCAAGTTCAAATTCCTTAAAAATTGTGCTGGAACCTAAATCATAAAGTAATGTTCCTCAACATACTCATTTTTGTTTCCCTTAACAAGACAGATTCCCAGGCCACACGCGAATTACCAGTTGAAGAGATAGCTAAAAACGAAGAAAAAGGAGGTTAGGGTTAGGGTTTGGGTTTAGTTCTTACCCGGCGAGAGCGCTGAGGAGAAAAGACGCAATAACGCACCAGCCAGTGACGGTAGAGGCCGTTACGGCGGCGAAATCGAAGAAGTAGACGAGGCTGATCCTGGAAACGCGGGTGCCGACGAGGATGGTGAGAAAGACGCCGGCGGTGAGGTAGTAAAGGCACTGGAGGCACACGATCTGGGCAACGATGAGCCACGGATCCCATACCACCGTACCATAGAACATGACTTATTTGTTTCTCAGATCGACGGGAAAACAAGCTTCGATCTTGCTGATTGATCCCTAAAAGTATCGACAAGGACGGGGGATTTGTAAAGAAATTGATCCTTGGCGTGAAAATTCAATCTGCAGGGCAATTTTGGGGGGGTCGGAGGCCGTAATTGTGATGGATTTGGATGTGAGATCACCGGATCTCGAGAGGAATCGTTGAGGCTTGGTTGAATTGAAGCCGAATGCCACTGCAACAGTGCAACCTGAAATTGTAAGATGTTCTGAAAAAAACATAAAAGGTATTATACATATAAAATTGTGTAAAATTTCATCAAGACCGCATAGCGCAGTGGATTAGCGCGTCTGACTTCGGATCAGAAGGTCGTGGGTTCGACTCCCACTGTGGTCGGTTCATACAAGTCTTTTTATGTGTGAGGTTAAAAATATAATAAATGTGTATTTAGCTTTTTTCTTTTATGGAAATTGTATTTACTTTAGTTGGTGTTTTGCCGGTCTCCATCATGCGCTTTGCTAGCGCCTTTTGGTTGATGAAATATATTTTATATATATTTCAATTTGGGGTTCTTGTTTTTTAGTCTGCTTATTCAATTGTTTTCTGGTTCATTATTGCTCTTCTTGGCTTCCTTGTCTCGTTTTTTATCGCCTCTTTTGGGCTTTCCTTGTGTTAGTCTGCATACGATTTAGTTATCGTCCTTGAGGGTTGAGATGAGTGCTTGGGGTGTTTTTTTGAGCTTTAATGTGGTTTGGAGTTGAGTTTGCGGGTTAGTGTACTGTGCTATTCTTGTTGTGTTGCAGACTTCTTATGAGCGTTGATTGATTTGTCATGTTCGATGGCGTCGTGGTTGTGCGTTGACATCTGAAGGCTCGCTTGAGTCCATAATCTGAGGTGTCCGCTCGTCCCCAGAGCTCTCTGTGTGCGTTGTCCCTTTGGCCGATTGTTTCGTTCGTCTTTTGGTTTGTGTTTCGCGGTGTAGGATGGCTTGTACCTTGTTTTTTATTTCTGTCATTTGCTTCTGTTATTTACTTTCTGTCATTTGCTTCTGTAATTTCCTTTCTTGTCATTTGCTTCCAGTCGTACATGATGGTCAGTCCATCTACCGGCTTGTCCGGTCTCTCGGTTTCTCTAGGCTTGTCTAGAGAACCGAATCTTTATCTTGCTTCAAAAAAAAAAAAGTGGAGAGAGGGAGTAATAATCACTAATGTAATATATCAATTAGTTTATAGGTTCAAATCTCATTATTATTTTTTTATAGATGAAAGATTTTAGGAATAGTTAAGATCATATTGACGCTCCAACCAATAGCGTTCTTTTGGATGAGAGTCCTAAGTTTAGATTGAGGTATAATCAACGCATCATCCACCACGAATGCCAAAGAAGTAGCTCTATCGGCCACTTGCTTAACCTCCCGGAAGGCGTGACATATAGGAGCATACTCAAAGTCTATTAAATTTTCATCCCTATTAATTATTTCAATTAAAAATGACATATGTAAATCAAATTTTATAGTGTTTTTTTAATATTTTTCATAAAGGTATTCATTATTCTAAATTCGTATAAAAACATTCTATCAATTTATATTCCTTTGAATTTTTTTACTAAAAATATCATATTTAAACCAAAATGTGTGGTTTTCTTTGCAATACTTTTCATTCATATCAATTTTTAAAATTAAAAATGATATATTAAATTAAATTTGATAGTTTTCTTTTAATATTTTTTAAACAAATATTCATTATACTACACACATATATATATAATTTTTATTTCTATGATTTGTTTCATTAAAAATATCATTTAAACCAAAACTTATGGTTTTCTTTTGATATTTTTTTTTAAAAAATGTTATTATTATATATACCAAAAAAAAAAGAAATTCCATCAAACAGAGATTTGTCACCCTATACCAAAATCATGCGACCGCTACCTGATTACAATTATTATATATATATACACCAACACTAAAGCATTATACAATAAATTATGGTCGTTAACATGTCTTTACATAATGTTTCATTTTTTATTTGATCCACGGTTTTTTCTTTAACCAATCCATGGGTAATGGGTATTTGAGTGGATCAGAAAATAAAATAAGTGCGTAGAGAATTTCATGAGGTGTTCAATGTTCTCCTCACGAAGCCAGAAAATTTTTAACGGGGGCACAAAATTTTTAATGGGGGCACAATTTATAATTGCAATATAGCTTTGAATTTGAATTAAATTTGCATAAAAAATTATATATAATAAGATAATAAATTATGTTATTTTAAAATAAAATATATAAATGAAATATCCGAAAAAAATATAACTAAATAAGTATAGGAAGCGCAATATAATAAACATTAAGTGAAGATTATGGTTATTTTATGAGTTGAATAGCTAGAGGTTGGCTCGAGTTTTGCTGGTAAAAGCTCGACTCGAGCATCATTTACAAAATGAGCTTATTATGAGCACATTTTTATGCTTGATTCAAAGCTCAGCTCGGCTCTATTGAAACTCAAATAGCACGAATTTTGTGAAATTTATAAATTTTCTTTTAAGTTACTATGTCATGAGCAAGTAAGGTTGAATAATACTTGGAAAAAAAACTCAACTCAAGCTCGTTCATTTACTAAACAAGTCGTGTATGAACTCAAGTTCAAATATAGGTTTAACACCAAACTTACACACAACCTTTCGAACAAAAAAACTTTCCAACAAATATTACCCTAACCAAGGCATTATGTAGTGTGAATTGAATATGATGTTGCCTACTACTTGAAATGGTGGCTTTGGGTTGACTAAATCCATACTATTCAATAAAAGCTTATATGACTATAAATGCCTACTATTATGTTCACGATCCTTCCATTATGGATGTTTATCCCTTTCACTTGATGATGTCTGTCTTCGCTTCTATGATTTGGCTATGGCATCTCTACACCCCTAGACAATATTCTAAAAGGTGCTAGGAGTGGGTGTCTAGACAGTGCCTAGGCAGACTTAGAACAATCTGATTATTTTCTTATATTTTAACGCATACCACATGCATATAATGTAATAATAATTCATAATATCACTCGTAACCCAAATTTGCAGTGTTTGAATAACACTAAAGTAAATAAACATAAAAGTACGTGTTCGATTGACAACTCTAAACCTCCTAAAATCTAAAACTATAGGTTCGACTTAAAAGCAAATACATCCCGACTTGGGGGTGAAAAACCCCTAAATCGACTGATCACATGTCTATATGCTAAAACTGAATAATCATCGGGTTATACGGGCCTAGGCGGTACTAGGCAGCGCCTAGGTGGGACTAAATGGGCCTAGACAAGGTCTAGGTGGGACTAGGTGGTGACTAGGCGGATTTTCGCCCAAAGATCCGCGCCTAGGATAAAAAATTCCTAGGTGTCCTCCCACCTAGCGTCTAGGCACAAACATTGCCCCTAGAGCTTGCCCTTATTTTGATTGGGTGAGTGAGAGTCGTATAAATATCTTAATTAGAATCCCTTACTTCTGCATGACTCCCTTCGCTATATCATTTTCTCAAAACAACATAACTCGCACCGAGATGGATATGTTTGACATGCATGAGGCTTTGCTTAGCTCGCCCATTATTAACGGTGACAACTTTCCATTTGGTCTTGTTTCTTGTTTTGGCACGTTTTCTTCAGGATCTTGCAATCCGCTCCGTGGTTTCTCTCCTCATGATGAAGAAGGTTGTTTCTCTAATGATTATTTTTTTCTATTACTCTGGCTTCTCCCCCATCAGAAACTTTATTTTTTGGGTGGTGGATAGTACCAAACTTACACACAATCCTTTTGGAAAAAAAAACTCTCCAGCAATATTAAGTCAAAAAAGGCATAAAGCAAAGTGATTTATCACAAAAAGCGGATTACCTAACCTACCAAGATAAAATAAGTTTTTTTTTCATAGGTACACTAGGCTCATTACAATATGGGAGAGAGGGGATTCAAACTCATGACCTACTAGTCACTACGTGTCATCCTTACCAACTAAGCTAGTAAGGCTTGACAAGAATAGATGGAAAAAGGAAAAGAAGCAAATTGTGGTATGCTCGCAGTACAACTTTGAAGTCTGAGTTCTGATGCTAGCATATATTGCTTAATGGAGACCCTTCATATCCCCCTATAATGCTCTAACCAATTCTCTCTCTTCTTCTCTTTTTTTTGAACCGGAAATAATTTGATACCAGAGGACAACTCCTCAGGTACCAAGAGCATCCAGATGGATGAAATTATGAAGCATCGAATCGTCATGAGGCATTGTGTTGCAGAAGTCAAAAACCGGATGCGAAAGACGATCATCAACTCGGTTAGCTTCCCTATAAATATGACGAATCTGAGTGGTGTGGAAAAGACCAAGGGAGAGTAGACAGTCATAGACCATCATTTCGGAATCTCCCGTGGGTTTCCAAATACCTTTTAGGCTATTAATTATGGTGAGGTTGTCACCTTCAATAACGAGTTTGGAAAGTCCGAGGCCTAATGCTGCATTAATACCCTTCCAAAGAGCAAACCCGTCAGAACCCACGACAGAGGCGAAAGGAGAAAGCCCCGCACCCAAGAGGAGAGGTAACCCATGAAAGTCCCTTGTGATAAATCCATAGGAGCCTTTAGACGAATCAGAAAGGGCTCCATCAAAATTAAGTTTATAGAAATCTGATGTGGGTTTTTTCCATTTCTGTTGTCTTCTGTGATTTGGTTTTTTAGTCGAAACAGTTGTTGTAACTGTGTCATCATTAAGCTTCGAATCACACCAAAGAAAACTCTGGTCAAGAATAGGATGCAATACTCTTTGGATCGGACTTAAGGTTATCAAATAGAGCTTTATTTCGGAAATACCATAAACTCCACCAAGCTATCATGAGCTTGCTAAAGCGAGCAATTCCTAATTTATCTTTTATGTTGCTTATGATGTTATTTAAGGGTAGATTTGTTGAAAAGTGTTGGTCTAATATAGATACTAGGGTGGAATCAAACATATGGATAGTATCTTTAGCCGTTGTGCATCCCCGGAGAAAATGGGGGATGTCCTCGTGGTTTGATCCACAAAGTGGACATATAGTCGGAATGCCCACGCCCCTAGAAGCTAAGACAGCTGATGTTGGGATACCATTTTTGGTGATTTTTCAGAAAAAGATTTTTACTTTGTGGGGGTATCCATGTTCCAAATCCATCTAATGTCAGACTTAGTGTGGTTCTCTATAGTATTAAGCATTTCTATTGCAGAAGATGTCGAAAACCATCCATTTTTACTCCATTTTCAATATAATCGATCTTGATGTATATTTTTCGAGAGAGGAGCGGCTAAAATGATTTTTATTATATGATCTCGGAGATGATTTTTGGTGCAATTTTGAATTTTAGAACGTCCCATGTTTTATTTTGGGTTATGAATTGGTTTATTCTTGCTTATGTGTCAATAAGGTGACAGTTAGTTGCCAGATCTAGGAGTGGAACCTTCCCTACCCAAACATCATTCCAAAAATTGATGTGCTCGCCACTGCCCACATACCATTTAATACCTTGCTTGAATATGGGTAAAAGTTGTGTTAGCCTGGACCATTGCCACGAGGTACAACCCTTGTGCTTATAATGCAAGGTATGTTGATTTTTGAGGTATTTTTCCATGATTATCTTAACCCAAGGGTTATTTGGTTTAGCTAAAATCTTCTATAATAGTTTTAGTTGCAAAGGTTTGTTGATATCTTCCGAGTTGCGTATACCTATCCCGCCATTCGATTTTGTTTTGCAAACCTCATACCATCCAATAAGAGGTTTGTGTCTAGAGCCTTTGTTCCAAAAGAAATTACGGTTAATTCTATCTAGTTTTGTATGAACCGATTTTGGTAGCAGAAAACACTGCATGAGATGTAATGGTTTTGCCGAAACTCTCTCTTCTTCTCTAGACTCACAAAAAAAAAGGTTGATAATCATACATATTTTACATGTAAAATTTGATTTTTTTCCTATTCCCTACTCCACAAACAAACAAGACTTTAAACTTAATCACTCAATGATATTGAGTGCTTAATCAACCTACCACACTCCTTAGAGATACATTTAGGGCTGTGTATGATTCGGTCCAAACCGAATTTTTGGGCCGAACCGATACAAACCGAACCTAACCGAAGTTTTTCGGTTCGACTTTCGGTTCAAGAATTTTCATTTTTCGGTTTCGGTTCGGTTTGTGTTCGGTTTAGGTTCGGTTTATGTTAAAACCGAATTTTTTTATACACTACATAAATACAATATATATATATTTGTATACTTTATATATACACTAATACACACATACTTACTGTGAAATACAGTGTATATATACACACTATATTTGCATCAATATAAAAATATATATACTTTATAAGGTATGCAAATACATACATTACATGTATATACACTGTATTTGCATGTGATATATATATATATATATATATATATATATATATATATATATATATATATATATATTTGTATATTGTATTTGTATAATTTATATTGTATTTGTATAATTTATATTGGAATATGTGTATATATACACATAAGTACAAAATACAGTGTATATATATTTGTATACTTAATTTTTTTTTATTATGGAAATTCGGTTCAATTATGTTAAAACCGAACCGAACACAAACCAAACCGGAAAATAACCGAACCGAACCTAATATTTTCGGTTCGGCTTTCGGTTTGAAATTTTGAGATTTTCGGTTTCGGTTCGGTTCGGCCCGGTTCGGTTAGGTTTTAGACCGATGCACAACCCTAGATACATCAGCCATTTTATTGAGTCTATTCAATTAGAAACAAAGTTCGTTTGGTAAAATTATATTGATATGAGATATTAGATATCGGTATGAAATATCGATATCAAGATATAAGTATTAGATTGATATCTAATATCCATGCTTGGTATGTTAAGGATATTAGATATGAGTATGAAAATCCAAAAGTCCCCAAATATTTTTTTTATTGAGCACCCAATTAATGAATCAACAAGAATATCTAAACAAAATCTACACAAAATTAGGGAAAAAAAACAAAGATCCAAAATGAAGCATACACATGCAAGCACAATTTCGCACCCAGAAGGAGATAAACCATCACTCTGAAGAACCCTAACATGGTGGAAAACAATTTTCAACAGAGAACAAAAGGGCATAAATAATCACTTTGAAAGGAAGAGAGAAAAGAGAACAGAAGAGTCAATGGAAGAACCCTACGATGGTTGAGATAACAAGAAGAGATGAAGATATGTTGGAAAAAAAGAGAGAGGATGAAGAAGGGTCTAAAGAAGAGAAGATAAGTGTCATTTAACTTAAAAAATCGGTATTTGACATGACAAGGAATCAATATCAAAGATACCAACTTGATACTCATATACTACTATACCAAACACATGTATAGGTGGTGTGGAGTATAAACCATATGACGAATGGTGATCCCCATACCCATACTTGATATCTTCTATATACATGAACTAGACGACCCTAAAAACATACATTACAATTTACTAGGGTTGTTATTCGAGCCGAGCGAGCCAAGTACCTAAGTGCTCATGTTCAACTTGTTTTTTTTTTTATCGAGCCTAAGATCCAGCTCCTATTCGGCTCGTGAGCTTTACATGGAGCTCGGGCTCGAGCTCGGATTACTCGTTTTTGGCTTGAGACAAGTTCGAGCTCGTGAGCTCATTCAAGCTCATGAGCTCGTATTAAGCTCGATTTGAGCCCATTTCAGAATTGTTGCATTAATACAAGCTTGTGAGCTCGTATTAAGCTCGATTTGACCTCATATTAAACTCATGAGCTACATTTGATTTGTAGCTACATACATGTAGGCAGGCCCAAACGAGTTATACGAGCTCGGCTCGTGCTCGGCTCGAGCTTGGGAACCTGCTCGAACTCGGTGCATTTTTTTTATATGAATGAGTTCGAGCCGAGTATTTCGATCCGAATCCGAGTCCAAGTCGAGTAGCTCGCGTTCATATAACACCCCTACAATTTACAATGCATACCACCTAACATATGGACCATAGTGGGCCTCACAATCCAATTTTATCGGAATGATGGGACCCAAACTTTTTTTTATTTATTTAATAAGCCTTATAGGCCCAATTCCGGCCCAACAAGATAAACGAAAACGTGCAATGTTGTAGACCACCACTTGCTGTCGAGTGTTGACTGCGTCCAAGAAGGCCCACTCGGGCCACCCGCAAAAGTAAAAGTAAACCCCCAGTATTGATTTTTTTTTTTAAAAAAAAGGAAGAAATAAAAAACCCTTGAAAACTCGCCGTACAGTGGAAAAATATCTTACGTAGTATTTTCAGAGTTTTTTTTAATAAAAAAGGAAAACCCTCATTTATAAAGAAAAACACACAGAAAAAAGAAAAACCCCCATCTCACTCTCTCCTGAAGATCTCCGTTCGGTTTCGTAAACCATTCGCAACTGCGGAAGTCCTTTCTCTGCTACCAAATTCAGAACCCTACCAGTTTCTTCCGATACTGCACAATCACCTCGTCTTTCCCCGGATCCAGTTGCATCCGCTTAATCGGTGGTCCATAGCCTTCTGGAGGAGGTGAGCACGGTCGTATAAAGCTTATCGATCTGATTTTAGTCTATCTGTATGGTTGAGTTTTTGAGATTTGTATCTGATGTGGATGGAGATTTCAGATCTGTTTCTATTATTATTATTTTTTTAATCATCGGTCTAGATTCGGTATTTTTTTGCGGTGGATTGAGGTTTTTGCGTTTAAGTTTAATCGGTCAAGCAGTGGGATTGTTCTGTCGGGTTTGTTGTTTGAATTTTCCAGGTTTATTGATCGTTTTAAGCTCGTGCTTTGCTCTTTGCTATTTTTTTTTGTTGCTGGACTATTCTTTTACGCTAAGAATCAGATTCCAATGTAATTAGGTTAAGATTTAAGGTTTTTGAACTACATAGTTGCTATCTTCTTCTGTAATTACGGGGCATACATTGTGGATTTAGAGTTCCATTGTTGACGCTTTTCTGATTTTAGCTCGATATTGTTAGGTTTTATTAAGTTGAGGATTTTGATGCATAGTGACAGAGGGACCGCTTTGTAGTGGTATCATAATGTTGGCTACTATGTTGTAATTTGTGCACTGTTTAATTTACAAGTGTTGCAGATGGATGCTTGAAGAAATTTGTGATACTGTGCTGCTATCCTTATCTCAACGTTGATTACTGCTGTTGCCTGGAGTGTTGTGGGTTTTTGAAATCAATGAAATCGATTTTGGTTGTGTATAATCTTTTTGGTGTCTTATGTTGGATCCTTTTTCATTTTGTTTTATGATTTAATGTGTGATTGAAGTCAATGAACTCTATTTGTGGACTTGAGGCCGAGTCAGCCATATCGCCTCTCTGTTTCATTGCTTGATCTGCATGTGTGTTGCAATCTGCTATTTGGGATTAGGTCTCTCTAGCTAGGAACAAACACTATACCACATATCTTTCTTCTATATTGTAATGTTTAATGCGTGCTTTAGTTTCTCCAGAAAGGGTCAATCTTTTCTTTCTTTTCTTAACTCCTAAAGGCTAACCATATCTATTTTAGAAGTCTTTTGTTAATTTGAATTTTATTATTACTTTGTTGCTATTTTAGTGTTTTGTTGCATATGAACATATAGTTAATATTTTAATTGAAGGAAAAGTTCAGTAGTCCTTGATATGGCATTGGCTGCATTATGGCTGAAATCAAGTCGCCAAATAGATTTATTGGAGAACAATGTGAACTAAATTACTTCCTATCCTTTTCCTTTTTCCTTTTCAGGTTACGTGGACTAATTTGATATATAAAGATGAGTGTGGTAGGAATTGATTTCGGAAATGAGAGTGGTGTTGTTGCTGTTGCAAGACAGAGAGGGATAGATGTTGTTCTTAATGATGAGTCAAAGCGGGAAACGCCCGCTATTGTCTCCTTTGGTGAAAAGCAACGTTTTATTGGAACAGCAGGAGCTGCCTCAACAATGATGAACCCCAAGAACTCCATTTCCCAGATAAAGCGCTTAATAGGCCGTCCATTCTCTGATCCGGAGCTGCAGCGTGATCTTAAAGCATTGCCATTTCTTGTTACCGAGGGACCAGACGGGTTTCCCATTATCCATGCAAGTTACCTAGGAGAGGCAAGGACATTCACTCCAACCCAAGTGCTGGGTATGGTACTGTCAGACTTAAAGGGCATTGCTGAGAAGAATCTCAATTCTGCAGTTGTGGATTGTTGTATCGGGATCCCTGTTTACTTCACTGATCTTCAGCGGCGAGCTGTAGTGGATGCTGCTACCATTGCTGGTCTTCATCCTCTACAGTTGATCCATGAAACTACAGCAACTGCATTGGCTTACGGAATCTATAAGACAGACTTGCCCGAGAATGATCAACTGAACATTGCCTTTGTTGACATTGGTCATGCTAGCATGCAGGTGTGTATAGCTGGCTTTAAGAAAGGCCAACTCAAAATTTTGGCTCATTCGTTTGATCGGTGCCTTGGTGGACGAGACTTTGATGAGGTTCTTTTCCAGCATTTCGCTGTCAAATTTAAGGAAGAATTCAAGATTGATGTAATTCAGAATGCAAAAGCATGTCTCAGACTCAGGGCTGCTGTTGAAAAATTAAAGAAAATTCTTAGTGCCAATCCTGAAGCACCCCTGAATATTGAATGCCTAATGGATGACAAGGATGTTAGAAGCTTTATTAAGAGGGATGAGTTTGAGCAGATCAGCATGCCAATCTTGGAGAGAGTTAAGAAACCGCTAGATAAAGCTCTTGCAGAAGCAGGTCTCTCAGTTGAAAATATCCATGCAGTAGAGATTGTTGGATCTGGATCTCGAGTTCCGGCTGTTATGACGATTTTGACTGAGTTTTTTGGCAAGGAGCCTCGGCGCACAATGAATGCTAGTGAATGTGTTGCCAAGGGTTGTGCTCTGCAGTGTGCCATCCTCAGCCCAACATTCAAAGTTAGAGAGTTTCAGGTAAGAATACACTCCTTCTGCCTTGAAAATTATGCAGTGCATTCATACGATTGTTTCATACTGCCTCCCACTATGTTCTAAGTTACTTTCTGCAATGTTAACTATGTCATGGCTTGCATCTCATTCATCAAAGCCTTCCTTTTTATAAAAAAATGGGAAGTCATGAGACGAAAGTAGTGGGTTTATATCTCAGAAGTTTTGGAATAAAAAATAAACTACCTCCATTTTACTGGCCTGTTCAGAATTTGTTCTTTATTATCAGAGTACATTTTTGTTGTCATTACAAAAGCTAGATCCCATGTAATCGTTGATTTCAGTGTTTGTAAGAGTGCATGTTTTTGGTTTGGATATCAACTTTTTCCATCTTTGAGATATAATGGACTTCATTTGGTCAGCAAACAGAATTCTGTTTCTTATGCTTGTTGTAATTTTTTTACAATTTTATTTTATGGCAATACAACTATACACGCATCTTTTGATTAATCCCTTGGGATGTAGAACTCGGCAGATAGTGAGACAGCTGTTTTAGAGTTTACGTCTTTTCGGTGTATGACATGATTCAAATGTTTATAGTGTGGGTACTGATGAGTCTCACTTGTGTAGTATGGGTACTGATTGGTTTTCTCAATCTACTTATCTTGCTCAAAAAGTTGATTTACTCAATCTAGTTATCTTGATAAAAAAAAGGTTTTCTCAATCTAGTCTAGCTTCGCTAGATTCATCAAATGATTTGCATTGCATTTTGCTTTGGGCTTCTGCGATTGGTATAACCAATCGTGACAAACATTTGCAGGTGAACGAGAGTTTCCCTGTTCCAATCTCCTTGTCATGGAAAGGCTCTGCTCCTGATTCAAAGAATGGAGGATCTGAAAGTCAACAGAGCACTATTGTTTTCCCAAAAGGGAATCCCATTCCTAGTGTGAAGGCCCTGACATTCTATCGATCTGGGACATTCACAATTGATGTCCAATATGCTGATGTCAGTGAACTGCAAGCTCCTGCCAAGATCAGCACATATACGGTTTGTAACTTCATATACTGATGTGTCCTGATCATTTACTATGCATAATCTTTGTGTCCCCCCCCCCCCCACCCACACATACACAAATAAAAATCATGTCAATCATATTATGGATGAAAGCGAAGTATGGGTAACATAAAAGTAAATATTATACACCAATTTAAGGCTACATAATGTTTATAGAGTTTCCGCGTGACTTCACCATTTGTCATAGTTTTCTGACCTTTCTCATTCAAACTTCAAATTTATTAGTTTAGGTTTGCTTAAAATATGTGTAGAGTAAGTTTGTGTTATCACGATCCTTGACCTTAGGAACTTACAAGAGCATAAGCTTAGCAAGGTTGATAAGAAGAAAACAATGCCAAGGGCAAGACGCTTTGAAATAGGAAGTCAGAGATGTCGATGGCGGTTTTTTAAAGAACAAAATCCACAAACCAGTTATCATCCTTTTTTCAACCCAAAACTGGGTGATAACAAAATCCTCTCATCGAGAAACTTATGTTCCTTAATATGCCAATTATAGTCAGACATCACGGTATATAGGTTATTTGTATATTGTAATAAATTCCTCCTTTCCTTTCGAGAAAAAACTTCTCATCAAATGTTTGGTTACTGTGTACCACTAAATGTCTAGCTATCTATAATTTATTTACCTTAGATTATCACATTTGACATGGACATTAATATTACAGATAGGCCCTTTCCAATCTACAACTGGTGACCGGTCAAAGTTGAAGGTGAAAGTACGACTGAGCTTGCATGGTATTGTTTCTGTTGAATCTGCAACGGTGAGTCTTGAGCCTTGTTTCTTTTTTTCCTGTCTATATATTTGATTATGAACTGTGGTTTACATATATCTTTCACTTCTCAGCTCTTAGAAGAAGAGAATATCGAGGTTCCAGTGGTGAAAGAGCCTACAAAGGATACTACAATGGAAACCGATGAAGCACCAAATGTAGCTGCTCCTTCTGCCCCCTCTGAGGCTGATGTCAATATGGAAGATGCTAAGGGTGTTGGTGAAAGTCAAGAAGTTGAAAATGGTGTGCCGGAGTCAGGAGAGAAGCCCGTGCAGATGGAAACAGATTCCAAGGTATCATCCTGTCAATTATCACACGTTTCTAAAACTACTTCGTATGTGCCAACTACGACATGTAAAGATAATACCTATAGAAATTTTTTGACGTCTTCTGAGGAGTAGAGACTCGTAAACTATAACATTGAATTCTGTTATTTTTTTTTATTAAATGAACTGATGAAGTCTAATATCGTCATTGTATGCCATTCTTTAAAATCACGGCGTTTATTATAGGGATGTGACTCTTTTGCTGGTTTCTTGGCTTGACATTTAATGGTTATAATGTTTAAATGAAGGCTGAGGCATTAAAGAAGAAGGTTAAGAAAACAAGTATTCCTGTATTGGAGACCATCTATGGTGTTTTGTTGCCTGGAGAGTTGCAAAAGGCCGTTGAAAAGGAGTTTGAAATGGCTCTTCAGGATCGGGTCATGGAAGAGACAAAAGACAAAAAGAATGATGTAGAAGCCTATGTTTATGAGATGAGGAATAAGGTATTCAATTCTTATATTTTGTTTTCGGCTTTATCTTAAAGTTTAATTATTAGCTTTGAAATTTGGAACAATAGCTGTATCAAGTGCATTTAAGATTTCTATTATTATTATTATTGAGTGTAGCATTGATTCTCATTTCCAAATCACCTATCTGATAATCATTTTTGACGTTGAACTAGCTTAATGACAAATTGGAGGGGTTTGTTACTCCTACCGAAAAAGAAGAATTCATGGCTAAACTTCAAGAGGTAGAAGATTGGTTGTATGAGGATGGAGAAGATGAGACAAAAGGTGTATATATCGCCAAACTTGAGGAGCTAAAGAAGGTAAAACATTGCACTCTTTTTAATTCGCTTTTGATAGTACTGGATAATTCCATCTTTTGACAACTTAAATGTTAAATCTGCAGCAAGGTGACCCTATGGAGATGCGTTACAAAGAGTACACGGAGCGCGGAGCTGTTATTGATCAGTTTGTTCACTGCATTGCTAGCTACAGAGATGCAGCCATGTCACCTGATGCCAAATTTGATCATATTGACATTGCTGAAAAGCAAAAGGTTAGGCATAAGCATAAGCCTCCCTCTGCTCACTCATGAAATTGATACCGACATCACCTATAGTCGGAAAGACACAAGCAGGGCTGATTTTTTTTCTCTCTTTGTTTTCCTGGCACAATTATACAGGTCCTAAATGAATGTGTGACGGCTGAAGCGTGGCTAAGAGAGAAGCAGCAGCAACAGAATTCACTTCCCAAACATGCAACTCCTGTTCTATTGACAGCTGATGTGAGGAAGAAAGCTGAAGCTGTTGACAGGTAACTAAAGCAGTTTTCGAACCTTCTCCCTCATTCATATTAGGCTATATAGTTCAATGTTTTGTCTGACATATATAGTGACATGATACTACTCAATTTGCCTTCATTTTTTGAATAACTTACATCCTTCTTTTGCCCTCTATAGGTTTTGCAGGCCGATCATGACAAAGCCTAAGCCAGCTGCACCAAAGCCAGCCACTCCCGAGCCTGCTCAATCACCCCAGCCCAACGAGTCCCAACCCCAAGGTGGAGAAGCTAGCAACGAGAACTCAACGGACAGCAATGAGGCTCCACCTGCAGAGCCCATGGAAACCGACAAGCAGGAGAGCGCTCCTGCTTCTTCTGCATGAAGCAGGAAATTTTACAGGTTTCTTCACGGAAGATGGTCCTGCCGACTATGACAGGGAAGTGTTACCCAATTTTAGTAAGCCCCTTCAGTTGCATGTTTTTCAGACTTCCAAGTTCCCAATCGCTCATCTACCAGTCGGGTTTCGAAGGAGAAAGCTTACGGGGGTTGGCATCTTATGTTCCCTTTGGGGTTTTGATTTTACGAGTGTTTATTTGCAATATACCAAGTCTAGGCTTGTCAGCCAGGTTTTGAGACTGTTAAATTTAGGTTAAAAAAATTGGGTCCTTGATTCTCAAATTTTATGTGTTGGGGAAAAGGACTGGTGTTGTTAACTATTGTTTGAATTATTTTAAAATTTTATTTTACCGTTCATTTTCTTCTCCTGTTTAATCGTCTGTTTAATGCCTTGATAAGAATAGCTCAAAAGTTCCTAGGCAGGTTAATATTTGTTCCTTTAAACTTCAATCTCTCTGATTGAAGTTTTTGGATGAAAGATAATCTCTTTCTGCATCTCTGAAATGCCAGTCTGAATTTGGTCTGTTCATGGAGTGACATCAATTTGCTTCACCTTTCTGAACCTTGCAGCTTGTGTGGATGCAGATGATACAAAATTTCCGCCGGGACAGGAGGTTAGATCCTCTGAATGCAGAAGCCATGTATCTGCAAACTAAGCTCGTTATACAGTCACGGCTAAAGAATTGCATTGTTGCATCACTGCTTCGGAGACCACTCGTTCCATTTGCTCGATTTTGATAGCACTCCTCGTAATCTTATCTCACATAAACCACCCATTGCTCGGTGTGAGCATTGCTGGTTCTAAAAGCATTCTTGCCGCGAAGCCCTTGTACATGGTTTTGCTCTCGGATATCACGGTTGTGGTTGCGCACCTCACACTGAGGAGGAGACGAAGACAGGTCATGATCGACGAAGAGGAGGTAAACAGAAAAGTCCCCCAAGAAGAGCTTAACTGGGCCAGAGCTGTCATGGTCTTGGAGAGAGGCTTCGTTCTCCACCAAATGATTCGAGGCCTCTTCATCGACTGCAGCGTTTATGTTGTCATCGTTGCTTGTGGCCTCTCTCTTGTTAGGTAATCCAGGTTGGTGTATCTTACTAATGGTTTCTTGATCGTTTGTTTCCATGTACATAAACTTGGTGATGCGTGATCGATTGTGAATTCATCGCTAGTTTTTTTTTGGCAAAAACTACACCTTTGATTGGATTGTAAGGTGAACGAACAAACAATGACATGAACAGAACTGAATTTAGACAAATAGGAGACTTACCATAGATTGATTTCGATTGGTTCATGACAGATCTCATTACTATCTTGTTTAACACAAGTTTCAATGAAAACATACCAAATTACAATCCAAATTAGCTAAGCTTTCGAATCAAATTCTTCAAGAGATGGCAAACTTCTTGACCATCTTTGAGGATGTGGAGGCGAACCGAGCAGAGAAGCTTCTAGACAGGTATTCGGGCTCTGCTCACTTGGACTCCTCGTCGTCGAAGTTCTGAGAGTAGCTATACAGATCGCAGGGATCACGAGGAGGAGGAGGTAGAGCTTTGCTGCTAAACACCTTGCTCTTCTGCTTGCTGAGTTTTCTCCTTAGTTTTGCGAAGAAGGTTAGCATCTTTGGCCTTGGCTTGACTGCGTCGAGGGTCACGGAAGTCCTATCGTAGACCCGATGCTCGGAGCAGTCTGGTGGCGTTGGCTGCTTGAAGTTCTCCATGTTTTCAAGTCCATGCTTCTACAAAGAAACTATGAAATAATGAATACTTAAGGCTGTGTTTTTGAAAGGGGGAATTTTAGTGATTATATATAGTTAGGTTTGAAGATGGATTAATTATTTATGGTATATTTTTGACCAAAAAAGATGGTAGAACTTCAAATAGGAAAACGACACTTTGGAATTTCTAATGGATTATGTATTCATGTGAGACTCTGAGTTATCATTTTGTCAATGGTGTATTAAGTGGTGTCTAGTGTTAGTGTCTATTTTAGAATTAGGGCAGCTAGTGTTGATATATAGTGGTCTAAAAAAATAAAGTTAGATTGGCATATTTCAACTCCTACCAATTTACCAAGTACACCATTCAGCCTAAAAATCGATTGAAAACTACAAAAGATTCGATCGAAAGCTGCAAATATTCGATCGAAATCAACCGGTAAATTAACCACAAACAAAAGTAAATATGCTTCTAATCTCACACAAATGTAGCCTATATATGGAGTAATCCAACATTACCATACCAGTGATGTTTGTACAACAAATTCATATGGTGTCATGCAGTCGCGGTTGCACATCAATGTATAGAGAATTGGCAACACCAACGGGAAGTGGGTTTGACATGAAACCAACATCACTCATCTCAGCCATGACACTCTCGTCGAATTCTTCATTCGGTGAAACTTGGTTGGTCCTGCTGTGTAGGCATTTCAGTTGGAGAATTGACGATCATGTCCAATGTCATTGCGACTTCTCTCATTGTAGGTCTCATTCTTCTGCTGTCATTTAAGCACCATTTTGCTAGGTTAACAACACCTGTCAGCTCCTCCTCGGCCTCGTTCGCAACTTTAGGATCCAAGATGTCAAACACTTGAGAGTTTTATACTTAAAGTATGAACTCCATTGCTAAACTCTTTTGCTCCATAGATTCAATATCCTTGTAGATTGGCTTCTTACCTGTCAAAAGTTCTACAAGGACAACCCCAAAACTGTACACATCACTTTTATCTGTAAACTAATTCAGTTGGAAGTATTCTGGATCCAGATATCCCCATGTACCACAAACAATGGTGGTCAAGTGTGTCTGATCAATGCTAGTGGCCTTCGAAGATCCAAAGTCGGAAACTTTTTCTTTGTATTTTTCATCCAAGAGTATGTTCGAAGACTTAATATCCCTGTGATATATAGGAATGGAGAAATATGAATGTAGATAAGCAATAGCTTCTGCTGCAATTTTCAAAAGCATCGGCCAACTAAGAATGAAATCTTTATCAGGATCATGGATATGTTGGGAAAGTGTTCCATTGGAAACGAACTCATACAAGAGAAGGGGGACTTCTTTCTCCAAGCAACAACCCAACAGCTTAACCACATTTCTATGGTTGATTTGGGACAAAATAACTACTTCGTTTATGAACTGCTCCATCTCACTTTCATGTATCATTTTTAGCTTATTGACTGCAACAGTCAGGAATAAGAGCCAGGTTGGACACGATTGATTCGCCACTCCTTCAAATCGAACTCGATCATTAAATTTTTTTAAGTCGTGCATGTTTTTTTTTTAACTCGGTCCACCCCAACAACACCACCTTATTCCCCATCAACAATTTATAGTATTTCCCAGTATACATATATACATATATACATATACACACATATATGGTTTTTCTTTACCTTATCCAAAATTTTAAGTTCCAAAAATTAATAATACTCCAAAAATAGTGCCTAGGATTAACACACAACGCTTGCAAACATTGTCACACATTCTAAAATGAATGTTTCAAAATATATGTGCAACCATTACAATAGCAGACTAAAATCTTCAACCTACAAACTCCTTACATAATACAACAACTATGATTAAATTCAATCTCTCTGATTAAAGTTTTTGGATGAAAGATAATCTCTTTCGCATCGGCCGTCGGTGGGAGGTTGTGGTGGCTGCTTCTTTTCAACAGAGCAAAAAGGTGATCGAACGGTGGTGCTCGACTCCTCCGAATGGTGAACAGGGGAGCTCGGACACGGCGGTTCGGCGATGACGAGGACGAACGAAGAGGAGGGAGTCTGGTGGCGAAAACAGAAGGGAAAAAGCGGGGAGTGCTTTGGGTTTTGAAAGCAAAGGAATGAGGAGTATGTTTAAAAAATGAAATGGGGATGGGTGATGTACTGTAATAGCTCAGACAAGGTAAATGGGGAGGATGGGCTACCAATACACGACATTACTTAAGGGGTTCGGCTCCAGTCCAGTGCAAAATTAATTGCACCCTCCAATTTATCAATTTACCACCGTTGGATTACATCAATGAATAGGATTAGTTTCTATTTTTTTTAAAAAAAGTCTTATTCCTCCCCTCTTCCCATATTATTTTAAAAAAGGTAAAAACATTTTTTTTGATCCGTAAGAAAGGGTTAAAGCCATATTTTTTATAGGAATTTATTCAATTTAAGTAGCAGCTACAAATACTCATCATAATTACTCTCTAATGAAATTGCCCACTGTGCTAGAGCATCAGCTCCTGTATTTTATATGTAGTTTTTTTATATAGCTTTTTAAAATACGAGCTGAAAAGTTAAACGACATATATTTTGGATCAGAGGGAGTAATGTGCATTGGTACTATGTAGTAATATTAATGTAAGTTAATTACTAAGTGATCATATATTCATATGTGACAATGAAATCAAATGAAGTAAAATGAATATATAAAAATTATCACTATTAAAATAAGTCAATAAAGTTATTTAAATTATTTAAAATGTTAAATGTAGGAATGAAAACGGGTTGTGGAATGATATATACCTCTCAGATAATTTATTGACCAATTTGTTTGTTATTCTACTCCATTTGATTCGTTCATCACCTCTCTACCCTTTTCCGCTTTTCATGTCGTATTATAGGATATAGCTTATAATCGGTTTTAAGTCATTCTTATAATTTTATATGTCTTTTATATAGTTTTTGGTTTCGTTTTTAGAATAAATGTCTACACTTATATTTTAAGTATTTTGAGGTAATTTGGAGCTTGTTCGATGTTATTTTGGAATCATGATGGAATAACATTCATTGAAGCCAGGTTTGAGAAAGAATACTTGCAAATCTATTGTCAAAGTGTATATTTCTTCGCCGATCATATAATATATATATATTCTATAACAACTAAAAAACGTAAATATTGTTTTAAATATATAAGTTTTAAAAAGTAATAAAAATTATAAAATAGAAAAATATTCCACCTCGGTAAGAGAATTAATAGAAAAAAGATGAAATAAATTTAAAATTATTTATAACTATAACTTAATAAATGAAAGTTAAATAATAATTAAAAAAAAGAGAAATTCAAGAATTTATTACTATAACTTGAACATTAAACTTTATAAAATAAATAAAAGAACAACCAAAAATTTAGGAGGGAAATAAAAACAAATTTTATTTTGGGAGGGAACTAAAAAAAAGGTGAAATTTTAGGAGGGAAATCAAATAATTAAAGAAAGATAGAAAAGTGAACTATATCTTTCATTTTCATTTCTTTTCCATTCTTTTCTCCTCTCTTAGAATCACTCTCTTTCTCTTTCCCTTGCTTTGATTGTTTCAAATCCTCAGAGTTTTGATGATGCAAAGGATGAAAGCAAATGGGAGGCTGCTAGATGTTAGATGAGTTCAAAAGGACTAATGAGAGAATTTGAGATGACAGATCTCAACTTGTTGCAATACTTCTTGGGTTTAGAAGTCAAGCAAGGGAAGGATGGGATATTTCTGTGTCAAGGGAAGTATGCCCGTGATTTGCTGAAGAAATTCAAGATGGAGGAGTGTGAGGTGGCTCATACTCCTATGAACACCAATAAAAAGTTGCACAGAGAAGATGGTACTCAAAAGGTTGATGAGAAGCAGTACAGAAGTTTGGTTGGTGGACTGAACTATCTCCCTCACACAAGGCATGATATAGCCTATTGTGTGAGTGTGGTCTCTAGGTATATGCACAACCCAACTAAGCAACACCTAGGGGCAGCAAAGAGGATCCTGAAGTATGCAGCAGGAACTTTGAAGTGTGGGATTTAGTATGAGAGTGTGCAAAACTTCAAGCTGCAAGGGTATACTAACAGTGATTGGGCAGGTTGCCTTGATGACAGAAAGAGCACTTCAAGCTCTGTGTTTGGGAAGGGTTCAGGAGCCATCACATGGAGTTTTAAGAAGCAGGACACTGTGGCATTGTCTTCTTCAAAAGCTGAGTATGTAGCGGCAGGAGTTGCTACTAAGCAAGCATTGTGGTTAAAGAAGTTGATGCTGGACCTTGGATGTGATTACACAGAAGCAATAGAAGTATATATGGTGTGATAACAAATCTGCTATAGCCATGACAAGGAACTCAACTTTTCATGCTTGGAACAAGCATATTGATGTTCAACATCATTTCATCAGAGAGCTTGTGACTAAAGAGAAAGTGGTGCTCAAGTTTTGTAGAACAAATGAGCAAGAGGCAGGCTTGTTCACAAAGGCACTAAATGGAGCAAAGCATCATTTCTTTATGGAGAAAATTAGCATGAAGAAAATGTGAACTTAGGGGAGGTGTTAGAATATAATTCAAGTTAGTTAGTTTGTTTATGTCATGTAGAAGTTAGTTTTTGTGTATGTCAAACCACTATCTAGGGGATATGTTAATGAGGTAGTGGAGTTCAGTTATCAAGTACAGTTAGCATAATATGTAATGGGCCATGTAAGGAGGTTTTTTCTCTGATGAATCAAGGAGTAGTGGCTGTTGAGAAAAGCTCTCTCTAAAGTACAAACTGTCGTGTGACAGAGTGTGTATCTGTGTGTGTTGTATTGTTGTTTTTGTGATCTCTGTAAATTGTTTGATTCCCCATTGTAGTGATAATTGGCTACCGAAGGAGGAGGCTTGTTCTGTGATGCAGAAGGTAACTTTCTTAAAGCTTATGCCTTTGCATGTGGTGTGTGTGCTGCTGCTACCGCTGAGCTATGGTCGATATTGTATGGGCTGCAAATTGCCGCAGCAGCTAGCTAGCCAAGGATTGTAATCGAGTCGGATGCGAGAGGGATTTGTGAGGCCCTTTGCGCTAGAGATCATGGGCCTCATAGAGATTTTTAGCTGCTTGAACAATGCCGGAAGTTGATTGATGAACACGATTGGGAGGTCAAGATCACCCATGGAAGGACACAAGTGAACAAGGCGGTAGATGCTCTCGCGAACTGGTCGTTTACTCTAGCTGATCTTTATATTGAACTGGACTCTTGTCCTCAGTTTTTTGTTGTGTATTTAGACAGATCTCCTTCTATTATAGGAACTTAAAACTCTTTATTTCTAGTAATATAGGGGCCTGACCCTACCAGTGGAGCAAAAAAAAAAAACCAATGGTGGGCAACCATCTATGGGGAATTTCCCTTTATTTTGGTAAGTGTTAGTTGGAAAATTTTATTTGTAAGGTGAAATTATGTGAAATTATTTGTAAGGCGAATATAATGAATCTTAATTGCTCTTCACATGGGTTTCACATGTACACACCAGTAAAAACCCACAGCATGCCAAATTGATGTAAAGAATAAAAATTTGTTTTAAAGGATAGACCAATCGAAGGAGAAACAATATCAAGAATAGAAATTTGTTTAGATACAACTAGTTAAGAAATGACTCTTAATTGCTCTTCACATGGGTTTCACATGTACACACCAGTAAAACCTCACAGCATGCCAAATTGATGTAAAGAATAGAAATTTGTTTTTAAGCCGACCAAAATATAAATGAACTTGAGAGAAGATCCCAAAAACCCACTCAAATGGGGAAAAAAGATCGGATTGGCAACATTTACTGGTGTGTACATTTGAAACCCATGTGAAGAGTAAGCTAAGTGCTCATATCATCATCAAACCTAAACCGTACAAAAAAACACACCAAGTGCTTTCTAACCAAGCACTACAATTGTAATGTTATATACATATTGTTGTATACTCTATAGTATGTACATTGATGTATGTAGAAATTGCACATGACACTAGCCTCATTGTGGTCACACACACACAAACACACACACATATATGACCACCATTCAGCCTAAAAACCGATTGAAAACTACAAAAGATTCGATCGAAAGCAGCAACTATTCGTTCGAAATCAACCAGTAAATTAACCACAAACAAAAGTAAATATGTTTCTAATCTCACACAAATGTAGCCAATATATGGAGTAATCCAACATTACCATACCAGTGACGTTTGTACAACAAATTCATATGGTGTCATGCAGTCGCGGTTGCACATCAATGTATAGAGAATTGGCAACACCAACGGGAAGTGGGCTTGACATGAAACCAACATCACTCATCTCATCCATGACACTCTCGTCGAATTCTTCATTCGGTGAAACTTGGTTGGTCCTGCTGTGAAGGCATTTTAGTTGGAGAATTAATGATCATGTCCAATGTCATTGCGACTTCTCTCATTGTAGCTCTCATTCTTCCGCTGTCATTTAAGCACCGTTTTGCTAGGTTAACAACACCTGTCAGCTCCTCCTCGGCCTCGTTCCCAACTTTAGGATCCAAGATGTCAAACACTTGAGAGTTTTGTACTTAAAGTATGAACTCCATTGCTAAACTCTTTTGCTCTATAGATTCAATATCCTTGTAGATTGGCTTCTTACCCGTCAAAAGTTCTACAAGGACAACCCCAAAACTGTACACATCACTTTTATCTGTAAACTAATTCAGTTGGAAGCATTCTGGATCCAGATATCCCCATGTACCACAAACAAGGGTGGTCAAGTGTGTCTGATCAATGCTAGTGGCCTTCGAAGATCCAAAGTCGGAAACTTTTTCTTTGTATTTTTCATCCAAGAGTATGTTCGAAGACTTGATATCCTTGTGATATATAGGAATGGAGAAATATGAATGTAGATAAGCAATAGCTTCAGCTGCATCGGCTGCAATTTTCAAACGCATCGGCCAACTAAGAATGAAATCTTCATCAGGATCATGGATATGTTGGGAAAGTGTTCCATTGGAAACGAACTCATACACGAGAAGGGAGACTTCTTTCTCCAAGCAACAACCCAACAGCTTAACCACATTTCTATGGTTGATTTGAGACAAAATAACTACTTCGTTTATGAACTGCTCCATCTCACTTTCATGCATCATTTTTAGCTTCTTGACTGCAACAGTCAGGAATAAGAGCCAGGTTGGACACGATTAATTCGCCATTCCTTCAAATCGAACTCGATCATTAAATTTTTTAAGTCGTGCATGTTTTTTTAAACCCGGCCCAGCCCAACAACCCCACCTTATTCCCCCATCAATAATTTATAGCATTTTCCATTATACATATATATATATATACACACATATATACATATACACACATATATGGTTTTCTTTACCTTACCCAAAATTTTAAGTTCCAAAAATTAATAATACTCCAAAAATATTGCCTAGGATTAACACACAACGCTTGCAAACATTGTCACACATTCTAAAATGAATGTTTCAAAATATATGTGCAACCATTACAATAGCAGGCTAAAATTTTCAACCTACAAACTCCTTACATAATACAACAACTATGATTACATTCGATACTGAGGAACTAAGCCAAAATCGTTATTATCGATTAGAGGCGTGCAAAACCAGAAGAAAGGGAGAAGGAAAACAAAATTGACGGAGCTTGAATCTTTAATTTTACCTATTCAGGAGATTAAACAATGGCATCAGGCGTCAACGATCTGAGCCGCCGGGGAAGGAAAACAAAAAAGAGAGAGGTGGAGAACAGAGCGAGCGGGTCGGCGCAAACAAAAGCCGCGTTCGATTTGAGAAGAGGAAATGGAAATGCAAATTTGCGATAATAGTAAAATCGTTCGAACACCCCTGCCTTATTTATATACTACAGTAATTGATACTCACCCTCGTCCAAAAACGGAGTTTTTATCTTTATTCTTTATTTAAAGTATCAGGTACATTATCAACAGTGTGGTCCCAAGCTTCCATAAATCAAGTAGACAGGTACATTATTAACAGTGCTCGTCAGTAACCCTCTTCCTGCACTTTATCATTTCAATAGTTCGAACACCCTGCCTTATTAACACCCCTGCCTTATTATCACGCCTTTAAAGTTGATGGTTGATAAGCTTCCATATATCAAGTAGACAGGTACATTATTAACAATGCTCGTCAGCAACCCTCTTCTTGCACTTTATCATTTCAATCATTCGAACACCCCTGCCTTATAACACCCCTGCCTTATTATCACGCCTTTAAAGTTAATGGTTGATATCTTGCAAAATTCCACCTATAAAGTTTTTTGAAAACTGTATTGGAACTCAACCTAATTTTTAAAGAGCAGTTGCTATTTTCTTATCAAAATCTACATTCCTTAATACTTAATCAAAGTCCACACAAGTTTTTTCTATCCTTTATACCTTGTGGTTATCTTAATCAATCCCTCACTATCATAGTATATAGTCATGCAACAATCTTAAATAAACAGAAAGGAACCCTTGTTCTAGCTGAACTATCACGTCAAAGCTTGAAAGGGTGTTTGTCACTGTTTACGCAACAAGCTAGCTAACTTTCATAACCTATTGGTAACTTCAATGCAACAAGCTAGCTAACTTGCATAACCTATTGGTAACTTCAACGCAACAAGCTAGCTAACTTTCATAACCTATTGGTAACGATGCTTATACCTTGTGAGCTATTTTTGGCTTATTTTGGGAACAAAGCTTGATGAGTAAGCATAAAATGCATCACCTGCAACTGAACGACGCCCCCCCAACAATCTCCTCATAGTGCGTCTACCAGCTACATTTGTTGTGTATGAAGAGGAGATAAATTGCAACCTGTACGTGAAACCAAGATCGAATGGTATAACATCATCATATGCCTTCCTAAAAGGAAAAGTAAAATTAATTAGAGTTTTAGAGATGTAAAAGTAGTAAAAGAAGCAGCCTACACGTCACGAAATAACCTGCCATCACTTAGGCACTTGACCCTGGCAGTCCTAGGGGAAAATGTTTGAAACTCGTAACAGTGCACTATATATGTTGGCCAGACCCCCAGCAGAGCATCCTGAAAGAAGCGCCTAATATTGCAAAGTATTTGTTTAGAACATGAATCGATCAAATACAAAAGGTGAAAATTAACCGAAAACAACTTTACGTGATGAGCATAGCGCATTCCTATAGACATCAGTTCTTCCATGGCTGCCTGCCATATGCGCTGTCCTCGAAAGTCGAAAGTATAGTTGTGCTTCCAAATAAATAACACGAAAAGAGCTGCTAAAATGCAAAGTTATTGGCAATTTGGAGCATTAATAAGAAATCCTATCCATTCTCCTTAGGATGGTTTTATTCCTTAAGCATATATCGTAAATGGAAACACAATTTCCGGCCATTGGTCACATTTGATGATAGAAAGGAGCTTTGAATGCAGTAGTCGAATGTTTAATCAATACGCATATATAGTGACATTTGACTGACCTTGTTTTCACTATCTATGGTAAATGAAGCACCGTCACAATAGTGAATCTTAACTCGATTCTAGTTGTAAAAGTCTGAGAAGGTATGACAACACATGAATTAAATTTTGATGATCAAAATCATATAAGTGGGAACAAGGATGGGCTCAATGTCCCGGTAAATGGAATCTTCTTTTCCATAGAGGAACCATGGTGGGTGTTCTTCCTATAAACACAGTTCCTTATTGTATCACACCAACCTCCTCCCTGTTAACAATGGGAAAAATCAGAACAGTTTCAACAAACTAACCATGGATCACGACACCAGTTATCATATCAATTACCTTATGTATGATTCGGGGTTTTCCCACCTCTAGTTGGATCAATCAATTGTTTGCCCCTGACCCGTATCCACGATGAATATGATAAGCTGGCCAGAAGTATGGTAAATGCCACAAGAATAAAGGGCACTACTCTGTATCTCAATTCGTTAGATCAACAATAATAATATGATACTCCCTCCGTCCCATAATAATTGTCTTTAGACTATTTATGCACGCTTTTTAAGGAGCTAAAAACTATATAAAATATTTATTTTTTAATTAATTTTTTAAAATAATTCTATACTTATTAGTAATATGTATGATATTATTTAAAAATATTTAATAAAATATTGATATTTTATATAGTTCTTAGCTTCTTAAGAAAACGTGCATGAATAGTTAAAGACAATTATTGTGGGACGGAGGGAGTATCTAAATTCCACTTAATTATTTTAGACTCTTCTGCCCTATAATGGGGCAGGTTCCTAGGCAAGTTAATATTAGTTTTCCTTTAAAGTTTAAATTGCTTTTTAAAGTTGTAATTACTTTAGATGTTGGAGTTCCCCTTTTTAAATTGATTTGATTAGCAATTAAAAGTCGATAATATTTTTTTTAGAACTATATGTTATATTCTAAAAGATATTAATATAAAGAGTATATTGAAGAATATGTCAGCAAGGAAGTAAGGAAGAGATAGCCGACCTGACACATTATTGAGATACGTAGAGATGGAATAAAAAATGTCACATTATTTTTTAACACGTTTTATAAGGAGATAAAAACACTATAAAATATTATTTTGAATGGTTTTTTTAAAGATTCATATTAATTACTATCCCTTTTTTATAATAAATGTCACTTTACTTTTTAACACGTTTTTAAGGAGATAAAAACTCTATAAAATATTTTTTTTTAATTTTTTTTAAAATTCATATTTATTACTAACAATTACGGAGTATGAAATAATTTTAAAAAATTAATTTAAAAAAAATATTTTGTAGAGTTTTTACCTCTTTAAAAAATGGATAAATAAATTCAAAATATTATAAATTTCCAACAAGCATTATTAGCTTGCCTTGGTGTTGCATTCCCGCGAAATTCAACGATCACACAGACAGAGAGGCAGAGAGCTATGGCGGAGAGCACTGGCAGAGGCTTCGACGGAGAATCCGATGTCATCAGCGTTGCTCACCTTAACGGTAACATCTCTATCTGCCTTTGTTGCTCCCCTGTCTTCGTTTTTCTGTAATCAGATTGCTTACTGCCTGCATCAGATTTGAATTTCAGCGCCATCATGAATAGTTTCGAATCGCTGATTAGGCGCTAAACTCGTTCGATGTCTCCTTGATTGGATCAATACTGATTAGGAATTTATCGTTTATTTTGGGGGTTTAGGGCACCGGTGATCGTTGACAATCATAAAAGTTTGACTGGGCGAAATTTGAAGTTTCAAATTGAGTTTTCGTCACAATCAACTTCAATCTCTCTGATTGAAGTTTTTGGATGAAAGATAATCTCTTTCTGCATCTCTGAAATGCCAGTCTGAATTTGATCTGTTCATGGAGTGACATCAATCAGCTTCACCTTTCTGAACCTTGCAGCTTGTGTGGATGCAGATGATACAAAATTTCCGCCGGGACAGGAAGTTAGATCCTCCGAATGCAGAAGCCATGTATCTGCAAACGAAGCTCGTTATACAGTCACGGCTAAAGAATTGCATTCTTGCATCATTGCTTCGGAGACCACTCGTTCCATTTGCTCGATTTTGATAGCACTCCTCGTAATCTTATCTCACATAAACCACCCATTGCTCGGTGTGAGCATTGCTGGTTCTAAAAGCATTCTTGCCGCGAAGCCCTTGTACATGGTTTTGCTCTCGGATATCACGGTTGTGGTTGCGCACCTCACACTGAGGAGGAGACGAAGACAGGTCATGATCGACGAAGAGGAGGTAAACAGAAAAGTCCCCCAAGAAGAGCTTAACTGGGCCAGAGCTGTCATGGTCTTGGAGAGAGGCTTGGTTCTCCACCAAATGATTCGAGGCCTCTTCATCGACTGCAGCGTTTATGTTGTCATCGTTGCTTGCGGCCTCTCTCTTGTTAGGTAATCCAGGTTGGTGTATCTTACTAATGGTTTCTTGATCATTTGTTTCCATGTACATAAACTTGGTGATGCGTGATCGCTTGTGAATTCATCGCTAGTTTGTTTTGGGCAAAAACTACACCTTTGATTGGATTGTAAGGTGAACGAACAAACAATGACATGAACAGAACTGAATTTAGACAAATAGGAGACTTACCATAGATTGATTTCGATTGGTTCATGACAGATCTCATTACTATCTTGTTTAACACAAGTTTCAATGAAAACATACCAAATTACAATCCAAATTAGCTAAGCTTTCGAATCAAATTCTTCAAGAGATGGCAAACTTCTTGACCATCTTTGAGGATGTGGAGGCGAACCGAGCAGAGAAGCTTCTAGACAGGTATTCGGGCTCTGCCCACTTGGACTCCTCGTCGTCGAAGTTCTGAGAGTAGCTATACAGATCGCAGGGATCACGAGGAGGAGAAGGTTGAGCTTTGCTGCTAAACACCTTGCTCTTCTGCTTGCTGAGCTTTCTCCTTAGTTTTGTGAAGAAGGTTAGCATCTTTGGCCTTGGCTTGACTGCGTCGAGGGTCACGGAAGCCCTATCGTAGACTCGATGCTCGGAGAAGCTCCTTCCGAATATCGGAGCAGTCTGGTGGCGTTGGCTGCTTGAAGTTCTCCATGTTTTCAAGTCCATGCTTCTACAAAGAAACTATGAAATAATGAATACTTAAGGCTGTGTTTTTGAAAGGGGGAATTTTAGGGATTATATATAGTTAGGTTTGAAGATGGATTAATTATTTATGGTAGATTTTTGACCAAAAAAGATGGTAGAACTTCAAATAGGAAAATGACACTTTGGAATTTCTAATGGATTATGTATTCACGTGAGACTGTGAGTTATCATTTTGTCAATGATGTATTAAGTGGTGTCTAGTGTTAGTGTCTATTTTAGAATTAGGGCAGCTAGTGTTGGTATATAATGATATATAGTGGTCTAAAAAATAAAGTTAGATGGCATATTTTGACCCGTTTATATATTAATTATAAATATATATATATATATATATATATTATAAGTTTCTTTTATAAGTAAAACAATTTTCTTTTACAATCGACAATCTTAGTCAATATTAATGACACAAGTTTCTGAATATTAACTTGGAAAAATAAAGACAAGGAAAAACATCACGTGAGAATGAATGAATGTTAGGGTGAAATATTTGTCTTATTTCTAAGGAACTGATAGATAAAATTGCTTGTGCTACATATAGTATCTCTATCAACAAAGATATGAAGGAAGACATAGAATTTTAAGTTCTCATTCGCAAATATGCTCTAAGATGGAACACCACCAAGAGACGGTAGTTTTTGTTGTAATTTATTTCTTGGGTTTGGAGATATATTTTAAAGTTTATTATAATATAAATTAAACAATGCATTTTAAAATTGATTTTTTTTACTAGATTAGTGCAATTATATAGGCCTTTTTACACTTTTAAAATTAATAGGTCACTACTACACTAACACGAGTTTAATTAATGGTTTTTCTAAGTTATATTATATTCTTAGGGTGTATATATATATATATATATATATATATTAAGTTTGAGGTTGGGTCATGTGTTAACAACTTTTACGGTGTTAAATGTTAACAAATCAATATTCGGCAAAATTTATCAAATATTCATCACAGTCACTCAATTATTTATCAAAGCTTTTGTTAAAATTAATCAAATATTTATCACAGTCACTCAAATATTCATCACAGTCACGCAATTATTCACAATTTCCCAAATATTCATCAATATTCGGCAACATTTAAGAAATATTCATCACAGTAATACAATTACGAGATTGGGGGTGGATACACGCGCAAGGGTTTGAGTTTTTTGGGTGATAATTTTTTTTAATTGGCAATAATTATTAATTGAAATGAATCTCTTAAATGTTGTCGAAAAGTTTTGATGAATAATTGAGTGACTGTGATGAATATTTGATAAATTTTGCCGAATATTGATTTGTTAACATTTAACACCGTAAAAGTTGTTAACATTTGATCCGTATTCTATTAAGTTTTCTAATTTTGTAAATATTGTTTTAATAATAAATTTAATTTTCTAAGATAATATTTTGACATGATTGTTCCATTTCTCATTAGATAAAAATTATTTTAAATCCATTCATAGTTATTAAAATGGATATTTGATCTATCCTCTTAAGATACGGTATAGAAAGACAAAAAAAAATTGTGTGATTGTGATATTTGATCTATCCACAATTGCATTCTTTTCTACTTTTATACGCTCCAAATTCCTTTTTTTATACAAGGTAATAAGAGCATTTTAATTTTTAACCCTTATTTGGATTTGGTAGAGTTGGTAATAAACTTTTGCATGTTTAAGAATTAGGAGTTATAAACTATTCAAACCAAATTTAACGGTTACGATTTGAAATCAATTGTCAACATAATACAGCAAACATTAAACATAATACTATAGGATTAACAACTATTATTTGAAACGTTGATTAGTTTGCTGTATTCTGTTGACAATTACTCGGTTTTTAATAGGCAGATTACCTCCTCCGCTCCTCGTTTATTAGTAGGTTGCGTGCTTTTTCAGTTTTCCTGTATTCCTTTTTTAAAAAATTTGTTCTATTTTTTTTTTGTTGGGATTGGAACATTGAGATTGAAATGATAATAACATTTAATAACTAGACGGGATAAACAGAGTTGTTGTTTAATCTTGGCCTAAATAAATTACTTGTGTCAGACGGAATAACCATTGAATTTTACAAATATACTGGGATATAATGAGTCCTTCAGTCATTAGAGCAGTAAAAAGCTTCTTCATATCAGGCAAGCTTTTTCGTCAAACAAATCACATGTTCATTACCCTTTTTCTTAAATGTGATAACCCTCTTACTATAAACAATTACATAACCATAAGTTTATACTCCACAATATATAAAATTATATCGAAAATCATCACCGATAAACTAAAAGAAGTGATTGACAAATTGATTCATCTAGCACAAGGAGTTTTGTCTCAAATAGAGAAATCTAAGATAATGTTCTAGTACGTAGTACACGAAATTTTTCACTTATTCAGAACTCGAACAGGAAAAGAGGGTCGGATGACAATTAAACTGGATATGGAGAAAATCTGCTATAGAGTAGATTGGGCCTTCTCATTTGAGGTATTATATAAACAGGTTCGACTTCCATCCAACTTTCATGGGATGGATTCGAGAATGTATAACAACCGCTTCTTTCTCGATCGGTTCTTGTAAATAATGACCCAATATAACTATTCAGGTCATCTAAGGGCCTCTGTCAAGATGGCCCATTATCACTTTTCAAATTCATTTTAGGGACAGTTTGCACGCCAACTACGAAAGGAAGCTAGGTGTTATGGCCCTGGCCACACAGATCACAAACCAACTAGGTGAGTGCACTTGCACACTTGCGATCGAACCACAGAGTTGAAGGTGAGAGGTGAATTACAGAATGGAGGTGAGAAGGTAGAAGAAGAATAGAGAGGAGGTAGTAGTTTGTTAGGAGGGAAAATATTCTTTCATTGCATACCCATCCTCCAAGCAACCCAAGGTCTATTTATAGACCTCCGAGGCTCTATGCCATTACAGGACTCCACCCTTAGTAAGTCTTGTCTCAAGACTTTACACAACTAAGGACATTACAGTGCACCCCCCTTTAGTAAGTCTTGCCTCAAGACTTTACACAACTAAGGACATTACAATCTACTGATTCAACTGAAAACGAGGAAACTGTGTTAGAATGTGTGCAGCTGCTTCCCATGTAGCCTCATTATCAGCCAAGTTCTTCCACTTGACTAACCACTCTGTAATTGGGTCGCCATTAGCAAGACGTTGAACACGAGTATCCAAAATCGCCTCCAGCTCAGCAAGGATCTGCCCATCCTCATCTGTCTCTGGTAAAAGTTCGGCAGGGTCCTGATGTCTCCCCTTTTTCAACTTCAACTGAGAGACGTGAAATACTGGATGGATCTTTGAAGATTCGGGTAATTGTAGCCTGTAAGCTACCTTTCCAATTTGAGCCAAAACCTTGAAAGGCCCAAAGTACTTAGCACTTAGCTTGAGGTTCCTCCTGATTGCAGCTGAAGACTGTCTATAAGGTTGGAGTTTAAGAAAAACCCAGTCACCTACTTTCAATTCTCTATCTGTTCTATGGCTATCTGCAAAATGCTTCATGCGAGACAGCGCCTGTTGCAAATGATGCTTTAATTGTCTCACCATGTGCTGTCGTGTGGCTAACCAATCCCCTGCCAGAGAGTTAGTTGTCGACAATTTGGGCAAGCCCATCTGAGAAGGAGGACACCCATATAAGGCCTCAAATGGAGTCATCCTTATGGTAGAATGAAAGGTGGTGTTGTACCACCATTCGACCAAAAACAACCACTGAGCCCATTTCTTAGGATTATCAAAAGTCATACATCTCAAATAAGTCTCCAAGCATCGATTAACCCTCTCAGTTTTGCCATCTGACTGAGGGTGATACGAAGAGCTCATGTCCAACCTCGTATGTAGAGCTTTGAACAACTGCTGCCGAAATTTGCTCACAAAAACCTTGTCCCTATATGATACAATACTACTGGGTAAACCATGAAGCTTGTATATGTGTTCCATAAACAGAGCAGCCACCTTTGTAGCAGTGAAGGGATGAGATAGAGCAATGAAGTGAGAATACTTGGTGAGTCTGTCCACTACCACCAAAATTGTGTCCTTCCCTTGAGACCTAGGCAGCCCTTCCACAAAATCAAGACTAATATGACTCCAGGGCTTATCAGGAATTGGTAATGGCTGTAGCAACCCAGGAGTAGCTACATTCTCAGATTTGCATCTTTGGCATGTTTCACAATTATTGACAAAGTCTCTAGTTGCATTCTTTAACCCTTGCCAATAGAACAAACTTTTCAATCTCTGATATATTGCATGAATACCAGAGTGACCTCCCATAGCATCCTCATGAAATGATACAAGCAATTTAGACCTCAACCCTGAACTGCCCCTATAAACAATCTTCTTTTATATATGAGCAAGCCTTCTGTCACTAAAAAATGCCCTGGTTTATCAGATAGTGCAGTAAGAAGCATCTCCTGTACCACTTGATCTCTTTCATAACTTTCAAACACCTCAGTAATCCAAGAAGGTTGAACCACTGTCACAGCAGTGCACTCCCCTTCCTGAGTTTCAAACATCCTTGACAATGCATCAACAACTTTATTCTCAACCCCCTTTTTATAAGCAATTTCATAATTCAACCCAAGCAACTTCCTTACAACCTTCCTTTGAATCTGTGTCGACAACCTTTGATCTAGAAGATGTTTAAGGGGTTGATGATCTGTTTTAATGAAGAATTTCCTTCCCTCCAGATAGTGCCTCCACTTGTCTATAGCAAGTAAAATCGCCAAAAGCTCCTTTTCATACACAGCTAGCAACAAATGTCTACCATGAAGAGCTTGACTAATATAAGCTATAGGCCTGCCCTTTTGCATCAACACAGCTCCAATCCCAGATTCACAAGCATCTGTTTCCACAGTGAAAGGATAGGCAAAATCTGGCATAGCTAACACAGGTGGAGAAGTGAGGATCTGCTTGAGCTCATTAAAAGCTTTCTCTGCAATTGCTGACCAAACAAAACTATCTTTCTTCAACAATTCAGTTAGAGGCTTTGCAATGCATCCATACCCGTTTATAAACTTCCTATAATATCCAGTCAGCCCCAAAAATCCCCTTAATGCCTTCACATTCTTTGGCACAGGCCACTTCAACATAGAATCAATTTTCTTAGGATCTGTGGACACACCCCCTCCTGATATAATATGGCCTAAGTACTCCACCTCTTTCTGTGCAAACTCACATTTAGACTTTTTAGCAAAAGCCTGTGGTCCCTCATGACAGATAACACCTCCCTTAGATGAATCACATGCTGTGCCACAGACTTGCTATAAACTAATATGTCATCAAAAAACACCAGAACTGATTTCCTCAAAAATTTGCCAAAAACATCATTCATAAGGCATTGAAATGTTGCTGGAGCATTGGTTAGCCCAAAGGGCATTACCCTAAACTCATAATGCCCATGATGGGTCCTAAATGCAATCTTTGCAACATCTTCCTCTACCATCCTCACTTGATGGTATCCTGCCCTCAAATCTAGCTTAGAAAAAATAGTTGCACCATTCAATTCATCTAATAAGTCTTCAATATGATGAATGGGGAATTTATCTTTGACAGTCAGCTCATTTAAACGTCTATAATCAACACAAAATCTCCAGGATCCATCTTTTTTTCTTCACCAACAATGTTGGTAAAGCAAAAGGACTATGACTGGGACGTATAATGCCATTACTTAGCATTTCCGACACCTGCTTCTCAATCTCAGTCTTTTGAAAATAAGGTTACTTGTAGGGTCGAGCAGCCACTGGTCCTGCCCCTATTTTCAAACTGATTGCGTGCTCATGGTTCCTTACTGGTGGCAACTCCTTAGGCTCTTGGAAGACATCAACAAATTCCTGGATCACAGTCTCAATTTCTGCTGGAATGACAGACTCTGTCACTCTCACACTGCACACCTGTGTGACTTGAATTAAGCTAAAAGGATTCTGACCCTTGCATAACTTCTGTAATTGTCTATAAGTCAACATCTTAACACAAGCCTGCTCAGTTCCAGGATTCTCCTTAAACCCTTTAATCACTACTTGCTTGCCCAATCTCTTAAATGAAATATGTACTTCCACAAAATCAAACAAGACTGGATTAAAACCCACCAACCAGTCAGTCCCTAATATCATATCACTTCCTTCCATCTTCAACAAACGAATATCATGCTCATATTCACACCCCTGCATCTCCCACACAAAACCTTTGCAAATTTTGCCACTGAACATCGTGTCATTGATGGTGTTCACCTGCATCACACCTGCCTTACTGATTTCGAATCCAGCTTCTCTTACAACTCTAGAATCCAAGAAACTATGCGTTGCACCACTGTCAATTAATATGGTGATCATTCTCCCTTTCACCGACCCCCTTACACGAATTGTGCTTCCTGATTCCTCACCTGTGAGCGCATGAACATAAACCTCTGCGTCCTCCTGCTCCTCTTCAGGCCCTTCCTCTTGAGAACCCTCTTCCACTACGTGATCCCGTTCTTGAACCTCCTGTGCAATCAGGCTAAACAGAGACTGAGTCTTGCATTTATGGCCATGAAAGAACTTGTCCCCACACTTATAACACAGTCCTTTCTTGGCATCATTCGAACGACCTGTACTATTTTCAGAACTGGAAGACGAGGCCCCTTTCCCACTCGTACCTGGGCTTCTAGTGTCCCCCTTATCTCCCTTGTAACCACTATCCCTGGACCATGAATTCTTGAATCCATAATTGAAAGAACTAGCCCCCTGCGGCCTCCACTGTGGTTTAGACACTCGAATTAAAGCTTGGACTGCTTTATAGTGCAACCTAGCTTGTTCAAGAACTTCTGCCATGGATGATGGTCTCCCCAGCTTGACCAACGACTGAATCTCTGATCTCAGTCCACTAATATAGCTTGAAACAAAATAGACTCTGAGAGTTGAGGATTGAAAGAAAGCATACCAGCTCTTAAGTCTTCAAATCTTTCGTTATACTCTTCAAGATCCTCCTGCTGTTCAAGCTTATTGAATTCGCCTACTATCTCCGCTTCCCGGCGATCCCTAAACCTCAAGCAAATGTCATCACAGAACCCCTGCCACGTAACCCTTGGATTCTGCATCAAGTATCCTTGTAACCATGTATCGGCCTTGTCCGTCAAATACATCGCCGCAATTTCCACCTGCTGTGAATCTGGAATTGCGAAAATTCCAAAATATTTCTCGCACTTTCGTATCCAATTTCGCGGCTTCTTCCCATCAAAGCTTGGGAAATCCAATTTAGGAAGTCGCTGAAACCGATTGTCACTCCCTCCCTGACTCGAATTGGCTTGTCCTCCATTGAAGCTCGGGTGCCAACGCGATCCAGGAATTTCTTGCTCAGCTGTTGGTCCAGATCCTCGTAAAAAAAATTCGACCCCCTCTTGCTTGTTGTGGCTCCATCCTGGTACTTTCAGCTTGCCGCTCTCTCCTCCCACCCAGATCGGGCGGATTTCGTACAAACTCTACAAGCTGTTCCATCCTCTGCTCATTGATTTTCTTGAATTCCTCGAATTGCTGAATCTGCTCTTCCTGAATCTTCTGCAAATCCGCCATGGACTTCGCTGTGGATGCCATAAATGCCTTGGTGTCGTCCCTGAATTCTTGGAACTGTAATTCCGACGCTTTCGATCTTGTCCCTTCCGCCATTGAATTTGGAAACCTAGCTGCTCTACTCGGAAAACGCCGCCCGAAGATATGCTCTGATACCAATTCTGTTATGGCCCTGGCCACACAGATCACAAACCAACTAGGTGAGTGCACTTGTACACTTGCGATCGAACCAAAGAGTTGAAGGTGAGAGGTGAATTACAGAATGGAGGTGAGAAGGTAGAAGAAGAATAGAGATGAGGTAGTAGTTTGTTAGGAGGGAAAATATTCTTTCATTGCATACCCATCCTCCAAGCAACCCAAGGTCTATTTATAGACCTCCGAGGCTCTATGCCATTACACTAGGTTGGCCACAAGGCATATTGGATTCAGATATAGCCAACAAGGCACATGTATACCATTTCTAGCATTTGCAGATGACATTATCATTTTTACTAAAGCCACTACTACGATATGTCAACAAACTCGCATAATAGTAGACGGATATTTCCGAATCTCATGGTAGAAAGTAAATTTTCACAAATCGGTATTTTAAACAATATCGGGAGTAGCACAAGCGGCTGATTTTCATAAATCAGCCTTTTAAACAATACCTTATATATTCAACAAATCTCGAGAGCTATCTGGGGTGCCCAATTATAAATGGTAGAGTAGACAGAACAATATTTGACAACATAATCTACAAAACAAAAAACTAACTGACAAAATGGAGAGCTAATGCACTATCCCACAAGGGAGAGCAATATTTATTAATTCCAATCTCTCGGCCAAACCTTTATATACAATGCAGATCTTTATGTTACCTATGAACTTCCACAAAGAACTTGACCAAATTAATAGGTCATTCTTCTGGAATAACTACAATACCGACCACCAATTAGTTGGGATAGAATTTGCCGACCTAAACATAAAGGAGGTATGAGAATAAGAAAATCACAAGACATAAATGAAGCATTACAAATGAAGTTGCTTTAGAAAATTTTGGTTGAACAACCCATGTGGAAAATTTTGGTCGAACAAGATAACCTATGGGTTGGTCTGATTCGATACAAATATCTTAAGGGTCAGGGTTTATTGGAGTCGAACTAGATAACCTATGTGAGATCAAAACGGTTAGATCTTGCATAATATCTCTTTTCCACCTTTTCTTAAGCCACCCTCTACTTCACTAGACCCTATCAATTGCAAGATTGTCACACACTCACACCTACACTGGTATAATCAGATCTAGACCTGAGCAGACATGGGTCGACCCGTCCAACCCACTCGGTAAAATTTACGAGCTTGGGTAAGACAATTGGCCTAAGTGGGCCGGTAGGCCCTACCCAGTAGGCCTAAAGGGCGCTTAGTACTTTATTTAAACGACTAATAGTATTCAAATCAGATATCAATTAAGGAATACAATACTATTAAATAAATTATTTTCAAGATTTTTTTCATTGAAATGAACCTACACTTATATGTTGTGATTTCAAAGTTGTATAACTTGTGTACCTTTGTTTTGTAAGAAATTTCAATATTTTGGGATACATAGCACATATTATAAAGTTTTGGATCAAAAACAAAAAATTTTAAAAAAATTTAACAAACTTTTAATGGGCGGGTTTGGACAAGACAATTGACCCAAAAATCGGGCTTGGCTCAAGCCCGATCCGCTATAATGGGTCAAGATTTTCACATAGATCCATCCGGTCCAAACCCGCCCAACCCAACCCACACTCAGGTCTAATCGGATATCTTCTCTACATATGTCCACACCATCATAACCTAGATTAAATTAATTTAAATCATAACCATCAAATTTTGAATAAATAGTTTGGATTTTCTCAAATTCACAATAAAATTATTTTCCAATTAACTCTATGAAATGACAATCTCTAAGATATACATTTGAATTAATAGACAGAGTTTATCTTGGACCTCTAATTAAGGATGTGTTTGTCGATGGAGTAGGGCAAGGTGGGGGTGGATTGAAAAAAATAACCTAAATAACTTATATTTTTCCCTAACAGAATATGATATTTTATGCATATATATCATTAGGAGACTTTATTTTAAAATAACTTGTATACCCTATATGATCAATGGACCCGTTCTAAGTATCACTCGTGTTGTTGTGTGTCATCATCCTATTAGTAGTAATCTAGTGGGAAAACCTAAACCGTTCACATTTTTTTTTAAATAATGCAATAATTAGGGAGATATCAAATCCTGATGATTTATCATCTAATAACGTCTTTTTGGACGACGAGTGATAGAAACTTTGGATAGGACGTGAAAATTCCATAAGCCATGACATGTTTGAGATAAGCCACTTTGTCTATTACCTGATTGATCTCGCAAAAAACATGAGAACAAGCTGCCAATTCAAAACGCTAGTGGAAAAATTGGATATATATTTGTGACGATCAACTCAATCTCTTAAGAGTAATGCTAAACATTAGAGATTGCATTGATAACAATTAGAATGTCACCCTCAACCTCAATTTGCCACAACCTCAATTCTCTAATCACAACAAGGTATAAGGGGAGTGCCAATGCTTTGACTATCAACAAGGAGGTATAACCAGACTGCCTAAAACTATAACTAAATTGTTTACCATTGATGTTTTAGATATATACTTTTATTAAAATTTTCCATTTTTTAAAGTTTTTTTTCGAGTTTTTTTGATAACTTGTATGAATTAGAAATAGATATTGAAACATATAATTGTTTGAACTTAATTAAATTTAGTAATTTTTTTTAATTAGCAAAGAATTTGGGTGGAAAATCCTACCCGACAGCATCCGTGCGGATGAGGTCTAACAGACCTATACTTTTAAATATATCAGTACCCCAAGTAGAGTGACATAAATGTACAACTTTATCCAACACTCTATTACCATTACGTGAGAGAAAATGACTTCTCTCACTCTTATCAACATTGTTTTGATATCAACCATAATTAATTCCATTTCCAAATTTAGTACTACCTCTGATTTTTAATATAAGGCATTTGACTTTTGTACACGTGGTTTAAGGAGCTAAAAACTATATATAATATTAATTTTTTTAATTAAATTTTTTTACCCCTTTGACTTTTGTACACATGGTTTAAGGAGCTAAAAACTATATACAATACGGAGTATTAATTTTTTTAATTAAATTTTTTTACATTATAATACTTATTATTAATAAGTATTATAATGTAAAAAAAATTTAATTAAAAAAATTAATATTGTATATAGTTTTTAGCTCCTTAAACCACGTGTACAAAAGTCAAATGTCTTATATTAAAAATTCGGAGGGAGTAATAGCTTATGGATCAATTGCCTTCCACTACTTTCATTCTGAAGAAAAAAAAAGTTTGACAAATTGACAATTATCTACGCTAGATTATGCTAGTCAGACGAAAATGTCAGACAGCCTTAGATTTGGCGGAACGACGTCGTAAAGAGAGAAAGGGCAAAACATCGGCTCAAAGTCAAAACCACCAGCAAACGCCAAAACCCACTCAAACCCCATCCGTTCTTCCTCCGGAGTTCTCTCTTTCTGAGCTCTGCTTTAATGGTATTTTGGTGAGAGCCTGAATTACTGAAATGACTAGACCAGGCAGCAAAATCATCCATGCCAAATTGGTGGGTATGTTTCTTCCTTTGTTTTCTCTCTTTCTGTGCAATTTCCCCTTCCTCTTATGTTGCCTTATTTCTTCCTCTTTCACTGCTTGGTTGATTTAGTGCTGCCCTATTCCCCTCTTTGCAACTCCTTTTTAGGGTTTTTTTTCCTTGACAAAATACAGTAATTGTATGTGAATATGTGATGTTGGGGTTTCTACTGTGTGAATTTGCACCAATTCCAGCGGATATATAGGTTTTAATTGCATTTATCTTTTGAGTTGAATAGTACCTTCCTAGCTAGTTTAAATTCCATTTTTAGCTCTTGGAAGAATATTCCTTCTGATAGTTTGGATTCAATTTGAATGGATCAAGCATAGATTTATTAGGGTAAGTTTGGCAAGTCCATGATTAGCATCTAGATGAAAATCTATGGATTATGGATAGATTACATTTTTTAATTGTTTGACATGATAAACTCCATAGCGTTTTCTAAAACTGTTTCCTTGGAAGTTGCGAAACGCTTTCTCATCCCTCTTTGACAAGTTCTGCCAAACAAGCCCATGGAGCTTATGAATTCTATGTCCTTATCAGTGCAAATAAGTATCTTATCGTCACAACTTTGTCAACACAAATAAGTTTCTATTAACAATCAGCACATTGCGCCAAATGACGAACCCTAAGTCTCATAGATGATACGAGAAATTGGTGTGTGGTGTGAGAAATACTGTAGGAATAGGTTTATCCAATTCCAAATGCATAAACTATTGGAAATGGAAATATCACATTTTGGTTAACATAACTGAAAATTATTAATTATACTATATAAGGTAGGGTGAAGCTCATACATGATCCCAAACTATAGGCTAGATCCACAAAGTTTTGTTTGTGATCCTGGGGATAGATTTTTGGCTGAAGATACTGTTACTTTGGGCATGAAACTCGGAATATGACACTTTTGCAGAACTAAGGAGGGCATATCCTAGTGTGTATTTACTTCTATAGGGGATTGATTAGTTGTACTTAGATTACGAAATGAATTTTTACAGGTACTTCTTGGGGACGTTGGCACTGGCAAGACAAGTTTGGTACTGAGATTCGTAAAAAGTCAGTTCTTTAGTCATCAGGTGCAACTTGGAATCGTGATCTGGTCTTCGTTAATGATGTTATGATTACTGTCTGGGTCTTGATAACAACTTTTTTATGCGTAGGATCCAACCATTGGAGCAGCGTTTTTCTCTCAGATACTTTCACTTAATGAAGCAACTGTGAAATTTGACATATGGGACACTGCTGGACAAGAACGGTATCATAGCCTGGCTCCTATGTATTATCGTAATGCAGCTGTAGCTGTTGTCGTGTATGACATCTCAGACATGGTATTTCGTCATATATGTGCTGATTTTGTGGATCATCTTGGGGAATTTATCGAGTTTCTTATCTGTTTTTATTAATCTGATTATTCATATAGCATTATTTGTTTAGAAAATGTTACCGGAATTCTGGGTTCGTCTAAAACATTGTGGTAGTTGCTTTGGTTTTTTTTTTTTTTTTTTTTTGACACTTTCTGCTATTCTTTCTATCTTTACATTAATTTTTTGGAGCTTTGGATGCAGGGTACATTCATTCGAGCGAAAAGATGGGTTAACGAATTGCAAAACCAAGGTAGTCATGCAGTTTTAGATACACTAGTTGGTTTAGCAACCATCATTGAAAACATCTCAAGTACTACAAATTCTCAGAAGTTTAGTTTTTGTAACTATTAATCTTCCTTACTGAAGTCTTGTGGCATGCATTATGCTTTGCCTTTACCTACTTCATTACTCAATAGAGCTCCAATATTCTGATTTTGTTTGATAATGTATATATAGGTGGCCCGTCTTTGGCTGTTATGGCACTGGTGGGGAATAAGTTTGACTTGGAGTCGAAAAGGGAGGTGCCAGTTGAGGTTTGAATGAAACATTTCCTTTTATATTCATTTGAATTCTCCTCATGACTTCCTATCACAAACCTTATGTTTGTGCATTTTAATTTCGTATATCGTATGTCGACTTTGAACTTATAATTCTTATGTCGTTCCTGCAAATTGCTCAAGGTCTGTATTTCCTCTTGCAGGAAGCTAATAGATTTGCCCAAGATAGTGGACTATTCTTCATTGAAACTTCTGCGAAAACTGCGCACAATATCAATGAACTTTTCTATGAACTAGGTAAGCTCATGCTTCACACCATCCAATAGTAACTTGAGAAGAAAAGTTGATAATGGAAAACAAACCGAGATACTCGTAAATCTTGATTGCTTTTGCTTCTTGTATACCCTTTTATGCGTTTTGTGCTCCTGTGTATCATCTAGTTTCCAGAAGTCGAATTCATTAAACTCAATTGTTTACAGCAAAGAGACTGGCAACTTGTGGAAGATACCCTTCGCAACCATTAGGCGGGAATCTGCTCAACGAAACACAAAACAGAAGGAGAAGGAGAAGCCTTTGTTGTACCTGACAGCATTGGTTAATATCGCTATTTGTTGATTGCCTGTAGATCACGGGGTCGAAGAATGTTTATTTTGCTGCAATCAAAGCTTCTTATTCCAATGTTTCAGTCATCATTCTGGTTCGGAACCAGCTTAATATGTAACAAGTTCGTTGGCGGGCATTACAAGTTCTGTTTGTACTGGAATCTTTTGTATGTGCTGAAGTTGTGTATTGGCATTTTCCGAAAATGTGTGTATATATTTTACTTTCCATAACAACTGGTGGAACTGTAATAGTGAAATTATCAGCTGGTGTGAATCCTTGATGAGCTGAAACCATGTTGTATATAGCTTATGTGTTATGATGTGCTGGCATTTGTTGAAGGCCATGCTAATTCCCCTGAGTTTTGTCAAAAGTTCGGCCTTAATTTTTTCCTTTTTCATAAAAAAGCTCCTTTACTTTAACATTGAACAAAAATCTACATTATTATTTAACTAAATTCAAAACAAAAGTGACAACTACCTTTATTTTAAAAAATGAATAAAATCACACATTATTGCCAAAATTTTAAAAATTACCTAATGTTTCCAATTTTTTTTGAATAAAATCAACCATTATTTTTAACATTAAACAAAAGATCTGTTATATATTTTTCATAGTTTGTAAAAAATAAATCTCATTATTTCTTTTGTTTGAACTACACAAAACCTAATAAGATACGAATGATTAATCTTTTATTGTATTTTTCTTTTACAAGAGAAGAAAATGAAATAAATAAAATTTACTTTTCTTTTTCAATAAAATTGTAATCGAGTATTTGGTTACATTGACCAATCAAATTTACAAATATTTAAAGTTAGTGAGCTATAGGTTAAATATTCCTTTGGAAAATAATAGGTGTTAAATATTGTTATGCCAAATAACGAGTGTTTGTTTTTTTGTTTTTGCAAAGTATGGAAAAATAATAGATCTTTTGCACAATTTTAAAAACCGTCGTGATTTTGTTCTAATTTTTTTCGAAAACAAGGGTGATTTTGTGATAAAAGTTTTGGAAATAATATGTGATTTTGTAAAATTTAAATAAAGATGGTTTTGTCACTTTTATGTTGAATTTAGTCAAATAGTAGGTAGTTTTCTTCAGTGTTGGGGGGGGGGGTTGTGAAGAAAGGAATAATAAAGGGTGGTTTTATTCATCAAAAAAGAAGAAAATATGAGTTTTGGGCATGAGCCGAACTTTTGACAAAACTTAAGGGTACCATCCAGATAAAAAAAAGTGTGGGACACCAACCAGAATTGTCAAAAACACAGGGGAACCAAACAGAATTTTCCTTTTTTTTAATGAATTATCTAAATAATATTACCATTATTAATGTGAACATTATTATTATTATTATTATTTAATGAAGTAGTTAATTAATAATAAAAATTATATTGCATTAAAATTCAAAATTGCATATCATTAAAGTGAAACAAACGTTACACGTGATAAAACTATGAAATCAAACTGAAAATAAAACCGTGTAAACAGAAGGACATTTTAACATCTATCGAATTCTCATCTCCTTATTTCAAACTTCTATCAAATATGCTTAGTCAAGTCTGTCTTGAGTTGATAATGTGCAATGCTATCTTGTGGATGAGCTCGATTGTGAATGAAGATGTCCATTGCAGCCGGTAAACAACTCGGAGTTGTTCCATCATCTACTACTTGATCGAAATTCAGTGTGTCATAGTGTGAGTGATATGTCTTATGCTCATCTTCAGTAATCATGTTATGCATAATGATTCATGCTTTTATTATTTTGCCAATCAAAGTATGGTCTCAAGAGCATGCTGGATGACGAAAAATACCAAACCGAGCTTGTAGCAGTACTTCTTCAAACACTCGTTCTACATCCTTACAATCCTTGATTGTTGAGATGGATGTTTCTCAATCAAGGTAAATGGCATTCGCGAGTTAGTACACCATGTTCTACTCATGCCCGTTTACCATAAAATTTGTCTTTGTGGCTCTACCATGTAAAACATTGTCAAATATAGGAGAACGATTAAGAATAATCTGGCCACGTACCTGGAATAGTGGAGTCCTGAAAAAAAAAACCATGCCAGATCCATAGTTTTCTTTTTGTGGCCACCAACATATTGACCTTTCCATGCGTTTGGGCAATTGTTTTCAAGTCCAATGCATACAGTCAAATACTTCATATCATTTTAGGTCAACCACGTTGCTCGACCATGTACAGGAGTTGTTGCACATTTACCGAGTTGAGCCGATGGAGGGATTCATTTCCAAACAATCATATTACCCCATCAACAAAGTTGGACAACTTTGTCTTGTCATGCATGTAGCAATACGAACATAGTGGTCAACGACATCAGCAACCACTCCATAAGGCAACATGTATATCATTGCGGTACATTTCTGTAGAGGTGATCGGCCCAACCTACCAGTAGCATCCGGTCATTGGAGGAAATATTCAAATGCATTGCATAGCGAATTTTTAATACGAAGGAATACATGTTGCCTCATTCGAAACCGATGTTGGAATAAAACTTCATTGTAGGTCGGGTTCTCGGAAACATAATTGTCGAATAGCCGTTCATGGCCACCCTCATAATCACTTTCGATGTAAGTTTGTCGTTTGTGGGGTTTGGAGCCGGACCCTCTCCTTGGTTGTGATAGTCGCACTATTTATCGCCCATAATCTGGTCGATTTGATCGTTTACTTCAATGTTTTCGACTATAGGAATGGGAAAGGGAAAGGGAAAGAGGATGTTTTAAGTGATGAATTCAAAGAGGATGGTGAAATGGAGGATGAGCTACAAGATGACATTTTCAAATAGAAGGACATTTTAACATCTATCGAATTCTTCATTGCTAATTAATAATTAGAGTTTTATAATAAAATAGTTCAACTCGACACGGGGGAAATCTATTTTATGGGTTTTCATACCCTAAAAATATTGAATGATAATCTCATTATCAATGCCCCTGAAAATATCCTTTTCAACCTAGCTGACTAAAGTCTCGGAGAGATCGAAAATCTTCTCTTATCTTGTTGCGCAAATATGGTTTGATAATACCCATAGTAGAGAAAACTTTTTCCACTATAGTTTTTGCAACCGGTAACACTAAAACCAACTCGATGAGATGATATACCAAATCAAAAGCTTTGTGAATTTCTACCTCGATCATCTTTTTAAAAACATCACTATTATCTTGTAAAGTAGAAAATCTAACGTTTTTCTTCATTTAAACTTTCATAATTTCTTACCTAATTGTCGAAATGAGTAATATAACCTCTCATTTCAAAGATCTAAAGATAAATTATAGTATAGGAATGTCAATCTAAATAAACTATAAAAGCATTGTGGGTTATTTAAATAAGATTTAAGGTGATTAATATACCTTCAATTTTCAAACATTCATAACTTTTTACTCGGATATTGGATTAATGCATACTATATATCAAAACGAAGCTATCGGCGAAGAGAATACATATATGAGGTTCGTCGGATGAGGGTGGAGGCACGTGCCCCCACATGCCCCCGTTTGGATCCGCCTCTGCTTGTGTGTAAGATTATTTTGTAAGGGGATGGGTAGGTCGAAGGCCCATAATCACAATGTAATACAATGTAGTGATGAAAGCCCGTAAGGCTAAAAGGCCCAAGGAAAGGGCTAGTACAGGACATATAAGGAGACAATTGTATTCGGTATAGGGCATGAATGAATATACTGAGATTTCCTTTCTCCTTTACCTTACTCTCTCTAACTACTCTCTCTCTCTTCCCTAAACCCAAGAAACTATGAGTTAGGCGGGGCTGTGGTTTTTTCAAAGTTAGACCTCCGAGCTGGTTATCACCAGGTACGAATGGCGGATGAGGATGTGTCCAAGACAGCATTCCGGACCCATCACAGGCATTACGAGTTTAGGGTCATGCCATTCGGCTTGACCAATGCACCGGCCACATTCCAAGCCTTAATGAACGATGTTTTCAGTGGGTTTTTGAGAAAGTATGTGCTGGTATTTTTCGACGATATTTTGGTTTACAGCAGATCTCTTAACCAACATCTACAACACCTAAGATCAGTGCTCGAGGTCCTCCGACAGCACAAACTCTTTGCAAAGCGATCCAAGTGCTCCTTTGCTCAGACGCGGGTGGAGTACTTGGGCCACATCATATCGGCACAGGGAGTATCGACGGACCCAAATAAGGTCAAGGATATGGTGGATTGGCCTACACCTCGGTCGGTTAAAGGGCTGCGAGGATTTTTGGGTTTGACAGGCTACTATAGGAGGTTCATTCGGAATTATGGTGTCATTTGCAGACCATTAACTGAACTGCTTAGGGGCAACTCGTTCAAGTGGGATGAGCTAGCAGAGGTAGCATTTCATACATTGAAGAGAAATTTGGCGAATCCCCCTGTTTTAGGCCTTCCGGATTTTGCAGAGCCGTTTGAGTTAGAAACGGATGCGTGTGACTCGGGCATTGGAGCAGTGCTTATGCAGAAAGGGAGACCACTTGCTTGCATCAGTAAAGCTCTTCATGGGGACCACTTGTTGATGTCGACTTACGAAAAGGAGCTCTTAGCGATCCTCTTAGCCATGGATAAGTGGCGCCATTACCTAGAGCTGGCTCTGTTTAGCATCAAAATGGATCACCAGGCCTTAAAGCACTTAGCTGAGCAACGATTGACTACACATTTACAAAGGAAGGCTGTTCGCAAGTTACTCGGGCTGACTTATACTATTGCTTATAAGCAGGGACGCACTAACAAGGCAGCTGACGCCTTGTCTCGCAAGTTCGAGGAAGAAGGTGCCCAGTGCGCAATGGTTTGTTCAATCAAACCCGTGTGGATGACGGAGGTGTTGCAGAGCTATGAGCATGATGTACGAGCGCAGGAATTGATAGCAAAAACTGTGTGAAGTGATTCAGAGTATACAATTCAGCAAGCTATTTTGAGGTATAAAAACATACTTTATATTGGAGATGACCAGCAGCTTCGGTTCAAACTATTCACGGCATTGCATACGGAAGCTACAGGGGGTCACTCGGGCATACATGCTTCGTATTCTCGAATAAAGGCTCTTTTTTATTGGCCTTTGATGATGCAGCAAGTGGAGAAATGGGTTAAGGAATGCGATGTCTGTCAATGAAGTAAGACAGAGAGGATTGCAAGTCCAGGCCTTCTGCAACCATTGCTCGTTCCTTCGCAGGCTTGGTCTAGTATTTCAATGGACTTCGTGGAGGGTCTTCCTAAGTCTCGGGGGAAGGATATGATCATGGTGGTGGTGGATCATTTTACTAAATACGCCCATTTCATCCCATTAGCGCACCCATTTACAGCTTCGAAGGTTGCTCAAGCTTTTATGGAGAATGTATACAAGTTACATGGGTTGCCAACTGATATGGTGTCCGACAGGGATAAGATATTCGTCAGTCATTTCTGGGGGGAGCTTTTCCGAGCTTTGGGGACCTCCCTGAGCTTATCGACGGCTTATCATCCGCAATCCGATGGGCAGACCGAGCGGGTGTACCAATGTGTTGAGCTCTATTTGAGGTGTATGACATCGAACAAGCCGTCGGATTGGGTTATTTGGTTGCACTTGGCGGAATGGTGGTATAACACTAATTTGCACACAACATTAGGTGTTTCACCATTCAAAGCTCTTTATGGGTATGAACCACCGCAATTGGGCATTGTGATTCCTCAAGTTAGCACGGCATCGGTGGAGGACTGGCTGAGAGAACGCCAATAGCTGACTGAGGATCTGCCCCAGCATTTGTTACAAGCTCAAGCACGTATGAAACAAATTATTGATAAGTGTCGAACGGAGAGGCATTTTGACGTGGGAGATTGGGTTTTTCTTAAGCTACAACCCTATAGGCAGTCCTCGGTGGCTCTGCAGAGGAACCTCAAGTTGAGCTCAAAGTTTTACGGCCCTTTTCGAGTTCTGCAGAAGATTGGGACGGTCGCTTACAAGTTGGAACTCCCTAGCTCATCCAAGATTCACCCGGTATTCCATGTTGCTCAGCTCAAGAGGAAATTGGGTCCTCTGTGTACTGTTGTCCCTGAATTATCGTCGACTACACCAAGGGGTGAGGTGGAGGTCTTGTCGGAAGCAGTGTTGGATACTCGCTTGTTGCGCTTGGAAAACGGTGAGCCGGTGACGGAGTGGCTAGTGAAGTGGAAGAACCTGCCGATCGAGGAGGCAACCTGGGAGCCGGCCGGCCACATCTTGCATCAGTTTTCGAACTTCACCCAGGCTTGAGGACAAGCCTTCTCATCGAGAGGAGCAATGTAAGGGGATGGGTGAGCCGAAGGCCCATAATCACAATGTAATACAATGTAGTGATGAAAGCCCGTAAGGCTAAAAGGCCCAAGGAAAGGGCTAGTACAGGCCATATAAGGAGACAATTGTATTCGGTATAGGGCATGAATGAATATACTAAGATTTCCTTTCTCCTTTACCTTACTCTCTGCAACTACTCTCTCTCTCTTCCCTAAACCCAAGAAACTATCCTTTTCCATAACATATTTATAATGATTTTTTATTTTTCAAATTCAAAGTAGGGAAGAGTGAAAACATCTTTCACATGTTGGAAAGAGTGAGCATCTTACATAACTTGGAAAAGAGGGAAAATAAAGAGATTGAGCAGATGAATAACACCATTTTCAAAAGTTTTGAAGAGGGAGCATCTTATAGCATAAATACCAATGAGCCAAAGGTTCATTGATAGAAGATTCATTGATGGAAGTTGATCCTCTTACCAAGGGTAGGCTTGTGCAATGCTATTTGGATATCCAAACTAGATTTGGAATAAAAGAAAAAGAAGGAAAAATATATTAGAGCTCGTTTGGTTTACATTCCAAAAACCCAGGAAGTAGAAATTCTCAGGAATTGGAAATAATACCCGCGTTTGGTTGGTTTTTTTGTTACAGAAAAACCCAGGAAGTTGAATTCCCGTGAATTTAAATTCCCCCATTTTGGAGGAAGTGCACTTACCTAGTTCTCCCTAGTTAAGTTCCAATTCCACCCTTTTTAATAGGAAAATTCTATTTTCTTATTTCAATTCCTATAATCCAAAATCCAAAACCAAACACAATTTCTCAATTCCCATGATTTTCAATTTACGGGAATTGAATTCCTAGGAAGTTAACTTCCCGGGAACTATACTTCCCACGTTTAACCAAACGAGCCCTTAGCCTTCTTTTATTCCTAATTTTTTTTATTAGGAAATAATTCGAGATCAAATATACATGAATCTCGATGGCCGACAAGTCGGCAGACGGAAACCCGTCAAAACATACAAGCGAAAACGAAAAAAAAAAAGTTGGGCTAATGTTTAGTACTTCCTAGGCTACCCCTCTAAATTATAAAGCCTAAGCCTATAATGTCCACTTTAAACAAAGTTGGGCAAATTCGACCTTTAATTAAACAGGACCGTGTTAATATAAATCCTGAATTCGCCTAAAAATAACCTTAGTTTGAACTCTCGTTAACCGGTATCGAGTTACCATAAAATTATAGATTCGGACAAATAAAATTAGTTCGAGCTCTCGTTATCCGGGGTCGGGTTAACGTAAAAATAACTTATTCTGGCAAATAACATTACTCCGTGCTCTTGTTAATCGGGGCCGGGTTAACATAAAATTCTGGATTGTTGCAAACAAAATTATTTCGAACTATCATTAAACATGGTCAGGTTAACATGAAATCATGGACTCGAGCAAAAAAATTATTTCGATCTCTCGTTAACCAAGGCAAGGAGTAATAAAATTTGGAACCGATGGACATTTGCTGCAAAATCACAAACATACAACACAAATTCATTTCCTAAAAGCACACTAGAATCACAAATTCCTAGCTGTGGAACAACCATATCTTTATTTTCTTTAGCCGAATGCTCTGAGCACAATTTTGTTTGGTCTACCCTATGCTAATTCCTAACATGAACCAAAAATTATGCAACATGAAACCAATCACCTACTGTATGATGATAACTCAGGCCAGCAATATACTTGAAAAATACAGTATACAGTATATAAATTTAAAAGAGTTCCAACTCACGCTCTCAACAAAACCAATCAATACAACTATAGGTTATGTACTATGCACTTATGCAGGATCTATATTATACCACACAGGCACACAACCCATTGCACAAGAAAACATTTAGAAAACTAAGATGATCTCGCCCTATGATTCCGAGACTGAGCAATGGACTTCAGCTCATTGTACATCTCGGAACAGGCACCGGCAAAATCAAACAGTGACCAAAACAACTCGGGCAACCGAGTTCTGAGATTCGTCAAGGACTTCTCCCTCACTTGGATACAGTGCTTCCGATATGCCTCTTCTTCCTCTTCCAACCTTTTCTTAGCCATCTCCACCGCAGCTTCTCGCTCAATGACAGCTTCATCATGGGCGAAGTCTTCGAGCGTATCTGGGTCGACTTCATCTGGGGGCGTTCGTCTCTGGATATACTTGTTGTACCAGTCTTCATATGCACGGATCTTACGAGCAACATCTTTCCTGGCCTCTTCACACTTTGCTCTCATCTTAAGCTCATCGTCTTGTTGTTGCACAATAGTGTGGAGAACACCAGCAAAGCTGTAAATAGAACCATTTACATGATCTTCGGGGAGTTTTTCGAGGCAATCAAGCCACGCGGTGAGGAGGGTTTGAATGGGAGGATTTTGGGGCCTTGGTGGAGATGAAACCTTCTCCTTCATGCTGCTTTCTATTGGGATGAGGTTCAGCTTCAACCAGCTGTTGAGGTCTTTAATGTAACGTTTCTGGTTGCTTACCATCCTCTCGAATTGGGTATGCCACTCCTGAACAATGATCCATAGTTGCTCAGTTTGTTCAAAGTGTTGCTCACTAGTTTCCTTGACACACTGTGATGTGTCTATGTTTCTCAAGGCACCCGCAATCTTTGATTGTTTGTCGTGATGAGATTGCATATCACTCCACATTTTAGCCAACCTGCAATCGATATGAGGCATTATATCACATCAGAGCTTTATTATTATATTCTACAGTAAGAGGCTTTGAATAATACACTATGATTAAGAAAAACAAGCAACACTACGGTCTAGCCCAACTACATCACCAGAAACCACGTATATGATTGCGTCTATAATGGGTGAGGATTACTAGCGTACTTGTCAGAAGTACATTGATTACATGTTCCGCCTCCTATCTTTGCAAGATCAAACAGAGATGAACGAGTACAATTGAGCCTTCTGTTTCATTGCATCGTATAACTCAAAGAGTCATTATATTAATCTATTCTAGTTTTATGATCTTTTGACAGTGTCCAACTGTTATCAACCCTAAATAAGTGAATATTTAAGTCAAACTTACTGATACAATGAGTAGAATGAATATCTTCAACGCATAAGAATTTTCTATTTGTGAACTTGAGCCCTTACAAAACTGAACAAGTTTTCAGCAGCAGCAATTCAACATGTGTGCTATACATATCACTTGCCAAAAGAATTCAGAAAATACTGAAAATTATTTATCATGTCTTGGGAAGGAACTCACCCCTCAACTAATGCCATAAGTTTAGGATACAGCTGCTCATCGCGTAATCTGTTTATCTCTGCTATTGTTGAATCCAGGGACTGCATATCGACAATGTATCTGGTATGCAGATGACTTAGAGATGCCTTTGTTTTCTCCAAAGTTTCAGGGTTAGCACCACGCTTCTTTTGCTTGTTTAACAGGCCTACCTTCTTTTGGTATTCAAACTTCATCATCTCACCTGCCTATCACACATCAGACAATGATCAAGAATTACATCCTTTTATTCTACTAATGGTTCATGAAGAAAGTTTCGATACTGATTCATCAGATTATCTCCCCCTCCATTCTCAATGAAGACAAAATATGTTCATTCAATTTGCTGTAACAAGGCTTGGATGCTTCTAGTCAAGCACAAAAAATATATGGAGTCCCAAAGATTTTTATAAAAAGGAATATGATCTTCATTTTAATTTTTCATTATGCTCACCATTTGCAAAGGGATCCTGACTTCACAGTCATACATGACTATAACAAAATAAACAAATGAGAAATAGAAAAAAAGAACCCAGCACCCCGCCCCCCCCCCCCCCCCCAAAAAAAAAAAAAAAGAGAGAGAGAATGAACGCATTAAAACATGAACAAGGAAAGTTTTTATTTGCGGATAGTAATTTGTAAGCAAAAGAAGGAACCACTTGCAGAAAAAAGGCACATGAAAAATGTTAAAAGAAACAGAAGACTACCTTTACTTCATCATACAACTTTTTCTCCCAGGCCAATAACTTGTCAAGCACAGTTGCATGGGTTTCATTCTCTTCAGAATCGAAGTCATCCTTCTGGTCATCAACATTTTGCAACCCCCTAAATGATCTATTCCATGTAATAACTTTCAAGACTCTTTCAGAGTGATTTATGTGCCCTGCTCAGTAAAGATATGCATTAGAGTCATCAACATCCATGGAGAGTATGGGTGAAAGCATACATCTTAAAAAATAAGAAAAGGTGGCTGAACTCTGAAAGTGGTTTTGCATCTTTCGACTATTTTCTAGGAGGGGAATTCTTCTAAAACCTGAAGTTTAAATTGTTCTCTTGTAACAAACATGTTTGCATTCGTCAGCATTCATGTCAGACTTCATAAATGAACCAAGTGTGCAAAGGATAAAGTCATATGTAATTATGTATTGCCACCACATTTTGACACTTGACCCTCCAATCAAGAAAGAAAACATCAGCATGAAGGATCTTCTATGCAGTCTCGAGTATTCTAGCAACAGAGTTGGCAATAACATCAACATGTACATGCTTGATAAACACATTCAAATTAACAATCGTATGAACACATCATATACAGAAGTAGCAATAGCAGCAAATGAAATTAATCATACTAAAACACTTGCAAGGCAGTAGCTTATGTTGCAACCATAGAAGCCTTATTTGGAAAATAAGCCAGAGAATAAATTTAGATTTGCTAAATACTGTCCCTTTAATGGTATGTCCACTCCAAACTTGGCAATGTTCTTTCCTTTATCAACTTCAGAATCACAAATCAACTAACCAAACTCAGCAAAATTTATGCAAGAAGGTCCACATCTATCCCCAACAGTGATGAATCTTATGAAATACTGGGGGAAAAAAAAAAGGGGGGGGGGGGGTGTTTGGGTGTTACAGATGAAGCAATTACCGCAGTTGTCAGCAGTACTGGAGTGGTAATGCAACTTAGTGGCCTCAAGCATCTTGGAGACCTCATTTGCAATCTCTGAAGCCCGCAAGAAATAGTCATCCAGCTCATTGAAGATCTGAACCAAACTCAAACTCTTCCCCGCCCTCTTAGCCTCCACAGGACCACCTGGTCCCGGTCCCGCACCCATCTGCTTCCCCCGTCGTACAATCCTTCCACTACCACCACCGGCCGGCGCCGCACCAGCCTCATGAAGCTTCTCCACCACCTTCTCGGCCACTTTGGGAGGCAGAACTTCCATGTTCCTACCACCGGAGGCAGAAGAATCTACTTCAGCTCTTTGAGAGCTTTCTTCGAACACCTTGCGCTCAATTTCATCTCTTTCTCTGTTCACTTCCCCCGGAGCCCTGAGGCTTCCCCCCGGGATATCGTAATTGAAGAAAAAATCGTAAGGCGAATTCCCCGGCGGCGGAGACGGTAGCGCTTGATTGCTAGTCGCCGTCGTCGTCATGGGCGGCGGAGGTGTTGGAGGAGGACGAATCCTATCCTCCTCCTCCACAGCCCTAACCCCAGCCCCTCTTCTCCCACTACTCCTCTTCAAATTATGAACCTTGCTCTCAAGTCCATCCTCCTCGTCGTCATCCTCTTCTTCCTCCTCCTCATCCCCCTCTTCCATAATCGTCTCCGATCGGTTAGGAATAGCTTTCGAAACAACAAATTCGGGCATGGATTGAGCGCGCTGGAGAGGAGCAGGCTGCTGCACAGCCATGTCGGCGGGAATGGGAGGAGGTGGAGGCGGTAACGTACCAAACGAAGGCGGTTCCATCGGAAGAGAGGTCGAGGAGGACGAAGGGGCGGAGGAGGAGTGAGAGAGGTGAGCGTGGGGGAAAAGCGACTCACCAGAGGCAAAATCGCTGAGGGCGGCGCCGGTGTTCTTGATGGAGACGGCGTAGGAGGAGTGGGCGGCGGCGAAGGCGTTGCGAGCGGCGACGGCATCCTTCATGTGCTGCTTTCGATCCTTGCAGCGGGAGACCGCCTCCTCGTTCTCGATCTTCGATTGGCTGCACCCCATAGCTCGTTGTGCTTGCTTCCTGATTCAAGAGTCGAAGATCAGAGGGGGTAGTTCAGAACTTCAGATTGAATCTGAGACATTCAGAGGAGGAGATGAAATCTGGAATCTGATTCAGTCTCTCTATGTAGGGAAGTAGAAAAACAAACACACAAACACAAACACTCGGAGAGAGAGATTGAGAGAAAGAGAGGTTTGCTTGGTGTGTTGTGTAGACGGGGGAGTTGCTTTCCAGCTGTTTTGCTTTTGAGGCTCTTTGGTAATGTTTCCGGCTTCCGCAATGAACGACGTCGTTGGCGCTAAATTAGCAAAGAGTTTTAACGTTTAAATAAGGCTCAGTTCAAGTTTTGATTCCTAAACTCTCTCTCTCTCCTCTTTTTTTTTTTTAATCCCAACCTTTTAAATTTTAAAATGCTTTCCTAATCTTTCATACAGTGTTTTTATTCCATTCTAGTCCTTCGTATAATAAAGGAAATTTCCGTAGTATCCATGAAATTCTGCAAATTTTACTTATGCTAAGATTATCAATTCATTACTTAAAAGATAAAGATTATGATTTGGACTGATATTAAAGTTAAATGAGTCAAGTTGTAAATATTTAATAACTATTTTTCTAACATATGATATGATTAAAATTTTCAATAAAAAAAATTATTCAAATTTAAATTATTTTAGTTTTTTTTTAATATTGTATTTTTAGGATTGATTCTTTATTTGGTATAGAATATTTCTCAATTAAACTTCTTAACCTATGTTTTAGAAAGACCGATTTAAATTTAATACTACACTAGTTATGCTTTCCTAATCTTTCATACATTGTTTGCTCTATATAATGCCTATTTTTTTCATAGGTTAACCTTGAATTTTAACATTTAACGATATACTTGTGCTAAGATTATGACTTGTATTCGAGCCGAGTATTGATTATTCATATTCAACTCGTTTAGAAATGAGTTGAGTTTGAACCGACTCTAAATTTGACCTTAAACTTAAAATGTGTTCGTACTCGATTCATTTAGTAAATGAACAGGCTCAGAATGAACATTTTGTTTAGAATGGAACAACTTTACTTTCTCATTACATAGTAACTTGAAAGGAACAACTTTACTTTACAGGCTCAGAACAAAATTTAAGGTATTCTAGATCAAGTCGAGCTAAGCCTCAATTTTAATCAAACTTAAAAGCGTGCTCATATTTGACTCGCTTGGTAAATGAATGAGTTCAAATTGATGTTTTTTCGAGCAAACTTAAGTCGAGCTCAAGCTATTCGCCTCATATATATATATATATATATATATATATGACAACCCTAATTATTATCATGTGAAAACATTTAGATTTTAGACTTGAGGATTGTCATGCAACAAATAAATCAATACTCTTGTTCATACATTATAGGATTATCATCAAAGTACAAATTTGGCATTACAAGTTTAATATCATACTAGATAAAGGTGCATTACATTCGGTTGTAAGATGTATTTCTAGTAAACGAAAATTTATGTCCATGGAAAATATGCCAAAAGTGTCATTTCATGTGGATGAAGAAGACTAATGTTGCAAAGCCCTTCACAATTTGGGAAAGTCATGAATTAACACACCAAATGCCAACAAAGTCACTTCAAAAGAGTCATAGAGCTAGCACTCTAACAATATATGCAAAAAAAAAACCAAAAGAAAACTTTAAAAAGATGTGGAGTTAGACAAAAAATAGGAAAGTTATGTTAGATTATATTATATACATACTAGTTTTTATATTAAATAATTGGGTTGGGCTAAAGGGTGGTTAAGCAAGTCGAGTAATGTGTTGGATAATGGATTGGGTACGTAATGGGTAGAAAATATATCACCTATCATCCGACCCACTACTCATTTCACTTGACCTATCATTCATATATTTTTTTTTTATTTTCACCCACATCGATGAGGGTGGATCGGGTGAGTCAATCACCCACAAGTGATTTCTAGCCCTAGTGACGCCTCATTTTATGTCATGATTTCAGACCTTGATGGCAAAAGCATTGGCCCTCCATTCGGGATTGGCGCTTGCGTAAGAGTTGGGTTTGTCAAGAATCGAGATTGAAAAAGATAGACTGATTGTCATCAATTATATCAGAAGGACTTGCCAATGCCCATGAAATCGAGATGGTGATTGCGGATGCCCTCTTGTTGTGCCAGGGTTTCGAATCAGTGTCTTACATCCATATCTTCTATGAAGTCAATAGTTGCACACCAGAGTTTCTCACACTCTTATTCTTGACTTTAATCTCATATGCTTCTCTTCTATTTTATGCACGTAGTTTAAGGAGTTACAGACTACTCCCTCCTTGAATTTGATAAATAAAGAGTGGTCATCTGAGGTTCGAATCGAGAACCTTTGAGTACTACTCACAAGTCCTTTCCGGTTGAACGGTTAGAATAGTTACATACTCCCTCCGTTTCCTTTTAAGTGACTTTTTCAAGTCATGCACGTAGTTTTAGAACGATAAAAACTATATTAAATATTAATATTTTAATAATATTTTTTTAATAATATTATACTTATCATCAATAAGTATGAGATTATCAAAAAAAATATTTTAAAAAACTATTATCTCATATAGTTTTTCACACCTTAAAAAACGTGCATGAATAGTAAAAAGTCAATTAAAAGGAAACGGAGGGAGTACTACGTATAAAATATTAATTTTAAAAAAGTAATGCATTACAAAAATGGGGTCAAAATGAAACAATACTTAAAAAAAAATGAAACAATATAATTTGTGGAAGAACGAATCATCTTGGCGCCTGCTTTTTGCATGGCTGTATTTTTTTTTTTTTTGATAGGGAAAAATTTCGGACGAGCTAACTCTATCCGGTAGCATCCTTACGGATGAGGTCGATAAGACCAGGGTTGTTTTGTAAATCAATGCCCCGGGCAGAGTGGCAAAGGTGTGCGACCTTATCCGCCACTCTATTGCCCAATCGGGGCACATGAAAAAAGGAGACCTCTTTGAAAGTTGACAAAACTAATTTGACGTCGGATAGGATTAGCTCAATTTCCCAGGGGCTATTTCTTTTCCCATTTAGGTAATCTATGATGATGCTAGAGTCGCCTTCGATTTGGATTTTTTCGGTATGTAGTTGTGCCAAAATTTGGACACCCAGTTTAAGTGCAAGTGCTTCAGCTTTGAGGGGACTTTGACGACCAAGATGTTGGTAACCAATGCGGATAGTCTGACCCGTCCAATCCCGGACAATGGCCCCCGTTGTACTGACTTTATTAGCTAGTGAAGAACCATCGAAGTTCAGTTTCAGCGTACCCACAGGAGGTTTGCGCCATGTAGTGTGTCTGGATTTATTACTTCGTTTAGTTGGCTTGCGGTTAGACGGAGAGTATGGATATTCCTCATCTAGACCAATCTCTAACGCATTCGTTTTTTTCCATGCTTCAATATGGTACTTAATTCTGTCCAAAGCGCTAGCTTGGCGAGGAATGGGAACCTGCCGGAACAAAAATTGGTTTCGCATACCCCAGACAGACCACCATGAGAAAGCAAGGACCTCTAATCCTGAAGCAGGTAGTTTGCTTTTAATGAGAGCTAGGATGGGTTTGATGTTGCGGTTTAGACTTGTAAAATTGGGAACAAGCGATTGTAATTGATTTGGAAGCTGGTAGACGGATCGTACGAAAGGGCATTCCAATAGGAGGTGCACTTCATCTTCCGTTGCCTCATTACATAAGTTGCAAGTAGAGGGGATAGGGACTCCTCTTGTGGAAAGCCTGGAAGCGGTAGGGAGACAATCCTGAGCAAGTTTCCAAAGAAAATTTTTCACCTTTGGAGGGATCCTCAGTTTCCATATCCAGGCATTGATGTCTGGCTGTAGCGAGGATTCACCTGTTATTAGCTTGTATGCACTAGAAGAAGAAAACCAACCATCACGATCAGGCCACCAATATAGTGTAATACCCCCGTCCCACATCGGATATCATAAGGATGTTGGGAGTGATTTATAAGTGATTCAAGCCCTACCTATGTCACAAGAGCTCTTCCTTTTCAGGCTCCAAGTGAGGACAACGGACCTGAGAGGGCTAGGTGGCATGGGCTGGCGCCTCTTAAGACCCCGAGTCTTACAGATGGTATCAGAGCCGACTCTGGGCCCGGAGGTACTCCGACAGTATGCTCGGGTACGCTCCTCCCGGAGGGTAGTTCCTTGGGCCTGACGGGGTCGTCAGTGCTTTAAGTGGGGGAGATTGTAATACCCCCGTCCCACATCGGATATCATAAGGATGTTGGGAGTGATTTATAAGTGATTCAAGCCCTACCTATGTCACAAGAGCCAGTGATTTATAAGTGATTCAAGCCCTACCTATGTCACAAGAGCTCTTCCTTTAGGTGGCATGGGCTGGCGCCTCTTAAGACCCCGGGTCTTACATATAGACGGTCCTCGAAGTGGGACGCAGGTAGTGGGATATCTAAAATTTCATTCACTAAGCAGTTTGGTAACACTTCTTGAAGTTTCTCCTTCCACCACCTCCCTCCCAAAATGTAGTCACTGGCACATTCTTCCAAATTGTTAGGTAGGGAACAATTATCCCTGGATAATAGAGAAGATGTTGAAATCCAGTTGTCAGTCCAAAACTTGATGGACTTCCCATTCCCCACAGACCAAATGAGCCATGTTTTGAACTTATCAATCAAAGAAGAAAGCTTTGACCACTACCATGATACAGACCCTTTTTTCTTATATTTAAGAAAGTTAGTGGAACGGAGATATTTATGCCTAATTAGAGTGACCCAAATATTATATGGTTCTGCCAAAATCTTCCATAGGAGTTTCATTTGCAGGGCCTCATTCATCTCTTTTGATTTCCGTATCCCCATTCCCCCATACTGTTTCGGCTTGCATATCCTATCCCAACTCATAAGCGGCCGATGTTGGAGATCCTTATTCCAGAAGAAAGTGCGATTTATCTGGTCAAGTTCTTTGTGCATAGAAGCAGGAAGCATGAAGTTTTGCATAACATAAAGGGGTTTTGCAGAGAGATTTGAGTTGATTAGTATAGCACGTCCTTGTTGGGTAAGAGTATTGGCCCGCCAATTGCTTAGCTGTTTATTTGTTTTACAGATAATGTCTTCGAACGTATGACCGTTAACCCGCCCATTGATAATTGGACACCCCAGGTATTTTTCTAAGGAATTAACATTTGTGATATTTAGGCGGTCACTGAGTTCAATGAACCTGTGATTCGAGATTCCTGTGGTAGCTTGGAAACTTGACTTGTGGAAATTAACTTTTTGGCCAGAAATTTTGCAGTAGGCGTCAATTATAGTCTTAACTTTACTCCCTGCATCTAAACTCCCTTTAGCAAAGATGATGATGTCGTCAGCAAATGATAGAAAAGGGATACGAGGTACATCTCAACCAAAGGAGAAACCAATGGGAGATCCTTCCATGCTAGCTTCGGCAGCCAATTTACGAGCTAGGATTTCGGCCCCAAGAATAAACAGAAACGGGGATAAAGGATCCCCTTGGCGTAGACCTCTTGTTGGGTAAAATAGATCAGTAGAACCATTGTTAACTAGTACTGAGAAAGAAACCGTCGAGACACATTCCATAATCCAGGATACGAAAGAAGTATGGAAACCAAATTTTTGCAATACCCTTTTAGTAAATTCCCAGTCAACTCTGTCATAAGCCTTTTCCATGTCTAGTTTTATTGCTATCCATCCTTCACGACCCTTGCGAGAACGGAAGGAGTGGAAGATTTCGTGGGCGATAAGAACGTTATCTTGTATTGCTCTGTCTGACACAAATGCACCCTGAAGCGGGTGAATGGACTTACCTATAACTTTTTTAATTCTATCTGTCAGAATTTTTGATATAATTTTATATATATATATTTGAACACAGGCTGATTGGACGATAGTGATTGGTTGTGGAAGGGTTATCTTTCTTTGGAAGCAAGGAGATGAATGTATGGTTGACTTGTTTGAGCATTCTTCCCGATTGGAAGAAGCCTTTAACAGCTCTCATTACCGACGGTCCAACAATGTCCCAATATGTTGTGTAAAATTCTGCTGAGAAACCGTCAGGGCCTGGAGATTTATTTTTTCCTAAGCCAAACACAGCGGATTTTATTTTCGAGTTCGTGGGGTAGCGAATGAGCAACTCATTTTCCTCCGAAGTAATAGATGGTTGAATTAGATCTAACATTTCGTTTAGGAGGTTGGTATCACTCGGCTCTCTTTTGAATCTTTTCTCAAAGTCCCTTTTTATTTCATCTTTAACGTTTTCATCTCCGACAATTAATGTTCCTCCAGCCGTTGTAATGTTACGAATGAGTTTCCTGTGTCTTCGCCCTGAAGCCACGCGATGAAAGTATGAAGAGTTAGTATCTGACAGTTTAAGGTGTTTGGTTTTAGCACGTTGAGACCAATAGGATTTTTGAAAAAGGAGAAGTTCTTTTTTTTTTTAATAAGCCACCTTTCTTTGTTGCGGTTTGTTTGGCCATTAATTGACGATACTGAGGACTGGACCCGAAGAAGTTCCAGATCAACCTCTTTTAATTGACGAAATATGTTACCGAAGGTGGTTTTGTTCCACTCCTTTGCCTTATTCTTCAGGATTTTTTGCTTAAACAAGAGTTGATACATAGCGGAGCCGGGGCAGCTAGCCCGCCAAGATTGTTTGACAATGTTGCGAAAGTCCTTTCGAAGCAGCCAAATATTTTCAAATTTAAAGGGTGGTGCTTTAAAAGAAGAACCGTTTTCCAATGAGATTGTTATGGGACAGTGGTCAGATGAGGAGAAAGCCCCATTATGAGTAATGATGTTAGGATATTCATCAATAATCCGTTGTTGGGCAAGAGCCCTATCTAATTTTTCTCGAATTTCGTCATCTCGGTTTTTCCTCCAAGTGAAAGGGTTCCCAAACGTGGGGAGGTCTATAAGGGAGCATTTATTAATGAATGTCAGAAGCCTTGAGAAACGGGACGGTCGAGTCGGGGCTCCACCAATTTTATCCGCAATACATGCAATTTCGTTTAAGTCGCCTACGACTAAGCATGGGATACCAGCATCACTGATTATCGGGGTTAGCGTTTCCCAGAATGAGTCTTTCTCAGTCGACGATGGAGGGGCATATACAAAGAGGGCAAGGAAAGCAAAATTATCGCACACATGGTCAATACGTAGACCAATTATACGCGGAAGGTGAATTACGACCGAAATTAACATGTTCGATAATTGGTGTGATTTCCACAGAACGCCAATACCACCCGAGCGACCTGTGGCAGGAGACCAAATAGCTTCGTCAAAACCAGCACACTTCCAAATTTTGTCTTCGGGAATGGATTCGGTTTTAGTTTCGGCTAACGCCATTATTTGAATATTTTCATTTCTACATAGAGAGTTAATTTCGGTCCAAAAGGTTCTTTTGCCTATACCCCGACAATTCCAAAATCCTATCCTCATGAGTAACAGTTGTAGATATAAGGACTAGGCTCAAGAGTCCTTATATCGACGGGATGTTGGAGAGTAAATTTTTTAGCAAGTAGTTTTTTATTTCTATAATCCGAACCCATCGTAGGGCTGAGGAGAGAATTGATCAACAAAAGGTGGGTAGATGAAATATTTACTAGTTCCAACAAAGACGAAGGTGGGGTATAGTTTGCCAAGAATCCAACAAAAGGGACTGAAGGCCTGATAACCGAATGGGAAAGCCAATTGGGCCAATCGAACAAGAGGCCAGTTAGTTGAGCCCAAAGCCGGTTAGAGAGCCGAAGGGCCCATCGTAAGAAATCTCTTATAACTAATCCTAAAGGACCAAACATACAGGCGGCATATTTTGCTGGTTTTTGTTTGAGATGCAGACAGATACTAATGACATATAAAGCAGCCACATCCCCTTTTTGTTCTGGACTAGCAAGTTCCCTCCGGGTTTTGGTTGATTTAGCATGATACCCATAACACCATGTGTATAATATATAATTTATTGAACAAATTTGTGCTAAGTGCTTTAGTGGAGTTATTGTCGAGAGCATCCAGTAGCAGATTGGAACATGTATGAGCATATAAAGATAAACATGCTTATATTGCATATCAAGGCAAGGAGTACATGGAATTACCAAGATACACACCTGGACCCTACATTGGTTACACCTAATTACAGAGGATAACAAACTACCATACCAACAGTTACATAACAACATAATTCGTTCAAGAAGGCCTAAGGCAATCATGAGGTGACCACCAACTCTTGCCGAAAGTTTTTTCCAATTCAGTTCAAAGCTAGAGCGAAGCAAAATAAGAAAGGGTGGTGAGCTCATCATTCCATTGTTCAATGCCCAAGCACACCAAAAGGGGCATGGAACAGGAGGCCTTTGAAATTTATCAACCATGGAAGCGTTTGCTGCTGCCTACCAAGGGGTCCGAGCAGGCAGTGTCGATTTCGTCAAAACAAGCTTTCCTCTTACTAGATCCTGATTTGGAGATGGAGATAGAACCCTTTCCAACAACAGTGGCTGGCACGAGACAGCTAGCCATAAGAGCCTTAGCCTCCGCCGAGTTTGCAACTTCCTCTGTAGAAGCAAAGCACTTAACCGCAGGAGGAATAGGGACTTCAATGGAAGTGGAGTACTCAAGGAGCATCTTATCAATGTCATCATCCGTAAAGGATGCAGGAATTGCTTCGCATTCATAAACCGCCGAGGGATCCTCCTCGTAATCAACCATATCCATGTCGAAAGCTTCCTCAAAGAGAGAGTCGGTGAGCTCCGGGGCATAGGCGGGGGAATTGTAGACTTCCGCAGCAGAAGTGGCCGAGACATAATCGGCTACCAGGGTGGAGTTATCTACTTCCAAGACCAAACTAGTAGAAGATGGAATGATAGGCGGTGCCGAAGCAGGAGGGATTTCAGGGGCCAAGGGTGTTGGGAGCTCTTCCATAGTCGCATCGCGAGGGATTCCTTGATCCGAAGGGCTGTTGGAAGACTTGGCAGACGAAGAATCAGATTGATCGTCTACACCAGCGCCAAACATTTGCAGTAGCAGACTTTGAGTGACCAAATTTCGGAGACGGAGGTTTTCTTTTGGACGCCACCCTCTTCCAACCGTCCAAAGGGGGCTGGACCTGAGCATCACCATGAGACATAGGACCAAGCGGAGGAGAGGGGAGAGGACCTGTGGGCATGTTTCCAGCCATAGAGAGATGCAGGGGACAATCTTCGAAAAGGTGGTCCGACTGGCCACAACAACCGCAACCCTCAGAGAAGTAGTCGAACCACAGAGGGTATTCCTCCAGCTGGTTCAACTCATTCAGCACCCGAATCTTCTTTTCTTTGATTTTTGTGATGTCCACGGTGGCACAAACTCTTGGGAATCGAAATCGCTCTCCGTTCTTGCCAAAGGCAGCAACTCTGATGACATCGCCAATGCGGTTGCCCTCAATCAAATCCTTAAGCACTTGATTGCTAACGTATTTGACAGGCAGACCCGGAATGCGAATCCAGATGTCCAGAGTGGTAATTGGCTCCGTAAAAGGATCAAAGTGGAGCCTCCATGGCCGGATGAGCATCAGTTGTTTTGCAACATGGAAGGGCCTACCTTGCCAAACCTTTTTGCAGTCTTCCTCCAAATCGAAGTGAATCTCCATCCAGTTATTTTGCATTGGAATGATTTGAAACCCTCCAGCTAGGAATTTCCAATCGAAGACCATCTTCTTTCTAATAGTCTTGATGGCTACCGGTTCGCCGATGATTGTGGCAAAAACCGAGGTGACACTAAGGCTTCTGATGTTGGCTTCCACACCGTTGAGCACGCCTTTGAGTTTGTCCAGATTCAGGGCAGGCTTTTTGGCCTTGTGAACCTTCTTTCCTGCCTTCTGATTACTACCATTACCCTTGATAATGGTAGAATCATCCGGTAATATAGCCTCGTTAAGAGGATTTGGGCCCAAAATATGGGATTTAGCTTGAGTCGGAGAGATAATCTCTGACTCAAATTTTTCCTTACCTTTCTTTGAAGCAGCAGAAGGAGGAACCTCCATGGAGATAGAGGCACAGCCGACAGAAAAAGACTGAAAGCACCAAAGAGAAAGCCAGAGAAGAGAGACGAGAAGAGGTGTGAGGAGGAGAGACCAATGCACGTCCGAGCCCCAATTTATAGCCCATTTCCACAGCAAATCCCTAGGAAAAATGATCAAAAGGGCACCAGACCTTAATCATAACCAAATCTCTACCAACCCAACCCTCCGAAGATTGCAATCAGCGATGCGATCCCCAGCAGAACACAAATAGGGTGGGGCCAGGCCAGGGGGCGGTTTATCGGCTACATCGAACCCCAAAAAGTGGCACAGACAGAGGGGGGTAGACCAACCCAAGAGGGCAAGGGTCTGCAGAGGAGAAGTTTTGGGGCTAAAATTTGGTAATGATTTGATAGCGGCATGGGTGAGCGACAGACGCCAGAACACTACGGCGCCGACACCACCAAGGGAGCTCCTAGAGCAGAACCTAATGAGGCTTTTGTAGCCCGGAAAGCGGGGGGTGACATCCACAGACACATCAATATGGGTTGCAAGGGGAGAACAGGAGAACCCAGGCTCAACCCCAAAAAGATATCCCACATGTTTTTTACTGTAATGGCTGTATGGCTGGACAATCTACCTTGTTTAACTAACTAATGATTTTAAGTTATTTTTAATAATATTTTTTCACAATTTCGCATGAAAAATTTACCGTTTAGCGTATGACTGGTCGCACCGACCATATGGGTAATTGATCGCAACGACCAAACACAACATGATCGTGACGACCATGCTCGCAACGACCATATTATAGTTTGGTCGTTGCGACCACCTTTTTTTAATTTTTTTTAAAATAGATTTTTAGCCCGATTCTTAAAATAACTGGGCTGGTCGCAACGACCATATTTAGTTTGGTCGTTGCGACCATTTTTTATTTTTTTTAAAATAGGTTTTTTAGCCCAGTTATAATAATAACTGGGCTAAAAAATAATACTTTTAACTCGGTTCTCTATGGAACCGGGCTAAAAGGTGCCTTTCTAAAAAGTAATTCTACCATGTTCTAAAAAGCAATGGCATTTAGGATTAGTATTTAAGCATTTAAATATTTAAGTATAGAAACAGATTAGTTTGTCACAAAAATCATGATTTTTACAATGAATCAATGCAATTATGTAAAACATTATACAAGTCATCTTCGTCCCTAAATGGCTAAATCTTCATATTGACAAAAACTAAAAGCAAAAGAGAAACGCCTACTTTCTTCTTCATGAAGGATTATATCAACTTTTATTATTCCTATATTGAGTTATTGTGAAATTTGTGATTACACCACTTTTTCAGAAATTTAGTCGAATAAGCAAATCATATCAAAATTGGTTCAATATTGAATAATAATTTGTACTATCTCCGATTTTCAACACATATTTTAAGGAGCTAAAACTATATAATATATTAACTTTTTTATTATTATTTTTTTACAAATTAATACTTATTACCAACAAATATTAAGTTGTAAAAAAATAAATTAAAAAAATTTAATATTTTATATAGTTTTTAGCTTATTAAAATTCGTGTAAAAAAGTCAAACGACATGTATTTTGGATCGGAGGGAGTATATGAATAGGTATCATCATTAAAATGGTCATAACTCCGACCCGACTAGCGCATCATCAAATTGCTAAAAAAAATTGGATGGAAATTTGATCCTTATGATTTTTGGTTAATATAAACTTATTTTGTATTTTTTTTATACAAATTTGGAAAAAGCTAGCCCCTACTAGTTCACCAACCAATGACATCCTTGTGCATGCAAATACAAAGTTCTCTATCTTGCATCGGATCAGCCAAAGTCGAAGTCTGGAACAAGCGAGCGACACAATCCGCACACCAGTTAATTTCCCTGAAGACACGAGAAATCGAGACAACCTCGAACGAAAGGAGCAAAAGTCGGATGTCGAAGAGAAGGACTTCGATCTCCCAAGGCACTGCCAACCGTCATTAAGGGCATTAATAACCACCAGGTTGTCGCTCTCTACCATAATGCAAGAAATGCCTAACTCCATTGACTTTAGCAGACCAAGCATCAACGCAAGCGCTTGAGATTCTACGAAGTTCTTAGGCCCTAGCAGTGCACCATCGATCGCAATCGGGGAGTCCAGGTGGTTCCGGATAATGAAGCCTGCAGAAAAAACTCCAGAATAGGTTAGACTTTCATCAAAGTTGAGTTTGTACCTACCCGCGGGTGGTTTTTCCCATCTCAAGTTTTTTTTCCTTCTAGTTGTTGTATTGTTTGCATTTTTTTTGTTATCCTTGTCAATACTTTTCGTTTCGTTTTTTCCCAACTTGTCAACACCTATTTTTTTTATATAAATTTACACTTCATAAAATCCATATTATTTTATATTCAATTTTTTTTATACAAGGTAAAAATTTGATAGTGGTCAACCGCGGTTGTACCACTGCCATTTTATATTCAAACTAATATTTCATATTTATTATTTCAATTTTCGAGTTATTTTTCTTTAGTAAAAAAACATACTTCCAACTATTGAATGATAACGATTTTTTTTACCGTTACAACTTACAACTAATGATGTAAACCTTCTATTAAAATTCAAATGGGTTATCATAGTACATGTTTAAAAATCATTATTAAAAGATTAAACAAAACCCTACAACTTTTGGCCCCATTGATACTTCATCTTTTTATATGCTCCAAACTACTTTCGGTACAAAAGCCAAATGGGTGTAAGGGTGTTTGACAACGGTAACTACAGAAGAGTAAGTACATTAACGCTTCACAACTTCATGTAGCGTCACTGAAATGACGAACCTGACATTCACATAAACCGACATTTCTACGACTTATTGAACTCCTCCGACAAAGCTTCATTTGAAAACAGCACCTTCCTGATTCGGTTACGAGCACATACCTGAAAGCGAATGAGTACACTACTCCACATAAGCCAAGATCAGATGCAAGAACTTGTCAAACACTCCATTGAAGTCATAAAGATAGCGGTCTTACGTAGCGCGAATCAAAACCTAACCGAAGACTTGGTATTTCAGTGATACCAAAAGTTTCTTTACTGCTACCAACTCTGCCACCAGCCACTACATACACGTCAACTAGCGATCCACCACAGGTAGCAATCATTGGGGGATTCAATGAATTATTTGCTATTTCCGAGTTGTATTGTTATCATAGGTAATTCTCCACAGTTCAACATCACTGCCTCTTTCGTATCCTCTCATATATTGGGGGATACTTGAAAGGTCGATTTGCTTGCCAACGAATATTGGCGATGGGTTATCTTCAACACCTTTAGATTCTGCACCATCAACTGTAAAACAGTATTTTTATTCATAATCGGGTAGACAGAATTTATTCTTTTTGGACATGTAAAGATGAGTGAAAGGAAGTTTTGGATAATACCCTCATTCCTCAGATAACTTCTAAAGTGTGAGTAGCCGTTAGCAACAACGTCAAGATCAGTCAGGCTGAAGTTGTATCGTTTTTCCAAGGCCAAGTATAGAACCTGCAATGAAGGTCAGGTTTTTATTACTATCAATTTCTAGTATAACGAAGCCTCCATTACTGGCACAGCACAGCTTCTTAAACATATCAATTCGGCAATGTTTCTATCGAAAGTCCCGCCAATTCAAATTTCAACTTTCCTATGTCAAAGTGAGAAAGTACAGTATCTGAAGTTTCAACAAAATATGAAACAATGAAAGATTATGAGAGCTCATGTTGCAATCATGAATACATTCGAATTAATGACCAAAGGTGTTATGACTTGAGCATGTGATATAAACTGCTAATTATTTACATGGAAATCATAAATATTTCAACAACCGTAGTCCATACCTTCTTAGAACCCTGAGACATAAGCTTCTCTAAAATACTGAAAAGTGCGTCAGTTAGATCATCACTGTATATTACATCAGCTGCCAGCAGTAAGGACGCTCTGTTGACTTCTTCCACCTCGGAAGGTGTCCACATATATCTGGAAAATGCATTGCACAATGTAAGTCAAAAGACACAAGAAGAACAAAAAGGAAAATATAAGAACAGAGTCACTTGACATCAAAGCAACAACTTTGAAGACGATACATAACAAAACTATAATCACGTAAAAACTACTTCAGAAAATATTAAGTTGATAAAAAAATAAACTTAGAAATAGGTATATCATACTCTTTCAAGGATCCGCTGTTGATGTCAAACGATGGAGGCCACGAACTCTGCCAGTCAAGTTCTCGTACATGAACTGAAGATTGAGTTCTGAAAGCACCAGAGTTCAGCTCCACATTTTTTGCACAGTTGTCTAGTATGTCACCACCACGATCTGGCCAAGAATAGAACACAGTGAAGCTAGAATTTGAACCTAGTGGTGCAAGATGATTAAGGTGAAAAAGGATTGCAAAATACTGTAGGATCTGTAAGACTGTACCTGTTATGTAAACAGTTTTTGCTCCGCGTGCAAGTAATATACCAACTAACCCTGACAAAGACAGTTAATCACAAACCTGTCAAACATGAATATTCGAGCTTTTAGATTTGTAGATTGAGAACATCAATGTTAACATAGGCACAACATGAGGGCGCCACAATAACTGTAATCACGCATAATGATTTTTCCAAATATATAAAGATTGAATTTTACAAACATTAAGGAGATTGAGAGGGTTACCTGTTCCAGCCCCAAGCTCTACTGCAATAACTTCATTTAGTTCTGCTGATGCAAACATTTTATGTAAAACAAAGTCTGCTAGTATTAGCTCAGCCCTCCAGACCTAAAAATAGAAGATAATTTCATCATGAAATATGATGCCCAAATAGCAACAGCATTTTTATAAGATATCTGAAATGAGAAATTAACCCAAGAAAAGATCCCTTCACAGCACAACTAATTTTCATTCGTAAGCTTAGTTGCAGGAAAAAGGCAAACATTTTAATTGACAGACATCTTTGGCCAGAAGATGGCTAAATTCAAGAGCATGCTCCTAAAAAGTTGTGTTTAAACTTGACTGCACTGACCTACTTAGGATTACTGCCAAAAGAAAAACCCATAAGAAGATAATAGAAAAAAAATATGGTGTTACAAGCTCCACTTTGTCGATCTCAAATAGCTAAAAGCATAAAACTCAGGCTTGAGTTAGACAAGTGTTCATGTTAGTTTATCGAATGACTAAGAATGCAATATTAGATATGACTCCTCATTTTTTAAGTTTGCCTGTTATTGCCTTATCGCCCAGGGACTTGGAGTACAAAAGTCTTAAGAAAATGATCTGTCACCTGACATCCAACACCTGCAATGGTTGATAAGATCTTATGTTGAATGGTTACACCTCCATTTGAACCAAGTATTTCTGCACGTATACAATACAGAATATTACTGGAAATCTCAACAAGAAAACATCAATATTTGAGGTGGCGGAACATCTCAATAGAGTGAAGAGTAACAGTTTTCTAGTTCAGAGAACATCTCATTGGATCAACATCATCAAACATGTTAATGGTCTGAGAAGCAGTTGAAAAGACATCTATGAAAAATCAAAGCTTCAGACCAAACAAAAATACATTGAAGGGGGAAAACCAAGTCTGAGATTACATTGTGAAAGTGAATCAGGATTACAGATATGAGACATCCATTGATTTGTATATGAAGGAGAAAGTTGGAACTCTCCAGGAAGAAGAAAAGCAAAATATCAATCAAAAGTCTGAACTCATTACTTTTCCTTTCTATAATGAGGTCACCGTCTTCATCCATATCAATCATGTGCTCCTTTGAACTAGATTTCTCTTCAAAGTTGTCAAAATATGCACTCCTTTCATGTTCAACTCCTAAAGCCATTAAAATTTAAAACAATTACAATGTTAGAAGTAAAATGAAAAGGAAAAGGAATGTCATCATTGAAATTCAGTCACAATAATGCAAACAAAATGAAACATCAGCTATTGATGGACTAATTTTCAGGGACATGGAAATCAAAGCAAAACAAGGTAATGAAAAGCGCCTTCTCTAAATAGTAGAATAAGAGGTAGATACAGACAAAACAATGTAATGAAAAGCGTCTTCTCCAAAGAGTTTTCATGCATCATAGTTCCCCCTTCCTGCATTCCTGAAATTCCATGGCCTTGCCTATTAGATGGACTAGATACCCTAATGATTAGGAGCATATCATAATGCTGAAGGTTTAGGACTTCATTCTACCACGTATATACAACGTTGAAAATAACTAGTTGAAGATCAGAACATTAATGCATATAAAGTGCTTAGATAACTGCTTAAATTGAAAATATAAATGCTAAAATCTCATTTCTGGATCCGAATTGAAAGTATCAGTTGTGTGATACTTTAATTGCTAGATTATTAAGCCAAATACCATATTTACAAATGGAAATTCATTCCCATTAGTCAAATTACCTCAACATAAATAAACCTAAAGACAAAACACACAAGCTCACTGTCAACACAAATCACCTAAAACAACAGCTCAAGTGCTCAACAGACCAATCCGCATTTTCTGATGTTCCTTCTCAGCCAGAAATACGGCAAAAGTTTTAACATGTTCAAGGAAACCCAAATTCTAATATGAGCACATAACTGTCATTTCGGCGTATAATTACAACTAATCAGGCCCTGGACTAGTGTCGATTTGAGAACATATGGCTGAATTCAAACTCAAACCAAAATTGAAGTTGAAAAAGATAAGAAATCCTCAAAAACTAGAAGTAATTGACTACTCGGAGTATCAGAGGGAAGAGTTTGCCCTAACCGGAAGGAATAGTGAAGGTGAAGTGAGAAATGTGAGGGCCGGAGTAGTGAGGTGGACACCCTAGGTGAACTTCGCTCATTACTTGGTCCTCTAACGAGTGGCAACCGCTGATCGGAGTTGACAACTCCGCCGGTGACGCTCCGCCGTCAGCCACGTCCATCAAATCGAATCAGATAACTACGAAGAGCTTTTGCTTCCCAGCGCCAATGTGTAAAGTTCAACTTTACTGGCTTATATATTTGGGAAAATTTCACTGCATAACCCCAACTTCTGGGATAATTGCAAAAAATAGCATAAACTTTCAAAGTTTTGCAGAAAACAGCCTTTTTCAACGTTGGCAACGAATCAGTTTCAATAGGGTTTTTTGGTCATTAGATTTTCGACACAACTTGGAATCTGAATTCCAGCTTAATGTAAACTTTATACATACACACAACAACTAGCACATCTTTCCCAATTTTATGTCCACCACGTTGGGAAGGGATACAAATGGGACTAAAATGTGCGTTCAATTGGAGTTTACAACAACCATACAAAATCCTGTACCACCTCTCAAGACAAAAATAAATCACACAGTTGTAGGATATACATATACATTGCCTTAAGGAGGAGGCAAACTAGGACGATCTCCGATTGCGTTCTTGCTGATAAGTGTATTGCAACTGCCTGTATACCTCTGAGCAGGCAATGGCGAATTCTGACAGGGACCGGAACAATTCAGGCAAACGGGTCCTCAGATTCGTCAAGCACTTCTCCCTCACTTGGATACACTGCTTATGATAAGCAGCCTCTTCCTCTTCAACCCTCTTCTTGGCCGCCTCAATGGCTGCTTCTCGCTCTATAACAGCTTGATCATGGATGAAGTCTTCAGGCATATCTGGGTTGGCATCATCTGGAGACGGCCGTCTCTTTTTGACCCACTCTTCGAATGCACGAGTTTTACGGATGACGTCCTTCCTGGCCTCCTCAAGCCTGGCCCTCATCTTCAGCTCGTCATCTTGTTGTTGAAGGATGGTGTTAAGAACAGCAGCGAAGCCATAGATAGCGCCCTTCGCCAGTTCTTCGGGAACTGTTTCCATAGAATCATGCCAAGCAAGGAGGAGGCGTTGAATGGGAGGGTTTGAGGACCTTGGCGGAGACGAAACTTTCTCCTTCAGGTTGCTTTCAATGGGAATGAGGTTCAGCTTCAACCAGCCATTCAGATCCTTGATGTAACTTTTTTGGTTGCTTACCATCTTATCGAATTGGTCATGCCACTCCTGGACAATGCTCCACAGCTGTTCAGTTTGTTCAAAGTGCTGCATACTAGTTTCCTTCACACACTGTGATATGTCCACATACTTCAACGCTTCCGCAATGTCTGCTTGCTCGTTGTGATAAACATGCATGGAACCCCACATTGTAGCCATCCTGCAATCAGTGTCAAAAACGATTATCAATATAGGAGTTTCATCACCACATAGCTTCGAAATTTCAGTGGAAGGCATCTTGAACTCATGAAGAGGGCAAATTTGTGACAAGAAATCTTTAGAAAGTTGTGGTTTAGACCAACTATATCGCCGAGATCAAATTCCATTCTATTGATTCTTGGAGATAATCTCATCTATAATCACATGATAGGGGAGCTTTGCCAGCTTATTGTTAAAAATTACACTAATCAGAAATTAGCTCACATTCTTAAGAACAATGAAAGAGGAAACAATAAACGACTGAGACAGAAAGGGAAATACCAAGTCCAACCTTTACAATGCGAAATACAAGTTCCACAGGCTATTCCATTTCCCATTGCATTTAACAATAATCAAGTATAAGGGGAAAAAATGCCAATAAAAAAAATGATTCTGTTTTATGATTTCTTGATGCACTCCTTGACCAACCTGTTATAAACCTGAATAAAAAAATGTCTGGATAAAAATTGCTGATGCAATCGATAATGATAATCAATTATAAAACAATTTTAAGAAAATATTTTTAAAAAAAATATACATAAAAATTGGACATAGACCCAGATCAGTGCATTAGATAGTTGACCTTTAAAACTCAAGCAGCGTAAGTTGCAAAACCATACTGGATTACTATCAATTACCTCGGCCCAATCCATTAACCGATACATGAACCCAAGCACCCAACCTAAGAATGAAAGTTTCTGAACAACAAATTTGGTATCACACCCCAAAAATGTTAAGATTTCGTGTTAATCTTGTCGTAATGCCAATTTAACTTCAATGAGGATTAAAAACCAACAACCTTACAACCAAAAAAAGTACAAAAGGGCTACCTAAGCACGGATATTAACGTGTCAAGGAAGTTTTCAGGATACTGAAAAGTGAAAAAAAAAATTATGATGTGCAGGGAGGGAACTTACCCATCAACTAGTGCTACAAGTTTTGGATAAAGTTGCTCGTCACGTAATCTCTCTATCTCGGAAACTGTTGAATCCAAGGACTGCATATCAACAATGTACCTTGTATGAAGACGACTTACCGCTGCTTTTGTTTTCTCCAAAGTTTCAGGGCTAGCACCACGTTTCTTTTGCTTGTTTAATGAGGCAACCTTTTTCTGGTATTCAAACTTCATAATCTCACCTGCCTGTCAAATATTAGCTTGTACAAATTAATTTGCATTCATTTATGTTACTGTTGGTTGATGAAGAACAATTTTCGTCCTAATCAGAAATTAAAACAGATATATAAAGTGGATCAGCAAGAGCATCTCCGTCCCCTTTCTGAATGAAGAGAACACTTCAGTTTGCTTTGACAAGGAGGTTTTGGTGCATCCAATCATTAAAAGCATCTCAAGTTCTGAACAAGTGTGGCAGAAGAATATATGATCACTGCTAGGCAAAAAAAAATCTAACAAAGAGAGGATATCTTTGACTTTCGAAAACAATCCTTTCCAACGCTACAGAGACAGCTGTTAACACAGCACTCCTCAAATCTTAAAGATGAATCACCTCTTTCAAATCCAACTCCTCCAGAGTCTAAATATATTGTTTTGTTGTTCTTCACTTCTCAACACTTCAATCATCAATCACAATAGTGCATGATCTTCACTCTTCAGCTTCTCTCTTCTTAATGCTTTCTAGTATCATCTTTTGAAAGCATATAGCGCATTGGCTCAACTAAATATTAAATTGTACTCAATGGAAGACAAGACAGAGAGTACAAAAGAGACGTGGTAAAACAAATAAGGTAAAGAAAAAAACTAGTTTCCCGAAGAGGTAAATATATAGATCAAGTAACCAAGTTACAAAAGATGTAGACCATACCAAGGGTCTAGTGTAAAAATATGGCCTCACTAGTTGTTTACTCAAAAGTTTCCCCCATACACATCTCCATATACCCATTACACAAAATAAGACGATCCTAGCTAATTCTACCCAAGCAACCTCCTACACCACCCTTTCTCTCGCATTTGCATTTTACTGTCATTCTCACCTTACATGTTTCAATGATTCTACAAGCATACTCCCTAGCATTACAAGCTTTATTGGAAAAGATGGCCCGATTTCGCGCTTGCCAAACAAAATAAATCAACGCAAAGAAAACCTAGTTGGCATGCCAAGGAATATACACTTACACAAAAGGAGTAGATGTGAGCCCCTAAATAAACCAGTTACACCAGCTGCTTAAAGCTTGTCCAATAGTCATCATTGAATTAGTGTTTTAAACGTTACCTCTCCACTAAAACTCCAATATTTTCATAGACTTTTAGTTAGAAAACCAAAAAAATTACCTTGTTGGATAATACACAGTATCTTAGATTCTTAAGGACATGATAATTAGTTGTTGTTGTTGTTGTTGTTGTTGTTGTATCTTAGTATTCTTACGGACATGACAATGGAATAACTGTACTTTCATATGCGCCATTGCACTGCTAATAATGTATGATGCAGATCTTACGTTCCAATCCTAATAAATCCCCACGACATCCAAATTGGGGTCCCTCGTTCTGAAATATGATTTTTTTTTCAATTAAATCATGATACAGAGAAAAATGCAATTAAAAAAACATGAAGAAGAAAAGTCATTATAATATGTGATAGAGATTAGCAAGCATACAAGGGAATCGGATAAGGAAAAAGGCAAGAGAATGTAGTTAAAACACAGTGATTACCTTTACTTCATCATACAGCTTTTTCTCCCAAGCCAATAATTTATCCAGCACAGTGGCATGGGTTTCATTCTCTTCAGATTCGAAGTCATCCTTTCCAGTATCAGAATTAACCGGAGCCCCAAATGATCTATTCCAAGTAATAACTTTCATTACTCGTTCTGAGTGATTAATGTGACCTGTTCAGTAAATTCGTCGATTAGACATTGAATGGAAAATGTAGCAGCAGCAAACATATAAGGATTAATAACTTTTTAAAAAAAAAAAACTATAATTAATGAAACTCCTTATGCGTTACAACTAGTAGCATAGCCGATTTCCAAGAACATGACACACACTCACGCACAAGCTACCCATCTGCAGAAGGATCATCTAAGCAGTGTCAACTCTTACAGCTGCATTCATACTAGTATTGATGATCTATCTTCTGAAAAATAGTCTTTCAGTTAACAACTCAATGTCAACCAATTCCCTAATACAAGCTGAATGAACACATCATATCCATATATAGCAACCATGGACCATAGTAGTACATGGGATACAAACAAAATAAACACAAATCATCCAACATTGTGGCTTGTGATACAACCATGGAATCTTTCTAGTATTCCTACAACAACTCAACATAGATTTCCAAATAAGCCAGAGATCTTGCCAAATTATTAATAACAAGAGACCATGTCTAACTTTACTTGCTGTCTAGTGCTTACGTATAACATATCATTTGATAGGATTGACTACAAGTCTACAAATGCAAATAAGCTACTAATATCACCAAACATCAAACAATTCCCAAATCAACTCCAATAGATATAGACCATTTCCTTAGAAACATTGGAACAAGAAACCATCGCCAATCCATCCAAATATATATCAATATATAACCAATCCAAACCTACAGAAATAGAGCAATTACCACAATTATTAGCGAAACTAGAGTGGTAATGCAGCCTAGCGGCCTCAAGCAACTTCGAAACCTCAGAGGCACTCTCCGAAGCCTTCAAGAACCTGTCATCCAATTCACTAAAAATCTTAACCAAACTCACAGTTTTGCCCGGCCTCTTCCCCTCCCCACCACCACCGGCACCCGGTGATGGAATCACAACCACCTGTTGCTTCCCCCGCCGGACCCCCTTCCCACCTCCACTCCCCGCCGCAACTTCCTGAGGCGGGAGAGGAGGCTTATCCGCTACTTTATCAGGCACCTTGGGAGGGAGATCCTCTATCTTCCTAGCACGGGAGGATGCAGAGGCGTTATCCGTTTTCTTGGACCTTTCTTCGAGCGTCTTACGCTCAAACTCCTCCGTCGCTAAATTCACTAATTCCGGACCCCCTAAACTCCCCCCAGGCATCTCTTCTGGGCTGAAGAAGTAATCCCAAGTCTCAGCTCCCGGAAGGGGCGACGGAGGCGCCCGATTGATCGACGCCGTGACCGGCGGAGGGGTGGGAGGAGCAGGAATCTCGTCCATGGCCCTAACCCCGGCCCCTCTTCTCCCACTAGACTTCCTCTTCAAACTATGAACCTCGCTCTCAACTTCCTCCTCCTCCTCCGCATCTACCTCCTCCACGATCGTCTCCGATCGGGGAGGAGCGGCTTTTGAGCTTTGCAGTTGAGGCATGGATTGAGCGCGCTGGAGCGGAGCAGGAGGCTGCGCGGCCATATCGGCCGGGGGAGGAGGCGGAGGCGGGAGCGGATTGCCGAAGGAGGAGGGCTCCGGTGGGATTGGGACGGTGTAGGAAGGAGCGGAAGTGGAGTGAGTGAGGTGAGGGAGGAGGTGAGGAAAGAGGGACTCGCCGGAGGCAAAGTCGCTGAGGGCGGCGCCGGTGTTCCTGAGGGAGACGGTGTAGGAGGTTTGTGCGGCGGCGAAGGCGTTGCGGGCGGCGACGGCGTCCCTCAGGTACAGCTTCCGCTCCTTGCAGCGGGAAACTGCCTCCTCGTTCTCTATCTTCGATTGGTTGCACCCCATATCTGATCCCCTGATTCCTCCCGGAGATCAGAGCTTCAGCTGTCGGAGTTCAGATTGATACTCAGGAGACACAACGAAGAAGTGAAGAACAGAGAGAGTCAGAGGATTTGTTTGCACCCTAGCTGGTTGATTTGGAATTTTGGATATGTCTGTAAGTTTTGAGAAAATTCCGGGGTCGAACGGGGAAAATTCTCGAAAGTTGAAAGGAGTGGAACTTTTTTTGCGAAGGGAACGACGTCGTTTGCTGAGTTGGAGTTCAAAAAGTGGAAGGGGGATGAATAAGTGAACAGCGAGGAGAAACGACGTCGCTTAGAACATGGACAAATGGACAACCAATCGCCGATTGGTTGGCTGACCCTTAGTTTGCATGCTTGCGCACTTGTAAGAGTGAGACAGACGGAACAAAACTACAAATAAGTCGAGAATAATGGAGAACTTCTTAACACGCGCTTGGGTGGCACGTGCATTTCCAACTCTATAATTTTATAGGAGTACCAAGGGCGATATTCTTCTCCAATCTGAGTTTTGCTCACGTCTCGAATGAATTCAAGGACATATTCAAAGATCAGCCTGTTATCCCTAGATCGAGTAACTTTTATCCGTTGAGCAACGGCCCTTCCACTCGGCGCCGTAGATTCCTCGGAAACCTCCGCCTACATCACCATTCAATATTTCCAACTTTCACCCAATTCGCGGGGTTCAATAATGAAGCGATATTTCACTTTCACGATTCGCTATCGGTCACCCAGGAGTATTTAGCCGGCAAGGGGCAAGGGCTGTATGAATTTTCGACGATCAAAATTTTAAAAGCGGAATGGTTGACTCTCAAAAATCATCTATTCTTTATCTAGGTCAAATTTTATTACCACTAAAGTAGTAGGAATCATTTATTTCAACTCAGAATCATTTATTTCAACTCAGAAATCATTCACACTTCCATATTATTATTAGGCAAAGATGCATAAAACCACCCTTTATTCAGGTTTGTTTGCAAATAACCACCCCTTATTCAAAAATTTTAAATAACCACCCATTATATACAAATTGGTTGCAACTAACCACCCATGTCCACTTTTCTTGTTAAACCTCACTTAAGTCAATAGGAGAAGACAATTATACTACACTTGTCAATCGGGTCATTCGGGTCGGGTCGTTTCGGATTTCGGGTAAAACGGGTCCCGGGTGGATCCGAGTTGACTCGAACTCGGGTTTGATTCAGTTTCTGGTCAAATCGGGTCGATTTTGGGTTTGTCAATTTTTTCCTTTTTAAATTACAAAAATCATGATTTGGTAATTTTGCGATAATTTTAAAATGCTAAAATTACAGACGTGGTTCATAAGTTCTAGAGCTTGTAATTATATAATATATCAATCTAAAATATTTTATTTTTATTATTTCTCATAATTTTTAACAAATTTTTAAAATATATAAATATAAATAATTTAAATAATTTTTTTAAAAATAATTTCATGCAATTAGTAATAAGCATATAATTATTTTAATATTTTTTAGAGTTTTCATCTTCTTAAAAAATGTGATGAAAAATAAAAAATCAAATACTATCGATTGGAAGGAGTATTTCACAATACAAAAAAAAATAAAAAAGTTGATTTTAAAATGAAAGATCAAGTGATTGTAATTATCAAAAGTAATAAATTTGAATCTCCATAAAAAAATTTAATCATATATAATTAATTAATTATAAATCAATCTGGTCACTAGGTCAATCGGGTACGGGTCCAAACCCAGATGACCCAGAAAATTACCGGGTTTTCGGGTTCGGGTCGGAAAAAATCTCCGGGTTAAAATTTTCGGGTCTTGACCCAAAATTTTCCGAGCGTTCGTGTCGGGTCGTGTTTTGACCGGTCTAAATTATACCCATAACTTTTAATGTTTTACATATTTCTTTATATTAGTCTCAACTAAATCAAATTTACAATCTAATTAGCCAAATAGACGTCCACGAACAAGACCCGATGACCACCAGGAGGTTCCACCAGAGGTCGTCATTACTGGAGGCGATGAACAGCAGGAGACTAGACATTCATCACCCTTTTTATTTAGAATTGGAGAAAACTTAATTAGATTTAACAAGAAAAGTGGGTATGAGTGGTTAGTTGCAACCAATTTGTATATAATGGGTGGTTATTTGCAAATTTTTGAATAAGGGGTGGTTATTTACAAACAACCTTGAATAAAGGGTAGTTTTATGCATTTTCGCCTTATTATTATTATTTTATTATCACCAATTTATTATTTTATATATACTCCATATTATAATATCTTAGTAATTTAGAAAAAATTTTGATGATGTATCAACACCTCCTTAATTTAAGGTTTTTCAACTAATCACAATTTTCTCTTATTATTTCTTTTTTTTTCTCTTCACCTCTTTCATACATTTATAAATTTTTCCCTTTTATTTTTTACTCATTTACTAACCATTGGGTTTAATTTAAAGATTGAATTCTGCTATTTATTCTATTTATCTATATCTAATTATTATTAGAGAAGCTTAATAGACGAGGTGACACACTCCCCTTATTTCTAGGGGTCCTAGCCAATTACAATTAGGCTTATATAATACTTTAATTGTTTTTTCAACCAATGAGTTTAATTCAAAATATTTAATTATTTGAACTTTTACTATTATTTTATAATATTAATTTAACAAATTATGAAGATTTTATTTATCAAAAATCGCGCTGTGGCGCGGGGATCATACTAGACCCTCTTTGATATGAGTATATATTTTATTTTAAATGTTTATAGTAATTATGTTTATTATTAATAACTATTATACTCCGTATTATATTTCTATTACTATGATTAATCTTATCATTGTTTTATTATTTAATATATTATTACTACTACTACTATTATTATTAGGGTCTTTTGCATAACTAGACACTTTTTTTTTGACTTTGCAAAAATGTCACCACTTTTGGGAGAATTGCAAATGTAGCATATGGGTCATTTGGTGCAAAATAAAAAATGGAAGGGAGCAGCCGGTTGAAGGTTAAAAAGAGCAGGAGAGAGAGAAGGTTTTGGTGGGGAGTTTTGGCGCCAAAACTAGGGGTGACAAGACATCAATCATTACAAGGGAAAAGGGGATGTGATAGGGGCTTTCTCTCCAATTTGCAAAGTATAAAAAGAGAGTAGGGGAGAAGACAATCAGTTTCTTCCTCCCCTGGACAAAAGGGCTGGAGAAGAAGGCCACCATTGAAGATAAAATGTCGGCCTGAAATTCCAGTTGCAGAGCACGTGTCACCCTAAATCTGTATCCGTGTCAGTGATCATAATCTCCATGTCACCTTGATTTCCCAGAAACCTTTGTTCTCAGATGCAATGGTAAGTGTATTTGACAAAGTACTCCTAATCTATGGCAAAAAGTAGATAACCATAAACTTTTGTTCTCATCCCCTGCATAATCTAAGACAAAAGAGATAGAGAAGATGACCACCATGGAAGACAAACTTAAACACCATGTCACTTTAAAATGGAACTCAGATTCCCCGTGTCACCCAAACTTAAACACCATGTCACCCAAAATGAAATTGGAAACCAGATTCCCCTTCCTTTTTACACCCGCTTTCCTTTTTTCCCCCAATCTCTCGACTTGCAGTTCCAATTGTAGAGCACTTGTCGCCATGGTTTTTAGGATCGGGATCCTAGTGTGAGATCGAGACAAAGGCGTAGGATCGGATCGTAGGATCGGATCGTAGGATCGTAAGATCCTAGACTAAAATTAAAAATAAAATAAATAATAAAATAAAAACAAACCATCCTAAACAAATACCATAATTTTAAAATAAAACTAAGCTTTTCCTCCATTAAACAAATTAAGTAACTAAAATAGTCCAATAATAAGCACTTAACATTCATAATTTGTCAAGAATAATGTCTCAAAAGGTGACAAACAGACAAGGATAATGTCTTTGAATACGACAAACATACAAGAGATAAATCACACATCCAAATATCCAATGCCATCTCTAGTTTCAAATGTCATCATAGCAATTAACCACATCATGAACAATTTCAGGCGCTCAGACGTGGATTTGTCGAGTTGAGTAACGAAACAAAGGGCTTAGGGTTTCAATTCAACGTCTTCACTCTTCTGCCTTCAATTTCTAAGGAGATGGGCTGCCAAAAAATAAAAAATAAAAAGGCTCATCGTATCCAGAAGGCCCGATATCCAAACAAAACAAACACAATTACACAAATATGATTTTTGCTAGGATCGGATATTTTTCTAGGATCGATAGATCCTAGGTAGATCCTACCGATCCCATAGGATCCTAGGTAGATCCTAGCACAAAGGAGTCTACATGCCCGATCCGGATCAAAACCTTACCTAGAATCGTAGGATCGTAGGGTCGTAAGATCCGGATCGGGATCCTAATAACCATGCTTGTCGCCTTCATTTGGTTCCATTGTCAGTGATCATAATCCCCGTGTCACCTTGATTTCCTAGAAACCTTTGTTCTCAGATGCAATGGGTAAGTGTATTTGACGAAGTACTCCTCATCTATGGAGAAAAGTAGATACTCATGAACCTTTGTTCTCACCCCCCTGCATAATCTAAGACAAAAAAGATGGAGAAGATGGCCACCATGGAAGACAAGCTCTCGGCCTGAAGTTCCAGTTGCAAAGCACTTCTCGGTCGTGTCACCTGATAGATTTAGCGTGTCACTTGTTTGATTTTGAAGTTTCACATTTTTTAGTGTGTTTGCCAATTTGTTTAGAAAATCATCCATGTCACCTGTTTGTATGACCTTGTTACATGAAAGAATTCATTGAATGTCATATCAACTCAGTCTTTAAACTAGAACCTAGATTTCCCGTCTCACCCAAACTTAAACACCCTGTCATCTAAATTTAAACACCATGTCACCCAAAATGAAACTGGAACTCAGATTCCCCTTTCTTTTTACACCCGCTTTCATTTTTTTTCCCCACATTTCTTTTGATTTGACCTGTATTAAATGTAGCAGGCTTTTTTTTCCTTTACAGTTTTCCTTTTTATTTTTTTCCCTAGCATTTAATGCTTCACCTTTTTTTCCTTTCCCTTTTCTTTTCTCTGTTTTTCCCCTCCCATCCTTTTATTTTCCTTTTTTTGTTTTTGTATGATAAGGGTAAAATCCGGTTAAGGGGGGAGATTTTGACCTGCACTTTTGTGCAAATTTGGGGTAAAGGTGGTTAGGTGTGCTCAATTTCAAGGGCTAGGGCTAAAAGTGCAAAGTTATTTTTTTTTGTGCTATTGACCTCCATTCTCTCAACTTTTACTATTATTTTATAATATTAATTTAACAAATTATGAAGATTTTATTTATCAAATATCGCGCCTTGGCGCGGGGATCATACTAGACCCTGTTTGATACGAGTATATATTTTATTTTAAATGTTTATAGTAATTATGTTTATTATTAATAACTATTATACTCCGTATTATATTTCTATTACTATGATTAATCTTATCATTGTTTTATTATTTAATATATTACTACTACTACAACCTGCTCCAAGAATAAATCATTGTCATTTTCTTATTCCATTCCGATTTTTATTTCCATTCCGATTCTAACACTCATACCAAACAGGGTCTAATTGGTTTGTTTGAAGATCCTGTAAATAAACAAATACCCCCTTTCAAAAATAGACATGTTGACTTTTTATTAAGAAGCTAAAAATCATATAAAATATTAACTTTTTTATTAAGTTTTTTTTTATATAATTTTACCCTTATATATTATTACTTATTAGTAAGTAATCCCTCTGTTGATTAAAACTTGTTGTTTACTATTCATGCACGCTTTTTTTAGAATGATAAAAACTATATGAAATATTAACAGTTTTTAAATTTGTTTTTATAAATTCATAATTAATATTAACAAGTATGAAATTATTTTAAAAATATGTTTAAAAAGTTAATATTTTATATAGTTTTTAACACCTCAAAAAGCGTGTGTGAATAGTAAAACGTCAAGTTTAAATTAACGGAGGGAGTATTAAATTATATAAGAAAAATAAAAAAAATTATATTTTATATAATTTTTAGCTCTTTAAGAAAATGTTTAAAAGTCAAACGAGATCTATTTTTAAAACGAAATAAACTAGTATGATTCCCGCGCGCATGGCGCGTTTTTTTAAACTAAAATATTATATATAAAAATATTAATAAATGTTAAGATAAAAATCATAAAAAAAAACACTTTACAACAAATGTATCTTACAATTATCTCAGAAAATTATTTTTTTTAAAATCTTATGTAAAGTATAATACATAAATATAGATATTTTAAATTACTCAGGAATAATAATATCAATATTATTATAACATTGTTTAAATGTGATGTGTCATAATCAATAGTTATATTCAATGTTTTGAATTAAGCTCAACAGTTAGTAAATAAATTTGAATTAAGCCCAATGATTATATTAGATTGAATTTAATGTTTTGAATTAAGCTCAATAGTTATTAAAATTAAAGAAAAAAGAGAATTAAAGGAATAAAGAAGAAAAAAAGATAATTAAAGAAAATCAAAGAAAAATGGCAAAAAAATATGATTGGTTAAAACTCCTAAAATGCCTCTAAGATTGACACATCATCCTAAACTCTTCTAAATTAAGAATTTATATAGATGATTATATTAGATTGAATTCAATGTTTTGAATTAAGCCCAATAGTTATTAAAATTAAAGAAAAAAGAGAATTAAAGGAATAAAGAAGAAAAAAAAGATAATTAAAGAAAATCAAAGAAAAATGACTAATCGATAAATGATAAATCACTGAACCTGAAAACATAGAACCTTTTATGTGAAACCACCGCTAGGCTCTTGGACTTTGGCCTTATTTGTTGAGGCTTCACCTCCAAACCCCCTGGACCTCTGCTAGTCGGGACTCGGGGCCCTGTCCCCTAACCCCTGATGGTTACAATCACCCAATCAAGATTTAGTCGAATTTTATTGAATTGAGTTGAATGAAATACCTTTAGGGTGTGCTTCCAAATTTAGTACAAGATCGAGATTATTGTATATAGCTAGCCTTACATAATGCTAATCCTACTACTATGATAAATTTATCATAATGTACAAATAGATAAATATAATTTTATCTAAATTAGATCTATTTAATTTCAAACCTAAACCAATTATATTTACTATATTCCAAACATTATTCCCAAAGAAATAGTAAGACGTATCCTCTTAAAAAAAACTGATTTTACATTTGAAACACGCTCAAAACAATGCATGCAAATTAGATGAACACATTATGATTGGAGAAACGTAAGAAATAACAAAAACCTCATATCCTCATGTCAATCTACAATCTAAATAGATCGAGATATATGTATACAAATTCAATTCAGACTTAACATCCACAACAAACACCCCCAAATCGATCAACCACGATGGCCACTCTTAAGAACAACGCCTTTACTCTTCTGGTTTGCATCGCCTTGCTGCAGTTATCTTCCATGGTCGCGACGACGACGACTGGGCTGAACTACGACAACAGGGCGGTGGAGAGGAGGTTCAAGTCATGGCTTCAGCGCAACAACAAGCACTACAAGAACAAAGACGAATGGATGCTTCGGTTCGGGATCTACCACGCTAACCTCAACTTCGTCGACTACTTCAACTCCCTCAACCTGTCCTTCACGTTGGGCGACAACGAGTTTGCTGACCTCACCAACGACGAGTTCAAGGCGCTCTATGTGGGCCGTTTGAACCTCCTGCGCTCCGAACCTCACAGCCGGAACCTCACTGTGTCGGTGTCGCACGCTCTTGTCGACGATCTGCCTCGACAAGTCGACTGGCGGGAGAAGGGTGCGGTCAATCATGTCAAGAATCAAGGCCAATGTGGTATATATACTGATTAACTTCTTCTCCACTAGCTCAAAAAATTTCCATAAGAGCACCTCCAAAAAATTCCTATTTTGGAGTTTTATGGAGAGTTTTAAGCTTTTTTTTAGATTTAACAGATTTTTCATATCATTTTCAAAAATATCGATTATTCTTCAAATCTACAATATTATCCAAATAAATGGGAAAGTTATTAGAGTTGGAATAAAAATAATTTAAAGAATATGTCATTTTATACCAAAAAAAATTAGGGATGATATGAGTACGTTTTTCCTTACTGGACTGGTATCTCCGTATGTACATATTTTATACTCTTTTTGTTAATTAAAACTTGTCGTTTATTATACATGTTTTTTTAGAATAAAAACTATATAAGATATTAATTTTTTTTACATTTTGTTTTTATAAATTCATACTTAATAGTAATAAGTATGAAGTTATTTTAAAAAATTATTAAAAAAATTAATATTTTATATATTTTTAAACATCTTACTAAACGTACGTAAATAGTAAAACGTCAAGTTTTAATTAAGTGGAGTGGGTGGGTGTGTCGAAAATTTCTAAACTTAGCCTATACAACAATTTGGGTAACCCTTTAAAAACAATATATGCAGGAAGTTGTTGGGCATTCTCAGCAGTTGGAGCGATCGAAAGCCTGAACCAGATCAAGACAGGGAAGCTGGTGTCCTTATCGGAGCAAGAGCTCGTTGACTGCGACAGAGGGGAGAACCTAGGGTGCAAAGGAGGGCTAATGGACGAGGCCTTCAAGTACATCAAGAACAACAACGGCATATCCGCGGAGCAAGACTACCCCTACACAGGCAGCGACGGAGCCTGCAAGGCCCCGGGGAAGAAAGCGGTGCAGATCTCAGGGTACAAGACAGTAGCCCAGAATTCGGAAGAGAGCCTGATGGCGGCAGTGGCCCAGCAGCCCGTATCGGTGGCTCTGGAGTCCAGTGGCTTCCCCTTCCAGTTGTACAGCAAAGGCATCTTCAGTGGCCAGTGCGGAACCAGCCTGGACCACGGAGTGGTAGCAGTTGGGTACGGCGAAGACGATGATGGCCACAAGTATTGGATCGTGAGGAACTCTTGGGGGCCTACTTGGGGCGAACAAGGGTATATGAGAATGCTACGCGGCGCAAATGAGCCTGAAGGCACCTGTGGTATAGCCATGATGGCTAGCTACCCGCTAGCCGCGTAGCGTCGTCATCTAAGTTCTCGCGGAGCTTAATCATGAGTATGGATCCATGGATATATCGTGCAATAAACAGTAACAGTTATGGTGTAATACTCAATATGCAATGTGTTATATAGGCCAATTACAATATGGTGTATTCAACTATTCTACATCGAAATATATGGTGTGTGCTTCAATCTAAGAATCAATAGACAATATAGTTTTGTTCGTCTCAGAGTTACTTTAGAAAGAATCCCAACAACTAGGGCAAAGGGAGGCTTGGGGTGACGGATCCCTCTTCCTTTTTTTTATAGAGTAAAAATTCGAGATCAAACAGATCTGATTCTCAGTAGGTCGACGAGTCAGCGGATGAAAACCACTAAACATACAATAGAAAAAACTAGAAAAAAAAATTATGTGTTTTTTTTTAATTTTCACAAATTTTAGGTATAAAAAGGTAAAAAAATAATAATTACGTAGATAGATTAGTTTAGTTGGTAATAGTGAACATACTCAAATTTAAGGTTAAAGGTTTTTCCCTTATATTTTAAATAAAAAATTTCTTTTTCATATGTATAAATACAAAAAAAAATATTACATTATTTTTAAATAATTTTTATTTTTCTTAGATTTTTCTATTAAAAATACTTAATTAAATCACAAATTTAATATATATAGAGAGGGGAAAAAATTTATCTCCATTAAAAATGATTTCTGAATCCACCGCTAGGATGGACGGATGATTGATGCTAATCTAATGTAATCGTATTTAGCTCCTTGGGATAATTCAGTCAATTCACTTTTTTCCAAATTTCAAAAAGAAGTCATTAAGAAAAGTGTATTATAAGATGATAGGCGATAGCCAGAGGTAGGTGGCTTATATCCATCGACCTGATGTATCTATTATAAGTAGTTTAGTACATTAATGTTTAGATATGGTAAGTTGGTGAAGTGTTATCATCAGCTGACTCTGTTTGATGGTAACACATTTGTGTCTAATTCGAGTATTTGACAAAAATAACTGTCCGAATCAAGACAAATCATCTTCTACATCATTCCAACAAAACAAAACACATTCAAATCAAATTGTTAATTTTCTGAATGAAACTCAAAACAAAAATCATGTACTCCTCCGCTACACATTTTTTAAAAAGATAAAAAAAATTATATAAATTTTTTTTTATAATTTCATATTTATTATACATAAGTATGAATTATTTTTAAAATATAATAAAAAAAAGGGTTAGTATTTTATAAGCTTTTATATTCCTTAAAAAAATACGTAAATAATAATTGTAACTTAAAAAACGGATTTGTTATTTACACCCGAAAATTTTACTATTTACACCCAAAATTCAAGTTTTTGTTTTTTTTTTAAATAAACCCTACGCCTCTTGAGTCATAGGTGTGTGACTAAAGAGACGTAGCTATTTTTTTCTGTATATATACCCTGCCCCTCTTGAGTCACACGTCTATGACTCAGGAGGCGTAGGGTTTATTTAAAAAAAATAAAAACTTGAATTTTGGGTGTAAATAGTAAAATTTTGGGGTGTAAAAAAAGTCAATGTTATTTACACCACAAAATTTACTATTTACACCACATATCTCACTTTTTATATTTTTTTAAAATACACCCTGCTCCTCTTGAGTCACACACCTGCCCCTCAAGAGGCGCAGGGTATTTTACATTATAATACCTTGCGCCTCTTGAGGGGCAGGCATGTGACTCAAGAGGAACAGGGGTGTGATTCAAGAGGCGTAGGTGTGGTGCATATAGTAAAATTTATGGGAGTAAATATTATCGCCCGTAAAAAATAACACCCCTTAAAAAAACAGAGGGAATACAATGAATTAAATCAATTATCAAAAGCAGGTGTTAAATACACCCATAATTTTTACTATTGGCACCACAAATTCATTTTTTTGTTGTTTTATTTACATATATGTGCGCATCAAAAGGCGCAGCCCTATGACTTTTGAGGCGCAGGGCTGTGACTCATGAGGAGCGGATCACACAATAGGTAAACATATGTGACTTAAGAGTCACATGCCTGTGATTTATGAGTCATAGGTCTATGCCTCAAAAGGCGCATGTACTTGACAAAAAAAAAGCAAAAAAATAAATTTGTGGTGTTAATAGTAAAAATTTGTGGTGTAAATAATAACGCCCTTATCAAATCTAACCAAAAAAAATGTATGAATTGTCATATTTTGCTTACAATTTCATGTCCTTCCAATGGCTTAGCACATATTGATTTGCACCTATGAAGAACTAAGGGCAAATTTTAGGGCCCCAAATTTCCCAGCACTTCACATAGTGTCTAACCCATTTCTACATCTTCGTAAGGGCTTCTACACGGTTTGCTAGCTCATCGTAATCTGGAAGCTTAGGGTGCAGGCGATTCGTGTACAACGAAGCAGATCTGCTACGATACATTGCACACCCTTCTGGTTCCGATTCATTGTCCTTTTTGCGAGAAGGCCACGGGATTTCTGTCCCATTAGAACTAGGAGGAGGAGGACTCCTCCATGATTTCGTGCTGTAATGTCTCAGAAGCCGGTCTATCAGTATCTCCTGATCGCCTTCTTCGTCGTCTCCTTCTTCCAAGGACTTCTCATTGCTGTCTCTTGTCTCTTCTCGTGCCACGCCTTTTCCATTTCCTGTGTTCCTGATGAATCTACTTCTCACTGACTTTGGCCTTGGCCGTGCTTCATCTTGGTTTGATCTGTCAACTTTCTTGTCATCAGTCGTCGGAGCTGAGACTACTTTCTCCAGACCTCTTGTGGCTAAGGCTTCCTTTCTCAAGAGCACGTTATCATCAGACATGGCTCGGTTCATCTTACATTGATCCTGTATAGGCTTTGCAGGACTGTTGAGCTTGTGTTCCAAAGATGTCGGCTCCCACGCAATGGAGATCTCCTTCGCTATGTCCTTCATCAACTGAAACTTCAACTCCATCGTTGAAGGCTTTGACTTCAGCTTCTCAACAAACTGAACAATCCACATACACAAAACACAAAAATAAGCTCCATAGTCACCAAATGTGACATGAAAAGACTCATACTTAACGCAACTCTTTACCTCCACGCTCACGTAATGGTCTAGCTCGTTTCCATACTTCTCAGTGAACACAGCCCTCAGATCACGCAGCTCAAGTAGATCGGAAAATCTAGCCGCTGCAAGCATTAGAGATGCTACAGCAACTCTGCACTCCTGAGGGCATTCCCTAACACATAAAGAACAATGTCAGATATATGAAACTAACCATCTTCAGATTCATATATATAGTTTATACTCAATCCTACCAAGTCAAACTCGAAAGGTTTCTTTGAGAGATATGTGTTACCTCTCCTTGTGCATTGCTTTGAGATTATCCGCGACAAGCTTGCAGCATTCTTGGACATAGACGTAGCAAGACGACAGATTCATCTCAACGTAGAGGCCCTCGGCCTGTTTTCATGATAAGCAAACAAAGCAAATGAGGGAATGTAACAAACCATTTAAGCACACAATCAGACTCAATGATTTGCTTAAGCATATACCAAAACAAGAAAACAGCTAAATCTTCAGTATTCATTGGATTGAACAAATGCTCGGATAGATTAAAAGGCCATCAGATACCGAAAAAGAAAGAAATCGAAAGGAAAAATTCGAGAGATCGGCCCTAAAATTTTACCCTTCCATAGGCATTGTAGTCGAGATTGTTCTTGAGAAGATCGGCGATGTCGTTCTTGAGGAACTTCTGCATTGCCTTCCTCTTCTTCATTATAGGCTCCATCCTCAGCTTGATCATCTTCAGTGACATTTTACTACAGACAACGAAACCACAAAAAATCAGGAGATGGAGGGGGAAAAAAAAGATTTATTAACAAACAAACAACAATGCCGAATAAAATGGAGCAGCAAAAATCAAGGAGAAAACCGAGAAAATGATGAAATCAAGAAAATTGTATAACCGAAATAAAACAGGAAATCTGAAATCAGGAACCAGAGCATGGAATCGGAATCCATGGCAGAGAGGGGGGAAATTACCATTTGGTGTAGAAATTGCGTTTGCCGAAGATTCCGTCCCACATTTTGCGATCTAATCCGAAATCAAAAACCTAGAAATCCTTCGGAATGTATTATTAACGGAAACTGGATCAACGCGTATCGAAAGATATATGGACTCAAGGTCGAGAACGAGAGGGAGAAATCTCGAGAGGTTCTAGACGGAATGAGAAATCGGAAGAGAAATTGATGGTGCTTTGGGGGGTTCGATGCTTGCCCTTGTTCAGCTGCAATGGAGGTTTGCAGTGAAGAACAAGGGCGAGAGGGTTTATGATCGCCACGACGATGGAGGGAGGCAAAGCTCTTTTTTTTTTATATATTCCAGGAAAAAAGAATCGAGAAAAAATTGGTTTTTATACCCGAAAACAGTGGGAAGTTTTTTACTGTATTAGCCCTCGCGATATTTGTCTGAAACTTGTGGTTGGGCCCGTAATTTGTTGCTGATTGAGGGGTAAATGTGGGTTTTGATGTGAATCCAAGGCGGTTTTTCGTGTATTGGAAGCTTCTTTTCTAAACGAAGAATAAATAAAATCAAAAAGAATTAAAAAGTCCACAGATTGAAGAAAAGGCAGGCTTGCGGCTTGCCCTTTTCTTGCGGGTGTTTTTTTTTGGTCGAATTTTTTGCGGGTGTTTTTTTTTTAATTTTTTTACACAGGTAAGAATTATACAGTAAATATCAGACAATATCAATATTTGAAATCAAGAGAGCGAAAGAATTGACAAATAAATAATTATTATAAAATAAAAAGGAAAATAAGCACACAAAAGAAAAAAAACGAAAAAGAAAGAGACTCGAACGCATCTCTGCGTTGTGGCTCAAATAACCCGCATTGTGTTGTTCCCAAATAACCCGCGTTATGCACTAAATTTTTATTTTTTAAAATAGTTAAATTACTCGGATAAACAATAAGGATGGGTATTTTATTTATTAAGTGCATTATAGTTGATGAGGTTAAAGAGATCTGAATGGTTATAGATTTATACTAACTTGATTAGTTTGATAATTTGTGTGTACAACTTTATCAGTTATTAAGAAGATTGTTATAAGAAGTGTCCACCCTTGAAAGAGCTCATATTAGCTCATTGGTTGAGCGTTTTTTTTGGTAATGAGTTTGAGATGATCATCTTAATATCTCATACACATTTCTTATTCCTTTCAAAGAGTTGACAATGAAGCTATCATCTTCAATTTCAATTTGGTGATACTCGAGCTGTATTGCTACACAAATACCTTGATGCTCAAAATTAAAAGCTAAGTTGGCACAATAATTTGGATCAACCAGGGCGATCGCCGGCTCTATCAATTTAGGTTTGAGAAATGCCAATGCATATATTATGTTTGTCACCGGTTCGAATCTAGCAAGTAAACTGTAAAATGGTTCATCGGTTGTTTGAGGTCCCATCAATGTAAGTAAAACGATTCACTTGCATCCGTTTTAATTTTAGAGCCGAGGGAAAAAAACTCGACTTACTTGGTAGAGTTGGATTCCTCCCTCTCGCAGTTTCAAAATATCTTCCCTATGAGTTGAAGAACTCTTCGAGATCTCATTCACAAGTTCCAGAGTAAGCTCCGTACTAAGTTGCGGAGTTTAGCTTTTCCATTTTTTCGTTGAAACTGTAAATATATCGATGTAACAAAATTAGAAAAGGTGATAAAGCCCGTATCTAGAATCCCGTCAGCAACAAGTAGTAGGCCTCGCATGGCCATGCCTGCTATCCCTCTAGTGAACTCTCACCCTAGCTCCCTAGCTCCATACATGTTTATATTTCCCTTCTGGTGTGCTGAGTGTGCATCAATTGTTGCAGTTGAGAGGTTAATTTCACCTTTTATTGGTTGTATACGTACACTCGATCTTTGATTACAAAAATGTAGAATCAAATGTTCCATATTCAAAAGATTCAGGCTACTCAGAATGCTTCACCTATACTTAATTACCCATGTAAAAGCAATGGAGAGAGCTCCAAACGATCTTTGTTGTGTTTTTATTAGCTTGTTTGTTTTGTTTTTGGCTTAACCAGTTGTTCGTTCTCTCAGTTTGTCTGATATGCTGAATCTTTAACTTATCAAAACAAAGAAGCTGCAACACCATAGCAAAATGGCCATACATTTACTCAAATCTGACTTGATGTTAAGTTGTTTTCAAGGCTGAATAAGTAACATAGCCTACAAAGAAAATCCCCAAAATTTCCCTGCTCAAGAAGTGATTAAAAGATGAAAAGACCTGAAGAATCATCACCTACTTGGGTTCGCTCCATCGTGTGTCTGCACAGCCCATTGAAAGCTTTAGACACGAGATTATCTCATTTGCATCTTCCCTAATCCTCCCATGAACATTAACTTCCTTCAGGACTCTCTGGCTTCTCTTCTTCCTTTTCGGGGTCTTCCTCCTCTTCCTCTTTCTTTTCCTCTTCTTCTTCCTCGTCTTCTTCAGGAGGGTCTGCTGGCATAGGGGGTGGCAACGGTGTCTTCATTGGGCTGAACTGAGGAAATATATCTGGTCTTCTTCCAGGCTTAGGCCGTTCCCATTCCTGCAAGTAAAAACAACTGAATCTGATGTTTTGCATACTTGCATTGTGTGTGGGATAAATACTTCTTCAGAGAAACAAAGGGCATACAGAAAAATCTCTTTATGTTCCCATCTCCTTTTCAATCAAACCACGTATACGTGTTTCAGTGCAGCAATGGTAATCTTTTCCTGTTCTTTTTAGTGCCTATGGCTTGGACTCCTACTACTAATCTATTGCAAATAAACAAACTGGCTTTGGAGCATCAATGACAGAGAACAAGTTCACCTTGACTATAACAACCAACACTTTCTAGATGAAGCCTCACAAAATTTCCAGTTTTCCCCATGAACAGAATTCCGTCGAGAGGTCAATTTAGTAAGAATTTGTGAAGATGAGAGATAAAAAAGCTTTCTAATTCATGCTTTACTCGAGTTAACCGCACAAACATTGCTGCATTAACACATATGAATACAATCCAGAACATGGTAGATGCTTCAGAATATTTGCATTAACAGTGCTAGATTTCGTGCTATAAGAAAACTGGAAGCAATTCCTGGGCTCACTGCTCAGCAACCGCTACCAATGTAAAGGAGCAATTTGCATTTTGCACCCAGATGAAAAGCTTCAACCAATTAAAAATCATATCTTCTATAATTTAAAGACATTGAGTGCATGCCTATAAGTGCTCTAATATGTCTCATTGTCTAGACAACAATTCAATGAATTCATCTTATCCATCAAATCGAAACGAATTCTAGCACACAAACAAAATCTCATTGAGGAACTGTATAATAGACCAACCTAACCAGAGTAAGAAGAGACCACAGCTGTGATTAAACAAAAGCAAAAAATAAGCTGAAAACACTATCTTGCTGAACCCTTATAGCCATTTGATTCATCAAAATTCATAATCTACTAATCTCTCAGACAATGGGAATGGTCAATTTCTATCTTTGTCCTCCCCCAATCTACTAATCTTGCTGCAGTTGTGGATGGAAATGATTTCAACACCTAAATTCCAATCATATTGCCAGTCCACCCCCAAAATTCTATAAATACGATCGATTTACACACCCCGCGAATCACAGCCAGCAACAAGGGTAAAGGAAAACGATAAGGCGAGAGGAAAGGAAAACATACGATAGGGAAATCGAGCGGCGAGCGACGAGTCATTCTCTCTTCATCCGGCGCCATACGAACAACCTGTCCTCGTCGGCGGCTATCGCTGCCACCGAATCTCAGAGTCCGGAGAAGGAGAGGGGAAAGGTAGAGAGGGGATTTGCGAAATCCGAGTTGATTGGGGACTGGGGAAGAGCAGGAAGGGCAAGCCGATGTGGAGGGCGGGGAAGAAGAATAGGAAGACGATTGTGGTCGGAGCGTGAGAGAAACGGAAGCTGAGAGACAGAGAGACGCCATTGTTAGGGCCTGGTGGTTCGCTGGCAAGCTTTTTCAGTGGCTGCCGAGCTCTCTCCTCCCTGTGGGCAGAGGCGAGAGAGAGAGAGAGAGAGAGAAACGAGTGGTTGGTTGAATGTGAGGATGACGAAAGACAGAAAGAAAGAGATCGAGGCTCTCTCAAGAGTCGTCAAGTCTCACCCACCAACCTACCTTCGCTATTTTTCCCCTTTACTTTATTTTTCGGAAATTAGGTGAGTTAACTATGAGGTTAAAGGTAAGTGGTTTTAATGTGTTATTCGAGTCAAATGAGTCAAGTATTAATATTTGTTCATATTTAGCTCGTCTAGAAACGAACCGAGCTTGATCCGAGCTTAAATTTGAACTCGAGGTTAAAAATGTGGTCATAATCGGTTTATTTAGAAAATGAACGAGCTTGAGTCCCGCTTTTCTCGAGCATTAAGCAACTTTATTTGCTCAAAACATAGTAAACTAAATGAGATTTTAGAAATTTCATAAAATTCGAGTTTAAATCGAGCTTGGAACCGAGGTTAAAAGCGTACTCATACTTAGCTTGTTTAGAAAATAAACATAACTCGAGCTGAACTTTTATCAAGTCGAGTCTGAGTCAAACTCAGGCTAAAATTAATTCTCAGTTGAATATGATTTTTTTATTTTTTAATTAAAGAAAATGCGTAAAAAACCACATTTTATATGTGATATTCTAGTTGCTGTCACGTGACACCCAATGACTGACCCACGTGGTAGCACATTGTTGTGTTCTTTTTTTTTAGCCCATGTAGCCATGAAACATAGCATTTCATTCTCCCCTTGGAACGATGTCGTTTTATTTGAAGTTGGCTAGCAAAAATACACGCGAGTGGCATACTCCCTCGATTTCTCTACTAGGGCCTTAGATAGTCTATGCTCATATATAAGAGGCTCTATACCGGACCCTTACCCCATATTGAGTTTTTTTTCCTAGGTGACAACTCAACCTTAGGGTTCAGCGATGAGCTTGCTTTAACGAATCGAACTATACTTACTTTTATTAGAAACAAAAAAAACCCACTGTACTGACTGATCCAAGTAGTGTTGTGCACTCCAATCTCTTTATCAAAGAAAGAAAACTATATGTAGAACTACAAATGGTGGATTTCCTCGTCATAAAAACAAACAATTACTACAAGTTTCATTTTCGATCTTTGTTTTCAAACATTAAAAAGTCATTGTTGTCAAAGTTATCGATATTGGTCTCCTAACCTTTTGCAAAAGGAATTTATGTGATGGTAGTCGTTCGAAGAAATGCACGAATGGACTACATCTTGACATTAAATCAACAAGTGATTGTTATAGTGTGTTTCTAACTAATTTGACCATGGCCCGGCAGAATGTAATCTATAGCGACATTCTAGGATGAATTTTTGTATGTCACTTCAGAGATCCAAAGCAATTGTCGAAAGCCTTTCAAATCGGATCCTAAACAATACAGGATCGATTTGCTTCTCAAATGCACACGCCCATGCTAAACAGCCTTGCACATAAGCCGAGAGGATCCATCATAAAACCAATTGGCATTAGGAGTAACCTTTATATGTTAAGAGCATCCTCATTCAAGCCCAGACCCGAGCCCTTACCTTACTTTTTCTTTGTCACGTCAACTTAAAGGCCATATTCCCGCTCTTTAATTAATTGCACTCTCATTCGTGAGTCCGACTTTTGGGCTCTTAAATTACCTTTTATATGGGTATTATTTGAATTATTTAAAAAATAACATATACAAAATGAGTGTTTATAGGTAGATAAAATTAAATTACAATCAAATATAATTTTATTATTATTTTTTTTAATATCATATTGTGCCGAAATTTCATTTTTAAAGACTTAATATACTAGTTTTGCCACATGACACCCTGTTATTGGAAGAGAGTGTCCTGAGCCCTATTTTCCTAGGCGGACCAAGGCAAAGGGCTCAATACACTTTTACTTTTTTTAAAAAAAAAATTATATCTTATGTGGCATGTATAAGAGCGGGCTCACCGCTCACCATTGCACATGCTCTAAGGCTTATTTGTTCATGTTATCAATGTAGGACTCTTTCGTCTCTTCGCATTCTCTCAACATTGTCTACTCTTTTCAGTTGTATTTCATGTCTTTCTTTACCAGCAATGTCCACAGAAGATAGTCTGTGAGGGCTTCTTTGGTCAGTGTTCTTTGCTGCAGATAAAAATCAATAACATTCACTCTCTCTGTTCGCCGGTGACCCGGGAAGCCATTAGTAAGAAAAGTGTTATCTGTTGAGATTTTGTTCGAGATTTCTGCTGACCAAAGAGACAGAGGTGAACAAGCAAAACATGGGTAAAGCTCTCTGTTCACATAGTGCAAAGTGTGAAGTTTCTGAATCTGCATTAGTCTCCAAGTAATTACTACAGAACAAATCATTGCTGTGGATGCAGTTAGCTCTGATTACTAAAGGGAATGATCATCGTCTGGTGATTCGTTATTCATGAAACCCGAGAACAATGGTTGTTGTGGGATGGGCTTGTTCTAGATTTATACCTAGGCAGTGAACCCGAGCAGAAAGAGCAAATTCAGTTCACTTCAGAAAAGCAATGGGTTCGACTCTAGCACATCCCAAGAATACATGGCTTGATTTCGGCAACACACACAACCGAAATTTGCAGCTTGTGCTATATGCCAAACTGGATACAGGGTAACATCTATTAGGCTAGGTGAAAATTAAGTCCATTATCCAGTAAGGTTGATGTTGCTAAATGAAATAGAAGATGAAATGGTTCTGTTACCAGGCTATCTGAACAATTTACTTGATCAACTGGTTCTACCACTGTACTAATAGGCTCAGAAACGAAAGGAACTGCAGGCAACTAACTTACTCATTGACGACGAGTTACAAGGAATTCTGTACTGATATGCTGAATCCACATTTGCAAATAGAATGAAAATTCCTGGAGCTACTTCGGCTTCCAATTCAGACTTGCATGAGCAAGTGATGGAGCCCCTAATTTGACATTTTCACTTCCAATTCAGAACCCTAATTGTTCAATGAAGAACATAACCCTCCACATAGCAATCCAAATCGGACTTCATTGAAAGAACAAAGTGACCATTTTTTATCTAGACTAGATAGGTTGCACAATTCACACTAATTTCATGAACCATCCACCTATCGTCTCCTAATAATCATGCAGTCAATCAAAGAAAAACTACAAGATCAAGAATCAGCCGAAACATAGATCAGATTAGCCCTTATTGAACAGCTCTTGCACCTTGATCAAGTTCACATTGATCACACGAAAACAAACACTGAAACAAACAGATACATAACCAAATACACATACTGATATTAGCAATGGGAAATCATAACAAAGCAGCACACAAGCAACACCACAAGGAGAAAGAGGGTTACCCCAATTGATATATCAGGTTCAATTCTGAAATCAGTAGATGCCGCTAACGTCGACTCTCTCCACATTGCTATCAATCCTATCCTGGATGTTGAGGCCCGCCATTGCTTCGCTCAATCCCGAGGTCGTCTCGGCCAAAACATGGGGGTCGTTGTAGTTCCTCACCGCCTCCACGATCGCTCTCACCCTCTTGTACGGATCGGAGCAATCGAAGACGTCCGATCCGACGAACACCCCGTCGCAGCCCAGCTGCATCATGAGTGCGGCATCCGCCGGAGTCGCGATACCTCCGCCGGCGAATTGCACCACAGGGAGCCGCCCCATCTGCTTCGTCTGCGCCACGAGATCGTACGGAGCTCCGATCCGCTTGGCGAAGGTGAAGACCTCATCGTCGTCCATGTTGTTGAGGATCCTAATGTCTCCCATTACCTTCCTCACGTTTCCAACCGTCTCGACGACGTCCCCGGTGAACGAGCGGTCGCCTTGAATTCTGATCATGGCAGTGCCTTCACGGATCCGGCGAAGCGCATCGCCGAGATCGCGGCACCCGCAGACGAAGGGAACGCGGAAATTATGCTTGTTGATGAAGTGATCCTCGTCGGCGAGGGAGAGGAGCTCGTTCTCGTCGACGTAGTCGACGCCAAGAGCCTCGAGGATCTGCGCTTCGACAAAGTGGCCGACACGGGCTTTAGCAACGACTGGGAGGGAAACGGCGCGCTTGATCTCCTTGATGAGAGACGGATCCGCCATCCGGCCGATCCCGCGGCGGCGGGAGGCTGGCTCAACGACGGAGAGGCAGCAAGCGCCGGCGGACTCGGCGATCTTGGCCTGGTCAACGGTGGAGACCTCGACAATGGCGCCACCACGGAGGATCTGAGCTAATCCGACCTTGATCGAGAACGAGGCGGCGGGGTTCTTGTTGCCGGGGTCGGTTGCGACAATGGTGGTGTTGTAGAGCGTGACGGCTCCATCTTCCGCCATTTTTCTGGATTGCGCACCAGGTGCTTGTAGAGAGAAACGGATCGAATTACAGAGCTGGGGAGCTTCTTTGACTTCTCCTGTCAATTGTTTGAGGTGTGTGGGTGGAGGGGATGATATGGCGAGGGTAAGGGGAGAGAAAATGGGGGTCGCCGGAGTGCTGGATCGTTCGAGAAGGTTCCGATGGGGAGAGCCGATGAGTCTAGAAGGTTTATTATATCCGGTGCGTGTCGGCGTGGTTGAAATTTCAGATAAGACGTTAGAACTGTCAAGGTTGTTTGGTTGTTGCAAGTTATTTGGGCTGGGCCTTTGGGCTTTTGGCCCAGTCACTGATTTTGTCATTTATTTTTTTTTTATTTATTTTGAAAATGAAAGTGATTTGAGTTTGGTTCGTGTGTTGGGATTCCTGCTGGCCATGCTCCCCGCTCCTTGTGTGAGGTGGTTCAGGTGTTGGTGCACCTCAAAGACGACTGTGTGTTGTCATCTTAATAGAGGTGTGGACGTGTAATCGAGTACAAATATGATGTGTTCACGGTTGTTCCTTGAGAGATTTGGACGCTATTTTTTTTAATCCTTATGAGTGCATATATTAACGATCTTATTCTCATTTTCTATTGCTTTGTCTTTTTGTTTTATTGTATGACTTTTCTAATTTTTTATTATTGTTTCTTCTTGATGGTTTGTCCATCAACCGATTTATTCAATCTTTAAATATATTTAGGTAAAGGTTTACCTAGTTGTATCGAATCTTTTTCCATTAAAAAAAAGGTTAGGAAAATTCAGTAGCTACTAAGTCATTTTTTTAATGCAAGCTACTGGATCATTTGGTAAGAGGTTTGAGAAAGCAAATACAAAGTACATCTTTATTTATTTTAATTTTTTGGCAAGAACAAAGTGCATCTTATAAGAGCATATGTAGTGGTGACCCTTTGGACCCTTATACATCGTCAGATCAGATAAAATTTAAGGGAAAAAAAGGGTAAAAGGTATGAGCCCATGGAAGAGGGCTCGTATATAAAAGACCCAAAAATGTGGGCTCATGACAGCAATTCCGAGAGCAAGTGTGATGCTTGTGCGCACAACCGCCTTTTTTGCTCGAAACAGCGTCTTTGCCTAAAACCACTGCAAATATTACGTTTTGCATGATGCTGGGCAAAAAAACAATACTCCCATATTAATTGTTTTAAAAATATTTTTTGGTATTTTCCCTCGATAAAAAATAAATATATATTTTTTGGGGGTGTAATTTAATTTTATCTACCTGTAGACACCCACTTTTCATATATTTTTTTACGAAAACTATTGAATAATAATAAAATTTTCATTGTTAAATTTTTTTTCTTCCGAAAAATACCCATATTTTTTTGTTATTTTCTCTTGGATTTCGTAGTTTAATCACATCAATTGTAACATTTATTTCACTTTTTAAATTAAGGACAAGATTGGGGCTCATGAATGAGAGTGAAAAATAAAAAAAAATTGAAATTAAGGTCTTAAGGTGATGTGGCAAGTAAAAGTAAGTTAAGAGTCTGGAGATTGGGCTCACCGTTTAACATTTCTAAGCAAACCAATGTGGAAGATGTGGGGTTTGTGTTTTTTTTTTCTTTTGCCATTTATGCCTTCGATAGGCTTGAATCTTTTTTTAAGATAAAATCATCTATGGTTAATTAATATTCATATAATTTCCTTATGTGTAAAACAAGGGCTTATTTTGTTGGGAATAAAAAGTTCATCCCACTCTGGTTTGGAGGCAAATCAAATACAAAAATATAAGGGAGGGTGAAATCTCTACCCATTGGCTTAAACTTTTGTGTTAAAAAGTAGATCTCGATCTTATAATAAAAAAACAAAAATAAATCCGACACGAACCCCCGGATTCATACGACCCGATCGGAGTTTCTCGGAATTTCACATGGTATCAGAGCAGGTTTGGTTTCAAGTAAGGCTAAAAGAAATTGAGAATTAAAAAAATATCGGGTGAGCTATAAGAGATTGAGAGTATCGACTTGAAAGAAGAAGAAGAAAAATGTTCAATTGTCAACCCGATCCAAGCGAGTTGTACTTGAGGGGCGTGTTGGGAATAAAAAAGTTCATCCCACGTTGGTTTGAAGGGCAAATCAAATACCAATTTATAAGGGATGTGAAACACCTAAACATTGACTTAAGTTTTTGTGTTAAATGGGTGGATACTGACGTTATAATTAAAAACAAAAATAAACCTGAAACAACTCTCATTTTCATACGACTTGGCGAGGTTTCGCAAAATTTCACATAGAAAAAGAACGAAAATTAACCAAGATAATGACAACCCGAAAATAAATTGAGAATTACAATTTATTAATATTATATTTTAAATTAATCTCACTATTATATTTGAAAACAATCTCATTACATTGTTAATAATACTTTTATTGTTATGTTTTAAAATGTATTATTAAAACTAAAATGAAGATCATAATGTGAATAAAAGTGATTAGTTAAAAGCTTTCATTTAAAAAGGATGTCAAATTGAGTAGTGATCAAAATTTGTTTGTTATAATAAAACTGTATAGATTGGTTGAAAAAGTTAAAAGTGGGATCAAAGTAATTTTGAGGATTGAGATTATCAATTTAAAAGAAGTGACAGTATATGTGATTTTCGAAAATTCCTCATTTAGATGAGTGGAACGTCGTTAATATGCGTTTCTTCAGGTGTCGTCCTTTCTGATGGCGGGTTACTGCATTTTGTCTCCCCAGCGTTGAGTTGTCGTCGGTGTGATGTCTTAGTACTCTCCTACTCTAAGCAATTCTTAGTCTTCCACAAGTCCACGACTTTCATGCGGGTTGACGTTTCAATTGGTGTCTTGATGAGCTTCATGTCAGTCTTGTTTATTTTGCGTTGTTTTGTTGTTGTATCATGACAGTTAATCCGTCTGCCGATCCGTCGGCCTATCGAGTTACTAGCCAATATGTTGGCTAGTATCTCAAATCTTTTCCTTTTAAAAAAAAACTTAAAGAAGTGGAAGTATCATATTCATAAGTCATAACTAATTTGTCATGATTGCCTAATTATATTCGTAATTACAAGTGCCTTTCAAATCTTTTCTTTTCAGATTAAAAGAGCCTCAACACTTGACTGTAAACATTACAACATCCATACATATGTCCAAGCATGAAACAGAGTGAGGTTAGTTAATGCAGCAGTCACTTGTAAGCATTTTCTATCTTTACATTCTCAAAATTTTATTTTCACCAATAAAGCCCAACTTTTATCATTGTTTCTGCTTGTTATATCTAAAGAACTGATGCAGCTGCCTGTGCACTTCGCCATAGCCACCAGTCGCGGGAACAAGGCAGTCTTTGATCCACCGTGGAAGCTTGTTAACCGGGTGAGACGAGTTTCCTTTTGAAGGATCACATACATACCTGGAGTCAACCAAGAGGATTGCTGCATAGTCGTTTATGTGGCGAATAGCTCTACCTGTAACGAATAAGAAAGCAAGGGGTTAGTCGAATGATTTATGCTCATGACTGTTCAATCAAGGTGCCTGGATTGCTTTGAGGCTTCCACAAAAAAGATACTCTAGAAATGTAGTAAGATATAATGTAGATTGTCTTGAATGATTTTTCAAGAAAATAAGGAAAAATCTGAGAAAAATATTGGTCATGATGGAGAAATGTAGTACTCACCAATTGACTGGTTCACAGCTTTCATACAGAGATTTTCGTAGTACTCTCGGCCCTTAGTTTTGCAACGTCTCAGTACTTCGAATCCTGATTGAGCGCCAGGAGTGACATCACAACTAGCAGGAGCTTGGGAGGCAAGACTGGAATGTTTGTCACCCAGACCTTCTATGTGTTTTATTCTCTCTAGCAACACGACATCAGATGGACTCGGGTAGGGAAGTCCAACCATTACTATACATCTGCCCATCCCGTCACTAAAGTTGATGCCTTCGGATATCTTTCCGCCAACTACAGCCAACAAAACTGCACCATTTTGAGACGGTTGACCTTCTTTTGGACCTCTACTGGATAGTTTATCTATCGTTTCCTTGTAGTCCATTAATACTGTCTCAATTTCCGTATTGCTTCGAGGTTCTCTAAATAGCCGCTTTTTCCTCATGATTCTTTGCAGTATGCCTGAAACCTTCCAAGCATCATAGACCTTTGCTTCATACTCGAATGAAGAAAAGAAGACAACAATACCTTCAGGAACTACTGTTGTCAAATTGCAAAGCAAAAGTCCGAGCTCTTCCATCTACAATTTCAAGCACATGGATATAGTGCATTTAGCATGCCTCACTGCTATCAATCAAGTATTAGCATTTCTAAGTAGATCATCTTAAATCTAGGCTGCAAACAACGAACCAAGACCGGTGCTACAAAGATACCATAGACAAAAATAGACAACTTACCATTTTTGGGGAGCCTCTGCTGCCATAGCTAAAATCAAATGACAGACCAGAAGGCCCATGGGGAAGAGCAATAGGTAAAATGCTCTCACGAGGAACAATATGGCTGCATGAGAAGAAATGCAACTGAGAAGGTGATAACCATGGAAAGAGTCGCTCCCTCGTCTCCTCTATAGGTTGCAAAGTTCCTCCAGTTAAAACAACAGTATGTGCTTGTGTTGCAATCTACCGAAAAAAATCAACATTTAGCTGTAAGAAGCTATTTTGAACTGTGTGCACAAACCTGAGAACTGATAAGACAGAGAAAGCAAACCTCAGAAAATATCTTTTCACCCGTGAGCATCACATATTTTATGGATCCCTCTTGCTCAGCTGGACTAGTTGATGTCCGAGAGATTATTACTCTTCCATCTGCATTGTTATTTACAAGTGCTAACAGCATATCCATTAATGCCTGAAACCCAGACAGGTTGCTTCCCTTGTCACCATCAATGGCATTGTATGCCTGCAGAGTTTTATCTCCATATCCACTCACCTGGGAGAGTAAATCAGTCAGTATGTCAAGAGGCACACTAGAGAGAGAGGCACAAAGCATTAATGTGGTTTGAAGGAAAAAGTTGAAAGATAACACTATCGAACTTCAGATTAACCCAAAATTCACCTTGTGAATGATTTTGCTTTCCTTTACGTAATGTATAAGCTTCACAAAGTTGATGTTGTCAATATTTAAGGAGAAGAGGAAATCATTGATGGCCAATGATGATTCCCTGGCAATCTTTGCTTCAGCATCCTTTTCAATACCAAACTGAGTAGCATCATTGTTTGTATCCTCATGGACGATCACTCGAAGAAAGGCTTCTGTGAGGACCAAAAGGGTCTGGATGTATCTACGGTTGCCAGGTCCCAAAAGGTTGCAAAATCGTCCATAGTACTTTTCCAAGCAATCACGCACATTTTTCAGCTGATACAAGAAAATCAAGTATCATTCAGCACAGAAATTTACAATCACCTCCGATAAAATGCTTACAGCTGTTCAATTAATCCTCCTATAAACATATTCATGATTGCACAACACAAGTTACAGAAAGGTTTCTCAAACAGCTCAATCCATACACCTGGGTAAGTGTTTTTTTATAAGAGAAAAAATAGGAAATTGAAGAAAATAAATGATAAGTTGTTCCTATTTATGTGACTCAAACTCAGCAACCAAGCTATGTGAAGCAAGAACCAGCTGAAATCATGATTAAATAAAAACTAGTATGAAAAAATAGCAGGAAAGAATACCTGTGACAAAGTAATCTTTGAATCATACATGCTAATAAGAGAATCAGCCAGATTATGAGCCTCATCTATAATAACAATACTGTTCTTCAAATTTAAACCCAGTGCCTCCCGAGATGATTTTGATAGAAGAGACTGATATGGAAGCACAATGAGATCAGCTGAAGGAACCATACTCCTTGAACCATAATATGGACAAGTTCCTAAATTTCTCCCAAGCTGAGCAAGATCTTCAATATCTAGGGCCTCCTCTTGAGAAACAATATCCTTAAACTCCTTTTGCAAACTCCTTTTCCTAAGCATGGGGCAACCACTTGAAATCTTGGTTCTGCGTTTTCCACCTCCAGCTCTCAAGTTCTGCTCACCAAAGTAGCAATACCAGTGAGGATATGTACAGCAGTAAAGGCACACAATTCTCACAAAATCTCAGGAACAGAACATAATTTAATGGTGGAGAAAATATAGAGGGATGGGGCAGGAAATAAAATAGCAAATTTCTTCCTTAATGCAAATGCATTGGCAAAATCCCCATATTCACAAATATACATCTACGATGATGAAGTTCAGACTCAGAAAACTGACACTAAACGATTTTTTTGATCAGCAATTATTGTCACAACTCACAGGCAAACTTAATGACAATGTTTCATGGTATACTGGTGTTTAGTGTCATGCCTTCAAGTACTGTTTTCATCAAAGTAAGATCCATAGTTATTATGCCACACAAATATTTCAAGATTCAGAACATAGGACCTGTGAACAGGAAATAATGGTTGGCCAATTCAATCTCTCTCTGAGAGCCAATGAGAACTTACACTGAGACCTAATAAAATGATGTAGGTAACATAATATACCCCAACAGCTGGTAATAATCATCCTAGTCAACTCACTTCTCAGCAAGCAGACAAGGCAAGTCATAGCTGTAGAAAGAACTTATTAATTTCCAGGGCTGCACAGTACGTACACACTTTATGTGTACTGCATAGAATCAAACTTTTTGTGTTGAATTCTTCAGTTAAAACTTAAAAGGAATCAAGTTAAACAATCAAAACTGGCTTGGAAAACATTAATACCTTGACTTTTGAACCTTCATTCTTCTTACTTTTCTGAAGCTCCAAGCATCGTTCATTGATACGTATGGGGTTTCCTAGCTTCAGAACCTCTACAGGGAAAACAAATGCTCATCAAACATCAATACTCACCTGCCTCTCGTAGGTAGGCACAATTCTTCAAAATTTTAAATAAGGTGAAAGTTGCATACATTATAGTGGGTTGATGTTGTTACATACATCGTATTAATGTCTACAATCCTATTCATAAAACTAACTATGATTTAATAAATCTCACTATTGTGTCTACTAGCAAGAAATCTTCTCATCCTGTTGTGTAGGAAAGCTTCATTGCATTTCTCTAAGACCAACAGGTGCTAAGATCTCATTCACAGCTAGAAAATTGACATATACAATGAAAACTCAAAACATATTTCCTAGAGTAGCAAAATCACTATTTCTCCCAATTAATTTTACAATACCAGCTCCCAGCACACATTCAAAGCTACTCAACAGCATACAAAGCAAGTAAGTTTGAATTTCATAAGCAGGTTGTAAAAGATACCTTCATTGGTGCAAAGATTTCTCCGGGAACCCAAGGAAAGAACAGTCAATTCAGAACCAAAATCCGTCTTTTTCAGCTCTTTTACGAACTGTGAAAGCTGGGAATGTGTCCGGCTGCAAAAGTAAACCTTCAAACTCTTTTCTTCTTCTTCTTCACCGCAAAACCCATTCCCTTCATCATCGCTAGAAGAACTATCACAACCCCTATCGGCCCTCCTCTTTGATTTCTCACCACATTCAACTTCTTCCCCTTCACTTTCATACTCTTCCAACAAAAAATCCTCATCACTTTCCTCTGAGGAACCATTCTTCATAGATTTTTCCCCCTTTGCGTTTCTGGAATCAGTTCCCAGTTCACTCCTACCACCGCTACCAATCCGATCCACGCAGTTACCTCCTCCTTTTACCTTGTTATGCAAACCTACTCTCTGATTTGATTTTCTCTTGTTCTCCGGCTGGATATCTTTCTTCACAACGAAGTTTCTCATCCAATCAGGTTCATCTTCGGAACAACACTGATCCCCAGGGGCCGAAATCGGCTGTTTCCTCCGGTCCACCAGCCACTGCAAAGCGCTGCTGATGATGCTCAACGTCTTCCCAGTACCTGCGAACCACGTAACAATTACAAACCCCAGTTCAGACAAACTCCCGATTATCTTGCTTCTAAAACTTCGAAGCCGACAAAGTGCAATCCATGGACAAATAATTCGAGAGAGGGAGAGAGAGAGTACCGGTGGGGCTCTCGAGCATGGCGATTCCGCCCTTTTCGAGGGATTGGTAAAGGGCGTTCATGAAATCGACCTGGATAGAGTAGGGATTGTAGGGAAATGCAGGGAATTTGGTCTTCCATTGCTCCATTTTGCTGCCTTGTTCGTCGATTGTTTGGTGTCGGACCGCCATATCCAGGGCTAGGGCTTCTACTGTGCTGCTTACTCGCGCTCTTTCTCTCTGCATCACTTTGTTCCCGCCTGCTTTTTCTAGACACAACTGATAACGAGGGAGATTCAAATTTGGTAGGGCTAAATTGGGTATAAAAAAAATTTGAGACTCCATCTTTTATTTTATTTATTTATTAAGTAAAGATTCGAGCACAGACAAGTGACACGGCCTGCGGGGTGGAACTTTAATGTGCTACAATCGTTCTGTCTCTAGAGAGAGGAAAAAAAAAAAGTTTCAAGCTTCCAAAATGTAAGTGAAAGTAGAACATAAAAATGGAGGAATTTGCTCTGATCTGGTTGCAACTTGGCTATTTTGATTACTTGTTTTGGTCGGCCTGCACATTGGTAGATTTGAGAAACTGTTGAAAGGAGAAGAACGAGTGTATGTTGCCATAAACGCTCTCTTGTGAGCTTTCAATACAAACCTCCTTCGGAGCCCCAAATCTCCTTCGGGAGCCCACACCCAACCCCTTCGGGGTTTTTGTAAGTTTTCTGATTAGCCAAAATCTACTGATTCGTCCCGATTTCGATTGGCCTTCTCTGCGTGTGAGTTCTTGGTCTTTCGGCCTGGGTTCTCGTCGGTTGTCCACATATCGTCGCTCCACCACGGCTAGACATGGCCACGGGTCACGGGTCGGGCGGGTCGACCCGTGACCCGCCGGGTCAGGGTCCAAGGGTCGAAGGGTTGGCTCAGGTTGAGGGTCAGGGTTAGGGTCGAGGGAAATGGAACCCGTGACCCGGCGGGTCGACCCGCCGGGTCACACGGGTTGTAACATTTAAAAAAGTAGCTGTTTGGGTGGGTCCCACTTGAACGTTTATTTTTAAAAAAAAAAACTAGCCGTTGCTCGGGTTGAACGTAGGCTCGAGCCTATAAATAGGCATCCCCTCTTCCCCAATTCATTTTACTTACACATCCCATCAATCAAATAACTTACATTTCATTCATTCCCGTCGTTCCGTCATTTGTCGTAATGGCCGGCGGTAAAAGCGGATCCTCGAGCTCCTCCTCGTTGTTCAATCATTTCAACAAGGTCGACCAAGGCCCGGGGAAGATCGAAGCGGAGTGTCGTTATTGTGGTCATAAGTACAAGATAACGAACAATTTGGGTTATGGCAACTTGAAGAATTATCTAGCCAAGAAGCATCCCGAAAAAGTCGACGAAGCATCGGGATCGTCGGGTAATTAGTATTTTAGTCTTGTGTTGTGTGAAGTTTATGATGTTATGCAAATATGAACGTATGAAGTACTAAATAAAGTAGGAACTAGGAAGTAAGTTAGTGTTTTATGTTGTAATGTCATGCATGAAGCGCCGAGCGCGATATCGACCGAGGCAATGAATCCGGTACGAGTTTGTAATCGTTGTTCGGTTTGTAATAAAATTGTGTTTTATGTGTGTATTATTTGGTTTTTTTAACTAATCCAACATATAAATTAATAAACCTAAATATATAGTTTTGACCATCAAACAAATAAATAACCTCACTATTTACTTATTTACATATCAAAATAACAACTTTTGAATTAAAAAAAAATAACAAAACAACCTATTATAAATTTACAAAGTGGAAAAGTGAAAAACAATAAACCGACCCGGCCTTGACCCGGCGGGTCGGCCTATTTCCACCCTTCAACGCCACGTGGTCGACCTGGGACTCCGACCCGCCAACCCGTCGACCCGGCGGATGACCCGAACCAGTCGACCCGTGGGAATCTCGGGTCAGGGTTAGGGTCGTACCCCCCGGCTTGCCGACCTGGCGGGTCCGACCCGTCGACCCGGCGGGTCGGACCCGTGGCCATTTCTAACCATGGCCCTTGCCGGGCTGCGGTTGGTTGCCCTCCGTCGACCCACTGCAATCTCCTCTTCGACTTACCTTTTCCTAGTCCGGCGGAAGCTTTCGTTTGTCCGTCGCCGCCCAAGTTCTTCATCTTCTTCCTCCTCTAATTTTTGTTTCAATCCAGTCTAAAAATTACTTTGGGGCTTTTGTTGATTTGACTCTCCTTCCCCCAAATCTGCAATCGATTGGACTGTCTCGTCCCTCATTCTTCCCTCTGGGTCGATTGTTCGGATGGTGTGCGCTCCGGTGTCCGATCTGCTCTTCTTGCTGGCCGACTTCAATCCTTGCGGCACCGTTAGCCTCGCTCGTCGTCGGCGAGGGGGAGGTCTCCTCGCCTCATGGTGTTGCAGGAGGATGATATGTCAAGTAATTACAAATAATAAAGATGTAATAAACGTAAACCAACTCCTGGCCTAAGCAAATAATTACAAGACTTCCTCCCGTTGTAGTGGAAGGGTAGTCAGGATCGATCCACGAGGAGGCGTGTCAGCGGGATCCTAGTAGCGTTGGAAATTTCACGTCTGTGTCGACCAGAAGCCTCGATTTCGACCTTGGGCCTCGATGTCGACCTCGGCTGTCGATGTTCTCTGCAACAGAAGACCTGCAGAAACAAAAACAAGTGGTCGATATCGACTAGAGAGGGTCGATATCGATGTCAGTCCACGAAATCGACTGGCTCAGAAGACTGCCAGTCGATACAGAAGGGTCGATATCGATGCTAGGGGTCGATATCGATGCTCAGCAAAACTTCGCCGAATGATCGTCGTCGACTCAGAAAACTGTCGACGAACTCAGTGGTCGATATCGACGTCTGGGGTCGATATCGATGTCTCCCTGCAGTGAGTTAGTTCTTCGTCGGCAAAGAAAGGCCGAAGAATTAAGAATGGATGAGAAGGGATGAGCAGAAATAACAGTGGTTTTGACTGAATATAAACTTATTTAAAAGGCAACTCCTAGGATTAGGGTTTACCACAACGTTAACCAATGCATGCGATGAGATAAATAAGACGGACAATTGCGCTATTTCACCCGAGGGACAAGCTTTCGCCGTACACCAACTCTTAGGATTACTCTTGCAAATAAACCTAATTGTCTCTACCAATTTTATGTTTATAACTCAAGTTGTTAGCATGAATCCCTTTTCTTTCGATTAGGACTAAACATAGAATCGTAGGAGGAGAGATAAACACAATGATATCGACATCAAATACTTACCTCAAGCGCGCACGGCTAACGTCGGGCTCACCCCGACCCTAAGAGCTTTGGGGGACTACTCACTTCTCATCATGGAACTCATTGTTGATTGAAAGAAAGAAACTTGCATTAAAATAAACTCCGAAGCTTTACAACTCAACGTCAACTTTCGCAAACGTCAAACCCTAAAACTTCTCTCTAACTCTATTGAATGTAATTGAACTCTAAAATTGGATGATTGAATGCCAGCCCCCCTAGGGCTTTATTTATAGGCTACTAATCCTTGCTATCCGAGGATTGTAACTTCTATCTAAACTATGAACTCTATCCAAACAATTAGGATATGTCTTTTATTTTGATAAAACTTAAATAACCTAAAGGTAAAAGATAAATAAAACTTCAGCTGCCATCTATCTTGGAAGTATGAGATAATTTTGTGCCTCCTTGAAGATATAGTTCCAATCCGCATTCGAAATCGAGTCTATCTTCTGTCGAGATAAGGGGTTGATATCGACACCTGGGGTCGATATCGAGGTCTCTGTTCCTGCTCAACTTGTTCAACTCTGGTCGATTTCTATGTTGAGGTCGATATGGGGTCGATATCGACACCAGAAGTCGATATCTGGGTCTAAGGTCGATATCTACCTCTGCTCAGCTTCACTTGGCTTCTCCGTTTTGACTCCGTTTTCGCTCGAATTCCTGCATGGTTAGCTCAAAACTTGTGCAAACTCTATTTCTTGCATTTTAGCCCATTCTTACACAAGTTTATATTCTTTTAAACCTTTTCTTTGGAGATCGAATGAAATATGAAGTCAAAAGATACAATAAAAGAAGGTGAAAATGTGTACATCACCTCACCAAGTCACCAGACCCATGGCGTCCTGCTTGTCTGGTGTCCATGGCATCCATCGTTTCTCTGTTGACCCATCTCACCGCCCTCCTCCTGGGTTCCTTCGCCCTTCCCTTCTCGTTGGAATTCCGATTTATTCCGACCATTTTTGTCGTCGTCCTTGGTCGCCGGCGGCCTCAATTCCAGCCCCTTTGCCGCATGGCCTTTGCATGTGCCTCTATGCCCGGCTTGGTTGCCCTAGGCTTTCCCGGTTGTGATTTCTCTTGTGTGTGCCTTGGGCTTGGGCCAGTTGTTGGCAAGGGTTACTGGTTTTCGGACCGGTTTGTTTTCTCTTTTGGCCCAAGGTTTGGCCTTGGGCCCCAAAGCGACTCGTGCTATAAAATGAAAAATAAAATTTTTTATATTTATTTTATAAAAATTGTCGGATTCCTTTATTTATAGTTAAATAAAAAACGTTCGAAATGGCTTAATGAAAATCCCGTAAGGGCTCGAAACACTGCTCGAAAGAGTTTGGATTAAACCCTGTTTGGACTTGACCGGTCCGTTGTGATCGGTCCTTCGCGGTTTGCTTTGCTCGGGTGGCGTGCGTCTCTACTTTGGTGCGGCTTGGGGTTCTTCTTCTATGGTGGGGTTCGGGCAGTCGGAGTCAGGTCTGGTTGGGATCGAGATGGTATGTACGGGGCGACTCCGTGTTTGGGAAGGAGCTTCCTGGAGGTTCGTCTTCACTACCCACAAGGATTCCTGATGTATCGCCGCCAACGGTGTTGTTTTAGGACGGTGCTTGGCTTTCGTCCATAGTCTACGTCCCCATCGTGTTAGATTTAGTTTTTTCTTGGCTCGTTTTTTGCAGTGTGTGTTTTCACTTGTTGTATTGCTTTGCTTTTTTCTTTTTGTTTGTATGTTTTGATGGGTTTTCGTTTGCCGACTTGCCGACCTTCGAGATTCAGGTATATCTGATCTCGAATTATTACCTTATCAAAAAAAAAAAGTGAAACGGTCTACGACCTCGTGTACGAGCACGTATTGGCAGATGCTCGAATATAAAGACAGGAGATGCTTCAGTGGCGTTGTGTTGTGAGTTAAGGTGATGACCCTTCGGATGTTCAGGCAGGCCGACCCGGTTAGGTTCGAGGAGCTTGTCGCTAGTTGAGGATTTGACGGTGATTAAGGGTATGTTGGCCATTCCGCTACACAACTGGTTGGGGGCTGAAGTTGCTCTCCTGATGAGCCTAAAGCAGGGCAAAACCAATATTGTCGGTCATATAAGGCTGGCCCCTTGAGGATAGGGGTGCCGCATGGGCTTCGTGCGTGCCGGACTGCCGGCTCGTGACACAAGTCTGAAGCTCGAGAGGTCAATTGTAACGGCTCGGATATAAATATCCGAGATACGTTTCGAAGGTCGGATACCTTCGTTCGGATGTTGCAATTCAGGTACGGGTCGAGGTTTCAAACCTCTAATCAGTCGAAGTCTCAGAAATTCAATTTAAATGAAAGTAAAGCGGAAGTACGATTTAGATACAAAAGCCACGGCAGAGCCGGGTCAAAACCAAAACATAAATTCTAAAGTCATATAGCCAAATTAGCGGGGTTAGACAGATTTCTTTGCAATCGCCCGGGGGACTTTCCCACGCCATAGAGACAGGGAACAATCATACCTAAAAACAAGTGGTGCGAGCGGGATCAGACCGAGGCCCCAACACACCCTGTCCCGTAAGCGAACATACACATACGCTAATAATAAAGATGATGCAGATGCGGAAATTAAATCACACTAACATGATCCTAATTTACAATATGCGAAAAAGAACTATAAAGGCGCCCAAAGAATGCCAAGTGGCATATCCCTCTCCTACCTCTGCACCCCTTCCCGTTAGTGCAGAGACTGGCCAGTTCGGTGCTATAGCATAGCAATATCCTCGTGGTGGTGCACTCACCACGGCATCATCATATCATATCATATCATCTCATCTCTTGCCCGATGGTGCTGGGCTATCATATCATGCCATATAATCTCATCTCTTGCCCGATGGTGCTGGGCTATCATATCATGCTCATATCGACTCGATAGACTCAGGGCACCCGATGGGGCTGGGCTACCCTATGACCCTAACAGAGACTCTAGGACTATCACAGATAACGACCGTTCTGTTACATACGCATAAAGAAATAGAATGCTCAATCACAAGTGCAATCCTAGCATGATACTACATGGCATGCTTTAATGTTTATGCAACACCTAGTATGTCATATATTCACAAGCAGGTAATCTCTTTCGAATCTGAGTAAGCCCATAAAGGAACTTACCTGAATAAGCCGAACAACAGAGAAACAAGGGAGAAGCAGAGTCCAAGTAATGAATCATCCAATAGTAAGCAATGTCCAACATATCACAATCACCTAATAACATACAAATGCATAAGTCTATCTAATTCACACAAGGCGCCCCTAACTATCATACATGTCTTCACATATCTCGTTTCAGATTATTCCATCTTATCTCATCATAATTCAAATGTCATTCCATGTTCATCTCATTTCCAAAACAATCTCTCGAAGAATTCAACTTAGAAAATCAAACAATTCCTTTAAAATCGCTTATCCAAATCCCGACATTAAATACTTAAGCCTTAAAACCCATTTCCCAAAATCATATTATAGAATCATTCCGGCATGTTTCTTATTTCAAAACATTATATAAATAAACTCCAACATTAAATCATCAAAATAAACCAATGTTCACAAATCATCTTTATAAATCAAAACCAACAATTCACTTTAAAATTCCTAACTCACACATTTAAATCCTCATAAAATGCATCATATATAAATAATCCAATTAATACTATTTAAAACAAATAAACAATATATAACGATTAATGTCCAGAATTTATAATTATAACCAATCCCAAAATAATAATAATATTCAAATAATTTACAAATACTATCCATATAATCTCAAAACAACAACCATAAATATATTTATAACCCCATATCAATCAATATCACTTTTAAAACCTTTTTAAATATAAATATTAGTAATTTCAGAACATATAAATATATATATATATTCATTTTTCTAAAATCAGAAGTAATAATTATTATCTCATATATATATATATATTTCTATAACCTAACATAACACATAATATACATATATAACATGAAACACAACCCTTAGCCCGAAGAAAGGCCCACCCGAAGAGAAAAGAAAAGGAGCCCAACCCAGCAGCCCAAACCCAGCCCATGCTTTTACCCGGATCCGAAGATCCGACCCGAACCCAAACCAAACTCCCCCAACCTGAGGATTGCAGATAGCAATGTTATAACCCGGATTTCCTAAGCCAAATCCGAGCATAGGCCCAGCCCATTAGAAAGAAAGAGAAGCCCACCCCTTAAAGCCCACCCTGATACCCGAAAGAAGAGAAGACCCACCCAGATGGACTACCCGTCTCCCTCCCCACACCCCAGAACAGAGCTCCAGCGGAAATGAAAACGGAAGAAGAAGAAGAAGAGGAATGCTCCCGCCGGCGGCCTTTTTCGATCCAAAACCATTTCCCTCCAACCGAAGTGAGTTTCCGACCCCAACCCGACAACTCAAGACCAAGAACAAGAAAGGAAGAGGAGAGGGGAGAGTGCTCACCAAAGGGTTCGAAAACGTCGCCGAAAAACTCGATCGGTGCTCGTCCGACCACGTCGTAGATGGATTTTCATCGGAGACGACCTAGGGGGAATGGGGGAGGTTTAAGTATCCACCTTTACTCAATTCAAGGCGAAAGGAAGTGAAAGAAAGGAGATTGGCCCTTACCGCTTGGGTTTGAGGGAGACAGAGGAAGCGCGGAGGAAGGGAGCGGCTCGGGGCTCTCCTGGCTGCTCAGCTCGACCCGCCGGCATCGAGGGGAAAGTGATGGAACACTACTTCTGCTGCTGCCAGTTGTCGAAGGAAGAGGATGGTGGAGCTAGCAGCTACTGACGGCGACAGACGAGGAGGGAGGTGGAGGTGCTGTGGTGGTTCTTGGCAAGGCAAAGGTGGTGTTGGGGGTGGTTGCTCTGAAGAACAAGCTACTGCAGCTGGGCAAGCATGAAGAGAGGCCCCATCTCCTGCAGTGCTTCCAATGGGGCACAAGGGTGGCTGAGATTTTGTGTTTGGAAGGTGGGAAGAATACAAGAGAAATGGAAAGAAAGGGGGCACTTGCAGAGAAATGGGAAAGAGAGAAAATGAGGAATGGGTTTTGGGTTGCTTAATTGAAACCAACAACAGAGAGGGAGGGCTGCAGAGGAGGGGACCAATATGAAATTGTGTGTGTGTGGGAGGTGTGGTTGAACGTGAGGGGTAGAGGAGAGAGCAGAGAGAGAGAGAAAAAGAAGGAAATAAAAAGGAAAAGAAATGAATATATATATATATGTGGTCCCAATATAAAATGCAAGGAGAATATACTCGATATTCGAATTCGAAACCCGCTAATCCCGACTCTATCAAACCCCGACTAAATCAACTTAAATAAAATTTCAATTACTAAATTCAAGTTAAACGGAATTAAATAAATTTCAATAAAAACTCGAAGCTTAAATTAATTTTTATTAATACCCAAACTCGAAGGCGAAAATCAAATCCCGTCAAAATCCTAATTTAAAATGATGTCGGAAGGATTTTAAATTTCTGAACTCGTGCTCGAGGACGATTTTTCTCCGCTTCAATAATTACTAACATATTTAATTAAAATAATATTATAATATATATATATATATATAATATATTCAGTCTTTACATTTATCCACCTCTAAAAACAAGTCTCGTCCCCGAGACTAAATCATTTTAATGTAGTGAGAAGAAGTTTGAAATCGGTGAGTCCGAGGACCATGTCCAAGGATCTTGTAATTATCTCGGTTGCGTCTTCCGGGATTCTCACAACATCCTAGTCACGGTCGTGACACCTCCAATTGGTCTTGTCAAGGGTGTAATAAGCACCCTTTTCACATCCTCGCTTCGACTTTTCGGAAGTACCAAAACTCTAAAAGTATTATAGCGTCCGACTAGGTCTTAGCAAGCAATCTATAAGCGCCCCTATAAAATGCTTGTATCCACTTCGTGAGACGTCATAATGTAAATCCAGTCCGTAAAACCTCAAAGCGTGTTGTAAATGGAAGGATTGTCATCTAAATCATTGAAACTCCCGACTTCTTTAAAACCCCAAGTTGGCCATTTTCAAAACCGCTCAAAATCTTCAAATTCACTTTTTATCAAGCAGCTTTATACCAAAACAAGTCAAATCTTTTCAAATCAAGATTTCGTCAAAATCTCCCAAAAACCAAATCAGCTTCTCGCAACCCAATCAATCAAATTCAGAAGGTAGGAGGTGGAATCATCCACCTCTAAGGGCTAATCCCATATTCTCTTCCTAGGTTCCAAAATCACTTTATCATCATCCTCAACTCAATATGCACATAAATAATCAACTCATCGGCTCATAACATCATCAGCCACCTCCCATATGGCAATCTCAACATCAATCATGATAATCTCAACCAATCGACATCTCAACCGCATAATATAATTACCCATAAAATAAATCATACCATCCCTTCAGAACATGCCAAAAGCAATAACAAAATCTAACAGCATACCATGAGTCATAAAGTATATCTACCTCATACAGAAGGCATCACAAGTGCATCATCGAATTCTCATAACTTATCACGCAAGCACACATGTCATGAGATCAAAGAGGTTAGGTGTCATGGAGTCAGTACACTACTACAATTCGAATCTCACGGTCGCATCTCAACATCGCACCCTAGTGGAACCAGTCATAACAAGGGATCTCATTTAAAGTATAATTTCACATAGTTATCCTATCCAATTTATATCCAGCATTATCATAACATATTATCACATCAATCATTGTACTCACAAGGTTAGCCATAGCGAAATTTCATCATAAGTCAACGAAACAAAACTACTTATCAACACCTCAACCCAACCAAATCATGCTATTAAGATTCAAACAAAAGGGGAGATCAAGCAGTATATCAACATCAAAATGTCATCATGCTCTCCAGACATCATCTTAGCTCATCACAATGCCATATAACGATTACTAGCAGTCAGGCTCCATCATTTCATATATGCACGCAAGTCATATACGTCACTTACTTATTCATAATCATGCTTATCAACCATATAGTATAACATCATGCTTTCACATAACAACGTATCATCATCTCATGATTCGTGCAACATATCATAACATGCTTCTAGAACAACATAGTAGGATAACAATGTATCATTATTTCATGATCATAGTTGTCATTACCAATTATAATTCAGTTTTGCATATCACATGTACTATCATGCCATATCAGGTTTATCATGGTCGCTATCTAACATCATGCCAGGTCATAATCATATAGTCGAGAAAGTTTTGCACATCATATCAGTTACAATAAAACGCAATCCCCGCTCGCTCGTCTCCAACTCTCAAGCCAAGACCAATCTTCATCTAGACTCACCGACATCCGCTTAGATAATATCCCATAGAAGAAGTCCGAATTCCTTCCGACACTCCAATCTCCTACCTCTTCCCACCAAGCTCTCTTACTAACAATCCACCTCTAAGACTCCAACCCTCATATCTGATTTCACACTCGAGCACCCTTGCATCCTATGATTCATCTAGAAGCTCATCGGGACCCACTAAGCATCGCCTCTTATAGTTCTCAAAACTCACCCGCTCCTACTTAAGTCAACACCCCTCTTCTGCAACTTTTCCTTACCACCGTCAATCATTCTAATCACTCAAAACCTTTCTCCACTCTCAGACCACTCTACCAAAAGGACATCACTCACATGTTCAAAGAAGAAGCAATCATGGACATTATTGCACATAAGGACTACATCATATCAACTAGCATTTATATTAAATATCATCATTAGTTCATCATTAGATATTGCAACATGTATCAAAAGTCTTAATTTACCGTCATGCTCAACGAGTATTGTAAAACATCATATATGAATATGGTCAATTCAAGCTAGCAAGTTTCATCATAATCCTATCAAATAAACAGTTCAGGTTCTCAACATTTGCAGTTCATACTTTTAAAGGCAAGAAATTTAGATTATGCTTAACAACTCAGAATAGCATCACATCAAGTCATCATGGCACAATAGGGCGGTCATGCATCGAATCATATATATCATCATAGACAACGGGTAATCAGGCATTAATCATCACCAAGTCATCACATCAACACGAAACTTTCAACATCAAGTCAGTGCAATATCATCATCAACAATTCGAGTGGAGGACGCTCCCACCTGCAAGTCATATCGTGCTCAATAATCGCAATCCTCGAAGCGAGCTTGTTCCGTCGACATTATCGATCCTAAGGCCCGTGGGTTATGGGCCCACGCTTCCGCTGCGCTGCTCTATCGCTATTTGACTTCCTGTTCCCTTTTTCCATGCGGTCGCTCGTCCAATGTAACGCGTAGGAGTCTATGTTAGCGGAGATAGGGGAGTGACAAGAGCGGACGACCCAATGTTCCTCTCAGAGACAAAATGGACCAAAGCTAAAGATGACACGACTAGAGACAAGACTCCGACCCGGGAATAGTAATGTTGCCCTTAAGAAAGTCTATTAGGTTACAATTGTGACAGACACGCACGAATTCATTATGGAGCATATCAATCACATCAATCCACACTAACATGTACCTATCTCGGGGGCAACATTCGTATTCATATCAAAGACACAATTGTAACGGCTCGGATATAAATATCCGGGATACGTTTCGAAGGTCGGATACCTTCGTTCGGATGTTGCAATTCAGGTACGGGTCGAGGTTTCAAACCTCTAATCAGTCGAAGTTTCATAAAGTCAGTTTAAACGAAAGTGAAGTGGAAATATGATTTAGATACAAAAGCCACGGCAGGGCCGGGTCAAAACCAAAACATAATTCTAAAGTCGTATGGCCAGATTAGCGGGGTTAGGCAGATTTCTTTGCAATCGCCGGGGGACTTTCCCACGCCATATAAACAGGGAGCAATCATACCTAAAAACAATTGGTGCGAGCGGGGTCAGACCGAGGCCCCAACACGCTCTGTCCAGCAAGCGAACATACACATACGCTAATAATAAAGATGATGTAGATGCGGAAATTAAATCACACTAGCATGATCCTAATTTACAATATGCGAGAAATAACTGTAAAGGCGCCCAAAGAATGCCAAGTGGCATGTCCCTCTCCTACCTCTGCACCCCTTTCCGTTATTGCAGAGACTGGCCAGTTCGATGCTATAGCATATCATATCTCATCATCATATCATATCTCATCATCATATCATGTCTCATCATCATAACATAAATTAAAATAAACATGCCCGATGGTGCTGGGCTATCATCATGCTCATATCGACTCGATAGACTCAGGGCACCCGATGGGGCTGGGCTACCCTATGACCCTAGAAAAGACTCTAGGACTATCACAGATAACGGCTGTTCTGTTTCATACGCGTAAAGAAATAGAATGCTCAATCACAAGTGCAACCTAGCATGATACTACATGGCATGCTTTAATGCTTATGCAACACCTAGTATGTCATACATTCACAAGCCGGTAATCTCTTTCGAATCTGAGTAAGCCCATAAAGGAACTTACCTAAATAAGCCGAACAGCAGAGAACAAGGCAGAGCAGAATCCATGAAATGAATCACTGATAGCAAGCAACGTCCAACATTCACAAACACCTAATAACCTATAAATGCATAAGTCTACCTATTTCACACAAGGCCCCCCTAACTATCATTCATATCTCGGCTCATATCCCATTTCAGATTATTCCATCTCATTTCATCACAAACCATATCTCATTTCATGTTCATCTCATCTCATCATCTCATTTTCAAAACAACCTCTCAAGGAACTCAACTTAGAAAATCAAACAACTCTTTTAAAATCGCTTATCTAAATCCCGACATTAAACATTTAAACCTTAAAATCAATTTCCAAAAGTCATATTTAAATCCTCATAACTCCTCATATTTATAAATCAAAACCAACAATTCACTTTAAAAAATTCCCAATTCACATAGTTAAATCCTCATAAAATGCATCAATTAAATAATCCAATCGATATTATTTTAAAACAATAAACAATAAATAACGATTAATTTTCAGAATTTATAATTATCACCAAAACCCAAATAATAATAATATTCAAATAATTTAACACTTACTATCCATAAAATTTCAAACAATACCCATAATATATAACCTAAAATCAAATAATATCACTTTTAAAACCCTTTAAATATATTAAAATTTCAGAATATATATATATCTATTTTCTCAATATCCAAAATAACAATTAATATACTATATCATATAATAACATAACACAATACTATAATTTAACACATAACATATATATATATACCACCGAATAACTAAAAAACACAACCCATATACACAACCCAAAACAATAAACCAATTCAGAATTAAAACCCAGCCCAACCCATTACCAAAACCCAGCCCGATTCCATCCCTTTAATTCTGAAGGAAAGGGAGAACCGAAAAGGGGATCCGGATCCAAGCCCCAACCCGGAATCTGAAGGAAGAGGGATACCCGGAAGGAATAGGCCCACGACCCGGATCCAATGGGTCAGACCCAGAAATTAGGCCCAACTGCAAGCCAAGGCTCTTCTTCCTCATTCCAGCGACAGAACAGAAGAGCCACAAGACTCGGTGCTGCACTTCCGGGAAGCGGCGGAGGAAGAGAAAAGGGGCTCGCCGGTGGCGCTAGCTCCGACCCTCCCAAACTGGCTACCCGACGCCCCCACACCAGGAAAGGAAGAAAGAGAGAGAGAAAGAAAGGAGGCTCACCGAGAGGGTCTTCAAGCCCGAAATTCGATCGATTTCGCATCGTCGGAATGGAGTACGCCGGAGGTGTCCTAGGGAGTATAGGAGGAGATTAAAGTACCTCTTTTAAACTGATTGGGTGGGAAAGGAAGTGAAAGGAGGGAGGTAGAGTCCTTACCGCGCCTAAACCCGAAAATAGGGGAGGAAATGGAGGACTTGGGCTGCTCGGCATCGGGGATGGGTGCCTGCTGATGGTGCCGAGGTGCTCTACTGCCCAGACCTGAGACGGAAGAGAAGAAGGAGAGGAAGAGGGAGCTTGGGTGGCTGCATTCGACGAGGAGGGCGGCGGCGGCTTGGGCTCCGAAAACAGGAGGTGGAAGGTGTCTTGAGCTCGGCAATGGTGGAACAAAGGAGGTGTTTTTGTGGTGTTTGTTGTGGGTTTCCTGAGTTTTTGCAGAGGATAAAACGAGTGAGAGAGGGAGGGTGGTGGTGTGGGACTTGTTGGTTCAATGGGTAGGAGAGAGCTGAGAGTTGTAGGTGTGAGGCAGGGGACCATTTGCAGCTGAATTTGGCGTGGGGCAGAGAGAGAGAGAGAGAATAAGGAAAAGGTAAAATAAAATAGGGAATAAAAGAGGTCCCCAGAAGATATTTTGAACCCGAAAAAAATATCCCGAAACCCGCTCGCCCGAACGAATCCCAACTAAAACGAATTTAATTAAATTTAATTTACTAATCTCAATATAACGGAATTAAATTAATTTCAATCAAAACTCGGAGTTTAAATTAATCTTTATTAATACTCGATCTTGAAAGCGAAAATCGAATCCCGTCAAAATCCGAAATTTAAATGATGCCGGAATAACTAAAATCCAAAACTTACGCTCAAGAACGGGTTTTTATTCCACTTTTACAAATTGAATTTAATAATAATTTATTTAATAAAATAATCATAATATATAAATATACTCGGTCTTTACATTTATCCACCTCTAAAAACAAGTCTCGTCCCCGAGACTAAAATCATTTAAAACAATGGAAAGGAGTTTGAAATCGGCGAGTCCGAGGACCATGTCCAAGGATCTTGCAATCATCTCGGTTGCGTCTTCCGGGATTCTCACAACATCTTGGTCACGGTCGTGACATCTCCAATTGGTCTAGTCAAGTGTGTAATAAGCGCCCCTATCACATCCTTGCTTCGACCTTTCGGAAGTATCACAACTCTAAAAGCATTATAGCGTCCGACTAGGTCTTAGCAAGCAATCTATAAGCGCCCCTATAAAATGCTTGTATCCACTTCGTGAGACGTCATAATGTAAATCCAGTTCGTAAATTCTCAAAGCGTTTTGTAAATGGAAAGGTTGTCGTCCAAATCATTGAAACTCTCGATTCCTTTAAAACCCAAAGTTGGCCATTTTCAAAACCGTTCAAAATTTTCAAATTCAACGTTTAATCAAGCAACTTTACACCAAACAAGTCAAATTCTTTCAAATCAAGGTTTCGTCAAAATATCCCAGAACCAAACCAGCTTCTCGCATACCAATCAATCAAATTCAGAAGGTAGGAGGTGGAGTCATCCACCTCTAAAGGCTAATCCCATATTCTCTTCCTAGGTTCCAAAATCATTCTATCATCATCTTCAACTCAATATGCACATGAATAATCAACTCATCGACTCATAACATCGTCAACCATTTCTCATATGGCAATCTCAACATCAATCATGAAAATCTCAACCAATCGACATCTCAACCTTGTAACATGTTTACCCATAGCATAAAGTATACCATTCTTTCAAACACATCAAAAGCAACAACAACATCTCAACGTCATATCACGAGTCATAAAGTGTATCTATATCATACCGAAGGCATCACAAGTGTATCATCGAATTCTCATAAATCATATCAGCACACATGTCAAGAGATCAAAGAGGTTAGGTGTCATGGAGTCAGTACACTACTACAAGTCAAATCTCACGATCGCATCTCAACATCGCACACTAGTAGAACCAGTCATAACAAGGGATCTCATGTAAAGCATAATTTCACATAGTCATCCTATCCAATTTCTATCTCGCATTATCATAACATATTATCACATCAATCCAACAAAATCATGCTATTAAGATTCAACCAAAAAGGGAAGATCAACAGTATATCAACATCAAAATGTCATCATGCTTTTCAGACATCATCTTAGCTCATCACAATGTCATATAACGATTAATAGCAGTCATGCACCATCATCTCATATATACACATAAGTCATATCTATGCTCCAAGTCATATTCATCACTTACCTATTCATAATCAGGCTTATCAACCATATAGGATAACATCATGCTTTCACATAACAACGTATCATCATCTCATGATTCATTCAACACATTATAACATGCTTTTAGAACAACACAATAGGATAGCAATGGATCATTATATCATGTTCATAGTTGTCACTACAAATTTTAACTCAGTATTGCATATCAACATGTAATATCATGCCATACAGGTTTATCATGGTTGCTATCTAGCATCATGCCAGTACATATTAATAAATCACATAATCAAGAAGACCCTCATATCATACCAATCACTCGATTTCCATAACCGCTCTCTAACCATTCTACCAAGAGACCTCACTCACATGTTTCAAGAAGAAGTAATCATGGACATTATTACACAGAAGGGCTACATCATATCAATCAGCATTTATCAATAGCATCATTTACGCATTGCAACTGGGTTTAAATCCGGAAGAGGATGACACCGGAGGAGCCGAAGGACGAGACAGAGTCGAATTTCGATTTCAAGGCTGGGTACACCGAGCCATGGACAAGACGGCCAGAAGGGAGGACGAGTCCAGGGAAAACCAAAGCCAGAGACCCCGAACCAAGATTGAAACGACCGAAGACCTCCAATCGAAAACGAATCGAACCGAAATCCGGCCAAAACGAAAAGATTGAAAGAAGCACGGACGAGGTTAAGCAAGCCCGGGGAAGGCGAGGGGTGCGACAAGGAGGTGATGGCGACGAGACCGGCGGCGGCCGGGAGGAAGCAGCCGGAGATGAGGAAGCCGATGTGGTGTATTGGGACTGCTAACGCAGCGTGTTATTCTTGCCCCGAAGGGAGGTATTACCCCGAAGGGAGTTTTTTCGGCCCCGAAGGGAGTTTGGTTGTACAAAGTAATTGCTTACCTGAGACTGAGAGCTCGAAAGGCTCAATTTGTGGTTGTCTGCTTTCTCAGCCCCATAGCAGTTGGGTTCTCTTTCTCTGTCAAAAGAGAGAGCTTTCAATTTAGTTGCTACTCCCTCAGAGTAAAAGCTCCAACCATTAGTACAAGTCGAAAAAGTTTTTTAAAGTTTTTTTTATAAATAATAATAGTTCTAAGAGGAAAAATTAGAAAGATTATTATTTTTACATAATGATAAGTCTAGAATTTAAACAATAATATAAATAAATGAATAAATGTATATAACTTATAAAAGAGGATTTTGTTTTGCCCAATAAATTAAATGCATTAACGAAATATATCCTTAACAATTAGGAAAACTTTTAGATTAAAAATAATAACAATATATCTATTTAGATCAACCATTTTAAAATTAATATTGTAAATCATAATAATCATATTTTTTTATTAGAAATCATAATAATCATATAAATTGGCACAAACGTCATTGATTTTTAATTAAAAAATCAATATATTAAATTGTAAGAATGAACTTATAAAAGAGATTTTTTTGCCCAATAAATTCATTCACTAAATGTTTTCTCAACAATTAGAAAAATCCTTTTTAGATTAACAATACTCATTTATTTAATTTAACCATTTTAAAATTAATATTAGAAATCATAATATATCATATAAAGTTGAATAAACATCATCTTTCTTTATTATAATGACAATATCTTAAATTTCAGAATCAATAGAAGCAAGAAAAAGGTTAATTGTATAATGTTTGTGGTGTTAAATATAAATATTAGTATGAAGCACGAAAAACTATACATTTGATAACAATTTAGCGGTTAAAGTTCATCATAAATAATCTTAATATATTTGTGGTGTTAATGATCAGTTTGCCCAACGAACAAGCATTACAATTAGGGCTTGTTTGGTTAAACATAGGAAATATGCTTCCTAAAAAGTTAATTCCCATGAATTCAATTCCCATGAATTATAATCCCCACACATTTTAAAAAGTTGTTTGGTTAAGTTATAAGGTGTAGGGAATTTAAATAGAGGAAGTTGAATTTTTCCATAAAAATGGTGGAATTGCAACTTACCTAGTCCCCCCTAGGTAAGTGAAATTCTCCCATTTTGTAGGAATTAGAATTCCTGGGAAGTCAAATTCTTGGATTTTTTCGTATTAAAAAAAGCAACCAAACACATGTATTTAACCTACTTCATGGGTTTTTAAACTTCATGGGTTTTTTAAATGCTAACCAAACGAGCTCTAAGATCACCCGTCTGAAAGCTCCTCTTGTCCTTTTATGCATGACCAAGTGAATTCTCAATAATTTTGTGCATTATTGTTGTACTTGGATGACCCAATTAATGCAATAGGTTAAACATTTTATGGTCGTCAGGACTTTTCCCATACACCATTTTGATCTCAAATGGACTTAGATAAGTATAATATAGTCCAAAGGAATGGGTTGGTAGTTTTTCTACCACCTCCCTTTTTCTAGACACATGTGTAGTCAATCACAAGTACTCATTATCTTTATCGTTCATGGTTTCAATATGAAACCCATTTTGACGCACATTTTTGAAACTTACAATATCTATATTCACCACTTGCCCCAATCGAGGTGGCTCGAACAAGTGGTGATAAGGAGGTACAAGGTTTGATATCTGCCTCTACTCCTTTTATTGAGTGAAAATCTAGAATTTGCCTCCTTTCAATCTAGCCGGTCGGCGCAGTGAGTTACCTCATTATAAAAAAAAAAAAAGGAAAAATGACCAAAAATAATACAAACTATCACCCGTGAACCGAAAATAATACGAACTTTGAAGATAACTAATTCGTATACAAACTATGACATAATAAACCAATTTTAATATAGCTATCAAAATTCCATACAAAGTGTTAATTTTGCAAACAGAGATAAATTTTGGGCTTAAAATATAATTAGCATAAAATGTTGGGAGAATGTGTTGAAAGAAAAATTCAACCTTCTTCCTCCCTCGTTCTTGACATGGAAGACATCCAAGTGGTCTTCATTCCGAAACTGAACCGACGTCAAGCACTGAACTAGCCATGGAAGCAACTTTGCCGCCTTATCGCCGTCCTCGATCTCTCACCTCACCTCCTCTCGTGCTCTTCTCTGTTGTTGCTCCTTATGGTATTCAAAAGCAATCTGGAATTTGGGTTTTAAAAAATTAGGGTTCTTGAACCCAAATATTCAAATCCAAAAAATTGATTCGAATTAATTGAAATTGATGTTGTGAATTATGTGGTTAAGCAAGATATGCTTTAGATCTATCACTTTCCTATAAAAAATTTAATGATTTGTATTCGAATTGATGCTAAATTTTTGCGATTTTTGTGTTCGTATGTTAGAGAGAAGATGTTGATGTGTAATTTCTTGATTCCTGTTTCCCATCTTCTCTCTCCATTTCATCTTCAACCTTTGTCCATCCACCATGTTCTTCACCTGAACATCCAGATCGAAATCGGAAGATGCTCAGCTCGACAGTTCTTCAAGCTTGTTCATGGTTTTTAATCTTCTAAGTAAAAGATATGCCGATCTGTCTCTTTTCTTCTCTCTCTTTTGGTTGTCTTCTTGTTCATGGTTTTCAATCTTGTTCATAGTTGTTCTTCTGGTTGTCTTCTCTTCCAGTAAAGAATTTGTTCTGCAGTAAATCTTGCAAGTTCACTGCATTTTCTCCTTTAATTTTAAGTTAATTATATTTTAAGCCCAAAGTTTATCTCCATTTGCAAAATGAGCACTTTGAATGGAATTTTGATAGTTATATTAGAATTGGTTTATTATTCCATAGTTTGTACATGAATTAGTTATTTTTAAAGTTCGTATTATTTTTGGTTCACGGGTGATAGTTTGTATTATTTTTGGTCATTTTTCCAAAAAAAAATTCACCACGTATTAAAATATTAAAAAAATAATAGTGAAACGTTCTTATGTTGATACGAAACTTACCCTAAAATAACGAGCATCTCAGTGACGTGTTCCGTGCGTGGGCCGTGGGGTAACACGATACACTCGTTCACTTTACACACTGCTCTCTCTCTCTCTCTCTGCGTCGTCGTCGTCGTCTTCCCCGGTAGGGTTGCACCAGATAAACGCAATCTCCCGTTCTCTCCGCCTCCCCCTCTCTCCTCTGAACCCCGCCACCGTTAACTCTCCCTCTCCACCTCCCATCCCTCGCGAAACATGGGGGCTTCGCTTCCTCCCAAGGAGGCTAATCTCTTCAAGCTCATCGTCGTATGTTCTCTCTCTCTATTCTCCCCCTTCGTCTTACTTTACTGAATCATCGAACTTCGAGTTGCGTTACTTCGATTCACCTTTAGTTTGCCTTTTTGCTTTCGATGTTCTTACAGTTCTAGCCCTAAAACCCCTTACAAATTAACATTTCATGTTTGATTTTGACCAGCATTGCATTTTCAGCCTTTCGATACTTGGTCAAACTATGGTCTTCGGTAACACTGTTGAAGATATTCAGATACGTTTGCGTTGGTGCTTTGATTTTGGTAGTGAGCTTAGTGGTTTGAGGCTGTAGATCAGGTTGTTATTGCCTTGATGGACCCGTGAGGAGGTTTTCATTCTTTTGAGGGGATGCGTCGGGTAGACTTTCCTGGATTATTTGATTAGTTTGTTTATTTTAGGGGAATTGGGGGCAGTGTGGAAGGGAGGAGTTGGTTTAAAAATCATTATGACGCAGGACAAATTTCGAGAACCAGCCGCATGGGGTGCGTTGTGCTTTGGGTGGATTCCTATGTTGAGGCACTAAGATGCATTGAGGATGTACTTTTGATAATGTTCTTAAGGATTTTGGCCCAATGTAGGGGCGCTGCCATCAATCTAAGTTTTAGGTTTCCTTATGTGCTAGAATAAAATGTTAAGTATCTACATACTGCTCAATATTTCTGGTTGTAGTCTATAACTCTAGGCTCCACCACACACAAAGAACCATGACAAACTAGATTTCTCTATTTTAGTACTTCTGCTGAATTACTAGGAATCCTTGTGTAAGCCTGCTTTTCTGATTTATTGCATGCAGAAATCATATGAAACTAAACAGTATAAAAAGGGCTTGAAAGCAGCTGATGCAATATTAAAGAAGTTTCCAGATCATGGAGGTATGTATTTAGAGTTTTACACCTTCCTTTTGCTTTCTAGGTGTGATCCTGCATTCAAACCTTGTGAACTTTTTATTTGGTAGTTGATTCTTGGGCAAATGGTGCCTTCATACAGGAAAGAGCTCTATAAGGATATGATCTTCTTTTTCCATATTATGCTTATCCTATCATGCAAAATGACCCCGATGGAATTTTGTAGGACTACATGACAGGATTCTTTTAAGCAAGGGATGTTTTCGTATCTAGCATTAGCATAGACTAAGAATGGACTGATGTTGCTTGTTGTGTGTGCACTATATAAATGAACAAGGATTTGAAATCATAGTGTTTTATGTGTTTTTCATGGATCCTATGCTATTCCTTTTTTGTTATTTTCTAAGGGATCTTTGGTTTTCAGAAACCTTGTCAATGAAAGGGTTAACTTTGAATTGTATGGATCGGAAAGCAGAAGCATACGAGCTTGTTCGCCTTGGTCTAAAGGTTACAGCGTAATTTTGTGTCTTTAAGTAGAAAGTACTCTAGCTCTTAGCCTGCAATTTCATGATATTTGTCCCATATCCTTTTGGTAATCTGAGAATTGATTCTCCTTGTGATGCAGAATGACCTGAAAAGTCATGTATGCTGGCATGTTTATGGTCTCTTATACAGATCTGACAGAGAATATAGGGAGGCAATCAAATGTTACCGAAATGCATTGCGGATTGATCCTGACAACATTGAAATACTGCGGGATCTATCCCTTCTGCAGGTAAGACTTGCTTACTGATTTTTGTTAGATCTCAGTTCTGGAAATAATGTACCTACACAAACACTTAAACTCACAGTTCACGTAAACAGAGGCAAAAGTCCCCTGGAAATTGGTATGAAACTTACCAAGAGAGTTATCAAACTCCAACCGAAGGCCACTGACTTTACAGCTCAATTCAAAAGAGATTTCTAGAATCCCCAAAGCTTCACCCAAAGTTTCTTTCTGGGTTTCTGGCGCAACAATTTTGTCTTTCGGATCTGCATATTTCTACTGCCTTTGCTGACAGATGTGGGTTCATGATGACAAAAGTAGGATAATGTAATCATAGGGCATTTTTTTAGATGTTTACTAATATTTGACTACCTTAGTGTTCGAGGAATTTATTTATTTTTGTTGTGTTGTTACTTTGCCTTGTTGCATTTTTTTCTTCACCTTGAAAATGTCACCCATTTATTTCTTTAAAATTTCTTTTATAACATATCATCTCTTGGATTCTAAATGCACTTGTACATGGATTCACAATAGTAGCACACAAGAAAACACACAAATGTAGGGAACCAAGGTTACCAAATGTAACCCAAGCCCAATCCAGTAAGCCATCAGCATAAGGCAACCTCTCTGGCCAAGGCAAAAGCCTTCCAAGATACTATCCCCTGTACCTTGAAAAGAGGCCTAATGCTTTAATTATAGGATGCTATTGCTCATGTAACTGTAGGTTACTTTAGCTAGTTCCATCACAGCCCTAACAACCTGATTTACACCTCACATGATCTCCCCTACCCAGTACAATACACTTTACCCTTCTGTGATCCATTCAACCAGTTCCCAGGTACAATCCAATTGATTTCTCAGTCCAACAGTTTGTTAGTATGCAGTTATGCATACTTGTGTAAAGGACTCAAGGTATTCCATTTATATAGCAGAACTTGTTTTTTTTTTTTGCAGGCACAAATGCGGGATTTAAGTGGGTTTGTGGAAACTAGGCAGCAGCTTTTGACTTTGAAACCCAATCATCGCATGAATTGGATTGGGTTTGCAGTTTCTCACCATCTACACTCTAAGTATGGTTTCAGCTTGCTTTATTTTTTGACATTTTTTTCCATTCTTTCCACACTTCAACCTTTTTATTGGGAATAAGATGAGAAAAACCTATCATGTCATGGATCAGATATTTGAATAGAATACTAGCATTGAATTAGGAGACAAACAACTTTATGACTAAGCCATAGCAATGAGCTCTCATGGATAACTTGTTTGTTGTGTATGTCACACTTGTAGTAGTTAACATTAGAGCAATATTCTGCACTTTGAAACAGGACCTTAATTGTAGTCAACTTTTTGTGTGAAGTAAGCTGTTCCTTTTCCCTGCATTACTATGAAATGTTCTCTGAAATTCTGAGATCTAGTCATACCAGTCATCTAATGTAGACTTTCATTACAGTGCGTCTAAAGCTATTGAAATCCTTGAAGCCTATGAGGGAACACTTGAAGATGATTATCCGCCAGATAATGAACGCTGTGAGCACAGTGAAATGCTTCTTTACAAGGTATAGAGTAGTCTGAGATCCTGCTCATCTCCTTCAGTTTTTGTGTTGTTCAGAGTAAAACCTGCTACTGTATCACTTGGTTATATAATGGGTCTGAATATTTACCTACAATCAATATTTGTCTTTAACTTCTGTTTTCATTTCTGTGCGACATATAAAAGCTGGTGGTGTAAAACTGCCAAAATTATCCATTTTTTGTGTTTGTTATGGAAACCAACTGACCTCATTGAAGTCCACTCATGGAGCTGGAATCCTGATAATTTATTATTCTAGTTTTTGGCAGTTAGTTATCTCCGTGCTTTGACTAAAAAAGTAGTGCTAGTCATTATTGATTGATTATTGATGTTTTATGAGGGTTTCTTTTCAGATTTCTCTAATGGAAGACTCTGGATTTCATCAAAGAGCTCTTGATGAGTTGCACAAGAAAGAATTTAAAATTGTGAGATTCATATAACCTTTTTGTTTGTCAATAAATGCTTTTTTCTGAATCATTTGACTTTGAGTTGCTTAAATCCATATTTTTACTTTAACTTGCTGCTATTTGTTTAGATTGATAAATTAGCATATAAGGAGCAAGAGGTTTCTCTTTTGATGACACTCAATCAATTTGAAGAAGCTGATAAACTATACAGATTTTTGCTTTCAATGAATCCTGACAATTACAGGTAAATAAATCTATGCATGCGAGTATGTGCTTACAACATTTTGGAGATTCATATAGATTATATCTAACTTGTAATTCGTTAACTTCCTTAATGTCTTTCAATCTCACGGGCCCATGCCCATTGATAAATCACTCTTTATGCAAAGGCTGAAAAGCCTTGTGAGAGCCAATAGTTTTAGATGAATATTGATCTCCCTATCTTATGTTTCTTCATTAATCCCTTGTTTAAGCATGTCTTTTTCCTGAAGGATTAAACTACTTGAGAGTAGTCATAGGAGAAGCAACTCATCTTGTGGATGTTCTATATTTAACAAGTATTTACTATTTAGTTCTAGAGATGTATAATTATTTAAACTTGTTGGGAGGGGGTGGGTGTATGGGATGGTTAGTGTAGAAGAACAAATCTTCTCCTTTCTCCTATCCAAAATAATTTTGCCCAGTCAATGATAAACCAAACAAGAAACGCACTGATGACTGTTGACTGTTTCTTTTGTTAATCATGTATCAAACCAATTACTTGTTATACTTTTTCTTCCTTGCGATAAAATGTTCTGCTATTATTTCTAACTTATTTATATGCTATTGTACTGATATTGTTGAAGTTTAAGCTGTCTCACCTTTACGGTTTAAGGTCTAGTGTATAAAAATCTAGTTAAATGTGTTCAATTCAAGAGGTGTTATGGACTGGAGGGTCTTTTTTGGACAATATTAAAGCTTTGGGATGGATTTGTGCTCTAAAGAAAAGCAATAAGTGGTGTTCTAGTCCTCCGAGTCTTAGCTATTCTGTTCGAGTAAGGATCACTATCATTTTGAAAACAAAGGCAACTCTCCTCCACATATATTGTGCAAGTTTTCTATACATCATCTTATACAGATCAACAAATCCTGCTGTTATATTTTCTTTGAAATTTTGTTTTAAGTTTTCAATCCCTTTCTTTTCATATATGTATGCTACATCCTTTTTGTTTCCTCTGTTTTCAGAATAGATTGTTTTTTTTCCCAATGCACAAGCCTCATTGCACTATATGGAAGTGAATTCTGTTTTCTGTATGCATACATTCAATTTATATATGAGTTGACTGTGGGCGTCCTTGTATTTTGTTTACTTATATCTTGTCTTTTGAGTAATTTCTTTTTTTTTTTCTCACAGATATTATGAAGGATTGCAGAAATGCGCCGGATTATATTTGGAGACAGGCCAATATTCTATTGAACAAGTAGAGAAGTTGGATACTTTATACAAGTCACTTGCTCAACAATATACCTGGTCATCTGCTGTCAAGGTGTTATGTCGGCTGACTTGATGTTTTATGTCGTGTATATTGTGGCTTCTTCTAACTGCTGTTATATAGGCTAATACTTTTATATGGATACCCTTGGTAACTTGTATGGCAAGTGAAACAAGCTTATGGTGCTTGTGGCATGGTTTTTCCTCCATAGGCTTTTACTTCTTTAAACTCCCAAATATATATTTGTTAGCATATCTAGTTGGGCTTTTGAGAATTCTCCATGATGATGCTGTGCTCTTGTTGCTACTACCTTGTATATTATTTATCTCACTTACCTTTGTCTCTACTCAGTTGGTTACAGAGAATTCCATTCAGCTGGTTTTAATCATCAAAATTTCTATTTTGAAATTTTCAGAGAATTCCACTTGATTTCCTGCAAGGTGACAAGTTTTGTGAGGCAGCAGATAACTATATCAGGCCTCTCCTTACCAAGGTAGTTGATATTCTATGTTTCCATTAGGTTGTTTACTGCCTTAAGATTCATTATAGCGAGCTCCTCATCATTTACTACATGCAGGGAGTTCCTTCCTTATTCTCAGATTTGTCTCCCTTGTACAATCAACCTGGAAAGGTTAGTTCAGTACTTTTTATAGGTCTAAATATAACCTTGTAGTCTATGTTTAGTGTTGAAGGTTTTGTAGTCAACCTGACGTGATCTTTTTTGTTAAAATATATTATAATTGATATCATGTGCAGGCGGACATATTGGAGAAATTGGTTATTGATTTGGAGGAATCTATCCGAAGAAACGGGAGCTATCCTGGAAGGTAATGTTGCATAACATCTTTCTCGTATAATTTGTTAAGGTCAAGGTTGTAGTTTTTCCTTTGTTTATCACCATGTTGAACCAAATGATCACATTCATCCATAATTAGCCAACAATGCTCATGCATTTCACACTTTGAAGCTCTCATGTGCATATTAAAATACGTGATTAACTTACAGATCTTGTAATCCCCCAGTTTGGCAGCTCGGGAAATGTTTTCCATGAAAAATATATTGTATTTTTCTTGCTTGAGGTATTTGCATCATTTTATTTTATTTATTAATTAATGTGAAGGATAAGTGGACATGAACTCATTGAAGAAAGAGGGTAAGGGTGACCATGGTTTCTTCTGTGAAGTTACTATCATCCAAATAAGTCTTGATATTGTTTATTCTGTTGAGTCAAATTTGCATAGGTGGAAGGAACAAGGCATTTGAAGGTTATGTGTAATTGTGAATTTGTGATTACAATATTGCATACAAATAGAAGGTGCATATTGTATCTTGTTCATTGTTGAAGATACAGATTTGTGACGTCAAATCATTTGTATCAAGGGGTTTTAGTGTGTCATTTAACAAGTTCCAAGCCTGATACATTGTTTGAGGATTTTTTTGGCTCGTGTTTTTGATTGATTGCAGTGAGAAAAAAGAGCCTCCTTCCACTCATTTGTGGACTTTGTTTTTCTTAGCCCAGGTATGCTATCTCTTTATGCTTATTGGTGTGTACTTGTTTTCTTTAGGGTGCACTTTCCTGTCTTTGCTAACGATGAGTTCTAACTGCAGCACTATGATCGACGAGATCAACATGAAATAGCTCTAAAAAAAATTGATGAAGCTATATCACACACTCCAACTGTGGTTGACCTATACTTGGTGAAGGTATGTATCATTTGTTATAGAGGTATTTTACAGGTACTTTTGGCTGAGATTTGATGCTACAAAATGATACACAAACTTCAAATCTCTGTTGAAGTACCCCTCTCCCTGTATGGGGAAGACATTAAGCTTCTTTCCCCAAAGATTCTGTTCTACCTGGATCCCTTAGGGCCTTTAGGTGAATGCTTATTGTTAGTCTCTTCCAAATAATAACAGTATCCATAATCTGGTCCAAAAGGACGCGATTGGGTGGTGGAATCTTGCCTTGTTTAAAAAAATATAAAATAAAATAACAGTATCCATAATTTTCTCCTGCAGAGTCGAATTCTAAAGCATGCTGGAGACTCGAAAGCTGCTGCTGCCTTGGCAGAAGAGGCCAGATGTATGGATCTTGCAGATCGTTACGTAAATAGTGAATCTGTGAAGCGTATGCTGCAGGCTGATCAGGTTTGTAGTTGGATAATACAAAGTTTCTTTCTGCTCCTCCACTCTCTGTTTTATTTTTATTTAATTTTTTTAAAATTCTCATTCTTCTTTTTTTAATTGTTAATATTGGTTACTTGGTTGGCATTTGAATGAATCATCGTTTCTTGTAGGTTTCTTTGGCAGAAAAAACAGCAGTGCTGTTCAACAAGGAAGGAGATCAACAGAATAACTTACATGACATGCAGTGTATGTGGTATGTATCTGCTGCTAGGTACTTGTATTGGAACTGGCTTTTTTCTGCATATTTCTTACATTGTAATTATGGAAGGTATGAACTTGCTTGTGGAGAGAGCTACTTCCGTCAAGGTGATCTTGGGCGTTCACTAAAAAAATTCTTAGCTGTGGAGAAGCACTATGCTGATATTACAGAAGACCAGTTTGATTTTCATTCATATTGCTTGAGAAAAATGACTTTGCAAACATATGTGAAAATGTTGAAGTTCCAGGACCGCTTGCATTCACATGCATATTTCCATAAAGCAGCTGCTGGAGCTATCAGGTAGATGTATATGTTAGTAACATTTCATCTTCAGCCTCGCAAGAACCAGCATGTTTATATGTTCTTAATGCCAAGGTAGATTACTTGTGTTCACTTATTGGTGTCTTTGGTTTCTTTGCAGATGCTATATCAAGTTGTTTGATTCTCCTCCCAAGTCAGCTAGCGCGGAAGATGAAGAAATGTCAAAATTGCCACCTTCTCAGAAGAAGAAAATGAGGCAAAAGCAAAGGAAGGCAGATGCTAAGGCTAAGAAGGTAGTTTTATGTATATTGATATTCTCATGGATTCTTTGATTTCTTTCCACATATTTTTTCCTGCTAAAGCCATAATGCTGGTTCTCTCTTCGTCTGGTAGGAGGCAGAGAATAAAAATGAGGAAGCAAATGCTAATAATTCATCTAAATCCGGGAAAAAAAACATTAAGGCCGTGGATCCTGATCCACATGGAGAAAAGTTGTTGCAGGTCACTCCTCCATGCCGTTCTATGAGATTTACTTAATATTTCTACCAGTTCAGAAGGAAATCCTTGATTTGCTGATTCAGATATAATAAAATTTCAATTTGCTAACAATGAATGTGTATAGGTGGAGGACCCATTAATGGAAGCTACCAAGTATCTGAAACTACTTCAGAAAAATTCTTCAGATTCCCTGGAAACGCATTTACTCTCCTTTGAAGTTAATATGAGAAAGCACAAGATTTTGCTCGCTTTACAGGTTATCTGTTGTACTGTATCTTATCCTTTAATTTTTTTTTTTTTTTACAGTGATGCATGCTTACCCCTCAAAGTTTTACTTGCTAATTACAGAAACCATGTGTGGTATTGGTGTGAATCCCAATGGTGATGACGATTTTTTATTTGGGGGGGTTAAATTTTTTGGGTGAAGTGATGGCGTAAATAGCTTAATAACAGAGGTTCTGTCACTTTATAAGGTGTAGCTTACTACTGACTGTTATTATATCCACCTGCAGGCTCTAAAGCATTTGCTAAGGTTGGATGCTGAAAGCCCAGATACACATCGCTCCTTGGTATGCTGTCTTAACTGGAGTCGAATCCAATGAATTCTTCTTATTTCCTTTTTGGCAAGGGTCTCTGTATGGCATCTTTCATTTTGTCATGAATATTTTCTTAGTTTTTTTTTCTGCTCAAAAAATAGTTTTCTTAACTAAGCTTGCTATAACATCCATCTAGTAAATTCTTCTTCTTTTTCGAAGTACAGATGAGATTCTTCCATAAGGTCAATTCTATGCCAACTCCAGTGACAGATACAGAACACCTTGTATGGAATGTCTTGGAAGCAGAGCGGCCCTTGATAAGGTTTGCTAGGCTGTGTTCTACTTGTAACATAATAAATATAATCCATGAGATAGGCCCTCTCAAATCTGACTGATTTTTTGTCTCGCCGATCTTTGTTTTCTTAGCTAATAATTTGTATTTGTTACTGAAGTCACCTGCATGAGAAATCATTGATAGAGGCAAACATGGCATTTGTAAAGAGGCATGAAGGTAGTCTTATCATTGCAATACTGTTTAATCAGCCCGAGACAATCTATATTTCAATTTGTTTAAGCAGTGCTGATGTTTGTTGCCAGATTCCTTGGTGCACAAGGCAGCAGCTGCCGAAACGCTTTATCTTTTGGAACCAAGCAAGAAGTTGGAAGCCGTTAAATTGATTGAAGATTCATCTGATGACATTGTTTCAAGGTAATATTTCCATTCTCTAATTTGTTTACTAAAATGCTATATGGCATCTGGAATTGTACTTGTATAACAAAATTGTATTGGTTCACATGTAGAAATGGAGCTCTGGGTGAAGTTAAGGGGTGGAAGCTTAAAGACTGCATTGCAGTCCACCGCCTGTTGGAAAATGTTCTCTTCGACAAGGATGCTGCAACGAGTATGTACCCTGCTGCCTTTCTTGTCCTGTGTCTGTTTGAAGAAGTTGCCTGCAATGAGAGGCATACGTATTGCATACCTTGTCATTTTGTCAATACTAGAATCTGTATGATCTACAAGGTTCAGTTTTTCCCTTCTAAATAACTGTTGTATGTGCAGGATGGAAACTTCGGTGTGCTGAACACTTCCCTTACTCTGCCTATTTTGAAGGCAGCCGAAGCTCTGCTGTGTCAAACAGCTACCTTAAGGGAGTATTCCAAAATTCTGAAAACGGGACCCTTGATCATACAGAAAATGGGAATCTCGAAAAGTTGAAGGATCTTAAGATCTAACACAGATATATGGAATGGAAATGCTTAGATTGGTATCTTGTAATCCTGTTCTTGCTCAAAAAGCACCGGAAAACACATTTATCAGTTGCATAGGAGCGGGAAGATCACAAGCCCAGGTAATGGAAGATGATTTTGGTTATGGTGCCCATATCTGTAACCTAAAAAAGGGGGCATCACAAACTGTTGCCGTTGAAATGCATATGTATACTTGGTATCAGGGAGACTTTCCCCCGTCTTTACTACTTACTGTGCTTTGTGGCGACACACGGGACTGGGTTTGCTAGTGGTCATGCTCTTTGTGGCTTTACCTATCGAAATCCTTCACCTTCAGGACGAGGAGCATTTTACAGAGCGTTGTTTTGTTTTCATCTCTTTTGTTATTTACTTGCAGTACACCATCTGTCTTTCTTCTGAAGAGAAGATTACCATTTGGAGTTGCTTTCCTTCATCATTGTTGTATTTTGAGTACTCTTATTCCCATGTATGAAAACACTACTGCATGTGATAAATTTTGGTATTTAATTCTAGGCCTATGAAACGTTGGATTCATTTGTACCCCCTTGAGGAAATTGCATTTTTGCTGGGTTTAATGCCCGTTGGTTGATTGGAAATTGACCAAACCTTGAATGGTTCTTGTTCGTTATTTCTTCTTCCTAACTTGCTCTCTAACAGATCAGAGTTGCCTATATCATCTCCATGGATAAACCATTTACAGATTATGATAGTTTACTTGTTTAATTTGTTATAAATTACTAGTTGTCTACTCCCAAATAGCATTAAACACAAATAACTGCAACTTTTTATTTATGAAAACTTGAATTTGAGCATTATTCACATCTTAACTGTTTGGCAGTTTTGGGTTATGAAAAAACTCACGCAACAGCCATGCTCTATAGGCGTCAATACTCACCTGTACATGAGATTAATCTTGCCAGCATGTGCAATATAACATGATCTCTTGAGCAAATGCTCGTGAATTGAGCATTTTCCCAGGAAACTAAAGTGCCTCCTTGGTGTTTATGTTTTAACTGGAACTAGACTCCGAGAATGGGGTTCCTCTGTTCATCTATTTCAACGACAAGCAGATGGTTTGGATCTGATCCGTTGGGTCCTTCAGAATATAGTGTTGGCAAGTACGCCTTGTATGCTGGCAGATATCGTGAAACAAAATCCAAAACCTACAAAACATAGGTGAAGGCACCAGTGTAGAACACACTCAACAAAAATCAATAAAAAAAAATTGTTGTGGTAGAAAGCCCTGTATGGAGTGTATACCTCTTCATCTGACATTCCTGGGTTTCCATCGGCCCTCATAGCCACCTCAGCCTGCAAAGATCTTGAATCTATTCATATGAAGCGGGTAAAGGATATGGTATGATGGCCAATTCCCAAGAACAGGAAAGCGAACCTGCAGTCGCCATTGATAAACACAGTTCGGGTCCTTGATCTTGATAACTATCCATGCCTTAACGAACTTATCCCATGCATCATAATAAGCTGCAAGATTCTTGTTCACGATTTCTAGCTGCACATGCAAAGATTCGCACGAGTTTGAACTTTTAAGTAGCTGTTGCAATGGGTAAAAACTTCTGAACAGGATGCTATTCAAACCAACCTGTGGATCAACAGCTTTAACCACCTCGTCTGGAACGGGTTTGAAGCCAAGCATCCAACCTTCAAAGAGAACAGCCTAAAAGCAGAGTGAGGTAAAACAATTAGAAGAAACGAAAGGAACAGCCGTCCAAAGATATCAAGGACTTACGTAGTTGAAAACCTCATCCATAGTGCTGGATAACAACAAACAAATCCATTTGTTTCACATCAAACACAAATGAAAGTGCCTCAAACAGTCAAATTGAATTGCATTATTTCTACAGTTGCAGGCAATAAAATTCGCTTTTGGTGAGTCACCAAAAAGCTTATTTTATTTATGATAATCTCTTACATCGTTTTTAGAGGTTTACCGAACCCAGACAATAAAATGTCAACCAGCAACACGTTGGGCATTGTTCATACCGTTAATGGCCCTTCAACCTCTGGCCATGTAGACGGGTCAGCCCGGTCTCCTCTTCCATTGTAAGCAGACTGCAGAAAAGATTTACACAATCAAATCTACTGTCATCAGATGTCAAATAGAGAAAGAGAGTAATCTGAAAAGGTATTGTGCCTACTTTGTCATATCTGGGCACCTTCAACTTCAAACCTGAATACTTCCAACACATCATTAAATCATTCTATAGGTAATACATAAGAGTCGTGACAAAACATCGAAGTTTAAGAAATTGACAAGTGCACAAAGAGCCTACAACTTGGAAGTCACCTTCTTTAGTCAAATTCCCCAAGGATGCAAGTGTATCAGCAGAGAAGGAAAGATCATGGCTTCCAGCATTTCCCCTGAACTAAATTATATATTTCACTTTCCTTAGTGTAAAATCATCTTATCTGCTCAGTTCAAAAGACAAAAGCAAACAGCAAGCAGCTGGCCACTACCTCCAAAAGTCTGTTGTCTGGATTTGCTTCTCTTAATTTAGCCTATATTAGCAGAAAGCTGCATTAGAAATGATATCATCTCTACGAAACGAAATTTGTGCAAAGAAAGTTAACTGTGAATTACAGCTCTGCTTACCTGCTCTTCTGCTGTCAAGTAGAAATCATCGATTGAAACTGTAGCTACTTTCCTGAAGATCATTAATTCCAAAAGTCATTTATAAGGTTAAGTAATTTTCTCCGAGTGTAAACTACCCAAAAAAATAAATCAAACTGAACTAGAGTTTCATAATCTGGAAAACGCACCTTCCTGTGATCTTGAAAAGATATTCCAGTGCAAACACAAGAGTAGTCTTTCCACAACCTTGTGGTGCACTAAATCCAATCTGCATGCAAGAATATGCTGTTAGATTAAAAAAAAAATGAATTCACCATTTATCCTGATGTGAAGAATGAGTTCTTACTCCAGAAGCTCAAAACAAGTTAATTGACTATGGACCATACCATCACTAACTTTACAAGGAGATGCAGCAGAAAATTGCCCTTTAAATCTTTTGGGTTTATGTCTGCAAAGTCTATCAATGAGCTAAAATCTTATATTTACAAGATTCCCCTAACACTTGAAAAGAAAATTCTAACACCATACGGCCTTGAAACATTTTATGGAACAGCTCTACATAACAGTATAGTACGCAAATGAAAGAAAGCTGACATCAAATTTGAGTGATTCCACTTGCATCTGAGAACAGACAAGGAACAACAGAAAACAAATTCATACCATCAAGGGAGGGACTTCTTCACCATCATTGAACTTAGAGTTATGTTGGGAGATTTGATCCTCACACCACAAGAAGACTGGTACATAATAGTGGTAGAATCTTACTTTTTGCCCCTCACTCAGAAACATCTCATTGAGTTGAAACAATCTACAAAGTTTTGAACCATATAGCAACCATTTATCAATGGACTCAGCCACCTTTTCAGCAGTGATGCCCATCCTATCCAACAGTGGACCTCTGCATATGAAATCATAAAGACCCTCAACAGCGGAAGTTGACGCAGGAGTCTCAGGGAACACAGAGTGCAACTGGCTCCCTCTCCTTCCACTTGTTGCTGTCTGCCTATGGGAACTGCAGTTGTCTTCCATCCATGAACATTGGCATCTTGCTGGGACAACCACCAACGAGGACAGAAGGACAACTTTTTGGTTGAGAATTGACATGGCATTTTTCTTATATATAGAACCAGAATTTATTTTCATCGAGAGTACAAAAAACAGTAACAATCAGAAACAGCTCTATATTGCCATCTAGAATTGGAAAGAGAAAAAAACAGTGTCAATCTGACAGCTTGTTTTGCTACAGCATTTCGTTGCTACAGTATTTTATAACTTCATACATTCTACATGACAGTTTCTTAAAACCTACCAATAAATAGTTCAGTCGTTAATCATAGCATCTCAATGGCATTTGTTTGAGAGGATAATCAAGAATTCAGGCGGGGAAGGGGACAGTAATGACTGAACTAAACAATGTACAGTAAAACAAACACCTAACAAAGGACAGAAAATCTAAAAAGAGAAACAAACAAAAAGCAAAAGGAATTTATACAAGAAATTCGAGCAGCTCAACTCTACAGTCTACACACTACAACTATGTGGTCAATTGCGATTTGCAAATGATCAAAAACGATTTCCCATACAAAGAAACCTCCTTAGGCGCAAAATTCCAAACAATACAACAAGTCCAAATCAAGCAAATAAATCGACAATCAACAACACTCCACATTAAACCGTAAGAAGCAGCCGATAATTGCACAAGAAGCAGAGTTCTGAGCCGCATCGAGAGCTTCGAATCGAGCACTGATCTTTCAAATTGAGCATTAAATTCAGTCAAAAAACGAATCGAAGAGAGATGAAATATACCGGAAGAGGCGGCGTGAGGCGGAAGCAGAGCGAGCTTGGAGAGAGGGAGGGATGAAGCAGCAGCAGAAGAAGAGGAGCAATGCCGGAATGTGAAGGTTGGGAGGGAGAGAGCAGTGGAAGACGGCCATGGTGCTAGCGACTGGTGGCAGAGAATCTTTGCCATTTTCGCGGGGGATGTTGAGCTTGCGGCCGTTAGAAGAAGAAGAAGAAGATTCTCTCTCTGTAAGCTTTTGGGGGATTGCGTTTGTGAACGAGCTATGGCTGTCAGCTACCCAGGCTTCCAAACTCTGTAGCTTTCCATTCCAGCTTTATCCTACTTCTTTTTTTATATATAAAAATATTAATAAAATAATACTCAAATTATTTTTCGTACAAGTTACACTTCCTCTATTTTTTTAATCGTTTATTATTTACCCAACGATATTTTTTTTAATAATGATAAAAATTATATAAAATATTAATATTAAATTTTTGTTAATAAAAAAAATTATATTTATTAATAAACATGAAGTTATATATAAAAAACAGTATTATATTTTTTATTTAATTTTTTATTAGTATTATATTTTTTTATATCTAAGAAATTCGATTATCTAAACAAGGTTAGAAAACCGAGAGACCGGACAAACCGATAGATGGATTAACTATGATGTACAACTGGAAGCAAATTACATAAGCAGATAATATAAAGGAAATAGTATTATACTTATTATTAATAAGTATGAGATTATTCAAAAAAAATTATTAGAAAAATAAATATTTTTATAGTTTTTTATCACCTTAAAAAATGTGCATAAATAGTAAAAAGTTAATTAAAAATTTGCGGAGAGATTATTTTTTTATAAATATTAAATTTACCCAACGATATTTATTAATAAACATGAAGTTATTAATAAATATTAAATTTTCTATCATATGCCCCAAGGGCATAGGATAAGACCCTAAATTGGGAAATGTTTTTTAAATTTTAATTAATTTAGCTTTTCTTTTAATTTAGATTCCTAGGGTCGTTTGCCTTTTTGGTAGGGAATCTTTCCCAATTTAGGGTCTTATCCTATGCCCTTAGGGCATAGGATAGAAAAACCGTAAAAAATAATAATAAAATAACATTTATATATTGTGATATCCGGTGAATTATTCACCTTGCCACTGTTCACTTTTATTGTACATATTGCGGCTTCTTTGTATGACGACCCTTACGACCTTCAATTAGTTTTGATGATATCAGGCAGGACTTGCAGGTAAGAGGCAAATGTATTCCGCTTGTTAATTAGATACTTCAGCTTACACAATCAATACAATCAAAGTTTTTTATCAGTCTTATAATATTATATAGTTTTTATCATTTACAAAACATGTGTGAATAGTAAATAATATTCAAGTAAAAAAAGTGCACTAAACTACTCACAAATTACAAAAATAATACTGTAGATTTTTTTAGAAATTTTAATATAAAGGTTAATTCATAGGATATAGGGTGTACAAACTATTTGACATATTTCATGTGGTACCCTTCAAATTGTTTTTCTTTTTGCATGATGCCCTTACCAAGCTAAAATTAACATGATCCAATCCAATGACCAGTTAAATCCATTTCTTCTCTCTAAATACGTTCATCATATTTATATCATCAATGTCACTCTCTAGTTGAAAATTTTGAAAGTTATGTGCATACCATACAGGTGAAGGGTCATGCCTTTTTTTTTTTCGCAACCCTTTCTAGTAATTCAACAAATATATCCAAAATAGTATACTTGTTCGGACATAAGGGCTATTGACAAAATTATAAAACGGCTATTGAAAAGATGAATTTCATAAAATTGCACAAAAAGTCCTCGAGTAAATGCAAAGAGGGGATCTCTAGAGGAACCCTTCTGCATTTGCAACCATATTTGCATCCGGTTTCCTTCAATTATAATATTGGAACTCTTATCATCATCCCCAATTCATCTTTTCATGGCCAATAAGTTACAAAGAAGATTAAAAAATAACACGGAGAGCAAAATCACTGGGAAACAGGTATTCATCTACGGATAAATTAGGGCTTAATTAATTGTTGATGGACACCGCGAAGCCTAAGCCGACTCCAAGACGAAGCCTTCTTTCGTTGTTTTTGTCGTGCTCTGGTTCATTGCACTTGATTCATTAATCGCAGTTGCATTTGATTAATTAATCGTAGTTGGATGCCAATTTGTCTACAACGGTTGTTTTTGTTTTTTTTTCTTCTTGAAGACAAATTGGTTGATAAGAGGTTGCATTATATTTGTGCATAAATTAGGGGTTTATGTAGGATTAAATATAATTTGACAGCTTCATAATTCATTAAATGGTTCATTACAAATGATTAATCTTATCCTCTTTGTTTGCAATGAATTTTGGCTTTTGAATGATCGAATGGTGGCTGGGTGTACTTGAGATGTGGATTTGTACGGTGAGTTGATCAAAATTGCTAGCGAAAAAGGGAAGGGATGCCTATAGCGCACAACCCCACTAGATGCGATTGGAGTGGAGAGTGGAGACTTCTTGCGAGACGAGGACGACTGATGTGCAATTTAGTAGAAATCGTCTTGTCATTAGTCGTTCCATTATCTTGTTAATAGTCTCACTCTTATTTGGATCATCGACCTCCATTTTGATATATTAATATTTCAAATGTATATAACGCATTTACAATAACATTCTACAAAAGTATAATGTTCATACAAACGAATTTAGAAACCACAAAATTTACTCAAATTGACACTACTCAACTCATAGCAAATTCACAACATGAGTGAAATAAACTCCAAAACAAATCCAAAATCACTCCTAAACAACACAAAATTATCAAGTTACTACCACACATAGACTAAGTTTCGCAAAAATATTCATGATACATAAACCTTAATTTTTGCAATAAATAATAAATGTGTTTGACAACTGTCTGCTCTCGCCGATCGTCGAAGCCATCATATACAAACTTGATGGGATCTTCGTCGGCACCGCGCGCAAGGGGCCTACGACTTCCTCGTCGAGATGTATAAAGCCTTCTTCTCCAATTCTCCTATTCACCTCTTTTCGCTTTCACAAAACCATCGAGCTCCAAATCAAACTCTGTCATACGTACGTAACGTACGTAAAGTTGTTAGAGTATGATTACCCAAAGAAGGGAAACGTTGATGAGCAATTTACCCAACATTTAATAAGCCATTTTTAGTTTTTTAATAAAAAATACTCTCTCCGTAAATTTTTAATTAACTTTTTACTATTTATGCACATTTTGTAAGGTGATAAAAATTATAAAAATATTTATTTTTCTAATAATTTTTTTTGAATAATCTCATACTTATTAATAATAAGTATAATACTATTTCCTTTATATTATCTGCTTATATAATTTGATTTCAGTTGTACATCATGGTTAATCCATCTATCTTGACAAAAGTAGAAATATAGTTGGCAAAAGTTTCATTCAGTGCCATACTTATAATAAGATAATAATATAGAAAATCCCTTAACCTAATTAATAATGACACACTTATAATAAAAGAATACATAATACGTACTCCGTAAATTGTTATTTTTTTGGTAAACCCGTAAATTGTTATTTGATCTTTTGATTCTTATACTAATAATATTTTAATAAAAGTTTCATGCACGCTCTCATGAACGCCGGCTAGCATCCACCACCACTACCACATCTCCGGCGCGCTGGAATCTGACCTGCGAAACAACCACCGGCGGAGCTGACGGCAGCGGAGTTCCGGTAATCGGAGCTCGGCAGATGGGACAATGAGAGTGGGAGCGAAGCCACGCGTCAATACAGGGCGGGTGGAACACGTGCGCGGCCCTACGGCGCGCGGCCCGGAAGATGTAGTAGCAAAGGACGAGGATGGCGGTAAAGAGGACAAATAAGAGGACGAAATATATATCGGAGCCGATGGAGAAAGAAGATGACGGATGATCGGAAGTTGGCAGGTCGCCGAAGTAATCGTTGAAGTTGGAGGCGGTACCGATGCACCAAATATGGTAGCAGTACGACCGGGGTGAGGATGGGGATGGATTGGGGGCGGCTGTAGGAGATACCATCTCCGGTCCGAGCTCGAGATGGATCAGGCGGTGGCTCATGTGAAATTGATGATTCAATTTATGGTCAAGCTTTATATAGATAAAAAAAAACTATTTTATTTTTAAATAAAACTAGCACGTCACTGTTCCACTCGGGTGACGCACTGGTGTAGAGTAAAAGAGTAGTAAGAAGGTTCTAAGTTCGATCGTATCATGGCGCAATTTTTTTTTAAAAATATAATTTTAATAATATAGTAAATTAACATTATAAAAAATATTAATAAAATTTATAATAAAAATATTTACCATAAAAGTATTACATAAATAATTTCATAAAATTATTACTATTTTTTAAAAATCTCTTTTCAAGTACTATATGGATATAAATATTTTAAATCACTCTTATTGGTTATTAAAAAAAATAAAATCATTGTAACTTTGTTTTAAAAAATAATAATATCTTTGTAAAATTGGTATTAAGAATAATAGGTAAAAATTAAGAGGCATGTAAGCTAGCAGTGTGGGATGTTGCAATGCGAGAGGAGTTTAAAGCTCTTGAGCTCAACGTACAACACTTTGGGAGGTTGTTCCGTGGCAAGAGGGGCTAGACCTATCGGGTACGGTGTCGATAGGCGAAGCACAAGGCTTATGGTTCGATCGAACAATATAAAGTTCGCTTAGTCGTTCAGGGATTCACTCAACGAGATCGATTACACAAAAACATTCTCACCGGTGTCAGAATTTTAGTTCATCACACATACAAGGCCTGATATTAGTTTTGTGCAGGGACAGAACTAGGGGTGGGCTGAGGTTTGCTGCAGCCCACCCCATTTCAAAAATAAAATAGGTAGGATAGTAATAAGTGTGAGCTGTTGGTTCAGTTGGCAAGTAGTTATATCAAGATGAGAAAGGTTTTGCGTTCGAAGCACCACAAAAGCGCTAAATGCCTGCCCATTTAGTCATTTACTTACTTTTTCCTTCCTTGTACGAATGCCCTTGGAGTTTGGAGCAGTCATTAACACCCCCCTTCCTCTTTTTTTTATTCTTGTTATCTCCTTTTACAGATCTATTATGTATATTAATTAATTTTTTTATAGCCAATGTTATTTACACCACAAAATTTACTATTTACACCACATATCTCACTTTTTATATTTTTTTTAAAATACACCCTGCTCCTCTTGAGTCACACACCTGCTCCTCAAGAGGCGCAGAGTATTTTATTTGCGCCTCTTGAGGGGCAGGTGTGTGACTCAAGAGGAGCAGGAGTGTGATTCAAGAGGCGTAGGTGTGGTGCATATAGTAAAATTTATGGGTGTAAATATTATCACCCTTTTTTATTCTTAATTCTAATATCATTGAAGGAGAAAATAATCAAAATTATATGCAAATTTAGCCCATCCCAAAATTTATTCCTGTTTCCGTACTTGGTTTTGTGGTGGAATTTTTGAGTCAATTCATGAATAATCCTGAGAGAGAAACACCTTGGTGCTGTTTTGAGAACAATGAACGTACATTAATATGAATGCTAGCTAACTGATGATCGATGAATATTATTATCATTAATTAATTAATTAATATAAAAGTGATTGAACTGCGCGCAAAAATACACCGGTCCAGGTGATCTTTAATTTATTTAATGAATAATATTGAATTGAACGTACTTGATATATATAGCACCTAATAAGCTAGCTAGGGCATATATATATATATATTAATTAAAACTATATAGTTAACATAAACAATGGCAAACATGTTTGTGGTCACGAATCTTGCATTCCCCACCCTTACATGTTCCAGTATTACCAGTTCCACCACTACAATAGTTGCTGCATTTATCCGCAAGACATACTGGTTCGCTTGCATAATCTGTGCAACAATGAACCTCTTCCTTCCCCATCACTATATCACTTAACCCTGCGCGCATATATCCACAATCAACATTATATTAATTATTTAGTGACTGATTAAATTAATCACTAATTACGTACTCAATAATTAATAAAACATCGAATATTAGAACTACAAGTAATGTATATACATACCAAGGCATAACATCGCGACGAACAAAAGTGCAACTACTCTTGCCATTCTTCGAAATTTCGCTGATCGATTGATCGGAACTTTTGCAAGATAATAATATAATAATTAGAGCGGAGTACGTTCGTTTGTTTGAATGGGGTTTTCGATCCATGTGAAAATGAGGGTATTTATAGCTTTAATGTTCATGAATTTCGATATTAATTAAATTTAATTAGAGAATCAAACAATATATGTGCATTACTTTTTTTGGGAAATAATTATTACCGCAATCATGATTTTATTTCATTTAGTTTTGGCAATAAAATTTTGGCTCTATGAATGATCTTACCATTTGTACGTATATGATCTTATTATATATGGAAATTAAGTTGTATTTGATTTTATCTTCTTTCCCTTTCTTAATTTTATATATTTCTTCTTTTACTGTACACACCAATTTCCTTTTCTCTTATTTTTACCTAGTATGGAATATTTGAATCCATTTTGGGGAATCTTGTTATTCAATTTTTCTATTTTTTAAAATCATCGATCTATGTGTCCCCAGTCTAAACTTAATTTGGGCTAAAATTAACATTTTACTAATTATTGTTACCCACATTTTTTCGTATTTTGTTAAAAAAAATTACGGAGTATATTTTATTATATTGATTGTATTAAAATTATTTTTTATTAAATTTTATGTCAAGAGTAAAATAATTTATTTGAAGTCTTTTAGTGAAAAATTTTGTCCGGTCTCTCGGTTTTCTAACCTTGTTTAGATAATCGAATTTCTTAGATATAAAAAAATATAATACTAATAAAAAAATTAAATAAAAAATTAATATTTTATATTACTATATAATTTTTACCTTTAAAAAAAAACGTAGAAAACTTACTTAAAACCAAACGGAGGGACTGTAAGAAAAAAATTAATGTGAGGGCTTGTTCTTGACAGTAGACGGTGTTCCTCCACATAGTTTTCCCCCTCTCAGAAGGTCAAGTGCAAGCTCAGAAAATGGCGTTCCCCTAGAGTTTAATCTTCCGGATCTGATTCCATTCAAATCTCAATTTCTTCTTCCACTGTCATTGATCTCGAGCTTTTCATCTCGAGCTGTGGGAATCTCCAGAGAATGGCCGGAGCAACAACTCTGACGGGGCTGCAGGATCACCTGAAGCTGGCGAGGGAATACGCTTTGGAAGGGCTCTACGATACTTCCGTTATCTTCTTCGATGGCGCCATTGCGCAGATCAACAAGTAGTTTTTTCTTCTCCTCTTCTTTTATTTATTTATTTTTTTTCCCTGAAAAAACCTAGCTTCTCTGTGGTCATTGCTTTCTGTTTCTGTTTCTTTCTTTTTTTGCTTTCGTTTATTCTATAGAGTGTTTATTGTTACAGATCTGGTTATACTGGTATCTGATTTGGATCGACTGTCCATTTGGTATGGAAGGGTTTTGAACCTGGGGATTCGGGAATTACGGTGTTTTGTTTGAGTAATCGTGCTTAGGTGAACAGAGAAGATCAATCGCTTAATCATTCCTGAATACTGTTTCTAACTATAGGCATTGTTGTAGAACTAGAATACTCTACTACTCCTTGTCAATTGAAGACGTTTTAGTCAATGCAGAACCAGATTTTAGAATCTGTTGTTTATAAAGTCATCTGTTCAGATTTTCCAGAGTTTAGTTGAGATTGGATCTTTTTTCTTTATTCATTTGCTTTCAGGCACTTAAACACACTTGATGATCCTCTCATTCGCTCGAAATGGATGAATGTGAAGAAAGCTATTTCCGAGGAATCAGAAGTTGTAAAACAGTTGGATGCAGAGAGAAGATCCTTTAAGGATGCTCCTGTAGGACGTCGTGCTCCATCTCCTCCAATTTCCTCTAAATCATCATTTGTTTTCCAGCCATTGGATGAGTACCCAACTTCTTCTGCGCCTCCCATTGATGATCCTGATGTTTGGAGGCCTCCGAGTCAGGACAGTAATAGGAGGCCTGCTAGGTCTGGCCAAATGGCCACAAGAAAATCAAATCAAGATGGTGCTTGGGCTCGCAGCTCTGTGAGGCCAGGTACAACTGGTCGTGGCACAAGAGGTGGTGCTTCTACCAAAAGCAATACTGGGGTTCGTGCATCATCTACTGGAAAGAAAGGAACAGGCTCTGTTAAGACCAAGGGAGATTCATCTGTAAGTCTCATCTATCTACCATTTATCTGTACTTGGCTTGTAATTCCTAGTGGAGCTTTTAACCCGAAATGTTGCTTGTTACTGTACACATGGGACATTGAAAATTGACACAATTGTCGCTATTATTCAGTTGCCTTGGAACAATTTTTTGTCAATTGGAATTTTTTCCATATTTTTATTAATTTATTACTAAATTCAAGGAAGCTTGTTAACCTTTTGACTAAAATAACGTGTAGCATTTAAGTAATGCCTTCATTAGGATTGGAGGTTTATCCTTGTTACGGTGGAAGAAAGTAGAACAGTAAACTAAGAAAAAATAACATGTAAAAAGCATGACCATCTATCCATGTGTTCTTATTATATATTGAGGTTTAGTGTTGATTGACTGTTGTAATATCATCTGGTTCATTCTACTTCTGGTTTAAATATGGCTATGAGATGATTCTGTAAAAATATTCAAGCTTTTCTCTTGGAATATGATTATTACTTATAACAACTATACTAGATGATAATATCATGGTTATATTATGGTTGTTTTTTTTTTAAAAAAATTTTCTTTTATAACAAGAAGTCCTGTTTAGCTTTCTTACTGACTTTTATGATTTTCAGAATGGCGATGCAGAGGATGGGAAGTCAAAAAGGGGACAATATGAGGGTCCTGACCCTGACTTGGCTGCAATGCTCGAGAGGGATGTCTTGGATTCTAGCCCTCGAGTCAGATGGGAGGATGTAGCTGGGTTGACCGAAGCAAAAAGACTTCTTGAGGAAGCTGTTGTTCTTCCGTTATGGATGCCTGATTATTTCCAGGTATGCTATGGCTGCTGTATTATGTAGCATTTGATTAAGATTTCTTTTTTCATGCATTGAATAGTATTGATGTAGAATATTTTATCCTACTTTAGTATTTGTTTGACAAACAAAACATGAGAAAATCAATCAACAAAACATATAATTGACATTAACGATTTACCTTAAACATCAACTGCTTTGCAGTTTGTACATAAAAAGTAGTTGTAGCACTTTCCTTTTAAACGACTTCTTAATGTGACTTTTTTTTTAATTACTGTAACAACATTCATAAGGGGCATAATACACCCTCCGCTCCATTTTGTTCCGTTTGGAAAGATTTTTTTGTGTCAAATTGTTTGTTGTTCCATACTTTCACCGGTAAAGGTTCAACAATTAATCATGCTCATCATTACTTTTAGCATAAAGTGTCTTGAATAGGAGTTTCAAATTTTATTTGACCTCGAAGGAAAAAAAACAACAAATTGGAATAATATGAGAAGTTGGGTTGAACTAGGAAAGCTGCAAGTAACTATTAGACGGCAGTCACTCCAATTTTTTTCAGGAGATAATTCATTGCTATTGTTTTTTAAGCCAGTTAAAATTTTCTTGTTTAATGTGATTTTCTTCCAAATGACAAATGATTCGATGGAGAGAGTTTTATTGTTGGCGTGAGTTTAGTAATCATGCAAGTTCCTGGGATAGCCTTCAAAGGAATGACAAGAAAATGAAGTGGACGTCTGGAATATAAGGAAGTTGTACCTCATTTCAAAAATTTCTGCTAGACTTTATCAAGAAATAAGTGAATGTAGCTATTGATATGTTACATGGAAAAGGATAAAAATGGGACACAAAACGGGAAATGGAAATAGAAAAGGGGAAACATCAATTCATTTGGAATTTTAATAATTTTATATAAATGTCTGTTTCCATGTTTCTGAGATTTCGAATTTCGAGTTCCCCTAGGAAACGGAAATGGGAAACACGATCCGTTTGGAGTTTCCGTATATCATAGATTTTTGGTACTGCAGTGCATCTTCTGTCACGTCTTTCCTATTTTATCCATTCTTTTCTATTTGTGGTGGGTACTCTTCTTTTTTCCAAGTAAATGGCATTAATACCTTAATGGAAATTGGCTGGAAATTGTTTATATTATAGCCGAGTGGTCTGGACTCATCTAATACCAGTTTCTTTCAAAATTTAATGCATAACTGTATGTAATGAGAATGGCTTTTGCTGTTAACGAATATAATCATAGTCGTATTAAATAACATAGATGTGTCTCTTATTACCAGTTATATCAAATTATTACTTACAAATATCTAACCTATTCTCAATCAGCCTATAGCATGTCTGCCCCTGGAGTTCAGCACCTTTATCATAGTGTATGCTGCTGAATTATTCTAGTCTATCCATCTGACTCAGCTGTCCCTTTTCCCATAGTTTCTCTTCATAAATTATGTTAATCTATTGAATACTCCGTATATCATTTGTGAGTTAAATGACTTGGTGGATAGCATTAGATTTGGATAGATGGCCATTGGATAACATTTTCATAGTTATCATCAGCACCACTTATGGTTAAACTTGTCTTTAGTTGTCTCATTCCATCTTAATATTGCTTGCACAGAGCACTTGTCTTTAGCAACATTTATATCCTTCTGCAGGGAATTAGGAGACCGTGGAAGGGTGTGTTGATGTTTGGCCCCCCTGGTACTGGTAAGACACTTTTGGCTAAAGCAGTTGCAACTGAGTGTGGAACTACATTCTTCAATGTCTCCTCTGCAACACTGGCTTCAAAATGGCGTGGAGAGAGTGAGCGGATGGTCCGTGTCTTGTTCGATCTGGCCAGAGCTTATGCTCCGAGTACAATATTTATTGACGAGATTGATTCTCTTTGCAATGCTCGAGGGTAAGGTCTTTTAGACTTTAAGTGGATTAGATTTCCTGAATGATTCCAGCAATTTGTATTCCCTTAATTTCCCGTATAACATGTTCTCTTCGTATATTAATTCTCCCTCATGTCCCCTATCCTCTCTCCTTGTTTAGTTTCACCAGCTTTTCAGTCTCTTTTAACTTTTGATTTGTTATTCCTCACCCTTGTTTGCCTGATGAGCATCATTGTACCTTTTATTTCCCCATCTGCTCATAGTGTGCAAATAAAATTGACCAACCAGTTTCCTAACTATTGTGATCTTCCTGTTTTCTAAATACAGGGCTTCAGGAGAGCATGAATCATCTCGTAGAGTGAAGTCTGAACTGCTTGTTCAGGTAGATGGGGTCAATAACGGTGCTTCTGGTGAAGATCGTAAAATAGTGATGGTTCTGGCAGCTACTAATTTTCCTTGGGATATAGATGAGGCACTCAGGTAATTTTCACCTTTAAAACGTAGGTCATGACCTTTATTCCTTTCCTTGTGTTCGTCCTTATGATATGTAGAACAATTAGCTTGTAAGGACCACATTTATGCTGCTGATGGTTATTTTGGCGGATTAATCTCCAAGTTGGCTAATAATATCGTAATCTGATAAATCAACCCAGACCAGTTTTGGAGTCGTCAAATTAACATCTCAAACTTTTACTGTCTATGGGTAATTTGAATTGTTGATTAACAGGAGACGGCTGGAAAAACGTATATATATACCTCTTCCAAACTTTGAGAGCAGAAAGGAGCTCATACGCATCAATTTGAAATCTGTTGAGGTGAATATACATTACTCTTTCTTGTTGCTGAAAAAGAATGATCTTGTATTGTTATATTCTATTTTCTGCCAAGGTTTTTTCATACCACCATCCATTTCGACTTTGAGTTGGCTGCTTGATAGAACCCACCGAGCACAAGGATCTTGTACACAGGAAAACCTGTTAAGCAAGAATCTTGCAATGAGGAATTTATGACTCTTTTTTATTGAATAAACTTTTGGATTTCTGAATAATACAAAAACTCTAGCAATGACCTTATATAGGCCTTTACTAACCTAGAAGATTAATAGGATAAGGCTTACCTTCTTAATGCTAGAATTAGAAAACACTAGATAATATGATAAACTACCATAGAATATAAGGATTGCTTTCCTAAAATACAAGATAATAGACTCCATTAATTATCAAGATGATAACTAATTTGTTTACTAATGTGGGATCATATCACAGCTATAGTGCTACTTGAGCAGAAGGAACTGCTGAACTTTGCCTTATAACTATTTTTTCAATGGACAATGTGGTTCACTAGAGCTAATTGTTCTTTTTGCTTCTTTTGCCATGAAGTAGCAGCTCAGTAACCATTTTTCATTTGGAGGCCATTAGGGGTTTAGGACCAGCCTCTCTGCAATTACGATTGGAAATGCCAGTTTGCTTACAATACATTATTACGTTGCATAGATCTGTTGGTAAGATAGCCTTTCGGCACTGTCTATGTTCGTGGGTTCTAGTATTAAAGAAGGTTGAACTTGTATTAAAGATAGGTAAGTGGGATTGAGGGTTGCATTGGCTTGCCCTTTTGGAATGGGACGTAGGGGCTTGTCACTTGTGTTCATGAGCATTATACATGTGGAAGTGGAACTTTACTGAGAAACTTGTCAAGTTCTGATTATTTGAAGAACTTCTGGAAACCTCTCTCTTTCCCAACTGTAGTCGACACAGCTTATCTGTTTTGCCTTCTGCCCTGGACTGCTAGTGCTTCTGCCATCTTGCATTTAGGGCCCGTTTGGTATAAAATTTGGAAAGGTACTGAGCTGCTACTTCATGGTATAAAATTTGGAATGTGGTCTATTTTTAATTCAAGATACATTTGTTAGAAATTTTAATTATTACCCTTGTCTCCCAATTTTTCACACCAAATTTGTTTTGTTTCCCTTCTTTTTAATCACCCATTTGAACAAAGGGTAACCATATCCCCTATACTCGAATCATTACCCCTCTTATCTTATTTTTCATTGAAAAATGAGCATTCTTCTCTCCTGTAGACTCGCAAAACTTCTATACAATATGTTTTCCCATACAAAATATGTTTCCATTCCGTTTACCTTATATAATCTTGTACCAAACGAGCCCTTAATTTGATGTGTGATTGTTGCATCATTTGGTTTTCATATATTCTTTCTCGAGTTTTATGTTGTCCACTATGATAGTTTTGGGTTAAATATATTCAAATGTTGAATCATACATCTTTGAACTTTACATGTTATGTCAAAACCCAGATGGCTGCCGATGTTAATATCGAAGACGTGGCACGAAGAACAGAAGGCTACAGTGGAGATGATCTAACAAACGTTTGCAGAGATGCTTCTCTCAATGGCATGAGGCGCAAAATAGCTGGAAAGACCAGGGACGAGATCAAGAACATGTCAAAGGACGACATCTCCAACGACCCTGTTGCCATGTGCGACTTCGAAGAGGCTTTGCGCAAAGTCCAGCCTAGTGTTTCCGCCGCGGATATCGAGCGCCACGAGAAATGGCTATCCGAATTCGGATCAGCTTAGGGCATGTTTGGTTACCATTGTAGTTGCCATCGGGACCGTGTAGTCTTATATTTGCTGATTGCAATATAGAGCGAGTTTTACTTCGATTCGTACTCATCCTGTTCGGTCTTTGGCGTACTACTATTATTCAATGCTTAATTGCTTTGATTTTGTTTTTCCAACAACTATGCAGGGTTCAATCAGTTGGGAAAAACTCCCAATTACCTCTTCAGAAAATCTCTCGTTTGAAGGTTACATTATTAAGATAGACCACATTATTCTTTATAACAACCAAAATAAACCTCAGTTTTTTTAATGGATTATCTTAATGTATAACCCTTCAATATTTATTTCACACATATTTTCAGTTTTAACTAAATCATAAACATACTCAAAAGGAGTATGATAAGTTGGTTGGAGACTCCACTCTTGATCAGAGATTGGGATTCGAATCATATGAACGGAGTATCTTCGTTTGAGAGAGAGCATTTCATTTCCATCTACTTGGTGCGAAGTTAGTTGTTTTCAGAAAAACAAAACTAAATCATAAACTTCAATAAAATTTTCTTTTCATCAATTTTTTCCCCTAACTCGTCTCATATTACGCCTAAATTTGTTCTAAATTGAAATTTGATGGCTTTTGGGCCTTGGTACACAATTAGTTTAAAAAAAAAAAAAACACTTTTGGGCCAAACGGGTGTCTTGAATATTGGATCATCCCCCCAAAGACTTAAAAACTAAGTTTAAATTGATCAAACATTGAAACTTGATTTTCTTGTCAATTTTTTTTTTTATTAGGTAAGAATTCGGATCAGGTGAACCTATCCGAGAGTATCATTTCGGATGAGATCCTGTAGAACAGGATCATTGATTTTCTTGTCAATGATTGTTTGTGGCATTATTTTCATTCACAATCAAATGTCTAAATTGATGTTATTTTGGAAAAAGTTTAGAAAAACAAATCAATGGTTAAGTGTATTGCAAAAGCTCGAAATGTGCAATGGACTTGCTTAAACCAAGCATGAAGGATACAAATCACGATCAACGAAATTGGAATTGGAGACGAGTTATATCAAGAGTTAGCACTTAGTTCATACTCATCAACTTCATGAACAAAATGTTAACATATTAAAATCGTTCTTATCAAGGTATAAAATAAAAATCTAAATTGGAAAATATTATCTACAAAAAAATATAGTAAACCCTACTGTATTAAAATTAAAAAAAACACCCACACATAATACACACATTTTTTAAAATTAAATGGAAAATAAACATAAAAAGAATAAAAGTATGTAATGGTTTTTCTTATTTTTTTTTAGCTCGAAAGATCTTTTGTACGGTTTGTTAATCTCATCTACTCTCTCTCTCTCTCTCTCTCTCTCTCTCTCTCTCTATATATATATATATATATATATATATATATATATATATATATATATACACACACACACACACACACACACACACACTTTGGTCAAAGGACACAAACAAAAACATATTTTAGAGAAAGCCGTTTGGAGATTAGGAAAGGAAATTTATGGAAGAAAACAAAGGAATCATATAGACACCTTTGTCCCAACTCCCAAATCATCTTTTGGCCTTGCACTCATTTTCTTACTAGGACAAAAAAATAAAAATAAAAATAAATTTAAAGATTTGCCCTTTACGATTGCTAAAAGTGCATCTTCAATGCTTGAAAAGCCATCTCAGAATCTAACCTGCACACTTGTAGATGCATAACTGCACTGAATTTTTTATACATGTTAGTAAACTCAATATTTAAATAAGAAAGGAAATTCTCATTACAAAAATAAAGGGAATAAACTTAATAATTTAAAAGTATTTTTTGAATAAAAAAATAGCCCAAAAAATCAAACATGTTTTTACTGTCATAATAAAAACAATTTTTTTGTGCCATGAATTCTATATATATGTCTAGGTACAGTCTGAATGTATGTGATGTGGAGAAGAACTCAATAACTTTGGAATTACATTTTGTTCTCGTCCTACTATTATTTTCTGGGCTATTTCTAGAGTTCTCTTAATCAACTAATATTGGCCGGTTTCATAAAATATTGTTTTTTTAAAAAAAAGGTTGTTAATTAATACTCCACTTGTCTTATCTTCTATCTATCTCCTTTAATTTGATTTTTCTTACTCCACAATACACTATTCAATCAATGGTATTGGTTATAGATGATACTTTATAATTTTAATATTTAAGTAATAAAAAAATAAAAAAATATATTATAATATATTATTATAAAATATTAAGAAATTATTTTACCATTTCATTTTATTTTAAAAAATAAATTAATTTGATTATTTATCATAATATTTTTACTACAAATAGTAATAACTATAAATAGGATAATATTGTGTAAAATAAAAATATTGACAAAATATATATTATTTATAATATATATATATTCAATTATATAATTTAGTTAATCTATTACATATACTAAGATATATTTTAATAATGAAATAATAATTAATTTATAAATTTATTCATATAAAAAATTAATATTGTATTAATTATCATTTACCAGCCATTAAATTAGTAAATTGTATGGAGTATTTGATAGTGCACGCATTATTTTATGCACAAATTTTTGATAGACAAACTATATGAATATGTAAAATGACATATTTGAGTTGAGAGTTAGCTCATATTTTGAGGGTATAAGGGTTATGAGTCGGGACTAATAAAGACATGTTTAAGGCATATATTGTAAGTAAATTGAATTGGGATGTGAGTATACAACATTGAATTTTAACAGATCATTTCCTTTGAAGCATTTTATTTCAAAACTGGTATATTATAAAATGATATATAAAACTTCAGCAGTAGATTTTTAACCAAATCCACAATTTATAAATTATATATAATTATAACATAATATAACTTTTTACATGTTTAAATAAATAATATATTTAAATATACTCTACAACTTTATTATATAGATTTTTAAAAAAGTTGTTTTTTTTCTAACATTAATTTTTTTACCATAAATAATATATTAATTATATCATTTTTACAGTAAAATTATTTTTAAAATAATAAATAAAACATTGTATATCTACTAAGTTATATATATTTTTTTATAAATAAAATTTTAAAATAAAAAATATTTTTAAGCTATGATCGAGTAATTTTGTGAAAAGTATCATTTTAAGGGTTCTTTCATGCGATTTTGACAGGGGAAGAGACGTGAGCGGCCGAACGCATGGGGGCTCCTATGCATGGGTTACTATATATATATATATATAGTGTATGGATTATTTGTGCACAAGCCTTAGGGTGTACCTTGTGCACAAATATTATTCGGTGAAATGTGAAATATTATTCGGTGAAATTTGAAGCATTATTCGGTAAAATGTGAGTATTGTTTAAGGGAATGTGAAACATTATTTGGTGAAATTTGAAGTATTTCGTATATATTGTAAGTATTGTTTACGGAATTGAGGTTTCTTTTATTTAAAATGGATGAATAAAAAAACTAAACATTATTCGGTAGAATGTTATAAATTATTAAGTGGAATTGAGATGTTTTCATCTGAACTGAATGGAAAAAGAAAACATAACAGTATTCAGTAGAATGTTTCACATTTCACCGAATAATTATTCGGTAGAATGTTATAAATTATTAAGTAGAATGTTATAAATTATTCAGTAAAAAACTAAACATTATTCGGTAGAATGTTATAAATTATTAAGTGGAATTGAGATGTTTTCATCTGAACTGAATGGAAAAAGAAAACATAACAGTATTCAGTAGAATGTTTCACATTTCACCGAATAATTATTCGGTAGAATGTTATAAATTATTAAGTAGAATGTTATAAATTATTCAGTAAAAAACTAAACATTATTCGGTAGAATGTTATAAATTATTAAGTGGAATTGAGATGTTTTCATCTGAACTGAATGGAAAAAGAAAACATAACAGTATTCAGTAGAATGTTTCACATTTCACCGAATAATTATTCGGTAGAATGTTATAAATTATTAAGTAGAATGTTATAAATTATTCAGTAAAAAACTAAACATTATTCGGTAGAATGTTATAAATTATTAAGTGGAATTGAGATGTTTTCATCTGAACTGAATGGAAAAAGAAAACATAATAGTATTCAGTAGAATGTTTCACATTTCACCGAATAATGCTTCAAATTTCACCGAATAATGTTTCACATTTCATCGAATAATATTTGTGCACAAGATATACCCTAAGGGGTGTGTACACCCGAACCACACCCTATATATATATATATATATATATATATATATATATATATATATATATATATATATATATATATATATAGTATGGATCATTTGTGCACAAGCCTTAGGGTGTGCACTATGCACAAATATTATTCAGTGAAATGTGAAACATTATTCGGTGAAATTTGAAACATTATTCGGTGAAATGTGAGTATTGTTTAGGGGAATGTGAAACATTATTTGGGTGAAATTTGAAACATTTCGTATAAATTGTAAGTATTGTTCAGGGAATTGAGATTTCTTTTATTTGAAATGGATGAATAAAAAACTAAACATTATTCAGTAGGATGTTACAAATTATTCAGTGGAATTGAGACTTTTTCATCTGAACTGAACGGAAAAAAACATAACAGTATTCGGTAGAATGTTTTACATTTCACCGAATATTGCTTCATATTTCACCGAATAATATTTCATATTTCACCGAATAATATTTGTGCACAGTGCACACCCTAAGGGGTGTGCATACCCGAACCACACCCTATATATATATTAGATGCGTTAGTTGCTGATATATACACATAACGTATTGTCTTTGACAGCTGCCAGCATCAGAAAACAGCTGAGATGGTTAATCATATATATGGGCTATGGCCTATGGCCATGGCGAGAGGGTGTTCTACAACATGTGGTATAATAATTGGTGCATTATAAATTAATTTCAATTTAAAAAAATATATTTATCTTATATATATATATTATATTATATTTATAAAACTTTATCATGAAAAATCACGTAATACAAAAAAATAGCTTTATATTAATCGATCTTTTTGATATTTATATTTTTAAAAATGATCTTATATGATAAAATTTTATAAATAATATAGAAGGTACACATAAATTTTTTTTTAAAAAAATTTAGTGTTGATTTTTCCAATGTTGATTGAGATATAGCGAAAATAATTAAATGGTATGTCAACTAGTATACATCCACCCAAATGTTTTAGATGATCCCAATGGCGGGGTATTTTTTTTACCTTTTTTTTAAAATTATTATTTCGTTTTCATATACATACTAAGGGCCGGTCCTACGGCTGTAGGGTTCCTGTTCTATAATAAAAATTAGACCCCGCTAATAACAAAAATATAACACAAAAATATCAAAGTTAGCATATATATTATAATAATCTTAATTCTTACATATGACATATCGAAGACTTAGTTAAAACAACAAACAATGTACTTGAGATGTATCATTCTTATAACAATTTTTGAAGCAAAGTCTTCTATAAACTCTTCATAATCAACAAAAAATTGATTAATTGAAGATTTTTTTTAATTACCGTCTTTTAATAAAGTATTAGGTTTAAAAAAGTTAAAAGAAAAGGATATATATATATATATATATATATATATATATATTAGACCTATCAATCGGGTCATTCGGGTCGGGTCATTTCGGGTTTCGGGTAAAACGGGTCCCGGGTAGATCCAGGTTGGTTTGAACTCGGGTTTGACCCGGTTTCGGGTCAAATCGGGTTGATTTCGGGCTTGTCAAATTATTCCTTTTTAAATTAAAAAAATCATGATTTGGTAATTTTGCGATAATTTTAAAATGCTTAATTTAAAGACGTGGTTCATAAGTTTTAGTGCTTGTAATTATATACTATATCTGATAAAAAATATTTAATTTTTTTATTATTTCTTATAATTTTTAATAAAATTTAAAAATATCTAAAATATCAAAATTTTAAATAATTTTTTAAAAATAATTTCATAAAATTAGTAATAAGCATAGAATTATTTTAATATTTTAATATTTTTTTAGAGTTTTTTCTTCTTAAAAAATGTGATGAAAAATCAAAAATCAAATATTATGGATTGGAGGGAGTATTACACAATACAAATAAATATAAAAGTTGATTTGAAAATGAAATATCAAGTGATTGTAATTATAAAATGTAAATAAATTAGAATCTCCATAAAAAAATTAATCATATATAATTATAAATCAATCGGGTTAATTGGATCACTGGGTCATGGGGTCAATCGGATCAATCGGGTCAAAATTACAGGGTCAATCGGGTCACCGGGTCGAAACCCAGATAACCCGGAAAATTATCGGGTTTTCGGGTTCGGGTCGGAAAAAAATTTTGGGTCAAAATTTTCGGGTCCTGACCCAAATTTTACCGGGCGTTCGGGTCGGGTTATGTTTTGACAGGTCTAATATATATATATATATATATATATATATATATATATATATATATATATATATATATATATATATATATTGTGTATATATACATACCGGGCCAATCGATATTATGGGGCCCTAAAATTTTCGAGGCCTTGTGCGGTCGGCCCATCCGCGCCACCCTAGGGCTGGACCTGTACATACTATACTAATTTTCAATGAGACTCAGGACTGGATGTTGTGTATACAAACACGTACACATGCCTATAAGCCAATATAGAAGACATTTTAAAATCAATTGATAATAAAAAGTAGTTTAACAATTGAATTTTTTTTTTGTGAAATTGAAAGTGAAAAGGAAGGGATTAGAGAGGATTAGGGAAGAAAGAACAGGCAAGGGTCGAAAGGGAAAGAGATAGTCGAGTAAGGGTAAGAAGACAAGATGTAATTCAAATGTGATTATTTTTCATAATTCCTCTCAATATTACATTATAAGGGGTATTTATACTAAGGGAAAACTAATTAAAATACATGTAAAAGAAGTTCTTTGATGATGTAAAACGATCACAGATTGATCATAAAGCAAGAAGAAAACAGAGATCTGCATAATAGAGATGATGACAGATGATTCAAGAGGAAAAGGAAACCTTTGCTCTAGGGATTTCCCCGCAGCTACTGCTGCTGCATTTCATTCTCACACACTTCAAAATAACAGATAGAGAGTATTTATACACTAGAGGACAAAGGAAACAAATACCTCACACAAGAGGCTTATTACACTTAGGAGGAAAAAGACAAAAGTGCTAGCTGTAATAAATCTGTAAATGGGATAGAAATGGATTATAATACACCTATTAAAAGATGCATTATAAAACACTTTATACTATCTCAATACCCTCTCCTCAAGTTGGACTTGGAGAGGCATTGACAAGTCCCAACTTGGCAAAGAAGAACTTGAAATGGTCTTCACCCAAAGGCTTGGTCATAATGTCAGCAATCTGTAAACCAGTTCTAACATGAGGAGTTCTAATGAATCCTTCCAAAACCTTCTCTCTAATGAAGTGACATTCAACTTTAATATGCTTTGTGCGCTCATGAAAAACGGGATTTGCTGCAATGTAGATTGCTGCATTACTGTCACAGTGCAAAGGAATAGGCAATGTAGGATAAACAGACAAATCATCCAATAAACCATGAATCCAAACGAGCTCACTAGCTGCCTTTGACATGCTTCTATACTCTGACTCAACAGAAGACTTAGAGACAGTTGATTGCTTTTTGGTTTTCCAGGAAATCAAAGTATTTCCCAAATAGATGCAATAACCTGTAAGGGATCTCCCACTGCAAGCACATGCTGCCCAATCTGCATCACAATATCCTGTGATGTTGAAATCATCATCTCTTTGAAGGAACAATCCAACACTGATTGATCCTGTAAGATATCTAACAACATGTAGAGCTGCATTCATGTGAGGTTCTCTGGGACAACACATGAATTGGCTCAAGTGCTGAATAGCATAGGACAAATCAGGCCTATTAAGATTCAAAAATAGGAGCCTGCCAATGAGTCTCCTATATTTCTCTGGGTCTGTCAAGGGTTCACAAACATCAACAGAAAGTTTCATCCCTCTAGGAAGAGGAAAACCACTTGTCTTACAATTAGACATACCACAATCATCTATGATATCAAGTATATATATATATATTTCCTTTGGTGGAGAGATATCCCTGTTGAAGACCTATTAATCTCCAAACCCAAGAAGCATCTGGCAAGACCCAGATCTTTGATGGTGTAAGCCTTATGCAGTGCACTCTTAAGAGAGTCTATGACAGTAAGATCATCTCCTGTCAACAGAAGGTCATCTACATAGACAAGAGCCACAACCTGACCCTTTGACACATTCATAATAAAAAGTGAGTAATCATTTTTGGATTGTTTGAATCCAAAAGAGATAAGAAACTGTGTCAACTCACTATTCCACTGCCTAGAAGTTTGCTTCAGTCCATATAAGAACTTCTGAAGTTTGCAATACTCTCCTGGTCTAGCTGCAATCACTCCCATGGACTATTGTTTGCATGATTGATGGCGTCGATGATGATCGCACAATCACTCTCAAGTATCAATTTACGGATCCCCATCTCCGCTGCCAATCTTATACCTGTATAAACAGCAAGAGCTTCTGCCAAAATGACAGAACCCATCCTAACATTACATTTATGTATCCGAATAATCTGACCATTATTATTCCTTACAACACAACCAATCTGTGATTGAGTATTACTTTTCACCGAAGCATCAACATTGATCTTAACTACATCGATTGGAGGACATTTCCACATCATTTTATCAGGAGGCCTAGCACGTTTAGGTAATTTCGTTTTAATCTGACCTTTATTCCAACAAGAGATATTATCAATAGCTCGAGTTAACGCATAGATCATACTTGTATCAGAAGAATTGCGAAAAATAATTCTATTTCTGAGCTCCCAAATTGAATGTCATAAATGACATAAATCTGTAAAATCTAGGTTAAGGGCCCTAGTATTTAGAATATTTTCTTGAACATCACTTGTTAAATTTGGCATAATGAAACATTTCTTCAACTTAACACCCATATTTTGAATAAGGGATTTAGTAATTTGACAATTAAACAATAAATTATTTGTATCTTCAATTTCAGAATTACAAAGAGAACAAGTACTAGGAACTCTATTTATATATCTATTTAATCGGACAGTCGTGGGTAGGATATACAAGAAAATTTTCCAAATAAATTTTTAATATTCGGAGGGATATTAAGTTTCCAAATCCAATTTGCTGGAATTTTCGTCGTATTCCTAGTTTTATAAAGCGAGGAAGTGGATTTAACAGAGAATTTTCCATTATTACTGTAAATCCAAATTAACTTGTCTGGAATATCAGTTACAGGAATATGGATATGAGTAATTGCTTGAACTATATGAGAAGGAAAGATAGAATTTAACTTATTAGTATCCCAAGAGTTGGTATTTGTGAATAAATCGCAAACTTTTAAATTAGGATCATGATCATTCCGAAACCTATGAAGATATTGCGCATCTACCCAAATGTCAGACCATACATTAATGGTTTTTTCCATTACCAACTAACCAGAGCAATCATTTAGAGAAAAGATCCCTAATATTAAGAAGCCTACCAAATTGCCAAGAAGTTTTGAATCTACCTCTTTTCATAAGAGATTCTGTCGAGAGATATTTATTCGTAATTACCTTAGACCAAATATTATCTCGATCAGCCATGATTCTCCACAGAAGTTTCATTTGCATGCCAATATTAATTTGCTCAGCCGATTTAAAACCTAACCCACCATCCTTTTTAGGAGTGCACAGATGTTCCCAGCTAATTAGAGGATGATAGTTATCAGATTGAATTTTATTCCAAAAGAAATTTTTATTGATCTGATCAATTTTTTGTATAACTCCTTTTGGAAGAAGAAATGATTGCATTAAATAATTTGTTTTAGAATTTAAATTCGCCTGAATTAGTACCGATCTACCAACTTGAGAGAGAGCGTTAGATTTCCAGTTAGACAGCTGTTTTTTAAGACTATTAATCGCCTCATCAATATATAACAATTGAATCATGCATACAAATAAGCATTGAACGTTTGCTGAAATTATGAGCTTATTAAAAAGACTTTATAAATACAAGGGATTTGCACTGTTTGTATTTTTGTATGATGCGGGTAGTTTAAAATTGTTATCAAATCCCTTTAATTAGGACAGTGAATGCAGAAAATCTAAACTTCACGCTATTTCATGAAAGACTTCAATTTTAAAATATTCATTGCAACTATCTCTAAATTTCAGAATACTCGAATTTTAATTTATCCTAATATAATGAGATACAACGTAACTACATAGAAATCGATGGGATGAAGGATACATATAGGGTGAGGTTTAAGTAAAACAGAAAAAAAGCACCGGTGAAACAAATTAATATTATGTTACATTTATATGAATATATATTATTAATATGATGTACGAATATTAATATGATGTAAATATGAGTATATGAATATGAAATTATTCACATATATTTACATCTACACAAAATATTCATATATTTACATCCACACTGACACATATATGGTACGTAGATGCTGTGTGAGCAACTCTTAAAATGTGAACATGTGAGCATATAAGGGGAGCTTGAACAGAAGTGAACCATGTGTGATATAAGGGAAGGCTTAGGCGGTAAAGGGAGTAATTGCAGAAATCAGTTGTAAAACAAACAACTTGCTGAGCTCGTTTGCTCATCTCTTCAATGGAGATTTCTGATTTCCATTGAGTTTATATATATATATATTGTATGAATAATTTGTACACAACCCTTAAAGTGTACCTTATTCACAAATATTATTCGGTGAAATGTGAAACATTATTCGGTGAAATTTGAAGCATTATTCGGTGAAATATGAAACATTCTACCGAATACTATCATGTTTTCTTTTTCCGTTCAGTTCAAATGAAAACGTTCCAATTCCATTGAATAATTTGTAACATAACAGTATTCGGTAGAATGTTTCACATTTCACCGAATAATGCTTCAAATTTCACCGAATAATGTTTCACATTTCACCGAATAATATTTGTGAACAAGGTACACTTTAAGGGGTGTGTACACCCGAACCACACTCTCTCTCTATATATAACAGTTTTTAAAACAGTTTTGGTTTGGAATGTGGGAGGTGATTGATGGTGGTAATTTGGAAAGGAGGGACGAGAAGATCAGTGTGGGTAGAGACCTGCAGGGTGGCAGGGTCGGTGGGATTCCAGCTACATATATCATATATGGATGAGATCGATGAGGATTGAGTGCGTAGGTTACAAATTATTCAGTGGAATTGGAACATTTTCATTTGAACTGAACGGAAAAAGAAAACATAACAGTATTCGGTAGAATGTTTCACCTTTCACCGAATAATGCTTCAAATTTCACCGAATAATATTTCACATTTCACCGAATAATATTTGTGAACAAGGTACATTTTAAGAGCTGTGTACAAATGATCCACACACAATATATATATATATATATATATATATATATATATATATATATATATATATATATATATATATATATATATATATATATATATATATAAATCATCTGAAAATACCATTTTTAAACTTAATTTGTCATTAGTAAATTTGGGTCATCTTACTTTTAGCACTAATCCGACCTTCATAGTATACACAACTAAGTTATAAGCTGTTGATCCTGATAGGATGATTCAATGGTAAGGAGTAATAAGGGTTAATGAGAGGTCTCAAATTTGATCCCTGTCTCCTCCCTTTCTCTTACTGAAATAATCAAAGGTGAATTACCCTCGTTTAAAAAAAAAGTTATAAGCTGTGATTATTATATGACTTACAACTATAATTTTGAACCATTATACCTATTTACTTAAGGTGATCAATAGATTTCTCTTTAGTGGTATACAAAAATTACACTTTATAAGTGATAAATAAAATTCAAAAAATGTTTTTTTAAATATTTTTTGGACAGTTAGGTTAAATTTAACACATAAGAATATCAAATTTATCCATACAAATATTATAATAATTCAAATAATACAGATCTTAAAGTGACATAAATATGTAATTTTTTTACTCAAAAAATTACCTTATATATTCTTGGCAAAAATTGAAGATAGATAAGGCTATCGATCTCATCACACTATCTGTGATTCACTTATATTAAAGATTAAACAAATTAATAAGTGAGGTGACAAATGAGTTTTATTTATATCTAAACATTAATGAGTTATTTTTACTATACATATAAAAATAGTCATATATATAAAATATACTTTAATTATATATAATATACATTTTTTTTTTTGCCTTCGATCATCATCACATCATATGTAGATCATCTAGTGTTGTGCAATCACATGATGTTAGCAATACCCAATCAATCACGTACACACTTCGCAAGTTCGAGTTTAGGTTAAACTTTACCATATATTCGTCTGGACCGACAACGGACAAATGACCGGTAATATACATGTGCCCACGTACCAAATTCTGTTGCAATGTTTTTGGCTCCTTTAGATACTTTTAGTGGTACTGATGATTAATCATTAAAAGAAAATTTATATATTTTTTTTTACAGATGAATAATTACGTTGTTATAAATTAATAATGATGTGAAAATAGATAAATAATTATGAGAAAACAAACGAATAATTTCTGCATATATGATAAGACCTGTGTACACCATAAAAGCTATGTAAACCATCAGTACTACACACACACCGGAACCAACTGATATATTGATTTTGAGGGAGATATCATTAAATATTAAGATATTGGGTTTTTTTATCTTATACTCTAAGGGCATAGGATAACAAGCTTAATTGGGAAAAATTTCTAAATTGAAAAGAGTTGCACAACAACTATTACAGAGCACAATTTGTGCTATATTTTGATCAAAATAGCTCAATCAGATCAATAAAAATGGTGCTTGCAATCTCTCTCTGACAAAGTGGCAGTCAATCTTTAGGTGCTTTTTCCGTTCATGGAACATAGGGTTCTCAGCAATATGGATGGCTGCTTTGTTGTCACAATACAATGGAATAGGTAAGGGAACTGGCATCTGTAGCATCTGTAACATCCCTTCTATCCACACTAATTCACTAGTGGTGTTAGACATGCTCCTATACTCAGCTTCAACTGATGACTTTGAGATAATCTTCTGCTTCTTAGTTTTCCAAGATATCAATGATCTTCCAAGGAAAACACAAAATCCTGTTAATGATCTGGCACTGAATTGACAAGCATCCCAATCTGCATCACAATATGCTACAATCTCCAGTGGAGTAAGTGTTGGATAAAATAAACCAACTGAGACAGTCCCTCTGAGGTATTTAACCACATGAATTGCAGCTGCATAGTGAGGCTCCTTTGGATTAGACATGAACTAACTTAGATGTGAATCAGACCAAAGGGTCTATCAACAATGCTGCTACTTCTCTCAAATGGAAGTCTGTGATGCTTAGACAAAGAACAAGTTTCACAAAACAACTCTGAAGGTTTGAACTGATTAACAAACTCCAGATGTCTCATTTTAGACAAAGAACTGTGACCAAGTCTGGCATGAACCACATTCAAGTCAGTACTAGCTTTATTACAACTGCTATAGCAGTAATTAAAACATCTACTGATCCCTTTGTCCAGTTTCTTCAGCCTCTCCCATTCTTGCAATTGATCCTCAGAAAGAACTCTGTATAAGCCATGCCTTCTGATCCCTTTTAGCACAATCTTCTCAGTTCCAGGGTCCTGAATCATACAAGACAACCGAGTAAAGTGAGCAATCATATCTTTCTCATCAAGAAGTTTCCCAACTAACAATAATCTGTGTTGGAAATCAGGGACAAGCAATACATGCTCAAGAGTAAGATCATCTGTTAACTGCAAATTGCCCATCTCAGTGACCACTCTGATAGAACCATCAGGCAGTCCTATATGAACAGGCTTCTCAAGCCTTGATTTGCTAATGATTGTGCCATTTGCAGGCATCATGTGATCACTAGCACCAGTATCTATAATCCAATCTTGCACACAATTATCTGCTACTACAATATTAGCAGAGTATGGCAAAATTTTACCTGCAAAGTTCGCAAAGGAATTTTCAGCTTTTCCTTTAATCTTCTTCAAGATCTCTTGGTACATTGCATTCACCATGTGGGCATCCAGATTTCCCCCATCAGACCCATCATACTCATCCATAGGACTGTTGTGCATTCCTGCATTCATTGAGCCAACTGCATTCACTGAGCTCCTTTGGGGAGTACCTCCTTTCTCTTTGTCCTTGGAGCCTTGAACCACTCAGGATATCCATGTATTCTAAAGCATTCATCAACTGTATGACCCCTCATGTCGCAATGAGTGCATTTCTTCTCCAGCTTCTGTTGTCTTCTAATTTCCTTTCAATCCTTCTTGTATGACTGACCACTGCTTGAGCCATTATAAGACTGATTGAGTTGCTGATTGCCACCATATGATTTGCCCACCTGTTGACCCATATTCCCTTTCATAGCAGCAAAAGCACTTGTATCTATCATGCCAGATTGACCTCCATTTGAAGGATCATTACTAGTCTCCACTTGCTGCAATATGTAATATGCTCTGCTCACAGTTGGAAGAGGGTCAGTAGCTAAGATCTGGTTCTTTGCTGCATCAAAACCATCATTCAGGCTTGTAAGTAGCTGCATCAGTCTGTTTCTCTGCTCCATTTCCTCAAATTTCCGGGCCAAGTTGCACCTGCACTGCACCATAGCACCACAGTTGCACAAAGGGACTCTCTCCAATACTTGGAGTTCATCCCAGTATTTCTTCAACTTGTTATACAAGTCTGAGACAGACATGTTTCCCTGTGAAACACCAGCTAACTTCCTCTTGATTTGATAAATCATAGGAGCATTGCTCTGGCTATATCTTTCAACCAACTCATCCCACAACTGTTTGGTTGAGCTCACAAACATTAACCCTTCGGCTATGCTCTTTGCCATAGAGTTTATGATCCAACGTCTGACCATGTAATCTGATCTGATCCATTTTTTGCAAATCCTCTGAATCTACAGGAGGCCTGATGCAAGAATTCCATCTATAAACCCCAGCTCACATATTGCTCCTAATGCCATGGTAACCCCTCGACTCCAGGTCATGAAGTTCGATCCATCAAATGGAACCCCAACTAGTTGAGCTCCTGGGTGGTTAGAGTTTGACTAAAAAAGAGGGTCATTAGGATTACCTTGAGTGTTCATTTCTCCTTCGATCGATTGCGACTCTGAGCCCGATCTACCGGTACTGAACATCAACGTCAGCTACAATTGAGCCGTGAAGCAATAAGGATCGCAACACTATCGCTCTGATACCATGAAAACTGAAAAGAGTTGCACAACAACTATTAAAGAGCACAATTTGTGCTATGTTTTGATCGAAATAGCTCAATCAGATCAATAAAAATGGTGCTTTACTGCACCATTGAATGCACAGAAGGAAAGGAAGTTTAAGGAAGGGTAGGCGGCCCTCTTTGATTGATGGGATCAGATCCCCCAAACCCTACAAAAACAGAAAGAGCAAATATTTGTCCTTATATACTAGCAACCAAGGCACTCACGTGACAAGGAGTGAGCTACCTCAGCTGGATTACAGCTCACACAATATAAAACATTTGAAATAAAACAGTAAATAAAGCATAAGGACAATAAGGCAAAAAGGTGTTTGTAAAGCATCCAAAACTTCACATATTCTTCATATAAATTTAAATTATTTTAGTTTTTTTTAATATTAATTTTTTAGGATCGCTTTTTTATTTGGTAGAAAATCTTTCTCGATTAAGATTCTTATCATATATCCTTGGCATATAGGATAAAAAGACCATAGGTATTATCCGATATCGATACTAATATCAATATTTGATATCAGGATATCAATCCAAATGCCGGCAAATGGGGCTTTCATAAATTCATAATGTTAATCTATTCTCAACCTAGCATAACTATACTAATAATCAGTTTGCATATATACTGATTACGATTAACACAAGTACTAGCTAATTAATGAGGCATCATCTATTATTAACTTTCTTTATAGCGAAATGTACATTATTTTAAAACAATAGCTCAAGATCAACAGTAATATAACCCAACTATATAAGTAATAGATAGACTTTTATGTTTTAACTTGTTTTTTCTAAGAAACTAAAAATTATATAAAAAAATAAATTTTAATTTATTTTCTTTATACAATTTAATACTTATTGTTAATAAGTATGAAGTTGTATTAAAAATTAATATTTTATATTATTTGTAGCTTTTAAAAAATGTTCCAAAAAGTAAAAGTTCATCAATTATGAAATTAACGAAGGTAGTAATAATTATAAAAAAACACTATACAGATATAAGGTCTAAATAATATCATAAATTAATAATTATATAAAAATTATATAGACATAACTGAAAAATTAAGACAACTGAGTAAGATATGATTCTAGTGTTATTTTTTTTTCTTATAACGTAAGTTTACTTGGAGCTCATCTCTAACTTTTTTTATTGCATCTAACATTTTTGGCGTTGTATTCTTGAACTGCCCCAAAAAATTTTGAAGTGCTCTAGTCGCGATAAATATTTCCTTCCTCATAACTAGTTCCAAATTAAAGATACCGTATCGTCTTCAAGTTCATCATCAACACTAAGATTGTAGCCATGATTTATTCTAAACTCTGAATATTTGAACATTCATCCACCTTTAAATTAATAAATTTTAATTTATCAATTAATTAATAACTTTATATATATTAAAAAATATTACAGTCCCAACCCTATTAACGAAAATAATACTCTAAAATTATATATATTTTGTCGAACATACAACTAAAATTCATCATTTTTATATTATAAATTTATATTTAGTTTATGATAAAAAAAGTTTAAACTTTCAACATGCACTTGGAGTTATATTTTTGTTGAAGACATACATGCATTTGGAGTTGAAATCAATTAAATCACACTGATAAATGGATAAAATTTCCACCGGCCGCCCACGATAACATATAATTTATTCCTAATTGGATTTTGGCCGGCTGATTTCAGAATTTGTTCTCCCAAATCACTTTTTCCAATTGCAAACTTACCTCAAATAAATTAAAAAATAATTATAATAAATTGCCTAGTGCCATATATATAATAAATTTTTAGTATTATCTCTACTAAAAAGTAAAATTTTATGTCGAGTTTGTCTTATATAAAAAAATACATTGGTCTATCTGAACTCGAATTTTTACTTAATAAAAAAAATTTATGTGTCATTAATTTTGAAATGAAATCTCGTTGAACAATATTAATTTGGTTTAATTTGGCATATATTCATTTTTTAACCTATTTAAATAAATGTCCATTTTTATAATCACTTTAAAAACAGATCTATAATAATCATTTTACTTTTCTTTTTCTTTTTATTTTGACCATTGACTATTGACTGTTGGTAACACATATTGGTGATAAATTTTTTTTTTGTGACAGACACCCTTATCTGGTGAAAAGTTAAAAATCCAATAGTTTTTAATTTGGTATAATAAATTTGTAGTTATATTTCTACTTAAAAATTTAAATTTTATGTCGAGTTTGTCTTATATAAAAAAGAAATTGAACAGTAGCGTTGTTAGACTATTTCTTATATGCCATTAATTTTGAAATGAAATCTCGTTGAACATTTTATAAGACTTGAGGATTGGAGTTTCACAACGCATCATCCCATGCCAACAATGACCAATTTCTTTTAGTTCAACCGTCTTTATTTAGAACATGAAAATAAAGAAATTTTGACATGAATAATTTATAAATCAAGCATAATATCTACATATAATCAATGTGTGCGGGCCCACATACGGGAGACTCGAACAACACATAAACCCAACGGAGTTCCATCTCAAAATCAATTGGCAATGAGAGGAGTAGCCCTTCAACCTTATATATTGTTCAAGCATTCTCTATATAACCGATGTGGGACAACCACATTCCAACACATATAATCAATGTGATGGGGTGTTATAATCCCTACTTACAACATTGATGATTAGCTCTTTTAAGCCCAAGGAACCCGAGCATACTATCGGAGCACATCAAAGCCCAAAGTCAAAAATTATATCTAAAATTATACCACATCATTCCAGATCGATCATATCTAAAATATTGGACCTGACTTATAAGTGATTCAAGTTTTACCAATGTCATAATACCTCTTTTTTTTTTCAAGCTCCAAGTGGAGACGCATTTTTTGGCATGGGTTATGTAATGTCCGGTGGTGGTGGAAGGTAGTTGGTGACATTGGTGGTTAAGCTGGGTTGTAACAGAAAAGAACAAAAGGGGAAAGAAGGAGGTTAGAAGAAGAGAGAGATAGAGAAAGATAGAGAGATGGGAAAACGAGTTATTCATTACTTGCCCAACTCATACCATTGTTCCCCTATTTAAGCCTTTACTCTAGGCTCTTACAATTGTACCCTTAGACCCGTACATGACATTGCTCTCCCCCTCAAAAAGCCTTGTCTCAAGGCTTGAGGTTGAAATAAGGAAACAGATGAATAATATGGCCTGTAGGCTCCCAAGTCGCTTCCTCATGGCCTAAATTGGTCTACTTGATCAACCATTCAGAAACAGGGTCACCACTGCTCAAATAGGTCACCCTGCTATCCAAAATTGCCTCGGGAGCAGTCACCAGATCACCCTCCTCATCTGCTTGAGGTAGCACTGAAGCTGGCACTTGATGTCTATCGATCCTGCACTTGAGCCGTGAGACATGAAAGACAGGGTGAATTGCGGCTCCATGAGGCAACTCAAGCTTGTAAGCGACCTCACCCAAAGAATTTAGAACAGAACTTGAGATTCCTTCGAACAGCAACGGAAGACTGCCTGTATGGCTGCAGCTTCAGATAGACCATATCACCCACCCGGAATGCTCTATCAGATCGATGACGATCGGCAAACTGCTTCATCCTTACCTGTGCCTGTTGCAAATGAAATTTCACTTGAGTAAGCATGTGCTATCGTTGTTGTACCCAAGCTGAAGCATCCATATTCCTCCCCAAAAACCCATTGATGCCTAGCACTGGTGGAGGATGGCCATACAGAGCATGATAAGGAGTTGTATGAAGAGTGGTATGGAAGTTGGTATTGTACCAAAATTCTGCAAGAAAAAGCCACCCAAACCACTGCCTTGGGTGATCTGAACACATACAATGGAGGAAAGTTTCCAGGCACCTGTTGACTCTCTCTTTTTGGCCATCTGACTAAGGATGGTATGCAGTGCTCATATGTAATGTTGTACCCAACCCCTTGAACAATTGCTGCCAGAAAGAGCTAAGGAAAAATTTATCCCGATCAGAAACAATGCTCTCTGGAAGCCCATGAAGCTTGTAGATGCTTTCCACGAAGATGGCAGCCACCTTTTAGGCTGAAAAGGGATGACTCAATCCCACAAAATGGGCATATTTTGTAAGCCTGTCCACTACCACCAGAATACAATTTATGCCTTGGCTCTTAGGAAGGCCCTCAATGAAATCCATGGAGATATGTGACCAAGGGACACTTGGCACTGGTAGAGGGTGAAGAAGACTAGGGTAAGCCACATTCTTTGCTTTACTTTTTTTGACAAACCTAACAAGACGACACAAACTCTGTCACATCTTTCTTGAGTGATGGCCAAAAGAAGAGTTGCTTGATCCTTTGATAAGTGCCCTAGATCCCTGAATGACCCCTAATTGGTTCCTCATGTAAAGCTTTGAGCAACTTCAGCTTCAAACCAGTAGAAGCGCCAATGTACAACCTCTGATCAATTCTCAAAAGTCCCTTGCAAACTGAGAGTTTCCCAGTACTGTCAGAAATTGCCTCCACTAAAAGCTGTTGTACCTGGGAATCATCCTTATAACTAGATATAATCTCAATCATCCAAGTTGGTTGTACCACACTAACAACAAAACACTTCCCTTGTTGTTCCTCATGTCTCCTAGACAAAGCATCAACCACACGATTTTCAGAGCCTTTCTTATAAGTAATGCAATAGCTTAGGCCAAGCAACTTCCTTATAGTTTTCCTCTGCAATTGTGTTGTCAATTTTTGATCCAATAAATGCTTCAAAGGTTGGTGATCTATCTAAATAAAAAAGGACTGTTGCTCCAGATAATGTCTCCATTTATCCACAGCTAAAAGGATTGTAAGCAACTCCTTCTCATATGTTGACATAAGCAAGGATTTCCCATGTAAGGCTTGACTAATGAAAGCTGAAGGCCTCCCATCTTGCTATAATACAACTCCAATTCCTGTGTCACAAGCATTAGTCTCCACTGTGAACAGTTTTGAGAAATCTGGCATACCCAAAACAGGAGGAGTAGTAAGGAGTGACTTCAACTTCATAAATGCCTCACCAGCAGTATCTGACCAAACAAAAGCATCCTTCTTAAGTAAGTCTGTTAGAGGACGGGAAATTCCCCCATACCCTCTTATAAACCTTCTATAATATCCTGAAAGACCCAGAAAACTCCTCAAAGCTTTCAAGGATTTAGGCACAGGCCAACTGAGAATAGAGTCGATTTTTTTTGGATCAGTGGCTACCCCCTTCTCAGAAATTATATGCCCCAAGTACTCTACCTGAGCCTGGCCAAACTCATATTTGGACTTCTTTGCAAACAACTTGTGTGCTCTTAACATTTCCAAAACTGAATTCAAGTGTAGTAGATGCTACTCAAGGCTGCTACAATACACCAGTTTATCATCAAAAAATACTATCACATACTTCCTCAACACATCCTTGAAGACATCATTCATGAGAGCTTGGAAGGTTGCAGGAGCATTTGTAAGGCCAAATGGCATTACTTTGAACTCATAATGTCCATGGTGAGTTCTAAAAGCAGTTTTCTCTACATCTTTATCAATCAACCTCACCTGATGATATCCAGACCTTAAATCCAACTTAGAAAAGATGACAACTCCCCTCAATTCATCCAATAAGTCTTCAATATGAGGAATAGGGAATTTATCTTTGATTGTGGCATCATTAAGACGCCTATAATCAATACACATCCTCCAAGTGCCATCTTTTTTCTTCACCAATAAGACTGGAGAAGCAAAGGGACTATGACTAGGTTGAACCACTCCACTTTTCAACATATCATTGACCTGCTTCTCAATTTCCACTTTGTGAAAATGTGCATATCTATAATGTTTGTTGGCTATGGGCATTGTACCATCCTTGAGACAAATAGCATGTTCATGTCCTCTCATAGGAGGCAGGCTATTGGGCTCCTCAAACACATCAGGGAAACGAGCTAACACCTCCTCAATGCACCCCTGATGACTGGTTACGAATGACTGCACCCGACAAGCCCGTGAAACCTCAGCAATCCACAAGTGATCCTTACTACTAATCAATTTGCAAAACTCCTTCCCTGATAGCATTCTAATGCTAGCCACTGAAGCACCACTTTCATCTCTAATTCCTTTCATCACAATCTTCTTACCACTCCTAAGGAAGGATATCTGAACTGCCAAGAAGTCAAATAGAACTGGATTAAACCCAGCTAGCCAGTCAGCTCCTAAAATCATCTCACTGTCAGTCATACTAAGCAACCTGATATCAAAAGCATATTTTCCCCCTTGCATTTCCCACCCACAGTTTCTGCAAATTTTGTTGCTTACCATCTTGCCTGCTAACGTATTGACCACCATTAAACCCGTATTGCACACCTCAAACCCAACCTCTCGAGCAATCCCAATATCCATGAAACTGTGTGTAGCTCCACTGTCAATCAAGATGGTGATCTCCCTCCCTTTGACAGAACCCTTAACTCTGATTGTGGTCCCCGATTCTTCCCCTGACAGAGCATGAACAAAAATTTTAGGAACCTCTTCCTCCATGTCATTCCACTCTAGAGGCAGCAACTCTTCAGAGTTTTCTTCCTCTGCCTCTTGAACCAACAAACTGTGCAAGGTGTTGGGTTTGCATTTATGGCCAAAGATATATTTATCCCCGCATTTGAAACACAAACCCTTCTTCAGATCCTGTGATTTCTCGAGGCTACATCTGACACTTAATTAGTAATGTTTTTCAGAGGCAATTGTTCCTTGGTCTCACTTCTTTGAACACCATCCTTTGACCAAGGGGTCCTGAAGGAGGGTCCCCCTGCAGATGCCATCCTCCCCGGAAACTTTGTTAGTCTCATCAATGCATGCACCGCCCTGTAATGCAACCTGGATTGCTCAAACACCATGACCATCGAGGAAGGGCAACCCAATTGAACTAATGATCTGATCTCTTCCTTCAACCCACTAATGAAACTTGACACAAAATAAGACTCTGTCAAGTGTGGATTAAATGCCAACATACACGTACGTAAATCCTCGAATTTCTCAATGTATTCTTCAAGATCCTCCCCTTGATTCAATTTGTTGAACTCTGCGATAATCTCTGTTTCTCTGCATTCCCCAAATCTTGCACACAGATCTTCACAAAACTCACCCCATTTGGCCCGAGGTTTATGGATCATATGTCCTTGCAACCAAACGTCTATGCAATCGTTGAGATACATTGCCGCTATCTCCACCTTCTGGTGATCTGGGATTGCAAAGATGGAAAAAAAATTCTCGGCCTTGTGGATCCAGCTTCTTGGCTTCTTGTCGTCGAAACATGGAAAGTCCAATTTTGGCAAACGATTACTCATGAAATTGTCATTGGAACAGCTTGAATTCGAACTCGATCCATGAGAATTCCATCCCGATGATTAAGTGTGCCACCCATGGATCTCCATCTCCTGAGGCCCCGACCCTATCAACTAGTTGTGCTCCGACCTTCCTTGCTCTGCACCATTAACCGGCTCCTTCTGCGCACGACGACCCCCAATCCTCGGCGATTCTTGAACTCTGTCTCTAACTGGTGGCGATTCTTGAACTCTGTCTCTAATCGGAGGATTTCTCACCAGCTCTGTCAGCTGAGCCAATTGCTGCTCGGTGAATTTCTTGAATTCCTCCAATTGCTTTTCCTGTTGCTCGATCAATCTTGTTTGTTCATCATGTCTTGCCTGCAAATCTGAGATCGTTTGCTGTGTTGACTCTACGAAGGCTCTCATTGAAGGAATATGTGTCCTTTAATTGATGTGCAAAATACTAATGATATAATAGGATTAAATGGAGATTTATAATCCGAATGATCTAGGTAATTATAGTGTTTTGCTAGAAGCCAACTATAATTTATGGATTAAATTGGATTTAATCTATTGCTATTTTATTCGGGTCCTAAAAGGTCACACACAAAAGAGTATTAGGAATTGGATAATTGATTAATGATAATAATAAGTTATTATTGTTGATATAATATCTTTATAGAAAGATATTGTGGATAGAAGATAAAAGATAAAAGGTGAATTATTAGGAATAAGTTTGACCTAGTTTATACATTATATAAGGAGACTTATTGAGAATAAGTCTTAACCTAGTTTTGACAATTGTGCATCTTTTCTTCTCCCACCAAAACCAATAGCATCCCTAAAGTGTTAGGCGTGAGTTGCAATCCTTTGATCGTTCGTTCTAGCAAACGGAGACAAGGAGATCCAATTTCGTGCTCGTGTGGACCAACTAGAGGAGTCGCACTTGAGGCTCTATTCTCCAAAGGTGATTTCGAATCAAGGTTCCGCACAAGAAAAGGTATGACTTTTCCCTTCTATATTGTTCATATCGATTCATGCATGAGATCCCTAATTAGATGTTAGAAAATAGTTTTCTATAATTCCGCTGCGTATCTAATTTTCTACAGTGGTATCAGAGCCTCTTGCATAAATTGATATGATCAATTGATTTTCTTGTTAAGTTTTGATTTAATTTAGCAATATATTTGATATATGGAATAATATATATGAATAAAATTATGATTTTATTGATTGGATGTATATAAAATTAATATGTGAAACTAGTTCACAATCGGAATTTGATTCCGATCGAAGCCGCCTACCTTTCGCTAATTAATTTGGAATTAATGTACAAGACATTACGTGGTTAAAGGCAACCAATTTAGATGGCAGATCTTATGACTTCCAAAAATTTGATTTCGGTAGTTGTGGAAACGGCGCGGCATCATGTTTTTTTTTTTGGCAATGCAGTAAATTTTTTTTTTTCCATATCAATTGATATGATATAATTTATATAAGAGATATGATTTCTTGTATAAATAATGAAATATTTGATTTCATAAAAGTATAAATTGATTTGAATCTAAGAAATTGAGAATTCATGATTTTGATGTATAAAGTTGACAAATTTTGTGTGAATTTGATTTTTTGAAAACTTACCATCTTAATCCTACTATTGTTTGTAATGGTTACAAAAATTTGAGTGGGAGAAGATGAGACGGCAATTAGGGTTATGAAAGGTATATTAGGATTTTAGTGGAAGATCCTAAATTACCTTAATTAGATATGGTAGATATCTTATCCCTAATAAAATATTCTATCCAATTATACAAGGTAATAGTTACCATAAAATTAATTCCATATATATGATTGCTAATTTTGAATTAAATATCAAGAATATTAAATTAGTTATTTTATTAGATAATTTAATTGATTTAAGTTAAATAGTTTATTAATGTGATTAATATTCTATTTCTTGTTTATATTAATTTGATTAATATTTTGATGTTATATTAATTATGATTAATATTTTTAATATTTGATATTATTGCATGCGGTGACTAGTATGGCCCAAGTAGCATAGAAAACACGATCTGTGTATCGTTATGTATTTTTGTACACGATCTGCGTATCGTTATGTATTTTTGTAATTTAATTTTCGAAAGTAAATTTATTTATACATTGTACAAAAGAAGATGCTACAAGAATCAAGGATGGAGATCCAAAAGGCGATTCTAGGATGGAGATCCAAAAGGAGAACCAAGGATGATGATTCAAGGAGCAAGAAGAACCTTGAAGATTTATCTATTTAGGTTTTCTTTTCATTAGGGGCCATACTAGGATCACAATTTATTTTCGTGCATGTGTGTGGTTTATGCTTGCATGTTTGATTATGTTGTTTGTTCACTTGATAATTAGACTTACATGACAAACCTAGTTCCCTTAAAAGAAAATTGAGAGTATGCCTTTCCAATTCATAACCTATGAGGCCCTTGGAATTTGATGGATAGGTTTTGCCAAAGCAAGGTGTCCATGCTTTGACCTTGGGATAGTACGGGTAAATCTATATAAGGGATTTATAGCCTTGAATTGGTTCTACTCAACAAAAGACCAAAAGATAAAGTTTTGGATTTTGAGGCATGGGATAGATTTACATAAGATGTGATCTATCAACCAAGAGTTATAAATGTTATAACTAGTAAAATTTACTTACCTTATCACATAAGAGTTAGGGTAGTGCCAAAGCACGCTAATGTCTTATCTGTAATAGGATCTTGGAATCATTTTATTCAAAGGAAAATTTATTTTAAGGATAAAATGGCATTAGCTTTTACATTTAAATCATGTTTAAATTTTAAGCTTTTGCATGACAAACATGATTCATATTTTGCATGTTCTATGTTGTAGATATCATGAATAGAAACGATAACCCAACAATCATCAATTTGCGTTCAATTCTTGAGAAGAATAAGTTGAACGACAATAATTTCCTCGATTGGGAAAGAAATCTGAGAATAGTTCTCAGATCTGAAGGAAAAGAGAGTGTACTTGACACCCCTATCCCAAAATTGACTGATGCCTCTACTCAAGCTGAGAAGGATCAGGAAAGACAAATCAGAGAAAAGTCAGTGATTGTCACATGTCTTATGCTGGCTTCCATGGAGTCGAGCCTTCAAAAGAGGTTTGAAAAGATGGATGTTTGCACCATCATTCGCACCTTGAAAGTCATGTTTCAAGAACAAGCGAGGATGGAGAGGTATGAGACTCATAAGGCAATACTCGATTGTAAACTTGAGAAAGGCAAGCCAGTTGGTCCTCATGTCTTTGAAATGATTGGTCATTTTGAAAACATGGAGAGACTTGGCCATCCCTATAGCCAAGAGTTGGCTACAGACATCATACTTCATTATCTGCATGATGGATTTACTCAGTTCAAGCTAAACTTCAATATGAACGGAGCTGTAAAGGCGCTTGAAGAGTTGTATGGGATGCTTAAAACCGCTGAGCAAAATCTCACTATGGGCAACAAGAAGGAGATCTTGATGGTCCAAAAGGGAAAAGGGTTCAAGAAAGGGGCATCTGGACAGGAGAAGAACACAAAAAGGAAGGGTAAACCAGTTACCCAACCGAAGAACACTTCTAAGAAAGCTAAAGTAGCTGCTGACCATGACTGTTTCTACTGCCATACCAAGGGTCACTGGAAGAGAAATTGCCCAAAGTATTTGGAAGATAAGAAGAATGGAACTGTGAGTTCCACTTTAGGTACGCATGTTATAGAAGTCCTATCGGCTAATGCTTCTAGCTGGGTATTTGACTCAGGCTGTGCAGGTTCTCACATTATTACGAATGTGCAGGGACTAAAAAGGCGTAGAAGCTTGGCTAAGGGAGAGGTAGATCTTCGAACTGGAACTGGAGCAAAGGTTGCTGCACTTGCCATTGGAGATTATAGTCTACCTTTACCTTCTGGTTTAGTTTTAGAACTTAATAATTGTTATTTTGTTCCGTCTATTACTAGAAACCTTATTGCGGCTTCTGTTTTGGATTTAGAAGGCTACAATTATTCTTGCAAAGATAAACGCTTGTCTATTTTCAAAGATAACATTTTTATGCTGATTTTGTGTTGAGTAATGGACTCTACATTTTGGATCAAACATCCGGCATTTACAACGTAAGTACCAAAAGGCAAAAATCAGACGCAGGTGATAACACCTACCTATGGCATTGTCGATTGTGTCACATAGGCTTAAATCGCATGAAGAAGCTCCATAAAGATGGACTTCTGACATCAATTGATTGTGAATCTTTTGACACATGTGAGTCATGTCTAATGGGAAAAATGACAAGGTCACCTTTTAATGGAGTAAGTGAAAGGGCAACTGAGCTCTTGGCACTAATACATACAGATGTATGTGGACCTATGAGTACATAAGCTAGAGGTGGGTACAAGTACTTCATAACTTTTACTGATGATTTAAGTAGATATGGCTACATCTACTTAATGAAGCACAAGTCTGAATCATTTGAAAAGTTCAAAGAATTTCATAATGAAGTTGAAAACCAGCATGACAAGAAAATAAAGGCACTCCGATCTGATCGTGGCGGTGAGTATTTGAGTCAAGGATTTGATCATCATTTGAAGAGTTGTGGGATATTATCACAATGAACTCCACCCGGAACACCACAAATGAACGGTGTATCTGAAAGGAGGAACAGAACCCTGTTGGACATGGTTCGATCAATGATGAGTTTTGCTAATCTTCCAATATCTTTCTGGGGGTATGCTCTCACAACCGCGATGTTCACACTAAACAGGACTCCATCTAAGGCTGTAGAAAAGACACCGTATGAGTTATGGACTGGAAGAGTTCCAAGTTTTTCTTTTCTCAAGGTTTGGGGATGCGAAGCATATGTAAAACGTTTACTAGCAGATAAGCTCGCACCCAAATCAGATAAGTGCTTCTTTGTAGGGTACCCTAAGGAAACTAAAGGGTACTACTTCTACAATCCCACCGAGCACAAAGTGTTTGTTGCTAGGGATAATGTCTTTATGGAAAAAGAGTTTGTTTCCAAAAAGTCAAATGGGAGAAATGTTGATCTCGAAGAAGTTCGAGAGAAACAACAAACCGAGCAACAAGAAGACATGGATCACTCCCTGAATGAGGCTATGAGTTTGAGGACTTGATTCCAGAAGAAGATGGAACTCAAACTCATACAATGGAGGAGGTGGAATTAGAGGTGCAAGAACCCATTCCTAACAACCCACAAAATGTTGTGGTGGAACCTCCATTTGCTCAACCCACGCGTAGATCAGAATGGGCAAGATCGCTACCAAATAGATTTGCTGAATTCATATTGACTGCAAGTCTAGACATTTTTTTGTTAGAAAGCGATGAACCTACTACATATAAGCAAGCTTTGATGAGTCCAGACTCCAAGAAGTGGCATGATGCCATGATATCCGAAATGGATTCTATGTCTGAGAATCAAGTATGGGACTTGATAGATCCACTAGATGGGATAGTACCCATTGGGTGCAAATGGGTTTATAAACTCAAAATAGACAATAATGAAAAGGTAAATTTATTCAAAGCAAGACTGGTTGCGAAAGGGTTTAAACAGATTCATGGTATTGACTATGAGGAAACTTTCTCACCAATCGTTATGATTAGATCCATTCGGATACTCCTAGCAATTGCAGCTCATTATGACTATGAGATCTGCCAAATGGATGTCAAGACCGCATTTCTAAATGGATACTTAGAAGAGGATGTGTACATGACACAACCTGAAGGTTTTGAGGATCCACAAAATCCTAGGAAGGTATGCAAACTTAAGAAATCCATTTACGGACTTAAGCAAGCATCAAGGAGTTGGAACCTTCGATTTGATGAAGTGATCAAACAGTTTGAATTCATCAGATGTGAAGAAGAACCTTGTGTTTATAAAAAGTTTAGTGGGAGCAAAGTTGTATTCTTGGTTTTGTATGTGGATGACATACTACTCATTGGGAATGACATTCAAATGCTTGAGTCTGTAAAAGACTGGCTCAAAAAGCATTTCTCAATGAAAGACCTTGGAGAGGCCGAGTACATTTTAGGCATCAAGATCTATAGGGATAGATCCAAGAGACTCATTGGACTAAGTCAGGGAACTTATATAGATAAGGTTCTGGACATGTTCAAAATGAAAGATTCCAAAAAGGGATTTTTGCCCATGCAACATGGTCTATATCTAAGCAAGAAGCAATGTCCAGTAACACCTGCTGAGCTGGATAGAATGAGTCGGATCCCTTATGCATCAGCAATAGGATCCATTATGTATGCCATGATATGTACTCGTCAAGATGTTGCATTTGCCTTAAGTGTATGCAGCATATATCAATCGAATCCAGGTGAAGCACACTGGAGTGCAGCTAAGAACATCCTCAAGTACTTGAGAAGAACTAAGGATGATTTCTTGGTGTACAGAGGACATGATGAGCTGATCGTTGAAGGATACACTGATGCCAGCTTCCAAACAGATAGAGACGACTTCCAATCCCAATCCGGATACATTTTTATTCTTAATGGAGGAGCTGTGAGCTGGAAGAGCTCAAAGCAAGACACAGTAGCTGATTCTATAACAGAGGCCGAGTACATCGCTGCAGTGGATGCGGCTAAGGAAGCTGTCTGGATAAGGAAATTTTTAGCCGAGCTTGGTGTGGTCCCCAAAGGGGTTGAAGCCATTGACATCTATTGTGACAACAATGGTGCCATTGCTCAATCCAAAGAACCAAGCTCCAATTCCAAATCCAGACACGTGCTCAGGAAGTATCACGTCATACGAGACTATGTCCGAAGAGGTGATGTGAGACTATGCAAGATACACACGGATAACAACATTGCAGATCCGTTGACTAAACCTCTTCCCAAGCCCAAGCATGATAGTCATACTAGAGCTAAGGGACTCAAATCCATTGGTGAATGGCTTTGATTTATATGTTTAAAGCATTAGATATTGATCAAGATTGTTGAAACATATTTGCATCATGTTTGTTTGAAATAAAATTTCATTATTATTCGATTATGGTTTAGAATTGAATAAAATGTCCTAATAATTCATAATTATCAAATAGGATCGCTGCGAAAGTCGTGGTGGTTGAAACCTATTAAGTGAACTGATATTATGAATTATGTTTTGCCGTAGCCTGAATCATTAAACAGGACATAAATGATTTAATATAGGCTATTATGCAAGTTGAGTGATAGCGCCAAGTTTCACGAGCTATAGGGACATGGAGATGTCTAATCAATTGCATGGACAAGTATGGTGGATACTTGTTGGGCAGACCTGCCTTAAGATTTTTCAAATAAATTGAAGAATTTAAGGTTAAAATATTCTTAGTAGATTCCTCAAACATGAGTGCGATATCACTCTCATTTGATGATTGGTAGTCTTTGACACTGTCAACCGCTGATCCGTAAAAGGCAGTCATAAAGGCAGTGATTGGGGTTGCTAAAATTTAAGTGGGAGTTATAGTCACACAAGATTGGAGAAGTCCTCCTATTTTGGATATGTCAATATCTGAGTAGGAATGTGTTCTGGCCACTCGAAGAGTAAGAGTTGTAAAATGTATGGCCATGCTCAAATGGATTAATAAGTAATCATTTGTTTATTTGACAGCTCAAGCTCGGGATCGAGAAATAATTTGAATTGATATGGATAACATGAGATGCTATCATATCATCAAATTGAACATTAAGTGACAAAGGAATTGAAATTGCACATCCACTTAAGGACAAGTGGGAGATTGAATGAATATATGTCCTTTATATGCAAAATACTAATGATATAATAGGATTAAAATGGAGATTTATAATCCGAATGATCTAGGTAATTATAGTGCTTTGCTAGAAGCCAACTATAATTTATGGATTAAATTGGATTTAATCTATTGCTATTTTATTCGGGTCCTATAAGGTCACACACAAAAGAGTATTAGGAATTGGATAATTGATTAATGATAATAATAAGTTATTATTGTTGATATAATACCTTTATGGAAAGATATTGTGGATAGAAGGTAAAAGATAAAAGGTGACTTATTAGGAATAAGTTTGACCTAGTTTATACATTATATAAGGAGACTTATTGAGAATAAGTCTTAACCTAGTTTTGACAATTGTGCATCTTTTCTTTTCCCACCAAAACCAATAGCATCCCTAAAGTGTTAGGCGTGAGTTGCAATCCTTCGATTGTTCGTTCTAGCACACGGAGACAAGGAGATCCAATTTCGTGCTCATGTGGACCAACTAAAGGAGTCGCACTTGAGATTCTATTCTCCAAAGGTGATTTCGAATCAAGGTTCTGCACAAGAAAAGGTATGACTTTTTCCTTCTATATTGTTCATATCGATTCATGCATGAGATCCCTAATTAGATGTTAGAAAATAGTTTTCTACAATTCCGATGCGCATCTAATTTTCTACACTCATATCGCCCCTGAATTCCACAAACTGTGCCTCCAAATTCTTCGATCTCGTTCCTTCAGCCATGGCGATTCTACGTGCCCTCTCGGAAACTTGGCTCTAATACCAATGTAATGTCTGGTGGTGGTGGAAGGTAGTTGGTGACGTACGTTGGTGGTTGAGCTGGGTTGTAACAGAAAGGAACAAAAGAGGAAAGAAGGAGGTTAGAAGAAGAGAGAGATAGAGAGAAGAGAGAGATAGAGAGATGGGAAACCGAGTTATTCATTACTTGCCCGACTCATACAATTGTTCCCCTATTTAAGTCCTTACTCTAGGCTCTTACAATTGTACCCTTAGACCCGTACATGACAGGTTAACATCTCATAAAAGAAACCTACCTAAAACATTTTCCTATTTGTATGCTATAATATTCCATATTTTAGGATATCTTGTAAATTAAGATTAATGCTACATTTTACTCTTTTTGTTGTTAATTTTAAATTAGATTTTTTAATTATCTTTTCTCTTATATCTATTAGGTTAGCTTATTTTTGGATGTAGAAAAATTTGACTTATCTTCTATTTTCCCGATCCCTAGGTTGTTTTCCTATATATTCTTATGCAATTCAACATTGAAAATCATTTTAGAGACTAATAAAAAAATTAAGCATTGTCTTTTTTGTCAATCTCCTAGGCTCACGTAATATCATGGATTCAAAGTTGCACCTTTCTCGTGGACTTGAAGCCTCCCAAGTCCCATCACCATCAATATGGAATGAACGAATCCATACCATATCAAATTCAAACTCGAACTGATGACTGTAGAAGTCGAATGTGTTTCATCTTAAAACCAATTGACAATAGAAAAATTAGTCCATTGACTTATATACAAGGTTTGTTAAACTTATACTTTCGTTGTGAGACACTGGTCTTTTCACATCTTATTATCTTAATAACACACGATGACATTTGAGGTTCAAAATAGAGGTATGCAACTAAGTTCTTTTAGGTATGTTATTGTCACTTTAATTCCGAAAAGAAATAGTTTATGGAGTAAGGATAGGACTTAAATCAATTATAAATAACTTGTAATATCTCTCGTAGGATCGATTTCGAGTGATCCAGGTGTTCCAATGCAATATTTCGATCCCTTAATTTGAAACACAAAAGGATCATTTTCCTGACCAACTCCTTTCCAAGTTACAAATATGAGTAGATATAGGGTTTAAGATACAAGAACACACGTACCGTTTCATTACACCTACTCCATTGTAGGACGTTTTCATTGTTCATTGCTCAATAGTATCATTCATTCACTAACCACATCTTGTTTTAGACAGAAAGAGCTTTCAATAGAGAGGTTTCTTATCTTAAAAACTTTCCTTCGTATTGGGTCAATTTAGAACAAAGTGGACTAGACCAAAAACAAAAATATTGTAGTTATTGTAAGTTTCATTTAAAGGTATAAATTATATATGGAATTTGATTTTATTATATGAAAAAATGATTAAAAAAATTGATAAAAAAATACTATTATTGTGTAATAGGAAAATTAATAGTATTATTGCAAAACGAAGCATAGAATAAAACGGAGGGGGAAAAGGAAATAAAAATACAATTATTGTGTACTAGGACAAAAATAGAGAGAGAGAGAAAAAGGAACACAATATGATGAACCTATCCATCCATTTTATATAAAATAGAGGAGAAGTCACATAAACATGACACTTTTTCCTTAATTGTAGTATTACATACTAACTAATTATAGCATTTTTGATATTAATATATTTGATATTTAAAAGATGTACAAAAAATATTTATATATTTTTTTCATTAGTTTATTTTAAAAAATTGGTATTAATAACCATTCTACAAATTAAATTCTTCCAATATTTATTAATTGTACGTTATATCGATTTTTATAACATATTCTCTTTTAGTAAATTAAGAAACCACCTTTGGTGGGTTATCCTTGATATCTATATATCTATATATAATATACTAAAATAGAGATCTAAAGTCTCCTTTGATATAATTATATATATATATATATATATATATATATATATATATATATATATCGTTTTCTGGTGCAATCTGATCTGAGTTTTTGACACATCAATTAACGATGATCCAATATAATTAAGCCACATTAGACGACGACCTTCTATATTTTATCTACGTCTCATCCTATGTGTTAATCTCATATCTTAAGTGGTTACAAAATTTGTCATTTTACTATGAGTTATTTTATAAATATTTTACCTTGGATTATTTTATCTTTACTCATTAAGATTGATTATTTTAGTTAATTATTTTACCATGAATAATAAAATCTTATCATCAAAATATTTATATTAATTTTCAACCTCATATCTTAAGCCGTTACAAAACCTATTATTTTTATGATATTGCTTGAAATTTTTTTATTAAATAAATTCAAATAAGCCATTTTAATCTTCAAATAAAATTTAATAAAAAATAATTTTAGTATAATTAATATAATAAAATATAATTTATTAATAAAATGCACAAAAGCGCAGGTAACAAATACTAGTACAGTATATAAAAAACCGGAGAGAGAGAAAGATGATTCCTCGTACCTTTATTATTAAGAAGCAAAGGGATAAAATTCCACTCTAAATATTTTTACGGTCTTTCTATTCTATATCCTAAAAGCATAGGATAAGATCATAAGTTGGGAAAAATTCTCTAAAAAAAAATACTCGACCCTAAGAATCTAACTAAAAGAAAATCTAAACTAATTAAATTTGAAAAATATTTTCAAATTAGTTCTCATATCTCAAGGATATATGATAGAAAAATCGATATTTTTATATCAGGTGGGTGTGTGCTTTGACATTTAATTTACCTAGTACATTAAATCAGGTTAATATATATTCGAATCAGTGAGGGATTAGTAGATAAGAAAGGTAACTTTTCCTTTCCAATCCTTAGGCTTAAGTTATACAGTTGTTCCAAAGACTTTGCAAAAATAAATAAATAATGAATAAAATTGGAATGAATTTGCATATGATTGGGCAACAAATTAGGCGATGTGTCCACTAGTATCATCTCCCTAATAAGCTGTGAATAATTGAATGGGCAGAGCTCGTGTTTTAGTTTCATATATCCCCCATGTGCCCACTAGTTCAATCTATCTAACTTTCCAGATCGATCTGTTTTAAGTACTCTCTCGAATAATATCCAGTATGGCTCCCTTGGGTTGGCTGCCACACCCTTAAAAATACTTTTTTTTGACAGATACTAACCCTAATTTAAAAGTATCGAATCCTTGGATCACGATAAACAAATTCGAAGCTTTGTTTCCTGATAGTTCAAAAAATTATAAATATTAATAATGTTCATATGAACGTTGTCGATCGATAAACTTATTTGGGCATTGGTGTCTTCTCGATTAAATCAATTTTAATTCTCTTTTGCTGAAAAATATCATCAACATTATGATTTGAGATGGATTTGGACCTGCCCTCCCCTTCCCCAAATAAAAAAATTCATATGAAAAACAAGTATTGATGCACTACTTACAAAATCTTGGCTCAATACACTTCAATTCTCATGTGTTCCACCCCAATGCGTTTTGTGCAACACTTGAGATGAAGACGAGAATCGCCTTATTTAGTGTCTCTTCACTAGATTTATCATCAATGAAATGAATAGCTGTCTAAATATTTTAATCGGATTTTTCGTGAGGCAATCCCGTTGTATAGCGTGATTAATTTGGGCGGTAAACAAGGGTTTTGAGTTTTTCGCCGAGTAACCTTAAGGTTTTGAAACTTTTTGTCTCGCATCCAAAACTTTTATTTTGGTTGAGAAATGGGAGCTTCAACTTTAATAGGGTGGTATTTTATAATATTGAAAATTGTTGGGTTTTTTTTGAAATAAATCCTATTTTCCTTCAACTCCCTGAATATATCGATGCAGGCAAACAGACAATTTGTGAAAGAGAGAACCATTAGTACAAAAATGGGGACCAGAGCACGTTTTTTTTTATACATGGGAGGACACTTCTCATACTGTGCTTATAGTGAGTGCGCTCTCAAACAAGCACACTTATTATTTAACTGTATTCCCATATTTTAAGCACGGTTTTATGTTGGAGCGTTCTTAAAATTGTGATGAGTGTGCACAATAGTTAACTCATCACAATAGTTTAGGTGAGGGTGCATACAACAAATAGGCTCTACAATTAGTTATACCAGAATAAAGAGAGTTAGTTTGGGATTGGAGTGGATCTTGATCGCAGTTGCTTTTCATGGTATTAGAGCGAAGGTAAAGCATCATTGCGATAAGATCGACATTTTTCTTCTTCTTCTTCTTCATCTTCCTGATTGATTTTCGTTTTCCCAGGAATTGGTTTATGAAATTCTAGATCTATTGAGATTTGTATTTCTCGTTTCAAATCTACACTTCTGAGCTTGTGATTGACGATGAACGGAGGTCAGAGTTCACGATCTAATCAACAAACAAAGTCTGGTGAGGTTAACAGTCGTGTGATCAACGATCCGTCGGTTTTGTCCAACTCTGATCACCCCACCCAAAAGGTAGTATACTAAATTTCATCCTATAATTTCATGTGAATTAGATTGTGATAATTGAAAAAAGGTTGTCGAAATCAATTTATGTCACGTACTCAAGTAGTTAGATCTGACACTTGAAGATTGAAACGCGTTTGTGAGACAATCACTACAGAGTATAAACCTCTCGGTGCAGAAGCTATGCTTGCGGAGGGCCTCCTGGTAGTAGCCTTGAGCTCTCGGAGGAAAATCTGATAAGCCCCTTGATGCTAGAGCTATGCTCGTGGAGGGTCTTCTAGCAGTAGCCTCAAGCTCTCGAAGCAAAATCTGATAAGCCCCTCGACGCTGGAGTCATGCTCGCGGGGCGCCTCCTGGTAGTAGCCTCGAGCTCTCAGAGCAAAATCTAATAAGACCCCTGTCGCTGGAGCTATACTCGCGGAGGGCCTCCTAGTAGTAGCCTAGCTCGAGCTATCGGAGAAAAATATGATAAGCCCCTTGTTGCTGGAGCTATACTCACAGAGGGCCTCCTGGTAGTAGCCTCGAGCTTTCAGAGCAAAATCTGATAAGTCCATTGGTGTTGGAGCTATCGCTCGTGAAGGGCCTTCTGATTGTAGCTTTTAGCTCTCGGAGCATTATTTCAAAGATATTTGATAAAGCCACTCAAACGGTGGAGCTTGACTTTTAGCTCACATGAATTCTTAGTACGCCGGAGGTTGATTGATCACTCGCGTCTCTCCTTAGCACGCCAGAACTTGACTTTTCGCTCGCGTGGCTTGTTAGTGCATTAGAGCCCATCTGGTTGCTCACGTCGCTTCTTAGCATGTTGGAGCTTGACTTTTCGCCCGCGTCACATCTTAGCACGCTGGAGCCTGACTTTTTGCTTGCGTGGCTTCTTAGCACATTGGAGCTTGACTGATCGCCCGCGTTGCTCCTTAGCACGCTAGAACTTGACTTTTTGTTCGCGTCACATCTTAGCATGTTGGAGCTTGACTTTTCGCTTGCATCACATCTTAGCACGCTCGAGCCTGACTTTTCGCTCACATTGCTTCTTAGCACGCTAGAGCTTGACTGATAGTCTGCGTCGCTCCTTAGCATGCTAGAGATTGATTTTTCGCTCGCGTCACATCTTAGCACGCTAGAGCCTGACTTTTTTGCTCGCGTCACTTCTTAGCGCACTAGAGCTTAACTGATCGCTCGCGTCGCTCCTTAGCACGCTAGAGCTTGACTTTTCGCTTGCATAGCTTGTTAGCGTATTAGAGCCCATCTGATTGCTCGCGACGTTTCTTAGCACGCTGAAGCTTCACTGATCGCTCGTGTCGCTTCTTAGCATGCCGGAGGACCGACACTTGACGTAATCCAAGGGAGGGAGGTAGTCCGTGGATAGCTCAATCTTGGATCAACCCAGGTTTAGGTACGCGGACATTAATCTTGTCGCGTGTCTCAGGTAAGCCCGATTATCCGAGGTCACCCACGTTCTACTTGATCCCAGGTTTCGATGGAACATGATTTTGAAATCGGGCTTCGTTATACATAAAGCACAAGTCTCACAATGAAACTAAGTGAAATCAAATTGATTAACATGATCCATCTGTCTCATCTTGGAAACAGAAGCATGTCCAAGTCTGGCATGATTTAAGTCTAGAGTACTACTAGCTTTATTACAAAAAGGAAAGGCAAATGACTCTCTTCTTCATTTGTCTTCCATTCTTTCTAGCTCTGCACCTGATCAGAAGTAAGCACTTTGTATAGACCATGTTTCCTCCTTCATGAAAGCAACACTCTCATAGTTCCAGGGTCCTGAACATGACAAGAGGTTGGAGTAAAGATTTCTATCAGTTCATTATCATCTAGAAGCTTCCCAACTGATAACAAACAATGCTTAAGTTTGGTACCAACAAGACATCCTTTAAAGTTACACTATATGTAAGTTGCAACTTTCCCATTTCCTTTATTGTCTTAACCGTTGCATCTGGCAAACCAATGTGCACATGCTTGCTCAATTGCACTTTGTTGTGCACATATGCCTCAAGAGGCATCATATAATCAGTTTCCCCATTATCTACAATCCACTCAACATCTGAATTTTGAGAATGATTTCAAACATTAATAGAAGATGAGACTTTACCTGCAAAGTTAGCATAAGCATTCTCATTGATGTTCTTTTGCTTCATTTTCTTCATAATATCTTGGTACACATCATTCACCATTGATGTGTGTATCTGATTGTCTCCCCCTCTTTTGTCAACAACTTCATCATCAAGAGGAGTGCTCATCATACCTGAATTGCCAAACCCTGCACCATTTACTGACCCTTTGTTGCTGTTATTTCCCTTATATCTTTCTTTGAGTTCTTTGTACCGATCCGTTATCCCATGTAATTTGAAACAAATGTTGGCTCTATGACCCTTGTATCCACAATGTGAACACTTCATCTCACTCTTGAGCCTTTTGATCTCCTTCCAGTCCTTCTTAGGCTGGTGATTGCTTACTGGAATCGATCTTTGAAAGTTAAACATCCCTTTTCTTATAGCTAAAGCATTTGCATCTGACATAGTTGATTGAGTGGAACTAACATCTGCTGTTCCTTCTTCTATTTGCTAGAAAATGTAATAGGCCTTGCTAACGACAGGCAAGGGATCTGTAGCAAGAATCTGATTCCTAGCAGCCTCATACCCATCATTCAAGCAAGCCAACAACTGCATCAGTCTGTTCTTAGACTCTATCTCATTAAATTTCTTGGCCAAATCACATCTTCACTGTTTCATTACCCCACAAGTGCACTCAGGCATCATCTCAAGCACTTGTAACTCATCCCAATACCACTTAAGAGTATTATAAACATCCCCTAAACTCATGTTCCCTTGAGAAACATTGCTGAGTTTCTTCTTGATTTGAAAAATCTGAGGAGCATTGTTCTGGTTGTATCTCTCTACAACTTTATCCCATAACTTCTTTGTAGAGTTAACAGACATCGAGTTCTCAGCTATGCCCTTGCTCATGGAATTCAACATCCAACATCTTACCATATAGTCAGCTCTAACCCACCTTTGAAAACCAACAGAGTCTTCCTCAGGTCTAGCACATGTTCCATTGACAAATCTCAGCTTATATTTAGCACCTAGAGCCATAGCTACCCCTCTACTCCAGGTTACATAGTTAGATCCATCAAAGGGAATAGGTACCAACTGAGCTCTATGGTGATCTGAATTAGAAAGATATAAAGGGTCATTAAGATTACCTTGGTTGCCACCTTCATTTCCTTGATTTCCTCCTCCATTGTTTCCGTTGAACAACTTTTCATAACGAAAAAGAGTGACTCCAGCTCCTAATCTTCACCTTTCGCTCTGATACCATGTGAAGAATCTCAATCAAAATCAAATGTTACTACAACAAGCAACAACAGATCAGAACTTCAACAAAAACAAATAAAATCAGTGCATTCAAGGCACTGCTTCTTTGATTGATATGGCAGGAAAAGCTAAGCCTTTGATGATCCCAAAAACCCTACAAAATAATCCATCACATCTCAGCTTATATAGCATGAGATTCACGTGCAAGTTTTGTGCCAAATTGACTTATTACAGATGGACAAAAGGAAGATTAAAATAACCAAAATGCCATAACAGAATTAGAAGTATTTAAATGAGAATGAGTGTTCAATGAATGAACATTTAAATGACCTAATCTTGACACTTACCACATGTGAAGTGAAAATCAACCTCGATGTGATTGGTTCGTTAATTAGTTACTGGTTTTCAACCATCTTCATTTCTAAATGATTGTCACAATGGAGTGTCATAAGTTTGATTGAACCAATTTCTAGGTTTTGTAGATCGAAGACGAACAAGCCAAGTAATTTATGTTGTATCCTAAGGACAACATTTAGAAATATTAGAGTAGAAAATATATTAGCCCAGTTTCTACGGAGCTTATAGAGACAATGAGTTCATTTGAATAACCAGTCATATTATAATTTATAATGCATAATATTGTATTATAATAAAAATTACAAATAATAATGTGTATTATAAGTCATAACAACAATAAAAGATGAACCTATCAATTCAACAACTTCAATAACTGACCTTCAATTGATATTAGCATGAAGTCCAGTCAAAATATGAATAGAGAATCACTATCATACATTTAGTAATGTTACTCCTCATATAAAAGAAATAATTAAAACAAATAAACTGGATAATGTATGAAGTTGACGATTTATTCTTTTCATTGGTTTTGTGATAAACTTAATCAAATTTATATAACATGTTGTACTCGGTGCATGCATAAAATTAACCATAATTATGAGCATTTGAAATGCTTTCCCATCGATCTTTGTACCCTAAAATTCGAGCGAGTGGTGGTGATTAAATTTCCACCAAGACATCACCCCTTTTTTATAATTCCTTTACCAAGTTGCATATGTACTAGATATGGAAATAAAAATTCAATCCTTAGGTTTTGTTTGTTTGGGGAGTTGAGATAGAAAAAAAAATAGATCAAATTTTATTTATAAAATTTATACAGTATGATTTTTTTAATGAGTTTAGAGAATTGAAGGGGATGAGGAAAATAGTTCAGCATTTCAGAAAATATATTATCCTATGTTAGGGAAAATAAATAAATTTTATATGAAAAATGAAAAAAAAAGGAGTAAATTTAAATAAGAGATTAATAGTTACTTATTCTTATTTAAAAACAAACTAGAGGTTAGTTTGAATATGACAATTAACATGTAGGAGGGTCATTTTCAAGCTTTATTATCTTGACTAGTGGACAAGCTAGGCATAGGGTTAGTTTGTCTATTGGCAAATATGGAAGCAACATTGCTAGGGGACAACGCAAAATTTGATTCCTTATCATAATCTCATTCGGGCAAGCATAATTTGGCACCAAACATCTTGTGCTTAAGTGACACCATTGGTCACATATTGACTTCCAAATTAACCACTTGGAGCCTAAGAGGTCGATGTACGATCATATATATATATATATATATTTAACGTTTATTAATGACATGCTTTTTAAGGATTATTAAAATTATATAAAATATTTGTTTTTATTTTTTCATATAAAAAAGTTAAAAGTTAGTAATTTATATAAGAGCAGCCATAAATTAAAAGATTCATTGTATATTTTTTATCACCTATAAAAAGTGCACTGAATAATAAATATCAAATTTAAAAAAAGCAAAATATATACCTAAACTGTCCTTATATATAGGCGTTCGAGTGAGAATCATACATTTCGTTTAGTAAACACGATGACAAGTGGCAACCTAATTAAGATTATATTAAACCTTTAACATTAAAAAAAGTTGCATATTGTATCATAAAAAAATTAAACCTTTAATGTAAAACTTTAAAGCCTAACATAAAAATTAAATGAACAAAACTTGAACCCTTAGCATACAAAATTAAACATACAAATATCGAACCTTTAATTTTTAGATAAAAAAATGACTATATAAAGTTAATATTTATTTAAATTAGTAGATATAGTTATTGGTGGGTCCTTTAACATTACGCAAAACTAATTAAAATAATTTAACCTTTGGAGTGGTGTTTTGAGGGAGATAGTAGCAAAATATCCCGATATTATTTTACGCCTATAGATTTGGGCAAAACAAAGATATATAATTGACGAAATAAGTTTTTTATGAAATTTGGATGATATTTACTTGTTTTAATGAGAATGATATTATTTGACTAATTTCGTATCATTGTTTTGGCCTAATTTATGGTTAAAAATGAGTCGGGATACTTTGGTACTATCTCTCCCAAAGATTGAGTTATTTTTCTTACAGTTGAAAAGTGAGGATATCTTTTTAACACTCCTATAAAGGTTTGGTTATTTTAATTAGTTTTGTCTTAACACTATATTGTATTAGATTAATCTTAATTATTAAACAATTAATATATCAATAGAATAATTTTTTTGTCGCGTTTTTTATACCAATTCGATACTAATTTAAAGAAGATTTTTTCTCTATATATTATCATATGTAAAACCTTATTGATGGTTTTAGAATAGATTCTAAAAAAATAACGATGGCATAATTCAGCCCTTTTCTATCTATAATTTTTTTTAATCATGTGATCGCTCGAATTCTCTTGCAATGAGAAAAATAAATTATCATATTCATGTTTAGTCCAAAAAAACAAATTTTTATCTTAATTACACATGGCGCATGTGAGCATCCAAAACTTGAAAGAGACATCCATTTTGGTTTAATTCCAATTTTATTAGGATATTAAATAAGAAAAATAAATACATATAGAAAGTATGATCCAGAAGAAACAACAAATCTAGCTCCATATACATATTCCAAAACGATCAAAATATCCTGTCTTATCCTCTATAATTTGAAGTTGTAAGGCTTGAATTTGAATGTATTCTTTTCTAGCTTGCTTTTTAAACCACTAGTAAAAGGATATAAAAACAATTTGACAAAAAAAAATTTGATTCCCTAGCATCTGCAACTCCTTGGCTCCGATGTGGATATATCTTTTGTTTCATTAACTGATTTTAATAATAAAAAATATAAAGTTTTTCTAAAAATTATAATTATATAGAGGTCCATTCTTACATATATGTAAATTTTTTCAAACAAAATATATATTTGAAAGTATTATTATAAAAAAAATTAATTGTTTTACTTATAATATTTTTCTAAAAAATAAATTCTATTTTATAAAAAAAATGTTACCAAACGCTATTTTATTCATTATATTATAAAGGCTTACTTTAGGGAATGTCTAAAAATATCAATAATTAAGTAAATGCTCACTTTTATAAACAAATTAAGTAAATGTCCATAATTGATATTGTAATGATACGTGATACTTTCCTATGTCTTGTTTTGTATGTCGCATGTAATATTGTGTGTCTGCTTGTAGCATGTACATATAATGATCATACATATAACATATAATATGTATATGCTATGTATGGATGTATATATTAGATTTAACTTTAACTGAGTTGAATTGAGATGTTTTTTGGTTTGATCCTCTAACAAAGTTATAACTAATATATGGTGTGATAATACATAGATTGAATGCCCCACTCTTGATTCTCTAACTCATTCTTGATCTCAGAGATAGAGACCGAACATAAAGCCTCGGACAGACCTAAAAGAGGGACATCCCAAGTGCTGAACCCCCCCTTACGTGACATACCACACCTTGTTTGCTAGATTTAGGTCTTTACCTATTTAGTTTCGGTTTGTGGTGTTTCAAATCTACAGTTTTCTTGCTTTCTGTGCCTTGTTTGTGCAGATCTGTGTCTATTTATTTAGGTTCAAGTTTTCTTGAATAATTTCCCGTCTTTAGCACTTGGTACTAACTTGCTTCTTTGTTTTTTATGGAAGGTACTAGCTACTATGGGTGATAAGGGCACTTATCTGAAGCCTTTCAATGGCCACAATCATTTTGCTATATGGAAATTGAAAATGAAGGCAATCTTGACAAAAGAAAAATCCTGGGTGGCTATCACTCAAATTTCCTGAAAATACATCAAAGGACACGATCTAGGAGGTGGATCAACAAGCCCATAACGAAATAATGTTACGCTTGGGTGATGAAGTTGTTCCACAGGTTCTTGGATTTGATATAGCTGAAAAGTTATGGGAAGGTTTGGAAAACTTATTCTTGGTAAAATCTCTCCCTTCTCGAGTCAACTTGTTTAATAAGTTGTATACTTTCAAAATGGATGTCTCTTGTCCTTTGTTTGAGAATCTTGATAAATTTTTGCCTATTATTCAAGATTTGTAAAGATGTGGTGATAAGGTTGAGGAAACTCAGCAATGCGTTTTGTTGTTAAATGCTTTGCCTGCTCACTTTGACACCTTTAAAGATGTTTAATACAATATTGACAAATTGGAAAAAAGGTGATCCTTGAGTCCATTATTCAGAAAAATGATGTTTTGAAAGTGTTTAGAGGTAAATATGAGTCTAAATTTGATATTAAACTTGAAACAAATGAAGTTCTTGTTTCTAAAGGTAGATTCAGAGGCAATAAGAATAACAACAAGAATCACAATAAAAATAAGCCTCAAAAGAATAATGGCAATGATAAGTCAAATTTGATGTGTACTTACTATTCTAAGTCTGGTTATATAAGAAGACATTGCTTTAAGAGGAAAAGAGATGAAAAGGCTCTTGGTAAGAATCATGTGTCTGCTGTATTTGAATCTCATCCTTATTATACTCATGAAGTGCTTACTTTGTTGAACACTATTGATACTAATGCTTGGATTTTGGATTCTGGGTGTACCATCCATGCTACTTATTATAAATCTTGGTTTCATGATCTTAAATGTTTTGATGGTGGCACTGTTATGCTTGGTGATCATTCTTTCCTTGAAATCAAAGGTGTTGGTTCTATTGCTTTGAAAATATTTGACAATGTGGTTAGAGTAAGGATGTTAAATGGGTTCCTGCTTTGAGAAGAAATCTGATGTTTGAAAGTGCTCTTGAGGAATTACATTATGATGTTTTCAGTTCGAATGGTGTTAGAGTTGTCACTAAGAATGGCAAGGTTATGATTAAGTGCATTAGAAAAGATGGCTTATATGAACTTCTTGCTACTCATGTGATGGATTTCTCTGCTATTGCTCTTACTACTTCTACTTCTGCTAAAACTATGTCTTTGAGTGACACTTTGATGTGGCATAAATAGACTAGGACATCTTGGCAATAAGGGCTTAGAACATTTGCATAAGTCTGGTATTCTTGACTCTAAACCATGCATGATTGAGTTATGTGAAAACTGTGTGCTTGGTAAACACACTAAAAAAGGTTTTAAGTCTTCTATTCATGTTTCTGCTGCTCCCCTTGATTATGTTCATTCTAATCTTTAAGGCCCTGCCCAAGTTACTACTGTTGGTCTTAAAAAATATTTTATGTCCCTTGTTGATCATCACAGTACATATGTTTGGTTTTACTTGCTGAAAAATAAGGATGAAGCTTTTGAAACTTTTGAAGTTTAGAAGTCTAGAGTTGAAAAAGGAACCGGGTTATCTGTGAAATGTTTGAAAATTGATAATGGCTTAGAGTTTTGCAATTCTCTGGTTGATAATTTCTGTAAAGAGCATGGAATAAAAAGACATTTGACTATCCCTGGCACCCCTCGGCAGAATGGTCCAGCTGAGAGGATGAATATGACTCTTCTTGAAAAAGCTAAATGCATGTTAAACTCTTCTGGTTTAAAGCATTGTTTGTGGGATAAAGCTGTGACTACTGCTGCTTATTTGATAAATAGAACTCCTTCCTCTGTGATTTCTTTTAAAACACCCTATGAGTTATGGACTAAAAGAAAACCCATTCTTGATCATATTAAACCTTTTGGTTATACTGTTTTCTCTTATATCAACCAAGGTAAACTAGATCCCGGGTCACAAAAGTGTGTCCTTTTAGGGTATCCAAAAGGGGTTAAAGGTTATACATTGCTTATTGTCCAACCTGGTGTTTATAAGACTATTGTTAGTAAGAATGTTATCTTTAATGAACATGAGTTTCACTTTAAGAAAGCTTATATTCCTGTTGTGCATGATACTGACTTGCAAGTACATGGTGAGGATCAATTTTATGTTCCACAGAACATAGAGTCTAATTCTGATGATGAGTTTAATCGTGGTTTTCCTGTAACTCCCTTCCCTCCTCTTTCTAATTCTATTTCTTCTACCCATTATGCCTTTGTGATTGTGCAACCTCACCAACTAAGTGGGGAAGCTAGTAATGAATCTGTTATATCTTCCTCTTATGTTTCTTCTATTTCTGTGAATGAGGATGCTATTGTTGAGTCTGTGTTTGCACCTGATTCTGGCTCTTCTAGTTCTTCAGCTGCTGAAAGACATTACTTGACTGATTGGCAATTGGCTAGGGATAGGAGCCCTAGGACTGTCATTAATTCCTACTAAGAGATTCATTACCAACATTTTTGAGTTTGCTTGTCTTGTTTCTACTGTGGTGAATAACTTTCCTCCTGAAACTTATGAACAAGCTGTTAGATGTGCTCATTTTAAAAATTGGAAGCATGCTATCGATGAAGAAATAGAATCTATGAAACTTAACAAAACCTGGACTTTAGTTGCTAAACATAACAATGCTAGACTGGTTGATTATAAATGGGTTTATAAGCTTAAAGAAGGTGTGAATAAAACTGATCCACCTACTTATAAAGTCAGACTTGTTGCTAAGTGTTTTACCCAAAAGGAATGTGAGGATTATAGTGAGATTTTTGCTCCTGTGGTTAAGTATAAAACTCTCATATTGTTGCTTGCTATGACTATTGTGTATGACTTTGAACTTGAACAAATGGATGTTAAAATTGCTTTTCTTCATGGTGAATGAGACTACTTACATGAAACAGCCTAAGCGCTTCATTGATTCTCTGCATCCCGACTATGCTTGCTTGCTGAATAAATCTATCTATGGCTTGAAACATTCTCCACGACAGTGGAATATCAAGTTTGATAGATGTATGAGATTTATCTTGGGTTTTAAGAGAAGTAAGTTTGATACATGTTTGTATTTCAAAGGTGTTGGAAAAACTGGTCTTGTGTTATATGTTCTTCTTTATGTTGATGATATCTTGCTTATTTCCAAGTCTGTTGATTGCATTCATGATATTAAGAAAAACTTGCAAAAGCATTTTGACATGAAGGACTTAGATGTTGCCAAGAAAATTATGGGCATGTAGATTAAAAGAGATAGGAAGCATAAAAAGCTTTGGTTGCATCAGTGTGATTATGTGCAGACAGTGCTTAATGCATTTCATGTTTCTAGTGATAAAGTGAATCATATTCCTTTGGGTCCTCATCTTGACTTGACTAAATTGAAAGAAAAGATGTCTTATGTTAAGATGAAAAGAATGAAATCTATTCCTTATGATGCAGATGTTGGGTCTATGATGTATTCTATGATCTGTACAAGACTTGATTTGGCTTTTACTATAAGTACTCTTAGTGAATTCATGTCTGAACCCGCTAAAAAACACTGGTTGTCTATGAAATATCTTTTGAAATGTTTTCTTGGTTCTGTGCATTTGTCTTTGTTGTATGCTGAACATTCATCATCATATGATCTGCATGGCTTTGTGGATGCTGACTATGCTAGCAATAAAGATACTAGGAAATCCATTACCTCTAATGTGTATACATGGGTCGGTAATTGTATTTCCTGGAAGTCTCAACGACAACCTATTATAGCCTTATCATCCACTGAAGCTGAATACATTGCAGCTACAGAAGCTTATAAAGAAGCTATCTCGCTGCAGGGTATTCTAAAGGAAATAGAAAAAAAGCACTACACTTCTATTTTTCACATTGATATCCAGAGTGCTCTTTATCTATGCAGAGATCCTATGTACCATGAAAGAACTAAGCATATTGATGTTAGATATCACTTTATTCGTGAGAAAGTTGAAGATAATATCATTCATGTTAAGAAGATAGATGGTAGAGTTAATCCTACTGATTTTGGTACTAAAATTGCTCCTCTTGATAAATTTATGTACTGTAGGAACTTCCTCCATCTAGAGGAACTTACCTGATCTGTGTGTGTGCAAGGGTTGAGGACGGACTTGGCAGAAGAATCCACTTTATATGAAAATTGAAATCTGGCAAGTGCAAGACTTAGAAAAGTATAGGGGCATTTGTAATGATATGTGATACTTTCCTATGTCTTGTTTTGTATGTTGCATGGAGAGATAGAAGAGCCTGAGTAGAGTTGTGTCTCTGTTAAAAAAAAGTGAAAACTGAAGAGATTAAGAGAGTTAGAGGGTAGTGTTTAAAGAAAAAGAAGAAAATGATTTACCACTAGTACTAGACCTGAAGCTGTTTTTTTTAAAAAATAAATAAAACTGGTTTACTAGAGAGAGGATGCATCGTGCGTCTGTGCGTGAAGAGAGAGGTATGAGAGAGTAGGTACTACGCACCCATATTTTTTTTTAAAAAAAAAAACGGTCCAATTTCGGTCTGACCCAAAAATTCCGGTCTGATCCCGGGTTTGGACTAGAACCCGGAATCTAGTTTTACTTGGACCATGGACCAGACCATAATATTTTCGGTCCGATCCAAGACCGTAATTTCCGGTCTGGTCCCGGTCCGATTCCGGTCCAATCCATATTTGCACAGCCCTAGTTGACCTAGCTATAAAAGCTTGAGAGCTGCTTGTTTCGATCACCTCACTTCTTCAGCTTGCCTCTTCAGTTTTCTCAAAACACTTCACTAGGGTTTTCTAGGGTTTGGTGTTCCATCTCCTTGATTAGCGATTCCGAGCAAGGGAGAAGAAGAAGGTGGCCAACGACGTCCCCTGGAGTTGTTATGAGATCCGGCACTCAAGCTTTGGTGGATGCTCTCCTTCCAGGAGATCTAGGGTTGAAGATCGAAGTCTTTTTCGATCTTCTGGTTCCCACACAGGGGGATTTCCTTTCTCCTTTACTTTCTGATCACATGTAAGCTTAGATCTAGGCTAATCTTATATTTCTTACTTGATCTGTCCCTATACGAACTCTTTCTAGTGAATTTGGCTAACTCTTGAGGCTCGGTGGGTGTAGGAATAGTCGAACCACGTAAAAATCGCTCTGTGATCGTATTCGCTTGAATGTTTCTCGATTTCATTCGATTTCTCGCTTTGATCGTCTTCGCTTCCGCTCAAAACCAAATTCCGCTTTTGATTATTTGGTTTTACATATATTTTTACCATTCCTTCCCAATCTCTCACACTTCCCCCTTCTCCCTTTGATCATTTGTAGTTTTGACCTTGATTTGTCAACATTGACTGTTTTGGTCAACATATATATTTGGTGATAATTTTTTTGTGAAAATTTGAGAGAATGTACCCTTTTCAAGTTTTTTTTGGGTAACTACACCCTTGAATTTTTATTATTAGTAATGGTACCTTTTTAGGGTGGATTTTACCTATATACCATTGAAGTATAATTTTAATCTTTATAAAATTATATAAATAAATTGACATAGATAAGATTGTTTAAAAGATTTGTTTATGTTTTAAAAAGAAAAAATATTGGTACTACGTATTGATTTACATATAATTCGTATTGTAGTTAACTTCGTGTAACCGTCTTTAATTCTTGTATGCATTACTATAATCAATATAGTCACATTATTGTAACTAATTTATTGTAAGTGATTTAATTCTTGTAACTAATTACTTGTATCTAATTTTTATAGTACAATAACATTCCTGTAATACATTCATACAACACAATAACATTTATGTACTACAATAACATTCCTGTAATACATTCATACAACACAATACCATTCTTGTAATTAATACACTAAAATATCATAATTTATGTAATTATTTACCTCTCAAACAAGGAATAAAATATCATGTAAATATTGTATTTCATTATTGTCAAACAATTTCAATTCTTTGTTAAACAAACATTCATATGTAACTAATTCTTAGCAATCAAACTCATGTAACTAATTTAAAGTAACCAAATTTTCATGTAAATAATTTCACTACGTATTTTAGCGACATTCTTGTAATATATAGTTATCATCAATCGATCGTACTTAATCATCCATCAGTCCTAGCTAATCATCGAATTTCTGTAATGAGATAATTCTTGTAACCACAATTGATTGTTGGACTGTTGGACTTTGAGTCATAGGAAATCGTCCACATGAATCAATTATAGTAACCACATGTAGAGATTCCAAATTCCTAAAATTATTTTAACTAAAAAAATCAGTTCATCAAATTAGTGTTTATATCACGATAAAACTTGTCCCCATAACACCGATTTATCCAAAACAAAATGTCTACTCATCCAAAAAAATTCTTTTATAAGTTTGCCATCCTAGAAAAAATAGATATGTGTGATATTTGCAGATATAAATTGACAAGTTATTGTTTTAATGATTGAAACCATAATTTGATTTCACAAATTGAAATTGAAAAAAGATGGTGAAAGGGAAAAGATTTGTGGTTACAATATACATGATTGAAGTACATTGTTAAAACATGGGCAAAGTTGTCATTAAAGAAAAAAGTATAATTAACAAAATAAAAACTTGATCGAAGGGTACATCTATAAAAATAAAAACTGAAAATAGTATGGATAACAAATTATCCCTAATTGTTTGACACATTCTTTTTTGTGACAATTGTTTTTTTTTTATGGCGATAGTTGTTTGTGATACTTTTGCCGGTGGTAGCCTTGACTTTTTAGGAATTCGAGCTCGAAGAAATGGTGTAAGAGGGCTATGTTGGAGCCCTAATTAAGGTTGAGAAGATACTTAGGATGACTTGAAGATGAAGAGAAGAAGATCGAAGAAGGAGATAAAGAGAAGCCAAATGAAGGAATAATGAAAACACTAAGTACCCAGAGGCGGCGCCCGTGCATAGAGGTCCAACGCTCGCTGAGCCTAGCGCACGCCCATCGAAGCTGAAGGGCGCCCGCCGATGCGGATAGAAACGCTGATTTCAATGCTTATCCGAAGACGATTAGTTTCTATATTTTAAAGATCATTTGCTTGAAAATTAAGCACGACTCTCTAGGTTTTGCATCTGATTTAGGGTTTTGACACAACACTTAGAGGAGTGACAATTCCACAAGTTTATTTCATCTTTTAGTTTTCTAAGATAACTCATGTTCGACTAACCTCCTTTATAGTTTTTCTTACATTTCAAGACATGATTAAGGATATGTGAGGGTTATTGTTATGTTGCTTTGATTTATATTTGAGTTATGCGTTATTATTATTTGAATTCTCTTTATTCTGATATTGCATAGGTGTTGATTTATTTTAATTGACCACTAGGATAGATTTGCATCATGCTAGGATTATAGCTTCATTATGCTATTGTGGGCCTTAATCCGTAAGTATCTAGCATGTCAAGTAGCGACGGGTATGGACTCACGATATTATAGGGGAATTGACAGGTAAAGGTTATCACTTTTAGTGGAAGCGATGCTTGGACATGACGCCCCATGTATTTAGTCAACGAGTTAGGGATTATTGTTACTCGCCCTCATGCAAGAGTTCTGGGAGTTAGGTTTGCCTTGCTACATACTAGTGGGTCGAGTCAGTTGATGCAAATCGATTTACCTCATGCGTGACTCATACCGGCTGGATCACACGCCCAGAATTTGTCACTAAATAATGGGTTTACTCATCATAAAAAAAAAATAAAAATTCAATTTAGTGGTTCAAATGTGCTCGCAGTTTATCTACAATGGATCCACCTTGTATACCCAACTTGTCCCAACCCGCATCGGTCTAACCCATGACCTGCTGGGTAGAAACACGGTGACGTGCATGTCTATTCAGATATCCTCAATGCTTGTACGTGCTCCATCCACTAGGGTGTATGATGAGCAAGGCAGGGGCAATTTGGTAAATTGATTATGCAACTGGGGTTGATCGTTGTGTCATTTTGTGTTTGGGGTTGAGGGAAATGATTTAGGATCAAAATTTTTCGTGTCAATTAAGGATGTACAAAGGGGTGGGTTTTTTCTACTTGAAGACAAGACAATGCCACATGATATGGAAAGGAATTGGAGGAGAATTGAGAACATATATTTATGCCATTCACCCATCCAAAAAACATAATTTGTAATACAAGGCCCCTCTTTCTGTATACATATTCAATCTCATGTCCCCAAAATTAGGTACTTTTTTATTTTTTACCTACTGCAAATAATGTAAAATAGCTTATTCTTTGATCCATATATTTATGTTACCATCTCCTATGCGTCAAACATTTGAATCAACATTGTGTATCGAGGCGTCCGCTAGTGATCTCCAGAGTTCTCTGTGAACGTCTTTCATTTGGCTAATCGGTTCATTGCAGGTTCATTGTTATTTCTTTTCAGTCATTTATTTTTGTTATTTGATTCAGGTTGTACATGATGGTTAGTCCATCTCCCAGCTTGTCCGGACTCTCATTTTCTCTAGGCTTGTCTAGAGAATCGAATTTCTTTCCTTGTATAAAAAAAAACATTGTGTATCGAGGCGTCTCCTTTCTCCGGAAGAATGGTTCCTTGGAGGTTCGTCTTCATTGCCCACAGGTGACTCCTAATTTGCCGTTGGCCTACAGTACTGCTTCAGGGTTGTGCTTGGCTTCGTCTTTCGTCTACATCCTCGTCTTGTTCAGTTTAGTCGTGTTTTATCTCTCCTTTGTAGAGTTCTGGCCTACACTTTGCACAAACTTTGTATTTTTATGTTTGTTTAGACGGTTATCCGACTTCCCAATAGATGGGCAATGACGGAGGAAAATGGAAATCAGCATGAGACTTGTTTTCTAACGTAGCATAAAATTAAAAAAAAAAGTTGTTATGTATGACTTCTCTACTACAATTTCTTGTCAATTTCATTTTATATATATAAAAAAATAAAGAACCATACATTCTTTCACCCAATTTTTTTTCTTCTATGACGTCGCTCTATCAAAGTGTCCCACAATGCCATATTCGACGACAATATTACAAAATCGGACATTTAACTACCCGCGACACAAAATTCGCCTTTTGCTGAGACACTTGAAGCACACATCACCTGCGCTGCATTAATACAAAGCGACACTCAAGATTTGTGCATCGGAGTAGATGCTCATTACTAATTTGTTGTATATACAAATACAAACACTGTATATATATATATATATATATATAATATATGGAGTTGTATATAGCTAATGTGTTCATTTTAGTAAGTCGACGTGGTGTGTATATAAGCAGCAAGTAAATTGATCGACAGTAGTATCAGCAGATGGAGCAGCCTCGAAAACCATAGATTCGTGAATAGGATGCAAGAGTTGTAAAACCGTTGGCGAAACCAAACACATACACTTGCCTCCGGCTGAGTTTTTATGTCAATCTTCCAACTTGAGTCAGCAATCAGCTCACGATATTTGATTAATTAGTAAGTGTAGGAATTCAGCAAATATATATATATATATATATATATATATATATATATATATATATATATATATATATATATATATATATATATATATATATATATATATATATATATATATATTTATTTATTTATATGGGTACGTACGGTGAGAGGTTAAAGAAAACAAAGGAAGGAATAGGTAGCCACCTATTGCTATCACCTCTTGCCCCCCCTCTTTCTCAACACCTCTCTCTAACACTCATCTATATAGTCTTTGTCGCTATCTCACTCCCCCCCTTGTACACACACCACACTCTCTATATATACTCTCCCCTCATCCTTACACAAACTAACCCATCAACTTGAGTTGGTTTCATTCCTCACACATTTCCCACTCTTTCCTACCTCCAAAATTCAAATTAAAAAAAAAGAGTTCAATTAATTTGGGAGTTAAAGCTCTTGGGGTGTTTGTCTTCTAATACCCGAACCCAAACCAGACCTGAAAAAAAAATGCCTGGGCCAAGGATGTTGGATACCTACAAGGTTGACAAGTCCATCCACTACCACCACAAGCGGCACCTCGACTTTGAAACGGTCGACGAGGTGCCCGATGCATATGCATGGGGGCCGCTCGAGACCCACGACCTGAAGCCTGATGGCACGAGCCAGGAGCTGAGTGTGCCCGTCGTGGATCTCGAGGACCCGAATGCAAGTGAGCTCATTGGGTGTGCATGCAAGACATGGGGCGCCTTCCAAGTGATCAACCATGGAGTGCCCCAAAGAGTCCTTGATGAGGTTGAGAATGCCGGGAAGGGCCTCTTCTCCCTCCCATTGCAGCAAAAGCTCAAGGCCTCCCGGGCCCCCGACGGGGTCACCGGCTACGGCCCCGCCCGTATCTCCTCTTTCTTCCCCAAGCTCCTATGGTCCGAAGGCTTCACCATCTTTGGCTCCCCTGCTGAACATGCCCGCCAACTCTGGCCCCAAGATCATGAAACATTTTGGTAACTAATTAATAATCTCATCTATATATCTATCTATATAAAATATACATATAATATAATGTATATCGATATTTGGAGATAAATGAGGATTGTTAAAATATAATCGTCGTTATATATAATACGACGTAGAGAATGTGAGATTTGGAAGTATCTAAATTGTTTTTATATATATGATTTGAATTTTTGTGCAGTGAGATAATTGAAGAATATGATAAAGACATGAAACACCTAGCTGGGAGGCTCATGTGGCTAGTCCTAGGCTCACTTGGCATCACAAAAGAGGACGTTGAGTGGGCGGGCCCAGCCGGCGATTACAAGGACGCATGTTCGGCCCTACAGCTCAACTCCTACCCCAAGTGCCCAAATCCGGGCCGGGCCATGGGCCTAGCGGCCCATACAGACTCAACGCTCCTTACTATCCTATACCAGAGCACAGCCGGGCTGCAGGTCCACCGGGACGGGCTCGGGTGGTTCACGGTGCCGCCAGTGCCGGGGGCCCTAGTGATTAATGTAGGGGACCTCCTACACATCCTATCGAACGGGCTTTACCAGAGTGTGCTCCACCGGGCTGTGGTGAACCGGACCCACCACCGGCTATCCATCGCGTACCTATTTGGCCCACCCACGAGCGTCCGGATCGCGCCGCTCCAAGGGCTGGTGGACCCGGATCACCCGCCGTTGTATCGGCCGATCAGCTGGACTGAGTACTTGGGCACAAAGGCTAAGCATTTCAATAAGGCGCTCTCTTGCGTTAGGATATGCACACCCGTGGATCGACCCGTTGAAAATTGTAACATCGTCCAAGTTGGTAGTTAATCGGCAGCATTGTAATTTTATTTCTTTTTGTTTTTTTTTTTCTTAATTAGACGACGATGATGGAATCAATGTTGATATCGATCTTTGATCAATTAATTGGTAATAAATAGTTATTAATTTGAACTTTCATCGGTTATTATTATCTTTCCATGTGCTATAATTAAGTAATGCAAATCCATAAATATACAGTATATTTCATTAGTTAGAACGAATAAAAAACATCATTTAATATTTATATGTTTATATATATATTTTTATCTTATGAAACTAAAAATAATCACTATAGGTAAAAGCTTGTTTTTTTAATGCATTTGTCTCGACACATAGAGAAAATTGGACGACATCTTTGTTAATATTAATATTATATTTTTTATTAATTTTTTATTAATAATTTTATACTTGATACTATTAAGGAATATACCAACGAGGTTAAAGGTAAAATGTAAATATGTGCAACGTTAGTTTTGAGAATCACCCGTATTCTCGGCATTTACTTTCCGCCCCTTTACTGTCCCATGCTTCCACATAGACCGACGTGCCTGGTTTGTTTGAGCGATGCAAGAATCCTTCCGGTTATGTCCGAAGCAGTGTTTTTCCTTAGTTGTATATATCTTGATTTTTTTGTTCGCCGTTATCAGTTTCGCCTCTCAATTTCTCAGACATATAGTGTCCGAGATTTCGAATCCTTACCTTGATCCAAAAAAATTGTAAATATGGAAAATTAGTGTGCATATACTCCCGTACAAGCGTTAATTCGAATTAAGGCGCGATCTTAACATCTCTAGAAGGCCGACAGAATCACAAATTTTTTTTCCCACTTTCATATATACTCAACATTAATATCAAACATATAATCATAAGAGATTAGACACCCTTTTGACTAATTTGTACCCTAACTACCCACTTAACAAAATCTAATTAAATCGACTTATGCGGCAAATCCAAGAAATTAAAAGGTGTAAAAAAAAGGGAGATCGGTAAAACCATGAAAAAAATGTTTGTAAAAAAATTTGATAGATATGGAGGCTAAGAAATAAGAATCCATAGATTGTGGTTTTGTTTTTTGTGAGGCCAAAGAAAAGGATGGATGGGAAATATCAAATATGCATATATGCGAGATTAGAATATTCAAGTAAAGGACATATAAACCGACACCCTTTGCCCCTTCACAAGTTAAGATTCGAAATTTAAGTTCGATCTTATGCCAAAGAATAAGACAATTATCAAGATTATAAAATAAAATAAAAAGAATATAAGTGAGTATTAAAAAAAAAAAAGTGGATTTCTTTTATCTTTCTCTTTGCCTTCTTCTCTATTTAAGGGAATCTCTATATGCACATATGATATATATGGCTAAATCAAACCCCATCCAAATAAATGGACCTACATACATTCGTTTAGGTTTCGATTTGAAAGGGATTCGACTATTATCGAGGATATAATTTGGTCGTATTGGAGATACATTATGATGTTATTATATTATTATAATATAATTTCTTTATAATCTTCCTAACACGGAGTAACATTCTAGTGGTTTTATCTCTCTCTATTATGGATTTCCTCCATTAATCTATGTGGTGGTATCCCTATCTAAACTCTGCATGGCATCGATCAGAACATAAATCTGATATGCTAACCAAACCAAACATACAAGACTGACGGGGTTCCATTCTAGGAAGAGTAGTCCACCGACTTATATTGAAGGCTTGAATTCTTTATATTATCAATGTGGGAGGGTATTATTTTCACATCTTCCACATATTGAAACCTTGTTTATTTATGTGTTGACCGGATTCAAGGGTTATGCACCTCTCTGAAGAAGCTAATCTCGATACCAATGTTATTAGAATCGAGATCCTATAAATGAGGTAAAATAAAATATATAATATAATAAATTAAAATAAATCATGTCAAGCAAATACCTTGAATCAAGGACCTTGATTAAAAAACACTTCAAATAATATTATTTACATTTCAAACTAGTTCAAGGTTCACATCTCAAAAAGTACAATAGACCCCACATAACATATCGGTTAAACAAACTAATATGTTCATACTTAATGTTGCATACTACAGTCTAATAATAGCCAAAAGAGACAAATCATACAATTCTTCAATTATCATATAGGTCATCTTATCATAAACTTAACTTTTTCCATATTGAATTTTATTGTCATCCAACCTTCTTTGCCTTTACAATTTCTGAATGAATGGAAGATTTCTTGGGCTATAAGAACGTTATCTTGAATAGCTCTGTCAGACACAAATGTCCCTTATAAGGAGTGCATTAATTTACCAATCACTCTTTTTAGTCTTTTTGTAAGTATCTTTGATATAATTTTATAAATGGTGGAACAAATGCTAATTGGCCTATAATGAGTTGTCATAGAGGGGTTTTCACATTTGGGTAATCGGGATATGAATGCGTGAATAATTAATTTGTCAAAGGATTTTTCCGGAGAAGAAGAACCCTTTGATAGCTCTAGTGATCGTTTCGCCCACTATGTCTCGATATTTTTTTGTAGAATTCTGTTGTCATCTCATTGGGGTCTAGGGTCTGGAGATTTATTGTTACCGAGGCTGAAAACTACGGAGTACATGTTTAATTTCACTGATGGTTGGTTGCTGAATAAGGTAAGTATTTTCTTCCATGGTGATTGATGGAGTAATTGGTTCAAGGTATTCATTGAGGAGAGATTTAATTTCTTAATTGGTTCATGTTTGAAACGTTTGTCAAAATCTCGTCTTATTTCAGTCCTAATGTTGTCTTCACCTACGATTTGTGTTCCTTCTTTAGTTGTAATTGATCAAATAATTTTTCCTTCTCCCCGTTGCTAATCAATGGAAGTAGACCGCGTTAGAGTCGACAAGTTTTAAGTGCTTAGTTTTGGCCCTTTGATTCCAATATTTCTTCTTGAACATAAGTATGTTATCGTTTTACTTCAATAGATTCCTCTCCTAGGTGATATATACCAAGCTGTAAGTGACTTAAATTTTGAGATAGATTGAGTTGGTATTAAATATTTATTTATTTGTTAAAAATTATGCTTAATAATAATAAATAAGTATGGTTTTTTAAAAAATAATTAAATTTCTGTATGTATTTTATCATTATTGCATGAAAGTAAAAAATCTAATATCGATGAATGAATTTCCATTTGTATTTAGTAATGTCCAGGGGCGGCCACAGGGAGGCATAGAATTTTCACAAAAAAAATTAAAAATTAAGGTAAAAATAAAAAAAAAGTAAAAAAAAAAGTTGTTTAGCTTAGTTGGTAGAAAAAAAAGATAAATAATTTAAGAAGTCATGGGTTCAAATCTTATTGTTTACTTTTTTCCAATACTTTCTACTCCTACCAAATTTTTACTGTTAGAAATGTTGTATTTAAATCAAATTATATAGTTTTCTTTTAATATTTTTCATAAGAATATTTCTTATGCTACATATATATTTTAAAAAATTCTTCTAATTTTTATTCCTTTGAATTTTTTTACTCTCATTATCATATTTAATTCACAATTTATGGGTTTTTTTGCCACACTTTTCAATCCTATCAATTTTTTACCATTTACAAATGACATATTTTTATAAAAATTATAATTTTTTTAAAATATTTTTCAAAAAAGTATTCTTCATACTACACATATATATATGAAAAAATTTATTAAATTTTATTGTATGAATTTTTGTATTAAAATATCATATTTATAGCACAATTTATGTTTTTCTTTCAATATTTTTTTTGAAAAATTTCTTCATTATATATACCAAAAAAATTATGAAACAAAAATTTCACCTCATCTAGAAAATCCTATTGCCGCCACTTGTAATATATGATTTGATTGATAATATATAGGTATTGCTTGTTTTTGTTGAAAATGGAAATACGAACGAATAATTTAGATGTATTAATGTCTACCAATCACATGTCGTTGTCGCAAATATATACGGGATACTTTCGGTTTGGCAGGTATAAAAAAAATGGTATCTAGCTAAGTTGCAAAATCATATATGACAAAATGTGGGGAAAAAAATAAAACATAGCTTTCGAATTAATGAAGTGGTTGCTAGCAAATATGATCATGATGAATACGAATGTTCGATAAGGGTAAACATGACGAAACAAAAGAAAGTGTAATTGCTAGTTTGTGATAAATTAAGATTCCTACTTGGCATCAATTAAGTTGGAAGATAAGTCAAAATGACCTAATTTACAACTTATAGACACCACACCAAGCATATATTCAGTGCGTTGTGGGGAGTTGCAAATTAAATCTCAAAAAGAAAAGGGTTTGCAAGCCATCTTGTTCCTTCCCAAAGTCAACAATTACTTGCAAAATCTAGTGGTAAGGATGAGGTAACCCTTACAAGAGATTAAGGGTTCAAATCAAATCACATTATTTACTGTACATTTGTGTAATTAATGGGTGTTCAAGTCTTCATTGGCTTGGGTGAGCCTGTCTGATGGCTTGCCGTCTGGTTTACCGATTCGCGTCCAGGCTAGAGCTCGAACCCGTAGGGATTAGTCGACAACCTCGGAACCCCCACGTTACAAAAAAAAAAAATTGATATATATATAAGTCGAACATTGATTTTAGACTACCTTTATTCATCTGTAACAGATGATCCATTAGAGCACCCACAATGCTAATCATCTTATCATTTAAAAAAAAAAATTCAAAATCAAAATATTGGCATCACTTATTAGGAAAATAAGGGAAAATAAGGGAATGGGTTTCTTCCTTGTGAGGGGAATTTCTTTTGCAAGAAATTTTTTTAAATGGGAAGACACTCATCAGTCATCACTGACATTTTCTGATTTTTTAATTTTTTTTTCTTTTGAAATGAAAAGATATTCAAAAAATTGAGGGTTGTGGATGTTGTTTTTTTTTTTTTTTTTTTTGGAAGCAGGATAAAGATTAGGACGGACGGCGCCGATCAGCCTTCCGTCCTAGAGCGTCCGAAAGGACGAGATCACGAAGATCCGTATCCGAATCCCAGCTATCATCGGCAGAGAAGCAGTAAGCCAGACGAGCAATCCTGTCAGCCACCGCGTTGGAATCCCTGAGAACATGACGAATAGCAACATTAGAGATAGAATGTAAATTAAGTATCGTGTCAGTCATCAGCAGATAAATAAATAAATCACATCTATCATACGTTCAATTCATCACCATCAATCATCTCTTGTCTCATACCATATTCATCTTAACTTGTCAACTCATTAACTAAGACAACCTCCAATTCATACTTAGGGTTGTGGATGTTGTTAATCTACTTGATGAATTCCTGTTTGTAAATATGTTTTTTTTTTTGCTTGATTGCTTTGTTATTTGGTTGTCCCTTAATTTGACAAGGAATACATCATTAAAATGGCAATTTAAATCACTTATTAGACATACAAATAATTTTTTTATTATTATCAAGAAGAGATTAACAAATGTGATCGAAAAGATCAATAAGTAGGTGAGAATTATTTTTTTTTAAGGAATTGTTGAAGATTTCATTTCAATATTTTACATAAGTGATCGAAATATACTCTAAACCACATAAATGTTAGGATAAAAACCTTTGAGAAAATCGTATAGCCATTAAACCAATGACCATAAAAGCCTTGTCGTTACATCCAAAAGTAGCATATGGTACAAAACCTTATCACAAACCTATGAAAAGATCTGTGGACTTAATTTATCTTGGGTTGTGAGAAAGAGTTAAAGCCTAATAAAACTTGGACATATCAACCTTAAATTAAAGTTTATTGTGCCTTAATAAACAAGTTGGAACTATGCTAGACCAGATTCATTATTAACATATCTCTCTTACACGTTGTGAATGTAATAGAAACCTTAGCAGAGCGATAGAGTCAAGGAAGAGGAAGGAGGTGAATAGTGAGCTTGTGAAATATTCAACGGGTCGTTAAAGGGATGCAAACACGTGTCGGGTTACATTGATTTATTATTATTACTTTTGCGATTATAAGGTCGGGATACACCAACTTAACACAAAAGCTTAAGCTATTGTGTAGAGTTTCACCCTTCCTTAGAACCCATCATTTTTAGTCTTTTATAATCAATGTGGGAGGGACACTCCCATACCAAACCACTCAACAGACCTCTCTCGTCAACGCTAGGATTCCAATAGAACACTTTATAGCACCACTAAAAGCATAACATCGTCGTTTGCATTAGTTGATAGTCAACTTCCTGTGTACTGCAATGGGTCAAACAATTAACAAACAAGGCCTCCACATACACAATAAGATCACATCGAGCCGATGGCCTAAATCCAATACAATCAGAATATCGAAACACCATATATACTACCTCTCTTCTTCACAATACATGAAAAATAGTAGGGGGATCATAATTTGATCATAATTCGAAACACCATAATAATGACAATATTCACCAAATTTATCCCCATTAATGACGTGCCAGTCTGGACGAAATTCGTGCCAGTTAAGGTTATTTTCTAGCCAGTATTGAAAAATCTCATGCCAACCTTAACAAAGTTGACATTGATTTCGCGGGGGTTGGGGTTTATTCTTCGAAACTCGTCGAATTGGTCATCCCTTCCTTCTTGTCTTCCTCCCTTTTTGACTCGCCTTATACCCTTCTCTTTGCCTGCAGATGTTCGAGAGGGGATTCAATGGAGGTCGATGGCCAGAAATTTCCGGTTGCTCTCTCTCGAGTGGTTTTGTGCTTCGTTTGAACTGGTTTGTCCTCGATCTCCCCTTTGAATTTCCAATTGAAATGAAATAATGGAGGCAAGGCTTTTTGTTTTGCAGGTGATTTGATGCCCCAATTAATAATTGTAACCATTACAATTACCTGGCACTTGCAAGTTATGGGTACCGGTTAGATTTGCAAAAAATTGGGCCAATTTGCTACAGTTGCAAATTTGAGCTGCTGGGGTTAGATTTGCAAACGGGCAAAAAATTTGGTATATTGGGTATATATTCCTGCTTATAAATTGTTTTTTTTTTACAACAGGAAATAAATTAGGACAGACCACAACCGATCTAACTCTATCCTAGCGCGTGCTGCCGGACGAGAACCTTGAGTTCTGAGTCTTCATGCAAAGCTTCATCGACAGAGATACAGTAAGCTAGATGCGCAATCCTATCTGCAACTGTATTTTCTTTCCTGAAAATATAATGAATAGAAACTGAGTTAAAGAAACTTAATAAATGCTTAGTATCTGTTATCAGAATTTCAATATTCCAAGGGTTTGCAATCACCCAAAAGGGAATTGATAACCGATAGGTTATCCCCCTCAATGAGGATATTTTGAAGCCCTATCGCTTTATCTCGCAAGTGTACGTTACGAATGCCAAGGGTTTCTGGGAAGATCGCATGCATACCATCGCATAAACAATAAACCGGATGCGCATCTTGGTCTCGTATGACAAAATCAAACGAAGCCTTACCACATGACAATTTCAAACCATCAAAGTTTAGTTTAAACGAATTTGAAGGAGGCTTTTACCATCTTGCATTTCTTGTACGAAGTATCGTTCTAGACTCAGAATTTAAAATACGAAACTGAGGCCGCTTATCCAATTGATCTTCACAGTCATCCATTTGTAAGTTATATTTTGACGCTCGAGCCCAAGTATTTTTAACTGTAAGTAATAAAGCTTAAGTACTAGCCAGATTATGGCTATCCGTTTGAAAAAAAAAACTAAATGATTACATTGAACCTATAAACCCCACTAAACTAAGGCCACATCTGACATGACAAGATGTAAAGAACCAAAATTTTAAAATATTATTTTATGTCTTTTTCTTGAAATTATTGGGATAAATATTGTTATTTATTGGGTTGGAAATTTTACAAAACAGAAATAGCAGGATAGATTTATAATTTTCTCTAAACTAACCAACCCTAGTTGAAAGGATATATACATACCTTTTCTACCCATTTTAGCCGGCCCTAACCCACTGTACAAACCCTCCTCCTCTCTCTCACCTTCCCGTGCTTCCCTTCAGATCGAAATGGGGCCTTCAAGCTCGCCGACCCTCTTTCTCCCGAGCTCCCATGGCAGTCGTCCCTCCTCCTTCCATGGCTTCGCATCTCTTCGCTCTCGCCTTCCTCTGATTTGCCTTCGCCTGCTCCCGATCCCTTTTTTTTTCTCAGTCGTGATTTCTCTCTCAAGCTCCTCATCCATGGCGCCCCTCCTTACTCCTTCCTTGTGGTTTTGCCTTCTCGCCGCCACCTCTCGCTTCTAGTGTCGCTGTCGGGATGGTGCCAGCGACTGTCGACGCCGAAACTCTTCCCCTTCCTGAGATTTGTGAAGCTCAAGGCGCCACCTCTGCTATGTTCGAAGGACGAAATAATGATCGGGCCTCAATCGACCCTCACGAGCGTGTCCCCATCTCCATCCACTGCTTTTCCTCCCGCATTGCTTGCCTGAAGATGAAGCTCGGTGACGATGGAAGGCCGCTGGTGCACCCCATCCTCCTCAGATCTGACGCCAGCCTCGATTGAGAGCAACAAAGGTGATGCCGAAGTTGTCCTTCTCAGTCTGAACTCTTGCGCTTGATGAACTGCTGCAACCCCGATTTCGTTAACCCACGATCTTCTGCATTCAACAGCCAATGGTTTTAAGTCACCCGATTCCACCATTTTCCTCCCTCATTTCTGTTGAATCAAGGGTATATTTCTCGGGCTTGGACCTTGGTTGAAACTTTAAATTTGGGTAATGAATTGATTCGGTTTTTTTGACTGCATACTTCCAATGAATTGGTTTTGTTCTTGTTCTTTTGATTAGCCTTATTTGAGCAGGGAAAATATAGGTCCATCCATTTTTTGAATACTTTATTTATAACAAGAACTAACTCAAGTTGGTTTTGGGTAAATCAAGAAAACGACTTTCAAATTGGTTATGGTTTAAGCAAATGAACTTAGTTGTTTACCACTCTTATAAATGAATTAAAGGTGAGTTCATTCAATTTTAAGTATAAAGATTAATCAATTCCGATGAGAGAATGAGATAGGACTCGTTTTTAGAAACCGAGTTAGAAAGTATATCATTATATCATGTTCGTTCATTAGTTGTTAAATGGATTGGATTAGTAAACTTATAAGAGTAGTTAATTAAGATATAGTTAAAGTGTCTATGATGATTAAAAGATGTCATAAGAAATTGTGATGTCTTGTGATCTTGTTGTGTGCTTTATATGCAAATCTTGTCAAGATTAAGGATAAGTCTTAGAAACCTTGTAATATATGTTGGGTATAAAAGTGAGGACATTATATGTCTTGACTTATTAAGTGATTAAAGAATTACTACCTTGATCTACTTGAAATGGAATTGGGTTCATAATCTTATGCTCGTATGCTTCTAAGCTTGCTTGTAGCTCTTGTTGTTGAGTAAATTCTTATAATTGATAAATGATTATAGGTCGGTTAAGTGGAGGCCTGACTTTAATTAATTAACCAGGAGTATTGGCAACTAAGTATAGATTGCGAAAATGGGAAAGACATCTTGAGAACTTGTTGTACTTATACGCTTGTTGTTGTGCTTATTGAGCTTTGAATGTGATTAGTAAGGCTATACAAAAGATGTTTTATAAATTCTTATACTCGCGTGCTTTAAAACTTGATTGTAGTGCTTTGTTGTTGAGTAGTTCTTATGGTTGAGATTATAAATGAATTCTTGAAATATCAACTTATCTTGGTTACTTATTGAGCGTGATTTACTATGCGGTTTTTGATAAATAAGACTTGTTGATTCTTGGTATTGAGAACTTATGATTTTGATTAAGTATTTGAGGATTTGATAAATTATGAATTACTTGAGCAATTGTTAAGCAAAACCTGGGTTTGATCTGATGTAAGATGTTTGAGTAATGATATTGGTCAGGCTTTGAGTTAAGTTTTATACTTGATGAGAACAAGTTAATTGAGAATGATGGTTATGATGAGAATGTGAGGTTACTTGAATAAAATATTATTTAGCCTTGTGATGACTTGAAAGCCTACTTGTGTGTTAATTAAATGTGTATTGATGAGCTATTCCTTGCTTATTATTTGCTAGTGTGATTAAATGATTACATGAGTGGCTTGTTTCCCGATGGATGATTATCTAAGTGGCATGGTTGCTGATTAATTGGATGTGAAGACTCCAGGTAAGTCCTCCGGGGCTTGCTCAAGTGATTGGACCTCATGCCTGATGTGTCATATAGTATGTAAGTGTTGCATATGCATAAAAGCATGTCATGTAGTATCATGCTTAGGACTTGCACTTATGAATGAGCATCCCTATTCTTTATGCGTTTGAAACAGAACGGTCGTTATCTGTGAGTTCTAGAGTCTTTGCTAGGGTCATAGGATAGCCCAGTCCCATCGGGTTTGTCCTGAGTCAGTCGTGTCGTTATATGAGATGATAGCCCAGCACCATCGGGCATGAGCATGATGAGATGATAGCCCAGCACCATCGGGCATGAGCATGATATGCGATATGATGATGAGATATGATATGCTATGATGAGATATGATATGTTATAGCATCGAACTGGCCAGTCTCTGCACTAACGGGAAGGGGTGCAGAGGTAGGAGAGGGATATGCCACTTGGCATTCTGTGTGGATCCAATTTATTGCTTTCTGCATTATATAAACTGTCAGCATGCTTGTGTGATTTAAATTCCAGTATTGCATTAGAACATCCTTTATTCTAGGTATAGGCGTATTATATGGCTTCAGCGAGGACTTCCGGTCCCGCATGAGTGGCTCGACCTTGACTTGTGGTATAGTTTCAGGTACCCGCTTCCTTTTGCTTGCTGAATTGCTTCTATGGCGGGGGTGTTCTCACGGGACGAGAGTGTTAAGAAGACTTCGTAAATCTTACAACTTGGCTTTATAAATATTTTGGTTTAGTTGGAAATTTAGAAGCAATGTATATTTATCTTGATTTAAACTCGTTGTCATCTCCTTTGAGTCTGGCTAGTTGTAATAGGACAGGTTCTCGTACGGAAGCACAAAATATGATTGGAATATTTGACTCTTTTTAGGGTATGAAATCCCATTTTTCTGAATTATATCATTTAATTCTTAAGACTTAAACAGGGTTATAACTTGAAGATGATAAATAAGCAGCTCGTACTTGGATTGCAAGATCTGACAGAGGGATAATTCTTCCCTCTAAACGTAACCCGGATTTTATAATCTGGGCCTTTACACAAGAGGCCCAACCAAGGCACGAATACTATTTAGAGTGAAATCGTTCCTATGAGTATCAAAGTAACCCGCAACAGAACTTGGGATAGACACATTTATTAGGGCTAGGACTTGCTTTGTCATGGTGCAATTTAGTAATATATGATTTGTAGTTTCATGTGTACGGTCACAGAACATACATCTCATTGGTATTTATAGAAATATGAGAACGTTGTAATGTATTTTTAGACGGTAGACCATCCCTAGCTATTTTTCAAATGAAGTGCTTAACCTTTGGTGGAACATCGAGTTTCCAAGTCCATGGACAATGGAAATCGAGCAGCGCAACGCCGTTAGGCACCAACGACGTAGCCGTTCTCGAGTAAATCAGCCTAATGTGCTAGGCTCCCAATAGAAGTGATCTGTGATTTGGGTTACTGATAACTGAATCCTACAGATATGTTCAATAATCGCGGTGCAGCTCGCCAAGCAACTTCGAATACAACCTAGGTTGATCCCATTCTTTCTCAGAAGTAACGAATATGTTCACTTTCGACTCCAACTATTCGTCCGATAAAGGTGTCAAAGCCTTGTCCATTATTTTCCAGTCAGAAGCCTAGTAATTCGACCAAAAGTTAATTGTACCACCATCACCGACACACACGCCAATCCTTTGAAGAACATCAGCCGAAAAGGCATCAATTTAGACCATTGTAAAGAGGTTTTCCTTTTTGTTGAAAGATGAAAAGGTCTTTATTTTTAAGATATTTTTCAGTAATAACTCTAACTCAAACATTCAATGGTTGTGCAATGATCGATTTTCCAAAATAACATTTGTAGTGCAATGTTTATAGTTTTTGCTTTATACATGCAGAGACCTTAATTATAAATAGTTACCCTATCTTTGATTATATTTCTTTCAAGTTTGACATTTTTTAATTTATTATTTATCATGTCTCTAGCTAGTTTTCATATATAATTACCATATCTTATTAACAAAAAGAGAAAAATTATGAGGTTCATGCGGGAATTGTTTCTTCCCATGATTGAACAGCAAGATGACACATAGAAGGGTAGAATACACTATGCCAAATTACAGTTCAGGCGACGGACACAGTTCGTCGCCTGAGATGGGTTTTTCGCCGCCTGACTACTCAGGCGACGAACATCCGTCGCCTGACCTGTGGTCGTCTTGACGCCGTCCCCAGATTATTCAGGCGACGGGTGTCATGTTGTCCGTCGCCTGAGTAACCTTAGGCAACCGAAAACATGTACGTCGCCTGAATACATTGTCAGACTCCCAGGGCTTTTCAAGCCCGCCCATTAGCATTCAGGCGACGGACCATCACATTTAGGCGACGGAAAAAGTTCCTCGCTCTATTGTGGTCGGAGAAATTAAAAACAATATTTAATGGACTCAGGCGACGAACATTAAGTAATGTCGTCGCCTGAATGAGGTTACGAAATTGGGAAAATAAATCAAGTGAGGGGTTTTTTTTAATATGTCCGTCGCCTGAGTACATTCAGGTATATTTTTTTTATTATTCAAGCAACGAGCTTGTTTATTATGTTCGTCGCCTGAGTGATTTTTTATTTAAAAAAAAACAATTTGAAATGAGCTTGTGCCCCTGTACGTTTTATACCTACCCATAATATGCACATTATTTGCATACGAAACCTGTCTCAAACAATATTTCCAATTCAAATGGCACTCTTAGGTGCCAACCAACACATCAAACAAACACATACATCACATAAATCATTCAATTCTAATTGAGTTAATATATAGATCCTGCAATAATCCAATTCCAACAGCACATGCACAAAAGTACTTGATCTAGCTTCCAAAAGTTGTCTAATAGAAATTCGGATCAATATAATATGGAGTTAATATACAAAAGGGGTGAGAGGAACCGATACCATCTATTGATGCAAGGACGGCTCAGAGGACACGAGAGGAGCGTCGGTATTAGCTTGAATAACCTGAAGCGCAGCCGAGGTGACCGAAGGCTGGGAGCTCGTCGATGCGCTCATGAATTCCAACATCTTCTTGTCCATTTCTGCCATGTAAGCCCTCATCTCTTCTGCCATGCGAGCCCTCATCTCTTCGTTCGCAACTCTAGCTTCCCTCACTTCCTTCCTTAATTCTGCGGCCTCTTCCTTTGCCCGTTGCGCTTCAAGCTTTGCTTCTTCCACCTCCTTTTGCCTCTCCTCAGCCCTAGCAGACCAAGGTCCCCCCCTTTTCTTCAAAGGTCGCTCACCAGCAGCTCCCATACCTTCAAAAACAGTAGTAGCATTCATTTATTCATTCATATACATGCACATCTAATAAAGTATAATCATTTATACTCATTATTTAGACATTCATATATATTCATTATTTAGCCATATATATTCATTTAGGTACGAAATAAAGTATAATTATTTAGCCATATAAATTCATTTATTCATTCAAATACATGCACATCTAATAAAGTATAATCATTAATAAAGTATAATCATTTATGTACAGAAACTTTCTGAAACTTATTTAGACATTCATATATATTCATAAACTTATTTAGATATTCATATATATTCATTATTTAGCTATATATATTCAGTTGTATATATGAATATACACAATTTATATTCATTATTTAGACATTCATATATATTCATTATTTAGAGATAAGTTTATGAAACTTAGCTCATTATTTAGACATTTATATATCAATGTACATAAACTTAGCACATTCAAATATATCCATTATTAAGAAACTTAGCTTATATGAATGTACAGAAATATATTCATTATTCATATATGAATGTACATAAACTTAGCTCATTCAAATATATACATTCATATATGAATGTACATAAACTTAGCTCATTCAAATATATTCATTATTCATATATGAATGTACATAAACTTAGCACATTCAAATATATTCATTATTAAGAAACTTAGCTTATATGAATGTAAAGAAATATATTCATTATTCATATATGAATATACATAAACTTAGCTCATTCAAATATATACATTCACATAAGTTTCTGTTTTTTTTTCTGTAATATAAGCTAAGTTTTCAGAATATCTAACTAAGACCACATGAACTAAGTTTCTTTTGTTTTCAGAAAATCTAATACAGAAAATGTATCGTTTTTTTAGATAATGAGGATATAAAACAGAAACTTAGATTATGAGCTACCTCAGATTATGAGCTATTCTAATCTAATACAGAAACATAGATTAGATATACCTCGCACTTCTCTTCCTCGTCGTTCTCCAAAGCATTCCAAGATGATGGCTGTCTGTTGTTCAAGGGGGATTGGTTCTAGTTGGCTAGGGTCGGAGGCATCTCCTTCTTGAGTTTGGAGGACCTCCTGAACACGACTCTTCAATTTCTCCTTTCAAACGAGGTAATGTTTTAATTCAAAGAAAAATCAGAAATGAGGTAATGAGGCAAATAAACATTTGGGAAATAAGTATATTATATTTAAGAAACAAAATAATTGAACGGAAATGAAATGTCAAACATAGTACAACTTTAGGAAACAAAATAATTACTTAGGAAACAGATTAATTGTTTAGGAAACAAAACTAAGGCCTATGTCTTACCACTCGGTCCTTTGCATTTGGGCAATCCTCGTACGCGTTAATGGTTGCCTGTACCGCTCCTGCGGGGTGCTTTTCCTTCATGAGCTTTTCTGTTCGAAAGCTCATGGGTACAGGGCCACTGTGGTGGTTGATGGGGTTAGGGTTCTTGGTCCTGTTATTCTTGTTTCTCTCGCAGATGGCCTGGATATTGCAAGCACGGTTCAAATTGAGTCTCAAAAGCTTCAGAAACATAGCTCTCAATATAGTGAGTAAAATGATTTGTCATGATAAAATTAGAGAAGATATTACCTGTTTTGCTTCGTTCATAAACTCCTCCTCGACCAAGTATCTCCACTGCTCAGGACGCATCTCAAACTCCAATGGAACCTCCTCTCCTCCATACTCCTGGAAGTGCTCGTGGCATTCATGCTTCCAAGCCGAGTAGGCTTTGCTTGATTTCTTCTGTATGAATCCTTCTATCTCATCGGGGATGTTATAATACATCTAGAAGCAAAGAAAAAGTTATAATATCGTATATAAATGATGTCATCTATAATCAATGTGTGAGTTTTATATCATATTTTATGGATAGGTTTGCTGACCATTTACCAAAAAATGGATATTGTAAGTGTCAAACAAGCATTCAGTAATCATTCATCAGATGCAAGTGTCAAACAAGCAATCAGAACATAACTTTTATTAAAATTAAGCAATTTATTTAGAGATGTACCTTCAAGTAATCCTTGACGGGGGCTTGTTGCTCCTTTGTGAGTGTGATAAAGGACGTTGCAAGCATTGGGACTTTATCCCTCACCGCACATCCCAGGTCGCGGATGAAGGTGTCATACCTTTCCTTCTCGTCGGGCCCCTTGTGCAACTTGGAGAACACGACATCTAGTTTCTTGCCCCCATTGTTTCTAACCAGTTGCTCTGTCTTCTGGCTAGAAATTGTGTGTAGTTTATCCGGCGTTGTACCTGCAAAAAGAAAACATATCAAGTAGCCCATATTTAAGCGTTATAACTTCAAAAGAGGTTAAAAAATAAAACATATAGAAAATAAAGATTATAAACATATAGAAAATAAAAATTATAAACAAACATCCTAGAAAACCTTTTTTCCCGTAGAGCTTTTGCAAAGGAAAAGAAAGTGGGAGTAGCATATAGCTTTCATCATTTATTAAATTAACCACAAATATAGTTTCATATGCTTGCCTTTTCATTTATCATTTATAGCTTCCAAACAGGCAAACGACACCAAAACTTCAAGAATTATTTTCTACCTAAAATATGTCCAATACCAAGCATCTATAAAATATGTTAATTTCCTAATTTTCAACAGTTATATCAAATTAACTATTCAAAGGGTTGAAACTGAAATAAAGTGAAGAAAGTGAAGCATTAGTTACAACAATATTTACAAATGTGGACACATTTCAGTACATCTGAAAATGCAAACAAACAATGAGGAAAGGGTATACCAAGCATTAGTCAAACATCTTTCAATAGATACCATTATACCAAGCTATTTGGACCCAACCCGACCCGACCTCCCATCCCTAATTAATCGATTGGACCACATACATGATACAACCACTCCCAAACCCTGCCAAAATCATATTAGTGAATAAAAACACCAATTCATAGTATTTATGTATGCAGCTAAACTACTTAACTACTTTAATAGAAAAACCAATCAGGCCATAGATTTAATTAACATATCAATTTGTCAAAAACGCTCAGACTTCTCATGTATCCTCAAAACATTCGATCATGAAGACCCTCCGATGAACCATGGGTTTAAAATTTTAAATATATCCAGCAAAAAATTCAAGGGAATGAGAAAGAGACTAATAGGGAAAAATGTGGTTTGAGAAGGGGAGGGGGGAGGGGGGTGATGAGAGTAGCTTGACTTGTGTTTACAGGAACCACCGGAAGCTAAAACGCTCTACTGTTATCACACAAAAAAAATTGATTGGTGATTTACTCACCATCTTCGTTGTTCTGACATCTTATGGAGCGGCGGGGGCCTGTCGGAGCACCTTCCACAAGAGTCGCAGTGACTATGGTCATTTCGTTGAGAGGGGGTGGCGCCGGGGTTGTCGCGGGAGTGGGAGCAGCTTCCGGGGAGAGGAGACGAGTTGCTGTCGGAGCAGCCTCACGGGAGTGGGAGCGGCGGGAGGCTGTCGGAGCAGGGGCTGAGGCCGAGGGCACTGGAACCTCCTCCGGTTGCAATGGCGGAGGCACCGGTGCCGAGGTGATCGACGAAGCCTTCCTCTTGAGAGTGCTTTGTACAAGCCTAGATTTGGGAGGCATTTTGGTTGTCCTCTTGAGAGTGCAATACTCCCCTCTGGGTAACGGGGGCTTTTGACTTCATCTTTATAGTCGCCAAGTTGCCTAGAAAAATCAAAACCCATGATGATGATGTCGAACCAAAGCAAATTCAACCAGAGACTGTCAAACTACTAGCATACCTTTCAATTGGATACATCCACGTATAATGCACAGGTCCAGTTTCAAGCACCTGCTGTGGCAGGTGAACCAGAAGATGCACCATGATTGTGCAAAAGTGTGGGGGATAAATCATCTCCAAGCTACACAGAATCTGCACTATCTCATCTTCCATCTGACGTACATCCTTCTTCCTCAGCTCCCTAGCACACAGTTTCTGAAACCATTTCGATAGCGCAACCAATGTCTTCGCAACATTAGGTGGAAGGTATGCGCGAACGAAAATGGGAAGAAGACGTTGGAACATGACATGACAATCATGGGTCTTCAATCCGTAGAACTTTCTCTCTCGAATGTTAACCTTGTTGTGCAAAGCTCCGGCGTAACCATGGGGATACTTCACATTAGCAAACCACTCGAATATCTCTGGTATGTCCTCCGGCTTCACTGAGAATGGCGGATGAGGGAGTCTGCCATCTCTCCTTGGTACCTGGCTTTTCCGCACCCCTCTTCGCTGCAATGCAGCTCGAGCTTTGGGACCATCTTTTGTCTTCCCGTCAATGTTAAGAGTGGTTCCAATGATGTTATCGAATACGTTCTTCTCAATATGCATAACATCCAATGCATGTCTCACTCGAGTATATTGCCAATACGGCAATCTCCAAAAAGCGCATTTGTGAGTCCAACAGACCCTGTTAGCCGCACTGTATGGGGCCTTCAAAGCAGGGTGCGAGCTGAGGACAGGAAAGTTGATCCTATTGTACCAGATACAAGAGTATTATAATGAGATAGATGGTGTATAATTTGCAGGGAAAGCGAAGAAGGAAGAGTGTATGTATAACAATCCCTTACCGATCGATTTGTGATATAATTTGCTCCCCGGTCCAAGAATAAGGTCGTCCTCTTTCCTCACATTGCCCGTTGAATGCCATAGCGGCGGATCTCCAAGGGTGGTTCGGCGAAAGCCATCTTCGGTGCCCATCATAAACCATTCTTCCCTGTTCATGCGTTGCAGCCGTGTTGTCCAAGCAGGTAGGGCACGCTTTATACCCCTTTGTTGCCGTTCCTGCCAACATCCCTAGACCAGAAAAGTCGCTAATAGTCCACAGAACTGCTGCTTTCATGGTGAAAGTTGACAACAAGTGTCGATCAACTGTACACACTCCAGTCTGCCATAGGTGTAGAAGCTCATCGATCAATGGCTCCATGTACACACTAAGACACTTTCCAGGAGACTTCGGTCCCGGAATTAGCATCACCAACATGTTGAATTCCCGCTTCATACACATCGATGGGGGCAAATTGTAGGGCATGACAATCACTGGCCAGGTGCTATGGAGACTTGATTGTTGCCCAAACGGATTGAACCCATCAGTGGCAAGTGCAAGCCTAACATTCCTCACATCGTCAGAAAAATGCGGAAATGTTCTGTCGAATTCTTTCCATGCCTCACCATCTGCAGGGTGTTTCAGCCATTCTGAATCTCTCACCCGCTCACCATGCCATCGCATTTTCTTTGCAATGTTTGGCTCCATGAAGAGTCTCTTCAGTCTCGGGGTCAAGGGAAAGTATCGGAGGACCTTTCTAGGAACCCTTCGACCTCTGCTGCCCTCTGTAGTCTCCCATCTCGAAGTGTTGCACTTAGGACAGGATTCTAGCTCTGCGTACTGCTTGTAAAACAATACACAGTTGTACTCACAAGCATCGATCAACTCATACCGAAATGCAAGGTCCCTAATCACACTTTTCAGCTTCTTCCAATCAACTGGATGTTGGTTTCCTTCTGGCAAAAACTTCGACATGTGTTTGCAATTTAGATCCATACTCATATCTGTCCATCCACACTTTGACTTCAACGTCATGGAATCTAGACAGGCCTCCAAAAGAGTGTACTTGCTACCGGGATACAAGGGTGTCTGAGCCGCCTCTAGAAGCCTTTGATATTTTAGATAGTCATCATCGACGACATCTTCGAACGCGGGTTCGTCTACAGCCTCGTCAGCATCCATGTGTGCATCGTACCCAGCATGATAAGGAAAGGCATCATGCAGAATGTCCATAACAGGACCATGATCAGAGGAAGATGCCCCGTCATCCAACATCTGCTTTCGTCTCTGGTCATTTCTCGTATCAGCTGGTGTCTCTCCATGTTTGTCCCAAACTGTATAACTAGCCCACATCCCAAAACGGGCCAAATCCGAGTGCATCTCATCTACAGTAACCCATTCGTTGTTGCGACACTTTCTACACGGACAAAGGAAATGAGTCGTCCCACTCCTAATCGCATACGCTCTGATAGCTTGCAAAAAATTTAAAATTCCTATTTGATAGTCCCGGTGAGCGTGAGGGAGTTGCATCCAACTTTTATCACCCATTATCGTCCTGTCAATATCAATTTCAATATTTAAAACATATTCTCAATCCACATTCTAAAACGCATACTCAATCCGAGTTGCATCCAACATATGTCCCTTTCAATCTCAGTCTCCATCTAACCCTATAAGCATTCTCAATCGAAAATACATTCTCATTTTTATTATCAATTTCAATCCCCATTCTCAATCTAGAACATACTCTCAATCCATATTTTCAATCTAAAACACATTCTCCTCATCAATTTCAAACCCGAACATCAAATATACGTAATCAACACAAAAAACGACATAAATAATCCATATTCCCATTATCTATCTTAATTAAAACCACATTCTCATTATCACCTCATTCTCATCATCAATTTCAATCACCAACCTAATTTATACACATATATTCAACAAATCCATACAAATCTTAACATATATGAACATACCTTAATTAAAAATGGCGGAATGAAGTTGATAAATGCCAAAGACCTGCTTAGAAGGTGATTAAGGGAGAAAAATGGCGAAGAGATGGATAGGGAAGAGATAAATGGAAAAATGGTGAGTTTCTGTAATTCGGATTCAAAAAGAACATTCAGGCGACGAACAAAGCCCTATGTTCGTTGCCTGAATGAACAGTATTAAATGTGTTGCAACTACCTTACTTTTTGACATACCTCGGGCGACGAGCATAGTCATATGTTCGTCGCCTGAGTGAATAGTATTAAATGTGCCAAACCGACTTACTTTTTTACTTATCTCAGGCGACGAACATAGGGTTATGTGCGTCACTTGAATGATTAGCATTAAAAGTTCAACAACTACCCCACACTCAGGCGACGGACTAAGTCCTATACCCGTCGCTTGAATGTACATATTAAATTCGCCAGTTGGAATGTGCTTTTGTCGCTATCTCAGGCGACGGACATAGTCCTATGCTCGTCGCTTGAATATTGATTCTGACAGAACTAGTTGGGTCCTATGCTCAAGCAACCAGTCTCCTTCCTTTATTCGTTGCCTGGATATGTTCGTCGCCTGAACCTACATTCAGGCGACGGACTTTGACGCTATTGGTCGCCCAAATAGGCATTGAGATGGGTTCAAAGGTCTCGTTCGTCAGGCGACCAACGTAACAAAGTCCGTCGTCTGAATATGATTTCAGGCGACGGACCTGTGAATGTCCGTCGCCTGGGATGTAAAATGGCATAGTGATACTATGCATTCATTTTAGTATTATACTAGTATATATAGTATTCGTGTACTTTGTTATTAAAGTTATATAATTATTGGTTATATCAAATTTGCACTGTTATTTTTCATACAACTAATCTTTTCGATCTTGATATGCGTACGTATTATATGTCTATTTTATTGGTTTATAATTCTATTATTAAATTTAATGATCTAGATAACTAACCATGCATGTGAAATATATTGCATGAAAATTTAATAATGTAACCCTATTCAAAAATATTTTATATGTCACATTGTTAATTTGATACAACTTTATTTTATATTCTTTTTATATTTTTAGGTTAGAATAAAATGAAAAACTGATTACTTTTTTTTATTTAATATATATGATTTTAAAAATATATTTCTATAAAAGATTTTTTTCATTTTCTTTAATTTTATCAATGGATAATTTTTTAGAATAGTTTTTTGTAAGACTTAATCATATAATGACACGTAAAACACTATGCAATAATTTGTTTTATTATATATACATAAAATAATGATCCCTATAACAAGCCGGATATATTCAAATATAATTTTAAAAACTAAATTAATTATGATTTGAATTTTTAATTAAAAACAATAATTTGGTCTTAGATGTTTTGGATTTGGATACCATAAGTTGAATTTCAGAAATTTAAAAACATGACCCTAATAGTAATTTTTTCAATCGTAAAAAGAAGTTAAATAAATGGCTAAAAGATTACAATTAGACCCGGTTTGGTATAACTTCTAGAATTGGAATGAGAATTGAAATGGAATTAGAAAAGGGTTTTTTTGGTGATTGTCCATAATTTGGGTAAAAATTAAGCCCTAGGACAAAAGAGCGGTGAAATTGGGTGAATGTCCTAAAAAGACAATTTTGCCCCTGCTTCTAATTTCCTTCCTTTCACGCGCTAGGTTTCAATGTTTCATCCCAAATCAATGTTTCGACTATAGACGCTCCTTCCTCCGCCGACGGTGGCCAGATCGAAGCTCTGTCATCAAAGCTCTTGCGAAGTTGAGCGTGTGAGAGCGAGGATGCTGCGAGGGAGGGCGATCTTGGACGTCGGCGGTGGCCAGATCGATGACTCGGCCAAGTCCTCCCTGTTGCTGATGGAGCGCGGACATTTCAGCCCCTCCCGCTAATTCGTTGAGGAGGTCATCACCGGCTTCGACGAGTCCGATCTCCCGTCCTAGGTTCGAGTATGTCATTTAGCTTGCCTGCTGATCTCGCTTTCGTTTCAGTTGTCTTCCTGAACGGAATCGATGAAGCCGATAACGCCACCGATTTCTCAAATTCTGTGACATCTCGATCGATCTCGATCTGAACGGAAGCGATGGCGGCGATGTCACTGATCTCTTGGAGTCAGGGCTTCTTCGAGATTCAAATGACTCCATCTCGATCCAGAGATAATGCCACTGTCGCCACGATGCTTCTGGGTGCTGCCAAGTTGCTGCATCAAAGAAAGATTTGTTGAATTTAGGGAAGTTGTGTAAACTAAGCATTTTGTGAAGATTGAGCCGAGGTACATGTTAACTTCCTAGTTCCTTGAATTTGATCTGATCTCTTGCAGATTGAAAGCAATTAAAAGTATAAGTTTTTATTGTTGCAGATGGATATGCATTATAAAGCTTTCATGCTGTCTGATCAACTTTCCTTTAATTTGCAGCAGTTGAAAGTAAAAAGCTTCAAAATAAATTGGGGCATCATTTGGAAAAAGGAGATGGCAGCAAATTACTAAGTGTGGAGGAAAAGAAGAAAGAAGGCAGCAAACAGATTGAGAATGTCAAATAGTCCAAATCATTGTTGTTTATTTGTTTTAAATGAATTGTTGACTACATAGTATTGTATAGAAAAATTGTGGTGTACATACAAACCATTATCCATGTGTATAGAAGTGGTGTTGACTTTATGTCACTTTTGTTTTTATAAAAGCCAAAATACATGTCACCACATTCTCCTCTAATATATATGAATGGTAAGAGGGTCATAGATACTGTAATCAAAATAAAAACAGGGATAGACATTGTCATCACTATAAAAATAGGGTCACAGACACTGTAACCAAAATAAAAACATGGTCATAGACACTGTAACCAAAGGAAAACTCTAGGACAAGGGAAACACAAACCCTATAGGGGCTAATGAGAAGAAAAAATACATGTGGTGACAATTCTCCTTTAATATATGAATGAGTAAGAGGGTAATAGTCTCATAGACGTTGTAACCAAAATAAAAACAGGATCATAGACACTGTCACCACTATAAAAACAGGCTCATAGACACTGTCACCACTATAAAAACAACGTAATATACACTTTAACGAAAGGAAAACCCTAGAGACGTTGTAACCAAAATAAAAATAGGGTCATAGACACTGTCATCACTATAAAAACAAGGTCATAGACACTGTAACCAAAGGAAAACTCTAGGACAAGGGAAGCACAAAACCTATAGGGGCTAATGAGAAGCAAAAATACATGTGGTGACAATTCTCCTTTAATATATGAATGAGTAAGAGGGTAATAGTCTCATAGACGTTATAACCAAAATAAAAACAGGATCATAGACACTGTCACCACTATAAAAACAGGGTCATAGACACTGTCACCACTATAAAAACAACGTAATATACACTTAACGAAAAGAAAACCCTATAGTCGTTGTAACCAAAATAAAAACAGGGTCATAGACACTGTCCCCACTATAAAAACAAGGTCATTGACACTGTAACCAAATGAAAACCCTAGGACAAGGGGAAGCACAAACCCTATAGGGGGTAATGAGAAGCCAAAATACATGTGGTGACAGTTCTCCTTTAATATATGAATGGGTAAGAGAGTCATAGACGTTGTCACCACTGTTAAAACAGGGTCATAGACACTGTCACCACTATTAAAAAAGGGGGTCATAGACATTGTAATCAAAGGAAAACCCTATAGACGCTGTAACAAAAAAAATAGGGTCATGGACATTGCCACCACTATAAAAACAAGGTCATAGACACAGTAATCAAAATAAAAACAGGGTCGTAGACACTGTAACCCAAGAAAAACAAGGTCATAGACACTGTAACCAAAATAAAAACAGGGTCATAGACACTGTAATCAAAGGAAAAACCTAGGACAAAACCTAGGACAAAGGAAACAATTTTTTGATGACAGATTCGTTTCAAGAGTTTTTTTTATTTTTTATTTGTTTTACGGGGTCACCGTTACCACTCTTATCAATGGTGACACGCTGTAACAAAAAAACAGGGTCATAAACACTGTCACCACTACAAAAACAAGGTCATAGACACTGTAATCAAAATAAAAACAGGGTCGTAGACACTGTAACCAAAGAAAAACAAGGTCATTGACACTGTAACCAAAATAAAAACAGGGTCATAGACACTCTAATCAAAGGGAAAACCTAGGACAAGGGAAACACAAACCCTAAATGGGCTAAACCTAACCAAAACAAAGTCATAGACACTGTCACCACTATAAAAATAACTCATTTTGGTGATATAGTCATAAATGATGATTCATTTATGGTCATAAGAGTACTAAACTTGTAAATATAGTGTAATCAAATATATTATGACCGAAAATAAAAAAAGAACATATAATTTTAGGAAAAATATAGTGTAATCAAACACAATATCACCGAAAAAGATAGTGTAATCAAACATTAATGGGTATCCATTTAATCCACTTAACCAAAATCTCTGAACATACAATATTTTAACACTACAGTACATGAACCTCATAAAGATGTGGACAAGATACAAATATATGGTAAAAAAATATTTAAACAGTTCCAATCACACTTTTCTCTAAACTCATCGGTATTTCAAGAGTTTTATTGAAGTTGCGCCGCCGAATTTCCACAAACTATGTAGAAGACATTTCATAATAAGACTACATTAGATAGCTTCAAAGTATCAATTAAAATGGAGAAAATTAGATATTAGTCCTATAACAGTACAAGCATCAAAACAATGCATAAACTGAACAATTAATGTCTCAGGAACCTAAACTAGTTAGAATTTAGCCGATTGTGAGCACGATCATGTGCTTTAGACGGATGATTGAAGTCCAGAGCGAAAATAATGCTCTATATTGCCCTTCATATAGAGTCGGTCCTGATTTTTAGGATGTAGAGTCTATGTGATGACATCTGCTGGAAGTCGGAAACAGTCCAAATCTCATCGATCCAAAGCCTCTGCACGGACGGTTGCTGCAGTTCCTCTACTCCTCCGCCTTCCGGCCACCGTTGGCTGATCGTCCTCCATCTCTCTCTCGCTCTCTGTCGATTGAGAAATTGAAAATCGTCTAGGGTTTCTCTCACCGTCTGCATAATTGTATGTAGTGAAATGGCGGGAAGATTTAGCGTTGGGCGCCAAAATCAACCCATCCCGCTTCATGAGTTTCTTTTACAGTGTGTTTGGATAGTCGTCGCGAGAGCGAGAATCAAGGAAACCAAATCCCTCAAAAACCTCGTCCCGAACCAGATCGGAAGAACCTAAACCATTTGAAATCCCTACATTCCCAAATCCCATGGATGGAATAGAAATTGAAAGAATCAGATCCGATTTCGATCTCTCGGAACTTGGAATCAAGAAGAAAATGAACGAGAACCTGTGCTTAACGGACAAGCTCCCATGGGAGACGAGCATGACAGTGTGGGAATTGAAGAATAGAAGCACCAATTTGTGGAAGAGAAAATTCGTGATCGATCTTGCTGGAACGGAGGCGCAATGGGAGAGGATTCCGAGAGCTCGAGAGGGAGAACGAAGGCGCCATAGCTTTGCGGTTCTCAGATCTGAAAAAAATCGGGTAGATCTAAATACGAGGAGGGAGTAATAGGTAGGGGTAAAGATGGTATTATGAAATGTTTTGGACATTTGCTAGCAAAGGGAAAAGTGTAGGACAATTTGTATTTGACCCAAAGGCCGAAGCCTTTGGGCCAAATTTCTTCATTAGAAAAACATATTGACCTATTCCTCAAGCTAGTTGTTTGGTATGCTGTCAAAATGAAACATTTATGAATAAATAATAATAAATAAATAAAATATATATTAAATAATAAAATAGTGATAAAAGTAATCATAGTAATAGAAATATAATATAAAAATTATTATCAATAAAAATCATTATTGTTTAACCAAAAATAAAATAAAATAAAATATATATTAAATAAAAAATAGTGACAAAGTAATAATAGAAATAGAAAATATAATACAATAATTGATAATAATAATAATAATAATAAATAATATTTTAATAAAATAAAAATATATTTTAATTAATATAATAGTGATAAAAAATAATTATAGAAATCAAAATACAATATAATTACAAAGAAAGTATAATTTTAAATAATAAAATAGTGGTAAAATAATAATAATAATAATAATAATAATAATAATAATAATAATATTTATTATTATTATTAAAAATAATAATATAATGAAATAGTGAATAATAATAATAATAATAATAATAATAATAATAATAATAATAATAATAATAATATTTGGATTTATGAGTTGGGATGAACGATTACCTACTATTTTGTTGGGAATAAAATTAGTCCCAAAATAAGGAATGGATGATTTTCGATCATTCTGATTCCAAATTTTTATGATACCAAACACTTAATTTAAAAATTATTTATTCTGATTTCCATTGTTTATTCCTGGGAATGCATACTATAATAGTTTAACCCTTTTATAAAGAGGGAGCCAAATTGCACGGTCAAAATATCGCACATTACACAGTTACGATTACAGACTCCCAAAACGTAGGGATTGTAGGCAACTTTAGTTTCGAAAATCGTGAAAATTTTTTCGACCACAGTTTCTAAAATCATGAGAAAGATCACGGTTGCATCTTTAAAAATCGTGAAAATAAATTAATCAGCCCAATCGAGTTTGGGCTGGAAGCCCATGAAGCCCAAACCCCGGTGGTCACGGTTTTGAGAACCATGGACTGTCTCCGAGGTACGTTCACCACTTTCTCCCTTTCCAACGCGACCTTGCAGCCTACATTACAACGGTTTTCAAAACTATCACTAGAAACTCTCTCAGGATTTCGGAATCAGTGGCAGTCAAAGATCCTTCATTCTCACAGTTTGAGAAACCGTAACAACCCTTTTTTTTTACAATTTTCAAAACCGTAATCGCCACCGTGTGTCTGGTGAGATATTCACCGAGTATAAAGCAAAACTGTTTATATGAGATTTCATTCCCTTTTTGATAATTAATATTTGTATAAAAAATAAATAGATAAATATGATTTGAATTTAGTTTGTGGGAAAAAAACGCGGCATGATGGGTGGTGTAAGGCTGAGGTAGGCAGCCAAAAAAAAAAAATGGTCGGCCAAAGCTGTGTCGAAGAATGGCTCATTTTTCAGCTTCATTTAATTATTGACCTCGTGGTCCTCTTCCCCCTCTCTAGCTCTTACTGCAACCATGCCACCATGTGGTTTCTTTTTCACCCCAACTTACCTTTGTTTTGTTTTATTTTATTTTTACAGTACTACTTATAAACATCTTTTTTTTTAATGAAATTAATTTGTGCATGCATGTATTTTGTTATTGTACTTTGTGTGTTTGGTGGCGTTTTGTTTGCTTTTGAATTTGATGGTCATATTTTCAGAAATCTGGATCTGCTGCATGCATATGTTTACTGAAAGGTCGAGGCCAATTAAACAATTCAACAAACAGCCTGTAAACATCCCCATTGAGGATTCTTTATGATACAGATAAAAGTATTTAAAGTGGTATATATTAATAATTATTGCAATGATTAGAAATGGTTCACCATACTAAGATTATAATAATATTGTACTGTACATCACTTGAGATTGGAGGTTAGAAAATAAACTATTTTCCGAATGTTCTAGTGTTACTACAGTCTCATTTTTTTTTATTTGAACAACTGACACACAGAGATTGGAGAGGAGGATTTATGTAAGAAATAAATTTCTGATTAGGATAAAAAATGATACAGTAGTTCCTTAGGAAAAAAAAGACTTTCAGTATTTATCCACATTTTTTAAAGATGATAGTGAGTATATAAAATATAAAAAAAATTTATAATTTTTATAAAATAATTTTATACTTATTAGTAATATTGTGCGGCTAGTTTAGGGCACAATATTACTAATAAGTATAAAAGTATTTTATAAAAATTATAAATTTTATTTATGGTTTATATATATATATATTTGTCAATTTATTTGACCTCTTTTTTTTTTTTAATGAAAACTCTCAAATCTTATTCCATCATAAAATCATTTAAAACAATGTCATATAAGTCATCAGGAAGCTCAATTTCAGAATTAATAAAAATGCTATCAGCCGACCGTTGTTGCGCTAAATAGTGTGCAGCCTGGTTTCCTCCCCTGCGCACCCACCTCCATTGACATAGTTGAAACTCCCGGGCGAGCCGCTTTGCTCTGTGTACCACAGTTCCTACCACCCCTCTATATGTGCCTTTCCCTTGCAGCAAAGCAACGGCTTGGGCGCTGTCCAGCTCGACCTCTACTCTTGATAGTCCTTTTCCCTTAGCGAGTTGTAGCCCCCAGATAGCCGCCTCAATTTCCGCTGTGAGAGGTTCTGTTCCGTCTTGGATTCGCTTCGATGCCGCCCACAACATTCCATTTCCATCTCGAGACAGCACACCTATCCCGCAGCCCCTATCTGGTGATGAAGACGCATCACAATTGATCTTGATTCTGCCCTCTTCCGGTGGCCTCCATCTGTTATTTCCTCCCTCATTCTCCTGCACACCTCCATCGACAAATACTCTATCCATCCCCATTGTGTGCTGCTTAACTCTCTCCCAGACCCTCTCTACCAGCCGGTTCGGGTCCTCCCTAATACCCTCGAAAAGGCATCGATTTCGAGCTTGCCAAATGGCTTCACACAGGTAAGCCCACAACCTTGTTTGCTCATCGTTCTTCAGCTCATCCACTCTCACCATCCATTGCTGGAAGTCCCTCACATTCTTCCCTGACTTCCTTAGCTTCGGCTCTCTCTCCCATACCTCTCTAGTCCATCCACATTCGAACAGCGCGTGCATTGTCGACTCTTCCTTGCCGCACAATTCGCACCAAGGCTCCATTGTCACTTTTCTCCTGCAAAGCGCCTCCTTACAAGGCAGAATTCCTCGACTCGCTCTCCATACAAAATTCCTAACCCTTGGCACCACTTTTAACCTCCAAAGTGTACTCCAGACACTCTTTGTCGCACTAGAGTTCGAGCTTTGGCCATTTCTGTCCTCCTCCTGTCGGCGTTCCATGATTAGATTGTACGCCGATTTCACCGACAAGTTCTCGTCCTTAGTGTAATGCCATACTAGAGAGTCCTCCGTCATCGAGTCGATTAGATGTATCCGCAGGATTGCCTCCGCATCGTATGGGAGAAAAGCTGATCTTACAGCAGCCTCATCCCATCGATTACTCTCCCAATCAATAAAATCCTGCACCCTCGTCTCCGCAAGTCTCCCTTGTGGGTTTGATATAGGCTTGAAGGAGCTTGGCCTTGGTATCCAACGGTCCTCCCAAGCTCCCAAGCAGGTTCCATTCCCGACCGCCCAATAGGACCCCTCCTCAATGACGCTCCTAGCCCGGTGCAAGCTCCGCCACACATAGCTTGGGTTGTTTCCAATCCCCGCCTTAAGAAAAGTGGTGTATGGGAAGTACCTAGCCTTAAGGATTCGAGCTAGAAGAGATGTTGGCTCGTTGATTATTCTCCATCCCATTTTTGCTAGCAAAGCAAGGTTGAAAGCCTCCATGTCACGGAAACCCAACCCACCTCTTTCTTTCGGCTGACACATCCGCTTCCACGATAGCCAATGCATCTTCCGACCCTCTCTACCATCACCCCACCAAAAGTTGCTCATGATCTGTTCCAGTTCATTGCACATATATCCTGGAATGAGGAAACATGACATCGTATACATGGGAATGGCCTGAACCACATATTTGAGCATAACTTCTTTTCCTGCCCTCGACAAGGTCCTCTCCTTCCACCCTTTCAGCTTCTTCCATATTCTGTCTCGGATGCTACTGAAGATGACCTTTTTTGACCTTTCGACCATCGTCGGCAAGCCAATGTATCTTTCGTGCTTCGCCACTTCCGCCACTCCAAGCCGAGCCTGAATCTCCTCCCGTAGCTCTGCAGCCACATTTTTGCTAAAGGATAGCTCTGATTTTGCAAAGTTCACCTGTTGACCGGACGCTTCTCCATAGACTCGGAGTATATTGACAATTTCTGAGCTTTTTTGACAGGTTGCCCTTGCAAACAAGATGCTATCATCAGCAAAAAAATAGATGGGATACCGTGGGCGCCGATCCCGTGATCTTGATTCCATGCCAGTTGCCTTCCTCCTCACTTCTTCTAATCAAACCTGAGAATGCCTCAGCACACATAAGGAACAAATAGGGGGATAGTGGGTCACCTTGTCTCAAACCACGCTCTGGCACAAATGTCTGAGAAGGCGATCCCCTGACCAATGTCGAGAACGTGACCGTCGTAACACACCTCATCACGAGTCTCCTCCATTCAGGGTGAAATCCCATCTTTTGCATACAGTGATCTAGGAAGCTCCACTCCACTCTATCATATGCCTTTGCCATGTGAAGCTTCAAAGCCATGTAGCCTCTTTTTCCCCTTCTCTTATTCTTCATATAATGAAAAACCTCGAAAGCTGAGAGAACGTTGTCTGTGATAAGCCTGCCTGGGACAAAAGCACTCTGACTTTGCGAGATCACCTTGCTAAGACACTCCTTCAAACGGTTAGTCAAAACTTTTGAGACGATTTTATACAGCACGTTACATAGGCTAATCGGGCGAAGGTCCTTCATCCTAAACGGGGAAGCCACCTTCGGGATTAGCGCAATGTATGTGTGATTCAAATCGTCCGGAAATGGAGCACCAGATAAAATATCCAGAATGAATTTGGTAACATCGGGACCGACGATATGCCAGTACCGTTGGTAAAACAGTGCTGACATACCATCGGGACCCGGGGATTTTGTGGGATGCATGGAAAAAAGGGCAGTTTTTACCTCCAATCCAAAGAACGGGCGTAGGAGCTCCTAGTTGTCCTCCTCCGACAGGATAGGCGAAATTCCTTGAGAAGCCGCTTCTGGGTTTGTGCCTGGGTTTGCTTTGAATAAATTCTCAAAGTATTCCATTGCCACCTTCGCCATTCCCTCTCTACTTCTCCATTCCATTCCTTCCTCATCAACCAATCTGGTCAACGTGTTCCGTTTATTTCTACCGTTCGCTTTTTGATGGAAGAATTTAGAGTTCCTGTCACCCCATCTGAATTCGTTCGCCTTCGCTCTCTGAAACCACACTAGTTCCTCCTCCTCCATCAGTTTCTCCTCCTCCCTTTCTAGCACTCTTCGCCTTTCAATCAGGTTCCCCGACATGCCATTCTTTTGTAATTCCCTCAGTTGCTCCCTTACTTTGCGGAGCTTCTTCACTATGTTCCCAAAAGTGAGTTTATTCCAATCTCTCAAGTCCTCCAGACACCTAGTCACTCTCCCGACTACTCCTTCCGCTTCTTCCAGCAAGCCCGGATTCAGCCAGCAGTTCCTCACCACTTCATAACTTCCCTCGTGCTCCGCCCATAACGCCTCAAACCTTGAAGGTCTATCCCCTCTTCTCTCCTCTCCTAACTCCCTTTCCACCATTAGCGGATAAATCATAATTGGGACGTGATCCGATCCCTGTCTATCCAAGTGAACCACACTAATGCCTGGGAACATACTCTCCATGTTCTCATTGCAAACGACATAGTCTAGTCGTTCCTGAATAAAATCCGCTCCCCTTCTTCCGTTGTCCCAAGTAAATTTATTTCCGGTGTACGGGACCAGTTTGAGCTCGCAATAATCAAGAGCCTCCCTAAATCCTCTCATGTCCTCCACCTTCGTCTCTCGACCCCCATCTTTATCCTCTGGACATATCACTTGATTAAAGTCTCCGACACACGTCCAAGCACCGTGGGGATCTTGCCCTAGCCTTTTAAGCAACTCCCATGAAATCACCTTGTCCCCACCCCCTTCGGCCAACCATAGAAGCCTGTCAGCCTCCACTCTCCTGCCTCCCCATTCTGAATTGTCGCATCGATATGGTGTGTGGTATACGACTGAATTGTCACTTCCACCCCTTCCTCCCACAGCATGCATAATCCACCTGATTTTCCAATACAGTCAATCGTGAAACAGTTTTTGAATCCCAATTTGATTCTCACTTCCTCCATCCTCTTCCTCTCACTTCGTGTCTCCATAAGAAACACAATTTTGGGGCCCTCCCGTCTCACTAAATTAGTGAGTCGAACAACTGCTCGGGCCTTCCCCAATCCCCGGCAGTTGTAGCTTAGTATACTCATAATTCTCGGCCGGAAGGGCAGTCCGCCCCTCCCGCCGATGTAGTGGTTGTCTCGTACATGATGACCTTCCTCCTCTTGTCCGTTTCTTTCTCAATCTCCATGTCAGTACTCTCAAGCTCTCCTCCCATCCCTTTTCTTTTTCCACCCTTTTCGCCCCTTACCTCCTCAGTAACCATCCCCTCCCTAGCTAGCCTTTTCCGTTTTTTTCCTTCACCCTTTCCTTTTTGTAGAGGTATCTCCTTTCCACCTGCTCCCACTCTCTCCCCACTGTCCCCTCCCTCTAATATTACCACTCCCTCCAACCTAACCTCCTTTTGTCCCATTCCTTTTTTATTTTCTTTATTAGTCCCCTCTTTACTTAGCTCATTTCCCACGTCTAATTTCCTACTGGGCCCCAGAGTCAGCTCCCCTAGTCCCTCTGCACCCTTAACTAACTCATCATCACCCTCCCCCCTCATGTTCTCATCTCTCTCCCCATCTTCATCTTCCCCTAAAGCATCTATTAGGGTCTTCCTTATCTCCTTCCTCCCTACTGACCCCCCATCAGACACTTCTCCCCCTCCCTTGTTCTTCCCTGCATTGTCTGCTTTCCTTTCACCCCCACCCCTACTCGATTCTCTTTCCTGTATACGCTTATTCGGAGATGCCCGTAACCACTCTCCATACTCATTTTGACCTTGCTGATCTTCCCTATCACAATCCGCCTCAACATGATCAAGACATCCGCATGAGTAGCAGAAATTCGGTAATCGCTCATACTTAATGTCTACCCATATCTTCTTCTCCTCTGCCTTGATAAGTATTCCCCTCCTAAGTGGCTTCCTTACCTCAACCTCAACCCTAAGCCACAGGAACTTAGAGCACACCAAACCATCCCCTCCATCCATCTCCATCATGCCTCCATACATACTCCCAATGGCTTTCGCCGTCTCTTCCATCATCAAATGGAACGGCAGATCATACACTCTAATCCAGAAAGGAATCCTATCAAAAGTTATCTTAGACGGCTGCTCCTTACCTGGTTCTTTTAGGGCAAACAGCGCCTTGTCAAACGCCCACGGACCTCCTTTCAAGACTCGATCTTTGTCCTCCTCACAAGCGAACTGGAACAGGAAGAGATTGTGTCGAATTTCCCTAAATACAAAGCCACTCTTCAGCCTCCATACGCCCTTCATAGTCGATTGGAGCGTGTAGGCATTGAATGGCCTTGAAGATAACAGCGATCCAACCAACGTGGTCTGTTTCGATCTCGTCTGCTGAATTCTCTCTCCTTCTATCACATTCAGTTCAATCTCCTCATCCTTCGTAAGCATCAGATTTCCTTTTCTCCCTCTGCTTTTCTCCATGGCAATGGAACCCTTGCGAATGCTATTCTCCACAAACCCAAGCACGCACTTATGAAGACGGTGAACCCGCACGACTGTCGGCAGGAAGTACCTAGGCTCCCACGGCCGTTGACCGGAGAGAAAGGAAGGCCACCGGTGATCGTCAGGGGACAATCGCTTGCGTCACCTTACGTCGCCCTAGGGTTTTGTCTTGCCAAGTTGGTATTATAATATCTATGGATTGATCGCAAATTTATTTATTCGACCTCTTGAATCCACTATAGTGTTGTCTAATATCACGACCATCATATCCTAACTAACTCCAGGATTGCTCTCAATACACTAGTCACTAGTGGAATGCCATAAGAAGAGGTGAAATTATATTTAAGAAGAAGAAATTATATTTAATGATTTTTATGATTTTGATTTACTTTGTCAAATATAGATATTGTTCTTATTTTATACTAACTTTTGTTAATGTATATTTTATTTAAATTTATAATACTAATTTGCTATTATTAAGATTTTATATTTTAAAAAAATCTCGTCATGTCGTGGAAACTATACTAGTATTTAATTATACTCAAAACACAAAATCTGGCCAGTTTCATATGAAACACAACTTACTAATACACAAAACACAACACAATCTCCCAATTTACTCAATACAACATACCGATCCACAATCAATTACACAATAAACTTGCTCTCCCGTATTCTCGGCATTCGTGGCTCGTCTTGGACCTCCCTCGACTCCTCTGCTGGCGGACGGCTTATATGGGTTCTCAGGGTTATTTCTTTCATCTGTGTTTTTTGTGTGTCTATTATGTTGTATGTTGACGGTTAGTCCGTCTGCCGATTCGTCGGCCTTTCGAGTATCAGACCTGTCTGAACTCGAATTTTTACTTTATCAAAAAAAATTACACAATAAACTTGCACTTTCACAAAATCCACATTCATTTTCACTCAAAAAACTACACAGCCTACATATTCATATACACACCACCTGCCTAGTTGCACAAGAAATTTCACAAAAACCATAACTTGCTATCACCAAAAAAAAAAATCATTATAATTTGTTTATGAAGCATCAACCTACCATTCTACCTTTGAGCTTACCAAAATACTCGAGTAGTTTGAAGGGATATGATTAGCATTGACATGAAGAAAATTGGACGTATGCATCCTTGGTCAAAAATTTTTGTAGATTCTATATGTCAAAATATTATTTTAGGAATTTTGGATTTTATTTTATGAATAAACATTTGTTATTTAAACGTTTGTAGAACCTCTTCATTACAAGCACATTTTGGTCTGATAGCCTAGAAGAGTTTATAAAAATAGATATGTTACCCACCGAGTTTATATCCAAAATAATTTAGTATAATAACGAGTATAACACACAAAATTTTATAGGGATCTAAATTGGTTAAACATGGTCAATATTCACACATAAAAATATCTTACACATGGTCAATAATATTGATAACACTAATCATCAAAATCATCATCATCATCATCCTCTTCTTCTACTTTGCTCTCTTCTTAATTGTTTGAATTAGATGTAATAAAGCTCGTTGAGTTAAAATGTTCAAAATCAATAGTAAGATCAAGAAATACACTATATATCACGACAATCTCTTGATATGGTTCTTCAACTTGATTCTCAATGGAAGCTCTATCATCTTCATATGTTGCAAGTATTTTAGCATCACACACATTCCTATGTACGTAGCTAGGTGACATCACATATATTAACTACTTTTCAAGTCTAACCCACCCTTGGATCATCTACATATAGAACACTTTCTTGCCATGATCATGTTGCAAGACAGAAAGAGGAATCCTCGTACATACCAGCTATTGTTTGTATCAACTAAAAACAAGTCATGATCTAGCTTAGTTAGTGCTCCCGCTCTTATAAGGATTAGTGTACGTCATACCTTGAATTTGGTAAATAAAGAGCGGTCATCCGGGGTTCGAACCAGGGACCTATAGGTACTACCCACAAGTCCTTTCCGGTTGAGCCATTCCGGAAAGGACTGATTAGTGTCATACCTCTTAGCTTACACTTGAACTACACAACTAACATCATATGTGTATACAGACGTTCAACAACACATTGGGTTCAATGATCTCATAGTAGTTGGTAGTTTCTGCCTCTACCATGACTCAAGAATTTTGGGTTTATAGGTATCGATCTTTATTCCATGATATAAACTTGACCCCTTTCACATAACTTATTGAATAAATCATGTGTCATTGTGGTCTTCTAGCCAAATTGAGAATTTCTGGTTTAAGGTAACTTTTTCAGCTCTTTAAGTCCAATAACCAATAAGAAGTATTAGTGCACCGATGAAAATTAAATGATAAAAAAAAATACTAAACCTATCATGTTTACCAAAGCAAGGAAATAAGAGCGAAAATTAATCTTGCATGATTTGCATCTAACTTTTATCCATTTTCCTACCAACATCAAGAGAAAAATAGTGTAAATAACACTTCTCCATGTTCATCTTCACATATTGAGAAATTTTTCAAGATCCAATACCAAAATATCAATATCCACCAAATTAATTCCAATTTTATTCAAACTTGGAATTGTATATAATAAAACTTCTAACCAAAATTCCAATTTATTCAATCTCTAAATCTATAACAAAATTTTAATCTCTAACCAAAATTACAATTTTATATATAACAAAATCTCTAACCGAAATTGTGAGTCAATCTCTAACCTAAATCCATAACAAAATCTTAATCTAACCATAACATCACAAGTTTATTCAATCTCTAACCCACATTTCAAGTTTATTCACACTTAAATCTAAACATAACATTGTATATATAGAATACAATAAAAATGAATGTATAAAAAGATGAAATTTATACTAATCTTACAACAAATTATCCATTGGAAACTAATTTTGTTCAATTACAATTACCACCATAAATATTTTGTAGATGTATTTGAAAGGGATGAATAAGGGAAGAAGGAATGAAGAATACATGGATGAAAAAAAAGTTTTAAAAGTGACATGTTAAATTATTGCAACAAGTAATAGTACTAAAAATGATAGGTAAAAAAATGAATTCAGACGACGAACATAACTATAGTTGGTCGCCTCAGTCAATGCTTTAGATCGATATTAGTGCAGTACCCGTGTCTAGGCGTAGCCACGGGTTACGGGTCGACCCGTGACCCGGCGGGTCTTACGGGTCAACGACCCGGCGGGTCTTACGGGTCAACGACCCGACGGGTCCGGGTTGACGGGTTCACGGGTGTAGACGAGTAGCGGGTTAGGGTTATGGTCGGGGGTTTTAAAACACGCTGACCCGGCGGGTCGGCCTATTTTGAAAATCAGAACGTTGGAGTGTGGGGCCCACCGTCGGATGATTTTTTTAAAAAAAGATAGCCGTTGTAACGGCTAGTGGAGTAGTAGCCTAGGCTCGGGGCTATAAATACCCGGCTCTTTCATTTCACAAATCACACATCCCATCCAATCCATCAATTTTATTTTCATAAGCTCGTAAACATGTCCGACACAACTAGATCCGGTGAGAACCTTCGTTCGGCGTTGTTCCGGGATTATTACGACAAGGTCAAGCAAGCCTGTGGGAAGTTCGATGTCGTTTGTCGTCATTGCGGTCACAAGTACAAGATGACAAACAACCTTGACTATGGAAATTTGAAGCTTCACATCACGAAGAAGCATCCCGAGAAGATCAAGAACGATGGTGCATCGGGCTCGAGTGGTAACTAGTCTAGTCCTAAGTAAGTAGTGAGTAGTGTAATTATGTAGAAAGTTTATGTTTTAACTTTTAATGTGATGTGAATGTGAGTTGTGAATTTGTGTGTTGTGAATGTGATTATGTGATGGTCGACAACTCGTCAAGTTTAAAATCCGAGCGGGTCACGAACTAGCATTACCGCTAGAACTAAGGCACTTGTCAGAGATATCTTTGGCTCAAAGAGGTCGAGATCTTTGTCGAGCCCCCACTCGGAGCTCGACGAATATTTGTCTACTAACTTTGATTTCCACAGTGATGAGGAAGAAGATTTCGATGTCCTAGAATGGTGGAGCCGGTCCGAAAGACAAAGATTCCCGATATTGCAGGTCATCGCTCGACATACTAGGGGCCCCTTGCTCCACCGTCACCGTCGAGCAGCTTTTCAGTCGTGGAGATCAGATTCTTTCAGAGAAGAGATCAAGATTGCTTTCCGAGAACCTCGAAGCCCAAGTTTGCCTTGCAGATTGGAAGAGGGCGGATATATGGATGCAGAAGAACATCTTGGGGACTGATTCCGAGGACGATGACGGAGTAGAAACAGAGTCCGTTGGGAGCTCCATCGACGGCGCGGTCACAGATGGATCAGGAGGTGGAGGCTCCGACACTCAAGAAGAATAGGTAAGCGGGGTTCAGACATACATAGGTAAAAGAACTATGTGGGCTTTGATTCCTCAACCCCGAGAGGATACGTAAGCAATCGGGAAACCGATTCAAGCCCGTTTTCCTTTTTTTTCTCCCACTCATACATAAATTGATAAATTGTACATAAACGGCAAACATGAAAGGTGGAAAGTTGCAAACCCGTTTAAACCCGAGCCCTATCCGCCGGGTCGACCCGTCGACCCTTGAACCCGCCGGGTGACCCGAACCCGCCAACCCGTGGGATTCCCGGGTTAGGGTTCGGGTCACCCTTCCCCGACCCTTGACCCAGCGGGTCGAACCCGTCGACCCGTCGGGTCGAACCCGTGGCCACGCCTACCCGCGTCATGACGCGGTTATTTGAAGTACAATATGAATAATATAACAAATAACTATTATAAAAAAAAATATTAACAATGTGAGCATAAAATAAGAAGTTTGGAGATGATAAAGATAAAAATGTCCAAAAACTCAAAAAGGCATAAAATTAAGGTGGTTATAACACCTAAGAAAAAATTCTTAATTTATAGGCAGATATAGATAGCTTATTAAATAAATGTATAAAATTTCCACTTGTTAACAATTTAATTATGAGACCTTAAAAAAATTTCTTATTTAATACTGTACTTAGATATAGATTCATATTTAGATATAGATAATATATTAATTTAATGTTTTGAATTTTTTTAATTAAACCAATTGATTAGAAAATGTAGGATAGGTTAAGTAAAAAACATTCTATTATAATTTTATTGGCTAAAAATTTATTGATTCAAATATTTTGAATTGAACCCACTGATTATAAAATATGTGACTTAATAAATAATTTTATCTTAATTTAATATTAATATCATATGCGAAAAATTTTAATTAGTTGAAATTTATAGTTTTAAGGGAACATTGCCAATTAATCAATTATTCTAATTTAAAGTATTTATATATATAAAGGAGAAAAATAAAAGAAAAAGTTTAGAAAAAATCATTGCCAATTAATCAATGAATTTTTTTAATTAAACCAATTGATTAGAAAATGTAGGATAGGTTAAGAAAAAAACATTCTATTAATCAAAGAAAAAGGGGATTGGTTGAAAATAAGAGAATCAATCTTCTATATATAGAAATAGTGAATAAGGTACAGAAATCATAGATTAATGTAATTAAGTTAATTAAAAAAATTCAAAAAAACAAAAAAAATAACACGTAAGTATAGTGGAATGAGAGAATGCCACATAGGATCGGAGATTATGGAGAAGATGACACGTGTACTGTGTACTTCTTCTTTAGTGTTATTATTATTATTATTATTATTATATTATATACATATAGATATATAGATATAGATTCATATAATGTTGATCACTAGAAGGTGATTCAGGCGAGGGAGATATTTGTCCGTGGCCTGAGCGTGTATTTTTGAACTTGAGCTTGCCCCTTTAGGCGACGGATTATATGGGGTAAATAAATCTATTAACGTCGATTGAGACTATATGATGCGACGAATCCGAAGTCCGTCGCTTGAGCCTATACTAAAAATCTTACTCTTTATCACCCGGCTGTCAATCATGCCTAGTATACGCAACCCATCCCCATATCAATCTCCTTGGTCTTTAATCGATTGATCATATGCTTCTTCGATCAGTTAGTTCCAGTCTTTTTATTTTATTTTATTTTGTGATATTTGCTTGTTTTCTCCGAGTTTAGTTTCTTGTGTATCATAATGATTTGCCTGTCTTCCATTTTCTCGACTTCTCGATCTATTAATTTTATTGTTTTTTCGAATTATTTACTTAACTCCAAAAATATATGGCCCTTACCGAAGGTTAAGTCTATAATGCTGACAATTTTAATTCCGCTTTAACCCACCATTTGGTGGCAAATCTCAGGCGCGTGACCCATTTGGCAAGAGCCACACACCAGGTAAACCGACTTGCGTCGATCGCCTCGACCCACTAGTAAGAAGTAAGGCAAACATTGGATTTTCACACAAGAAAAGGGGCAGATGGCATGAGTAAGGCAAACATTGGATTTTCACACAAGAAAAGAGGCACATGGCATGAATCGAAACTTGCTTGGATTTTTCTTTCTTTGTTTGTTTTAACTAAAAGGGTCATCAATCAAATTCGTCTGAAATTGAACAACCATGCATTCACAGATGTGCACCAAAAGTTAGTCCTGAATTCAGGATAGGTTTCTGAAACTGCAATATATAATAGTAACCCCACGCATCAAAACTCAGTCCCCATACGTGTCGATCCATCAATTGCTTGTTTGCATTTGTCCACTCCCCCTCCATTTACCATAACTATTGTAAATGTCATTTCTTATATCACGCACTGGCCAAACATGGCCCGATTAGGCCCGAGAAATTCCAATTCATGACTCCATATATCGATCCGATCGAGTTGAGTTTATAACCATGAAACATTTTAATTCCAATTTGATCGGAATTCCATATGATTTGATCCCAAACACAAAACAAACACAACTTGAAATAATTCATGAGTAATCATTATGAACAGGTAACAATTCGAGCTTGAACCAGACCCATTTAAAACCCGAACATCATCAAAGATAACAATGATTGGACTCAATATCAATCAGAACCCAAATTGATCTGACCCGAATATCTACTCGGGCCATAACATATCTCAATTTCATGGTCGAGGAAACAAAGATATCGCATTATTCTCAACTATCGTTAACAAGGAGTTGCCTTAGTGATTGCACCAAACTGTACACACTTACTTTAGATAAAGTGTTATATGGACCCATGATCGATTGCTCGATCCACTTTTGTTCTCACACTACGACTTACAAGGAGATATAAATGAGTGTTACTATATGTCCTTCTTTTTCGAGACCAACACAAAAATTATCACAACCTACACGAAACTCGTACTTGCCTTGGAACGATTCGAGTGTAGATCGAGTAAAAAAGTACATTAGCGATGGCAATTTGCCTTGAGTACGTATTTGACGGAATGTGTCTTCGATTTTTCACCGCTGCATTGCGGTAACAAGACAAAAAGTGCTTTCATTGTTCATATGAGATGATGCTTTGAATTGGTCCAAACAAAAACTCAAAGTACAAAACTGTTTTTCTCCACCCAAAGCTTTTGAACAATTAATCCATCAAGTCAATTGGTACAAAATTAGGAAACTGGAGGGACATTTTGTATAATTATCTTTTAACAAAACTTTACTCCTACATTTTAATTTTATTCCAAAAGTTTAAATTGTTGGATGAGAAATCTGAAGTTCTATATATATTAATTGTTATTATATTTTTTTTCCCGGAGAAAAAGTGTTGTATTATTGCACCCTATAAAAAATTCAAAAGCGACGATTCGGGCCATGGTTGTGTAAAAGTAGATGCATATATATGGAAAGATAACACATTCTAAATGAAGAAAATTGGGTGCATTGTGGAAATTTAGGAAGAGGACAAAATGAAAGCAAAGCAAAAAATAAGCCCCACACACACATGGTGAAACTTTTGGCAACTGAGTTGTAGTATACATAGAGATAGACTTGCATGATTGTCGATCATGGAATTAGCTTGGGTACTTAGCTTCTCCACCTTAATTCAGTTAGGGTTATCTATGTACAAATGCTGCGAGAATAGAGTAAATGTAAAATCAAGAACTTAGTTAATTAGTTAATTTTTTTTCTGATTTTTTTTTACCTAGTAAATAAGGCCTATTTAGCACTTCATATAATCATATTTTAATTATAGGTTGACTCATAATCTCTGTTGGAATATTGGGTATAGGGTGACTTGAGCCTTTTGTGGCTCAGATGGAAAAATTATAGTAGTATAAAAAATATATATGTGTGTATTTTTTGTTATTTGCTAATAGAGGTGGCAATCGGGTTGTTCTGGTCAAGTTCGGGTATATTCATTTTGGTTCGGTCATATATGTCAGGTTCGGTCATATGTCATATATATTGTATGTTCGGACGGGTTTGAATCAGATCGGGTAAGTTTTTGGGTTGGGTAATGAAGTTCGGGTTAAATGGATTTCGAGTTGGGTCAAATCGGGACACATTAAGTTTTATTATAAAATGATGATTATTTTTTGTTTATCTTAATTACTGACTATTAAACTTAATTTATTTAGTTATATTATGTCTCATTATATGTAATTCATGTTATTTGAGTGTTTAAAAATAAGGAAATTATAGTAATTATAAGGATAAGTCGGGTTTTGTTCAGGTCAGTTCAAGGATGGATCAGCTATGAGTCAAGTCGAGTTTGTCTATGTTCGTGTTTATTCGGGTATCAGGTCAAAATGGGTCAGGTTCGGGTTGTGTATAACACTAGATTTTTTGGTTTCGGTTGGATATGGGTTCGGGTGGGACATCGGGTCGGGTCAGATTTTACCAGTTCTATTTGCTACAATAAAAATGAATAGAACAAAAAATAGTCATCAAGGTTACACAAATGATATACACCTATAAAGATAGGAAAGAGTTTAAAGAACAAATAAATGAGTTTACTTATAATCAGTGGTGCATTAGGGGGGCATAGGGTGGCTCGAGCCCTTCCCTGGTTATGAGAAAAAAAATCATATAAAAAAATGTGTTTTTTGTAATTTTTGCTAATTTTACGGTTAAAAAGGTTTAAAAAGACTTCTTTTTTTTGTGGGGAAAAAAGGTTTAAAAAGACTATTAAATCATATAGTGTGCTTAACTTAGTTGTCATGGAGAGTGGCTATTTAAATTATAAGGTTTTGAATTTAATTCCTTTTAGCTTCATTTTTAGGGGAAAAAAATTCCAAACACTCGCTCCCCTCACTATGCTCATAAAGTATAATGATGCACTTTTTAAATGTGTGCCCATTGGTTTAGAATGGAATTTTACTTCGTTTGTGTGTTAGGCTATTAGCTGACGAATGTGCACATATGTACACGATCTTTCGATTATGAGTCCTAATGAACTTCAATATCTATCGTTGGGTGTAATCAATTCTTTGATTGAAAAATCCAAGAAGGCAGGTGTCCTCTCTTCAAAAGAACAGTTTGGTGACCCATATGATGATAATGTGGGAGGGAGAGGTCTGAGATGGGCTCCATTCATCCAAGTTTAGGCCCTGTTTGGTTCGACAAGCCGACCAAATCCTAGCTTCTAGTGTTGGCTTTTGGGTGAATAGACATATCAATCACATTTCAACTTGCAGTTGCAAGGATAAGATAACCTTCAGAGTTTTGATCAATTATTCCCCCCCTACTGTGTTATAGACCTCACAAAACACGAGCATTCATTCAACATGGCTCGACCCGCACATATTTGCGGGTATGAACAAAACAAATAGGTCAAAGGCCCAGCCCATTACCCGGCCCAAATCCGTTTTCAGCCCGTGCCCGTGGACCTAATGCGCGTAAAGCCCGGCCCAACCCATGTGAGGGTCAAAATATGCTCAAACTCTTATGTAATCCTGAACAAGTTTGATCCCGCTCTAGATTTGGATTCACTTGAGAGTCATGTTTCAGCCATTAAGACATGTTTATCAAGGTATCCTAACGTTTCTAAAAACACCATTTTTCGCCGAACATTCCTAGAGTGAGGGACCGACTTGTTGAGTCGTGCAGAAAAATCAGGTAAAATCATCAGCAAGTTGTATGTTGATTGCTCGTGGATGATTTTGCCTGCTTTCTCCGCACGACTCGACTGGTCGGCCCTTTGCGGCACGCGGTGATATTCTTCCCGGTGTTTATATCGACCTCCTTAATAAAAATACATCGTTTCGTATATGGTGCAAACCTTGAGTTCCAACATTTGAAGTACCAAAATGAAAGCTGGTGAACAGATCACAGGCTCAAAACATGAAGTTGTTTGGCCTTTAGGACTAACAGGGTAATAAAACTATTGAACAAGTATCTAGGATTCTTGCTGATTCCAACCTGTTGCAAGGATCTTATCGTCTTCGATGTCTCCTTAGAACTTGTACCGATGCTGTAGTTCTAGGATTAGAGACTCATTTCTCCTGTAAATTCCGACGAGAGTGGACAAGATTAAGTTCATACGGCATATACATTCACTGTGCATTTCCTGATAAACTGTGCATCAGAAAATGGTACAGTCAAGCGTCGCAAAGCAACCAGTACTATTCTAAGACAATCAAGTCACATATATTAAGAGTTGAATGTGTTCTTAGATAAAGAGAAAGGCTTTGTTTGGTAAATCATAACTAACGGGATAGCTGAAGTTGATATGATAGCAAAAACTGATGGATTAATTGTGTTAAATATATGTTAAAGTAAACTATTCATATTGTTTGGTAACTCTAGCCGATAGGGCAAATTTATCGAAAATTCAGGAACCGTAAATGGATTTTACCCTTAGATAAAGCTCCGGATCAAAGAACTGCAGGTTATTCGTTCGGGTTAGTTCAACAACAGCATTCATATAACACCAGCAATGAGCATGTGATTACCATTTACAGAAGCGAGAATTCGAGGCATGTAAAATGTTTACCTGCAAGTTGATGGAGTCGTAATCTACATACAAGTGTCAAGCTTCTTGATCACGTGTGTCGGTCCTGTTTCCGCTGCTTGCAAGCTCCGCTTCCACTGACTCAGAAGGCAACCTCTGGTACACTTTGGGTCGGAGAGGAAGTAGTCTGCAACGTCGGATAACAAGTGCATCGCTGAGTTTGTTGTAGCTCCACCTCTGCTGCACGTAGACCAGTACAGCGAGGACCACAGTCATCACGGGTATAAATACGTCGCTGAACTTAGAGTAGAAGTCTGTACGCCGGTTGACAAAGACATAATCTCTGGAGAAGTATGGGTTCAGAGTCGAAGCTCTGAAGTAGTCGTATACATGGGGAAAGAGTCTGGCCATGGATATCCCGACGTAATAAAGCTTCCTAAGAGGCTTACAGTCAATCTGCCATATAAGATTTCCTACCAACTGAGGAAAAAGAAACAAATCCTGCACAAGACCCATGTACTCCTCCAGAAGAACCAGCCACTGTGTTGATGTACGAGAACTCGAAGAAATAGAATAGCTTACAACTGGTCCGACATCACTGATCCACACTGGGTGCGCAGCTTCGCTATCCTTTGAAGCGCGAACAGAAAGAACACAAATGAACCCAACTATGTGTATAACCAAAGTAACAAGAAGAACCAGCTTATCTGTTGGCACGCGACCAGGTTCGTGTGGTGCCCGTCTAAGCAACCTGACTCGAGATTTCCACACCTTCTGAAGGAGCCTCAGGGTCAGCAGAAATGCAACCAGAACCAGGATGTTTGTGGTGGATCCAATTGCCTGGTCCGACTGGCTGTTCTCAAGCTCGTATGATCTCGTGTATGAATCGGTGTGTTTCCTTTTGAAAAGAGCCTCCATGCCTGTGATGAGCGGAATGCCATATCCGAGGGCTTGAATCACTAGCATGACAATAGAGGCATAAGGCACAGAATCCACAGCACTTCTGATGTAAAACAGCTGAAGCAAAATGCAGACTACTACAACTGAGAGTGTCGAGACCCGAAGTATGCTTTCAATTTCTTTTTCGGAGAGAGCATCTTCCCTTTGACGTCTGTATGTGATTGGGAATGTTTTGAGTACGACGGGTTTGAAATAAAGAGCATCATCTTCAGGCCTTGTGCTCTTGATGGAAATCTGAGCTCTCGGATTCAGTAACCACTGAGCTGTAACGGATGGATATGAAATAACCAATTCAGTTAAGCAATCATATCCACCATCAAGATCATTGCTTTCAAATAAGACCTTCGAGGATGCTCTTACATCCCTGCATCCAATCAAGTACATCTTCCCAACAACTGGATCATAGAGACCCTCCACAGAAAATGAAGAGACATTGCTCGAACCCGCTCCAAGAATCGACAATTGGCCTGAAACATTCACAAGAAGCTCCTTCATTTTGTACTCGGGCTTTTCATGATAAGGAGTTCGGACTCGAGCAAATGAGGAATTTCTTCCTATACGACCAGCACGAGAGCAGAATATGGAACCAACAGTGAGAATCCTCACACTAACATAAGTATGACCTGGAGAACTTGGACTAGGATCAGGCATAGCCCGAACCTGAAATGTAAGATCTTCTGCAAGGAGAGAGGCGCTGGAATTGTAATCCTCATTTTCCTGCAATTTCGGAAATTTCAACAAAGACTTCTTAACGACATTCGCAAAACTAGAAGGCACATCCTTTTCCATAATAGCTCCAGCAGGACCAATTTTCGAGTACTTGTAGCGTAAACTGGTGTATATGTAGGACCTCCATGTCAGTCCATTGCGAATCGGAATTCGAAATGACAAAGGGAAGTAAGACGGGGTTTTGGCCTTCAGGCTCGAAATAGAGCCCACCAATGCACTTCTTTGAGTGATGGAGAACGTCGTGGGAATGTAGAAACACACTCGTGAATCACAACCATTGTCTTCTGCATCAATTCCATGACAGCCAACCATACAAAGCTGGCCTGTCGAAGAATTCCACACACCTTCAGCAGCTAGTGTCAAATTTCCCAACCCAGTTCTCATCCTTTCCAAGTAAGAGCCTCCATTAGGAGCAACTCTGAGGACCAAAGAAACATTAGCCATGATAATATTGCGACGTACAAGTTTTGGTTCACAACGAACATTTTGCATTAGAAGTTGAACACCCTCAAAACCCTCATGTGTACCTGATATTTCCTTGTCATTTGTGACAAAAGGACCGAGCTTACTACAAAACTCGTCTGTTTCGCTGCAATTCCAATTCGGCATAATAACCACACGACCTCTACCTTGAACTTCGGTAAAGAATGAACAGAATTCAGAGCCTTTGTAGACGTTGATCCCGTCATCCAACAAGTTATCTGACTTTGGATAAGTATCACATGCCTTGTGGACAGCCTGTGACCCAAACTTGTACCCTGTGCTCAACTGAGATGAAATATGAACTTCATCAAAGTAATTCCGATTCGCTTTCAACTTCAGACTCCTCATTTTCCCTCGAACTGCCCTTTGTGTCAAAGTAAACTCCTTGGGGTAACGAAGAACAAGTAGAATTTGATCATCTTGCAACAAAGGCGGCTGGTAGCTCATTGAGTCCGATACATTCATCTTTCCCCGTTGATTAGCAGGATAAGATTGGTGATCAGGTAACATTGTACTCCCCAACAAACACATCACTCTTTCCCCGCCGTTCTTTTCTGATTCTGTATACACTCCTTGGAAGAAAACCGAAAGCTGAGTATTACCCATCCGCATCTGAAACTGAGGAGCCAGTTCCCCGCCTCCCATTTCAGACATTGGACCATACTTGGTAATGATCAAATCCAACACCCCATTGACACTAACCGTCTTCTTTGTCCGATGAGCATAGTTAACATCAGTGATCCTGAACCAGGATAGATTTGTTGGAGACCGTGAAAAGGACACATCCGGGTAATCCACAAATGGCATCAGTGGACGAGTAGTACCACTACTACCACTACCGGGTTTTTGACCCCAATCCCCAGCAGAAAAAGAGAGATCATTGCGGATGCTATTGGCCCTGTTATCATTAGATCCTAGTTCAGAAGCAGCATCTATAACATCATCACAATATCTCTCGGATTGAACCTCTTTAATCCGATCGTATTTCGGGGTTACATAGGCAGCATCATTTTCTGATAAAATCTCAGTTGTAGGATAATATCTACCCTCTACACAAGTGAACAAGTGGAACATCAAAGGAACAACTAAAGCCCCAACACACAAAAGCCTCATGATTCAAGCTCTCGAATAGCAGCAAATACCCACTTCAGCACAGGCAAAATAAAACCCCCAAATCTCACATGAAAAACAACCTAGGTCAGAATCAAACCACCATAGATTGATTTTCAACCTAGGTCAGAATCAAAGCTTCTCCTTACCTACCCAGATGCAAAAGTCCGAAGTGCCAGCGAGCCAATTGGAAATTTTGAAGTTCAATTGATCACCTAGAAGAAGAAATTGGACAATTGATTAGGATCAATTGCTGTTAAATTACCTGAAATTTAGGGGATAATAAGAAATTAACTGGGAAATAATAATAAAAGTAAGCTTGTAGGGTTAATTTGTATGAACGAAAAAGGGGGGGAAAATGAGGGGTCAATGCAAACAAAGCACTCACCTGAAGATGGTGTGTTGTGTTTGATCATTGATTGTCGTTGTAAGAGGCGGTAAACCCCATAGCTGAAGTCAGTTTGGAGGTTTGATTGTTTGGGGAAAGAGACGGAGGAGAAGCGTGAGAGTGATGAGTAAAGAGGAAGGAAGGGAGGAAGAAGGAGACCGTTGTAGTGAGTGGGAGACTGAGACTTTCATTGTGCGACGACCGGAAGTGTGGATTTTCGAGGGGAGACTTTGAATTTGTTTATTGGAAAGACTTTGAATTGAATTTTACACACACTTGACTTTCCCACACATCACATGACCACATGAATGGACCGTTGACTCTCTTTTTTTTTTTTATAAGGTAAAGGTTTGGATAAGGTAAGGTTACACCGGGGCCGGGTCGGGCGGGCTTGGGCTGGGCATTGACCAAATTTTAAGCCCATTACACAGGGTCGGGTTTGTGTTAGACCTGATACTTAGGCAATTGGGCCTAGTGTCTTGTTCAAGTCTACCCTCATTGTCGGGTTGGGCTGTCCAGCAGGCCAAACGGACCTAGCATCTCAAATTAGTTTCTAACTGAAATCAAATTGTACAAAAAATAAAATAAAATAAGAGGCAATCACAACATTGTACCCATACTTTCAAATGTGATGCAAATCTGGACAATATTAGTTTACAAACAAATACAAATCAACCTCATATTGTATCATTACCTTTAAATGGTGCTCGGGCTATGCGAGAGAAAGCCTTTAGGGTACTCATTTCCCAACTGGATTTGATTTTGAAAATGAGAGAGTTGTACCCATACATATAATTATATAATATAAATTATAAATTATGTATATATTTTGAGGATGAGAGCATTTAGGATTGAAAATATTTAGTACTTAGCAGTAATATGACACTCGTAAATTTCGTAATATAGTTTTATTATAGAAATTATGTATATAATTTTATTACATTAATAATATAATACTATATATAGCTAATATACTTATATATAATACTACCTCCATTTTTTAATATAAGTCCTTTTAGATTTTGCACATTTTTTAAGAACCTAAAAATTATAGTAAAATATTAATTTTTTTATCAAAATGTTTTTATTAATTTAATACATTTTACTAATTATAAGTATCAAATTATTAAAAAAATTTGATAAAAAAAATTAAAAAACATGCAAAATAAAAGTCATTTGACTTTTCTACACGCATTTTTAAAAAACTTGCAAAATTTAAAAGAACTTATATTAAAAAACGGATGGAGTATTAATATATAAGGGGGTCGGGCCTGTCGGCCCGCTTAGGCTTCACTTTTAGCCCAAGCCCAACCCACTGGGCCTATTGAGCCAATTCCATATATATTTTGAGGGTAAAAGCATTTAGGATTGAGAATAATTAACACTTAGCAGTAGTATGACACTCGTAATATAATCATAACTTACTCCCTTTGTTTCAAAATAAAAGTCGTTTGACTTTTCTACACGCATTTTAAGGAAGTAAAAACTATATAAAATATTATTTTTTAATGAAATTGTTTTTATAAGTTTATAGTTAAGACTACCAGGTATGAAATTATTAAAAAAAATTGATTAAAAAAATAATATTTTATAGTGTTTTTACCTCCTCAAAAAGCATGCAGAAAAAGACAAACGATATTTAATTTGGAACGGAGGGAGTATAACTTATATAAATTATGTATATATTTTTATTGGGTTAATAATATAATACTATATATAACTAATATAATTATATATATAATATTAATATATAATCGGGTTGGGCTTGTCGGCCTGCATGGGCTTCACTTTTTTGCCCAAGTCCAACCCACTGGGGCTACTGGATCGGGCCCACCTGCCAACTTGGGCCAACTACTCTGTCCAAGCCTCCATATTTTTCCGGGGGAGGGAGGTAGGCCAGTCAAGTTGGTTCATGTTTGTTCAGGTCTAGGTAAGGTAGGAGTGAAAATGGAATGGTTTATACGTAAATGTAGTCATTTCACCACCCGTTTCGTGGGGTAAATTGCTCCACCTGTATTACCCATCACCTACAAATATGTTTATCATTATCCAACTTGTGCGGGTGACAAATCAGTGAAGCAAATAGAGATATATTTTTTTTAGTAAAATTGAAAGATTAATACAAACGTACATTTTAATTTAAAAAATAACTAAAGCAAACATAATACATAGTGTAATTGTTTAAAACACTTAATAGAAACATCTAAAAATATAGGTTTATAGTGGAGCTCAAATATATAGCACATAGTGCAATATCATGTTACTTAATAAACTAGTTCAGTACTCGTGTCTTGCATGGTATATTTTATATAGATTTTCTTATTCTAAAAAAGTAAAAGTCATATAAAAAACAAAGAGAGTATAAAAAAATTTGTAATTAAAAAGACATATGAAAATATAATTAAACTTGAATCCTAACTATCAATGTACTATATATAGTACTCTCTCTGTTCCATAATAAGTGTCACTTTACTTTTCGGCACACATTTTAAGCAAGTAAAAACTCTATAAAGTACTTTAATGATTTTTTTTATAAATTCATAGTTATTACTAACAAGTATGAAATTAGTAAAAAATAATTAATTTAAAAAATAATATTTTGTAGAGTTTTTACCTTCTTAAAAAGTGTGCACAAAAGTCTAAACGAGATTTAATTTGGAACGGAAGGAGTATTTCATTATTTTTATTGGAGTTTTGGACAGAGAAACCTCAACAGGGTGGTTAATTGTTAATGGAGATGTCTTTATGGGTAGTTTTCGATAATTAGGCATAGAAGAGGTGATTTTGAGCAATATAACATATTTAGCAGGTGGTTTTCTGTAATTTACCCGTCAAAGTTCAAAGTATATATATTATCTATATATATAATATCAATCAATTATATATAATAAAGGAAAAGTCGTCTCAGACACATGGCGGCTTCTCCTTAATCGTAGTCGTATGAACCAATCATAAATTTTTCAATTAATCAATATATGCATAAGATAAAATTTTATTCTTACTCTATTTAATCAATATATCTATACATGCCTAAGATAAAATTTGACCCAATTTGATTAAATATGGATATATATTTTTAGAAGATAATAACTAAATTTAAAATATATGCATAAGACAAATTTTTATTCTAACTCTATTTAATCAATATATCTATATATGCATAAGATAAAATTTGACCAAGTTTGATTAATTATGGATATATTTTTAGAAGATATTCCGTATTAACTAATTTTAAAAACTATTATATAAGATAAGATTTTAACTATTTCACTATATATGAACATATTTTTAGAAGATAATGATTTTATCAATATATTACATGGACATACTAATTAAATAACTTTATCAATAACTTCGTCAATCTGAAAATATTTTTAGAAGATAAAAAGTTTTGACGAAATTGAAATCATACTTAGTATGACCATAATAATTAAATAAATTTATCAATAACTTTATCAATATGAAGAAGATAAAAGGTTTTGGGTAAATTGAAAAAATAATGCTTAGTCGTGTAAAAGTTATCAACTTATGGAATTCAATAAGAAATAAAATTTTCCTGTATATCTTGAAGGTATTGCTATATTTATGAGATATACTTTTGGATTTTCTACATATATAATTATGGATAGATTTTTAGATTTTGACCTATATATAGTTTAGATTGTTAATGTATTTCACAATCGTTGACGTCTTTTCCCTTTTTTTTGGTGTTGTTATTGCAGGTTATTTACGACTTTGTTTACGATTTCCTTTGTAAGCTTTTTTAAATATGTGCTGATTGGTTACAAGGTATGTTATTTTGTTGTTTCCACTAATATTTACTAGCTTTTCACATGTTTCATATATTGTCAATAAAGTATAAATTCATTCAGATTTGAGAAATTATAGCTTTTCATATGTTGTTTCCACTATATGCACTAACTAGCCAGGATTAAGGAGTAAAACCGGAGTAAGGAGAAATTAGCTTTTATACTAATTAAGTATAAATTCATTCAGATTTGAGAAATCAGAAGTATGGAAAAAATTAATTAATTGAATAAACGGGTTTTATTATTAAATTTATTTAAATTAAAAAACCGCACACAGTGCGGGTACTGAACTAGTAATATATTAAAACAGAAGCATTTTTGTCACGTGTCACAACCTTAGAACAAGATATTTATAGAAGTTAAATTATTACATAATCAATTTATTTTAGTCAGCTAATTAATATATCCTTTAATATATCCACGTATCATCTTAATTATGGCAACTTATTCTTCTTATTATTATTATTTATATACTTTATATAATAATATTGTCTTCTTATATAATTTTATTATAATTTATCTATATATCTGTATATCTATACAATATGTTAAACTACTTCTTATGTTTTAAGTATTGGGATTAATTCAAAACTATTTTTCAATAAAGTTACATCATATATTAGCGAATAACTATTAAGAGAATCATTTTATTTATTTATTTATGTTATTAACATATTCTATATTTTTAATCATCTATATAATATTAAAACAGAAGCATTTTTACTAGTTGTTACAACTGTAAAGACCGAAAAAAATTTAATTATTATTTAATTAATTTTCGAGGGATAATCCGAGCAATTATCCTCCTTTTACGATTTTGAAAACCCGGAAAAATTTAAAATTTTTGGATGACATATTTTATATTGAAAGAGGATTACAATTCCAATCTATGGAATTCGTATGATAATTTTCCGAGAAATATTGGTGAGGCAAAGGCCTTGTCATCCATTTATTTCGGTAACTTTCATAACTTGTCGCGACTTTTCGAGACGTCTTTTAACCTCAAAATGCCGCCTCCCCTATGACCCATTTCAGCCCCATTTTGATGATCTTCATGAGCCATCATTTTGTTGATTAAAGAATAAAAACCCCCATGGATTGACACCTTTGAATGACCAAGTCCTATTCCATTCACTATGCTACCTAATACACACCAACTCCTTGCCCACCCTTTGGCTCCATAAAGAACCCCAATTGGCTGCCATTCTCAGCCATATACACCACCAAAACCGGAGAGAGAAGAGAGAAAGAAAGAAAAAGAAAGAGAAAGAAAAGAGGGAAGCCATTGTTGGCCTAGCAACACCTCAACTTCAAACCACCATAACTCCCTCCTCACTCAAGTTTTTTGGCTGATTCTTGAAGCCAAATATCCACAAAAGAGAGGCCTTTCCAACCATAGTGAGTTCACAAAAATCCAGTCCCAACAAGCTGCCCGTTGAGGCCCATTTTCGAGCCAGTTGTGCCGAGCCCTTTGTGTTTTTGAGGTTTTCAAGTGTGTTTGGGTGAGTCTTGGTTTCCTCCCCTTCAAATCTGATTTTATACTTGTTGTACAACTAATTTTGAAGGTTTTTGTCTAAGAATTTCTTTTATGGTTTGGTTTGGATTTGTCAAAAATGCTAGGTGTTTGGCGCAAGGTCCCGGGAAGCTTGGAGGGGTAATTTGGTCTTTTTCGAGAGAGGCTTCGAGGGTAATCTCTCATCCACCTTTCCCTCTATAGGTTAGGAGCCTTATGTGTAAATTAGGGCTTAGGAAGTGGAGCCTCTATGTGTTTTTGGTTGCGTTTTGTAGCAAACGTCACAACAAATAGAATGGATATATGTGCCTCTGTAATTTAGACTTTAATTCCAATCCAACGGTCTGATTCGGCTGAAATGTTAATATGATGTTCTTGGGAATGTTATCTAACTGTCCTTCAAAAATTACGGCAATCCAACGGTTGTATCAAGAGTTATTATAATTTTAGTAACCAGTCTTTATAATGACTCGATTAAAAAAAACTTGGTTAAGGGAATGCTAAGAATATGGTTAAATATATGGTGGCATAACCGAAACATAGAACATATAAAATACAGAAATGAAGTATACCCATAACTTGGCTTATGATCCGATAAGAAGAAAATCGATTATGTGATAGTACGATATAGATTATAACTGGTTAAGTCCGGATCACTTAACCAAAGTGCGTAATCTATAGAATCGTGAACCTCATGTGGATGCATGTTGATTATTAGGTTGGGTACCATGCATTAGAATACCACCTAATGAAAGCTTAATGAAATTTATAGGCTCTTGTTGATTGGATCCTTGGTTGTGCACTTTATTGCTTGCTTATTCTCCGGACTCCAGGTAAGTCCTCTGGGCTTACTCATGATGGATTTATGTGATACTCTTTGTCTTATCGAGAGTCTTCATGCATCACGCGACCTAGTAACATGTTTAGGAATATAAACCGGTAATATGACATAGGATGAACTTAGTAAATCCAACCATTCATATGTATACTATGTGTCTATGGTAGGACGGCCGTCAAAATCTGAATAAATGACTTATACTCGATGGAACAAGAATGAAATGATGAAAGACTTATGATGAGAAAGAATGAGTATGTCTGAGAAGGATGAGTACGTTTGAGAAGGATGAGTACGTTTGAGAAGATATTATGATATGATGATGATGACGATGATGATGATGATACGGGCCCTTGTGTGTTTATTTCGCATTTATATATATCTATACACTTGCTTATGTGTTACATTTTAACATTCATGTAGTTTAAGTATGCCTCTTTATATGGCATCGAGTGTGCATATTTCCGATGATTGACCCCGATTTATTTCTTGTTTTTAGATTCAGGTACCCCTTACCCGATATGACTTACTTATGTGGATGGTTGTCGAGACAGACCTTTTGGGACGATTAAAGCGAGTGAGGCATGACTTACGCACTCTTTACTTTCTCGCTTACTTTTATTTGGTTTTGACCCGGCGCGGCCGTGGCGTTTTGTTGTATTTATGATTTCCGCTTTTATTTATGTTCGAAACGTTTTCGCGATAGTCTAGGACAGGTAAAGCCTCCAACGGGCTTACAATCTTTTCGGGGTTCGCAATCCCCATCTTTTGACAACTAAATCTTCCGCATAATTGAACCTAATAATAACTCGTACTCGGTCCTAAGATCCAAAGCTCACGTGAGAAGATCAAACTTCTCCTATAACGTTCCCCGATAACCTAGTATTCCGAACCTTATTTACCTTCTAAGTAGGTTTATGAAGGTTAATTCGGGTACTTAAATTTCGGGTCGTTACAACAACCTTAGAACAAGATATTTATAGAAGTTAAATTATTACATTTTGAGGTTATCATCTCATAAATTGTTAAATGTTGAAAATTTATACATTTTTAGCCATCTATCTATATTCTATCATTAATGAAATGAGAATATTTTTGCTAATGTGTCATAACCACCTTCGTTTTATGGTTTTTACATATTTTTTACTTTATCAACTCCCTACATTTATAAGTCGATACTACCTTCGTTAATCATTTATTTAATTATATAATAATAAATTTTTTATTATTAAGATTTTTGTAACAAAACCGCGTCATGGCGCGGGCACTGCACTAGTATAGGTTAAAATCCCAAAAATCAAACCGCTCCTCGCCCTTTTCGCGAAACGCAGTTGCGAGAGGCCGCCTGATCGAGTCCTCGCCAGTCGCCACCCCGTTCCCGTGTGCTCCATTCGTGTTGTCGCTTAGTCGCAATTAACTTAAGTCTCAGGCTCGCACTTATTCCTTTTAGTTCTCTTTTCATTCTATATGTCTATTATAGTTGTAGATCAATCTGAGATCATCTTAGTTAGGGTTAGGGTTTCTTTCGATCAGACGGGAAAACCATCCGTGGACGGCATTGAAGGATCGATGATGACAGATTGGTAAATTGGGATAGATCTCGAGCTAGGAGTTCATAATCGAACTCAAAACCGAGTATTCTAGTACCTAGAAATCAACCACGAACCGAGTATTCTAGTACCTAGAAATCAACCACGAAGGTAGAAGGGTTGATTCGAAGGATAATAGAACAAGGGATAGATTTATTGAGAGAGTTTGAGATTGGGAAAATTGGTTTCTGTATTGATTGATTCCCGAGTGCAGCGTAGCTAATTACATATAGCCTAGGTTGAAGATGGTGAAACAATGATAGAAAAATATAAACGGTAACAGAAGACCCTGTATGGCCCAAATAAAGATCCAGCATCTGAATAACAAATAAAGCATAAAACAGAAAACTACATGTAGAAATCCCTGTTAAAATACTCCGTTCTTCAAAAGATCATTGTCCTCGATGATCAAATGCTTCTTGGCAATGAGCTTCCTTTTGGATTGAAAATAAAGGAAGTGTAGTTGGGGATGTTGCTGTTGGAGTTTGCCCAAAGTGTATAATATTCTTTGCACTTGGTGAACAACTTATGGTAGATGAAAAATAATAAATTCAGCAGCAACAAGAACGAACTAATCACACCTGGACAACAAGCTACAACCATGAAACTTTTATTTGATAGCTCCTTGTTAACATCATGTAATTCTCCACCTCCGGGATCAAAAATCATCACATCGAAACAATGACAGGAACATTTTTCGGACCTCGCAATCTCATAATTCCTCACTAGCTAAACTAGAGTCCTTGGTATCATATCGAAATTGGGATCCTTGTAGAACCAGGCTTCTAATGGCTCTGCAAAGGGGCTTAAATGGGCAACTTGACAAACACAAAACATCTTCCCCATTAGTTTCCTTGTACCCTTGAGTTGACTCTAGTCACAAGCAAGTAGACCTCTCTGCTCTCCTTTGTCAATTAGACCTTATGATCATCAAGCATAAGCCCCTTAGCTCCAAGATCAAAAATCACTTCAAACAAATCAGTCTTGACACTCAGCTGCACATGGGGGTATAGCCATTCCCTTCCTCCTGCGATGAATGTCCTTAGTTCGTGGGAAGTACCATCCGATAGCAGCTCCTCTCCTCCACCAGGATCAAAATACAAGCTCAACATAATTATTTATTATAATTTGAACAATCTGGATAATATATTCATTTTTCATTCTTACTTCTCCCACTGTAACTTTCCACACGTACATTGTTAGTGCTTTCTTCTTCAAAGTATCAATCAACTTTCCGAGGGACATAACAATAGCTTCGACCCCTTTAATTATAATTCCAGAATAAAAAATAAGAGGTAGCTTAATCGAATCAGTAAACCCATCCGTTACTGCAGCCACCTCCTCTTGTTTACCCTCAAAATCATGTTCTTCGTCTTCACTAGCTTGCCACACTTTCTCAGTTATTTTGTTGACATCAACAATCAATTGTTCAAATTATTACTAGTATATTCTACCCGTCCTCTTTGCACGACATCTTACAAATTTTAAACTTTTTAATCTTATCATCAATAGATATATAATGATATGTATTTTTGTGGATGGTAGAGTAGAATTAACATTACAATTAAACTATTAAAATATCATATTAAGATGATTCTTCTGACATGTTTTAAAATAGACCCACATTATATTATATAAATTCAAAATTTTAAACATTGCAAATGGATTAACATTTAACACGGATATTTTAATGGATTCTTAAAAATTTTAAACATTGCCCCGTAGGGGAGTTATTGCCCCGAAGGGTGGTTTGGACTCCTTTCTCTCTCTACAATTCTAGAGAGAAGTCATAGACTAGTTAGCTAGCCAATTACCTTTATACAATAAATTGTTTTTTTGGCAATCTGTGTCGGTAGAGTTCAGTTATATATCCGATCTGAATATTCAACTTATACTCAATAGACGTCAACGCTAGCTTTCTAAGATTGTCACTTTGCAAGTTAAGTGATTTCAAAAGTAAAACCATGTAATCCCTCCGTTCGATAATACATGAGTTTTGAAATGTTCATGTTAATTAAGAAAATTTATAACTAGTTAGTTGGCAAAAAAAAAAAGTTGATATATACCCTAAAAATCCATATATTTTTAGGAGTAATAATTATCTTAAATACATGATAATATAAAAGACACTAGTTTATACTACTTTTAGGATAATAATTACCCTAAAAACTAATGTATTTTCGATAAAATATCAAAGGCTAAAATTGCATGTATTATCGAATTAAGTAACATACATTTTGAATTGAATGAAGTATTACATTATGACATGCATTATACAATATATTTATACATACTAGCTAGCTACATACATTAAAGAAATACAACATATATAGAATTTCTACGGAATTTTCTCAACCAAAATATGTTATATATTAAAAAAAATTCCAAATAGATAGAAACTCGGCCTTCGTTTTCCCATTGCTATAGTTGATCGAACAACAAAGGCATATAGGAATGTATTATATATACTTACAATACAACCCACCCTTGTTTGTGTACATTATATATAAGTAATCTAGGACATAGACTTCCTCCATTTTGGAGGAGCCCTACCCTTGACAAACTTTGTGTTAGACGCCCTCATCTCCTTCGGCGTAGCATCTTTTCCAAACTCGCGCATCTCATCTCCAACAACGTCGCAACTCACAACATGGTCACTATGATTCCTAAAAGAATGAATCATCCCTATCTTCCTCCACCCGAAAAGCCCTACTTTCTTCTTCTCCGTCAGCTTCTCCATCTGCGCCTGCATCGCTCTGCATTGGCTCTGTAGCCTCAACACCTCCTCCTTCAACCTCTTTATCTCCATTTGTTGCACCCCAACTTCTCTCTTTGACAAGCACCTCGCGGGGAGCTCTAGCCCTCCAGCTGTGGCTGGGCTAGGGTGGCCCGACCTTGAGCTTAGCCCAAAAGGGCCACTCCAATCAAGTTGTCGCGTGATGAGCCTGCTTTGCTCAGAGAAGAGGACTTGGATGACTGCTCGGACAGGCAGACGCTCGTTTTGGGATGCGTGTAGGGATGCCTCGGACGAGAGCTTTCGGCTGTCTATTAGCCTGCAAAGGAGCTTCCTTTCTTGCTTTGTCAAGGTTGGATGTGCCTATCACAACACATGGTACAACATTTACTTACATGATGTAAGTATATAATACATAGTTTTATTTGTTCTTATTGATTTATTGTACTATATATATATATATATATCAATTTTACTTTGTATTTACTTTAAAAAAAAAAACTTGTGAGTGAAGTTGTACATTTTAAAGTAAAAGTAAAAGTGTGAAATGGGGACAAATGATAGGAAAAATCCAAGAGAGATGTAAAATTCTCATGTGAAAATTAAAAGAATCTGTTTAAGCTGGTTGACTAAACCAAGAAGGTAGTCAGAAAGACAATCTCTGTGTGTGTGCTGTGGAGGGCTTCAAAGCGCTCATCAGGAGTCATCAGCTACGAGTATTAGCCTTTATTCTTCACGTACTGTTGGCCCACGGGCTTGCGCCCGCTGCTGACACACATTTCCTTATTAATTCTTTTTTCCCCAATTGGTTATTTTTTTGTATTTTTTAGGGTAAATTAAACATAACCACCCGTAAATTACGAATTTACGGTACTTTTCACATAACCACCCATAAAACTTAAATTACAGTAAACCACCCATAAATTAGTTATGTTTTCATAAGACCACTCACCCATTAAACTTCTATTTATTTTGTTTTAAAAGGCTAAAATATCCTTAATTCAAGCTTATTTGTATTTAATGCAATGATTTGTTTTCATAAGACTTCTCACTTGTTAAATAATCTGGTTTTACTTTTTTTCCTTTTAAAAAATGATAAATTATAGTAATAAAATTATTCATGTTCGAATTTGTCAAATGATATGCATAAGCTTATTTTTCAAATGATATTGTTTCTAATTTAAGATATGAGCTAATTTACCCTTTTTTTAAAGCAATGATATATATTGTTTTATTTTAGAGCTTATCCCTATCTTATTCAACATTTGAAGAAGAGGAGACTGTTAGGAGCTATTGCAACTTTGCAAGTCTTGACTCTTCACATTGCAAATCCAATTTAGATATATTGGTTGGACCATTTAGGGTGTGTTTGAATTCCATTCCATTTTAATTATAATTCAATTGTATTGCCTTGGTTTATGTGAGCAGTTGGTTGTACAACTAAAAATCTCATGAAAACTAATATAAAATAGTAATTTAATCAAATAATCACATATATCGGGATAATACTATTACATTATATATAATTAATAAATTATGGAATCCAAACCCACCCTTAATTTACCTTAAAAATTTTTATACCATAAACGACCTTGTCTATTTTGCATTATAAACATAATACAATTAGAATCCAAACACTTATATACAACATCTTTCCTTTACAAAGTACAAACAAATAAGCTTGAATTAGGGGTATTTTAGCCATTTTAAACAACACAAATAGAGGTTTAATATGTGGGTGGTCTTATGAAAACAAATCTAATTTATGGGTGGTTTACTGTAATTTAATTTTTTATGGGTGGTTATGTGAAAAATACTATAATTTATGGGTGATTATGTGTAATTTACTCTATTTTTTATTGAACCATTACGACAATCATGCCTTTTTTCTAACCTATACTACTATTTTAAATATCTTAAAAAGACAATTATTTTCCTTTAATATATATATATATATATATATATATATATATATATATATATATATATATATATATATAGTAATCGATTTTTTAAAAAAAAATATCTCTAAGAAATCATTATTTTCCAATAATATTTCTCGAAATAGTTGTATCTAAAATAGAGTTAGGACTAACTTAAGGACTGCATTTGGTTATGAACATAGGTTAATAAACCATTCCTTAAATTTAAATGTATAAATCCTAGAAAAAATATTTTTAAAATAGGATTTAAATGATTAAAATTTGAATTTTTTTTCTAAATATGGTATGTTAAATTATGCAGTAGGGGCAAGTTTTAGAAAAAAAATAATTTTAAACAAATGAGTGCTAAACATTTGGTAATATATGTTAAGATTTTCTAACATATGCCCTCAATGCATATGTTAAACATGTTGATTTGAGAAATATTTTATTAAGATTCACTTATTTAACCAATTTTAATTATTTTTTTATGGTTCACCTATTTTCTTTTGGAGTTTTATTAATTTACTAATCAAATATGCTTAACTATGTTTCTAGATAATAGGTTAGACAAAGTGATATAAGCTTCATGGAGCTTGTGCGGAATTCTATTTTTTCGCTCCAAACCAACACTAAAATTTGGAGTTTGGCCAAAACCTACATGCAACTTGTTGAGAATAGTATAAACAAATATGATATACTAGTTTTATATATATATATATATTATTGTTGATTGATTTTAAAATAGAACTGTATATATACTTGCAATTATTATTATTTTATTAAATTTTAATATGATATCGTGTAATTAAAAAGTTAAAATGATTAATTGATTACTATTTTTTTTGTCAGCAAATCAGTGACTGTTGTTTGTATTTTTTTTTTTTTGGTGGGAGTTGTTTGTATTATATCTATTTAAAAGATTTGAAGTTGAAAGTTGATAAAAATGATCATGAGCACTAAAATGTAAATAAACTCTAAAATAATTAGGGGATTAATGGCCAAAACATACACAGTCCTAAATAGTTCTTAAGTTCCAACTATCACACCCGTGCTCCGTATATGTATAAAATTATGACAAAAAAAAAGATATAAAAAATTACTTTGATAGCAAAAATATACTTCATCTTCCTCCATTTCGACGAGACATTTTATAATTTTTCAATAATTTTGTAATTAATATTAGTATGAAATTTTTTTTAAAATTTATAAAAAATATATATTTTATATATTTTTTTATCATCTAAAAACATGTATATAATCGGTAAATGGAGGAAACATGTATAATCGGTAAATTATTTATTACCTTGAGGTAAGTGTCGATTGCACGGTAAAGGCCGTCGTCGGTGGGGCGCGCGTGTGCCGGGAGCGCGCCGGCGAAATCAATGAACTCGCCTAGCCCCAAATTGGAGTCGACCGCCGCCTCCGCCAGGTAACTATCCACAAGACGCGCCACCTTCGCAGCGGCAGTACCGCTCCTCCCGCCACCGCGGCCGCCGCCAGTGCTCTCCTCGAAGCCGAGGAACCGCTTCACCAGGCGGGTGACGAGCTCCACATCGAGGAGGGTCCCACACGTGTGACTGAACGACGGGATGAGCAGCTCCCGCAGGTCGGCCTGGTCCAGCTGGCGCGCTATCCTCCGCTCCAGCTCGGCGCGGTAGGCGGGGCCCACCCCGACGGTGCCCCCAACGCGCAGCAGCCGCAGGAGGAAATTGCACGGAACGGCGTCGTTCTCGACGGGGAGGATCCCCACGAGGGTCTCCACGAAGAACCGCTTCTTGATCCATGCCGCGGTCACGCTGGTCTCCTCATCCCCGGAGGAGGAGGGGCGGTCATCGGCGGGGGAGAGGTCGGGGAGCCACTTGGAGGAGTAGTGGGCGATGATGGAGCCGATGAGGTCGGGGCGGACGCCCTTGGCTTTGATGCCCGAGATGGTCTTGACGAAGTAATCCATGTCGAGGAGGCAGGCGTCGTCGAACCAGTACTCCGGATGAGCCGCGGCCGAGGGATCCGCCAGGGGCGGAGGCTTTGCGGTGGGGGTTGTGGGCGCCTCCGGCTCGGGGAGGGTGTTCGTCATGTGGGGTTAATTGGTTGTTTCTTTGGGTGTGAAGTGGTGAATTTGGGTAATGGGGTATGCTAGAATTGGTGTCTAATTAATGGACTTTATATAAAATAAGGATGGACTTATAATCCATCCACATTCCCAAAACCAACGGTATAAAAGATGGGGGTCTCTTAGCGTATTGAAAGTAGGGGATCGGACTAGGATCGGATCGGAAATTACGATCTTTGGATTGGATTGAGATATTACAATTCGGTCCTTGGTTCAAGAAAATTTTATTTATGGTTTCCGGTCCAGCCGTCCAGATCGGAATTGAACCGGATTTCCTATCTTTTAAAAAAAAGGAGAAGAGGCATGACTTAGAGCTCGACACGTGCCTTTTTTTTTTTTGTTTTCCCTGTGTATGTGTTTGGTTTCACATCTCAGTATCTCACCCTCCTCTAAGCCGCCTCTAGCATCTCTCTCATTCCTTCACTTCGGGAGTTCGGCACTTCGGCGACAGTAGTCAATAGCCACACCAACCCCTACGCTCTCCTTCACTCCGTGCTCGCTGATGCCAGTAGCCACCATCTCACCGTTCAGACTTCGGCGTCAATGAGTAGGTTACATTCCTCTCTCTCGTTTCACTTTTTTAGTTTTTTAGATCTAGGACTGTTGTAAAATTTTGGTCCAACCGATCTCTACAGTCTGCGGACCGGAAAGACCGGGACCATAAGTTCCGGTCCCGATCCGCAGTCCAAGTTCTTAGAGATTATGGTCCACCGGTCTGGACCGGACCGGATCCGCAGTCCAAGACCGGAAGCCCAACCCTAATTGAAAGTGGCAAATAAGTGAGATTTGGCCCCTTGGCTCGAAAGAAAAGCGTAATTTGTTTTGGATTTTTTTTAATTTTTACTAATTTTATAGATAAAAGACTATAAAAAAATAAGAAATCACAAAAACAACTTAACTTAATTGATAAGGAGAGATATTTATTATCTTGAGGTCATGATTCAAACTTCTTTGGTCTCACTTTTTTTTAAAAAAATTAATTTTATTTAAATTTTCTTATATTAAAAATAGCTAATTAAATAACAAATTTAAAATTTTCTCCAATATATTATGAATCTTAAATATGAATCATAGTTCAATTCTTTTCAAAAAACTTCAATCGGTACTCGCAAGAAATAAGCCAATTTCGGTGGATTATTTACTACTATTATTAGATAGGCGTTACATATGGGTAAATATAAATTATGTTTCTTTTGATCTCGAAATGATTTTAGGTTCTTTGACGTCTAGAATATATTTTGGACTGAGTGTGTTAAAAGAGCTTTTAATTTGATCTTGCTATTATTTCGGTATGATCTTGTTTTATATGTCATAAATTTAGTTGAATTTTGTGATCGAGCCTCTCGTTGCATTTGTAGTAAAAAATGATTTTTTTTTCTTCAATGTATCCCGTTTGGGAAAAGCACATTTTAGTATGTACTTGTATAAGTTTGTATAGGGTTTGACCCTTATTCTGAAATATTAATATTTATCCATTCACCACTGTCACACCCCATGTTTGAAGGGCTTTTGTTATCCGACTTTTTTTTTAGTGATATATGCTCGAGACAAAGAAAGGGGAGACTCGGTTACATTGTGTTGGGAACTAAAAGGTGATGATGACCCTTCAAATCAACTAACTTGAGTTTGGGGAGTCGGTCACTAGTTTTTTGGACTTGATGGTGATGAAGGTGGAACTGGCTAATCCTACTTTGAAGATTGATCTTGCATACAAGAAAGTCTAGCACACAAATCGAGTGAGGTTTCATTCTAAAATCAATCGGCAATAGAAGAAGTAGTCCACCAAGTTATATGTTAAGGCGAGTTATGTTCAACTTTCAATGTAGGACTTTTTTTAGTCTCATTCACATCTCTTAACAACTCCATATGTTAAGTAGGCATGAGGAGGATGGTTTTATTAGCATTATGTTCTCACAAGGCCAAGCACATAACTTTCTACGTACAAAGCCCTTGATGGAGAAGGATGAGTTAGCATGGACACAAATCTTGTTGAAAGATCTTGTAGTTCTTCTTTAGGGCTCTTGATGCATTAGCACAGGAGAGTAAACATCTTGCTATTAAGGAGGTCATAGTGTATAGGCCGCGATGAGGTCATTGCAAGAATAGGTATGTGACAATGTCACTCCCTGTGTTTCAAGGGCTACGTTTTGGAGTGTTGTTGGTTGATGCTCGAGACAATAGCATGGGAGCTAAAGTGAATTCGATCCCTTCAAAAGTTCAAACAAGTCAAGCTGGTTATGTTTGGGGAGCTTATCATATATTGTAGTCTTTAGACTGTTGGTGATGGTGAAGAGGGAATTGATCATTCCTACTCCAAGCGATCAATCGTTGAAGCTGCATTCCCAACGAGTCTGAAGCATTTGCAAAATCGATCAGTTGTGTTCCCGTTGGCCTCTTAGGAGGTATTAGTAAAAAAAATAGATATCTAGATTTGGAATAACACCAAACACACCCTTGCCTTTTACAATGCCATATTGTTAAATACATTTATGAGAGGTTGAGAAAAATGGATGCATGGGCAACCCAAGCTAGCTAGTGCTTCAAAGAGACATTATGTGAATGAGGGTATAGCTAGCTAGCTAGCCAAGGTACAAGGAAACAAGCAAGAAAAGGGAGAATGGAGAAAGAATATATTTATTGCAATGTAGCTTTCAAAGTAGAAATAAAGAGTATTGCAAGTATTGAATGAAGTTTGTTCTACATTCTAAGAATGGACAAATACGCTACATAACTTTGCACTAGAGAATATTGCATTAAATAAGCTTGTCTTCTACAACCTCATATCCCCATCTTTCTAGCTCGCTCTCTCAACTTATATGCACATGTATCCTTAATTATGAAACTTCTACAGCTAGCAAACTCAGCTCTTTCTCCATTCAAATGTTATTGTTTTTTTATACTTATGGGGCACTTTAATGGTGATGCTATCAACTTTGATTGCAAAACTAATTTCCTCATAAAAACTTAAAACCATACAACCAAATATCTGAATGAATGATTAAAACTCGCATAACATTGTCTATACCTAACTGAAATGCGAATAAATCAAATCACCTCATACCATTAGGTTTGTGTATTGTTGGTCCCCAAAACATATATGTGGAGGGTAGCTAGAGAATTGGATGGTGAAAGATGATGGGCTTGGGGTAATAGTGCCAAAAATGTGGTAGCAAGCAATGTTGTCCAACACACAATTTGGGGGTTTTTGGCTCTTGGCTTTGCATATATTCAAGTACTCTCACGTGAACGTTGGGCTTACAATATCAATTAAAGCTTCATACTCAAGTGTGGTATTCCGTGCAAACTTGTCATTCTCCATTTTACTCTAAGGCAATGTCCACTTCTTATATGGCCACAGATTCAACGAGAGTTAATAGAAATGGTACGTACAATTAGAGACCTATTAACTCTGTCGAAGGTAGGTAGTCTTGAGTCGTTTACATCTTGACGGTGATGTAGACAAATTGTTGGGTCCTTTAATTTGTCTAATAGCGTCACAAATTTAGCTTTAGCATTAGCTTGAATTGAGCTGTAGATAAGGAATCGATGTTCCTAGCTACCAACTGATAGACCCCAAATAACATAATGAGTGAAAATAACAAGATAAAATAGTGGGTTGATTGGTGTGTTCTTTGGTTTCTTGTGGGGTGCTAAGGAAGAGCCAAATACACTATTATTATTGTAGAAAACAACGTTTTGATGGGTTGTGGTGTTGATGTGTGGTTTTTGGTTTCTTTGGGGTGCAAAGAAATTCTGCCAAAACCCTCACAATGAGGAGGGATATAATATAACCGTTGATATCAGCTTGCAATGACAAACATTCTCAATCCAGCTTTCACTATTTTTTATTATTATTTAAATGTAGACAATATTTTGGGTGCAATTTGCAGGCACACATGACACATGAAGTTGATAAGTGTAATCTGTCCTTCAAGAAATTATTTAGTTATAGTGATTAGTTATTTAGTTGCGTGTTTTTCAATTTCAATAATTATTTAGTTACATCAGTTAGTTATTCAGTTGCATTAGATATTGAATTATAGTGAGAATTATTCGATTCCAATAAGTTATTTAGTTGAAGGGGGTAATTATTTAATTGTATTAAGTTATTCACTTGTAGTTTATAATTATTCGTCCGTAAGATGGAGTTATTTGGGGGTAGTTTCGTTTGTGATGCAGAATTTGGGAGTAATGGAGAGGTATTCATGTACGACGGTCAGTCAATACAATTGAATAACTACTCATTTCAATTGAATACAGTAAATATTAAGGTGTATTCAACTCGCTGTTTGTCTGCATATTATATGTTCCATAACTGATCTTTTGCAAAATTATAAATAGATACCTGAGTGATACATAAGTCTTTCTACAAATTCCAAATATAGTGCGAGAAAGAGTTCTCTTCAGCCCCTATTATCAGTGTTATTAATCATTTGATAAATGTCTTATCCAAATAGGCTGTTGAGTTGTCAAAATAATGTGCCCCTTTCCTTGCTTTTGATGGGCCATGTAGGCCCATAGCTCACATCAGCTGGATTAATGGGCCAGTTAAAATGGGCTTAAAGGCCCACTTCTTACATTGACCCCCTATCAAGCTATATTATTACTAGCCTAGAAATAAGAGTTAAAATAGTAGTAACAAACAAGATAGGACTACGGCAGTCTAATCCTTGCAATTGCATCAATTCATTCCAACAGTCTCGGGACGAGCACGAGGCTCGTTAACTTAATTAAAGACCCGTATAGCTGGCTTTGGTTACTTGACTATATACCCCATCCATGGGTTGTTCCATTGGTTTTCAGAGCTTTCGTACGTGAAATGCGAGTGACAACGATGAAGAAATTGTATATGTAGGAGATGGTAGAAGGATGAGATATGGGGAAGGAAAAGGTCAATATAAAAGAAGTTAATTGTTCTCTTGTTAGTTGTTAGGGCGAGAAAGAAGAGGAAGAGCTCGAGAGGAGTAGCGATGACGTACACGAAGACTCCAAAGGAAGAAATAATAATCAATATGCATGAACTTGGGGAGGAGGAAAATTGGAAGGAGATGGAAGGTTTCGAGTTTCGACTATGCAACCGGAGAGGTTCGACTACCGCGGTGGCAATGTAATTTGTAGTAGGTTTTGGGCCGACTCAGTTTAGATAAAAGCCCATCATTTTTGTAAAATTCATGCATGGTTAGGAAGCACAATAGAAGAGGCTCTTTGACAAATGGCAATGTCGATGGGAAATCGAAATTATACTCTTCCATGCCCGCATATACATGTATTGACCTTTACTCCTTTACTTCTATACTACATCCGTCCAAAAATACATGTCTTTTTACTATTTATGTACGTTTTTTTAAGATCTAAAAACTATATAAAATATTAACTTTTTATTAATTTTTTTAATAATTACAAACTTATTAATAATATGTTTATAATTATTTTAAAAAAATAATAAAAAGTTAATATCAATCAATCATCAATATATAATACTAAAACAGAGACATGAAAATCCTATGTGGCGGGCTCTGGTGCGATTCGCTTACGTGTCGTTCTCTGGTGCAATTTGACCCGGATTTTTTTGACACGTCAATTAATGAGTATCCAATAAATTTAAGCCACGTCAATTAATTATTTTCTTTTAACCACCTATTATCTTATTTGTCCACCTTAATTTAATTATAAATAAATAGTTTTAATAAAAAATAATTAAAATATAATCATATCTTGGAAAGATTTATATCAAATCTTTTAGCTTATTAATATATCAAATTGGTAAAGGTTATATGCCTGTGTCTATATATCATCAAACTAATCTACATTGATTGAGAGAGAATTGGGTAAAATAATAACAACTAAATATTTTATCGGCTTTGTTAATTTATTTAATGGAAAAAATGCATTCGGTTATGATCATTTGCACTGACCTTATATATCAATATATTTATTGATGAGAAAGTTTTGATTGTTCATTAGATAATTAAAGATGAGTTTCGGATAGATTATTATAAATAACAAAGATAAGTTCATCATTTCTTATGAAAGAAAATGAATGAATTTAAAATATTTTTTGTAAGCTCTGGCCAGCCATACGGCCAATCAATTATAAAATGTGTGTTATAAAAATAGTTTTTTTCTATATTAGGCTTTACAAATTACAATTAAATCATCTTTTTCAGCAATTATTAATGAATTTAAAATAATTTATGTTTGATGAAAAATAAATTTGTCATTTGTGTCTCCATGAACATACGTTATCGAGTGATTAATTAGGATGAATTAGGTTTTCTTGTAGGCTAGGGTTCTTTGCGAATGAATTTTTTTGCCCACGAAAAAATTGATGATTTATTAATAAATTAATGAGCACTATCTTTTATCCACCTCATTTATCATATCACAATTAATTTATTAATAAATTATGATACTATGTTAGTTAGTTATATTTTGATAACATTTTGCACTTATATTTGAATAAATAAAATGTTGGTAGATCTTTTATCCTTTTTAAAGCATTTTATTTATTAATTAGTTAGTTATAATGTAAATATTTTAAATTTAAATTACCTTTTTGATTGCCGATCAAAAAAAAAAATTACCTTTTTGACTTCTTTTAAAAAAAATTACGTACATCTTTTTTACTTTTTTAACAAAATTGTTTTTAAAAAATAAAACGGGGCATTTAGCATTTTTCACAACAAATAAATATAACTTATTTATAATTAGTTCCTTTTACATTTACCATTTTTTACTTTTAAAAAAAAAATTAAAAAGAGGGTTGATGAATTTCCTTTTCATTTATTTATTTATTTAGGGTTATATAATTATAATAAATTATTTAAAATTTATTTTTTACCTTTTGATATCCTAAGCTTTTCTTACATTAAGGTCACTGCTTTTTTATTAATAAATTTAAAATTTTTAAATATATTTTAGTTATTGGTATATAATTAAATTTAGGAAAATATTTCCTAAAACATAAACTTTAAGGTTTGTAGTCGGGGCATAGATCTGAATAACTCCATTACGATCTACTCAATATTCTAAAAGAAGGTTGGTGGGTGCTCGACGGTGGAGGTAGGGTTTAGGGTTTAGGTGAGTCTTGGTGGTCTTGGAGACCTTGACGGAGACGGCCTTGGTGGTGAGGTGTGATCAAGGGATTAGACAAGGTGTAAATGGATCTTGACATGGTTGGAAAAAAATAATTATTATTTTCATGTGTTTGAAGCTTTGTTTCAATATCCACATGTCATTGTGTAATATTATTTTATTTACCAAAATGTATCAAGAATATTATATAATATTTAATTAACTAAATTATATCACCTCCGTAACGATTTTATCCACATCTCATTGAGTACTAAATTATATCTCACCTCCTGACCTCCATAACAATTAACATCGGTTAAAAAATTATAAGTGAAAGTGGTAACTATTCACATTTGATCAAGTCCCCATCTCTTTCATGTCTCTCCAAAGAATATACGCTTAGAAACATGATTTTTTATTCACGGGTACTTATTTATTTGTGAATATTATTTTGCTTTACATCAAAAGTTAATATAAAATTACTTGAAAATTTTTATTCAAAAATTTCAAATAAACTATTTTAATCTTCATAAAATTTAATGACAAATAATTTTAATATAATTAATATAATAAATTACAGTTTATTAACAAAACACGCAAACGCGCGGGAACAAATACTAGTATAATACTAAAACAGAGACATGGTCCTATGTGGCGGGTTCTGGTGCGATTCGCTTACGTGTCGTTTTCTGGTGCAATCTGGTCTGAGTCTTTGACACGTCAATTAATGATGATCCAATATAGTTAAACCACATGAGACGATTGCATCATCTATTTATACACGTGTCGTCCTATGTGTCCAATTTAATTAACGATTAAATTAATTTTTAATATAAATATTTAACCTAATATCTTACAAATCTTATCATTTTAATTTTATAAATATTTTATCTAGAAATTTTAGTTAGAAAACTTATCTTTTATACTCCAAATCTAAGAAATAATCTTTTTAATGTAATAACCTTTTTATATATAATTTTTATCTACATCTTAGTTTTTTAATATATATACATTTGATTTAGATAAACACTCGGCATGATCCGATATTGGTTTTTACATCCTTCCACCAAATCAATTGGATATATATAATCGAGGCAAAACTAGGCCAAGATTAAAACATAATATAAATTATATATTTCATTATTTTTACAACATATATTAATCCTTTTTTTTTCTTTATCATACATGGTATTTAATTATTTTGTATATATTTAATTATTTTGTATAATCTTTTTATACTTTATATCTAAGTTAAAAATCTTGAAGATAATATTTTACCTTTAATTATTTTTATTTTCAGTCATTAACCTTTTATTATTTAATATAAAATATAAGTTATTAATCAGAGCAAAAAAAATATTATTGTTTTGATTTTTATATATAATATAAACAATATTAATAAGAAAAAATTATCATATTATTGTTAGTTATATTTTGATAAAATTTTATGACTTATTTGAATAAATTGTCTTAAAAAGGATAAAAATATAAAATCAATTAGGTTTAATATATTTTATTTAAATAAGAATCGTTTGTATTTATTAATATACTATAGTTTGTTAAAATCTCGATATGATTATATAATTCTAACAATACTAAAATTTAAAGATAAATTTGACCAAAAAATGATTCAACTATAGTTGAACGATTCCAATTATAGATGGAATCAATTAGGTCAATGTATTTCATTTAAAATTTACGTTATTTGAACCATATTATAAAACTATTATAATTATATATAAGACAAAATTACAGAAAACCACCCTTTAAATATGGGGGTTTTCACTTAACCACCCCTTAAATTTAAAATTACAGAAAACCACCCTTTAAATGGTATTTGTTTACAACTAACCACCCATTCAACTATTTTCTTTAATTTATCATTAAATATATTATATTTTAATATTTTTAAACTCAAATTTGATTGTAAATATTAGGGGTGGGCGCGGGACGGGACGGGACGGGACGAGGGTCGTCCCGCGTCCCGTCCCACGTAATTTTTGCGGGACGGGACCGTGACGGGATTCGTTACTTTTTTTCCAATCCCGCGCAGGCCTTGTCCCTCACGGGACGGGACGGGACCGGGACGGGACGGGCCCTGTCCCTCAAATAAAAAACATTATAAAAAATTATAATATTCCTAGATATTTTGCAGTTTTTAGTATAACATATATATATATATAATTTTTTATATAACTTTATAATTTTTCTTATATACAAATAAAAAATACCACATACCAATACACTTATATATTATATATACACCCACTGTAAAAGTGTAGTATATATATACAATATATACAAAGTGTATACATATACATGTACTGTATATACTACAGTATATATGTAGTTATATACACACTGCACGTACAAATGTATATACAGTAAGTATATACAAAGTATCAAAAGTGTGTGTATATATATATATATTTATTTATTTATTTATATATGCGGGACGGGACGGGTATATATGTAGTTATATACACACTGCACGTACAAATGTATATACAGTAAGTATATACAAAGTATCAAAAGTGTGTGTATATATATATATATTTATTTATTTATTTATATATGCGGGACGGGACGGGATTTGCGGGATAAGAAATCCTCGTCCCGCGTCCCGTCCCGCATAATTTTTGCGGAACGGGATCGGGACGGGCCCGGGACGGGACCGGGACGGGCCCGGGATTTGCGGGATTTGTGCCCACCCCTAGTAAATATATTCATATTTTGAATTTAAGGGCTCGATCATATTTTAGAGATTATTTTATTTATTTTAAAATAATAATAATAAATATAGCCTAGAATTATTATCTTAATTTATGGTTGAAAATTTTTATAAAATTTTAAAATATTATTAAAATTACTCTTATTTATTTATATTTTAAATAAGAGTAATTTACATAATGTTTTAAAAATTTATAAACATTTTCAAACATAAATTAAGATAATAATTCTAGGCTTTATTGATTATTATTTTTAAAAATAAATACAATGATCCCTAAAATATAATTGGGCCCTTAAATTCAAAATGTGAATATATTTACAATCAAATTTGAGTTTAAAAATATTAAAATATAATATATTTAATGATAAAGTAACGAAAATAGTTGAATGGGTGGTGAATTGTAAACAAATACCATTTAAAGGGTGGTTTTCTGTAATTCTAAATTTAAGGGGTGGTTAAGTGAAAACACCCATACTTAAAGGGTGGTTTTCTGTAATTTTCCCTATATATAAATATAATGCATTAATTAGAATCCAAACACATCCTTAGTGGAATAAAAATGATTAATATTTATAATTTTTTTTATAATTTATTAATATAAACATAATTTCTACTTAAGAATGAGTACATATTGATTTGATTTGGCCAAAATCATAGGTTAGTTAGAACAAACTATTTATAAATTATAAGTTATAATTGTTATAGTACATTAATCAATTTTAAAAAAAATGATATTTTATTTTATGAGATTCTATCACAATATACCACCATTTACATAATTTCATTAATTATAAATTTATAATATCTTAAAGAAAAAACACAACCTTATGACTTTGCGATTTTGCTAAAATATAGAAAAATATTTTACATATAAAAATGATACGTGAGTATTTATGTATAAATAAAAATTAATTTATTTAAATCAATAAAAATAATTATATATAAATAAAATTTATAAAAAAACCGCGTACGACGCGGGTAATAAGACTAATTTTATATAGTTTTTAGCTCCTAAAATACGTGTTAAAAAGTAAAATGACGTGTATTTTTGGACGGAGGTAGTATCATTTATTCACACTTTAAGAGAGGGGAATACGGTGGCAAACAGGATTGCATAGAACACCCTGGTCTCCTCGACATCATCCATAAGGATGCTATCGAATAGGCAGGCCCGTGCATTAGCCAGTTCAGGTGGCCCAACGGAACAGGACCCCCAAAATTTTAGGGCCCAATATCAATTAAATTTGGTATATAATAAAAGATTTCCAAATTATTTTAAATCTACATAATGGCTCACTGGTACCGTGGTACGCATGGCAGACTTAAAGTCGAGACCCCCTCCGCCTCGTGTTCGAATCTCAATAAATTCAAGATTTCAATTTTTTTTCCCCTTTTACAAGAGCTTAACGGTAAATTTAGAACCCAAAAAAAAGAGCTTAACGGTAATTCATCATTATATAAATTATTAACCTTCCAATAGCTTCTTTTTTTTAAAAGATAAACACACCTAAAAAGCTGTTTAAAAAATAAACACACCTAAAATAAACTGTTAAAAAAATAAACTGTTTATTTTGGTTGCATCCATACACACCCATAGTATAAATTATTGTTGTTATTCATTTGAGTTTCCAACCCTTCTCCTTCTCTTTTAAGAAAACCTCACAAACAAAATTCATCATTATGTAAATTAGTACTAATTTTTTGAATTGTGATAGGAAATTACAGAATATAGAAGATTTGTAAAAATCATTTATAATATTTTTATACAAAAAACTTTAATAAAAAAATAAAAAGTTATCATTTTACTCATAAGTTTTATATCAAATTTTATCTAACACATTTATATAAAATTAATTTATCAATAATATAAATCAAGCCTAAGTTTTTAAGACAGGTCCCCGAAAAGATTGGCACGGCCCTGCGAATAGCCCCGTTCTTCCGGTCAGGTGGTCCGAACCTTTTCTTTATTTTTTTTAAAAAATGGATGGGTTTATTTTAGGTTCAATTGGGTAAATATCCATTTTAGATGTGAAAATTAAGTAAATGTCCATTTTTTTACATAATTAATTAAATGTCTATTTTTTCCAAAAATACCCCTCCTTCCCCATCTTTAACCCTTTCCCCTTCCCCCTTTGACCATTTTTAATTTTAACATTGACTAGTCAATATTGACCATTTTGGTCAACGCCTGCATTTGGTGACAATTTTCTGGTGACAGTTGTGTATATTTTTCCGGTGACAGTTATTTGTGATAATTATTTTGGTGACAATTGACTTTTTTTGTGACATTTTATTTTTTTCTAGTGACATTTAACAGAATTTTTTTCTAGTACTAGTGAACACTGTCACCAACCTATTGTCATCAATTACAAAACATTGTCATCAACTACAGAACATTGTCACCAACTTTTTGTCACCTACTATAAAATATTGTCACCACCAATTTTTACTAACTACATACTATCACCAACTACAAAATATTGTCACCTACCTATTGTCAACAACTATGAAACACTGTCATCAATTTATTTTCACCAACAAGTGAACACTGTCACCAAATATTGTCACAAACCAATTGTCACTAACTACAAAACATTTTCACCAATCTATTATCCCTAAGCAGAGAACATTATCACCACCTCCTATTGTCACCAACCTACTTTAGTAATCTGTTGTCAACAACAATAAAATAGTGTCATCAACCTATTGTCATCAAAGTATTGTTTGAACAAATATTTGTCACCAAGACCATGTAATCACAAAAAAATTTTCATCACCATACTAAATATCACCAAGATAGTGTCACCAATAAAAAATCGGAGAGCCCTAGGTATACCATTAGACTTGAGCTAGTTTATAAACCACGCACTTACACTTTCAATCAACTAATTAAGTACTAAATTTGATTTTAAACTAGTTTACAAACCACGCACTTACATTTTCACTAATTTTTTTTGTCACCAACTATTAAAAATTGTCACCACCTATAATTCCCTAACTACATAAAATTGTCACCAACTACGGAACATTGTCACCATATTATTTTCTTAAACGTATTATCACCAACTACGTACGTACAAAACATTAACTCACTTTTGTCATGAAATATATTGAAACCCTAGAACTAGGGGAGCATAGACCCTAAAGGGGCTAAAGCTAAGTAGACGAAAATTTAATGTACAATATGCTTTAGGGTTTAGTCTTTAGGGTTTAGGGCCTCGGCCCTAAACCCTAAACCCTAAAATGTGTGTACATTACTAATATCATCACCGTTGTCACCTAATATTAACTCACTTTTGTCACCAAACTGAAACCCTAGATCTAGGTGAGCATAGACCCAAAAGGGGCTAAAACTAAGCATACGAAAATTTAATGTATACTATCACCAACTATAAATCACAATTACCACCTATTATCACCTACTACAAAACACTGTCACCAACCTATTGTTCCTAACTACAAAAAATGTCACCAACCTATAATCACCAAATACAAAACATTGTCACTACTCTATTTTTCACAAACCAATTATAACCAATCTATTATCACCAACGACAAACATTGTCATCAACCTATTGTCACCAACAATATAGCACTGTCACCAAATGATTTTCACAAAACTATTGTCATAAACTACAAAACATTGAAACAATATCACCGACCATTGTCACCAACTACAAAACACTGTCATTAACAACCTATTGCCACCAATAACAAAACACCGACACCAATTCAATTTAATAAACGCAAAATACAATTCACAAATCAACTATACCAAGTTTGAATCTTCATCCTACTTGTATCGATCTGTCATCAATGAAGAAGGAATTTCCCCTCCCTATGGATATGTTAACCTCTTCATCAGACACTCTGATTAAACTAGCTCCAGATTGAAGCTCACCGGCCTCCAGGCTGCAACATGCTCAAAACCACAATTCGACTCGGATTCTTCATATACGAATGCACCCCCGCTACTCTAAGCGATACTTGTTCCTTTAGTGTAACCATCCCAATGTTAGAACGAGAGCTTCTGGCGTGTAACCATACTTTGATTAAGCATGAGGCATGAAGTAACTAACTGAAGTCCACAGACCATTTCCATTTAGATATTTTTTTAGTTTTGACAAAGCAGCCAAGCCGTAATAAATTACAATTGTTTATTTCCATTCCTAATTTTGCAGTGCATAAGAAATCAGCAAACTCTAAAAGGTTAGGTGGAAAAAATCTGGAGTTGTAAACCACGGCGTTCTAGATTACAATTTGCAAACACAAAATCAATTTCAAAGATACAAAATAGCCAAAGATTTTAAGTATGAAATAGGAAACAGTGAAAGACACATTCATTATTACCTGCATATTCACGAAGCGCCTTTAATCTCTTTAACTCTTTGACAATAAACGACAAATCTTGGGCCAAAATTTGCTGAATTTCCCTCGCACCAAGCGACTTGTTCCCATCTACCAATCAAAATAAAACTCAATTTAAAGAATGATTCAGAAAACGAAGCATTGAGATTAAAATGAATCGAAAGGAAAAAAAAGTAGTTTGCAGAGGGAGAGTTCTAACATTGTGAAGATAGAAGGCTGAGATTTTCTAAGCTAAGAGTGAGATCGTCAACAGAAGCTCTGGCGTGGATTGAACGAGAATGAGTCGTTGCAGGAGGCATCGATGCCGGCAGCGAGGAGAGCAAGGTCGGAGGCAAAGGATGGAGGCGGAGGAGTCGATGGAGGAGGAGTGCGGGCAGTGGTGGCGGCGGAAGAAGACGACGATGACGAGGAATTGGAGGATAGAAGAAGTCCTCAGATTGGAGCAACAGTGAGAGTCCTCGGATTGGAGCAACAATGGCGGCTAGGGCAACTGTGGGAGTCCTCTGATTGAAGAAGGGAAAGGGGTGGGTTAAGGGGGAAATTAAAACAGGGGTATTTTGGGATTATGAAATTATTATAGACATTTACTTAATTATCAAATAAAAATGGATATTTAGCTAATTATACTTTGTAAATGGATATTTCACCCAATTTTTTCTTTATTTTATACGTAGAAATTTAAAGGTGTTTATTTGAAAAATCTCATAATTTAAGGGTAGTGTTATTTACTCTGAAAAAAAAAGGAAAAAGTGCAACGGGTTTGTTAGACACTCTGACCCCACCAAACCCTACCACGAACTCCCATAGCCCTTTTTTTCAACCACGACGTTTCTCCGTCTTATCCATTTCACACGCTCACGCAAACGCTCAACCCAACTCTCTCTTTCTCCGATCGCTATGGCAACCGCATTCCCGAGCTTCACCTCCACGATCCGCGCAACCGCCGCCGCTAATAACCGGAGATCTGTCCCTGACGGAGCTCCCAAGGCAACCTCCGCCAGCTGGTGGACCCCGCTCTTCGGCTGGTCCTCGGAGGCCGACTACATTAACGCTCCTCCTCACACCGCCGCCGGCGACGCCGCCCTGCCGAAGCCTCAGACCGAGGGATCCGAAACCGAGGCGGCGGGATCCAGATCTGGCCGGCTTTTCACAGTCGGATGCTTCACAGAGGAGAAGGCGAAGGCGCTCCGGAAGAAGACGGTGGAGTGCTCCACCTTCCACGACAAAATGTACCACTCGGCGATCGCTTCTCGTATGGCCTCCGACCTCGGAGACCGTTAGATCTTTGGATTTTCTCTCTCCTAGGGTTCTGAAAGGTTCGCCGGCAGCCGTTTCAGTTTACCTGCTAAATTAATCCGTCGACGTGAAAGAACGGGGAAGTTTTCTCTCCCTTCTCACCTCTCTGGTTTTTCGTTTTAACACTTTTTTTCTTTAGATCTACGTGCTTGATTTTCGGCCGTCCGATTTGTAAAGGAACGGTGGTGATGATGTTGTCTCGTCTGATTGCTTTTTGGATTTTCGGGAGACCTATACCTCACGCCTCGCTTGTTTATTTGTTGTTATGTATTTGTGATACTCCGTAGTGTTGAACTTTGTTTTTATAATTTCACGAACGAATTTGGTTTTACACGATCTGTCAATGGATATTTTTTTTGATGCGATTACAGAATGAACTGTAAAATCAATATGCTGTATAACTCTGATCAATTGGTTGAACACTTGACAAGATTGATGTTATGCATGTTAGATTGTTAGGTTTTTGAATCCTCATTTTAGATCGCATTTCTTTGGAGCTTAGCAAATACAGTACGCTGTATAACATGAATATCTGATGGTTAGAAATGGATCGCAACCATGAAAACACAATCAGCTACAAAGAACTGGCAAGTGCTCGAGACATTTTTTAAGAAAGAAGATTTTGCACCATAAATTTCCGGCTGCGAACAAACAGCTTGAGCCATTGCCAAGGCTATCTACCAAACCCGCTGAATCGACATGGAGTGGAGACTGCAGAGCCTGTGGATCATCTTAAATAATTAGTTCAATGATTAGATATATCGATCACATTGGATATAACGATAAGAGCATCTGCCACCATACCATACCTTAAATTTGGTAGGCTATATTCTTAGTTTTAGCATATGGAAAAAGCTAACTTCAAAAATAGCTATACAGATCTTTTTAACTCCTCCCACCATAGTGTATAAAATGGTAGGTTATATATTTAAAATTATGAAGAACAGCTAGTTTACAAAACTAAATACCGGTTATATCATACATTACAAAATTATAATGTATAATATATATGTTATTTTAAGAAACCTTAAATAATGATTATGTATTAAATTAATTTAGTTCAATTATAGGGAAAATTTGGTAAGTGTCCATATTTTGGGCAAAAATTAAGCCTTAGGACAAAAAGGGGAATAAATTAGGAGGGTGTCCAAAAATTCCAATTTTGCCCTTCCTTCCCATTTTCCTCCTTCCCATTTTTTAATTTGACCATTGACTGGTCAAAGGCATTGACTTTTGGTGACATGTAAATTTTGTGATTACACAGTTTCGTTTTTTTTTTACGGGGTCACTGTCACCACCACTCTTTGACAGTGGTGACACGTGTGTGGTGACATGAAATTTTTTTGATTACAGTTTCGTTTTTAGAGTTTTTTTTTTAATACGGGGTCACTGTCACCACTCTTTAACAGTGGTGACACATGTGTGGTGACATGAAATTTTTTTGATTACAGTTTCATTTTTAGAGTTTTTTTTTTACGGGGTCACTGTAACCACTCTTTGACAGTGGTGACATGAAATTTTTTTGATTACAGCTTCGTTTTTAGAGTTTTTTTTACGGGGTCACTGTCACCACTCTTTGACAGTGATGACAGTGGTGACACGTGTGTGGTCAGTGGTGACAGTGGTGACACGTGTGTGATGACAGATTCGTTTCAAGAGTTTTTTTTTAAAAATTTTTTTACGGGGTCACTGTCACCACTCTTATCAGTGAATGCCTAATTTACTTAAATTTTTTGATGACACCTTCGTTTTACGAGTTTTTTTTACGGGGTCACTGTTATCCCTAATCGTGAGTGAATTCATGTTTTGACTAGGATGTAGCAGCCGTAAATGGATCATTACATTGAGGATTCTCCTTGGGCTGAGGCCCATTGTCATTAGAAGGTATGTGGGCCTTAGTATTTATACTCCATCAAAATATCTTTTTCAATTGGAAATTGCAGAGGCCTTGGAGATCCGGCCCTCGCCCTCCTCTCTTTCTTCTCTTCCAACAGCGGACAACCTCTCCACCGGCGTCGGCAACTCCCCCGCCCTCCTCGTCGGCAACTCCCCCGCCCAAATCCGGCGCCAAGATTACAACTTTCTTCTCATTCTAGATCTAAGGTGAAATGGAAGGAGAACGGAAGAGAGGAGTGATAACTACCGAGATCTGATGATGTCGACTGTAAAATTGGAATCGACTGTAAAATTGGAAGGAGAATCGATTGTAAACCTCTGATGTTGTCAATGTCGATTCAAAATCTACTGAGATCTGCGAAAATTTGTGATACCATAGATGTAGATTCGCTGATGTTGGCCAGAGATCGATTCATCGATGTCGATTCGAAGCCTACGACGATCTACAATGCCTTCGATGTCGATTTCAAAACTCCGATGCTTTCGAGGTCGATTATGAAACTCCGATGCCAAAGGTGATGAATGGAAATGCGGAGGTGATATGATGGACCGAGGAAAGGGAAGAAGGGTTTTGTTTTAATTAAAACAGGGGTAAAAGGGGTATTATGAAAATATTATGGACAATTGCTAACAAAGCCCAACTCCTAGGACAAATACTAAATGGGCTAATGGAAAAATGCCTTTGGGCCAAATATCTTGTCAATTATATTCAAATATTAGGCTCAAATTTACAAGCTTGCTATGAGTTTTGTAACGATATAATTTTTATAATTCGCTAACTCCGTCGACTATGATCGATCGAAAGATGTCATTATCAGGCTCAAATACATCATTATTAATGTATTGATTTATTGTATGGTTTTGTTATTTTTTCAAAGTGTTATGAAGATGTTTTTATCATATTGTGTAATTTTTTTTATGTTGTATTACGTTACGACACATTAATTAATGATTATGTATTAAAGTCATTTGGTCCGATTATGTTCAATATTAGGCTTATATGAAAAAACTTGTTATGAATAATGTATTGGTATAATTTTTATTATTATCAAAATTTAATAGCATAAAATTAAAGGAGAAAAATAAAATTAACAAAATATACATGTGAATAAGAATAATAAAAAAGGGTAAAAAATGAAAAAAGAATAATAAATAGAAGGATTATAGCATATGAATTGAAATGGCATATATAGCAAGTTCCTGTAGACAATTGGCAAAAAAAAATTTGGGGAGATGTGAGATACACTACGGTGGGAGGAGTTTATACGGTATAATTGGGGTTTTGGGGTACGGTGGCAGATGGTCTAACATTGGATATTAGATATATCAACACTGGATATTTCAGTGTTGATGAATTCCTAAGAGGGCCTAATGACTGGACTAGGACTACCAATTATACCGGCCAAAAATGTGACTCAAATTTGAACAGAAATCGAATACACCATCGCTGGCTGCAGTCTCGACAACAAGTGTTAAACCAAATTGAGCTTCCATTGACAGATAACTATCACTTGCAGTTTTTCCTGATGTCTAATCTGCTGCAATACAACACAGAACAGCAATCAAATACATATATGGTTGCTGGTTGTGGCCTCAAATATGCTAAATGATGGTCTGTTTTGCCACGTTCAAGTGCTCCGAAGCTGAAGCTGAAGCAAATCAATCCAAGCAAGCAAGAATGCAAGATTTCTACCCGGATTTGAGTAACAAATTTCAGTTGGACAACGAAAATCAAAAGCAAACAGCAGAGAGCACTTTGACAGTGGAAAAAGAGCAGCAACAACACAAGTATGACAGCAAGTATCATAGTCAAATGAAATTGAATTATATGAATTTTCAATTACAGTATGACAGCAGGTATGCAGACTCATGGGTCGTCACCATTGCATAATTGTCTTTTAGTTGACTCTTTTAAAATCTAGAATGGAGTTGACAAAAACTAGACGGTAAAAAAAAATCATGCAACGAATGCTGAATAGCTGAAAAGAAAGGTGTCATTCTAGAAGTCTAGAATGCTGAATAGCTGAAAAGGAAGGTGTCATTCCTTACAACTTATAAGCAATAAAAAAAACACATCCCAAACAATAGTAATATATTTGAATTGAACATATCAATAGCACATATTTGGATACTCCATGGGGCCAATTGCACCTTCCCACATAGCAATGCTTTATTAAGACTAAATATGAGTAATAGGTGTGGAATAAAGATTGCTCCATTTGGGTTTATTCTTATTATTATTTTATAATTGTGCATAAAAATATCTATATATCTATAATGCTGATATAAGATTGAGGATGCGCCACTTTTGTAATCTGTTGCTGCATAGTCTTCATCTCAGTGCAGCTTTTTCACCAATACTCTGGTCCTTCCTGTTATCAATGGGCCTACAGAGGGTCTAATGTTACTTACTGATTATAACTCACTGATTTTCTTTCTCTACAGAGGGTCTAATGTTATCAATGGTTCATTTCCCTTCTGCTTGAAAAAAGTAGACAGCTTAACACTAGTGCATTGTGTAGGTGATATTGAGGTTGAAATTACTAAATATAACTTACTGATTTTCTTTCTCAACAGAGGTTGGATTACATTTTAAAAGATGGTCTAGATGCTACTTTAGCCATTTTTTGAATTTTACTTAAAAATTAAAATATATATGAGATACAGCTGAACTTAGTTATATATGCTACTAATCAAACCTATGCATTCAAATGCTTCACAAGCGATCCATAACAAAACCATCTTGAAATTGTGCCAAGAGTATGAACAAAGCTATCATTTGATAATGTTGATGAAGAATCAGAAGTGCAAAGAGGTAACCTGGAAAAGTAGTGGACAAGAGCAGCAAGGATTTCCCCCTTGTACAGTTGCTTAAAGATGCATTACAGGAGGTAATAAAATTTTATTCCAGATTTTCTTAGCATCGCAATTGTTTCAGCTACTCCATCTTACATATATATAAATAACAAGTCACAATTGCAACAGAGTGAACACTTTCTCTTATTTCGTGAGCCTACAAGCCATTTGCAAAATCTGAATTGCAGAATCTGGGACACTTTCTCTTATTTCTTAAACCTACAACACTAATTCTATCTCAGTATCTCCATGGGAAAATCTGAATTGCAGCAGTAAGGCATCAAAGAGCGAGAACTAGGGTTCTATGTAAATCCAGAATTTCAGACAAACAAGTATGGTTCTATGTAAATCGAAAACTAGGGTTATTGCAAATCAAAATTGTATCAAGACAAGTGGGAAACAAAGAGCGAGAAAGCAAAATTGCATAGAAATCGACCCTTTACCCGAAGAGCATGAAAGTGAAAGAGTTTGGTCAGAAGGCGAAATGGAACCTACGAGCCCCTGCCAACAAAAGCAAATGGAAAAGTTGCATTCTCTTACTCTTTGTAAAGATGAACATTGTAAAAGACAAAAGGCAACCAAGTCATACTAATTGCTATCACACAACTGCCCTGGAACCTCAACATAATCATACTAATTCCTTTTGGTTTTGGATAATCCAGTAGAAGTCCACCCAGGTTAGACATCCGAAGATCATTACCATGCTATTCAAAATTGAGATAAAACGGCCGAGTATCCGAATATAAAACAAATTGACAAGTGTACAAACAATTCATACATAAGTCAAAACTCGCAATACTCACCAGTATCAAGCCCCAACCACTAACAAACAACGGAACACCCCAAAAAAGAAGAAAAAGAAAGAAGCTCGCATATCCTTAGGAAAACCAAACAGTTTTAAACATACAAATCAAAGCATCAAATGTTGAAGCTTATTCATCATATAGTATAAAAAAAAACCACTTGGCTCATATGCATCATCCAAGGTTTTTAGCATGTATATTCCAAGCAGAAAAAAACTAACAGAATAGGTGTTATGACAAAAGACACCAGTCATATCCGAAAAGAATGAAGAAAAATTACTTGTTATAACGACAAACGATACAGGTAAAGCTCTTTGAACGCTTTGAAGATACATACATACACCACCCAATATTAAGAGAAGGCAATAACCTGATATTGAGATAAAATCAGTCAACATTCAATACACAAATCAATTAATGCGAAAGAAAGTGAGTGAAGCTCCAGTACCTGCAGTGCCCTCTGAGTTTAAGCGTTCAAGCAACCATGAGATTTTGTGAGACTGGGGCATCTATGAGCCATTTCAACCGTTATCCTCAAGTTGCGGTCTATTCTGACATAATATTTCGTCGGGGACAGGAGCAAGTTATTCATGTTGTTGTCACATCTCAAGCAAATTTGGGTCAATGAGCAAGGAAAGAAACATGAATACTGAAATTCTGCAGAATTTGCAGAAATTTTTTTTTGCCAATGACCCCATTTGTAGAATTTCCTTTCTTTCATAGGGAAAATTTCTCAAATGATTCATATGAAATACTGTATTTTGCAACATTAATGATAAAACCAACATTATTACTTCCAAAACCAGATTAAAAATAATTTACTTCGAAACAGGCCACTTGTCAATTATCATATATATATATATATATATACAAGCAAAATCCCATGAAATGGATTTTATCTAGTTCAGACACTAAGAATGAACAAATACTGACATTTTAGTCTTATTGCATGAGTACCCAGGCAAACAAACTGAAGGAAAAGAAAATCCATCCTAAATTCCTGATCCAACAAACACGAATGAACAAAATAAAAGCCAAATCTTAGGTACTTTGCAAAACTGATGATAACATATATCACCATATTCAGTGATTCACACACTTGGATATCCAGTGAAGCATCTGAGTTGACAAAAATGCAATCAACGGAATTAATTGAATAGTGAGTTGTCAACCTAGAAACATAAAATTTTTTGGGAAATTTCGTCTGGTAGCCACAAGGTTTGACTCTTTTCGCATGGTGCTCAAACTTTTCAAAAATTTCGCATGGTAACCACGAGGTTTCGACCAATTTTGTGTGGTAGCCACGAGGTTTGGGCAAATTTCTTATGTTAATCAAATTGGTTAAAAATCTTTTAGAATATAGGTAAAATCACAAAATAATCATAAAATATATTTTTTCACACAACAACCCAATTTTGGTTTTTTATTTTTAAAAAGTTCACTAAAACCATTTAAAAATTTTATAGTGCTATACATTAATTCCATGATAAATGAATAAATTATACAAAAAAATAAAGGTAGTTTTTTTTAAAAAAAAAGACTTTTAAATTTGAAAAAGTATACATAATTACCCAATGTAGTTGGTTGTTTTCAAAGAGTCATTAATAACCTTTCTAATGTTTTAAAAAGATTACATATTAGATATATAATACAAATTTTATTTTATCCAAAATATTTTATTTAGTTTAAACAAATATGAATGAATGGTAATTTAAAATATGTACTTAATTTATGGATTTGAAAATAAATTAAGTACATATTTTAAATAATTTACTCATTTTTTATGTACTTATTTTTTTTTAATTTTAGGTGATTTTTTTATAATTTACTCATTCTTTGGGTAAATAATTTAATCTCCTTAAATATTAAAAAGGTTGTTGACGTTTTTTTAAAAGTAAAACACCAAAAATGATTGATTAAGTGAGTGAATTATAATATATTTATCATTTTATAGAATTTCTATATGATTTTTAATAAGTTTGGTTATCACACGAAATTTATCAAAACCTCATGGTTACCATGCGAAATTCTTGAAATGTTTGGGTACCATGCGAAAAAGACCAAACCTCGTGGCTACCAAGCGAAATTTCCCTTTTTTCTCTCAGGGCTTATTTGGTAGAATTTTGAGTTTTTAGTTTTGAATCAACTTTATTTCCCTCTGTTTATTTATGAAATAATCACTTCAATATATACCATATTCATAGAATTTACTAGTCTCTTTAAATATAAAAACTGACAACCCCGAAGTGAAAGAAAGATTAGTCCTCACTTCTCAGTGCCTCTTTGCTTCCATTTCCTTCCACAATCTATTTTCAGTTGAATAAAACTCAAAACTGAAAACTCCAAGCTGAACCATAAAGATGATACTCTATATAGCAAACAAGATGATACCAGGCCAAAATAAGGCATGAGATTATACCATGACAAAGACGGGTTAGCCCCAAGTATATGGCTTCCCTACACCCACTGGACACTCCAGTGGCCTTGATCACCGTCAGATACAACCAAAAGAATCCGATCCACAAAACAGCTCCAACAGACTATCTTTCCACCAGGTAATCGTTCCAACCTCCATATCTCCATCTCAAACTCCACCAAACAACATAAGCTTCTTCAAGCACGAGTCTAAGACCTCACTTCTCAGTGCCTTCTCTTTAAAGTACGGAGAGACATAAGGAAGCATAAACCAAAGCAAATTAGTCTTTCTCCAAATGTTAACTTTAATGGAATCCCTCTATAAAGTGGACAATGTAAAAACTTAAAAGCCAACCATATGGAATCCTTACTAACAACAATTCACATAAGCCCACTACATAAAGCTACCCAAATCTCATAAAAGAAACTTACAAGCTACCACAATCAAGAAGCTATGCACATTTCAAGATATCCTAACTATTTAGGCTTTGAAAAAATCTGCTCTTATCTGATCATTAGGCAAATAAGAAAAAATAAACACTTCCATTCCTTTTCAAATATAAAGCAAAACAGTTTGATAGAACTAAGCAAAAGACAATGCCAGCAGAACTATTACCTTTTTCATTGAAGAAAAAAAAGAGCTCAAGCTTGTGAAAGTTTCCTAGATAACAGAAGCTGATTGAACGATGAAAGAACAGAGTAAAGTTTGCCCTCTTTAGCTATTTTACAAAGTTCCAATAGAAACCATCCACCAAATAATCATATTACTATGCCTTCTTAGAATCAGACTTGTCACTTTCCAAGGCATTCCGTATCCCATGAAGCAGATATTTGCATGTAAGAGTACTTGGTACATAGCCCAGTTTCAGCAATTTATTCTGGAGCTCCAGTGGCTTAGAAAGATCACCATGCTCACTCAATTTCTTCATAAGTGCGTTGTAACTCTCTGAATCATAAAGATGATACTCTGTAGCAAACAAGAAGAGAAGATCTTCTGCTTTGGCAATATTTTCTGCCTTGCAGTATCCAGTTACTAAAACATTGCAGATCGTGCAATCAGGCTTCAGGCCATACCCAACCATTTCTTGAATCAAAGACTCCGCCTCAGGACATCTATTTAATTTGCATAAGCAGCATATGAGAGCCTGATATACACCCAAGGATGGCTTGATGTTCTTCTGAAGCATCTTATATTTATAGAGTAGTGGCTCTGCAATACACTCATTCTTACAAAGAGATTTAATTAAGTTTTCGTAACTATTCTTGTTTGGCTTATACCCATCTTCAACTGCTCTATCCAAAAGCTTTGCAGCAGCAAAAGGATGGTTGCACTGACACAGAGAGATTATCAAGTAGCAGTATACATTGCTAGGGATAGACACACCATATTTTTTTAGTTCAACGACGATATTCAATGCTGAGATCCATTGACCGTCTCTCCCATAGCCTTCTACGAGAGCCTGACAGGTGAAACTATCAGGATCAATCCCATCTGCCAACATGTCATGAAATAAGGTCCTTGACTCTTTCATCCTACCCTCCTTGCAATATCCGTTAATGAGCAAATTGTAAGTTACAATGTCTGGACTCAGTCCTCTATCAACCATCCGATGAAAGATTTGATGGGCCTCTCTAACCTTCCCTAATCTACAAAGACCATTCATCAATGAAGTGTATGTAACCACATCAGGCATCACACCCCTCCTATACATTATCTTATACAAATAAAATGCATCATCAATCCTACTCTTCTTACAATAGCTCCCAATTAGGGTATTATATGTAACAAGGTCCGGTTCAAAACCTTGCTCCTCCATCTTCTCCACAAACTCATTAACCTTGTCAGCTTCTTGATCCTTACACATCACATTAGTCAAAATATTGAATGTGATTGTATTAGGAATGATCCCAATCATCCATAAGTCATGATACAGCTTCCAACACTTGTCCATACAATTCAACTTGGAGAGTCCATTAAGAAGAAAGTTAAATGCAATGACATCCGGCACAAACCCAAGTTTAACCATCCTCCTAAACACTCTGTAGGCTTCTCCAATCAAACCAACCTTAACATATGCCTTTATCAACATATCGAACACAACAGGATCCCAGTTACACTCCTCAGCACAAGAGACCAAACCCTCAAACACATCAAGCTCCTTTTTTTCCCTCTCACTAGAAACCAATTCAATCAATTCAGCAAGCAGCCCCATCGCATTGGAGAAATCACGAGACCAGGTCAAGATATGAACCATGATGCAGTAGTGGTGAGTACTGAGGGTAATACCCAGATCATTCTTGACCCAAGTGAAGAAACTGAGTGCAACCCTAGACTCGGATTGGCATCTAAGCAAGATCCGGGAGATTTCCGTGGCACCCAAGTGAGGGATTAGGGGCCGGAGCTCGTCAATTCGAGGGAGATTGGTGGAATTGTGTTTGTTATGTTTGAATGCGGAGGAGAGGAGAGTGACCAGATTGTTAGGGTTTTGGGTCTCGGGTAGGAAATTGAAGAGTGGGTTTAAGACAGGGTTTGAATTTGGAATAGTGAGACTTTGAGAAGAAGATGAAAGTGTTGATCTGCAGAGGAAGATTGAGGCGAGAGAACGCGGTGTTGAAAGGATGCAATTCGAACAATGGAATAACTGGGTTCGATTCATGGGGGAAACCCTAGATTGAAATCAGCAAATTCACACTACAAAATAGAGGCTCAAATCCAAAAGACATCACTCAGATCTTGAAGAAGGAAGAATTAATGGCGCACAGTTGCACAGCACATACTCAAGTCTCAAGTCTCAAGTCTCAAGTCTCAAGTCTCAACCAAAGGAAAGCGAAAATGGATTTCAAGCTTCGAGTGTTTTAGCAGAGGTGGTCAGCTCTCAACTTTTTCCTATTCTAAAGAAACAACAACAATCGATTATTGGGCCTGGTATTGGGCCGGCCCCATTAAAAACTACATTAGAAGAAATCTCTCCTCTTCTTCTTCTTGTTTTTTATGAAAGAAGAAATCTCTAATCTGTAATTATTATAACTTATTAGCGTTAAGAGATTCAATTTAAAAATTACTCTAGGTTTGTTTTCAATCTGTTTTGCAAATAATTGTCTAGGGCAATAGTATGCTAAAGGTCAGACATTTCACATTAATTGTTCAGAAGGCTCATACTTATACGACCCAACTTCCTAACTTGGATTCATATGTAGAAAATTAGAATAAACATTTTAGGCAAAAATGCATAAAACCACCCACTATTCATTGTTGTTTGCAAATAACCATCCCTTATTCAAAAATTGTCAAATAACCACCCACTATTCATTGTTGTTTGCAAATAACCACCCCTTATTTAAAAATTGTCAAATAACCACCCATTAAATATATGTTGTTTGCAACTAACCACCCATACCCCTTTTCTTGTTAAACCTCACTTAATTTAATATGACAAGACAATTATACCCCTATTCATTAATGTTTCATTTTTAGTAAAAGGACATACTTATCTTTGTTGCTTGATTTTTCAAGTATTACAATTAGACCTGTCAAATGGGTCATTCGGGTCGGGTCACTTCGGGTCCCGAGTAAAACGGTTTCCGGGTACATCCAGGTTGTCTCGAACCCGGGTTTGACCGAGTTTGGGTCATTTTGGGTCGATTTTGGGTTTGTCAATTTTTTCTTTTTTAAATTAAAAAAAATCATGATTTGATAATTTTGGATAATTTTAAAATTCTACAATTAAAGACGTTGTTCATAAATCATAGTGCTTGTAATTATATACTATATCTGATCTAAAATATTTTATTTTAATTATTTCTCATAATTTTTAATAAAATGTAATAATATATAAATATCAAAATTTTAAACAATTTTTTTTAAAAATTGATATTTTATATATTATTACATCTTATTAAAAACGTTTGATTTTTATTATTTCACGTAATTTTTAATAAAATCTAATAATATATAAAATATCAAATTTTTTCTTTTTAATAAAATGTAATAATATATGATTAATTTGGGTCGGAAATTTTTTTATTTAAAAACATTTGATCTTTCATTTTTTAATTTATTAAAAATGTTTTCCGAGTAATCGGGTAAATCAAATGTCCCGAAACCCAGATTAAAAATTTATTAAAAATTTATTTAAAAATTGACAAACCCAAAATCGACCCAAAATGACCCGAAACTCGGTCAAACCCCGGTTCGAGACAACCTGGATGTACCCGGAACCCGTTTTACTCGGGACCCAAAGTGACCCGACCCGAATGACCCAGGTCTAATTGTAATACCTGAAAAATCAAGCAACAAAGAGAAGTATAATTGTCTTTTTACTAAAAATGAAACATTAAAGAATAGGGGTATAATTGTCTTTTCATATTAAATTAAGTGAGATTTAACAAGAAAAGGGGTATGGGTGGTTAGTTGCAAACAACCTATATTTAATAGGTGGTTATTTGACAATTTTTGAATAAGGGGTGGTTATTTGCAAACAACAATGAATAATGGGTGGTTATTTGACAATTTTTGAATAAGGGGTGGTTATTTGCAAACAACAATGAATAGTGGGTGGTTTTATGCATTTTTGCCAACATTTTATGTTTAATAGTACCAACTAAATTGTAGTGATTGCTTTTTAAAAAAAATTGATAGCTATTAAGTTATTATATTATTGTTATGGTGTAAATATATACTACCTCCGTTCGGCAAAACTTGACATTTTACTATTCACGCACGCTTTTTTAGGAGATAAAAACTATATAAAATATCTAGTTTTTTTAGTAATTTTTTTAACAATTTTGTAGTTATTATTAATAAGTACAAACTTGTTAAAAATTTTTTTTAAAAAAATGAATATTTTATATAGTTTTTATCATTCTAAAAAAGCGTGCGTGAAAAGTAAACGACAAGTTTTACCCAACGGAGGTAGTATATTTTTATATAGCATTATAGATAGATTTCTCTTCTCAAATTTTATCATTAAGATGGTACATATTTATATTTAAATATATTCTATTCAGTTTGATGTAAAAGGTAGAATAATTAACCCAAATTTTAACGGCATGCTACATATTTATATATAGATATATTATATTTAATTTGACCAAATATTGGATAGATTATTGGCGAAACTAATTAAAATAACCCAACCTTTAAGGGGGTGTAAAAATATATCTCAACCTTTCAAATGTAAGATAAATATCCCAACCTTTATAGATATATCACAACAATTTTATTTAAAAAAATGATGACATGGTACATACATGACAAAAAAAAAATAACAAAATAAAACTCTAAAATATTCAGCATATTAATATGTTTATGTTAAACCATGGGTTTCTTGGATTTTTCTAAAAAACAAAACTCGATTTTCTTAAGTCGGTTTTCTTTAAAAAAAACACACAATATTAAAGTTAAAGGTTGGTGTGAGGGAGATTAATTAAAAAATACAATATTGCAATCCATAAATGTGGTTTAAGAATTGATTTTTTTTAGAAAAATCCAAAAAACTCATGGTTTAACATAATCATATTAATATGCTGATTTTTTTAAGTTTTTTTTTTGCCATGTATGCCCCATTTTATCATTTCTTTTTGAAATAAAATGGTTGAGATATTATTTTAACATCACCTATAAAGGTCGGGATATATATCTTACATTTAAAAGGTGGAGATATATTTTTAGCACCTTCTTAAAGGTTGGGTTATTTTAATTAGTTTCGCCTAGATGATTTGATCTAAAAAGATAAGTTTTCTAATTAATTGCTCCCTCTGTTAATTAAAACTTGTCGTTTACTATTCATGCACGCTTTTTAGAATGATAAAAACTATATAAAATATTAAATTTTTTTAAAATTTGTTTTTATAAATTCATACTTAATAGTAACAAGTATGAAATTATTAAAAATATATATTAAAAAAGTTAATATTTTATATAGCTTTTAACACCTCAAAAAGCGTGCATGAATAGTAAAACATCAAGTTTTAATTAACGGAGGGAGCATGATATAAGGTTGAATATTTATAAGAATATGTGAGACAATTAACTTAGAAGACAAAATTATATTGGCTTATTGATTGATGTGGTTAAAAAAGATAATATCATATTAATCCATAATATGACATGTATGAAAAAATAACACTATTTTAATCCAAAAAATGTCATGTATGTGAATCACACCAGAGGTCATTTCATACCTCTATTTTAGTATTTTATATAGGTTCCCGCGTCATGACACGATTTTTAAAAAATAAAATTTTAATAATAAAATAAATTAATATTATACAATTAAATAAAATATTAGTTTGATATTTTATATTAAACTTATACAAACAAAGTCATAGAAGAAATATATAATAAACTCAATCAAGATGGACTCCATTGTGATAGTAAATGAAGATTTACAAATAGACATAGGTTTATATTAATGTAATATTTTAAAGAAACCCATTGGTAATTTCAAAGGTGAAAATCAATTGCAAAAAAAAAAATGATTAGTTGAAGAGAAGGGAAGGTAGGAGAAGGAGAGGAAAAAAATATAAAGAATAGAAAATAGGGGATTGGTTAAATTAGCTAAAATCAAGGAGAAGGTGATATATTACCAAAAGTCTTTTGATTTAAGATAGTATATGTGTGTGTGTTTTAGACCGGGAAATAATTTAGAACAATTTACAGCTAGCCCGCCGTACACCGTCCTAGAGCTTCCTTCCAAACGAGAACCTGGAATTCTTCATCAATGAGCAAACTGATGTCAGCAGAGATATTGTAGGCCAGATGAGCGATCTTATCCGTCATAGTATTAGTTTTCATGAAAATATGACAAATAACACAATTAGAAAATGAATCAAACACTAACTTCATATCAGATGGTACAAGATTGACAATTCAGGGGCACTTCCAATCCTCCAAGAGAGCATTAACAATTATCAAATTGGCCCTCTCAATGAGCAGCTTTTCAATGCCCATTTCAAGATCTTTGAGTACTCCATTATGGAGTGTGAGTGACTCCGCGAACACAATAGAATTGTTATTGCACGAACCCCACCAATATCTAGAGTGTTCTCATTGTGGTCATGCAACACAATGCGATCCACCTCAGACCTAAAGCGGATAACTTTCTGATCGAGATCAGCTTAGTCCATTACCATGAGGGAGCGCCCTTCTTACAATATCGAAGAACATTGCACCCCTTAAGGTACTTTTCAGATATCATCCAGACCCAAATATTGTCCGGTTCAACCAATATCTTTCAGAATAGTTTCATCTGCAGTGCGCGATGTCACATATATTTGCTTGGAGAATTGCATAAAGACTTGGAGCAAATGAAAATTGGGAGAATTGCATAAAGATTCACGTGAAAGTTGATTCCCGTGAAAACTCCACCACCATCACATCCAAGGCCACCACACCATCAATATATATCCATAGCCACCACAACCACCCCAGACCCAGCCAAAACCTAAAATCCTAGTGTTCCTATAATAGGTTACGAACCCACCAACACACCAGCATCGTACTCCTACCTACCTACATACAAGTTTTCAAAATCGCATGGTAACTAATTAATTGAACTACTTTGAAATTTCTTGAAACGCCTACAGCCTATAGCTTATAGGCTATAGGCTATTGTTTTCGATATTTTTACAAAACATTTCAAGAAATGAAATTTGAAAGAAAACAATAAATTTGATGTTTTTTTCGTCACAATTAAACTTTATTTTGATTTTCGGTTTATTTACGTATTATGAAAATAATACGTAAACGGTAAACACGATACGGTATTACATAAAATGACAAAACATCGCAAAACTTGTTTAATCCGAACCCTAACCGACGGGTCGACCCGCCGGGTTTAATTCAATATTTTATTTTAAGTAATCTTCTTGATAACTTCATATGAGCCAATATAATGTGGGGAGACCATATATACATATCCATGCAAGCCCATATTTACCAATTGGCAAGAAGCCCGGATCTCCAATGGGCCAATACGATCCACGCGTCGGTGCAAGCGCATTCGTCAATCTAAGCTTAGCACACAATTAACTTAGTAAGAATTTTACTATTTACTATAAATCCAATTAATAATGAAGAAAATAGCTAATTTTTACTATGTATAATTTCTTACAATGATAAAGAATATATAAAATATTATTTTTAAATCTCATATATACTTATTAATAATAAGTATGAGATTTTTTTTAAAAAAATTAATATTTTATATAATTTTATTATTCTAAGAAAATATGCAGGAATAATAAAAGACTTATAAAAGTGAAATTGATGGAGTATTCTATAGGTAAATAAGTACTTTTCATGTACAATACACTCGTCTCTTTTTTGGGTGTGTGTGACCAGATTTTATACATAATACAAGTATTAGATAAATAAATAATTAATTCAAAAATTGGAGTTACGTACGTTCTTGGATGCACGAAAGACATGGGCTGTAAACAAGGACATATGAAGACAAAAATGGTTGTGAAGGGACAAAACATGATGCCCCTACGTATTTTCGGGTTAAAATTGCAAAATGAATATGGTGATAATATGAGTTTTACTGACATTTGGTAAAATCAAGGGGGTTGAACAATGTAAAAATGTTTTTTAAAGCAATATAAAAAAGACACTTTTTAGCCCGGTTAAAATGTGTCTTAAAAAATGTCTAAAAAATCAGGTCAAGACTTTTTAGCTCAGTTCCCAATAAGAACCGGACTAAAAAGCGTCTAAAAAATATATGCACCAAAAACTACCTATAATACTTATCTAAAATATGCATTATCAATCACCCAGGGAAATCGAACAAGGATGGACAACAACAAAGCAAAGCTCGTCAACTTCCGAGGTCAGAATCGAGCCCGACGGGCCCAAAGAGTACCAACCAGGACAAGGGTGGTGCGAAAAGGAAGCAGGCCACCGGCGATGCCGAGGCGGGCTCAAGAGACGGGGTGAGAGAGGCAAGACACCGATGATGATGACTTCAGAGCTGGACTCGACGAGAACGGCTTGGGAAGTGGACAGAACCCACTCCGCAGGAGGTGGATGCCCAAGAGGGATTTGTGACTCCCTCTCTCTAGAATTCGAGGAGAGAGCTTGATCACTTGTAATTTAACAAAAAAATTATCTTTTAAGTTTGTTTGGTCATGCATATGTCTCCCTTTGAGTTTGTGTTCTCTAGTTAAGCCTTAGCGATAAACATTTTGTTTTTCCTTTGCTAAAGTTGGTACAGTTGCCCTTATAAGTAATTATAAGCATGTTGTAAATTCTTAAGACACCTTTGGTGTGCTTGAATTATAACCATGCTTGACTTCCTTGATAAAGATCAACTTTTCCTTCTTGCACGAACCATGATTTTGATGCTTGCACTTTTGTAAGATAAACATTGTTGTTTCATTATCTTACTCTTGAGTGCAAAATCTACAAGTTTATGATGATTTGTGAATCCTTTATTCATTGATTTCTATGTAAAAGTGGCATGACATCTTTGTGATTATATGCTCTTACCTGAAGTAGATTTAGGTCTAGAAATCATGATATTAGGATTTAATTTTGTGTTGTGTTTTTCCTTCTTGTATATGATTTCATGCATGCTTACATAATTATCTTTGAGATATCTATGTTTTGCACCAATTATTTGCAATCAACCCAATGTATGTGTTCTGGTGACGGTGTCAGGATGATGTGTCGTTGGTTCTAATCCCAAATGCAATAAATATCTCTAACTCAAGCTAAACAAAAGATTAGTATAATAGACAAGTAGGGGTCGAACCCACAAAGAAGTTCGATTCGTGTTTCCTATGGTGATTCAGAGCAAAATAATAGTAAACTGAGATGAATAGAACAACTAAATAAACAAAAGTAGTAATGGTTGGAAATGTGTATCAATATAGTGTAAAGTGCTTCACCTGTAATTCTTGACAATGGTTGAGATTTATGATTTTTGAATTGATTTCGTTGTTATTCTCAATGGTTATTCCGTCTTTGGTTTAGATGGATTGATATCCCTTACAAGCTTACCAATCCCTTACACTATATGTGACCCTAACTGGATTCTTAATACACATAGCAGCATAAAGTCCCAAAGAACATGACAGTTTGGCAGTACCAACCATCCTAAGCAACTAGATTGTCAAAGGCTCTAACCCCTTCAACCCTAATCTCAAAGGAACCAATATTTAACCAATTGTTACTATCCTACATAGATAATTGATGCTTTCACGGGAACAATTACCTATTGCTTTCTACTATGGATCAACTATTCTAATGAAATCATCAATCACTAGCAAAGATGCAAATTTCGTCAAGGCGATCAATCAAGAGGAAACATGTGCAAATCATAACAATAAGAAAAACTGAAAAAGGATAGTAAAATAACTCATGAATAACAATATGAAATCAAATTCTCACAATTCAATCAATCATGTCTTCGAATCATAGGTGAAACTATGAGTTTAGCAACTCATAGCCTAAATGAGATTGAATAGAAAAGTATGTGTTTTTGGTTGTGTTCTTCTATCTAAACCCTAAATGATTCGGCCTATATAGAATAGGAGTCGACCTTATTAACCCTAGAAAGTAAAATAATAATAAACTAATTAAAACAGATTCGAATGCAATCGTATTCTTGAAATCTGCAAAACCGGCGGGCGCCGGCAGAAAAGCGGCGGGCGCCGCCCCTCTAGCTCCGCTATTCTTCTTTAGCTTCGACGTCGTCGTTTTTCTTCCTTAGCTCCCTTGATGCTCTTCCTTTGCCTCTTTCATGCTCCAAAATTAGCTTTTTCAGCCACCAAGCTCAGATTGTAAAACTGTAGAATAAACACAAAAGAGTGTAGATTCCGGGCTCCAATGATATAATAGAAAACAATGCGAATTAACTATAAAACATGCATGAATCCTATCTAAATGAATCTAAAACTACCTATAATGACTACCTAAAATATGCGTTATCATGTTCAGCTATACAAGTTACTGGATTTGGAGATTATGAGAGTATTAGAGAGGAGATGATGTCGGAAATTTCAAGTTTCAATCAAGATGTTAGGAAAGAAATGACAGACTTAGGTGATCAAGTGCAAGTAAATGTGAGTGCAAACATTAGGGAATAATGTGTGGCTAGATGCACAATGGTATCTTATTTTGTATGTGTACGTAGACTTGTTTTATGTAGTTGGATTGCACAATGAAATGAAACCTCTATATATTTATGTATGGTTCATTTATATTAGCTACAGATTCAGTAACAAACTCAACCATAAATATTGGATGACATGAGACAACAATATTACCATGAAACTAGCAATAACATCAGTCACGACCTAGCCTAAGGATTACCCATGGAATTAGCAATGAAATCTGCCATGATTGTTGACTCGGAGATACGTACCCAGAAACTACTAATGATACCATCCATGAATTTTGCCTCGAACAGAGCCATGGAATTTGTATTCCGAATAGTAACAATGTAGCAACAAATTTAGCTATAGAATCGACCACATATTAGGAAATACCCCACCATAGAGCAATAAAGATCTAGCAAGGAATTCGGCAACAAACTTGGACACGAAATAGGCAACTACAAATGTCTGTTTCTAGATTTGTTGCTGCAGCCACGACCACTACATCTTCCCACCTTCTATGACCTTTGTTGCGACTAATGATGTTCGTGGCTGGGTTCGTTGCTGCAACCACGACCATTGGATCTTACCACATGTCATGATCTTTGCCATATATGGCTAATGATGTCTGTGGCTGAGTCTGTTGCTAAAAGTCATTGCTATTAGCTTTGAGGCAAATTGCTTTGAAAAATGATGTTGTGGCTAAGTTTATGGCTAATTTCCTTAGCCATGACCATATGTGGCTAAATCCATGGCTATTTGTTGTAGCTATTTCATAGTTTTTTAGTTGTGATTATAGACGGGATGTGGAATGTATGAAGAAAAAGCATATAGACGGAGTATATACATGAATTAGGATATTAATATAGGGTATAAATAAAATTTTAAACTCAATGAGATGTGGTTTTGCATAAAAAAGAAGAAGAAGAAGAAGACGTGGTTAGTCTAAGTGTTTGGATATTTGAATGGGTATAAATATTTGTAAAAAAATTATCGGTGAAAATATATGAGATGTGAAGTGTTTTTTTAATAAGAGTGTAAGTCTCTATTTACTTTTTATTTGAAGTATCCTTGAGATATGAATGATCTTAGATATGGATTTCCCTATTTGTATAAATAGAACGGTGTACGCAGGGGTGGCCATTGGGGGGGGGGGGGGGGGGGGTTGCACCTCATTGAAGTGTTTTTTTAAATAAAGGTAAAAAAAATGGCACAAAGAACACTAATATTGTGTAGCCTGATTTTTGTTTGATACAAGTAAGAACTTGGATGAGGTCAATCCTTACTAGACCACTATCTAAGGGCATCCTTGCGGATGAGGATATCGAGTTCCCTGTCTGACCGAATGTCTGGAGAGGCATCTCCTTGGAAAAGTCATGAGATGTAATTGGCACAACTGTTGGTCTTCCGAAAGAAGTGCGAGAAGCTCATGCTCTCAAATGACTGAAGTAGAAGGAGGATATCGGTAATGGGCATGAGAATCTTAATCTCCCATGGGCAAGACCAACAACCATTGATGGCATTGATGACAATCAAGTTGTCACCTTCCACATGTATCTTGGATAATCCTAGCCCCTTTGCCATCATTATCTCTAACTTGAGGCCCATAGATTTCCTCATGAGTGGCGACCTATGTCGAAGTTGCGAACCTTTGTAGTCAATCATCATATCGTTCCTATGGTCATGAATAATGAAACTTGGAGAAAAAATGTTAGAATGGTTATTACTGTCATCGAAATTTATTTTAAATGTTGCTTCTAGTGGTTTATTCTATCCTAGATGTCTTTTCTTCTTTGGTAATGTTGTAGTTGTTTTTTGCTTCATTTGAGTTGTGCACTTTTTTTTTGTTTTCTCCCAATTTATAAGTGTTTGTCATGTAAGATTTTTCATGTTTTAGATCGTTGCTCTGTTTATGTTGTCAAAGAGTTTCCTGTTTCTGGATGTCCAAATGCTCCACCATATTGTTGTTAGCTTTTTCCTCTGACATGGGTTCAATTTCTCCAAGATGTTTATCATGTTCCTCTTGATGTCTTGTTCATTCCTATCAATTTCTTGTAATATTTTTCCAATCGATGGATCAATTTTCTGTATTAAGTTTCTACATTGATGACAATGGAGGAATATGTGGGTTGGAGTTTCCTTGCATAGATGGCATAGGTCACATGTTGATATGGGATTGCTACTACTTTGTTGTTTAGTGTAGTTTTGGTAGAGATTCCATTATTATACATTTTCCATAAGAATTCTTAATTCTCAGGGTTGTATCAATCTTCCATACGCAGTGTTGTACAAATCATTTCTGTTATTGCTTGTGATGTGTCATATATAGTGCACTTGCAGTGGTAAACTAACCGTTCTTTTTTTTTTTGCCAGTAGAATCTATCTTCAATGTTGTCACTTGTCTAGCCTAATTGGTAAAGAAATGAAAGAATTGGTATGTAATTTAGTGTAATATAATGCAATAAGTCATGAGTTCAAACCTCATTCTCTATATTTTGACAATACTTTTTAGGGTAAATTACATAAAACCACCCTTAAATAAGGTTAGTTTTCACAACACCACCTTTAAAATAAAAAGTTTACAAAAAACACCCATAAATTTATTTTTTTTCTTTCGAAGAACCACCCATAACCCTTTTTATGTGTAAAAGATTATAAAAATGTTAAGTTTTTTATATTTTCTCAAATGTTTTGGTCACTTTATTATATAATTAGGTCATATTGAATACAAAAGGTGAGAAATTAACATTTTTAGAACACTTTTTTTACACATAAAAATGATAATGAGTGGTTCTTTGAAGAAAAATAAATTTATGGGTGATTTATTTACTCTACTTTTTATTCCTACCAATTTTTTTCTATTATAAATTCCATATTTAAATCAAATTTTATAGTTTTCTTTTAATATTTTTCATAAGAGTATTAATTAGGCTAAACATATATTTTAAAAAATTCTTCTAATTTAGATTCATATGATTTTTTTTAATATTTATGTCATATTTTAATCATAATTTATGAGATTTTTTTGTCTAACCTTTCACTGCTATCAATTAAAATCTTCCTTTTACAGATATAATTTATGGTTTTCTTTTAATATGTTTAAAAAAATCTTAATTATACATAGCCAGGAAAATTTTTTTTTAATAAAAAGTTCGCCCCCTTTGAAAAATCATGCTGCCGCCACGATTGTACATACCAATTAGCATTTGTTTTGACGGGCACTAACATAAACCCTTAGAGTTTCATTTTCCATGAGACTATTAATTAAACTTATAAAGTAAACACATGCAAAACTATATATATTTGGTTGTCAAAGAGAGCTTTGGTTGACTCAAACTTAATTTGACCCATATATATATATATATTTCAAAATTCAAATGTTGAATAGCCGTTCTTTACAGGTGTTTTTTGGGTTGAATTGTCTTGACGATTATGGTTTACAGACAGTAGCGGATCCAAACAATTATTTTAGGGGGTTGAAAAATTTTCGAGGATTTTTTTTTACATGAAAAAATATATATTTTTCTAAATATATTAGAAAAAAAATTTAAATTTGTGATTTAAATCGACATTTTTATAAAAAAATAATAAAAAAACAAAAATTATACTAAAAAATGGGAATTTTTTTATATGTATATATAGGGAAAAAATATTTTTGTTAATATATATTGGAGAAGACCATAAATTTGTTATTTTATTAGGCATTTTTAGTAGAATAAAATTAAGAGAAATAAAAATTATAAAAAAGTAAAGCTGATGGGATTTAAACTCATGAACTCAATCTAATAAATACCCCTTCTTCTCAACTAAACTAAATTTTCTTAGTAATTCGTTACTCATTTTACACTCTTTTATCTAAAAATAAATAAAAAATTTCATAAATTTTTTTTCATATGCTTTTTTCCAGTCTAGGGGGGTCAGCCATCTAGATCCTCCCTTGAATCCGACAATGTTTACATATTGACTAGTTGTTACGCGTAGTATGAAATTAAATTCAATGAAATTTAGATAAATTGTGACAAAGATATGAATGAAAGCCGATGCAAGACCAACATTTGTATGTTTCTTGTGGTCAATCTTTAGGACAAGTAAATAGTCTAAGGTGTGTCTAGCAATTTAATTCTAGCTATATTAAAAAAGTCAAAATGAAGCTTAAGTTCAACAATAACATACGGAGTATTAAAGATTAAAAGAAATCCATGCACGTAAAAATTATTTATTTTTTCATACATGCAAAATAAAAATTTATTGAAAATTTTTTAAACCTCCATAACAAAAAATTCTAGATCTGCTACTCATGATAATGAAAAAGGCATAACAATGTTACCTTCGAGATCCTGTATAAATAGAAAGAAAAAAATAATCTAGTATAAACAAACAACTTCAGTTGATGAAACATGAGCAAGAGTGTATGATCAAGAACATGGGGTCGCCACCGACCTATAGGATATTAAACTCCGCCTTTGGGGTTACCACAAAAACTGCCAAGGGTGGAGCCTTGGTGCTGTGAGGGGGGACGACGGTAGGTAGGGGAAACTCCGAGACATTGAGGCGCTGAAAGCAGATGAAGGCCTCATGATTGGTGCACTTGCAAATCTGACACGGAGCACGAGGGCGATCCATAGCCTAAGACTCGGAGGCTGCATAGGACTCACGATTGCAGTTGGAGGACCACTGATTGCGAGAGCCACCCTTGCTTGCAGTATTAGCCAAGGGCTACTAGTCTTGGATAGTCTGAAGGGACTGATTCCGACGATCATCTTCTTGTAAAAGAAGACCAAAAAGATCATAAGAGGTGATCAGCCCGGGCTGCATATGAAAGGAGGTCCAGAAGGCGTTGTAGGATGCATCCAATACATGGAGGACGCAGGCAACGAAATCATGATCAGACGCCACATGGTCGCAATTGGTTAGAGAGTCAGCAAATGAGCGTTTTTTCTCTACATACTCAATGATGGAGAGATTTCCCTTGACAAAGGACTGCATTTGTTCATGTGAGCCTTGGTCTGAGCGTGAAACATTCGCTCCAAGGTAGTCCAGGTGTAAGAAGTGGTGGCAGCCCTAGCCGCATGCGGCACAATTCTATTCAAAATAAAATATTTGATTTTATCCTAATAATAAGAAGATTAACAATTGAGGTTTAAAGAAAATTTTAAAGAACAAAATTATTCGTTTGAAACAACATGATTATTCACACATTATATCAAACGAATAATTATATTATTATGTACAAATAGTTAATTTATTCACAATTTACACCGAAATTATCCACGCACGCAGCACGCACACATAAAGTACGTACCTGCATCATCTTTTTGTTCAAAAAAAGGGTGACGAAACACCATCTAAAATAACTCAAAACTTTGTATCAAATGGAATTTCTATAGCTAAAACAACCTATGTAAAGGGCAAAATTGAAAGTGTTTGATACATTAATTGGAACGTCATGCATATATATGGGGAAGCCATACATAAGATGGACCATGTTCATACTCTCAAGTCTCAACTCTAATTGTGGATATGTGAAGGGTCCCACCAGGACATTTCATACGTACGTTACGTATAAAGCCGGCCTCTTTCGCCAAGTCCTTTCTTGTAAAAGACATGTTTTATGGGGTTGTAAAATTACATATGACCTATACACAGGGGCGGAGCCCGGGGAGCACCGTTCTCCCGTCCTCGTCTGACAAAAATGAATATATGTTCTCTTCGTGGATAGCTTCGTTTTGATATATAATACGCCTTAATTCGATATATGATTAAAAAGTTGCGATTGTTTGAAAATTGAAGGTATATTAATCACTTTAATGTTATTTTAAAAAACTACAATGTTTTTATATTTTATTTTGATCGACATTCAGATACAATAATTCATCTCAAGAGCTTTGAGACGAGAGGTTATATTACCAATTTTAACAATTAGGTAAAAAGTTATTGAAGTTTAAATTTTTTAGCCAACTGACTCAATGTTTATTATTTTATTTCCCCATCCTTATTTTGTTATGTTTTTTCCTTCTACTATTTCATATATTTATTTTTTTCTTATTTTTAAATGAAAAAAAAATGATGACATTTGATTCTAAACTAACAATGTTTTATATTAAAACGACATCATTTGTTGTCATAATATATGGAGTTTTACTATTAATTTAAACGAACAAATCGATGCCACTTTATTCCAAAATGACAATGCTCATATAGTTGTGCTGCCACGTTGAAAACTTTCTGGCTCCGCCACTACCTAATGCGCGCCTATACACATCATTACTCGTACTCATATCATATAATTCAAAGGGAAAAAAATAAATGTCCATAAAATAAGACCTAGTTAATTAAATATCAAATATCAAACCTTTATTAATTCAATGTCCATTGGGCACTTTAACTACTTGCCAGTGTCTCTCGGCACTTTCTTGTACAGCAAGCTCCTCCCCCAATTTTGCTCACGAATTTCGCATACGAATTTCGCACCCCAATTACGCTTTTCTTTCAATCGAAATTCAGCTTCTCTTTCGTTGAAAAGAACACTGCAATTCAATACAGGTATTTATCATCATACGTAACAATTATGTTGTATTTATCAACACATAATTCACTTGTATATCGTTTTAGATAGACATTATAGGTACTTTAAGATTCATTTTAGTGTGCATATTGCATGTTTAGTTGTTAAATTACATTCTTGATCATTTGGGTATTTGAGTTCGAAATCTACACGTTTTTGTGCTTAATATGCAGATTTATATTTCGAGCTCGGAAAGGGGCGAATGATGATTCGTGAGGGCCATGAATAGGGTGAGTTGGAGCTAAAGAAGAAGATGGAAGACTCATAAGAGGAGCGGAGAAGACAAAGAACGATAACGGAAGAAGAGAACAAGGCAGCAGATATCCACGACGCTCGTCGTGGGAAGGACGGCGTCCGCCGTGGATCCTGTGATAGAATCTGCGATTTTATTTCCTAATTCTTTATTTTATGCAATATTTATCCAAACTTTCTAGGGTTTCTTGGTGACGTTTTTCAGCCTATTTGAGGCGTTTTTTAGTAGGCTTTATTATCAACCTTTCATTGAAGACACTTAGGATTGAAGTTTAGAGTTTTCTTATGGTATGAGCAACTAAACTCTTTAGTTTTGCCTGTGATTCATCGACATGGTTGGTTGAATTGTGAAACTTGAATTTCTATGTTATTCCACAGTTTATTTCATTGCTATTGTGTTGATTTTATGTTGCTAATTCTCTCTTGATTGATCACCTTGATTGAATTGCATCTAGCTAGAATTTTAATTCATTTGAGTGAATAATTGAACCTTTTGTAGCGACCATAATTGAGTGATTCCACTAGGAGGGTCTTGATTGTGTAGGGTAATGACAACTTGGTTAAATGTCGGTTTCTGAGTTGCTAGAGTACATTGGGAATTTGTGATGTTTGTATGTTAAATCCTGCAGGGATAAGGTTGCATATGAATGTAAGGGATTTTTATATTCGCAAGGGTTGACAATCAATTCAAATCAATGTTGGAATAATCAATTGAAATAGAATAACTAAAAATTGAGTCAAAGATCATGAATACTAATCATTGTTAAGAAGCCGTAGGTGAAACCATTCATCCCTATTGTTATCAAATCATTCACAATTACTCTCTTTATTGCTTTTGTTTACACTTGTTACTCCGCAATCTCTTTATTTGGTTATTCTCAGTTAGCAACGAAAAGTGCATAAAAACAATAGCTTTCCTCGTGAATCGATTCCGGACTTACCGACTATACTAGTTAGTGAGTTTGGATTATCTTTGACAGGGAACCAACAACATTCCACTCCCGTCATTTATATATGCAATTTCGATTGTATTTTAATTGTATTTATCAGCATATGTTCATTCGTTCATTTATCAGCACATATTTTCTGGCAAATTCATTTATCAGTGTATAGATTTGTATTGATCACCATATGTTATATTTTACTTGTATTTATCAGCATGTATTATAATTTGTATACAGTTGAATACAGTTGCATTAATCAATACATACTTGCTGATAAATTCATTTATCATTACATTTCTTTGTGTAATTCATTTTACAGTATATATATCACCAATGAATGATATATTGTTATCAACATAAAAATTCATTTGTCGGCACATAGATTTGTTAAGTATATATATATATATATATATCAACACATATTTTCTGATATATTTGTTTATGAGTATATTTCTTTGAAAGCATATGTGAATCCAATGTAATTGTCAACATGAGTTTTAATTCATTTCTCAGCTTATTTAATTGATTGTTCTTTTGGCAACTCAAGCAATAATGTCAACCCACATTGTTACAATTGTGGATGGATGAGAATGAATGATTGTTGATAACAGGTTATCATTCATTGGTGATACAACATCAAAGTTTTTCCTAGTGGATGATTCAATTACATTGAATTCATTTACTATAAGACTATTCAGCAGATTCAACATTGATAAGTCCATTTTTGAACCAGAATTCAACTACTTGCACCCATACAAGATGATGATTTAAAAGAATTCATGTCATTAAGTAAGATAGAGGAAGTGAATGTTGTTATGTAATTGTGTATCGCCAAAAGGAAGAAGGCCATATTGTCTGTCATACCTACAAAAATTGACATCACCATACCAAAAACTGAAGACCAAGAAAGTAGAAAGACATTTAAATCTAATGAGTATTTCAAAGACGTATGTGTTGTTGAAGACAAGGCAGTTGACAAGACATATATGTGATTAGATTATGAGTATTACTATGGAGATGATGCTGATATTGTTGTTGATTATGACGTAGCTAAAAAAAGACAACCAGAGAGTTAGGATTACAATGGCAAATGAAGGAGAGACCGATTTTGATTATGATGAATCAAATAGGAATGGAGAAGACCTGCCAAGATGGAGTGAAAGTTATGCTTAAATGAAATGAATAGGGGATACAATAGAATAATACAGTGCTGACATTGAGAGATTTGGAAGCTATAAGTCAGCAGGTGACAAAATAATGTATATTGGGAAAATATTTCAATCTAAGCAAGCAATTAAAGATGCTCTATATATCATGTCAACGACTAATATATTTGATTTTCATATTAATAAATCTTCTCCTTGATATTTTAGTGCTAAATGTATAGATGACAATTGTGGATGGAGGTTGCAAACAAGCAAGAGATAAATGTGTCAAGCTGACAATCTCAGAACGTTTAAACAACAATGCCTTCCCAGTAATGAGAAGCTTTGCCATGACTAATTTTCTTGGAGATTTCTTAGGTTCAGATTTGAAAATCTCAAGTATATCAATATAAGAGACCTTACGTTTGTAAAAAAACACAATAAATGTAACATCTCTTAAAGATAAAGGATCATATTCAATAACTAGAAGACCAGTAAAGAAAATCGAGCAATCAAACCATCAAATTCGAACCACATTTCCATCTCTTTTTTTTGTGTTACTACTACATGCATTACTATCTAATTTATTAATTGAAAATTGAAACGCATTTTTTATCCTTGGACTAACACTAAACCTAAATAGCCATTCTTAGAGCATCCCCAATAACATCTTTATTATAGAGAAAACTAGAAATTTAGCAAAATATTAGAATTTTTTTTTTCACCTAACAGCTCCTCTATTTCTTTCTATAAAATAGAGAATAGATGAGAGAGAATGAAAAAAACATCTCTATATTTGTAGCACTTGAGAAAACCTCTAAAATTAAATGCTCACTAGCTCCCCAAACCCCATCACACATACATCACAAAAAAAGAAAAGAAAAAGAATAAAAAATGTTCCCCTAATTCAAATTGAACAAATGAATGATCAAATTAATAAATGTAAAATAGAGTAATTGTTGGAGTTGTAAAGTAAAACTTATAGATATTTTCTAATTTTATTCTCTATTTTAGAGATTTTTTTATCAAATCTGTTGGGGATGCTCTTAAGGTGTTGATAATCAGATGCAGATAAACCCCGCTTAATAATTTCACACAGTTCAGGATAGCAATAGAGATTACTGGGTGCACAAAACCTCTCTTCAACAGATAACTAATATCTTATTTTCTGCAAAACACAAATTAACATGAATACATAAAACAGATAACCAAAGAGAAATATAAAAACAACGGACAAAAAATACAATCAAAAAATTAAAATCAAAAGTTACATCGAATATGATTCCAAGTTAGAAACAACAACAACTACACATATTAGAAGACATTACAAGGGATGAAAACTAGGTTAAAATAGAGTTCGACGATTTAAAGAAAACGGTTGATGAAACAAACAAAACCCTAAGAAAGATACCACCTTGCAAGTATACTAACCTTCACATCTTGTACATAATTCACCCATTGTAAGTTTGAACGACGATCGATAGCGAGAGGAAGACGATGATCACAACTAGGAAGGCGTAGAAATCATTTCGAACCAGAGAGAGAAACCGAGAGGTAAGCGAGGAAGACATAAACAGTAAAAGTAAAAAACTGACCAGTGGACATATAGTTAATTTGGGTTGCCTGGGGACAGTTGGATAATTGAGGAAGGAAATTGGGTCTGTCGGCCCAATTTTCTCTAATTCAAATGCTAGCTAGTAACAATGGTAAATTCTCATTTAAAGTGTCCTTCCAAATTGTATAAAATAACAATGGTAAACACCAACTAGGTCCATTGAGTAGGAGAGGCCAGAGAGACAAACTGGCCGAGCATATGATATCTATTAGAGCATCTCTAATGGTCAGGTTTTCAAAAAATTTTCTCTCTTTCTCATTCATCCACTTCATTATCCACTAACTTTATTCTCAACTCTCTCTAATTCATTTCTCACTCTTCACAATGGCCGAGTTCCTCAATAATCTATCTCATCACTTTTTCCATACCCATTATATTTTCCCTATAATTTTAAATATTAAAAAATTGAATTGATTTATCAATATTGAAAATTTAATTTTTTAATTATATTTGATAAATAATTTTAATAATTTAAAATATTTTTAAATAAATTTGAAAATTCAAAAAATGATTAATTTAATATTATAATTATAATTTATAATTAAATTTTAATTATTGAAAATATTTAATAGTTTCTTGTTAATAAATTTGAAATTATATTTTATAATTACTTTTAATAATTTACAATCTTTAAACTAATTACTTTTAATCTTTAAACTAAATTGTTAAAATCCAAGAACTAAAAAATATTAATTTAATTTTCTAATTATATTCGATAATTAATTTTATTAATTTAAAATATTTAACTAAATTGTTTATAAATTGAACAATAGAAAAAATTATTAATGTAATTACATAATTATATTTGATAATTAATTTTAATAATTCAAAATATCTTAATTAAATTGTTAATAACTTTGAATCTTTAATAGTTAAAATCTATTAAGTAACATTAAAAAAATGAAATGATTTATTAAGTTGTACACGTGTTATCATTTGATCGGATTTCCCAAATTGAATGAAAAAAAATGCTCTTATAAGATTTTTTTTCTGGGCATCATGGAGTGAGGATTATAATTTAAGGCGTGTTCCCTAATGAAATAAGTATTTTAAATTAGGGTAGGTTGATTCATAAGTATGGAATAATTAAAATAAATTCATAAAAATATTGATATTTTATATGTTTTTAAATACTTAAAAGACGTGTGTAAATAGTAAAGTGACATACTTTTTAGAATATATATATGCAGTAATAAGTTTGGGGTGACTTAGTGCACTATGTCTTTGATGGGTATGTAATTTTTAAATGGTGGAACACGGTAAGCAACTAATTATTATAACGGGTATGTTATTCACACGACCACATATCGCCAAATGTACGGTGTCTATGCCTAGTTCCAAAGTCGGCTGACATAATGTTTATGTCTAGTTCCGAAGTCGGCATACCAGATGGAGATGTCGAGTTCCTAAGTCGGCATCCAGGGTGATACTTGGATTCCTTGCCCAAGACTGCCAGATTCCATTGTTGCAGATGGATGGGACATGCCGACTTGGAGAACCGGCATCGGCACAGGGCTACACTGCAGCTACGTCGACGGAACGACCTAGCTAGGAGGAATCTTGCAGCTTTTTTAATTTTAGATATGCCGATTTGGAGACTCGGCATCGGAAAGGGTTGCTCATATTGAAGGTTGACCACCCAATCCGGATGCCGATTTGGAAACTCGACAACGACATTTTTCATGCCGATTTGAAAGCTCGGTACCGGGACCGTGCCGATAGCGATAAAATGGCCGTGTGCATAACAGGCCCCTGTTATAAACATGAAAGACAAATTTAGGGGTGAAAATAGTTTGTGAGTGGAAGAGTTAACCTCTTAAACAGTCATACAATACTCGATTAAGATGTACAGTATTTAAGTCGATATGACTGAATTATACTAAGACCCACGAAAAAAAAGGATCGGAATTAAAGGCCAAGCTTCAAGTTGGAGATGACTGAGACCACACACCCGTCGCCATTGTCGAAGAAGATGGAGAAGCAGCAATGCAAGCAAGGTCCCAACCTCAACTGATCGAGGAAGCGCCTCCAACGTACAAACAAGTAGAGACATATCTAATCAGTATGTGCATATCTGTAGATACAAGAAATTAAAGTGAAAATGGGGGGCAAAAGGGCATTAAATTTGAAAGAGGGTATAGATAGATAGATAGATAGATAGGGGGGAATTAGCTAGGGGCTCCCATGTGCTTAATTTTAAGAGCAACAATCCAAAAGGGAAACATCCATTTCCCCACCCACAACTCCCTTTGTGCCCCCTTGTCATCCTTTCCTTTAATTCTCTTGCAACAAACACTTAACTGCTTAAGCCAAGATGACCTATATATGTGGGGGAGCTTTCCTCTTTTCTTTGTCATACTTCACTTCTCGATCCTCTTCTGTATATCTAAATGTTTGAATCCTCTCCGGGGCATTTTTGGAAGATATTTACAAATCGAAACTTCAAATGCAAAAGATCCATTCCTATTAATCAAATAAACAACCATGGCAAAACTCCTGTTTTCAATCACCTTCTTCGGTCACCACAAAGAAGACATTCTCTTGAGTGTCTTTCGTTTATATATATAAAAAAATATCAAATGTCAGATCAAGAGTTTTTTACAACTTAAATTTTAGGTAAAAGAGAAGACACTCTCCTGAGAAATAAACTCCATAGCTTCCCCTTTTCTGACCTTTTCTTTTTTTTTAAAAAAAAAAAAGAAGCTAAGGACGCCCACAATATGTGCATTGTGGGTACTCTATAATCCATGGGGCCTCCTCTGACACTCAAATCATATTTGTGTTATCGTTCATCGAGAGCCCCTTCTTATTAAATAATACGGAGTATAGATTAGAGTTTGATGAGAGGTTTACCATGTAAAAGACGAGGATGTTCTAGAACCTTGAGATTATTTTTGTTTTTTCAAAAAACATATATTCAAAGCGTGACATGTATCAAAAATATTTGGTTGCTTGTAAGAATCTTCAATTGAGAATTGGAAATACATTCAACCTAAAAATCCGAAACTAAAATATGGATTCATCAGCTGGTTAGAAACCCAATGTATATATCCATCCATTAATGGAGATCATCTACTTCACTTGATGTAATACTAAATTATTTTAGGCTTTATTTAATTTATAAAAAATAAAAATTATATTCATATTTCAATTATCTATTTCTATATGTTTATAAACTTTTATCTTGAAAAAGCTTATTTTCAAAAAAAATTAAAATTATATTTAATAAAATATCATCTTTTAAAATTTTAAATGTTAAAAATATGATTTTTTGGACAAAAGTGTATAAACATATATATATATATAATAGATGTTTGGAATAAAAATATAATTTTATGTTTTTTTAACAAAATTAAATAAAGCCTAAAATAATTACACCGGCCAAATAAAGCATAAATTAAGTATCCACCATACTTGAAAAATCTAGATTATCAGGAAGTATCTTTAATTTTGGGTAATGTAACAAACTATATGTCCCATTGTAAACGAGGAAACTGAAATAGTACTATAATTAATTAAAACAACCCTAGTGAGACGAATGTTGATGTTCACACACTTAAATTTTGGATGAATTTTGGATGGGCAGAATAGGCTAAACTTTACCGATACACATAATTTTCATTTTAAAAAACTGTAAGTCTTGTTTGGTTAGTCATTTAAAAACCCGAAAAGTTTAAAAACTCAAGAAGTTAGATAAATTCTCATGTTTGATTGACTTTTTAGACACATGAATTCAACTTCACATGAATTTCAAATTGGAGAAAGTTTACTTACTTAGGGGAGTAGGTAACTTCAATTTCCACACCATTTTTTCATTTAATTTTCTTTATTTTTCTATTTATATTGTCAAACACTAAAATTCAACCAAACAACTTTTTTCAATTCCTTGCAAGTACATTTTAAGATAATTTAATTCATGGGAAGTAATTTTCTGAGAATTATACTTCCAACAATCAACCAAACGAGTCTTTATTCTAATAAATAAATATATAATTTTTTATTAATATTTTCTTATTTTTCACCTATTTTTTAATTTAAAAAAAATAAACGGACTGGAGCGAACATTAACCTGCCTATGCAACCGTGCTTGCATTGGTTGATGATTACCACTAATGGCCAAGTCAATTGCTCTTGCACAACTTATTAGCAAACACTACTATTTGGTTGTAAAGGCTACATAGGAATTAGATGGAAGAGTCTAGATCATTGATCTACACTATTCCCATATCTTCTTGAATACTATGTGTAGTACTATACTAGAGGGGTCAAATATGAGAAAGATGAAAAACAAAGAACAAATTGTAAAGTGACACAAGAGAGACATAGAGGCCCAAAGAATATTGCTCACATTGCATGTTTGAAACAAAAATAGAAAAAATAAAAATTGTACTAGCTAGACAACCAAAGTGACCCATTCACATTTAATTTTTCAATTAAACAAGGGAACATGTTTTCCTATCATTGTTTTTTTATATATCATCAAAAGGACACCGGCCAATTTCGAGTTCAGTAACTGATCTGATGGCCCCTTTTGAAATCTATCCCTCTAATTTAGTGTATTATATATATGTGTGTGTGAATTCTCTATATGTAAACAAAATACATGTTGCGATCTCCATAAATTTTAATTATATACTAGTACTTACCTAAGTTGCTTAACACAGTTTTTTGGTTGGGCTACCTCACTGATTGATGACCTTTTTAAGTTGGAAGATCTTTTATAGATCTTAAAAAGGCTTTTAAAAAAAAATCACAAAGCTATTTTTTTTTACGGAATTTTCGCCAAATACCCCTAAGGTTAAGGCTAATTCGTGTGGTGTACAAAAGTTTGACATATTTCGCCAGGTGCCCCTGAGGTTTTTATTATTTTCGCCAAATGCCCCTGAGGTTTTCATTTTTTTCGCCAGATACCCCTATGTCGAATTGTTAACATTTTGGATGAAAATAAAAGGAAAAGAAAATATTATTTCATTATTATTTTTGTAAGGCATTATTTGCACAATATCATTTAATTATAGTAACTAAATTATCTAATTTTATTTGCACAATATCATTTTATACTACATTTTTTAACCAATGAGATTAATTCAAAACTTTTATGTAATAAAGTTAATAATAACTATACAATATTATTTCATTATGCATTATTACATGATATCATTTCATGCTATTTTTTTTAAAACCATGAGATTAATTCAAAACTTTTTTTTAAAAAAAAATAGTTCCAAATATACGAATTCTTTTTTTTTTTCCGAAGCAACCAATCTCTCTCTCTCTCTCTCTCTCTCTCTCTAGCTATGTGTGTATATATAATGAAAACTATTTTTTTATATATAATAATCTTAATTTTTGGATTTTCACCCAATCAACCTAATCTACATAAATTTTCAAATAATAAAATTTTTAAATATTTTTAACCAATGAGATTTACCTATTGTAACTATTAAATGAGAAATATTTTTGCTTAGATGACATAATCATTTTAATTTTACAATTTTCTCTCAATCAACTAAATCTAGAAAAAAATATCAAACTAATGAAATTTGTACACGTTTTTTTAATCAATCTAGCTATATCAAACTATTACATCATAAGTATATATTTTTATTAGGTGTTATAACCACATTTATTTTAGAATTTTAACCCAATCAACCTATTCTACTTAAATCTTAAACTCGTGTAATTTTTACACATTTTTCATAAATATTTAATTATTTTTTACTTAATTATCTATTTTTTCTATTTTATGTTAATATTTGATAATATTTTATTTAAATTTATCATAGTAATTTTTTATACTTATAAAATTTTATGTTTATTGTCTAAAAAGAAAACTATGCACTATGGTGTGAGGATTGTACTAGTTTTCCACCAAAATGTTAACAAATTCGACAAAAGGGCATTTGGCGAAAAAAATGAAAACCTCAGGGGTATTTGGCGAAAAAAATAAAAACCTCAGGGGCACCTGGCGAAATATGTCAAACTTTTGTACACCACGCGAATTAGCCTTAACCTCAGGGGCATTTGGCGAAAATTCCGTTTTTTTTATTAGGAAAGAATTCGGTTAGAAATTACCTAGACGACAGCATCCTAACGGATGAGGTCTAGGAGACCTGGATCATTGGCTAAACACCCACCCTTGATAGAGCGGCAAAGGTGTGCAAATTACAAAGCTATTTGAACTTGAACCCCGAGTTGAGAGCGAGTGGGTGTAATATAATTGGATATAATGTTTTATATAAAGGTTTTTTAAATTTGTGTCTCCCACATTAATAAGGGTCTTTTGGACATTGTTTATAAAGAGAAGTTTTTGCATTGGCCTAAGATAAGTCGCGGATACCTATCTTTTTTTTAATGAGATTTAACTCCCTTCGATTTTTCCTTTTTCTTCTTTTCTGTCTGATTGGTCGAGTTGGCCAGATTTGGTGGATGAGTGGGACGTTCTTGATCACATTTTCCTTTTCAAATACTCGAGTTTTAGTTTTGGAAAAACACATATGAAAATCGATTGTCTTCTTCCTCTTCTCTTCTTTCAAAACTGATGTAACTTCGATGGTGATTCCAAGCTACCATTGATGAGTGCACGCAATTGAAAGTTGTCGAGTAATCTTAGGGTGTGACTCCAACTACTAACTTGCATCACAGGTTAAAGCAGAATCACTTCTAAGGAAGTAATTAATTTTTCGTTTTATACCATGCCACAACCATCTACAATTTTAGTTGATCTTCAATCGTGCCAACAATATCATTTGTTCTGTTAGATTTTGCTTATTGGGGAGCAATACGTTTCTAGTTATATCAATTATACTCATATCAATACTTTTATTATTCTTAGGTCGGGATTTATAATTTCACACAAAAGATAAGTTAATGCATATAGCTATAGTTCCATTTGACCTTAAAAACCACAATTTATTACTCTTAATTTCTAAGTCGATGTTGGAGGGCAGTCTGGCCAATGCCAAACCTATATCCCTTTATTCCCTTGCAACCTATACGACATGAACAATGAATCTAAATTGAACCTAATCTGATAAAATGTAAAATTTAAATTATCCGATACTTGTTTTAAGGGGAGAGCAGTAGCCAGTAGTTAGTAAGAATGACACATAGTGACTAGTAGATCTTGAATTTACTCCCCCATATTGTAATGAGTTTAGTATCTACCTATGAAAAAAAATTAATTTACAAATTTAACCTAAATGTAAGAATTAATACATCCTATATATACATTTTCAATCAAATTTTGAGTTTCCCAAACCTCATAGGATTCGATCCGCTAATCACTCACTAATTAACATAACGTACACATGAAACATACATTGATGTATCAAAGGATTAATTAATACTTGCAGATGATTCTTCATAGAAATTTAGGACATGCATGCACATATATATAAATATAATCTAGTTAGAAAGATATAAAAAGAGAGGTCACATCTAGTATAAGTGCTAGAGGAGTTAAGTAGGAGTGGTGGGGGTCCTCCAAAGGGGGTGAAGGGTGCATGGATCATGTTTGTCCTCTGCTAGACTAACTGGCCTCACATGCATTCCACACCTCCTCCCTTCTTTATATCCCTCATCTTCCTTCCATTTCCATCTACACCCATCTCTTATATTTATACTTCTTCTATATATATTTATTCTACTTAATACTATACATGCATACATATATATAGAGAGAGAATAGGTGAAATTAAATCACAATTTTTATTTATAATAATTAATGAATGTTATTTATAAGCAGTGGCGGAGTTAGAGCATGGATGCAGGGTTGCTCATTGATTTAAAATCGGGCTTAACCAAATCGAACCTAAAATCAAATTTTTACAAATTACAAACCAAAAACCGAACCTTGTAACGGCCCAGATTATAAAACCCGGGTTACGTTTAGAGGGAAGAAATATCCCTCTGCCAGATCTTAGCAATCCAAGTACGAGATGTTTATTTATTCTCTTCAAGTTATAATCATGTCCTAACTCAACTAGTCAAAACTCAAAAGAGACAAAACGAGTTTAAATCAATATAAATATACATTGCTTCTAAATGCCCAACTAAACCAAAACATTTATAAAGTCAAGGTTGTACGAAATCTTCCTAACACTCGTCCCATGAGGAAACCCCGCCATAGAAGCAATCAGCAAGCAAAAAGGAGCGGGTACCTGATCGAAACTATCCACGAAGTCAGGCCAAGAGACGCATGCGGGCCCCTAAAGACCTCGCTGAGGACATATAATACGCCTATACCTAATATAAAGGATGTTCTAGTGCAGTACGGAATTTAAATCACACAAGCATGCTGACAGTTTATATATACGCAGAAAATAATTAAATGGATCCACACAGAATGCCAAGTGGCATATCCCCAATCTCCAAATCTGTGCCCACTCCGGGGTCATATATGTCCGTACCCAACTCCGAGGTAGGACGCTCGGTCGGTGCCGCAGCCATCATATGTCCGTACCCAACTCCGAGGTAGGACGCTCGGTCACCGCCGCAGCCATATCATAATATAAGACTCGACTGGGACCGAATCGATATGAAACACGAATGCCCCAATGACCCTAGCAACGACTCTAAGGACTCACAGATAACGACCGTTCTTTTTTCAAACGCATAAAGAATAAGGATGCTCATTCATAAGTGCAATTCCTAAGCATGATACTACATGACATGCTTTTATGCAGATGCAACATCTACATACTATATGACACATCATGCATGAGGTCCTGGTTACTGAGTAAGCTCCCGTAGGAAACTTACCTGGAGTCTTCACATCCAATTAGCCAGCAAACAAGCCACTCAGAGAATCACCCATCAGCAGACAAGCCACTCAGATAATCATCCAATCACACTAGCAAATAATAAGCAAGGAATAGCTCATCAATACACATTTAATTAACACACAAGCAGGCTTTCAAGTCATCACCAGACTAAATAATATTTTATCCAAGTAACCTCGCATTTTTCATCATAACCATCATTCTCAATTAACCTTGTTCTCATCAAGTATAAAACTTAACTCAAAGCCTGACCAATATCATCACTCAAACATCTTACAACAGATCGAACTCAGGTTTTGCTTAACAATTGCTCAAGTAATTCATAATTTATCAAATCCTCAAATACTTAACCAAAATCATAAGTTCTCAACACCAAGGATCAACAAGTCTTATTTATCAAAACTCGCATAACAAATCATGCTTAATAAGTAACCAAGGTAAGTTGGTATTTCAAGAATTCATTTATAATCTCAACTATAAGAACTACTCAACATCAAAGCACTACAATCAAGCTTAAAGCACACGAACATAATAATTTGCAAGAACATCTTTTATATAGCCTTACTATCTAAATTCATAACTCAAAAGCACAACAACAAGCTCACAAGCCTAACAAGTGCTCAAGATCTTTCTTGTATATATATACAACCTTATACATTTGATCATATCTTAACTACTCTTATCTTACTAATCAAGAACATTAATCATATGACATTCAAATAAAACACTCACACTTAAAAATATGTCTTTATACGAAGAATCCTATCCCATTTTTCATTATACACTTCGCTAGGTCATCCAAAGGGTACCCAAGCCGGTCATCCTAATTATAGATTTTCTAAGTAACAACTTACAATTTAACAAGATCATACTATATCCACTTTGTATTACTAAACCAACCTACTCAACAAGATCACAAGGCATAACTACACATCTTTTGATCTAGTACTCCAATTCACTTATCAAGACAAGCTATTAATTCATACCTCAGGTACTCCTTATTCTAGGTCGGTTTATACCTCACAATAACTTAAATCCGATTTAATTACATTCAAGTTAAAGTGATTTTAACTCACAACAAATCTTATAACCTAGCTGGAAGTTCCTTATATCACTAAACATACTAAATATACGTTAATGGGCCCCAATTACCAATACATTTTATTCTTATTAGTTAGATAAATTTGATTTATTTAACTCATCTTCCAATCAGTTAATCCTAGCCAAATTTTATCTTATTTAATATTAAGCCATAATTAATACCCAATTCATTATTTACCATTAACAAACACACTAAGAATAGAAGGCTAATACCGAATTAATTGATTTTTCAGACCAACGATAGCAACTAATTTAACTCTAATGATCTAATTAAATACCAAAACTCCAAGTCTCATACTAAACAAAGAAATGGACAAAATCGAGTAAATCTGAAATCAAATACTAATCCAAGCTATTTAGTCAACCATTGTATCCCAAATCTCAAATTTTATTCTTTCAAACAACCAACAGTTGATCCAACCCAACCAAAGGAGTTCAAGGATTAAGAATTTATACCCCGCCCCAGGATTCAGAATGAAGGATGACAAGGCTTGACGGCTTGGAAGGTTCTTGGTCGCAGGTTCAACGTCATCAAGCTCGACATCAGGAGGGAGCTTGACAAGGGGATGCTCCGGTGGCTGCTAACACCTAGTGTCGTCCGGCGGCCATAACCAAAAGGAGCAAGAGGAGATGACGGTTCCGGGGTTCCTTCGAGCTCAGTCGGCTGCGACTACGGGAGCGAGAGGGGAGGTGTGGGCTCCGGCAAGCTCGACTCATCGGTGGTGTACGAGTTTCGTTGAGGTTGGGCAAGAGAGAAGGTTGGGCAGAGGGAATTGCCGGTGTGAGGTTTCTCCATTAATGGCGTCGTCCTCGAGTGGATAGATGGGTCCTCCTCATCGTCCTCGAGAAGGTCCTCCTCGTCTTCCGTTTTCTCCATTAATGGCGTCGTCGGCGAAGCTCGAGTTGCTAGAGGGGTCGAGGAAGACAGAAGGAGCGAGAGGGGAGTGCAGAACAAGCGAATCGAGAGGGAGAAGCCAGAGAGAGTATGACAAGGAGAGAGGGAGGGTGCGACAGGAGCAAGATGCTTCGAGCTCAGTCGATGGCGGATTGAGCACGGGTGCAAGAAGGAGAACCAGATCCGACGGGGTGAGAGCGCCAGAGAGAGCAAGGAGACGAGAGGGGAGGTGGGGCGCCATGGGAGCTCTGCTCAGATCCAAAATGAGGAGAAAGAGAGGGTGGCGGCTGAGATCTGCTAGAGGAGGAAGATCAGTGGGAGAGGGGTATATATACCCACTTAATTAGGGTTACCCAATATTACGAGAAATTATAAAAAGAAACCGCTATTTATGTTTTATAAAAATCTTGACCCAAAAAAAATTTCTATATGAACTAAAATGTTATAAAAGTTGTCATGCTCATCTTACTATATTCAAAACGACACCCAATTTTTGCTTGAAATCCGAAAATATTTTCAAGTCCCGATATATGCCGGAATTTTCTTTTAATAGAACAAAATCACTTGATCGAGGACGAAGATTTCCTAAATTCCCGAAATCTCAGAAATTTAATATTTAATTTTAATCACAAATCATAAAATAATATTTTAAATTTTTTGAGTCTTTACATCATCCACCTCTAAAAACAAGTCTCGTCCTCGAGACTAAAAATCATTTTCAAAAGCAACCAAAACATTTCGAAACTCAAGGGATCACCTCCTATGTCAGTCAACCAGATTCTCAAGGATTCATGAAATAGTTTATCCACCTCTAAAGGCTAATCCCATATTCCAATTCCTAAGTTCATTTCTCATGATCAGTCTCAACATCAACTCAAATATTAATATATCTAAACATCATCGCAGCAAGATTCATTATCACATCAGATTTCAAGATTTCCAAGTTCAAAATATCAATATACAAGAATTTATCATACTAACAAGTCCCTTTATTAGCTGATCGTAAAACCACTAAAATCTGCACATTGCTATCAACCAGAAAAGAATACAATCATCATACTCACATATCACCACCCACCCAAAATGGTACAATCAAGCTCATGAAGTTAAAGTCATGTCCAAGAGAGGCTCAAATCATGTTTCAATCCTCAAATAAAGTCGCGCCTCTCATCAATCTAGACGACCCGCTCTCAATCACACTATGTAGGATTATGCAAGGATGACGCAAGACCTAAGTTGTAACCGAAGGAAAGAGACGTTAAGGACGATTTGACTGACCCTTGACACGAAGAGAGACTCGGGTAGTATCTGGTAAGACTGGACACGAGATTTTCGCCGATGCCCATGAGAAACGCTTAAGGTTATGATCGTATCACTCAAATCATCACGGAACACATCATGTCATAAAACACACAACATGTTAATTCTGCACACTAATATGAACCTATCTCAGGGGCAACGATGATACGATTCTATCACTAGCGTCATATCATGTGGTAAGGTACAAGATAAATAATCTAGCGTTATCAGAGAAATATCAATATAATTACTACTATTAATTCACTTACTCACTAGGAACGGGTATCACATATAATGAATAGGAAATGTCATTTAGGTACACGTCACTGATAGATATACACAAGATAGATCTAATAATCTGTTACCCGAATATACTAAATAGATTTAGTGCAAGCTTGAGGGAATCCTATATGCCACTATGGTGTAAGAGAACTAACAAAACATGTGGGGAATAGCATCAACACGTCCTAAAAGTCACAAAAGAAATATCACATAGTTCACTAGGAAAAGACAAGTTTAAGTGTGTGCTTCATGCATTTATGTCACCAATGCATACATCAACACCTATTTCATACCACTATAAGCTCAACATGATAGATAGTGTAATATCAACAATTCTTAAGCAAAATATGATGCATAAACATGCAAGTGCAATTTAAACTATAGGGGTGGGGCGAACATACGGGGCTTAAAACTATTTATGCATAACGAGTATAGAAAAACCCCATGTAACATGTAAAAGTGAGCATGTGAAATATTATGGCCTACGCATGGTACTATACATGTAAAATAGAATAGGATGGTGTCGAAAGATAACAAGATTTTTCTAATATTAATATTCAAAATGCATAAGCAATCATAACTTCATAAAATCCCACAACAAGGGCAAATATGCAAGATAGGTATACTACTAAAACCTTATTACATGAGTGATCATATAGATAATGTAAATAGTGCAAAGAATCACATATCATATTGTTGATGCGAATTTTTTTTTTTGTTTTTTTTACATATTATCGATAACACATGACGATGGGCAAATACATGAAAATATACTTTAAGAACAAACAAGATGATACACAATAAGCCAAGCCATCCATATCATAAGAGTGATCATATAAATAACATAGAGAGTGCAATAAATCGCATAATCATTTTCTCAAATACTTAATTACCAAGAAGTATTTAATGACATGTGGCAAGATGTAAGCATGCAGAGCTATGATCTAACCACTAACATGATCCGTAACCAGTCAAAACAATTATATACCCACACAACATGAATATAAGTGAAGTATAATCGAGAACGATGTACCTAAAATGGTGATGACTAAGCATGAATATATAGAGTATAATGACATAGATATGCATAACAATTAAGATACAGATAGAAAGGCACGGGCCGGGCTATCATGAGTCATGTAGTACGAATATTCAATTCATGTTATAATTTGGGTATACAACTAAATAATCATTTCTTTGAAAGTAGAGATCATGTAAGGGATTGTAGTAGCGCATAACACAGTAGGAGGGCACATAAGTAGCATGTAACAACACACATAACCATAACACATAATAAGCCAAAATAATCATGTGAAAACCTAACAGGAGCATGAGAGGTGCGTGAAAGTAAGTAATGTGACCATGAGACAGGAGTGACCATCTAAAATTACACAAAACATCACGATATGCATATACATGTCAACAAGGCATTAATATTACAAATAACTAGATATAATCTCGTATCGTGTCATGGATGCTTAAGTGTGGCTATAGTCAAAATTAAATAATAGTTTTCAAGAGTGACATACTATAAGAGAATAACACATTGTATTCATCTAAGGATCATTACATAAATTTGTATAGTTACAGTGGTGGGTGGTCATGTGACGCGTGAAGTCCTTAAAGCTTAATAATCATAGAGTTATAGCACATGTTAAGATGAGACAATGATGATAGGTACATAGCGGTACGAGACGTTAACCACATCAGGCATAAAGTCATAACATAGCGAAATTGATAGCATTTACAAACATAAGTAACCAAAGATCAAAGGACCATAGGTTGCAATCATGCAAGAATGATGGCAAGTCTATCACAAACCTACGATAGATATAGTAAAGGCATGATGCAGATGGGGCATACAAGCACAACATAACTAATTCAATTATACCTGACATTCTTAATCCTCCAAAAGGGCAAGTGGTAACAAAGGGAAGAATGAAACGATTGTCATGAATTTATGCTTAGGAGTAGTAAACAATAATCTGGATAGAGGATAAAGTCATGTAGTTCACAAGTCACGAATTCTATATGACACTAGTAATGTCAGATGAGTCACGGTTTATAAGTATATGATATACATGTATAGGACTAATATGGCAATGCATCAGAACTCAAGCCAATCATGTAACAAGGCGAGAGGAACACAAAAGGAGTACTATATAAGGTACTACGATCCTAAGATAATGTGGATAAGACATGGATGAATCAAGTGTCATAGGATAGACATACATGTCAACGTAGATCCAAATAGAACAAGTATATAACACAATAATACATCACAACATGAATACACAAACAAGACTACAATCATAACCTAATAGAAGTTTCTCAGGACAACATCGACTCATCCCCACAGACTCCATAGCCCAGTTCGAAAAGAAGCCTAGTTGTTTCTTAAGAAGACAATATACTTCTGGGTGGACATCAATCATAAAGAGGACGTTCAAATGAGTTTTTTTTTCCGAGTGAGCAAAGACGTTAAAAGAACTCTCAGTACAAAAGATAACATCCAACAGATTTCTAAGAATCGCTCATCAGACCCCTTTTTGGTATTGTACTCCCTCAAGGCAATCAACACTCTAACTTATATAACCGTTCGCAACAAATTAGACACATAAGGTTTGGAACATAGGTGACCAACATGAAACGAATTTAGAAGGACACAGAGTGGCAAGGTAAAAGAAGATTATTAAAGAGAGACAAGGAGTTGTCATGAAAATTTATCAAGATTCTCAAAGATCACAAAGAAAACTTCACCAAGAATCTAAGGTGGTCAAACAATAGGTCAACTTGCTATCTTATCGAGTGTCACCATTAACAAGCTAGCTCAATATAGAGTCTCTTCCCTAACCGAGTAGACAAGCAAGAATAACATCAGCTTATTGGAACAAGGGACATATAAGGCATCAATGATACAAGTCAGACAATTATAGGATAACGAGTAGCCACATAAGCAATACATCAAATTAACCATCATCGTTCATACAAACAAAATAGAGGTGCATGACATAACTTCACAATATTTCATAAAATCACAACATATGAACGTTAACACGTCGAGGGTAGGAGGAACAATGTCATATCAATCACGTAAATCCTATTTTATGAATAAGCGAATCAGGTCTATTCATTGATTCATATAAATTTTAGTCGAGTTGTATACACATGATCCTCTTTTGAACGAATTTCGCATATGAGAGCAATATCATAAGAATTTATCATGTAAGGCATCGCTAAATAGATCATAGAACAATATCATGTCAAAACATCCCAAATAAGCATATAAGCGATGCATTTTGTGATCCCTACAAGTATTCCATCGGCGTCCCCATGAAATATTTGTACAAGTTTCACAAAATCATCACGATGTTCTCACTAGATCCGACCAAGTACTTTACAAGCGTCCCTATAAAATACTTGTGTCGACTTTGTGAAAACATTATCATATAAGAAAAAAAAATCAACAATGTATATCAAGACATTGAATTCCATAAGCATTTCTTATCAACTCATCCATGAAGTCTTATAGTCAGAATGTCATGACTCTCAAATCAACACATATAATTCCTCAATTCTCAAAACCATAAGTTTTCCCATCAACTAGAGTAAGGTTCTCAAGCCTGAGCTCGTAAGCTTCCAACTAACCAGTACGAATACATTTTATTCTTATTAGTTAGATAAATCTGATTTATTTAACTCATCTTTCAATCAGTTAATCCTAGCCAAATTTTATCTTATTTAATATTAAGCCATAATTAATACCCAATTCATTATTTACCATTAACAAACACACTAAGAATAGAAGGCTAATACCGAATTAATTGATTTTTCAGACCAACGATAGCAACTAATTTAACTCTAATGATCTAATTAAATACCAAAACTCCAAGTCTCATACTAAACAAAGAAATGGACAAAATCGAGTAAATCTGAAATCAAATACTAATCCAAGCTATTTAGTCAACCATTGTATCCCAAATCTCAAATTTTATTCTTTCAAACAACCAACAGCTGATCCAACCCAACCAAAGGAGTTCAAGGATTAAGAATTTATACCCCGCCCCAGGATTCAGAATGAAGGATGACCAGGCTTGACGGCTTGGAAGGTTCTTGGTCGCAGGTTCAACGTCATCAAGCTCGACATCAGGCAAGCTCGACATCAGGAGGGAGCTTGACAAGGGGATGCTCCGGTGGCTGCTAACACCTAGTGTTGTCCGGCGGCCATAACCAAAAGGAGCAAGAGGAGATGACGGTTCCGGGGTTCCTTCGAGCTCAGTCGGCGGCGACTACGGGAGCGAGAGGGGAGGTGTGGGCTCCGGCAAGCTCGACTCGTCGGTGGTGTACGAGTTTCGTTGAGGTTGGGCAAGAGAGAAGGTCGGGCAGAGGGAATCGCCGGTGTGAGGTTTCTCCATTAATGGTGTCGTCCTCGAGTGGCTAGAGGGGTCCTCCTCCTCGTCCTCGAGAAGGTCCTCCTCGTCTTCCGTTTTCTCCATTAATGGCGTCGTCGGCGAAGCTCGAGTGGCTAGAGGGGTCGAGGAAGACAGAAGGAGCGAGAGGGGAGTGCAGAACAAGCGAATCGAGAGGGAGAAGCCAGAGAGAGTATGACAAGGAGAGAGGGAGGGTGTGACAGGAGCAAGATGCTTCGAGCTCGGTCGATGGCGGATTGAGCACGGGTGCAAGAAGGAGAACCAGATCCGACGGGGTGAGAGCGGCAGAGAGAGCAATGAGACGAGAGGGGAGGTGGGGCGCCATGGGAGCTCTGCTCAGATCCAAAATGAGGAGAAAGAGAGGGTGGCGGCTGAGATCTGCTAGAGGAGGAAGATCAGTGGGAGAGGGGTATATATACCCACTTAATTAGGGTTTCCCAATATTACGAGAAATTATAAAAAGAAACCGCTATTTATGTTTTATAAAAATCTTGACCCAAAAAAAATTTCTATATGAACTAAAATGTTATAAAAGTTATCATGCTCATCTTACTATATTCAAAACGACACCCAATTTTTGCTTGAAATCCGAAAATATTTTCAAGTCCCGATATATGTCGGAATTTTCTTTTAATAGAACAAAATCACTTCATCGAGGACGAAGATTTCCAAAATTCCCAAAATCTCAGAAATTTAATATTTAATTTTAATCACAAATCATTAAATAATATTTTAAATTTTTTGAGTCTTTACAAACCTAACATCTTAAGTTCGGTTTATTTAGGCTTGGTTTAGGTTTTGAACCTAAATGAACCTAATTGACAATTAACTATAAAAACATTAAAAGGTTTAATTTTAAAAAATTATATTATATAAAATTTCTTTAAAATACACACAATATATTATAATGTGTTATAACTTTTTTTAATGAGATTTGATTTAACCTAAACTAGTATTGTATAATATATAATATTTAATTTAATAAAAGTTAGGTTTGAATCGAACCAAACCTAAACCAAAAGAACCGAACCTAAAACCGATTTTTTAGAAAATGCGAATCGAAAGCTGAACCTAATCTCTTAGGTTCGGTTTGGATCCGGTTTGGTTGGCTCGGTTCGGTCCAAAATTTTGGTTTGAACTGAATTTTGAACACTCCTAGATGGCTCGAGACCCCGTCGCCTCGGAGAAAAAAAATTATGTTTTTTTATATTTTAGCTAATTTAAAGGGTAAAAGAGTTTAATTAAAAAGAGTAAGTAATAAATCACAAAGTGTACTATTTAGGAAAGAACCACGAAACTATATTTAGGGGTGGGTTGTTAACCTCGTCTCGGACATCGAACGATTCTTAGGATACCTGTGGAGTCAGTTGTGTTACGAGCGTACCCACGAGTTCCTCAAGGGTGCAATAGAGAGGAAGTTAGCGCATGGGGTGAACGTGAATGGACCTCATTCGGCCTACCACTTTTTCGGGTTCCCCCTCTCCTTCTAGGTACGTATCCTAAACTCGATCACTAGACATCATTTGAATTTGTACTGGCCATCCTTTGAAGTTATACTAAACATCCGTTGATTTTGTACTCAGCATCCTTTATTGTAGTTTTGGGTGTATGAAGCCCTCACTCCAGTCGTCGTTCAATGCGCTACCCTAATTGAACCGAAAGTGTATTCGAGGTGCCTTAGGTACGAGTCGAAAGAAGACAACCTCATCTACAACACCGTTAAAATCCTCTTGAAGGAAGCCAAGGATGTCCACTACAGCTTTGATGAGGTTGACGTCATGTGGTGATTCCTACTCCCATATGTAGAGGAGGATTTCAAATGCATGGTCTGGCGTGCTATCTATCCTCACGATCTATCAGACAAATTCTTTGACAACATCGTTCGGGCCTTCAAAGTGGCTGCAGTTGAACGAGCGAAAGCAAGAGGGGAACCTCCGTGATGGATGGAAGCATCCGGTTCGAGTATGCAGCAAGAGGGGTACGAGGGGTACGAGGACTAGCGAGCAAGAGGACTAGCGAGCAAGAGGAAGCATATTTATTGGGAAGGGATGGAACACAACATGACAAGGAAAACGAACAAAGGAGGTGCAGTCCAAGAAGAAGGTAAGGCTCCTTTCCGATTTTCACAACTGCTGTCTTATTTGATGTTAACAACTGATACTTTTTTTATCTTTATCTTGTAAGATTCTCCATTTGTAATGTAATTTGTTTTGGTCGTCATGTAATATATTCCAAGCCTCATGTTAATTAGTGTTGTTTATGGATAGGTTGACGACGTTGGGAAAGAAAAGGCGAACACAACGGCGAACGAGTTTGGGGACACTAGGATGGACACGGGGGGTGCGTCAGATGCTCCTTCTAAGAAAACTGGAGAGGTAATAGGGCTCCATCTGACTGTCATGTCAACTGCATTATGTGACATATAAGTAATCGATAACTATCATATAAGATGAAATATTCATTGTGGTGTACTGGTTATAGGATGAGGTCAACGTACCTGATGCCTCTCAGGCTGAGGTGCCCCTTGAACGTAGGGGCACGAGGGCACATCGACCGCCTTCTTCTTTGGCTGGCCATGAAGTGCCTCACCCATCCAAGAAGCCACGTCTTTCGAAGGGGAAGAAGCCAATGCAGGGAGTGGACGCGGTTGGCCTTGGGCTGGCCACGAGGGCGGACATTGATGCTTTCTTGGCATGGGTAAATAAGGGGAGTGGGCCCGTCCGGTTCATCGAATACACCCTACTAGAGAAGGAGTTCTCTGGGAACCTCCAAGCCCTTACCCATTGGGTGATCTCTGAGGTAATGTTCCCCATCCTTACACTATAGACCACCTTCGGCCACACGCGGTTCCATCTAAGAGGTTCGACTGTGTGCAACATATTGAGCAGGCGATGGCCCTTCTGTGGAAGGATATCTAAATCGGTGACAAGTTCGCAAAGATCGCAGTTCTGGACAATTATTGGGGGATCCTTCTTTAGAGACAAATGAGGGACTCCAAGGGGAAGCTCGATGTGGTCAACGTACCTGAGGAGCAGACCTTCTATTTTGAAGGTAAGTTGCCTGAGCGGTTCAGCAAGTTTTGGGCGAACATTGACCGTGTGTTGACCCGTGGAATCTGAAGCATAAGCATTGAGTGACCCTCAATATCAACCTCGCTGAGTGGACCCTCAACGTCTACGATCCAAACATCCACGTCGTATCGGAGCGCCAAATGCCTGCCCTTCTCAAGCCCGTGACCCACCTCCTCCCCATATTGCTAAGCGTCCATGAAGAACTTCGCATCAAACTATTGGGGAAAGCCCCACAACCCTTCACGTACAAGAGGATGAAGAAGATGCCCCATAACAAACAATCGTAAGTCGGGGGTGTACATTTTGCGATTTATGAATTTTGTCCATTCGATCGGGTTGGACACATTATGTTTTCGTCGTATAGGGGAAACTATGCGGCGTATTCCATCCGCTTTTTATAGCTCCTGGCATCCGGTGAGACCGAGTTCCACGACCTCGATGATGACTTCATCGTATCGCACCGCTAATTCCTATGTGTGGCCATATCCCATGACCGACTTACACCCTCCTCCGCTCCTCAAAAGTAATTGCTTCGTTGCCTCATAATGGAACATTATTGGTGGAACGTATGTATGTACTAATGTAGTTTGGTTTTCCAAGTTGTTGGTTTTTATCAAGTAGGTGGCATGTATATTCGTATTGGATGACAAGTAATCCTGTTATGGCTGGTATATAGAACTGTATGTAGTTTTGTAGTAGGTGGTACGACCATAGTATTGTCCTTGAACGGTTTGGTTTTATCAAGTAGGTGTTATGTAGAACGGTTTGAAACGATATCGAATCATTTCAAGTATCGATATGTACTATTCCTATCAAATTGGCACGTTAATTACATTAGGTGGCCCGTAAATATTCGTCAACTGAAAAGTAAGGTTTGCCACGGTACGTACTCAAAATGATGATCTTGAACATGCAAAAACCAACTAGTTAATTACATAAGTCCGTCCATAAGAGTTTCAAAGTGGTACGACCTACGACGGTAATTAGACCAAAAAAGACCGTCGGCATACGACCAAATGGCACATGTCACACTGTCATGTCAAAAGTATCAAAAGTATCTATTGACAAGTAAGGTTATAATAGTTACCGGCAGGAAGTCATTCATACTGGACCGAGATTCAACTAACCCTAGGTCCGGCGTCGCTTGGGGAACTTCCCTTCCCATTGGGAGGAGTGACGTGATGTCTTGGGCCTCCCCGGGCGGGGCTTGATAAGTGGGTGGGAGGCAACGCATCTCCACGATAGCCTGGGGGACTCGCCATGTTTCTCGAGAGGGGACTGGGTAGATGACCTCCTGGTAGCACGCATGTCATGCATCGACTTTACAAAGTTGTTGACAAGCGATTACATATTGATCACCCATAGCTGGGATGCGGCAAGGGTGTGGGCACATGGGTACCAGTCAACATCGAAGTGTCTGCAATTGCACAACCGACTAGTAACGTTCACAAGCCAAGTTGACATACCCTTGCAGACCTTGAACTCATGGGCACTCAACGGCCTTGTGACCATGGACAACGACTGCACATAGTTCGCCTTGATGGCTTGTACGACCCGATCGCTTACGAGCTTCTCTAGGGAGAAGCTGCTCTCTCTCTCTCTCTCTTTCTCTGATTGACGAACCCACTTGTCCACGGTCTCGATGATGGCGTTGACGAGGGCAATAAGAGGCAAGTCCCAAGGATGCTTGAAAACGGAGTTCAGGCACTCGGAATTGTTAGTGGTGGTGATGTTGTACCTGTTTGCGGAGAAGAACACCCTATCTCAGTTGTTGAAGCTAGCCTTCTTAAGGTATTGTCCCGCAGCGATGGCATGCATCGATAAGTCCATAAATAGCGTATAGAATTCATCATATGTGTATGCTTTAGCCATCCTAAAGAAGAGGTCCCGCAAAGCGCCAATCTTGTACCGAAACCACAAGCTCTGAAATAGGTGTCATGTGCAAATACTGTGCTTGGCGAATACATAGCTATCTCGTATCCCCTTCTCAATGCTTATGTGGAGGTCATAGACCTATATAAGGTCAGGCATGTCTTCAACTATACGCAATATTTGCCTGAAAATGAACCCTCACGATGCATCATTCTCGCCGTCCACCATGGAGAACGCAACTGGGTATATGGAGTGATCAGCATCTTGCGTAGTTGCAAATAGTAGGCAACCACAAAACTTCCCCTTCAAGAACCCCACGTCAACAGATATGACCTGCTCATACAACAACGACAATCAATAGGGTCGTCATGTACAATCGAACAGGTGACATGTAAATCCGTAGTGTATGACAAGTACATCTGCGATAGATGGCATGTACAATATAGATTTAGTAGAGGACAGGGAAGACGAACATTTAGTAGGTGGGGGATGGCCCTCCTCCAAACTCTTATACTGACAAAGGCGTACTTGAATTGCCCGTTCAGGTCACGTTCAATTGTCGTGTATGTCCCCGGGTTAGCTTGCTCCAACATGTGCATGTACAAGTATATGGAATGGTAGCTTTTCTTGTCTGTCCCATACAAAGTGTCCCTCTCCTTCAATCGTGCTCAACAAGTCTTCTAGTAGCTACAGCTCACACCCAGTTGTGACTTCATTAATAGTTGAACTTGTTCCGAAGCAAGGGATTCTTTGAGCCAACGAAACTACAAATTTCAATTTGCAAAGTCGTTACGAACCATAACAAGGGCAAACATTGATTAACACGATTGACAGGAAAAAACCAAATTGTGGCCATGAGACAACTATATGGTGTTCAGTAAGCAACCATAGACTGGCCTGTTGATTTTTATTGTTGGCATGTATACTTTACATAATGAAAAGTATAACCTATTTCATATCAAATTGGCCCACCAATCAAAGAAGAAAGCGGTTGGGGGATAAGACATACCTTTCCACTAGCCTCTGTCCCAATGTATTTCGCCCAATGCTTTTGGCTGATCATCACATTCAGATCGCAGGTGTGTTCGTCAACAAGCTTCTAGATCATCCATAACTGCGAGTTCCTATACATGGATGCCCGACATGCCCATGTGCAGTTTGCCCCCCACACTCCACCACATACAAGCTCTTCATCAATCTCTTCACCTTCGTGTCGAAGCACCTATCAAGAGCCGACCACCTTAGTTTCTGTTGGACCTCCACCTTGGTTCAAATAACTTGTACCTCCCGTAGCTCTGCAACGTTGTATCATGAGTCCAATGGATTCATTGCTATTTGCGGATCGCTTTCGACCACCTTCTCCATCGTCACCGACTGCACTTTTTACCGTTCGTATGCTTCTTCAAATTCCCTTACCGCTTGCTCCACCTTATAATCCCATGACTCGGACTTCGTTCTAATAGATCCCCCATACTAGTCCTTTACTGTAGATGGAATTACTTCGTTATCATCCGACGAGCTACCAACGTCAACGGTGACCCGTCAAAAACCACTGGGGGCGCTCACTACGTCTTCCAGGTTGCTACAAAAAGAAATGACCTGCTTCCCATGTTTTATTGCAGGCTTGCAGCAGCTTTCTTTGTCCTGTCATCCAAGTCCTCTTCCTTATCACCTCTCCAAGGGGGATCCGTGACTAGGTGATCTTCCTGGGTAACGACAGGCCCACTTAATGGCAGTATGACATCATCACCCCATGAACTTGACATACCCACCCCAACTGACACTTCCGTGGTCGACGCACTAACCTTGTTTCACATGGAGACATGAAGGTCGATAGGCCAGGACCGTTCTCTAGATAGAGAGTTGACGAGCTTGAAGGCGTGCAAGTCTTCGGCATCCCCAGTGGCGAACAGCCCACACCCCTTCTTCTTTGGGTTTACATACGTCAGATGTAAATCATACCTTATCCCATTGACATTAATATTCTCCACCAACAGTTTCTTCAGTGAGTGGATGAGAAAGCCTTTCAATGCTTATATAACCCCCCCGGGCTTTCCCTCTATATGAACTTCCTCTTCCTTCCTCTATTTTAGTTTTGGCGCTAGTGGTAAGGCGGGAACCACACTTCCCTCTCTACTCTGTCTGTATCAAATCCCCCATTATCTTTGTACATAGTTTACTTTTTTAATCCTCTCATCTCTCTCTTCTCTGTACTATATCTGCATTTTTCTCTTTTTCCCCCCCTCTGATAAGTATTGTGGCCGCATACTTTTCTTTTTGTTTTTTTCACTCCTCTCTCTCTGCTTTTGTTATATTCTGCAGACCAGTACAGACCCCCCCTCAACCGTGTACATGCCACTCCCGTTCCCCTCCTATCCGATTTCCTGCAAATTTTTTTAAGACCAGGTTAGCATAGCAACCTTTTCACAAAAGTGGGTTACTTTAGCAAATTGCCCATTTTTAATTAATTTTACAAAACTACTTCAACTAGTATTTGTTACCCGCACTTTTATGCATTTTGTTAATAAATTATACTACCTCCGTTCGGAAATAAATGATGTTTGACTTTTGTGCACGTAGTTTTAGGAGCTAAAAACTATATAAAATCTTATTTATTTTAATTAATTTTTTTCATAGTTTAATATCTATTAGTAATAGATATTATATTAAAAATATTTTTGTTAAATTTTATATGAAAATTAAAATATTTTTTTGAATCTTTTAATAAAAAATTCAAGCAATGGTAAATTAACTTAAAGTATAAAAAGATTATGCAAAATAACTTAAAGTACTGTGCTAAAAATAATAGTTTTGGTAACGACTTAAGATCTGAGGTTGAGAATTAATATAAATATTTTGATGATAAGATTTTATTGTTCAATAGATAATTAATCAATCTTAATGACTAAAGATAAACAATCTTAATAATATTCTCTTGTCATTAGATATAATGAACAAAAATAATCAATCTTAATGACTAAAGATAAAATAATTTAAGGTTTATAAAATGACTCGTGGTAAAATCATAGATTTTGTAACCACTTAAGATAAGTGATGGACACATAGGATGATAAATGGATAAAATAGATAAAGTAGTTATCTAACGCGGTTTAAATAAATTGGATCATCATTAATTGATGTGTTAAAAAACCCAAATCAGATAATATTGCACCAGAAAATGACACATATGCAAATTGCACTAGCATAGACTTTAGGTCTTTGTTTTAATATATACTGCACGTTTTTCAATACAGCCATTTTTTAAATGCTATTTAAAAAATATATATTTAAGAATATATATATATATATATAGATGCATTTTAACATTTATTTCATAGCATTTTTTTATGAATAAATTTTGATATAATTAAGAATATCACTTTTAATTAAATAATATTTAAAAAAATATATATTTATTTAAGAATGTGTGTGTGTGTATATATATGCAGTTTCAAATTTATTTCATGGCATTTTTTTACTTAAGAATACATTTTTGATATAATTAATAATATCACTATTAATAAACATAAATTTATTTTATTTTCCTTTTTGAAAAACAGGTGAGAAAGAAGGAAAAAAAATGCAAAGATTGAAACGCACTCCCTTTACCATTGTCTTGACTCTTGATCACTTTATATATAGGAATATATATTCTTTTTCCAAACACGTTACCTACTAGGAAAACGTTTTTTCTTCATTTCCAAAAGAAAATTATATATATAGGATCCACCCAAAACCAAAAGTGTCTTTACAGTTTTATATAAGGTGTTTTTCTTCATGTAACTCCTTTGTTTTAATTTTCCACTTAGAAAATGTGAATTGCCAACCACTAGCTTCTCAACTAAGTTCCTTTGAATCTGCTTTGTCCATATGAGTTTTCAACAATGTTTTTGTTGACATAAATAGCATTCAAATTAATTACTCTATTATAAAATATTTTTGAAAGGCCTGGAAATTTCCAATCCTCTTTTCTTTTGGTGTTACCAGAGAATATATAAACAAAACCCCCTACAAAATTTGCAAATAATATTGAATGGTGTTTGAATCACGTTGGCAATATGTGCCAAATTGCATATATATACTTTAAATTTTTTTAGTGATCTTATTAAGAATTAAACTAATGGAAATGAAAAATTTTATTATAAAACGGTAGGAACTCATAATCACTATAATAAATATAATGAAGTGTGAGTAGAATTAAATACATTTTGAAGATTTCTTCATCTTTGATTCTAATTTTTTGGGTCATCGATCTTCTTAATTTTGATTTAGTTGACCTGTTCCCACTCTAAGACAAATACATTTTGGATATATCCAAAATAAACAATATATATATATAACAAAATATATATATATAAATATGCATATATATAAATATATATATATATATATATATATATATATATATATATATATATATATATATATATATATATATATACACACATATATAAATCCAGTGAATAATCATTAGAAGTTCTTCCATAATACTATGATGTTCCCTAAAGTTTAGCAATAAAATTATGAACAAACTCAAAATGTACCATTTACCTCTAAAGTCTGTCTCTTCACCTCTATACATGAATGGTAAAATTCAATCATTACTTCTATATATGTAGTCCAACTTTCTCAACACATACATATATACATTTTCAAAAATAAATAAATAAATAAATAAATAAATCTATATTTAACATAGTTACAAACAAGGACCAGAGATTATTGGGTGTGTTTGGATTTCATTGCGCTTTAATTATAATTAATTATTTTATTTCACTTTATGATCGTTTGGTAAGTTATACGAATAAAAATCTCATAAAAATCAATGTAAATATTAATTTAACCAAATAATCATATAAATCGAGTTAAAATAATTGTATTATATTTAGTACATCCTGAAATCCAAACAAACCCTGAAATTAAAACACCTTAAAAATTATGTTAACTAAATACTACTTTATCTATTTACGTTATAAACATAAATGTTAACCAATTAATCATGGTAATATTTAAACTTTAAACATCTTATATCATTTTATCCTCAATTTATAAATATTATGTAAAATAGTCCCCATAATTGAACTTACCTCATAGAAATTTACTGTATTTCCCTATTTTAATCTAAATACTCCAATGTTTGGTACAACAAATCTCCTACACCCCACAATTTTTTTTTCCCCAAAACTAAATAAATAAAAGTATTACTACTTTCACTCCCCTCTACAGCCGCGTTATTGTAATTTTTAAAAAATAAATAACTAATCAATTTAATTATATTTAAATTTAAATATTTTCTTTTGAAGGCCCTCATCTCTATATAAAAGGAACATAAAAACATTTCTCCCACAATATCCCTCTTCCTCCCCCTCTCTCCTTCTAGGAGGAAAAAAAAAAGCAACAAAATCCGGCTATGTGTTCCCTTTGATCAGTTGAAAAGCCAACCAAATTCATCAAACCCAATCCATAAAAATTAAAAAAAAAGGGGGTGAGAATTGAAGGAGAGAATTAGTTGATAGAAGATGGAAGAGTGCAGCAGTGAAGAATGGTATGATGATCGGAAGCAATTCTACTTGTGGGGGCAGGCGGCGGTGACGGTGGCGGTGGGAATTTGGTTGGTGTGGGCGAAGGTGGCGGTGCAGCTGTGGAGGCGGCCGGAGAAGGTACGGCGGCACTTCACGGCGCAGGGGGTGAGGGGACCGCCGCCGCACTTGCTGCTTGGGAACATGAAGGAGATTGGGGAGATGATGGCCATTGCCTCAGCTCAGCCCATGACTCCTCCCTCTCATAATATCCTCCCTAGGGTCCTCCCTTTCTACCACCAATGGAAGAAGATTTATGGTATTTCATTTTTTTTATATATATTTTTATCAACTTTTTTTGCAAGATTTTTTTTTGGGTTAAAAAAATATAATGCAAGTGTTTTGTTTTGGATCTGAATTTACAGTCTCTTTTAATTTCAACCATGGGATTTTTAAATCATGAGGGTGTTATTTTTTTATTAATGTATGTTGGATGGATCTACAAGTTTAATTTGGGGGAATTCAATCAATCGAATTTTCGAATGAAAAATTCACGACTTCAATTTTCTCTCCTCGTTTAATTTGACTAGGTTTTTGAAAGGGGGGTTTTTAGACGGATTTTTTTTTAGTCTCTTTCGAAAATTCAGCATTCTATAGATAATTTCTCTAACACATTATTATATAATGTTATGAATAATGATGATGATAACATTATTATATAATAATAATGTGTTAGAGAAATTATGAAGAGTGCAATGGGTCCATGGGCGGTGGGTTGTGCCGTCATAACTTCTTCCTTTCCTCATTTGCAAAACTTGCAATTTGCCATTTTTTTGCAAAATCAAGGGCTTCTTCCATATATCTTACCACATTTTGTATCAACAACCATTTATTCAATTACATAACCCACCCCCAAAAAAACCCCATTTTTTAAATAAAATTTGCGATATATTAATTGATTTCTCATACCGAAATTCTCATTAGAACAGCTCAATCTATTAAAAATGCAGGCGCGACATTTCTAATATGGTTTGGACCAACTGCTCGCTTTGCCATCTCCGATCCAACCCTTATCCGAGAAATATTCGCGACAAAATCGGAATTGTACGAAAAATATGAGTCTCACCCTCTTGTGAAGAAGCTTGAAGGCAATGGCTTGATCTCTCTCAAGGGAGAAGTTTGGGGACACCGTAGGAAGATCATTTCTCCAATCTTCCACATGGAAAACCTCAAAGTAAGTTTATTTTTATTTTTTTATGTACATAGACTAATGTTTTAGATCTTAATTAAGTTGCCTACAGTAATTAATTTTAATCTAAGCTGAATAAGTACATAAAATAAAAATATATATGGGCAAGCAAGATTAAATTAATTAATCAATCATTGATTTAAACATTAGAGTATATATATATATATATATATATATTTAAATTACAGGGCCAGGGTACATAGTTGACTTTGTAGTTAATGATTCTTGTTTTAAAATTAAAAAAAAATCTTCAAATTAATAACATTTGGGTGTCATCTGCTCATTAACAGCTAATGATGCCCATAATGGCAAAGAGCGTGGCAGATATGCTTGAGAAATGGTCATTAATTTGCAACTCTGGCAAGGCCGAGATCGATGTGTCGGAATGGTTTCAGAATCTAACCGGAGAAGTCATCACAAGGACGATCTTTGGAGGAAGCTACGAGGATGGTAAGGCCATCTACCAACTCCAGACCCAGCAGATGGTCATCTCCGCAGAGTCTTTCCAGAAAGTCTTCATCCCTGGCTACAAGTAAAAATTCTCTATACATATAATATCTATACTACTCTTGTCCAAGTACGCTTACTTATTAAAAAAAAATCCGACTTTACAGGTTTCTCCCGACGAGGAGAAACAGGGCGATCTGGAGGCTTGACAGGCAGATCCAGGCATTGCTGACGAAACTGATCGAGAAGAGGAGGGAGGGCCTGGAGAGTCGAGGGTGCGAGGGGGACGAAGCGGGCCCCCGGGACTTGCTAGGGCACTTGATAATGGAGAGCTTGAAGGAGGAGAAGAAGAAGAAGGGGTTGATAAGAGAGGAGGACATAGTAGAAGAGTGCAAGAGCTTCTTCTTTGCAGGGAAGCACACAACTTCAAACATGTTGATTTGGACAACGGTGTTGCTAGCGATGCACCCTCAGTGGCAGCAGCTGGCACGTGAGGAGGTCCTCAGGGTCTGTGGGGCACGTGACACCCCCACCAAGGAAGATGTCTCCAATCTCAAAACAGTAAGTTTTTTTCTCCCCCTTTTGGTAATTTTTTTTAAAGGAATTTAATTTATTACTGTTGCTGGTTGGCGTTTTGAGTTATTTTGACAGCCGTTTTACTCTTTCTGTCTCCTTTTCATGCTACATTTGCTCCTATGCGTTTTTTGACCGTTCGATAAGCGTTTTCAGAAACTTTGGATAAATTTTTGTAAATTCATAACACTTTATTGTTTATTTTTGGATTAATGGCCTTTCAAATTAAGTTAATTATTACATAAAAATAAGTTTTCTTCTTTATATCAAAAATTTGAATAAGTTGAGCTATAATCACACCAACATGGATTTTTTATTCACACTAAGTAATAGTTTACCAATGATCTTTTACTTTAGTGGCAAGAGAGAGGTGCTTCTTTGTGCGTCACTACCACGAGTTTAAGAGTTTAAATCTCACTAGTAGCAAATTGTGTTAGGGTGGGTACTCATGTCTTGTTTACTTTGGCATGGATTTGAGTTTGTCTTACGCCTTGTTGCTTGTGCTCGAGCTCGTGAAGGATTAGTCGATAACCTCAGAACCTCCATCTTATCCAAAAAAAAATGTGTAAACAATAGGTTGTAATGTTTGCATTTATATGCAGCTAGGAATGGTGATCTCCGAGGCGCTAAGGTTGTACCCACCTGCAGTTGCGACAATCCGAAGGACGAAAGAAAATGTCGAACTAGGAGCATACAAAATCCCCGAGGGGACGGAGCTCCTAATTCCGATCCTAGCCCTTCATCACGACGCAAATGTGTGGGGTCCTGATGTGCACGAATTCAACCCGGGCAGGTTTGCTCAGGGCGTGGCGAGGGCAGCCAAGCACCCAACCGCGTACATGCCATTCGGGCTTGGAGCACGCCAATGCATAGGGCAAAACTTAGCCATCTTGCAAGCCAAGCTAGCCATGGCTATGATCTTGCAACGCTTCACCTTTGATGTGTCGCCGAACTATAAGCATGCCCCGACGGTATTGATGCTTCTATACCCGCAATTCGACGCACCGGTGGTGTTTCGGAATCTGTAGATTTTGCCCTGATATTGGTACAAGTGTAATAAGTTGTATTAATATTGCATTTGCATATAGGCTTTTTGGGTTCCTTATATATTTGTGTTTTTTTTAGAGGCCAAAGTCTTAAGAATTTGGTGCTCTTTTGAAGATATCATTTGTTACTATTAGTTTAGGAAGCTCCCCCCTACCCCCTTATTATTTTATTTGTATTCCTAACCCCTCCTTTTAGCTCTCCATTTACCATATTCTAACTAACCCCTACAAGTTCATTGTAACATATGCATCCATACTTGCAATTTATCCATCTACTAATTAATCTCTTTGTAATATATCAACCATTTTCCATATAATAGAAATGTTTTGGTGGCATTTGTTATTGTTTTTATATTATAAGATCGAAATCCCCTTCTTAAAACAAGTTGAGGTCAATGCTTAAAGAGCATTACTTATCCTTAATTTTTATGTTTTGTCACTTCTTTTCAATTTCAACCAATGTGAAAACACCCAAAATATCAATATATTGTTAATTGGGGATAGGTAGTTGTAGGAGACAATTAATCATCCATCTTAGTTAGACAGATAAATTTGATTGAGACCGAGTTAATTTATCTATAGCAGGTTTTATCTATATATGGTTCTAAGATAAGTTTTATCTATATGAGGTTCCACCTATAGGGATTTCCTTATTATAAATAGAGGGTATAGGGTTAAATTATGATTTGCATGTGTATCCATTAAAGTATCAAAATAATAAGAAACTCTAGTTGCAGATAGGTTGACCGTAACTATAAATATAGTTTTCTTAACCATTTTTCTAACTTTATTCCAAAACTTTAAAGATTTCATTTTTAAACATAAGATATATATATTACATTTTGACATATACATATATAAGACAATTTGAACTTGGGTTTTATCATCCACATTAATTCCTTAAAAAAATGTATGAACATATATATATATATATGCCAACGAAGGTGGCCAAAAACGCGGGAAGGAAACATGCAAATAAGTTTGGAGTGGGGCCATTGCAACTGGACCTTTTGAAGCGTTGTCATCTAAATAAATTACAAATTATATATACATCAAATGCTCAAAGCTGTCAGGGTTTGTTTGGAGCCAGGATCAAATAAAAATAACGCTTTTCCTAAAAAAAAAAAAAACATTTTAACTGTGTTTTCCTTTATTTGCCATTTATAAATATTAATCATAAAAGGCCGATTGACTGAGAGCACCCATGAGTAATGTTTCTATTACAATCAATGATTTCTAAATATAAGACAGTTTACTACTCCGCGAAACACATGACATCAATCGCCATGCTTTACCAGTACTTTTATGCCTTTTCTCTATAAGTTTGATTAACGCACCAAATAGAAGAGACCAGTGCACCACATAAGTGCATCAGTAATTTGGGTTGCACCCTCTAATTTATTGCCTTAGTACTTGACTTTTCAGTACATTATTAAGAATCAAAACTCTATAAAATAATAATTTTTTATCAAATTTTTGAAATAATTTTTTACTTGTTAGTCACAAGATGATCTTATAAAAAATTAGTAAAAAAAGTTATTATTTTATATATTTTTAAAACTTTCAATAATGACTAAGAAAATTTAGGCTTGAATCACTTGATACATTTCCACCAAGAGAGAGAGGTTGATTAGAAATATGAACGTGATGATGTACTTTGTGGATTTATTAAATTTTATTATTTTACACAAAATTTCAACTTGGAGTGGATTCATGGCAATGACAATATGGCATACCTTTTCTAGGTGAGTGAAGGATCCAAGTAATATAGAACTCTTACAATTGGATATTAAATTGGATCTTTGCTATTTTTCTAAAATCGTTATTCGTCGTATTTTTAGGAAATCTAATACTGTTAGACAGAATCGTTCGTCTCGTTTACAGTACCCCTGTCGACAGATGCTTGGAAACTGAACCAGAATTTCCTATTATCGTCCGCAAAGATGTGATATGAAACAAGACCGTTGTTGGCCGTCCCTCCTAATCTTTATCTTGCTTCTTAAAAATAAAACTTGGGAGTGGATGGTAACTGTGGCTCAGTGAATCTTGGGGATACATGTTAAGTGCAAAGAGCACAATTAGTAAGTAAGCACATAAACCAATACAAAAACCTGCAAAAAGAACAAACACACCTTACATGTGAATATGTGATGCTTCCAAAGAAACAGTTAAAATCCGAAAACCCCACTAAAAGAAAAGCAATCAAGAACAAGTACATTGCCCTAGAATTCACCTTTCCCTGCTTTTCAAGCCAAGGAGAAGCATTCAAGTTTCATCACATGGGCTTGGGAATGGCATGCCAGTAGTGCTGCTGCATCTGGATATGTGTCCCAACTTGGATGCTTTTTGATTTTGTGCTTGCTGTGCAGGTTTTTTTTTTTAAAAAAAAAAACATTCACTGCAGTATACAATCCACAAAAGAAAAGTTTTACTGCAAAAATACACAAACCTTCATTTTTACTTGGTAGTACACAGTACACACTCTTTTCTGCAGAATCTGGCCTCTGTTTACATGGCAGTGCTCAGGAAAGGACATTCTTAAAGAATAAACCTTGGTGAAGGGTTAAATTCTTGAAGGAAACTGACAACAAACCCAAAGTAAATATGTTAATCTCATTGCCCAGGTTTTAACGACGTTGACTACCTGTCATAACCACTCAAACTCCTTCCAGAATACTGTAGTATCAAATATATCTCCAATCTTGACCTTTTCTAGTTACAAAGTTTCAAACATTTAAGAGTAAAAGAATCTTCATTCCCTTTTTCAGCATTTTACATGCCTTCAAATTTTTAATTTTCTATTTCCTAAATCAGAGTCTTTATGCCTTTAGGTCTCTCGAAAACACCCTCTCGGTTAGTTCAGAGTAAAGATGCGTACATTCTAACCCTAGACCCTTCTTTATTGCGGGATTCATTGACCTGTCGCTATTTGTTATTTCCTAAATCAAACAACACCAACCTATCCACTGTGAAAGACCCAGCAACTGCTATTACAATATCACTGCACCTAATTCTCTGCCATATGCTATAAAGTTTTGCCCCCACAGTCCCTTAAAGAGCCCCTATTTATATATGTAACAAGATCCACACAAGTATTCTTGAACTTTGTCACATATGCAAGAATATAATTAAGACACCCTGTGTTAAACTATTTGGTTAGGCTTTTTTTGTTATTTGCATAAAGAACTATCAGGTCCTACTAGATAAGATAACAACCCAAAAAACAATTAATTACGTACCTGCTGATGTATATCAAGCTAACCTTTACCCTTTCAAGAAGCAAATCCGAAAAATCCAATAAAACATCTTGAAGTGGCTTTTGCCTAACACGAAGGGAATCGAATCAGGCTAATCCAGAAACACAATAAACAAGCCAAAACACAGCAAATTAATAGATTAGAAGTTTATTTTTTTTCCTGTTGGGTCCAGCTCATGAAGCTCTCTTACCAATTAGGCACGGCCACAAATCCCTAGTAAAAATCTATTGTTGTGATTTGTTGGAGATGAACTGCTTTCGACGTAACGCTCCTTATTATAATCAACACTGTCCCCTTACGTTAGACGAGGACAAATCACTTTAACTGGATTATCTTGGTCCTCAAAGTATGCCACTCTGTCGGGTCATTTGTAATTCCCCTCCCTATGATTGGCAGTCACCATTTCCCTTTCATGCTTACAGTAACAGGACCCCATCTTACAGGAGTTCACAAAAGCTGCCCCCTTTTAAGACACTGTTATAGAGTAAATAAAACAGACACTTAACCATAGGCATAGTCACACACACACTACAAATTAGACTTAGGTTTTACAGTAATGATCCTCTATAATGGTCCGTATCGCAATTTACTTACTTGCCGACATAGAAACAACTGACCGTCACGCATCAGAAGTAATTTGATCTTTGTTTCTTGTCAAAACTACAGAGGCAGAAAATTTTGAGAATAAATTAGTAATTAACATATGAGTCCAGGAAGGTAAAACGACATTATCAGACAAACTAGCTGTGAACAGAACAACCCTTTGCACTGTACCATGAGTTACTGGAATATTAAAATTGAAAGTTTTATCCTTATATTTAAATGCACGTCTGTGCATGTATGCACGGTGAATATACAATTGTATTTAAGACAAATAACAATGAGAGATGATTGCATTATAATACTATCATACATATGTGAGGGAAAAAAAACAATAAATCTCTGCAAGCCATCAACTATTAGAGCAATGATAATACTTCTAACAGACATTTCAACTACCTAACCAAGAAATTAAAAAACCCAAGAGGGAACAATTATTTTGGGCTTTAACAAACACAGTGGGGACATTCCTGTGCCCACAATTAATATTTTAAAGCATTTAACAAATCTGAGAGGTGTCCAGTTTCATTTCAAGCATCTAGTTGTGTTCCCATTATACATGATGGAATCGCACAAAATAAAAATTAGCACCAACGTTTAGCTTAAGAGGTGGTCTGATTTCTAGCAAGAGGACAAAGAGATCATTCCCCTCATCATGGCAAAAGGCTTAAGCTAAAACAAGGTGGAAGTCAGATTTCAGATTTCACATTTCATTTGTCGCTCGTCGCCAGTTGTCATTCCTCTGAGCAGAATCTCTCTGTCATGTGAGCATCCAGTGCATATATAGGCTTGGTCACATGGGAGATGAAATCCTAGAGACAACCTAAACGAGACAGTTCTAGATAGCCATTCGCTGTTTCCAATGAATCTCACTGTTTGATCTGTTTCTAAATTGCCCAAATTAGTTGAACTGAATCCCCTTAAATATGCTGAATATGTTGCCAGCCATGCCCAGTAAAAGTTTGTCACACCAGCAGAGCTAATTTTGGGAAGCTAGTAGACATTATGTAAATGTACAATCCTAATTCTTGTTGTAACTGGCAAACTCTCTATATTGACTCTATTGAGATTATCACTTAAAAATCTTACCTTAAATAAGAAAATAGGATTTGTTTAGGTGAATATCTCATCTCAAACACCATTTTTGACACACGGTCCTTGGTCCGCTTTGCTCAACGCCCATGAAGATCTAGACCAGGCCTGGATAGACCATTCAAACTCCTTTCTCCTTGGCCTGATCCCGGGCTATAAAGCCCATTTATCGAGAGTCGTGGCTGACCCTTCATCAGGTCTACAAAGCATCATATAGCAATAATATTTATACCTACTTGACTAAGCATTACAGGTTCACCGTGGAAATTGGGCTAGTTCTTGACCCATCATAAGAAAAAAGAAAGGGGAAAAAATTTCATGTGCTTGTATATCTTGCTTACATTGCAACTCGGTTGTTCCAACTTCTGAGTATATGATCTAAACCCGAAACAGTTTCCACTTTGCAGGTATTCCAACTTCAACTTACATTGCTTACTTGGTTGTTCTTGTCACAACATGAATAACATTGAATAAGATCAAAGCAAATCAGCTTCTTGAATTCCTGTTTCCCCTCAGATATCATATCATAACTCAGAAAAAAAAAAAGAAAAAAAAAGAGGAAGACATAAAATTGGCATCTCATGCATTTCAAATTTTCAATTGAGCTTATTCCCGTGTTGATTGGGAGACGCTTAGCATGGAAAATTTGCCCAAAATATCTCAACAGACAACTTCAAAAATGACCAGGCTTCAGATTTATCCTTCTCTATTTCAGAAGTAGTCACGATCAATGCAATCATAACTCAATTCAAATTCAAACAGGAGCATAGACTACATGATCGAAATCATACCTGACTTATTAAAATCAATAATAAAAATCAAATTACACGCCAAATTAACATCCAAAAACTAACCTCACACGCCGTGAATTTGAAATCGGAAACACGAGCATTCCAATCGGGAAATAAACGTCCAACAAGCAAATCCCAGCCTAAATAGACGACTCCCAAAGGACAACCGTAACCAGTAATTTGGTTTTCTCAGATTCCTTCTTCCTGTTTCAGTTCAAGTCAATTCAACTCAATTCCAACAACCTAATTAAAATTCACAGAAGAACTTCGACTACATCGTCCAAATCATACCTAAATTGGCTTGATTACTTCATTCGGGGAGAGGGAATTAACGAAAAGCGGCATCGCCGGTGGAAGCCGATGCGGAATCTAGAAGCGCACCTGCTAGTTATGCGCCCAGCTCCATCTCTCTTAGCTTCTTCACGAAGAAACCCTTCTCTTGTTCTCCGCCAAAACGGCGACAAACAAATTGGGGAGGAGTGGAAACCCGCCAAGTTCTGACGGTGATATATTTCAGTTTAAATTGCACAGTTGTGGAGCCCAGATTAGCCATTAATGCGGTGATTGGGCTTATCGGCCCATTTACACATTTTGGCCCACAATTATTTTCCATGTTTATCCAAAACTACCCGATCAAAAACATCATAACCCAAAGATAATTTCTCGAATTTTTTTATACAATTTGTTTTTTTTTAACCGGAAAAAATTTGGCTGAGAAGGGCGAACCAATCTAGCCAAGGGCATCCTGACGGATGAGTTCTGCCAGCGCAGAGTTTTCAGGGACAGACGAGTCAAAGAAGTCAAAACCGATATGAGAAAGACAGTCAGCGACTCGGTTAGCTTCCCTGTATACATGGCAAATTTGGAAACAGGGGAAACAATGCAGAGACAGTAAAGTATCCGAGATAAGCATTTCAACATCCCTGGACAAGACCAGATACCTTTAAAACAATTTATAATGGTAAGATTATCTTCTTCTATTTGAAGATTCTCTATATTGAGTTCAAATGCTTCTTAAATTCCTTTCCAGAGGGCATAACCTTCCGATCCGATGACTGAATCAAGCGGAGAAGGCCCCGACCCAGAGGCATTAGGGTAGCCCTCGTGATTACGAATAATGAACTCATAACTACCTTTATTAGAAGTAGAAAAAGCTTCATCAAAGTTTAATTTGTGGCAGTTAATCGGAGGTTTCTGCCATTTAACCTTCTTTCGTGTTTTCTGTGAGGTAATGTTACTGGTAGATGGAGAAGGGTCATTATCATCCAGTTTAGCTTTATTCCAGTTGTAAATTTGTTTTTTCTTTTGTGAATCCAGCAATCGTGCGAGGGTCAGGTCGAATGTTTTCGAATAGGGCTTTGTTCTTAAAATACCAAATGCTTCACCAAGTTGAAGCAAGCCTGTCAAAATTAGATCTACTAATGTTTTCTTTGATTATGTTCAATATTTCCCCAATTTCAAGGGTAGCTAAGTTGTTGGATTGAACGGTGGCTGATAATGTTGAGTCAATTAGTTGTATTGTGGAGTGTGAGATCGAGCATTTTATACAATTTGTTTTTTTTTAACCGAAAATAATTTGGCTATAGAAAAGCTTCGGCCAAGGGCATCCGCAAGGATGAGATCATGAAGCATCAGATCGTCAGGAGGGAACGCGTCGTGGAAAGCAAAACCCAGGTGCGATAAGCGGTCAACGACCCGATTAGCTTCCCGGTACACATGACGAACCATGATGGATTCAAATAAGCTGAGAGAGACTAGACTGTCAGAGACAATCATTTTCGAGTCTCCAGTAGGTGTTGCAACACCTTTAAGACTATTTATAATGGTGAGATTATCACCCTCAATTATCAGATTCCTGATGTGGAGTTCTAGTGCTGTCGTAATTCCTTTCCAAAGACCAAGGCACTCCGACCCAGCAACAGAAGAAATTGGGCAAGTGCCTGATCCAGAAAAATCGGAGTGCCTTTACAGTCTCTGATAACAAATCTATATGAGCCTTTAGCAGATGATGAGAGAGCTCCGTCGAAGTTAAGTTGTAAGTTCCGTGGTTTGGAGGCGTCCACCTAGTCTGTTTTCTCTTCCTGGATGTCGGAGAATGGTTCTGTCTACCTAATCGTTGACTGTCGTTCGGGTCACCAGTGGTTTTGGAAGAGTTCCACACGAAGATTTGGTCTATTTTATACGGAGTACAATTTGTTTGGATTCCATAAAGTGGCTTGGCAAAAGCATTCCATAAATTATTTGATTTTTTTTTAATACAATCTGTTTGGATTCCACATTGGGCTTATCGAAATTTTTTTATCAAAATGTGTAGTACTGGCATGGCATAAAGTGATAAACATTCTAAATTGTTTCACACCTGGCTTTTTAATCAATAAATTTTTTTCCCAATTACACTTAATGAATTTTAAGATAATATTTCACACCTGACTTTTTAATCAATAAATTTTTTTCCCAATTACACTTAATGAATTTTAAGATAATATTTCACCGGATTTTTTTATAAGTTTTTACCTAATTTAATGAGATATGGATATATTTTAAAATATTAATATATTTTTTTTATCAGGTAAGAATTCGGTTGGAAAACCTAACGGATAGCATCCCGACGGATGAGATCTAAAAGATCTAAATGTGATGTTAATGCATCCCCGCTAACAAAGTACCTAAGGTGTGCGACCTTATCAACTACTCTGTTACCCTCGCGGGGCACATGTGAGAATTTAACTTCCTGAAAGGATTGCAGAATATATCCTTTTAATGTCCCTCATTAAAAGTTCGATTTCCCAAGGACAAGGACCATTAGATTTAAGGTGGTTTATAACGATTTGTGCATCACCTTCAATAACTAATTTCCTAATCCTAATATTTTTTTGCGTAAACAATGCCTTCTTGAAAGAAATCGTTTCTGCCATCAGTGGGAAATGGATTCCCAAGTGTCTATATCCAATGTAAATGGTGTTACCCTCCCAATCCCTAATAATGTATCCAGCATTAGCATTTCCATCGGAGGATAGTGCTCCATCAAAATTTAGTTTCAAATACTTGCGATCTGATTTTCGCCATCTAACATTTTTCCTACTCAATTTGTGCGGTTGAACTGTCCTTTTTCCATTAGCATTGTTGCCCATGTCAAAAACTGTAGACGAGGCTTCTTCCAATTGTCTTTAATAGCGTGGATAAAGCTTTGAAGTTCTAAAGCCGTAGGTTTATTTTGATTTCTGAATGAAACTTGATTTCTATAAAACCATGTTGTCCACCATTTAATGGCCATTTCTTCTTTTTTCAATCTTACTAAGGGATTTCTAGTTTTTCCATAATGACTTTGACATTCCTTGTTGATGCAGGCATATTATTAACTATATCATGAACTTTTTGATTCTCTAAGATGGAGTTCTATACGAAGGTACATTCCACGAAGAGGTGGACTTCATCCTCTGAATGAGCGTCGTAAAAATTACAGTAGTTCGGGATAGGGGTACCTCTACTTGCTAATCGCTCCCTTGTGGGTAGTCCATTCTGAGAAATTTTCCACAAGAAATTTTTTATTTTTGGAATCGTATCTACCTTCCAAATCCAACTATTGGGATCGTCAGAGTAGCAATCTTGTTTTGAAACCAGTTTCATTGCACTTGATGTTGTGAACCAACCTTGTTTATCAGGCAACCAGTAGAGTCGATCCGGGGTAGGATTGACTGGTAGCGGAATGTCTACTATATTCTGCATTGTATTTTGATCTAGGATGTTGCTTAATTTTTCTTTCCACCATCTACCAGCAATTATGAATTCACTTACTTTTGTGTTCATATCAATTTGTTGAGTCACATTAAGCTTATGTGTTAAAGGCGATTTACAAACCCAGTTATCTGTCAAAAAATTGACTGATTTTCCATTACCTATTGACCATATAAGCCCCTCCTTGAATTTTTAATTAAAGAAGTCGCTTTTCTCCATTGCCATGAGGCATTTTTAGTGTTTTGATAATTTAGGATGTCATTTTCTTTTAGGTATTTATGTTTTATAATTTTGACCCACATTTTATCCGGTTCAGCGAGAGTTTTCCATAACAACTTCATTTGAAGTGCCTCATTCATGTGTTGAGATTTTCTTACTCTCAATCCTCCTTTCTTTTTTTATCTACATATTTTATCCCGACTTGTAAATGGTATGTATTGTAAGTCCTTATTCCAGAAAAAAGTTCTATTTATTTGGTCTAATTCCTTGTGAATAGACGTAGGCAGCATAAAACTTTGCATGATATATAATGGTTTAGAAGATAGATTTGAGTTGATTAGAATAGAACGAACCTGTTGTGACGAGGCATTGACCCTCTATTTCGATAGTTGTTCTTTGGATTTACATAATATGTATTCAAAAGTTTCTCTGTTAACCCTTCCGTTAATGATGGGGCAACCTAAATATTTTTCCATGGCCCTAGGATGTGGAATTTGCAGAGAATTACCCAACAGCTAGATTCGAGATGTAGGGACCCTGACCGTGGTCTTGAAGATTGATTTATGAAAGTTAACCTTCTGACCCGAAAGAAGGCAGTAGTCATCAATTATTTCTTTTACTTTTTGAATCGGGTAAGAGTAGCATTCGCAAAGATAATAATGTCGTCCGCAAAGACCAATAAAGGAATACAAGGTCCCCCACTTAAAACTTGAACCCAATTTTGTTGGATTGTAATAGGGATGCTTGTTGCAGTTTTTTTGCTAGGAGTTCAGCTCCCAAGATGAAAATAAAAAGAGACAATGGATCACCCTGACGAATACTTCTAGAAGGCTGAAAAACTTGTGTTGGAGAATTGTTCACCAGAATTGAAAAAGAGGCCGTTGTAATGCATTCCTTAATCCAACCAATGAAGAGAGGATGGAGACCAAATCTTTTAAGAATCTCAAAAGAGTAGTCCCAATATAGTCTAACATAGGCTATTATTAAATTTGAATATACGTAAGACTAAAAAATTGGGATGAGACTCTAATAGAGAAATTAATTAACATAAATTCTTCATATGTTACAATTAGAGTTTTGAATAGGTAAATTGTTACGATTAGAGTTGCATGCAAGAGGAAAAGAAATTATCAATAAAATTAAATAAATTCGAATTCTATCTATTCATATATATATTTCATAAATATAAACACTATATATATATTCCATAAATATAATTAGTGTTTATCATTTATTTGATTGAACAATGTTTTGTAACACGTATGGGTAGTTTATCAATCTGACTATATGGATACATTAAATAATTACTACATTTGTCTCATGGCTCGTTTGGTTTGATATGAGAATTGAAATTCTCGAAAACTTATTTCATGGGAATTCAAGTGCTCGTTTGGATGAACTTGGGAAATACAGTTCTTAGGAATTTAATTTATGGAAAATTAAGTTCTCGGGAATTAAACTTCCTATAATTTAAGAAAACATGTTTGAATAAGTTTAACTTATTGTAAATTAAAATCCTTTGTTTTGTTTGGTTGAATATGAACTTTCATGAAAATTTGTGTAAAGTTACAATGTAACCCATATTAATAAAAACTATTTATTTAAATTATAACAAATACGTAATTTGTGATTTAAAAAGAAAAAAAATATTTTTTAAAATAAATAAAAAGGGTAGATTTCAACTTACTCACCCCCGCATGGTAATTTCAATTCCTCCATATTTTTGTGGAATTGGAATTCGCATAAATTCTACTTCATGAGTTTTTTAAAAACAAAATTCTAATCCAAACACGTTATTAAAATTCTACTTCTTGTGTGTTGTTAGGAGGAGGAATTGTACTTAAACAAATATAAATATAGATGCAAACCAATCCCTTATCCGTGCAAATAAAATACAAGACTTCATCCCGCTGTAGTGGTAGGGAGTCAGGATCGATCCACGAGGAAGCATGTCAGCGGCTCCTAAGTAGCCTCGAAAGCACACGTCTTATGTCGACCAGAAGCCTCGATCTCGAGTAGGGTACTCGACGTTGACAGGGGCTGTCGATTTCTACTGCACCAGAGACAAAAACAAGCAGTCGATATCGACCTAGGGTGTCGATATTGATAAGTTAGTAGCAATGTCGACCTGGCTCAGAAGACTGCTAGTCGACTTCAGGGGCACTCGATGTCGAGTTGTTCACTCGATGTCGAGCTCAGATGCAGGCGGAAGGTGCGTCGACACAGAAGACAGTCGACTCGATGCTTGGTACCGATATCGACCTCAGATGTCGATATCGAGCAGTACCTGCAGTGGTTAGTAACGATGTCGGCAAAGAAGGCTGAAGACAATAGGATGAATGAAGGAGTATAAGGTAAATAAGATGGACATAAGGTAAATAAGATGGACAATTGCGCTATCTCGCCCGAGGGACAAGCTTTCGCCGTACACCAACGATTAGTAATACTCTTGCAAACAAACCTAATTGTCTCTACCAATTTTATGTTTATAACCCAAGTTGTTAACATGAATCACTTTTCTTGCGATAAGGACTAAACATAGAATCGTAGGAGATGATCAAGATACAACGATATCAACATCAAGTACTTACCTCAAATACGTATGTCTAACGTCGGGCTCACCCCGACCCTAGAAGCTTTGGGGAACTACTCGCACTTCATCGCAACAAACACCATGATTGGAAATAAGGAAACTTGCATTAAAAGAAACTTCGAAACTTTACAACTCAACGCCAGCTTTATTTATAGCCTACTAATCATTGCTAGTCAAGGAAAGTAGTTCTAATCCTACTAATACTTCTATTTAAAATTCTATCCCAAACAATTAGGATGAAACATTATTATGGTAAATATAAAATATCATAGGGTAAAAAGGAAATTTCCCTAGGACATAATCCAATGTGGATCTCAAAACCGGATTGCCAAACTGCGTCTCATCCGTGTCAGCTTCCACTCGATATCGACCAGGTCACTCGATATCGAGTGCTTCATCTCGACTCGATCTGTCGCACTTCACTCGAGCTCTGGTGGCAAGTCGATCTCGATATTTCCACTCGATCTCTAGTTATGTCGAGTGGTCTTCAGTAGGTCTATGTGGTCTATCTCGACGCTTAATGTCTACGTCAATGGGTCAAGTTGATCTCGAGTACTCCATTCAATCTCTGTTCGCTTATGGGATAGTGTAGGATTCAAATATTTAAAATAAACAATTCGCAACTAGGCTAACTCCGTGTCCCAAACAAATAATACAAGAATCCTTTCCCAATGTAGTAGTAGGGTAATTCAGGATCGAATCCACGAGGAGGTATGTCAGCGCTTCCCTTGTTGTACTCACGATCAAAGCTTTCGACCTCAGAAGACACTCGATATCGATGTGTCTGGTCGATATCGACCTCAGTTCTGGTCGATTTCCAGTACAGTTCCTACAGAAAACAAAAGCAGCAAAGTCGACGTCGAGACAGACCTCGATATCGACCTTGACAGTCGATTCCGATGTTTGTCACAGAAACTGTAATTCGTAACCAATTGTCGAAAAAGAGTCCGAAGAACGTAGAATGGTAAAGAAGGATGATCAAAAACAAAACTAAGACTTTTATATGTAAATTCAATTAATTAAAAGCTTCCAAAGTCGGGGTTTCATGCCACAACGATAACAATGCAAGTTTTTTGCTAAAGTTATGAAATTTAATGCCTTTCCGTCAAATAACTTTCGTTATCAACACTTAGGTGATTAGAGGCTCTCGCATAGTTCCTAAAAGTTACTATCCAATTCATGAGCAATTCAAGTTCACAATATGAGTGGCTTTCACTTCAATAATGCAAATAATGAATCTCCCTAACTTTCGCAAAGGTTCATGCATGGGATAGAAGACGGAATCTCAAAAAAGTCATACCCTTGATGCACTTACCCTACATTGCTATCGTCGGGCTCACCCCGACCCTAGAAGTGGGTTGACTACTCGCTTATCATCATGCAACTCATCATCATCATTGAAAGAAAACTACTTAATTTGAATTAAACTATGAAAAAAGTACAACCGAATAAGCCAAATCTCCGCTCTCGCTTCTCTCCAACTCACTCGGCCCCTCTCTCTCTAACTCTCTGCATGTGTATGGGTTTTAATAACTGAAATTGGATGCTTAAACTCAGCCCTAATGGCCTCTAGATATAGATATCGAACTTTGCTATCCAAGGACTCAAAACTTTATCTTTATTCTCTAAGATAAAACTTAAATAAAGTAAAAACTAAAAACTCCTATGGTAAATCAGCTCATATGATAGCTCTGATGTTGAAGATAAGAAATCTCGACTTTTGGATAGACGTGCAAGCTTTGGATAGAATTCTATCAAAATCTGAGTCGGATTCCTCTGCTGGGCAACATAGATATCGACCATGACATCGATATCGACCTCTATGAAACTCTATCTCGAGCTCTCCTTCTTCTACTCGGATTAGCACTCGACTTCTATCTTTTAGCTCGATCTGGCAACATCGATATCGACCTTCAAACATCGATATCGACCTCTCTGGTGTCGACATGCTCTGCTTCATTTCCTGCTCGATTCCTATGTCTCTGCTGCACTCGATGTCGAGGTCCCCAGTCGATTTCGACCTCTTCAGAAGACTTCGAGTTCTTTTTCCGCTCTTCCAAATATGTCCATTTTTATCTTGTTTTCTGCGAAATCACATAGAAACTCGTGCAGACCCATATATTTGACATTTAAGCATAAACTACACTAATCCCATGTTTTCCCATTAATATGCATGCAAATGAATGATAAAATGGACTTTTATGTGCATAGAAAATATGGCAATTTGCGCGCACATCAAACACCCCATACTTAAGCTTGCTTGTCCCCAAGCAATACCTTTAATGGTCATTCAGGGGAAGAAAGTAAACCCTCAACATCATAGACTCATTTTTCATATGTCCCTACAATCAATTTCCATCCTCGATAAGGTACTTATGTCAACCAAGTCCATGCCTGTGCATAAAAGCAATTTCATACTCATAAAAGGAGGTAATATGCAAAAAAACAATTTTAGCGACATAACATTAATAATCAAGAGGACTTTTGCAAGCTTGTGAGAAGTAGATTGGTAAAAGGCTAAAGGTGGGATAATTTTTGGCCATGTGACGTTAAATCCGGGGAAACATACTTTCTTTCCAAAACATTCCACATTCCTTCTTCATAATGTCTCACCTTTCACTCATCGCTCAATGTTTTTATTTAATATAATGCTTTTACCTCTCTAACCTTAGCACTGCCTTCTCGCGAGTCACAAACATGGGTGTCATGAATGGCCCCAGATACTTAGTACTTTGGACTCCTCCCCTTGTGTCCCATCTCGCTGAACTAACATCTCAACGAGCAGGGTCGACCTACCTTTATCTCCTGAGGTGATCGGATTTTTTCTCGCTCATTAAATTTTCCATATTTCATAAATTCTTTCATTCCTGCCAACTACTTCATAAATATATGCACAACTCCATATAACTCCAAAAATGACATCCATTATCAAACTGTCCCCGGATAGGGTATAAGGTATAAAATGGGCAATATGTATATATGTGGAGCAATAATGATCATGATAAGGCTCATATATGGCTTTGTGACTTTTGCAAATATGCATAGGTAAGGCTAGAATATGAACTTGTATATGTAAGCACTTGTATGGAATTTTCATAAAAAGTCCTCCATTATCTTATCATGCATATGTCAAAAGCAACTTCAAATTTTCCATCTCCTTTATTTTTTTTCTTTTTGCACTTCATTGGGACTTCCCTTAACTAGGCAATTTCATGTTATATCTCTAATGAATCTTATTTTGCATCATAGAGCTCTTTTTTATACTTCAATGACTCTTTCTTTTTTCAAATTTTTGATGGGGGTCATATTATTATTATTTTTTTTTCGAAATATATAAAATAAGTACGCATTAAGGTAAATATGCAAATCTAAACTAAGTATGAATATGCAAGTAAGCCTTTCCCCCACCCCATACTTAAAATTTACAGTGTCCTCACTGTATTAGAACTAGGGTTAAGAAGAAAACTTACTAAACCGTCACAAATTTCAGGAGTCGAAGAAGACAACAGGCATGGTCGATATCGACCTTAACATCGATATCGATGTTTCTCATCGATTTCTGGCTCAGGCTTCAAGGTGATCCGTCCTCGACCACAAGCCAATTGAATCGACCTTAAGGTCGATGTCGATCTTGGACATCGATTTCGATGTCTTTTCTGTGTGCTTTTCTCTTTCCTGCAACTTGTTAAAAAATAAAACCAAAACAAAACATGCAAAATAATAAAGTGTCTCCAACCAAAGTAAAAGCTGTCTAAAACCAAAACTAAGTCTTTGTTACATGATCTAGACTTTTAAGTCGCTAGGCCGACTTTTTGCGCTTCTCAAGGCGGCATCTGCAGAGCCTATGTGGCTTGGGCATCAAAGAACTCTTTTCTTGTCACGCAGCTGCATTCCACCGGGATGGATTTGATTCACCATGAATGGTCCCAAATTCTTATCCTTGAATCTCATAGGGAACCAATGGTCCTTGGATTTGGCAACATAAACTTTGTCTCCTATCTCATATTGGCTCGAATCATCATCGGATACCCTACATAAGTGCACATGCCAAGGCACACCTCTTCCAAATAATGATAAATCCTTAATTGTAATGGAATAGGAGGAATCCGTACCTTGACTTACCACCTTCTTATCTGTCTGTGGCTCAGGTCGATGTCGATGTTCAGAGGTTGATATCAACCTCTGTTGTACTCCTGGAGGATCAGTCGATTTGGAGAGTTTCTGCTCGATATGATCAGGTCGATTTCGACCCTCAAAGATCGATATCGAGGTCTCTGTTCCTCCCTTCTCAGTGCTGATGGTGGTCGATTTCGACTGGTTATGGTCGATATTGACCTTTAACCCCGATTTCGATGTTTCTCTTTCTCCTCCGTCTCATACTTATGACCTGGCACAGAATCTTGAACATTATTAGTCGATATCGACTCACCTGGGTCGATTTCGATGTTCTGTTGGGCCCCTTCCTTCAAGATTGCCACAACTTCCTCCACTTGGGCTTCTATGGCCCTCTTTTCTAACTCTTCCGGTGTCATACTCCTTACCTTCGCTTCTCCACATGCAATGTAGACACCATTGATGACTTTTATCTCCATTGACCCTTGATTATTCACCGTCTTGTTGAAGGCATACTCTATCACCTCATCACTAATTGTGAATGAGAGCAATCCTTTCTTCACGCTAATGTTGGCATCGACGTTTGCTAGGAATGGCCTACCTAAAATAATGGGACAAGCAGGGTCCTCCGCTATATCAACAACTAAGAAATCAGCAGGGACAAAGAATTTACCTACTTGTACTGGCACATCTGTCATTATCCCAGTTGGAATTACTACCGTATTGTTTGCCATGTATAGTCTTGCATCCATGGGCTCCAGAGGACCTATCTTTACCTTGTGCCAAATGATTAGTGGCATCATGCTAACGCTAGCGCCTAAGTCAACTAAAGCATTAAATTTGAATTGACCTAAACCTATAACGATAGAAAACTTACCTGGGTCCGCCCGCTTTTGTGGTAGCTCCAACTTTTGCATTCCTCTGCGATCTCAGAGAGCGATCGCTTCTTACCCAAAATGTCCTTAAGGAACCTTACATAGGATGACATCTCATGAAGTGCTTCTGTGAATGGTATAGAGACATTAAGTCCCTGGAGCATCTTCACGAACCGATGTAACTTCTTTTCCGCTGGGTCCTTAATCATCTTTCTAGTTGGGAATGGCAACACCTTCTTACTTCCCGCGGCTGTAGTGAGGTCGACATCGACATCAGTAGGGTCGACATCGACTGGAGGAGTCGATTTCTGTGGTGACGCTGTTGTTGGACAAAAATGCGCAAATAATTATACAACACATTTTATTTAATTTTTTTAATATTTGAGTTCGACCCCTTTTGGTTATCCTCTTGATTCGAAGTCGTATCGATACCATATTTGAGTGGTTTTGGTGATTTGGGCTGCAGCCGAATTTTAACGGGTTGCCTACGTATCTCTTGGAAGAGAATTAAGCCTTACGTAGTTCAGAGTGTTTTGGATTTTGTGTTTGGTTTGGATTTGGTTTCGTTTTCTTGTATGCATCATAGGATGAAGTTCAAGCCCACTTTCTACGAAGGGTAGCTCGAACAACACTCCACCCGTGTAACCTGAGCCCACCTTCTCGGAAGGGTAACTCAAGTAACCCGCCTATCATTTGCATAGAAAACGATTTGAGTTGGAGTTAGAGTTTGGTTTGTTTTGATTTGACTTAGAGGTCAATTTGAGAACGATGATTGAACTCAACAAGCTTGTAGCTTTATGTCGAGTGTCCTACGTACCCCGTTGAGAGGTATCAAATCACCCGTAGTTCAAAAGATGAAATGATTTAATTTGTTTGGTTTTGACCTCATATTCATTTAGAGGGAATTTAGAGGTTGATGACTGTATCCGATATATTTTTTAGAATTTAATAACGGGTTACCTACGTAGCCGTTTTTACGGCATCAAGTCTTTACGTAGTTCTTTCGGTAAACCAATTTGATTTTTTTTTGGATCGGCGATTGTACTTGACGAGCTTTAAGCTTTATGTCGAGCTACCTACGTACCCGTTTGAATGGGATCAAATCACCCGTAGTTCTTTTAAGAACAAATTTGATTTAATGGATTGATGATTGAATCCGACGAGCTTTAGCTTTATGTCGAGTGGCCTACGTATCCGACAAGTCGGAATCAAATCGGGCATAGTTCTTTTTTGAAACCGTTTGATTTGGTTTTAAAAATTTGATCGTTTGAGGATCGTGTGATTGAACCCGATGAGCTATAGCTTTGTATCGGGTTTCCTACATATCCGGCAAAGCGGAATCAAATCTTATGTAGTTCTTAAACGAGAGCAATTTAATTTGTTTGATTTTGACCTCATATTCAATTAAAGGGAATTTAGAGATCGACGATTGTACCCGATATATTTTTTAGAATTTAATATCGGGTTACCTACGTAGCCGATATGAGGCGTCAAGTCTTTACGTAGTTCTACCCTTACCAAGTTTATATTTGGTGAAACTCGATTCGAGGTTTTGACTCCGTTATTTATTTTGTAGCCGATTTGAGATTGACCCACTAGAATTAATTGACAAAGAATATTTGACGAGTTTAATTTTATGTTTTGATCAACCTCGAATTCTTAATTTGCGCCAATTATAATTCTTAGATTTTAGTGGGTTAGTTTGTGTAATTAAACACTTCTTTTTTCGGCTTAAGAGAGAGCATGCTCGTATTTTTTTTTAAGCCATACAAATTCATAAAGTATGGTAGTTATAATGTGGATCTGTAGCCACATTAAAGCCCAGCTGTTTTTTTTTTATTATGTAAGAATTCGAGTTCAGACATATTTGAAACTCGAGGGCCGGCAAGCCGGCAAACGAAAGAACCGTCTAAAAACCAAAATAAGCAAACAAAACCAAACGGAGCAACCCAGGCAAAAAACACTCAACAACAAGCGAAACCAAGCACGCCTAAACCAAACAGGAAGTGGCCGAAGATGATGGACGAAGCCAAGCCCCACTCTGAAGCAGAACCGTAGGTCAGCGGTACATCAGGACCCGAACATCATGTGGGCAGTGAGGACGTAACTCCAGGCAACCAGTCGACCCGAAAAGAGGAGACGTCACGATACACACTACCACGACCCCAGCCTATCCCGACTCCAAACACCAAAACCAGATCCATGGAGAAGAAAGCGCCAAGTCACACCATCGCAGAGCCCCACAACGCCTGGAGAAACAGCACCTGGAAATCCTATCGGGATTTAGATTACCCTAACGAGTTTTAGTACACACTCATACGAGCGGGGTTAGATACCTTGCGGGATTTTAACCAATAAATAAAAAAAAAAGATTTATTATGTTTTATTTATTTATTGAATTATTATATTTAAGTCAACTATGGAAATATATATGAAAAATATATATATTTCCATACATTTTGATTATATATATATAAATAAAATATCTATTATATATAATAAAGGAGAAGTCGCCTGAGACACATGGCGGCTTCTCCTTAAAAGTAGTCTTATAAGCCAATCAAGTATTTTGAATTTTTTTGGAAGAAATAATTAATATATTTATAAGATAAAATTAGACCCAATTTTTTTGAAAGAAATAATTAATATATTTATAAGATAAAATTAGACCCAATTTTTTAAAATTTGGTAATATAAAAATTTTAATCACAATTTTTATGGATATAGATAGCCACGTCCACTTTACTCCAAATTCAAATTTCGGTGGGAATATTTTAATAACAATTTTTTTAAATATATTTTTCTCAAATTTTTTTATAAGATAAAATTAATATATTTATAAGATAAAATTAATATATTTATAAGATAAAATTAGACCCAATCTAATTAGATATGGATATATTTTTAAAAGAGATTAGCCATTTATAAGATAAAATTAGACCCAATTTTTTAAAATTTGGTAATATAAAAATTTTAATCACAATTTTTATGGATATAGATAGCCACGTCCACTTTACTCCAAATTCAAGTTTCGGTGGGAATATTTTAATAACAATTTTTTTAATATACTTTTCTCAAATTTTTTATAAGATAAAATTAATATTATAAGATAAAATTAGACCCAATTTGATTAGATATGGATATATTTTTGGAGAAAATTTTATTCTAACTCTATTTAATCAATATATCTATCAATATACCTATATATGTATAAGATAAAATTAGACCCAATCATCAATTATATATAATAAAGGAGAAGTCGCCTGAGACACATGACGGTTTCTCCTTAATCGTAGTCGTATGAACCACTCACAAATTTTTGAATTAATCAATATATGCATAAGATAAAATTTTATTTTTACTCTATTTAATCAATATATCTATATATGCCTAAGATAAAATTTGACCCAATTTGATTAAATATGGATATATTTTTAGAAGATATTAACTAATTTTAAAATATATGCATAAGATAAATTTTTATTCTAACTCTATTTAATCAATATATCTATATATACATAAGATAAAATTTGACCCAATTTGATTAGATATGGATATATTTTTAGAAGATACTCTGTATTAACTTATTTTAAAGACTATTATATAAGATAAGATTTTACCTATTTTCACTATATATGAACATATTTTTAGAAGATAATGAATTTATCAATATATTACATGGACATACTAATCAAATAACTTTATCAATAACTTCATCAATATGAAAATATTTTTAGAAGATAAAAAGTTTTGACGAAATTTAAATAATACTTAGTATGGTCAATAATTAAATAAATTTATCAATATGAAGAAGATAAAAGGTTTTGGGTAAATTGAAAAAATAATACTTAGCCGTGTAAAAATTATCAACTTATGGAATTCAATAAGAAATAAAATTTTCCTATATATCTTGAAGGTATTGATATATTTATGAGATATATTTTTGGATTTTATACATATATAATTATGAATAGATTTTTAGATTTTGACCTATATATAGTTTAGATTGTTAATGTTATTTCACAAACATTGACGTCTTTTCCCTTCCTTTTGGTGTTTTTATTGCAAGTTATTTACGACTTTGTTTATGATTTCCTTTGCAAACTTTTCGAAATAATGTGCTAATTGGTTACAAGGTATGTTATTTTGTTGTTTCCACTATTATTTACTAGCTTTTCACATGTTGTTTCATATATTGTCAATAAAGTATAAATTCATTCAAATTTGAGAAACTATAGCTTTTTATATGTTGTTTCCACTAATATGCACTAACTAGCAAGAATTAAGGAGTAAGACCGAGTAAGGAGAAATTAGCTTTTATACTAATTAAGTATAACTTTATTCAGATTTGAGAAATCAAAAGTTTGGAAGAAATTAATTAATTGAATAAACGGGTTATATTATTAAATTTATTTAAATTAAAAAAAAACCGCACACAGTGCTGGTACTGAACTAGTCTAATTATATATGGATATATTTTTAAAAGATATTAGCGAATTTTTAGATTTTGACCTATATATAGTTTAGATTGTTAATGTTATTTCACAAGATGTCTTTTCTCTTTTTTTGGTGTTGGTATCGCAGGTTGTTTGCTTCTGATAAAGAAATAAAATTTTCCTATCTTGAAGGTATTGATATATTTATGAGATATATTTTTGGATTTTATACATATATAATTATGGATAGATTTTTTGCTTTTGACCTATATATATAATTTAGGTTGTTAATGTTATTTCACAAACGTTGACGTCTTTTCCCTTCTTTTTGGTGTTGTTTTTGCAGCTTATTTACAACTTTGTTAATTAATTATATGTATATATTATAATAATTTCTTTTAATTATATGTTAATTATGTAACAATTAAAAAGTATTGAAAAAATTAATTAACTGATTAAACGAGTATTAATATCAAATTTATTTAAATTGAAAAAACCGCACACGGTGCGGGTTACTGAACTAGTACTCCGTATAAAGGAATCTATTCCTCCCTCATCTTCGGGTTTTTTTTTAATTGTATCTTTTCGGGCTCAAACAAAGGGCCCAACAAAAGTCCACCGAGCCCAAAGAGTTTCCAAGGCCAAAAAAAGTTGACTTAGAGTGCGGGCAGGAGCGAGGAACAAAAGCGGCGCCCGACGACCGACCCCAGATGGAACAGCACCGAACCGGCCTAGACCAGGGGAAACGGTGAACGGAGATGGCAACACCCAGCCCAGGAAACGCGGGGATACAACGGTCAAGAAGACGAGGGTGAACGACACCATAGGTGGAGGGATCGACGACCAGGAGGGAAATCCGAAAAGGAGATTCCAGGGGAGCAAATCCAGAGCGACTGGAAAACCAGCGGCCGGGCGAAGGAGGTTGACGGACCCAAACCAACCAGCCCAAGTCGAAAAAGTCCGATCGGACTCCGAGAAGGGAGGAGGGGCGGAGGTGGAGCGGCCCAACAAAGGGGGTTTGCAAGGGAGATTTGATCCCCAAACTTAGGGGTTTCTGCCACTCCTAAGGGAGGGTTTTCTTCCCCAGAAGCGAGACAAAGATCCAGGTAACGCAGCCTAGAAGGAGTGGCAATCCGACGACGGGGCGATCGACGGAAGTTTTGAGCCCCAAAAAGGGGGTTTTCTCGGGCAAACCTTGGTAAGACGAGGAGAGATTATAGACAAGGGAAAACACAAAAATCCCCCGAGCAATTTATGGCAAGAATTGGAAACCAACATCGGGGCAGGGGTTCTTCGATTCATGGTAAGCGAGGCGGCGACGGCGTCGCCAAGACGGACACTAGAGTCGGGATGGTCGAGAGGATGGTAAGCTACTCCGGAACCGGACTCGACGAGCACGGCTCGACGGAGGTGGTTGTACCCGCTCGGCGGGATTGTTGTCACCCATAAAGGGATTTGGTACTCTCTCTCTCTAGAAAACTAGAGAGAGGAGAGAGCTCCTTTTAGTTGATATTTATAAACTCATTTATTAAAGCCCAGCTGTAATTTTGTATATATGCCTGCCAAGTCAAAGCCCTTTTTTTGTCAACCCAAATTCATTGCCATCTCGCTGGTCCCAACCGATCGAGACCTAATTTGCTTCCTAACCTTTTGAATAGCTTCTCAACTTAAACACAGAGAGCAGGAGATCGCCTGAATACGGGAAGGCCGAGCTACCAATAGCGCTATGATTTTCGGCCTAGGCAACCGGGAAAGAGGGCGGAGGTGCAAGAAATAGGTTTGTTCTCCTCCTTTCCCCTTCAATTTGTCCTTAATTTGTCCCGATTTGAGGGATTTGGGTTTTGAAAAAATCATCTAGGGTTTGTGTTTGGGCATTCTAATATGGAATTTTTGTTCCCAACAATCGACAGAGAGGGCGGCTGAGATCTGCGGGTTCCGCTAGCCACGGCTCCACCTCTCGAATTGGGTATGTTCGGTTCATCATTTTTTCTTTTGAAACCTACTTATTCAATTCAATCTGAGACTGATTTGTTAAGCCTGCCGATTGAGGATTCCACAGTGATTTTGTTCCCTCCCAATTACATGATTTTTCTTTTTTATGAAACCCAACTTAAGCTTTTTCTTTATGCTAAGTGGATTTCAGTTTGGTATTGTGTTTGCTGGTGACTGCACATAGCCAACAAACTTTGTTTAATTCACTTTGTTTTGGATTGATGGTCTGTGGAATTCGGCAATATGCTTGTGAATTCCAAGCTGCCTTTTGTCTCGAGCCTCTGTTTTTGACATGGCTTGAGTCACTGGTAAAGGGCAGAACGAATCTGAATATGGCCCTGGTGAAATTTTGGCAGCACTTCGTCCCCATATCCTCGATTGTCAATACTTTCGACCATATAGGCTAGAGTGAATGACTTATCGAGGCATAGGAGCGATCACCAATACTTTCGACCATATAGGCTAGAGTAAATGGTGCTCGCTCCTTTGTAGGCTGAGGAAGGTTGCTGGCAGCCTCCATCTTCTTCAATTCATTTTTTTCTTAACCTGCAAACAAAGAAAAGAAGTGAGGATAAGAGTTCTACCCTCTGATTTGGAATCCCGCTTCTTCTCCTTTGCTGATCTTTTTTTTTGTTTGGTTTGTGTGTTTGCAGGTGAACCTTGCAGACAGAAGTGCCAGGAGGGAGAAGAAACCAGGAACTGCTTTGTTTCACAGTTGAATAGTCCCGAATGGAAGAAAAGCCAGCCCCCTGCAGCCCTTGCTTTCTGGTTTTTATATGGGATCATAGCAGCAGTTATCTAGCCTGCCCACTTCCCCCACTCTCTTTAGTACAATTTTTTTTCTTTATACTGTAGTTGTAGGAGTTACAAAGCAGTTGAGCAGTTGTTGAGTTTATTTTCAGATTTGCTTCTTTTTTTGTATATATTATATCTACCCATGTCATCCGGGCTGGGCTTGTTGAGGCTGAGCCTTTTGTGTGAGCCCATCAAAGGCCACATCCTTTGTACTCCGTAGTATGTATTGGACTTGCATTTTAATTTAGGAAATCCAATTTTATATTTTCCAATTTTACGCTTTAATGAACAAAATTGGCAACATTTTAATACATATTCAATGTGATGAAGTCATTTATGAAATCATCAAATATTTCCCTCCAACAGCTGCATCAGGGTCGACATCGACCGTCGACGTCACCTTGGTCAATATCGACAAGGGGGTCGATATCGATGTCTGTTCTGGCTCCTTTTCCTCCGTTTTTTGCTCGAGCGTTTGTAATTGACGCCCACTCCTTAGGTTTACTGCCGCAATATGTCCAGTGGTTTTGCCCTTTTGGTTGGGCACAGTGGATCCAAGGAATGATCCTGACGCTTTGGGTATTGCTTCTGCCAATTGACTCATTTGAGTCTCCATGTTGCGCTTCCAAACGTCGATCTCCCCAAGCCTAGAATTGATGCTCTGCAGCTGAGTATGGATGGAGTTGTTGGCTTGTTTGAACTCAGCATGGTTCCCCGTATCTCATCAAGAATGATTTGCAGGTCATCCTTCCTTGTCTCCCGCTCAGGGTGCCCTGGTGCTCTATATGGTGGGGGATCCCTTTGATAGAACCTTTGATCGCCCTAATATTGTTGATTGCCCCCTCCATAGGAGTCTCTCGTCCACTTGACCTCCTCATGTTGTTCCGCCATGGATACTTGCTCAGTATGTGGACAGGCACTAGTGTTATGCCTTGTTAAGCCACACTCCTGACAAGTTGGATTGTTGCTCAGGAACCTGACTTGCTTTTGAAGGCGGCGTGTCTGATCGTTATGGAATTGTTGCCGCACATCAGGATCTATCTCCCTTGGAGGCTCATATAGTGGCATTGATGGGGCAGGCCTTGCATCATAGGCCGCAACAGCCCCATAGGTGTTATCAAAGTTCACGAGGCTCTCAATGGTTTCCCAGGCCTCCGTTGGTGTAAGCTCAATGTACCGATAGGAGGTATATGAATTGATCCTCTCCTTATTCGGCGCATCAAGGGCGTTGTAGAAGATCTCCTGGATGACATATGGAAGTTGCCCATGCATTGGGCATGATCTCAGCAAGTCCTTAAATCGCTCTTACGCCTGTGCTAGTGTTTCACCTAGCTTTTGTTTGAAAGTCGTGATCCTTTATCGCAGCATCGCCGTTTCAGAAGGTGGAAAGAACTTATTCAGGAACGCATCCTTCACCTCCGCCCATGTCCTCAGCGAACGTGGAGCCAAACTCTCAAGCCATTGTAATGCCTTCCCTGCCAAAGACCATCGAAAAGATTTCAGTATCACATACTCTAAATTTACTCCATCAGCAACTGTTTCACATAAATCCATAAAAGTAGAGATGTTTTGCAGTGGGCATTCATTAGTTCTTCCTTCAAAAGTGTTTCTTTTAATTTCAGAAAGGAAGTTAATTTTTATTTCATAATTGGAGTGAGGAATTAAAATAGCGGATTCAGGAATATGAAGCGGCGAATGCATGTATTGCATCGCCGTCTGTGGATACTGATTTAGCCGCTCTTGGGCTTGTCTGCGCGCATCCTCCTCCCTATCAGCACGGGCTCGCTCCCCGGCAACGGCGCCAATTTGTTCGCTTATGGGATAGTGTAAGATTCAAATATTTAAAATAAACAATTCACAACTAGGCTAACTCCCTGTTCCAAACAAATAATACAAGAATCCCCTCCCAATGTAGTAGTAGGGTAATTTAGGATCGAATCCACGAGGAGGTATGTCAGCACTTCCCTTGTTGTACTCACGATCAAAGCTTTCGACCTCAGAAGACACTCGATATCGATGTGTCTGGTCGATATCGACCTCAGTTCAGGTCGATTTCCAGTACAGTTCCTGCAGAAAACAAAAGCAGCAAAGTTGACGTCGAGAAAGACCTCGATATCGATGTTAGACCTCGATATCGACCTTGACAGTCGATTCCGATGTTTGTCATAGATTCTGTAATTCTTTACCAATTGTCGGAAAAGAGTCCGAAGAACGTAGAATGGTAAAGAAGGATGATCAGAAACAAAACTAAAACTTTTATATGTAAATTCAATTAATTAAAAGCTTCCAAAGTCGGGGTTTCATGCCACAACGATAACAATGCAAGTTTTATGCTAAAGTTATGAAATTTAATGCCTTTCCGTCAAATAACTTTCGTTATCAACACTTAGGTGATTAGAGGCTCTCGTATAGTTCCTAAAAGTTACTATCCAATTCATGAGCAATTCAAGTTCACAATATGAGTGGCTTTCGCTTCAATAATGCAAATAATGAATCTCCATAACTTTCGCAAAGGATCAAGCATGGGGTAGAAGACGAAATCGCAAAAAAGTCATACCCTTGATGCACTTACCCTACATTGCTATCGTCGGGCTCACCCCGACCCTAGAAGTGGGTTGACTACTCGCTTATCAATTATTATCATGCAACTCATCATCATCATTGAAAGAAAACTACTTAATTTGAATTAAACTATGAAAAAAGTACAACCGAATAAGCCAAATCTCCGCTCTCGCTTCTCTCCAACTCACTCGGCCACTCTCTCTCTCTAACTCTCTGCATGTGTATGGGTTTTAATAACTGAAATTGGATGCTTAAACTCAGCCCTAATGGCCTCTAGATATAGATATCGAACTTTGTTATCCAAGGACTCGAAACTTTATCTTTATTCTCTAAGATAAAACTTAAATAAAGTAAAAACTAAAAACTCCTATGGTAAATCAGCTCATATGATAGCTCTGATGTTGAAGATAAGAAATCTCGACTTTTGGATAGACGTGCAAGCTTTGGATAGAATTCTATCAAAATATGAGTCGGATTCCTCTGCTGGGCAACATAGATATCGACCATGAACATCGATATCGACCTCTATGAAACTCTATCTCGAGCTCTCCTTCTTCTACTTGGATTAGCACTCGAGTTCTATCTTTTAGCTCGATCTGGAAACATCGATATCGACCTCTCTGGTGTCGACATGCTCTGCTTCATTTCCTCCTCGATTCCTATGTCTCTGCTGCACTCGATGTCGATGTCCCCAGTCGATTTCGACCTCTTCAGAAGACTTCGAGTTCTTTTTCCGCTCTTCCAAATATGTCCATTTTTATCTTGTTTTCTGCGAAATCACATAGAAACTCGTGCAGACCCATATATTTGACATTTAAGCATAAACTACACTAATCCCATGTTTTCCCATTAATATGCATGCAAATGAATGATAAAATGGACTTTTATGTGCATAGAAAATATGGCAATTTGCGCGCACATCAATCTCGACCTCTTCTCTACTTCACTTGGCTTTCTCGTTTCGACTCCGATTCCGCTCCAATTCCTATACATTTAGACCAAAACTTGTGCAAACTCTATTTCTTGCATGTTAGCTCATTCTACATAAATTTGCCTTATTTTCAACATTTACTTTAGGAATCGGATGGAATATGAACTTAAAACATGAAAATAAAAGGACTATAAATATGTACATCATGTATGTGTGCGTGTTTGTATGTGTTCCACAAATCCTATAAGGGCTTGAATCCCGCTCGAAAGGGCTTGACCAAAATCCATGTCCGTTTTGACCAGTTCTTCTTTGTGCGTTTTGCTCGGGCGGTGTGCATCTTTACTTTGGTGTGTCTAGGCAATTTTTTTCTTTGTTAGGGTTTTGGCGTTCGGAGTCGGGACTGTTTGGGGTCGTGGTGTTGTATTGGGCGACTCTGTGTTTGGGAAGGAGCTTCCTTGGAGGTTCGTCTTCACTATCCACATGTATTCCTGATGTATTGCTCGGTTGCAGTGCTATTTTATGATGATGCTTGGCTTCGTCCATAGTTTACATCCCCAACTTGCTAGATCTAGGTTTGTTTTAAGGCTTTTTTATAGGTTGTGTATTGCCTATTTTACTGCACCTTTTTATGTGTTATATTGTATGTTTGATGATCTTCCGTCTGCCGACTTGCAAGTCTATTGAGATTCAGGTCTGTTTGATATCGAATTTTTTCTTTATATAAAAAAAGAGTAAGTCAAGTCAAGTAGAGGCATTTTAATCTGAACCAACGGACAAACAAAATTGAAGAATTATAAAAGGGGGTCGTAGAAAACATCAAAATCATCTACTCTCTCATCTGCTCTCTTCAAAATTAACTAGGTATGGGAAAACCATTGATGTACATATTTAGTACACTTTTTATTGCATCTTTTTGACTTCACATTTCATTCGATTCCCAAAGAAAAGGTTAAAAATAATGCAAATTTGTGTAGAATGAGCTAATGTGCAAGAAATAGAGTATGGACAAGTTTTGATCTAATTATGTAGGAATTGGAGCGAAATTGGAGTCAAAACGAAGAAACCAAGGAATGCTGAAAAGAGGTCAAAATCGACCTATCTGGTCGATATCGACTACAGACATCGACGGACTCTGAGTGTCGAGACAGACAAGAACACCAGCAGAAGAAAAGCACTCAATATCGATCACCTAACATCAATATCGACCAAGTCCCAGAAATCGATTGGAGTTGAGCCCGTCGAGCAGAAACGAAGAGGTCGAATTCGATCTGTCTGGTCGATATCGACTGGATTTCGACACGAATTGGACGCGCTTTTCGAGATGCAGATTGTAATTTTATCCATAAGAGCCACGGATTATCTATAGATTTAGATAGATTCGACCTTGGGAATATGTACTTTTTACCCTAAAGGTTTAGTTAGTTATTTTCTATATTTGCCTTAAATAAAAGATCTATCCTACTTGTTTGGATAGAGTTTATAGTTTAGATAGAAGATACTATCATTAGATAACGAGGATTAGTAGCCTATAAATAAAGCCCTAGGGGGCTAGTTTTTACATATTCAATTACACATTCAATTATACCACAATAGCAATAAAGTAGAGTTAGAGAGAAGCTTTAGGGTCTGACATTTGCGAGAGTCGACGTTGGATTGTAAGGTTTCGAAGAAGTTATTAATGCAAGTTTTCCTTTTTCAATCAATGATGTTTCCTACAATGAAGAGAGAGTAGTTTCCCAAAACTTCTAGGGTCGGGGTGAGCCCGACGTTAGCCATGCGTGCCTGAGGTAAGTATTTGATGTTGATATCGTTGTATCTATATCATCTCCTACGATTCTATGTTTAGTCCTTATCGAAAGAAAAGGGATTCATGCTAACAACTTGAGTTATAAACATAAAATTGGTAGAGACAATTAGGTTTATTTGCAGGAGTAATCCTAAGAGTTGGTGTACAACGAAAGCTTATCCCTCGGGTGAAATAGCGCAATTGTCCGTCTTATTTGCCTTATCGCATGCATTGGTTAACGTTGTGGTAAACCCTAGCCCTAGGAGTTGCCTTTTATATACTTATTCTCATCAAAATACTGTCTTTATTTTGTCCATTTCTTCTTTCTTCATCCTTATTTCTTCAGCCTTTCTTCGCCGACAAAAGCTAACATCTTTGCAGGAACCAATCGATATCGACCTACCTAGTCGATATCGGCCACTTTGCCTTCATCGACGGTTTTCTATGTCGACGTCGATCTCCTTCGTTCCTGTTGCTGAGGTTGATTTTGAGTGACATACTCGATATCGACCACCCTGTGTCGACTGACAGTCTTCTGAGGCAGTCGATTTCTGCCACTAACATCGATATCGACCTTCCTAGTCGATATCGACTGCCGTTTTTGTCTCTGCAGGTTTTCTGTTGCAGAAGGAATCGACAGCCAAGGTCGAAATCGAGCACTTAGGTCGAGATCGAGGCTTCTGGTCGACTAAAGACGTGAGCTTTCAAGACTATCTAGGATCCCGCTGACCTCCTTCCTCGTGGATCGATCCTGACTACCCTTCTAGTTCTACTACAACGGGAGGAAGTCTTGTAATTATTTGCATAGGCTAGGATTCAGATTCGCATCTATATCTTTATATTTGTTTAAGAACTCGACTTCCCTCCTACCTAACAACCCTCGACGACCACCACCGGTAGGGGAAAACCATCGTCGACCACCTTCGAGTGCCTTTGCTATATTCAAAATTAACCAGGTAGCAGCGTAGCACAAACCATCCAAAATCCGAGTGGGAGAAAACAGCCTCTGTCCAAGGTTTGATAAAACCAGGGCGGCCGCTTCTTCGCTCTGCCACCATCTTTATCAATTCAATATATGGCCCTCCCCACCTTTAACTTCTAGTGTCGTACGTTTTTCCAGTCGTTGACCTTGTGGGTTCGCCGCTAGTCATCCAGCGTCGACCTATGGCCCCCGTCCACCGGTGCTCAGCACCTCTTGGCTATAGCACCGCTCACCGCTGTTAATAAGGGGCGTACCACATCAAAATCTCCTATGGGAGAACCAATATAATCTACCTCTTTGGGGCTATGATTAACTGAAATCTCGAACTGGGAATACAATCCTGCACAGCTTGCCCGATGGCGTCCTATTACGGCGGCGCCGCTTTCGAGCGGTGACCTTGTCGGGTGGATTCATTTGTTTATGCGTTGTGTTGTGGACGAATTGCCCTCTTTGGAGCACATATAGGTGGTGGCTTGCCTAAAATTCTCTTGTTGTTTCGCCTCCTCGGGCGGTGGACGGCGGCCACCAAAGAATCGGTTCACCTTCCTCCTTACGTTGCAAGGTTCAGGCGCTCACATGCTTCCTTGGGTCCAAAGGATATTCCTTGGGCTTGAGGAGACCCAACGATATCAAAAGTTGGTCCGAAAACTTGTTCTTTGGACCTAAGGCCATGTTTATCAAGGGATACTAGGAATACTAATATTTTATTCTTCTTTCTCCGCCACATCATCCTAGTATCCCATTCTCATTTTTCCAACTTTATCAATAGCATCCCTAGTATCCCAAAACCCATCTTTTCATACTCACTCAATTTACAAATATACCCCTCACCAACAATTATTTTCATTCTTGATTATATTATTATATTAATTTATTATTATTAAAATATTAATATTAAATTAATATTATTTATAAACGAAATAGTGTGAACTATATATAACAAAAAAAAGCGACATTATTTATTATTTAAAATTCTTCCGTAATTATAATTCAAATTTTCGGATAATCTTTTGCATATTTATAATCAAAGAGAAATATTTTTTTTAATATAGTCAAACATATTCAAAATTGATGTGTACATGTAAATAAAAATGAATCTAGTATTATGGTAATTTTTTTAATTTTATTTTTTACAATTTTTTTCCGAAAAATTGATTTTAATAGGTAGATAAACTTCCCTCCAACAGCAAATCCATGCCGTCCATGCTCCAACACGTGGCACGATCCGACTTCCTCTCTTGCGGGCCAAGCCGGTGCCGACACCTGTCCTCCACTGCTGCACTTGCATTCAATGCGCCAGAGTTCCCACTATGCGTTTTGTTTGGCCCATTTCCTCTTGCAAACGACGTCGTTTAATATAAGAAAATCCGAAAATTGAATTTCCTTTTCGGCTGGTCTGACACGGGTGTTTTTCAATTAAGGCTAGTATCGATACTTCGGTAGTATCGGTCTAGTATCTTTCTGTCCACTATTCTAATTTTTTATTATAAAAAGTCCTAGTATCTTGAATAGTAAATAGCCCGATAAAATTGCTCTAAGGATTTGTCTTGGGTCCGAGGCAACCCGAGTAAAAAAAAAAAAAAAAAAAAGATAAGCATATATATTTATTTACATAAATATACGTGTTTGAATACACACATATACATACTTTGAGTAAACTCACCCGAAAAGGTTGAAACCAAATCCCGAAAGGGTTTGATCGAAATCTCGAAAGGGCCCCAATTAAATCCCAAAAGGGATTTCAGGTGCGTCTTACTAGGGCAGTTCTCGGTTGTGATTTTGGTTGGTCTTGGCGATCCTCTTTCTTATTTGGGGCGCTGGAGTTCGGAGTCGGGTTTGGTTGGGGTCGAGACGATGTGTATCGAGGCCACTACATGATCCGAAAATTTCCTTAGATGATCATCTTCATTGCCCACAAGGACTCCTGATGTGCCGATGGTCAGCGGTGATACTGCTTGGAGGTCCTTGACTTCGGGTCTTAGTCTATGTTGTTCCAAACGTGCTAGAGTTAGGTTCGCTTGTGAGCCCGGAATTGTGTGCTTGCCACCGTTTGTATTGCACTCTTTTTTTCTTACATTGTACGTTTAACAGTTCGTCGTCTGCTTACTTTGTCGACCTCTCAAGAAGCTAGATATGTTTGACCCTCAAGTTGCTTTCCTAACTTAAAAAAAATAAAGAAATTTACATAAAAGCACCCATTAAATATAGACTTTTACACTTTACCACTATTAAATACAAAATTACAGAAAACCACCCAGTAAATGGTTTTTGTTATCAAATCACCACCCACCACATATTTTCATTAGAATTCCACTGAATATAATATGTTTTAATTTTTTATGCTTAAAAATTAATGTTTAAAATTGAATATATTTAAATTATATTTATGGTAGGGATAAAAAAATATATTAATATATTATGGTAAAAAAGTGAGAAAAATTTAAATTCTTTATTTATTTGGAGGAAAAAGGTTCTACATGTGGAATATTATTGATTTTTATTTAAAAATTCAAGAAAACTTTTAAAATATACTTTGAATAAAAAAACTTTTAAGCCTGGAAAATATATATATTTTTAAAAATATTTAGATAATTTTGTTTTCATTTTTAGTATATGGTGTAGGTGTTTACAAATGAAAGAAAATGAGTCATTAATTATTATTATTAAATCTAAACAATGTTAATGACTTCTAAACTTATTTTAATTTTGATTAAAAAGTATTTTATAAAATATTTTAAAAATTTATAACCATTTTTAAGAATAAAATTGGAGACTTTTTTCATATATATATATTGAGTTTTTTTAAAATATTTTTTATAGTAAAATTTATTTTTAAAGCTATTTGAGATTCTAATTTAAATATAAAGATTAAAATATTATAATATCAAATACATTTGATAAAATCCTAATAGAAATAGACAATGGGTGGTGAGTTGTTAACAAAAACTATTTAATGGGTGGTTTTCTATAATTTTAAATTTAGCCGGTGGTTAAGTGTAAGAATACATATTTAAACGGGTAATTTTTTGTAAATTTCCCTAAAAAAATAAGGGAAATTTCGGTTGGTATCCCACGCTTTTTTTTGTCCGGACGGTACCCTTGAGTTTTGTCAAAAGTTCGGCTCATGTCCAAAACTCATATTTTCTTCTTTTTAATGAATAACCACCCTTTATTATTCCTTTTGATAACTCCACTCCCTTGATGAAAATCGGAATAAGTTTCAAAGGCCTTGACAGTCTGTTTGTGTCAAAGGTCTTGAAGCTTTAACAGTATTGATGAAACACAAAACCTGTTCTATATGATATTATGTTCGAATATTATTTTATGTTATTATATGCTTCCATTATATTATTATATATACACTAACCTTTCAGGAAGTATTTTCGAATATTATTTCCTTCCTTATGTTGTAAATTGAGAAGATTCAAATCGGAAGATCATGGCCTCCGAAAGTTTCCAAAGATAGAAGATCCAGCTCAAGCCATGATCCACTCTAGCCGTTGGTGAAGATCCTTAGGCGCCGATTTGTTTCAATAAAAAGAAAAGGAAGAAGAAGACAGCTACACACCTGTTGAACACAAGCGTTCATACACTCAAGCCTTCAAGCGAGATCTGTCTTCTTCGTGTGCTCTCTGCTAGTCCTTAAGAGTCTGTTATTTCATTTCAAAGCATTTGAGAGTTACACTGTGAGCTTATAGGATATATTTCGAGAGAGTGTTATACTCAAGAGTTTGTAACTCGGGAAGTAGACACTAGGCGATTGATTCACTAAGTGTAAGAGGATTGTACTAGATAGCATAGAGAGGTGGGGCTCTTCTAGATTGGTCTAGGACTCCAAGGGAATGTGAGTTGAATAGATTGCAATTGTATAGGAGAGAGGCTTCTCGGTGAGCTACTAGGATCCTAAGTCTTGTGAATCAATAAAAGCCGGTTGAATCCTAGGGTTGTGGAAGAACCCTAGGCGGGGACGTAGGCCAAGTTCTGCCGAACCTCGTAAACAACTCATCGAGTCCTTTACTTATTGCTTTACCTTATTTCCGCACTTGGTTCGACTGTTTAACTTTGTGATTCAGGTTTTCAGAGAAAAGACTAAGTCTAATCTCAAAGGATTTTGCACGAGCTTCAAAAGTCTTGAGAATCTACGAAAAACCGGCATACTCTATTCAACCCCCCTTCTAGAGTATTTCTATATTACTTTGTTTTACATTATCGAACCTTCAATTGGTATCAGAGCTTTACTCACTGCTTTTGATCTAACAATCTTGTGAGTTTTCGATCATGTCTGGTGAAGCAAGCGGAGGATTTGCACAGGGAAGGTCTACCAGCAGACCACCACTCTTTGTAGGAAACAACTTTGTCCACTGGAGATCATTGATGAAGATGTTCATCATAGACCAAGATCTAGAACTTTGGAACATTATAGAGAATGTGCCAAAGATTCCAGAGAAAGACGGACCAAATGGAACCAAAGTCGCAAAGAAGGAGTATGAATACATCCAAGCGGATCTTGAACTCGTCTCCAAAAACTACAGGGCTATTAACTTACTTTATTGTGGTCTTAGCACTGATGATTTAATCGTATTTCATCTTGTAGGTCAGCTAAAGAGATTTGGGACAAGCTGGTCGTCACCTATGAGGGAACCAGCCAAGTGAAGGACACCAAGATCAGCATCTTCCTTCGAAAGTATGAACTTTTCAAGATGAAGCCTGATGAGTCTATCAAGGTCATGTTCACATGATTCACAGAAATCACCAACAACCTTGACTCTCTCGGCAAGAGCTTTACAAACGTTGAGAAAGTAAGGAAGATATTGAGGTGTCTCCCAAAAGAAAAGTGGGGTCCTAAAGTAACAGCTATAGAGGAAGCCCAAGACCTCACTACTCTGCCTCTTGACGACCTGCTTGGGAAACTGATCACGCATGAGATGATCCTTAATGAAGACGATGGAGAACTTCCAGCAAGCACTAAGAATTTGGCGCTCAAATCTAAGAAGGATGACAACAAAGATGAATCTGATTCCGAAGATGAGGATGACGATGAGGATGATCCTTTTGCTCTTATCACAAGAGGCCTTGCTCGAATCCTCGAAATGAAGAAACAATTCAACAACAAGGATGGATCAGAGTCTTCTAAATTCCGAGGTAAGTCTCAATACAACAAAAATGATAAGAAGAATAAACCGTTGTCTTGTTTTGAATGTGGTGAAACAGATCATCTTGTGAAAGACTGCCCTCAAAAGACGAAGAGCCAGTCCAAGAAGGGTGATAGATGGAAAAAGAAAGCCATGGTGGAAACTTGGAGCGATTCTGACTCCGACTCCGACGATGAGAAGGCCAATGTCTGTCTTATGGCATCAGGAGATGAATCTCACGATGAGAAGCTTGAGGTAACCGTAAGAGAACTTATGGCAAGTCCAAAAAAGGTATTATCGGAATTCCTTTCTAATATGATTGCCAATGAAGAGAAACTTATTGCCCAAACTAACACTCTTATTAAGAGAACTGTGGACCAGGAAAGAACTATTGAGGATCTGTCTATGAGGGTCAAAAGTCTTGAAGCTTCTTATTCAGGTCTTGACATTAAAGTCAAGACTCTTGACTCAGAGAAATCTGAACTCAAGCAAGATCTCTCGTCTCTGAGAAGTGAACATCATGACTTAGAGAATGAGAAGATCTCCCTGAATAATAAGATTCAAGACCAACAGACAGCCCTCATAAGTTTTACCAAATCCAAAGGCACTCTTGATAGGATGTTGGGTGAGCAACAAAGTTCTCTAAACAAAAGTGGTATTGGTTACAATCCAAGGTTTTTAAAGAAGCAGCACATTACCACCTTTGTAAAGGCAAAAGGAAGCAGAACCTCTCCTATATGTCACCATTGTGCTCGAAAGGGACATGTAAAAGAGACCTGCCCCTATAGAAGAAAGGATCCATATATCATTCGCAATACATTCCCTGTTCATTTGAGAAAAGAACGGATAACACAAGTTTGGGTCCCAAAAGGCACTATTTTACCAAATATGGTTTATCCCAATAATGGATCCAAATTTTCTTATTGGTCTAGCCACAAAGGTTGATGTTTGTTTTGCAGGAGATCACCATGGTGAAGGAGCAAAAATGGATTATTGATAGTGGATGCTCGAGGCATATGAGTGGGAAGAGTTCTCTCTATCATGATCTAAAGGAGCAATCCACAGGAACAATCACTCTTGGTGACAAAGGAAAGTGTGACATCGTTGGTATTGGTAGCGTTGGGAGTGATTCCAACCATAGTATTAAAAATGTCTATCTTGTGAATGGTTTAAAGTATAATTTGCTTAGTGTTTCTCAATTATGTGATAGTGGCAATAATGTCAGATTTAACAAGAAAAGATGTCTAGTGTGCAGAGAAGATACAAGTGAAGTTATACTAACTGCATCTTGTTACAACAATATATACGCTGTGAATGCTGATCAAGTGGCACAAGGAAGCTTAACCTGTCTAAAAGCTTTGACGAACGATCCAAAGCTCTGGCACAGGAGACTCGGTCATGTGAGTCCACATACACTACAGAAGCTTGTGTCCAAAGGGCTTATAAGAGGACTACCTGAGATGGACTTCAAAGGTATTGATATGTGCAATGCATGCACACGAGGTAAACAAACACGTAGCTCTTTCAAACCCAAAAAGGTTGTAAGTTCTTCTAGACCCCTTGAACTTTTACATATGGATTTATGTGGTCCTATGCGAGTCAAATCTCCCAATGGTAAAAAGTACATGCTTGTTGTTGTTGATGATTTTTCTAGATATACTTGGGTTGCATTTTTAAAAGAAAAATCAGAGGCCTTATTTGAGTTTTCAAAACTTTGTAAGGAGTTGCAAACTTTAAGAAACGAGCCCATAGTGTCAATTCGAAGTGATCATGGTAGGGAGTTTGATCAACTTCAGTTTGATTTGTTTTGTGCTAAATATGGCATCTCCCATAACTTTTTTGCTCCTAGGACACCTCAACAAAATGGGGTTGTGGAACGAAAGAACCGCACCCTAGAGGATATGGCCAGGACTATGCTTTTAGAAAATGCATTACCTAAAACCTATTGAGCTGAAGCTGTTAACACAGCTAACTATATTTTGAATCGCTGTCTTATTCGTTCCATCTTAAAGAAAACTCCTTATGAACTTTTCAAAGGCCGCAAACCACTTATATCTTATTTTAAACCCTTTGGCCGTACTTGCTTTGTTCATAACAATGGAAAAGATAACCTTGGAAAATTTGATGCGGGTAGTGATGAAGGTATATTTCTTGGCTACTCCACAAGTAGCAAAGCTTATAGAATCTTCAATAAAAGGACCCAGTTAGTTGAAGAAAGTATACATGTTATATTTGATGAATGCAATGACGATTCTTTGAGTGAAAGTGTTGCAGATATAGATCTTAACATCCATGCGGAGAACGAGGAAGGTGATGATGCTGCTACCAAGAACACAGAGAAGAGGAACATGCAGGAACAGATTCTCAACACTGAAGAATTGGCCCAAGGTGTTGAAGATTCGTCCAAAGCCCTTGGTGTCCAATCCAACAGTGTTGAAATGTCAGAAACTGCTGAAAGTGGACCTAACAGGACTATGGAGTCAGATGTACCACAAATCAATCCTGCTGGTGTAACGAATCAAGGAGCTGAGACTAGCAAAAGAAAATTCAAATACTCCTCATCACACTCATTAAAGGATATCATTTCTGACCCTACTTCTAGTATTCAAACTCGTTCTAAACTTAAAGATCTTTGTGCTTTTCACGCGTTTGTCTCTCTTATAGAACCCAAGAAGGTAGATGAGGCCCTTCAAGAGCCAGATTGGATCATTGCTATGCAAAGTGAGCTTAACGAATTTGAAAGGAACAAAGTCTGGACCTTGAAGCCTAGGCCAAAGCATCAATCAGTCATTGGCACACGATGGGTATTTCGAAACAAGCTAGATGAGAATGGTAAGATCGTGAGGAACAAGGCAAGGCTTGTTGCTCAAGGCTACAATCAAGAGGAAGGTATTGACTACGAGGAGACCTTTGCTCCCGTAGCCAGGCTTGAAGCCATTCGTATATTATTAGCATTTGCATCTTTTATGAGCATAAAGCTATATCAAATGGATGTCAAGTGTGCTTTTCTCAATGGTTTCTTAGAAGAAGAAGTTTATGTGGCTCAACCCCCAGGTTTTGAAAGTTTGAAATTTCCTAATCATGTTTATAAACTTGACAAAGCGCTTTATGGTTTGAAACAAGCCCCAAGAGCTTGGTATGAGCGCTTGTCAAAATATCTTTTAGAAAATGATTTTAAAAGGGGGTTGATCGACAAGACTCTTTTTATCAAGACCAAAGGAAAGGACATTTTGGTTATTCAAATTTACGTTGATGATATATTATTTGGTGCTACTAACACATCTTTGTGCAAGGAATTTTCTGACATCATGTGCAGCGAATTTGAGATGAGCTTGATGGGTGAACTCAACTTCTTTTTGGGATTACAAGTTCATCAATCCAAGAAAGAGATCTTTGTCAACCAAAGCAAGTACACTAAGGATCTCTTGAAGAAGTTCAAGATGGATCAATCCAAAGCAGCCAAGACTCCCATGAGCTCAACATTATCCCTAGATCAAGACAAGATTGGGAAGAGTGTCAATCAAAAGGAGTATCGGGGAATGATTGGATCTTTACTATATCTTACAGCTAGTAGACCTGACATCATGTTTAGTGTTTGTATGTGTGCTAGGTTTCAAGCTGATCCTAAAGAATCTCACCTCGTGGCTGTGAAGAGGATCTTTCGATATCTCAATGGCACTAAGGAGCTTGGACTATGGTACCCAAAGCAAAAGGATTTCACATTAATCGGGTATTCTGATGCAGATTTTGCAGGCTATAAGGTGGATAGGAAGAGCACATCAGGATGTTGCCAATTCTTAGGAGCATCTTTGATCAGTTGGCATTCTAAGAAACAAAACTCAGTTGCCCTATCCACTGCAGAAGTCGAATACATAGCAGCTGGAGCATGCTGCTCCCAAATCCTTTGGATAGCTCAACAAATGCGAGATCTTGGCATCAACCTCAAAGGCATTCCCATTAAGTGTGTGACAATACAAGTGCCATCTCCATTACAAAGAATCCTGTTCAGCATTCAAGGACCAAACATATTGATGTAAGGCATCATTTCATTAGAGACCACGTCGAAAAAGGTGATGTGTCCATTTCCTTTATTTCAACTGATTATCAATGGGCTGACATATTGATGTAAGGCATCATTTCATTAGAGACCACGTCGAAAAAGGTGATGCACTTTCGTAGGGGGAGCTTTCCCTTTACGAAAGATAAATTCTACTCAGTGTCAAGACCCTTGAGTTTTATGTCAAGGTTTGTGAACTGAATGATAGAAAACAGATATCGGATCGTATATATTTGGTTAATATCTTTTTAGATATTTGATCAAGTATTATTTTCATCGGATTTCAAAATAATTTATTTATGTCACATATTTTATCCGTAGAGATATTTTTGGAACAAAATATTTTCGGTTATTTCCCTCCTATTCTAAAATGGTTAAGAGAAGATTTGATTTTTGAATTGAAATATTTTTCAAATTGGCAATGTTATCATTACTTACATTGGAACCCTAAACCTCGTCCCATCACTCAAATCTCTCCTATTTAAAACCCAAACCCCTCTCGATTACCTCATAACCTCAGAACTACCCAAAACTCTTCCAATTCTCCATCTCCAATCTCTCAAACTATCCTGAAACCCTAGCCGAATACCTCCATGGCTCCCAAATCAAAGAAAGCTTCTACACCCAAAAGACTTGGCGCCACCCCCAAGGGACGCCAGGTCACTGCTACTTCTCCTACACCTGAACCCACTCCTCAAGCCATCGTCCCTGCTGTTGTCCAGAGCACCATTGCTGAGAGCACGACTACAGTAACCAAGGGCTCTCGAAAACGCTCTGCTAAGAAGCCTCTCAGTGCGAAGCAGAAAGGGAAAAAGAAGGTCATCGCTGAGGAGGTGGATAAGGAAGAAGAAGAGGAGGATCTTGATGCTATTCTGGAAAGGGATGCAGCCAAGGAAGCCAAAGAAGAAGCTTTAAGGAAGAAAAAGGCCGAGGAGGAGGCCGAGCTTGCAAGGAAGTTGGTCGAGGAGGAAGCTGAGAGAATCCGGAAGGAAGCCGAGGCGGAGGCTCTCAAGGAGGTTCCTTCTGAAGAGGAGCCTGAGGAAGAGGACGAGGAGCAAGACGAATCCGGAGAGGACGAGGATACCGATGGAGACAACGCTGAAAGGTCCGGTGAGGACTCGGGGTCAGAGGAAGAAGAGGAAGAGGAGCCCGAGCATGCTCCCTCTCCTTCTCCTCCTCCTCCTCCCCAGTCTCCAAAGAAGCGGAAAGCCTCTACAGCCAAGCCTCCTTCTCCCAAGCGCACCAGGAAGGGCACCCTCAGAAGCCTTGAGGCGCCTGCCAAGAGGTCTGCTCCAACACAGGCTAGAAGGAAGAACGCTGATCCTCCCGCTCTAATTCAGGTAAATCAATCCCTCCCCTCTTCATGGTTTGAAAATGCTGAAATGGCTTGTAAGTGGGTAGATGAGTTTCGAACTCGTAGGATCTGATGTTCTGATTTTTTAGATATTGCGTTCTTTGAAGCTTTGAATTTACCGTGCATTGCTATTCTTAAAAAATCCCCAGCCTGGACCCTTCTCAATCTTGAAACCGTCTATTATCCCCAACTCACCCGCCTGTTCTATATAAATCTCAAAGTCAAACACACTGACGATGGTTGGTTCTTGGAATCTGTCGTCAAGGGAGTTAGAATCTCTTTCAACTCCTGTGACTTTGCTGATTTCCTTGGCCTTCCTAGCCCTTGTCCACCCTCTCAAGAAAACCCCTCTAAAGAAGACTGCATTACCCTTGCCCGATCCAAATATCTTCTACCCGAGGCATCTACCAACACCTCAAAGCAGCTAACCCACTCATCCCTTACCCTAGAGGCAAAGATCATATTTAACATCATTGTGCATTGCCTCTTACCCCATCTAAACTCCGGCTCTCTCCTGACCGACAATGCCATGATCCTACTTTACCGAATCCTCAATGGCCTTGATCTTGATCTGGCCAACACCATTTTAGGATCCATGGCTCACACTAGAAAAGCCAGGAAAGGAACTCCCCTCCCCTTCGCTACCCTTTTGACCCAAATCTTCAAAGCTTCTGGAATCGATTTTAAAAATGAAGAACAGCAGCGTCATATGGATAAGTGCGATTTAAAGGTCTTGGAAGACCTTGATTTTATTTTCAGTTGGATGGTCTTCTTGCTTTAAAATTTTGATCCAACATTTGTCTAACCCATGCAGGTACTTAGTCCGATTTTACTTATATTATATATGCTTGACTAAGTTGCAGGGATGCATAGGTTTTGTCTTTCATCAAAGGGGAGATTGATAACTCCACTCCCTTGATGAAAATCGGAATAAGTTTCAAAGGCCTTGACAGTCTGTTTGTGTCAAAGGTCTTGAAGCTTTAACAGTATTGATGAAACACAAAACCTGTTCTATATGATATTATGTTCGAATATTATTTTATGTTATTATATGCTTCCATTATATTATTATATATACACTAACCTTTCAGGAAGTATTTTCGAATATTATTTCCTTCCTTATGTTGTAAATTGAGAAGATTCAAATCGGAAGATCATGGCCTCCGAAAGTTTCCAAAGATAGAAGATCCAGCTCAAGCCATGATCCACTCTAGCCGTTGGTGAAGATCCTTAGGCGCCGATTTGTTTCAATAAAAAGAAAAGGAAGAAGAAGACAGCTACACACCTGTTGAACACAAGCGTTCATACACTCAAGCCTTCAAGCGAGATCTGTCTTCTTCGTGTGCTCTCTGCTAGTCCTTAAGAGTCTGTTATTTCATTTCAAAGCATTTGAGAGTTACACTGTGAGCTTATAGGATATATTTCGAGAGAGTGTTATACTCAAGAGTTTGTAACTCGGGAAGTAGACACTAGGCGATTGATTCACTAAGTGTAAGAGGATTGTACTAGATAGCATAGAGAGGTGGGGCTCTTCTAGATTGGTCTAGGACTCCAAGGGAACGTGAGTTGACTAGATTGCAATTGTATAGGAGAGAGGCTTCTCGGTGAGCTACTAGGATCCTAAGTCTTGTGAATCAATAAAAGCCGGTTGAATCCTAGGGTTGTGGAAGAACCCTAGGCGGGGACGTAGGCCAAGTTCGTGCCGAACCTCGTAAACAACTCATCGAGTCCTTTACTTATTGCTTTACCTTATTTCCGCACTTGGTTCGATTGTTTAACTTTGTGATTCAGGTTTTCAGAGAAAAGACTAAGTCTAATCTCAAAGGATTTTGCACGAGCTTCAAAAGTCTTGAGAATCTGCGAAAAACCGGCATACTCTATTCAACCCCCCCCCCCTTTTAGAGTATTTCTATATTACTTTGTTTTACATTATCGAACCTTCACCTTTCTTCACAAAAAAAACCCTTTACTTTTAACATTGAACAAAACTAACTATTATTTGACTAAATTCAATATAAAAGTGACAAAACCATCTTTATTTGAAAATTTTACGAAATCACATATTATTTCCAAAATTTTTATCCCAAAATCATCCTTGTCTCCAAAAAAAATAGAACAAAATCGATCACTACAGTTTTTTAAATTGTACAAAAGATCTATTATTTTTTCATACTTTGCAAAAAAAAAAACACTAATTATTTGCCAAAACGATATTTAACACCTATTATTTTCCAAAACAATATTTAACCTATGGCTCACTAAATTTAAGCATTTGTAAACGTGATTGATGAATTTAACCAAATACTCGATTAGAATTTTATTGAAAAAAAAAATTAAAGTTTATTTATTTCATTTTCATCTCTTATAAAAGAAAAATATAATAAAAGATTAATCATTCTTATCTTATTATGTTTTATGTATTCCAAACAAAAGAAATGAATAACACCTTCTTTTATTATATAAGAAGTGGTTTTGTGCATTTTTTAAAGCATAAAGGGCGATTTTACGCAAAGTATGGTTTTATGAAGTATTTTTTTTTGTAATTTATTGGTTAACTATTTTTGTTCACATAATAAGATGGTGGATTTATGCAAAGTTTTGTAAATAATGGGTTATTATGTACATTCAATGTTTGATAAATAATGATATTTGTTATTTACAAAATATGAAAAATATATAACGGATCTTTCATGTAATATTAAAAACAATGATTGATTTTCTTCAAAAAAAAATTGGAAACAATGGATATTTTTTGCTAAAACATTGGTGATAATGTATGATTTTGTTATTTTTAAAAAATAAAGGGATTTTGCCACTTTTGTGTTGAATTTAGTTAAATAATAGGTAGTTTTGTTCCATGTTAAAAGTAAATGAGCTTTTTTTTATAAAAAAAAAGAAAAAATAAAGGATGATTTTATTCATTAAAAGAGAGAAAATATGAGACGAACTTTTGACAAAACTCAGGGGTACCATCCGGACAAAAAAAAGGCGTGGGACACCAGCCGAAATTGTCATAAACTCAGGGGCACCAAACGGAATTTCCCAAAAAATAAAGTGTGGTCGTGGATGGCACGTGCGAGTTAACATAGGTGGTAAGCGCGTGTGGTCTTTGAAGTCCGCTCCCCTCGCTAACCTCTCTCCAGTCTCCCCCTTCCTTTTTGCCTCCTCGCACTCGCAGTCTCTCTCTTCGTCTTCTTCCTAAAACTCACGTTCGTCGTAAGTTCCCATCGCAACCACACGCCCATTGAGAGAGACAGAGAGAGAGCGTCAAATCTCCGACCTCTGCAACCAGGAGGAGCGACCTGAGATCATATCCAGCCATGTGGAGACGGAATCTCTCTTCTCAGCTTCAATACCTAGCTTCCGCCGCCGCCGCCGCCCGATCGACATCCAGGATCTCCGCGGCGTCTGCAAATCGGTATGCCGTCGCCCGCTCTCGCGCTCCGGCGATCTCCTTCCTATCTCGCCATTTCTCCTCCGGGACTGGTACTTGCGAATTCTTCTTTTGAATTATTGTTATTGTTTATATTCGATCTTCTGGTGTGGCGGATTGAATCGGATTTCCTTATGTTTGTATGCGAGTGTGTGAATCTGATGTGTGGTTTTTGATGCAGAAAATGAGGTCTCGAATGCTAAGACGAAGGTAGAAGATGTTGTGCCAATTGCCACTGGTCATGAGCGAGAAGAGCTCCAAGCTATGCTTGAGGTGATTTCATTAAATCCACTGTATAAGTCCATTTCATGATACTTGTTCCCGCTGTTAATTATGTTTGTTCACTCCTCTCTCTCTCTCTCTTTTCTCTTAATTGTTTAGGGAAGGGATATTTTGGAGATAGATCATCCAGTTGGCCCTTTTGGAACGAAGGTCAGTTAGTTGGTACTTGGAATGATTTAGTATTGATCTGATTTGGATTACTGTTATTTATTGATCTTTTTTTGCAATGTATTGTTTATTTCAAGAAGCAATATCTGAGTAGTAATGCATTGGTGTATGAATTGTGTGTAGATAAAGAGCTTATCTTCTTGATTAGCCCATTACCTTTTGCATTTACCATGTGCCTACTTCTGCTGAATTCTGATTGAATTGATTTTGGCAGTAGTTTCATGAATGTACTATTTAAACAGTTTACTGTATGCAATCAACACATTGAGATTATCTTTTATTCTTCTCTTGTTCGATTGCCAAATTTGCCTAAAGGTATTGATCTTCGAGTTTTTTTTTGGATCTGCCACCAGGAAGAACCTGCTGTTGTGAAGGCATACTATGACAAAAGAATTGTTGGATGCCCTGGGGGTGAAGGAGGTCAGTAAACATGTAGCTCTTTTGATTTCTCATGCCCTAATTGCTGTACATCTGAGAAAATTTCTGGAATCCCTTGGAAACTGGCTGTTCATATATTCTCTGTTTCATTTGCAGAGGATGAGCATGATGTTGTCTGGTTCTGGCTGAAGAAAGGCGAACCTCATGAATGTCCAGTCTGCTCACAGTACTTTGTGGTGAGTAGCGGATCAAACTAATTCTCATCTGAAGGAATAGAACATGTGAATGGAAGCATAGGTTTGATACTATAAATTGGATATAAGTAGGAGTTAATATTACTATAATCTAGTTGTAATACCCTGTGAATTTTTAGCCACACCTCCAAAATTGGTGTCTGGTGAATATGTGATCTATGGACTGTAGTCCTGAGCAAAACTGCAGGTTTAGCCAACTCCTCCTCTATCAGCTACATGATTCAATAATCCATTTCATTCAGTCAACAGATTCATATTTTTCCATGTGATTGAATCGCATGGTGAAGTTTGAGAAGAAGGCAAACTTCTTCTTGCTCAGGAATGATTTGATTTGTAAACTTAATTGCCTGGAAATGAATTTTGCAGCTAGAAGTGGTCGGCCCGGGTGGACCTCCAGATGGCCATGCGTCCGATGAAGAAGATGAAGACGAACATCATTGATCTGCAAGTCTTAAAATATGTAGTTCTGGAATAAACCAGGGTGAGACGATGGGAATCCTTTTCAAATGAATGAGAAGGTTTGCGTTTTTTCTTTAAACCTAGATAAAACATTTAGCTGGACTTACCTGGTGCTTTTGGTTTGTGTCTGTCATATTCTCGGAACTAGGAAGGGAACTGCAATGGACGGTTGGAGTTGTCTAGAGATGGACTGGTAAATTTTGAGTGTAAACCTCTAAATTGTTCTTATTTATAGTTCATTGAATAATTGAAGTGGGGTGAAAGAATCACATCCCCAGTGGTGGGTTTTTGTTCCGATTTCTTACATCACTTGTCTTTAGTATGCTCTTGATCTTTCCGTAGGCAAATGTGAAATGCGAGTTCAGGGCCAAACTCATTTCACAGCGAGTTTCAATGAATTTTTGTTCATTTACATAGATTTGTAAGTTTACTGGCATGGATCCTTGCTTTTTGGTTATGCATTGCATGCAGAACACTTTGCAGTCACACCTGTTCAAATGGAAGTTATGAGATTAGGAACTCTGGTTAAGATGATGACAGTACTTATGCGTTATATTCATTGGACATATGGCTTTTCTAGAATTTACCATCTCCATTAGCTTCTCCAAATATTTCTCCAAATATGAGAAACCAAAATATATATTTTTTAAATTAATTTTGCGTTTTCCAATTTTTTAAAGATTTGGAGAATCATTTAGTTTTGGAGAATGTTGTAGATTTGAGGAATAATCTCCACAGTTTTTTTTTACTGCTTTTCCATTGTGGAGAATAGGGAGAATTTGTTTGACAAAAAAAAAGGCCTTAAAATTATAGTATAAAAATTCCTAAATCTCTCAAATGGAAAATCTGTTGAAGATGTATTAACCCCCATGTGTAAGGAAATGACATAATTAAGAAACTGAATTCTATTCATTTAATTTATGGAGCTCGTTTGGTTGGAAACCCAAAAACTCAGGAAGTAGGAGAAATTCATGTGTTTGGTTGGTATTTTTGAAATTAAAAAAAGCAGGAATTCAACTTCCCGGGAAGTTGAATTCCCCAAAATGGAGGAAGTTCACTTACCTAGTCCCCTAGATAAGTTCAACTTCCTCCATTTTGTATTTGGAAATTTCCAATTCCCCCTCTAATCCTCTAAAATAAAAAAATCAACCAAACACATTTTTATAATTCCCATCAATTGGACTTCCCGGGAATTCAATTCCCATGAAGTAACTTCCCGGAAATTTCAATTCCCACATTGAACCAAACGAACCCATGGTTTATTAATTAACATTATAATCATCATTTGTATTCTCTCGTTTTTTTTATATAAAATTCATTTCATCCAATTTTATTGCTAAATTAATATAGGAAAACTATATACCTCGTCCTTACCTACACCGACATCCGGTGTAGGTAAGTTTTTTTGGCCCGGAAAAAGATTGTCAACGCCGAAAGCTGGTAAACCAACTGTGCATTTGACGAATTTGCACCGTGTTTATACCAAGTCGGCTAAAAAGTGAGTTGCTTGTAACCCCAAACACCAGATCCATTACTTTTTTCCCCTCAAATTAATTGATGATATAGAGACCTCTAGCTATCAGAACAAAGATCCATGGATATTCATGGAAGTTGCTCCTTCATCTGTGGAAAGCTGATCATTGCCTGTTTAGGAGTTGATCAACTGCTCGTCTGAATTTAATCTCTTCTTCTTCCTCTAATTTCCCTCTTTTCGCATCTAAATTCCCCTTCTTTTCCCTCAAACCCTATCCCTATTGGAGGACAAAACAAACCAAAAGCTAGTTGGTGTTTTAAGCTTCGCTTGGCACACCAACTAGCTTTTCGGAAATTATGAATTTGATACTCCCTCCGTTCGGCAAAACTTATCATTTTAGGGTGTTATTTTTGTTCAAAAAAACTTGTCATTGTAGGTATTTTGCCCTTCACTTTACAAAAATACCCTTGATATGATTGATGGTTTGTTAGTTGTAGTTTTCGATAAAGTAAAAAAAAAGATGATAATAATTGAGGGTAAATTAGTACATTTGTTAATTGCCTTAAAACTTGTGAAATAAGCTAAAATGACAAGTTTTGCCGAACGGAGGGAGTATTATATATTTTTAAATGAAATAAATATGATATTTTAATTTAATTTGCTTTTTAAATTGGAACTTTTCGGTCGCTACTCACTCAATCTTTTTTGAATTTTTGGTTTTTCATTCACAAATTTACATCAGTTACCTTAATAATTAGGTTTATCAAACATCATATTAGTTTATTAATATATATTCAACACGGATAATTCATCAGCTTCAGTTACCCCTTCGGTTTCATCACTCCATTGGCTACTTTTTTTTATCAATCAAAGGCAAGTATAACGTGCAGATGGGAAAGCAAAGAAAAATTATCCAATCCTTTCCAATATTGGTTGAGCCCCCTCTCACAAATAATACAAGTATAAACTATACAGGTTCAAAGATTTGATTTTCACTACACATATCTCTACATTCTCTTAGGGATTCCACTCCCTAAGAAATTTTAAATGTTAATATTAAAAAAATGAAGTACCCGTTCAAATTTTATATAAAAAAAAGGATAAACTGTTAACCAAAAAACTTAAAGCTTGCCTAGTCTTGAGCAAAGTTTGCCCCTTTCTTTTTTTTTTCTTTTTTTTTTATAAGAAGCAAAGTTTGCCTCTAAACTAAATGTTAATATGTAAATTCATTGCTAACACATTGAGGATTGAGTGCTACTAAATAATGCTTATAAGGTATGCTTTATATATGTATGTATAATATTCCTGCCAATGTTATAATCTAAGTGAGTTTTCTTTAAAAAAAATCAAAAGTAACTGGAAGAGGTTAGTAAATAGTAATAATAAAACATGGAGGCGAGGTAAAAATATTTCTAAAGTACAATGTACCACATAAAATAATCCAAATTTTTTTACTCTTCTAAGTATAAGGTATCTTATTTAAATCACATATTTAAATGTAATTATATAAGATTAGACTCTACTATTATTATTCAAATAATAATTTTAAGCTTTTTTTTGAATAAATTAAAAAAAATCTTCCTCATATAAAAAAACAAACAAATAATAAAGGAAATAAGGCGTCTCATTTTTTCGGAAAACTATTTCCTTAGAGGTTCGTTTTCACTTTCCACAGGTGTATCCAGATGTACCGCTGGCCTGCGGTGCTGCTTTCAGGGAGTGCTTGACTTCGTCTTTCGTCTACGTCCTCATCCCGTTCGATCTGGTTGTATTTTGTTTCGCCTTTGTAAAGTGTTATTGCTTGTATCTACACCATCTTTGTATTTTCTGCTTGTTTAGACGGTAGATGTTTCTGACCTCGTATTTTTACTTTATCAAAAAAAAAATAAAGGAAATAGTTCAAAGAGAAAGGGAAATAGTTTAATGTTTTCACTCTGGTCTCTGAAGCCGTGAGAAAGGGCAAAGGGATTTATTAGCTGTTCGACTTCGTAAGCTCGTCGCCATTTTTCCCCCTTTTCTTCAGCTCCGACTTGAGAAATCAAACCCAAATCTCCTTCCTCTCTCCTTCTTCCCCAACCTAATTCCGCATTCAGATTTCACTCCGGAATGTCTCTAACCAGCGTGAAATTGTCGGAGGAGGTTTGGCTAACTTGCGTCACCCACGCATTGTCCACGGAGACCGAAGAGATCATGGGCCTCCTTCTCGGTGATATTCAGGTTTCTATCTCTTTCCCTTTCCTTGCTCCCGGATTTGCGCATTTCACTCCCTCGTTTCAAATTAGGGATTTCGGAGATTTTTGTTTGCTGTTGTTGTTGACCAGCGTAAGTTTCTGCCTTCATCGGTGAATAGATTACATGTGTGTGCTGGAAATTGGGGGATTTTGTTTTCATTAAGAACGATTTTTTTTAATTAATTCGTGAGGCTGTTGTGTACTTGTGTGTGTGTGCGAGGGAGATGATTCCTCGTTTCTTATCGGTTGATCAATCAAGTGAATAGTATACCCTAGCTTTGAACAAACTGGCGTGAAAATTGAGCTGGAGGGGAATTTAATCAATTTATGCACTCTTTGTGCTTTGGTAACCTGCCATTTTTCTTGATTCCAATATTGTTGTTTCCTCGTTTTGTGCATTCAGCAAAAGTCGACAAAGATCTCTCAAATATCTTTTTATTTTGTTTACATTTAGTCTACTTATGCGGTCCTATTCCTCCATATGACTGGATTTCTTTTTTATGCCATATGTTTTCAAGAGATTCTTCCTTATATTCTGGATTTGTACCTCTTCTCCTAAATGCATGTTGGTTACTGTTATCTGGTAATACAGTACTCAAAGAGTGGACATGGAACTGCATTGATATGGGGAGCATCACCACAGCCAAGGTCAGACAGGCAGAAGGATCGAGTAGAAACGAATCCTGAACAGTTGGCCGCAGCATCAGCACAAGCTGAAATATCCTTGATTTGTTCATTATTGTGTGCTTAGCCATTTTAAGCTTACCATCTTTGTCAATGTATCAAAACAAGATACTTCCATTGTCCACTCAGTTTACACTCCAGGGTCAATTGAATAGCTCATATGTCTCATTATCCAAAACAATGTCAAACAATAGACGGTTACTACAACACAATATGACAAGATCATTTTCAGTTTACTTATGAAAATAGCTGGACGATACCCTTCTGCAGGAAGATTCCAAGATTTCAGGATGAACATCACAATTTTTTTTATTCATAATCAGGGTCAGAAAGTTGAATTTATTTATTTTTCGGGTGTTCTATAGGTACGTTGTTTGCCAGAATGTCATGTATTGAGTGTATAACTTATTTCCAATTGTTCTCCAAACTAAAGATTTGACCATCTTTTTCCATTGCTTGTGAAGTTTATAGTAATAGAGGATCAATATTAGTAACGTCGTGTAGAATGAGAAGCAATATATTGTATCATTACTACTACCTCCGTTTGATGATACACGAGCTTTTACTTTTTGACATTTTAGAAGCTAAAAACTATATAAAATAATAATTTTAATTAATTTTTTTATACAATATTATTTTACATAGTTTTTAGTTTCGTAAAAAACGTGCCAAAAAGTAAAAGTCTATCTAATGCCGAACAGAGGGGGTATTGTTTCTTGATCCTGCATTTCCTTGATTATCAGATTCTGAACTACATTAAAGCTTTTTTACTTAACCATATAAAACAGAATGACAATAGCAACCGGAAGAACAACTAGGGTGATTGGGTGGTATCACTCACATCCTCATATTACTGTCCTTCCATCCCATGTTGGTAAGTAATGTATACCTGTTATTGCCACAAACTATTTTGTTTTGAGATCAAACATTAACCATATTTTCATCAAACACTGTAAAATATCATTCCTTTCGGGGCAATATATCAAATGGGTTTTAATTTAGGCTCATTTTAGTTTTATTTTGATAAATACTTGTTTTCTCTTATGTGTTTTTTCTATTATCTACTTCTCTTTTGTATTTTCTATCATAGTGTTGTTGTAGTTGAAAGGATCACATACATGAAGATGTTTATGATCCTACACCCTGCATATTATTGTTCTCTGTAGAAAAAAATTTGTGCAAGCTGTAACTGTCAATCCTATAAAGTTTGGTCCCACTGTCATTTATGAATTTGAAAATATTTTACGCTTCACTTGGTCAAGTATGGAGGAAAAGGGAATGGTATGTCTTTAAACATCACTACAGTCTATATATTACACAGAAGACTAATTTAAGGCATTGGTTTCCCACTGATTTCCATATGCCAGTGGGTAGTTTGTCTTAAGGGAATGGGGGATGAAAATAGTGAATAAGAGAAAGAGGATATTACTTGGTGTGAGTGATAGTTCAAACTGTTCAGTTGTGAACCTTAGGAAAACACACTATTTCTTTTCCCTCTTCCATATACTGAAGGGGCTCATTGGAGGCAATTATTTTCTTTTGCTGAATCCACCAAGTTAGTAAAGTTTATTTTAACTTGGTTGATTCGGTTCATCTTGTTTGAACTTCCACTGTGAATGAGACTTTCTTTTCTTTGTGCAGATGTTCGCACACAGGCAATGTATCAGCTTCTGGATTCTGGCTTTATAGGGCTGATATTTTCATGTTTCAATGAAGATGCTTACAAGGTTTGTGTAAGGTCAAAGTTCATTTGACTTTTTTAGGTAAGCCATGCATTTGATTTATTCCCCCACCTCATCTAGGCTGGAAGAATTCAAGTGATTGCCTTCCAATCTCTTGGTGGGAAGCATAACCACACAGCAAAGCCTATTTCTCTATCTTCTGCCGAAAGAAGTACAGTGATAGATGTTGAGACATTGAGTTCTTCAGATGATACAACATTGAGATTAGGGGCAATCAAGGAAGATCAAGACACAGGTGATTCAAGATCTCTTGGAAACAAGGTATAAGTACTAACTATGAGCAAAGACAATTAAACAGCTAGCTATCAGTCCTAAAGAACAACTATTACCAAACGACTTCAGCTTTAAACTCGTGCTTCCATTGAATTCTTGATTAGAATGAATCTCAAGTGCCTTTTTCCTTTGATTGCCTGGCTCTGAAGCTTTTCCTCTGAGTTTGTTTCACTGTTGATCCTTCTTTCTGATCCTATAAGAACAACCAGAAGGTCTTGAACAAACATTTTTGTGGAATTGAATTTCCTTCTTATTCTGAGGAAAAAATGAATAAATTTCTCTTTTGCTATGTTCTGTTGCTTCGTGCACTATTGCTAATTGTTTCATTTCTCTCTTGTGGCTGTGTTTTGATAGGTCAGTGGAAAAAGTTCAGATTTGAGTGGCTTATTTGCTCATGCTGATGCAAATAATCAGAGCATGGGAGTTCGAGGAAATTGGGATACTGGAAACCCTAGCGACACATTTCTTGATATAGAGCCCATGGACATGTCTGATGCTATGCAAGAAGCACTACATCGCTCAAATTTAGACATGAGGTATAAATGAGTATGTACTCAATCCCCTTTCTTTTACATTCTATTTGATGCGTTTCTTGGCAACCTCTGATGAGAATCCCCATTTTTCATCACTTCTGGATATTTTTTAGACTGTACGTATCCATGAGAAGAATTCTTCTACCCTTTTCTGAGACTGTGTGCTGTCTTAATAGCTATTTATTGCCTTCATAGGTTTATTGATCCCAAACTTGAAATAGGTCATTGTTCATACCCCTATTCATCTTAGGCTGTGGGCATGATAGACAAAACCACTCAATCAGTTTTTTGGTCGATGTGAATGGAACATATAAAGATATCACAAACAGCTGTACATTCTGCCGTGTACGAAAACGCAGCTGTTCAAGTGTGCTTTCATTGATATCTCTGATAATTTTCCTTTTCTGAGCAGTGGTGCTGAATATATTCGGAAAGAAGTCCCTCTCCAAGTGGTGCCTGCTTCATCTCTTGTTAAGCTTGATTCGCCCTTGTCCTCATTTACTGATCTACAACGTGTACTTTATCAAGAAGAGCAAGATGCCTATCATCAAGCAATCTCTCAAAATATGAGGTGATTAATGTGATATCTGATCTCTTTCATGCCTTTCTTTTCGCATCCTGATTTTATTTTAAAATTGTGTTTCCAATTGAAAATCTTTGTGTAGGGATGGGAAGGTGCATCCCCTCACTTACATTCACCATACATCAACGTATCAGGCTTCATTGTGCAAGCTGATGGAGTATTGGTTAGTTTACTTGACATTAACTTTCATTACTCATTTCAGACTTCTTTATTGCTTACTTCTCTTCATGTTGCAGTCTCTGCCCTGCTATAGATGCTCTTCAGGAACACCTAAGAGAAAATGAGATCCGAGTAAGTTAAGCCTGCTTTATCCTCATCTCTCTCACCTTTCAACGTTCTTTTCACAGTGAATTAACCTTTAATGAACTAGACAAAATTTTCTTAGCTTTTTCTTTCATGATGAGTAAAATTTAATGGCTATGACCGAGATCTCATGTAAACCATACCATGCTTAGTGACTGTATCTTTATGAAAATACAGTCGATACTGCTGCTAGTGAAAACCAATTGTCAAGGTAGCATTCTAGTGAAACCACACTGTCATTGTATCTATGAAAATACAATCCATAACTCATCAGATCTTCTGCAGTTGGCTTTGTTAACTGAGGAGGCTAAGAAATTGGAAGCTGAAACCTCCTCAAAGGCACCCGAGCCAATAGCCCGATCCCCTCATCGTGCTGATGGACTTCGAGGAAGTCCTTCTCATGCGTCAAACCCATCAGAACCATCCCGTTTGAGAAGTCCCAGTAGCAGGAGGTGAAACTGAAATAGTAAGCTATAAACGCAGGCCCCTTTCCTCCACGTCACCTCTGTTGGTTCTGAGCTGTCCATCCTTTTTTCATCCCGTTCTGGTGTTGTGCTAATGTTGGTGGATGTGGCCTTTTCCTCCCTTTTGGTGAACCTGTGTAATAGCATCTCATCAGGTTTTTTCCTGTTTGCTTTGTAAATTGAGATCTTATCCAATGGTATATGCAAATTGGGCAATTGGTTTAATGGCTCCTGTAGATTGATATTTTAGTCATTTTACTAAAGCTTGGCAATTGGCATTGCTTGTGCCTCAACTCTCCAAGGTGTAATTATGCAGAACCATGTCGGGGTGGTCGAGCCGGACAAGATCTTGTCCCCGGTTCGACTCCCGGATATGATTGCTCTCTATTTACCAAAATCAAGGCATTGCTTGTGCCAGTTTATCTTAGTAATATATTTAGGTTGGCTTTTCGAACTAGAAAGTTATGATCGCCGATTGTTGGGTCCGATTTTCGGTCCTTGCTTCATCTTAATCAAAGTGTATGCATATAGAGGTGTTTCCCCTGCATCCTCTTCAACTTCAAATGCATCTGATGAAATATTATTTCATTAAATTCTTGAGTTTTTTTTTTGTGGTTTCCCTTCTTGCCCACCTCTATATCCTGAAATATTTCTTTTACTTGCAACAGAAATGGTAGAGTTGAGCTTGTGATCAAGTACTAGTCATACATACGCATACGCTTATAAGATCACACCTTACATGATCAAAAACCCTCATCCTAGAGTGCCTTATCGCATTTGTTACGTTTTCGAACTAAGATATCTTGGCGCGTACGTTCTTGTAACGAGATCGGAAACTTCTTATGAGCCTCTTCATATCTCTTCTAACACAAAGGAAAGCCGTGACAAGAGCAAAGAACATGGTTGGATAGATTTTGACAACACTAGTTGATCCTTGTTTACGAAGGGCTTCCATGAAGAGTCCCCATGAAAGTAGCAACATTCCGAAAAGGCTGACCCTTCCATGCCTGAGGAGTCCCAAGAATGCCCCAGACATCGATAAGTAGCTCCCGACTAAGATCTGCTTCCACAAGACGAAGATTGTACTAGTCAATCCAAGGCACTCCCGAAACAAAAGGCAAAGATTTTAATATGCGTTGGGAATTTACGAACCTCTAGTTGCCGTATATCATAGTTAATGGTTGCGCCAAGGCTCACCTTCACACGCGTCATGTCACACCCATCGACTGAGCCACGAAAGTACTTAGGGAAACTCGTTTTCTTGAGGAAGCCGAAGGTAGCATCACCAGGATACAACGTTAGTTTCACTACATATTTGGGTAGGATCTTGTTTGCAATCAATTGGGAGCATGTAACTTGGATTGGTGATGTACAAATTCCGCATCTACACGGAAGCCTGATCAACCATTTGATCAATCAATAAAAACTCCAAGATCAAGACTTGTGGATTTCGAATAAAATGCTTAGATTTCGGATTTAGAGATTGGGGATTACTAACCTGAAGAGAGGGATTTGGAGGATGATCAAGAGGAAGTACACAATGGAGGCAAAAGAAGATACTGTCTTTGCCAAATTACTAGAAGACCCCATTTTGCATCCAGTTATTTAAAAAAAATATTGGATTTCTTTTTTCTAAGTTACTTTTTTGCATACACAAAATAAAGAAATGAGAAGTTTCTTAGTTTTATGAAACTGAGGAAGACAAAAAATAAAAAATAAAAATGGAAACTGATGTGGAAGGGTTTTGTAAATTGCAAGTGGTTCATAATCCATGTTTCTTGGTGCTTTTGTTTCCCTCTTTGACTGGATTCCTTGCCTTGATTTTTTCTTCCCTAAATTAGAAAATAGAAAGCACACTATATGACTGCATGATACAAGAATTATTGCATTTCGAATCACTTCCTTTTTTAAAAAAAAAATACAAGAATTTTTTTATAAAATTATTGATGAGATTCTTATAAATTGTTTGGTTTAAACTTATGAAATTATTTTGTGGGGGAGGGTCTAATATTATATCCCTTTATTCCTAAAATGATGAGGAGATTTTTTTTGGTGATTTTTAATATGTTAGTTAGCCTTGTTTTATTTCTTTTTTTTTTTTGATCCAAAGGTAGGCAATTATTGCCTTAAACTTTATTCATAAACCCAAGTTCAGGAAGCCAAAACAATAGAGTTAACAAAAGGAACTAAGCATGTAGGTGGTTCAGAATACTCCCCATAGCTAGAAGTTAAGGAGAGCGACCACTGAGCTAAAGAGTCTGCTAAAGAGTTCGACTGTCTACGCACTCAACTTATCTTGACCTCCCAGTCCTGCATAGCTATCAACCGTCGGCACTCCTGTAGTAGGTAGTAGTCCGGGTGGCTGGCTTCCCCCTCCCTAGTGAGGGCCTCACAAACCAACTTCGAGTCTGATTCGAGAATAAGCTTCGGGATCCCCAGCTCCCTCCCCATTTTTAATCCATGGCACACCGACGCTAATTCCGCTCTCTGGGCCGAGCAGAAAACTCCACTGAAAGTGAAAGCTCTTGAGAAGCGACCCTCGTGATCCCGTAGAACACCCCCCCCCACCTGCTGGCCCCGGGTTCCCTTTCGAAGAGCCGTCCACATTCATCTTTAGCCACCCAACTGGAGGCGCCACCCAAGAGGTAGTTTGCCCATTGTCCCCCGTTAAAGGTGGTCCTCTTGGAAGCTCTGCCTTCTGAGCAACTGCGAAGTACGCACTAGTGAACTCCGCAGCTCTGAACATAGTCCCCTTAATCTCCTCTTTCTGCTCGTGCACCAGCCGGTTCCTAGCTCTCCAAATCAGCCATAACATGTTAGCAAAAGACGCCGCCCGCCTGTCCTCTTTCTTAATATTAGCAAATATCCATTGCTGAATGTCGTTGCCCTCAAAAATTCCCCCTGATCGTCTTCCATTTTGCCACTTGACCCATTCTTCTCGAACCTCCTCGCAATCCCGGAGTAAATGGAGCCCCGTTTCAACGTTCTGGCATCTGGGGCAGGTGTCCGAATTCGACAAGTGCCTTCTGAATTTTGTGCTGTTGGACAGGAAGACGTCATGAGCAGCCAAGTATGTGAAGGACCGGACCCGCTGCTGGGCCGGCAGCCTCCATACATGCTTCCAGGGGCAGCTCGGCTGTCCATCAGCCATATGCCTCCTCACAAACTCCAACCCCGTCTTGGTTGAGTACGCACCCGACGGTGATAGTCCCCAAAACAGCCTGTCAGTGGCCGTCTCCTCATGTCTAACCCGTGTCGATTGTAACTGCATTCGCACCTCAGTGGGTAATAAGGGAGTAATTACCTCCCAATTCCAAGCTCCATCCGCCCACATCTCAGCCACCGTAGCCCCCACGATATCATCCGGCACTTCAGCCGTAGCGATGTCAATTAAGGACTTCTCCCCTATCCACGGATGCAACCAAAAAAGGGTCGAGTTTCCATTCCCAATTTCAGTCCTGAGGTTAGGGGTGAGGATTTCAGCTCCATGGAGTAACGCCCTCCAAGTACGGGAGTCACTCGCCTTCCTTTCAAACATGTCAACATCCAGCCGGCCTTGACAGTACTTACTTCTTATGACTCGGCTCCAGAGGCTCGTCGGATTCTGTAGCAGCCTCCAACTCAGCTTTCCTAGGACCGCTTGATTTGTCTCCCTCATAGGACGAATGCCAAGGCCTCCCTCGGACTTTGGGTTCGTGATCACGTCCCAGCGGAGAAGATGAATTTTCCGCCTTTCGCTCGACGATCCCCACACAAAACTCCTCACCTTACGGTCGATCGCATCGCAGATTGTTCTGGGGACAAACGTTGATTGCATTACGTACAGAGGTAGGCTCGTGAGGACGGAATTGGCCAAAGTGACCCGGCCGGCGAAGGATAGGGTCCTGGCTTTCCATCCTTGGAGTTTTGAGGAGACCTTGTCCAGCAGGTAGTTGTACCGCTCACCTGTCATTCGGCCACAAGAAGTAGGGACGCCGAGGTAGTTTCCGAAATTGTTCGAAATTGCAATCCCCAGTCCCTGGCTGATCGACTGCTTCATCTCACTTCCAACATTCCTTGAGAATAACACACTGCTCTTGTTATAATTTACTTTTTCCCCAGATTGTGCACAAAAGCTTTCGAGACACTCTTTGATCACCCGACCTTGGTCTTCCGTAGCCTCCGCAATGAGCACAAGATCATCGGCAAAGAAGACGTGTGAGAGTGTCACTTCTCCCACCTTAACAGGCCTCCATCTTCCCTCACGAACCGCACTCTCTATTATATGAGAAAGCCGCTCCATGCAAAGAACAAACAAGTAAGGGGAGAGGGGGTCTCCTTGGCGAATCCCGCGCGAGGCAGTAAACCCCCTGGTTTTATCACCATTCCACAATAACTCCACTCTCCCGCTGGTTTGGCTCTTCATAATCACCTCCGAGAGTCGCGTTGGAATCCCTGCTTCATCGAGAATCTCACGAAGGAAATCCCAACTAATCCTATCGTAAGCCTTCTCCAAATCGATCTTTATCATCATCCATCTCCTTCGGCGCCTCTCCGACATTGAATGGAGTACCTCCTGAATTATCACTACATTGTCGATTATTTGCCTCCCTGGTACAAAGCTGGCTTGAGTCGGAGCTATTAGGTCTGGAAGTACCTCTTTGAGCCGGCTCACTATCATTTTCGAGGTTATCTTGAAGAGCACATTCAAAAGCGAAATTGGCCTGAACTGGGCTGGACGAGAGGGATTGGGGATCTTCGGAATCAACACCATCAGGGCATCACAGATATCTTGCGGGAAGGAAACATCATTGAGCATACAGAGGACTGTTTCAGTGACTTGCGGGCCAATGAGATTCCAGTTTCTTTGATAGAAGATAGCGGGGTAACCGTCCGGTCCAGGCGCCTTATAAGGCCCCATTTGTTTAAGGGCCTCCCAAACCTCCTTGGCTTCAAATTGCAGCTCCAACCTCGATCTGTTCTCAGCGCTAATGGCTGGGAAAGTGTTCCTCACAGGTTGTCTCGTCTCCTGCGCCGCATTCGGCTCAGCTGTGTAAAGAGATTCAAAGAAATCGACAGCCATGTTCTGAATAGTCGAAGGGTCAGTCACCCAATCTCCATTTTCGTCCAACATAGCCGTCGTTCGATTTGCTCTCCTTCTTATGATTGTCGAGAGGTGATAATATTTGGTGTTCCTATCACCCTCAATCAGAAAACTAGCTCTCGATTTCTGGAACCATAACGCTTGTTCTTGAGCTAACACCTCCTGTAACTCTTCGGACACCCTTCTCTCCAAATTTATGTAATGCCAAGATGGTTTATTTGCAAGCCTGCGTTGAATACCTTCTAAGCGGCCCCAAAGTTGCCTCTTTCTACGAAAGATGTTCCCGTAGACTTCCCGGTTCCATACCGTAAGCTCCTCTGTCAAGTGATTCAAGGCGTCGCAGGTATCCTCAGAGCGTCGCCACTGGCTGTTCATGAATTCAGGAAAATTCTCATGGAGCAACCAGGCCGCTTGAAAACGGAATGGCCTCTCTTGCCCCATCTCCGGATTGTGACCCTCCACCCGGATTAAAATCGGGCAGTGATCCGAGTGAGGTGCCGTAAGATGACGAACACTAGCGTCAGGGAATCTGTACTTCCAATCAGCATTGCACATTGCTCTATCTAATCTAGCAGACTTCCTATTCTCGGGTGATCTTCCATGATTCCAAGTGAACGGGACACCGGTGAATCCCAAATCGATAAGCTCCAAGTTGTCCACTTGTTGGTTGAATCTAGCCGACTCTCTATTGGATCCAACAGACGAGCTTGTTCTCTCGTGTGGGCCTGCAGTAGCATTAAAGTCACCCGCCAAAAGCCATGGCTTGTCGTTTGCAAAGGCAAATTCCTCTAGGGATCGCCACAGATCAAGACGACGGGCAGAAGCAGGAGCAGCATATACAGCAGACAAAATCCAAGGATCTTCCCCTACCCTTTGGATTTCAACTGTGATATGTTGTGTGTTTTGGATGACAGGTCTCACCGTCACCTCTGAAGTCTTCCACAACAGCCAAATTCCCCTAGCGAAGCCTTCCGCTTCGACTCTTCTAATACCATCGAAGCCAATTTGACCACAGACTCTGTCGGCCTCAGCCCCACTGATACGAGGTTCGACCAGAGCGATTACTCTTGGGTTATACAAACGCACTAGCTCCCGGAGCGCGTTACGAAATCCAGTGCTCGCCGCACCACACACGTTCCAGACCAGGATATTGAGTCTATTCATATATTCCACCAAATTATAGAAGTACCCCTGAACCACACTGTCTCGGAGAGGATTCACGGTTAGGAATTCGGCCAGCGCATCCGTAAGCCTAACAAGGGCTTGGTCAATTGCCTTGGGTAAGAATACCCTGCATAGCATCGGTCTTGTCTCCGTCACCATGGGGAGAAAGGTGCAGTACATCTTGTTCGCTAGTGGGGGAAAGATGGCATGGAACGGTCCCGTCCGGAGGTCTGATAGGAGGAAACTTGTCGAGCTGTTCACCATCATCACGAGAGCCCTTGGCATCGGTTCCATTTTCCTTGGGGGTTGTTGTGGCGGTGAAGTTAAACACCGGATTTGAAGGGGATGGGACGGTATTATGAGGGTGAATGTTGGGGTTTATGTTTTGTGATTCCTGGGAGGTTCGTAGAGAGTCCTTTTGGGTGGGCTTAAGGGTCTTCGAGGTACTAGGAAGGGCAATAGTAGGGTCGTTGGAAGGGGCCTTGGGTGGCATCTGTTTGGCGGGGGTTGCTTTCTTGGCGGGTAAAGTAGGTGCCTTAGTAGTTCTTATCTTTTCCATATTTGAGCCCACTGAAAAAGATTTTTTGGAAATATCTTCGGAGATTTGGGGGGATTTGGTGGTAGTCACAGCATCCTTTTTGGAAAGATTATCTTGCCTTTCTCTTTGATTTATCTCAACTGATCCATGATTTCCGCTATCCGTTTCCAGAGCCGCGAATCTCGACGAGATCTCCACCTCAGCCCGTTGACTCTCTCCACCAGAGATACCCATACGCTGCGCCGGCGACTGATTCTCCACCGACCCACCAGGGACATTTGGGTTACTCTGAGCTGCACTTCGACCTCCACCTGAGTTCTCCATCCGAGCCTGCGTCGGGCGTCTCCTTGCCTGTCTCCTGACCTGCATCCATCCTCCGTGAGTTTCCTTTTCAATTTGGGACATTCCTGCCATGGCATCCGATTGCACTTCATTCGGCTCTGGTCGCTGGTCTCCATTGCTGTTGCAACTGTCAGAGCAATGCCCTACCTTTCCACATTTGAAACACAAAAGACGGAGTCCCTCATATTGTATTGGCCATATTTTGCCTTCCATCTTAAACTTTGAGAGGAGCGGCTTAGTCAAATCAATCTCAACGCTCAACCGGGCATACTTTCCTCTGTCCGCTGCAACAGTTGTGCTATCAATTCGTAGAACTCTTCCTATTTTACTTCCCACCCTCCTTAGGAACCTCGGATCGAAGTATTCGATGTGTAAACAAGGAATTCGCACCCAGACCGTGAGCTTGGTGATCTGTTCAATTTCCGCATTGAATCTCGGCACCCACTTCCGGATAGCTAGGTAGTTATCGCCAATCATCCATGGGCCCTTTGTGATCACGTGATTGTAATCCGCCTGATTAGCAAAGCGTGCAATGTAGAACTCATTTCCTAGGTCCACCAACGAGAACGGAGCACTAAGACCCCATTTCTGAGAGAGCCTACGGTGTAGTTGCATATACCCCGGCCCCTTATCGAAAAGCTTTACAATCAAGGTATTTCTCCAAGGCTTCCGCAGTTCAAGTTTCTCCGCTTTGGATAGTGCTATCGTCGGGCAATCGGGGTCTTCGTCCTCCGGAGACAAATCATCGTCGGTGTCATACTCATGCTCTGTCACTACTTCTTGGGTTTCTGGGCTCGTGTGCGGGACACTAAACCCCGAATCCTTTCCTCCCATTAGTGCAGTCCTGTAGTTCCGCGCGGGTCCTCCCCCCTCTTTAGAATTCACATTGCCAGGGCTACTTCCTTCCACCTCCTGGTTCTGGGAATTCCCATGTGTCTCCACCTCCATAGAAACTGAGCCGTTATCTTCCGTTCTAGCACGTTTTTTTGCTGAAGAAATGTGCACAGCCTCCTCCGGGGGAGGATCTGGGGGATCTCCCAATGGCCGGCCGGCGACATTCTCACTTGTCAGTGGGTGTTCTATCTCGCTCACCTCCATAATAGTCTCTCCTCCAACCTTGTATACTAATATAATTGGAATGTAAAATGTTATCCCACAGCCTTGTTTTATTTCTAATACTACTAAATAACATATAATTCTCTATAACAGAAAATTGCACTTAAATATTACTGTATGATATTTGGAATAACATAAATGCTATTGATAAGATATAAAAATGACTATTTAAAAGATATTTTGAAGTAAATTGCATATTGATCATGCTCATCTTAAAAAAAATAATTAAATTTTGGTCCGAGAGCTCACATTGTTCAAAATCAAATTGTCGCTAGTACGTTTGCAATAAAAATCAACCATCAACTAGCAATCAAGTTATAATCAATATTATGAAGGCAAGAAAAATGCACTGCCAACAATTAAAACACAACCTAAAACAATGGCAAAAAAAATGAAGAAGAACCAGACTTTCTTAAAGGAGATTTCATCAAAAGTCTTTCCTGCACAATTTGATTTCATTTTGCAATCTTCAAGGCCATGAGACAACCAAATGAACTTCAATTTGATACTTCAAAATTTAATTTGAAGAGAGAACAAGTATTGAGAGAGAACTAAGATTAAGAGAGATGTGAGAACAACTACGCGGAGACTAAATACACCGCAAATCAGAGTTTAGGACACCACGTCGATATGAACGTGGTGCACGTCAATATTAAATGTAGTGTCCTAAATCCCGATTTGCCTTCGATTTCTAATGTCTACTTCCACGTCGATTCTGATGTGACACCAATTCGATTCGGACGTGCGCTGAGTTTGCGGTGTATCTAACAACACCTAAGTGTCGAAGAAATCTGATTCCTAATCCACCACCACGAATCGTGCACACTACCCAATGCAACTCCTCATACCACCGTTGCAGCACTATCAGATCCTAAAACCACTCACTCAACAGCACCAAACCTATCAATCCTAAACCTACTGGGCACCCGAAATTCTCTTCATCTCAGCCACTGTTCCGGCCAACACACACCACTACAACCTTCGCCACACCTCCTTAACCACCACCAGCCCCCCCAACAACATACAAACCAAAACTGCCCAGAGCCACCAATCCGCCCTTGTAGAAACCAAAAAGGGCCTTTCCACTCTCCTGGTGTAACAAATACAACACCAAAGCTGACTGCTGCCGCTGGGTCCTTCTACCACCATTGGCACCGTCACCTATCCGCTGCAACGCCGGTGAACCACCCTTAAGCCACCCTCTTGTCCATATCTAACTTAGTAAACACAAAATCCTAACCCTAGTCCTATTTTGTTTTGATTTTTCATGCATACAGATAGGAGGAAAAAAAAGTTTTGTATAATGGTTTTACGACAGAAACCATAAACATATTATCGCAGAAACAAAAGAATTGATCAGAAGTATTCTTGTTCTAATTTTATGTTAAAAGTTTAAATGAAGCTAATAGAATGTAGCCCTAACAACTTATACACACAACTAAAGATTTCACTTCTCTTTTCTTTAGTGAAGTGAAATCTTCTGTCTTCACATTACAATGTCGTTTTGTTGCACTTCAGACTTAAATAAATAACTGAACTGCAATGTTTACACCTGATTGTAAAGTGCATGCAATGCTGAAAAGATTCACCAAAGGTGCATAATTTAATCGGCATCGATCAAGCTGAGAATCACGTAACCTTCACAAGAACATCGATATTGCATGTTTCGTAAATACCAGAAAGGGCCACATAAGGGAAAATCATGGCAGGCTTATCTAGCGACGACGCATGTTACGCTGGATCCAAAAGAAAAAAGGAAAAGAAACGATGTCAGATGTAGAGCTCTATCCTTGTTAGCCACAGGGTATTGGAAATGAGTTCAGAAATGACTTTTTACTGCAACAAACTAATGTGAAGAAAGTATCATTAAATAGTGTCTTACACAAAGAACAAAACTTCTACAACAATTTGTTCAACTTACATACTCAAGGAAGTGCCTATATATGGATTATATATTAGTTAAACATTTAGTATTGGATTCACTGAAGTTTCCATTGTATCAAGACACTTGTACAATCATCTTCTTGCCTAAACTTTCTTCATTTGCATCTTCCTATCTATCATTTTGATTTATGGGGCCATGTAGGATTTATAGGCGAAAATGTAAAATAAAAGGAGAACAGATTATAAGATATCTACTTCATGATGTTTTCAAATCGACAGGGATCCTAGTCCATTCGATATAAGTAGTTATAAACGCAGAAGTAACATTGTCATAAGAAAAAAGGGGGGATGGAGGGAGTGAAGGGGAGCGAACTTACTCTAGGTCCACGGTCAGCGGTTTGAAGCCGTGTATTAGATGTTGGAAGGGGCTGCTGAATCATGTCTACACTATCATGCTTATAATAGGCTTCTAATGTTCTCACGAGAAAAGGACGTACTATGTTCACTTCCATAGCAGAGAGATTTTTTAGCTGCACAGATCATAAGCAATGTATTGTCAGAAATTCTAGAGATAAAACAGGCTAATTAGTGACTTAGGATTCAGCTACTAAATCCTATTCCATCATGTCTTGAAGCACTGATAATTTTCCTTGAAAATCCCACCAAATAATTGTATGACAGAATTCCAAATTTTTGTTTATTATTATATACTTGTAAGCTTATGTACACTTGTATTTGTGATAATACCTCCCTTCATATTACTCACTTTCTTTTGATTAGCGACCAATCATTTTCAATATTTCAACATGCCTTATGGAGACATCTCTAGTCTATGGATTGTCACCTTTTCAGTAATCCAATATGTTTATTATTTATTAAGATTATCTTTTACTTGGGCTTCGTTTGCATAGGCATATATTATGACTTATGTTATAATGCAATATTGTGCATTATAAGTCATAATATATGCCTATGCAAAAGATCCCTTAATGATCCAATATATTTAAGTCATGCCAAACAATGGCCCAACGTATTTTATCAAACATGTCATCCTATTGATCCACTTTAATTGATTGTTATAATTAATTTTTAATATAAATATTCAACCTAATATATTAATCAGTTAAAGACCTAACATTTTGGTTTATCGCAATTAAAATTATTTTACCTTGAGTAATTTTTCACGATACCAATATAATATAATCTATACAGCGAATCAAATCATATCTTTTCTTTTTATCAATAGTAACTTAAAAAAATAATTTAGTTCAACAGTTGTTAATTTAATCGATCATTTGCTTATAAGATAAATTTATATTATATCGTAACTTTTTTTATTTCATTCATATGTTGATGAAATAAATAAATCAAAATACTTCGTTTGATCCACATATGCTCATTCGAATGATATACGGAGTATTTCTTTGAATAAAATAAAAACCTTTTTTCCAATCATCATTCTACTCACTTTTTCATAAAATTTATTATTTTTTAATACCGCTACATATTTTAACCAATCAAAATCTTTTAAAAAGTCAACAACACACAAATCAATACAAACAATTACAACCTCTTACCTAGAAAACATAAAAGACCATCTATTTTGAAACAAAAACTATCTTCTAAAAACTCATCTATTTTGGAAAGGGGGAGTATTTATTAATACCCATCTTTAATTTACGATATGTTATAAATATTAAAATAAACTGCGGGCGGGCTTCGAAGGCTTCTAAAAATCCCATGTATGAAGCTAAAGCACCGAGTTTACGATTAATATTTTGTTTAAGGTAATGGGTATTGAATGACACATCTACAAGAGGATTAATTTAGGTAATTAAATATCAATTGCCAATATATATGTGTGTGTGTGTGACAAATTAACAACCTAAATTTTTTTTATATAGATTGAGGCCAAATCTTATAGTTTACAACTTTGATAGACTATGATATCTGCAATCATATTTTGTAATACTCAATTTATGGATCATCATTATTATTATTATCATTAGTAGTAGTAGTTAATTAAAAAAAAATTAGATTTTGTAATTTTGCCGTGCAAGAGCATGGTTAAATATAAACTAGTATACATATAAAGTTGACACACACACACACACACATAAAGCTGACAGTGTTTCCATATATTCCATTGGCCGTTGACACTGACCATGATGAAAAAGACAATTAGACTTCATGAATAATACCTTCACTGCATGTGTACGAGCAGATATCGTCTCCAATCCCGACTCAACTTTATGAAATCTGACATCTCTTATGTCTTCAATAAGGGATCTCACCTTTGTTCACATGTAAATGGCAAGACATCAATTTTTTTTGAAATATAGCAATTATGCAAAGCTAGGGTAGAATATGCTCAACTCACCATGTATACATCTTGAATGTTGTCCCTAGCACTGTCATAAAACAAAAGGTAGGAAGTGGTTAAAACTGCAAGGAGATGAATAGAAAGAAAGAAAGAAAGAAAGAAAGAAAGAAAGAAAGAAAGAAAGAAAATAAACTTGCTCACTGGTCAAAGAGAAGCTTAGAGATCTCGGCATAGTGAAATGGTAGTGGCTGAAATTCTCTTGGTGATTCCCTCTCGGCCTCCAGAACTTGTGTCAGCCTTTCTAACTCATTTAAAGGATGTATATAAGTCAGCAATTTTAAGTAAGCCCACCACTTCAATATAAATAAGAGGGGGACATGCAATGGATAACCAACGACTAATCATTAATTCATTATATGCTGATGATGCATTAATTTGACACACTCTGACACTCTCTAAGACCCCAAGGGACCAAAATCCAATTAACATTCACAACATAGATGACAGTTGTGGATGAAGACAAACTGGTTCAGAAAATGCTCACCAACTGACATCCACTCAGGTGGACGAATTGTACATTTTCCTCTCTTCTTCAGAGCCACTGCCAACCACAGAGGTACTTGTGTTGCAATTTGCGGCCGAAATGGACCGTAGTCACCCTATAAATCAGTACAAAGTCACATTGCAACTAAATATTGTAAAAATTTTGATTGGATTGATACTGAGTAGTTGACAACAGAACAACTAGAAGGAAGAAAGGAAAAGTATGTTGTACTGAGATTAAATTGATAGGCTCCATCCTCATATTGGGAACGATATCAACTGCTTCATCTTCTGCTAAAAACTCCATCTAAGGTAACCCCAAAAAAACACAAGTGAAATTTTGTGGAAACTTACACCCCAGGAGTCGAACAAGAGAGAGATAAATTAAAAGCAATAGCAAGCAGAGATACCTCGGGTGGAGAGAATGCCGAAAACTGGGGATCAGATTGGCCAGCCATTGCTAAGCAAAACACGAATTCCTGAGTCGAATACGAAGTTGGAAAACAAAACCCTAGCTCAATGAGGGGAGAAAATGCACGATTCGGAACCTGCATTTGAAGAAGATAAATGTAAGCAGTAGGGGTGATATTCGAGCCAAATGAGCCGAGCTCAGCGTGTTCAAGCTTGGTTCGAATGGAAAACGAGCCGAGCCGAGCTCAAGCATAAATTTTATACGATCTATTTTTAATGCTCAAGCTCGGCTCGCAAGCCCAACCACATGTTCGAGCTCGGCTTGTTTAAGCTTGGTCAAGCCGAACGAACGAGCCTAATCTCATTCAAGCTCGTTGTCCAAGCTCTTTCGTTCGGCTCGATTCTACAATTCATTTTCAAAGTATTGATAGGTTGCCCCTGTTTCACTGATTCAGTACTAATATGAACAAACACATAATAAATGCATACCTTAAGTTCTAAATACAGATATTTTTTACGCTACAAACATAAGTTCTCTTCTTGCATTCAGTACAAAAATCAGCAACAGAAATTCAGCTTAATAAAATTCAAGATTACAGCAGCACATTAATTCATCTTAATAAAAAGATGAAATTCAACTTAATACATCAGATTACAGCAAACAGAAATTAACCTTCTTGCATTCAGTATAAAATTCGGCTTAATAAAATTCGAGATTACAGATTGAAGAAATAATACAACAGCAGCAAAATAAATTACAGATTCAAGAAATACAGCAGCAAGCAACTTAATAAAATTCAGTTAAAAAAACAGCAGCTGCAAAATAACTTGCAGATCAATAAAAATGAAATACAGAACCTAACACAGAAATAAAAATCAACAAAAAAAAATACAGGAGGTGCAAAATAAATTTATCTTTCAAGAAATAAATTTATTATTTCATGCTTTGGAAGAACTTGATGCCCCAGAGGTACCAAATATTCTCTTTAAAGACTTTGAGCACAACTTACCTCATATAATAAATAATAAAAATGACTATTTGAAAGATAAATTGACATTTGACATCGATGACCATGTTAAATTACTTGGAATATTTCTCAATAGTGATTTAATTATGGACTGATATTATGATTTAAAGTTATTAATTCCCTCTGTTTTTGCTTTTTGTTACCCCTGGACAGTGGCGGAGCCAGGAATATCGCCAAGGGGATGCTGAAAACTCGAAAAGACGAATACAATAAACTATTTTGCCAATCACATCACCTCTAACAACATCATCTTCATTCTTCAACCACATCGATTCTAACATTTGGAGACTGGGCAATGGAAGGACTAGAAGACCCAACACGTGAAATTGGAATCGATGGATTCTTAGTTCGAACGACAAATTTCTCCGTATTTCTCCTTTAATAAATAATTCACATTTCACAATCATAAGTTCAAATCCCGCTAGAAAGTGTGCTTAGCTTTGAAATGATGAGGTTGAGTTCAAATCCCGCTTTGAACGATGAGGTCTTGAAAGTTTCAAGTATTTCAAATCGAATTGAAAATATAATTCATAATGCATAAGCTTTGACACAGGAAAGTGGAAATTTACCTTTGAATTGAAATTTGCCCTAAATCAGTGAATCCCGGAAGAAGGTGGCCACTGGCGTCGAGGTAGAAGGCGGCCAGCCGCAGTCTTGATAGCCGGCGTTGATGTCGAAGGTGGGCGGCTCCACGGCGGCCGGTGATAGCCGGACGAGAAGGTGGGGCGTGGAGAGCGGACGAGGAGGGCCTGGAGGCTGGATTCGCTATCGCTAGAGGCTCACTGCGTAAAAAAAAACAGTCAGAACAGAGAGGGAGAGAGAGAGAGAGTTACCCCTTCTTTATTCCCAATGTGAAGGGGGAATAAAATTGAATAATTGGGAGTCGAACCCGGGACCTTTGCAGGGCACCGGGAGTCCGAGTCCCCAAGAGAGAGACCGGAGTCACTGGAGTCGAGGTTGGGGAGAGGAGGCTCTGAAGTGAATTGCTGAATTCGATGACGGAGGCACTCATCTCAAAGAGTGAACCAAGAAGGTCACAGGTCTCAAATAACCCTAGGGGCATGTATGTAATTTCAATATCTTAAGCGAGCTTTCAACTCGGCTCGGGCTCGTATCGAGTCCATTTTCTTGTTCAAGCTTGGCTTATTTTAGTGGTTCGAATGAGTGAGCGTATTGGCAAGATGCCAAAATAGCTATTGACAAGGCTTATTTGTTTAACATATACTGTATTACTTTAAGTGAATGAGAGGAAAGAACTTTACGAGGCATATTAGTATATTGTTTGACTAGAGACGTTGTCAAATTTCTTTTTGGTGCAGAGATTGACACAAAAAAAAAAGATGACATGGAGTATCTTTATCTAAATCAGCTTGGTGAAATTTTGGTTTGACATGCACAGAGAGTCATAGACCATCGAGGCCTAGCTAAGGAGGCATTTCGGAAGCAAGTTGAGCTTATCCTGGCGCATAGGTAGTTGACAAAAGTCAGGATTGCTTCCATATTACAAAAGGTGATGAAGAACATTACTTATTCAAAATTTTCTTTTGCAACTGAAACAACAATTCAACAAGGAAGGCTTAGTATAAACGCGTAATAGGGTATATACCCATAGAAAGTTATCTAATTGTTTAAATGCCCACTGAAAATTGATAATTGGTCATATACCCATTAAAATATAAAGATCTTGTGAAATTGTCCAATATAAAATCTTTTAGTCAATCTTTCCAAAAAAGAATTATAATTATTCATTTCTTGTTATTCTTATCTTTTTCATCTTTCAACTTTGAAACCCTAAAACATCTTGCTAAGCAGTGTTGATCTTCGTCCTAATTTCAAACTTTAGAAGAAGGTACGTAATATGGACTCTTTCAATTTTTCACTTCTTTTTATTTAGTTTTAGATTTTTTTTAAAAAAATTTGATTTTGTATATGAACCAATTTTTTACTTCATTTTACCCTTTCAATTTTGATTTTGGTTGAATCTTTCTTCATTGACAGTTGGAGTCGTACAGCTTCGCCCCATGTAACACCCTCATCTTCATCAGACGTACACCAATTCATTTTTAGCATCTTGCTGATATAATCTTGAAAGTCATTCATTAGATCGATGTATTTGTTTTATTTAAGGTACATCAGTACACTAGTAAAACTGAAATGATTACTTTTAATTTGGAATTTAAAAGAAAATTTATTTTGTTGGACAATTTTATAAGATCTTTAAATTTTAATGGGTATATAACCAATTATCAATTTTCAATGGGTATATAAACAGTTAAATAATTTTCTATGGGTATATACCTGATTACGCCTAGTATAAAGCAAGTCAAAGAACTCAAGGAAGCAACAAATAAGGCTACATGAGGCTATGCGGTAGCTAGTAACCACACCGAGACACTATGAGACTACAAAATCACCTCGTTCAAACTTCATGAGATTACACAATCACCTCACCCAGACTTACCGAGGCTACCAAGACACATTGTCCAGACTCACTGAGTACCCTATTTTCCTCGTCAACCATAACCGATAATTATCCCAAAAGCTGGTTTTGAAGAACAACATCTCAACTCGGTGAACTCGCACAAATCTGTCTATTCCTCAATTTCAATTCCAATTTTTACTCATTAATTGACATCCATAACAAACAAACAAACAAACAAAAATCAAAGAAAAAATGCAAACATCATCCAATTTCATCAATTTTAATATCATTTTTGAAAAACCTTAAAACCCTCAATTTCTTTTTTTTTAAGCAAAAAAGCCCCAATTTCAATCGTACATGCATAAACCAATATGAATCTAAATGTTAATTGATAGATCGATTGAAAACTTGCGTAAATACTCCAAAATTGCTTAAAATCTATTCAATCCTCAATGTGAAATGGTACTCCACAATGATGAACGAGAGAGATGAAAGGCTCTCACATTACTCAACAAGATGATGAACGGGGTCTCGGTGCATATCGTAAATATTTTCCAAATGATAAAGACTTGGGTTGCCGAGTTGGCTACTTCCAAAATGAAATTCTCTTTCCCCCAACACCGACAACCTCTCTCTCTGAAATCACAACTTCGGGGAGGAAGACATAGCAATCAATCTAGAATCTTCCATTGGAGGTGGAAATCGATAAGACATAAAATCAATCAAGGGGTCGTTTGATATTGATATCTAGATATCAAGATATCAGATATCGATATTGATATCAACTGATATCTTGATATCCTTGTTCGGTATGATGCTGGATTTCAGATATCAAATATGATATGTGATATCAGTTATTTGGTATGAAATTTCAGGATATCAGATATCATATGTGTTCCCCGTTTGCTCGATCTGGACCGAAGATGAGATCCAACTTGTTGAATAATGAAAATGCAACTTGATATAACCCCTTAGCCCGAGTATGTAGCAGCAATGATGCGGGACCATCTTCTACACCTTCGGACACGTCGATCATCTTAGGAGACGGACCTATGACTCGAGCCCGAGCCAAGAAGTTGCAGAGAGACTCATTCCTGTTTGTGAGTCATGCCTTATTCTCGAACGCGGTTCAACTCCCCGAGCCTTCATTGAAGACCTACATGTGCATTGGGATCAAGATTGTCGAGTCATCTTAGTCACATGATAGGGCCGAAAGTCCTAAGCCTTGAACCTTGTTTTATTTCCTATTTTAGTAACTTTTCTACTTAAGTTATTTTAGGTAATTTAGGGTATTTTAATTATTTCTTTTATTCTTTAATTTGGGCCGAAATTCAGCCTCCTTAGGGTTAATATAGGCTGATCTCCTTTGTTGAAAAACAGACGTTCAATTCTTATGAAAATTTCTCTCTTTTGGTGAAAAACACAAGAGTGCAAGTCAATCGATTCGAAGCGTTGCTCATCGATTGCAATTGGTTATAGATCCTTCTTGGTTTGCTTTGAGTTCGTCAACCTCGCGAGAGCTTGGTGATCCAGATAATCACAAGTCCCCTCCTTGTGCCTCCAAGTTGTCCGCTTGGTTGTGTAAGGTTGTAGAGGCGGGCTTTGTAGTCGTTGATACTTGGTTCCTACCCTCTTAGGAGGCCTGGGGTCTTTATCTCGTTCTACCTTAGTTCGAATCACCCTTCTATCGGTCTTTCTTTCATTGTTTTGTTGAGTCTTTGCTTCCGTTCTTGTCTTTTGAGTCTTGATTGTCGAAGATCGGGCCACCCTGCGGCTAACCCCGTATCAAATTGGCATCAGAGCTTTGGTTTCCGACATCAATTGTGTCTTTTGATTCATAAACACAAAACCCTACAAAAAAAAAAAACAGTCCGAAAACACTACAAAAAAAAAATGTCCTTCTTATTCTTGGTTTTTACTTCTTGAAATTTTTTGAAATTGATTGCTACTAATCCTTGTTTGTGATTGTTGTGGTTGCCTCTAGCCCTAAACACAAGCCAGCCGAGACCCTTGCAAGCCGAGCACACAAAAGCCTTCCTCTTGGTTGAGGCCGGCCGACCCTAGGTTCATAAAACCCTAGTTGTTGCTTGCTCTATCTTATTCTATCCTAATCTATCTATTTGATTGCCTTATTTAATTTCTGAAATTTGTGGTAGATATATCTCATATCTTCTATCATAGATTATAAAAGGCCTTAGATAGATATACTTACCATATTAGCCAAGCATCTTCTTTATATATTGCATAAGGGCTACAAATTTTATTTTTTCTCACCTTAGCATATCATTTTCGGTTCCTTTTTACTGCATTATTAGTTTCTTGCATTAGTGGAAAAAAAAAAAACAGTCCGCATATTCAAAAAAAAAAATTATACATTCAAGCTTTGACCTAGGAGGATAAAATTCACTAGGGGCAAAAGTAAGCTTCAAAAAAAAAAAGAGAAGGATTGTATCTAGTGCAAGAAAGCTTAAGGACCAATTTTGGTGAAAATTTTTTAGCCCTACCTTGCAACCACAACGTCCTTGCTAAGGGTTGGAATCAAAAAGAGGTAAAAATCCTAGTCTTTCTTTCTTTTCTTTCATTTTCTTTTCGTATTTTGGTCTGTCGAGCATTGCAGTGGCCATACCGAGCCCGTACCGACCTTGTACCGACCCCCCTAGCCTCGGTACAGCTCCTGTCGAGTGCGTCGAATCCTGCAGTGGCCATACCGACCCCGTACCGACCCTGTACCGGCCCCCTAGCCTCGGTACAGCTCCTGTCGAGTGTGTCGAATCTTGCAGTCCCTGTACCGACCCCATACCGACCCTGTACCGACCCCCCCTGCCTCGGTACAGCTTCTGTCGAGTCTGTTTCGGGTCGATTTCGAGTCCTTTGTTGCGTGTTTCTTTGTCCTTTCCCTTCATTACTCTCTTTTGATCGTTAAGTCCTTCCTTGAGTGTTGATTTGCCCAAAGCGGATTGCCCCAACAAGCTTTTCATAACCAATTCGAGAGAAGTGTGTGAGGGAAACACATTGTGAGGTTGTTTATCTTTTTGCTAATCTTGAAAAAGTTCCGTGTTTGTCTTTATTTGCAATGTCTCAGCAGGTTAACAACGAGAACAATGCCCACATTGGCAACGGGAACAACAACTCCAACAACGCTTCTACCTTGCAACCCGAGTTGGTAGCCATCCTCAATGGCATTAATCAAAATTTGGCGGCGTTAGGAGCAAGGATAACGGTTGTGGAGTCTAGGCCGAGCGGGTCTAATAACCTTGGTGGTCAAGGTATTCACGGGCGTGATGATACACCTAATGATGAAAGGGAAGTCCGACATCATAACCCTAACCCTAATCTTAATTTACATAACCCTATTTTTGAAGAAAACAACTCTCCACGTGGTGGGAGAAATGGTCGAAATAATGGGTTTGTTAATGTGCAGGGTCAAGGACAAGGAAGGGGAAGAGGCCGAGGCTTCCAGGAGGACTTCTACTACTCGGAGCACGACGATGACTTCCACGAAGAGGAGTATTGGGAGCAACGCCCGAGGAGGAACGACAGAGGAGGACGTTACCAACACCGTGAGCCTAGAGATAATGATCAAGACGGCATAGGTAAGGTCAAGGTAACAATTCCTTCTTTTGATGGTAAGACAGATCCAGATGCATATATAGACTGGGAAACTAAAATGGAACAAATCTGGAACTGTCACAACTTCTCTGAACTAAAGAAAGTACAATTGGCTTCTTTAGAATTTCAAGGGTTTGCTCTTATTTGGTGGGATAATTTGATTAAGGAAAGAAGAAGAGCCCTTAATGCGCCTATCGCGTCTTGGAACCAATTGAAAGCTTTAATGAGAAGTAGGTTTGTCCCTCAACATTATGCTAGAGAGCTTAGGCAACGCCTAGAAAACCTTAAACAAGGTAGCAAAACTGTTGAGGAAACCTTTAATCTTATGCAAGAAACCATGGCTCGAGCTAATGTGGTTGAACCTTATGAAGATACAAATGCTAGATATCTTAGGATATTGCATCCCGCTTTAGCTCATGAAATTGATTATTTCCCCTATACTACTCCTACTGATTTGTTACATTTAGCAATTAAAGTAGAAAGGGGACAATGTTATAAGAGCCAAGGGAGGATGTCGAGTGGACAGCAACCGAATTGGCGTCAAAGTCGACCACAACAGCCCCAAGGGCGCTCGGACATGGGCTCTCGTGATCAAGTACAACAGGCTCCATGGAAGGGTGAAGGTCGACAAGCTCAGCAGCCCCTCGACAAGGGTAAAGCGCCATGGAATGGGCGTGAATCGTCTGGGACATCTACTGGTCCCAAAGGGAGTAATCCTAACCCTTCTACCACTAGATCTAGAGATATTGTATGTTTTAAATGTCAGGGTAGAGGTCATACTATGAAGGATTGTCCCAATAAAAAGACTCTCATGATTAATCACTTAGGCGAATATGAATCTGAAAACTCTTGTGATGAACATGATGAGCATGCTATGGAAGAAAATGATCAGAACCTTAATCTTTTAGCTTATGATGATAATGATGAGGTCGAATATGAACATGGAGAGTCTTTGATTGTTAGGAGAGTTTTAAGTGTTGTTCCTACACCTTGTGATGATAATCAAAGAGAAAACTTGTTTCATACTCGCTGTTTAGTTAAAGGAAAGGTTGTTAATGTGATCATTGATGGGGGAAGTTGTTGTAACTTAGCTAGTCAAGAGATGATTGATAAATTACAACTTCCTACTATTCAGCATCCTAGGCCATATAGATTGCATTGGATGAATGATTGTGGTAATTTAAAGGTGCATAGGCAAGCTAAAGTGCATATCAAACTAGGACATTATGAAGATGATGTGTTATGTGATATTGTACCTATGCAAGCCTGTCATATTTTATTAGGACGTCCTTGGCAATTTGATCGTAAGGTCTTGCATGATGGCTTTACTAATAGATATTCCTTTACTTTTCAGGGCAAGAATGTAGTTCTCAAGCCTATGACGCCAACCCAGGTGGCCGACGAGATTGCGAAGCGAAAGGTAAGTAAAGGTGAGTTAGTTAGGGAGGCTCAGTCGAGCCAAGTGTCTACCCCTACTCGGCCTAAGAGTGTATTTTTGGCTTCCAAGAGTGCATATTTAGACGAGTTTGCGGATGGAGAAACAACCCTCATGCTCCTATGCAAAGGGTTGAATATGTTTAGTGAGGAGCTTCGTGCTACCCTCCCTCCTCGCATCTTGTCTCTTATTGAAGAGTTTAAGGATGTCTTCCCCGAGGACATACCAGCAGGTCTACCCCCTATTAGAGGAATTGAGCATCAAATTGATCTCATTCCAGGGGCTTCTTTGCCTAATAGGCCTGCTTATAGAATGAATCCCACTGAAACCCAAGAGGTTCAATCCCAAGTCCAGGAACTGTTGGACAAGGGATACATTCGGGAAAGTTTGAGTCCATGTGCTGTGCCTGTGTTGTTAGTGCCTAAGAAGGATGGTTCTTGGAGAATGTGTGTAGATTGTAGGGCCATTAACAACATTACTGTTAAATATCGCCATCCTATACCCCGCTTAGATGACATGTTAGATGAGTTGCATGGTTCTTCTATCTTCTCAAAAATTGATTTAAAAAGCGGTTACCATCAGATTAGGATGAAGGAAGGCGATGAATGGAAAACAGCCTTTAAAACCAAATTCGGACTTTATGAATGGTTGGTTATGCCTTTTGGCTTGACTAACGCTCCTAGTACTTTCATGAGATTAATGAATCATGTGCTTAGAAATTTCATAGGTAAATTTGTTATTGTGTATTTTGATGACATTCTTATCTATAGTAAATCCCCTAAGGCACATGAAGCACATTTAAGGGAAGTACTTTCTACTCTAAGATTAGAACACTTGTATGCAAATTTGAAGAAATGTGAACTATGTCATGATCAAGTGTCTTTTCTTGGTTTTGTAGTGAGCTCGAATGGACTGCGTGTCGATGAGGCAAAGGTCAAGGCGATCCAGGAGTGGCCGACACCCACCACCATCGGCCATGTGCGCAGCTTCCAAGGTTTGGCGAGTTTCTACGGGCGGTTTGTGCGCGATTTCAGCACCATCTCAGCCCCTCTCACCGAGCTCACAAAGAAGCGATGCGAGTTCAAGTGGGGCGCAGCTCAGGAGGAGGCCTTCTGCATGCTCAAGGAGAAGCTCACTCAGGCGCCATTGCTGGCTCTCCCTGATTTCACTCGGCCATTTGAGGTGGAGTGCGACGCTAGCGGAGTTGGCATTGGAGGCGTGCTTATGCAGGAAGGTAAGCCTATTGCTTTCTTTTCTAAGAAATTAAAAGGTGCATGTCTTAATTACTCTACGTATGACAAAGAACTTTATGCATTGTTTAGAGTCCTTAAGACATGGTCCCATTACCTTTGGCCTAGAGAGTTTATACTTAGGACTGATCATGAATCATTGAAACGTTTTAAGAGCCAAGATAAACTTGATAGGAGACATGGTAGATGGATGGAATTCATAGAAACATTTCCTTATGTTATAAAGTATAAGAAAGGGAAAGACAATGTGGTTGCTGATGCTTTATCTAGGAGACATGTTCTGTTGACCACTTTGGATTCTAGAGTCTTAGGCTTTGTATACATTAAGGAATTGTATGAGAAAGATGCTGATTTTGGGGAAGCTTTTCGAAAGTGCCTAGATAAGGGTCCTACCGACCATTTTTATATCTTTGATGGATTCTTATTTAGGAAAGACCAAGTGTGTATCCCTAGGTGTTCTCTTCGGTTATTATTGGTGAATGAAGCCCATAGTGGAGGTTTAATGGGTCATTTTGGGAGAGATAAGACCTATCATACACTTAAGTCACACTTTTATTGGCCACATATGCTTAGGGATGTAGAACATTGCCTTAAGAGATGTATTGACTGTTTAAAGGCCAAGTCTAAGCTTATGCCCCATGGTTTGTACACCCCACTCCCTATACCCTCAGCCCCTTGGGAAGATATTTCTATGGACTTTATTGTGGGATTGCCTAGAACTAAGAAGGGGAGGGATTCTATCTTTGTGGTGGTGGATAGATTTTCTAAGATGGCTCACTTTATAGCATGCCATAAGACTGATGATGCTACCAATGTTGCGAATTTGTTCTTTAGGGAGGTGATGTGCGCGCAAATTGCCATATTTTATATGCACATATGAATTCATTTTGTTGTCTTTTGCATGCACATTAATGGGAAAACATGGGAATAGTGTAGTTTATGCTTAAATGTCAAATATATGGGTTTGCACGAGTTTCCATGTGATTTCGCAGAAAACAGGATGAAAATGGATGAATTCAGAAGAGCAGAAAAAGAACTCGAAGTCTTCTGAAGAGGTCGAAATCGACTGAAGACCTCGACATCGAGTACATCAGAGACATAGGAATCGAGCAGAAAAGGAAACAGAGCATTTCGACACAGAAGAGGTCGATATCGACGTCTGGGGGTCGATATCGATGCTGCCAGATCGACCAAGTTGATAGAAGTCGAGTAGGAGAAGGAGAAGCTCGAGATAAGATTTTGGAGGGGTCGATATCGAGGTCCAAGGGTCGATATCGACCATGCCAGCAGAGGAATTCGACTCCGATTTCGATAGAATTATATCCAATGCTTGCAATATCTATCCAAAGGTCGAGATTTCCTATCATCAACATCAGATTTATCACGAGGAGGCTGATTTCACCATGAAGTTTTATTTTTTATTTTATTTTAGTTATCATAGAGAATAAAGATAAGGTTTCGAGTCCTTGTCGACATCTACAAATAGAAGCCAATAGGGCTGAGTTTAGGTATTCCGAATTCGGTTTTAGAGACAATTCAGTTGTAATAGAGAATAGAGAGAGAGAGAGGAGGCCGAGTGGAGTTGTAAAGCGAGAGCGGAGTGGCTTGTTCGGTTGTACTTTCTTTCGGAGTTTTAATTCAAAGTAGCTTTCTTTCAATAACAATGATGATGATGTGCATGATGAGGAGCGAGTAGTCAACCCACTTCTAGGGTCGGGGTGAGCCCGACGATAGCAATGTGAGGTAAGTGCATCAAAGGTTTGACTTTTATGCGATTCCGTCTTCTACCCCATGCATAATCCTTTGCGAAAGTTAGGGAGATTCATTATTTGCATTGTTGAAGCGAAAGCCACTCATATTGCGAACTTGAATTACTCATGAATTGGATAGTAACTCTTAGGAATTATGCGAAAGCCTCTAATCACCTAAGTGTTGATGACGAAAGTTATTTGACGGAAAGACATTAAAGTTCATATCTTTAGCATGAAACTTGCATTGTTATCGTTGTGGCATAAAACCCCGACTTTGGAAGCCTTTTAATTAATTAAATTCTTCATAAAAGTCTTAGTTTTGTTTCTGTTCATCTTCCCTCTCCATTCTATTTTCTTCGGATCCTTTTCCGACAAATTGGTTACAAAAACAGTTTCTGTGACAAGCATCGAAATCGACCTTAAGGGTCGATATCGAGGACTAACATCGATATCGAGGTCTCTGCTCGACGTCGACTTGCTGTTTTGTCTTCTACAGGAACTGCGCTGGGAAATCGACCAGAACTGAGGTCGATATCGACCAGTATACTCGATATCGAGTGTCTGCTGAGGTCGAAAGCTTTGATCGTGAGTACAACAAAGGAAGCGCTGACCTACCTCCTCGTGGATTCGATCCTGAATTACCCTACTACTACAAGGGAGGGGATTCTTGTATTATTTGTTTGGGACAGGGAGATAGTCTAGTTGTGCTTTATTTTATTCTCCTATTTTACATACAACACCCCGCACCTCCCCTCTATTACGAACAAATTGGCGCCGTTGCCGGGGAGGCAATCTATCGCCACCTAAGTTAATCACGATCTTTTTCTAAGCTTATTTTGCAGGTTTATGCGACGTTCTGATCGCGGACCTATCCTGGAACCAACTGACGAGCCTGAACGTTTCTACCATCTTCGCAACAAAGCAATTCGCATCATGGCTGACAACGAGACGTAGGCTGAGATCATAGAGCGGTTGAGAAAGGAGATCGAGGACCACAATGCTAAAATCGCTGCTGAAAGGGCCGCTGCTGCTGCTGAGCGAGCCCGTGCTGATAGGGAGGAGGATGCACGCAGACAAGCCCAAGAGCGGCTAAATCAGTATCCACAGACGGCGATGCAATACATGCATCCGCCCCTTCATGTTCCTGAATCTGCCATTATAATTCCTCACTCCAATTATGAATTGAAAATTAACTTCCTATCTGAGATTAAAAGAAATACTTTTGAAGGAAGACATAATGAATGCCCCCTGCAACACATCTCTACTTTTATGGACTTATGTGAAACAGTTGCTGATGGAGTAAACTTAGAGTATGTGCGACTAAAATCTTTTCGATGGTCTTTGGCAGGAAAGACATTACAATGGCTTGAAAGTTTGGCTCCACGATCGCTAAGGACATGGGCGGAAGTGAAAGATGCATTCTTGAACAAGTTCTTCCCACCTTCTAAAACGGCGATGCTACGACAAAGGATCACGGCTTTCAAACAAAAGCCAGGTGAAACCCTAGCACAGGCGTGGGAGCGCTTCAAAGACTTGCTGAGATCATGCCCGACGCATGGGCAACTTCCATATGTCATCCAAGAGATCTTTTATAACGCCCTTGATGCGCCGAATAAGGAGAGGATCAATTCATATACCTCCTATCGGTACATTGAGCTTACACCAACGGAGGCATGGGAGACCATTGAGAGGCTTGTGAACTTTGACAACACCTATGGGGCTGCTGCGGCCTATGATGCAAGGCCTGCCCCATCTATGCCACTATATGAGCCTCCAAGGGAGATAGATCCTGAAGTACGGCAACAATTCCATAACGATCAAACACGCCGCCTTCAAAAGCAAGTAAGGTTCCTGAGCAACAATCAACCTTGTCAGGAGTGTGGTTCAATAAGGCATAACACCAGTGCCTGTCCTCATACTGAGCAAGTATCCATGGCGGAACAACATGAGGAAGTCAAATGGACGAGACAAAATTGGGGTGATCAAAGGTTCTATCAAAGGGATCCCCCAACATATAGGGCACCAGGGCACCCTGAGCGGGAGACTAAGAAAGATGACCTGCAAATCATCCTTGATGAGATGCGGAGGAACCACGCTGAGTTCAAACAAGCCAATAACTCCGTCCATACTCAGCTGCAGGGCATCAATTCTAGACTTGGGGAGATCGACGTTTGGAAGCGCAACATGGAGACTCAAATGAGTCAATTGGCGGAAGCAATGCCCAAAGCGTCCGGATCACTCCCTGGATCCACTGTGCCCAACCAAAAGGGCAAAACCACAGGTCATATCGCGGCAGTAAACCTAAGGAGTGGGCGTCAATTACAAACGCCCGAGCGAAAAGTGGAGGAGAAGGAGCCAGAACAGACGTCGATATCGACCCCCCCCTGTCGATATCGACCAAGGTGACATCGATGTCGACCCTCCTGTCGATGTCGACCCTAATTCTGCGTCACCACAGAAATCGACTCTTCCAGTCGATATCGACCCTACTGCTGCCGATATCGACCTCACTACAGCCGCAGGAAGGAAGAAGGTGTTGCCATTCCCAACTAGAAAGGTGACTAAGGACCCAGCGGAAAAGAAGTTCCAACGGTTCGTGAAGATGCTCCAAGGACTTAATGTCTCTATACCATTCACAGAGGCACTTCACGAGATGCCATCTTATGTAAGGTTCCTTAAGGATATCTTGGGTAAGAAGCGATCGCTCTCGGAGATCGCAGAGGAATGCAACAGGTTAAAGCTACCACAAAAGCGGGCGGACCCAGGTAAGTTTTCTATCGCTATAGGTCTAGTTCAATTCAAATTTAATGCTTTAGTTGACTTGGGCGCTAGCGTTAGCATGATGCTACTAACCATTTGGCACAAGGTAAAGATAGGTCCTCTGGAGCCCGTGGATGCAAGATTATACATGGCTAACAATACCGTAGTTATTCCAACTGGGATAGTGACAGATGTGCCAGTACAAGTAGGCAAATTCTTTGTCCCTGCTGATTTCCTAGTTGTTGACATAGCGGAGGACCCTGCTTGTCCAATTATTTTAGGTAGACCATTCCTAGCAACCGTCGATGCCAACATTAGCGTGAAGAAAGGATTGCTCTCACTCACAATTAGTGATGAAGTAATAGAGTATTCCTTCAACAAGACGGTGCAAAGTCAAGGGCCAATGGAGACAAAAGCCATCAAAGAAGCCCAAGTAGAGGAAGTTGAAGCAATCTTGAACGAAGGAGCTCAACAAAACATCGAAATCGACCCAGGTAAGTCGATATCGACCACTAATGTTCAAGATTCTGTGACAGGTCATAAGTATGGGGTCGACGGAGGAAAAGAGGAAGCATCGATATCGGGTTCAAGGGTCGATATCAACCACACCCTATCGAAATCGACCACCATCAGCGCTGAGAAGAGAGGCGAGGAGACCTCGATATCGACCTCTGAGGGTCGAAATCGACCTGATCATATCGAGTCAAAACTCCCCAAATCGACTGATCCTACAGGTGTACAACAGGGATCGATATCGACCTCTGCACATCGACATCGACCTGAACCACATACTGAGAAGAAGGTAAGTCAAGGTACGGATTCCTCTTGTTCAATTACAATAAAGGACTTATCATTATTTGGAAGAGGTGTGCCTTGGCATGTGCGTTTATGTAGGATATCCGATGATAGTTCAAGCCAATATGAGATAGGAGACAAGGTCTATGTTGCCAAATCTAAAGACCATTGGTTCCCTACAAGATTCAAGGATAAGAGCTTAGGTCCATTCACGGTGAATCAAATCAATCCCGGGGGAATGCAGCTGCGGGACAAGAAAGGAGTAATATTTGAGGCCCAAGCCACATGGGCTCTGCAGATGCCACCTTGAGAAGCGCAAAGGAAGAAGTCGGCCTAGCGACTTAAAAATCTAGAGCTTGTAACAAAGACTTAGTTTTGATTTTAAGACAGCTTTTGTTTTGGTTTTAGACACTTTATTGTTTTGCATATTTTGTGTTTAGTTTTCAAATTGCAGGAGAGAGAAAAGCACACAGAAAGGCATCGAAATCGATGTCGGACATCGAAATCGACCTCAAGGTCGACATGGATAGGGTTTGTGATCGAGGCCGAATCACCCTGAAGCCCGAGCAGAAATCAAGAGAGACATCGATATCGATGTAAAGGGTCGATATCGACCTTCCCTGTTGTCTTCTTCGACTCCTGAAATTTGTGACGGTTTAGTAAGTTTTCTTCTTAACCCTAGTTCTAATACAGTGAGGACACTGTAAACTTTAAATATGGGGTGGGGGAAAGGCTTATTTGCATATTCATACTTAGTTTAGGGTTGCATATTTATTTTAATGCATCAAAAAATTGACCCCCATCAGAAATTTTGAAAAAAAAAAAGAGAGTCATGGAAGTATAAAAAAGAGCTCTATGATGCAAAATTAGATTCATTAGAGATATAACATGAGATTGCCTAGTTAAGGGAAGTCCTAATGAAGTGCAAATTTTTTGAGAAAATCATAAAGGAGATGAAAATTTGAAGTTGCTTTTGACATGTGCATGATAAGATGATGGAGGATTTTTTTCCATACAAGCAAAAGTTCATATCCTAGCCTTACCTACGCATATTCACAAAAGCCATATATGAGACTTATTATGATCATTATTGCTCCACCTATACATATTGTCCATTTTTTACCTTATACCCTATCCGGGGACAAAGTTTTTTTGAATGGATGACATCTATTGGAGTTATATGGAGTTGTGCATTTATAAAGTTGTTGGCAGGAATGATACAATATGGAAAATTAAATGAGCGAGAAAAAATCCGATCACCTCAGGAGATAAAGGTAGGTCGACCCTGCTCGCTGAGATAATAGTTCGGCGAGATGGGACACAAAGGTGAGGAGTCTGAAGTACTAAGTATCCAGGGCCATTCATGACACCCATGTTTGCGACTCGCGAGAAGGCAGTGCTAAGGTTAGAGAGGTAAAAGCATTATATTGAAAAAAAAAAGCATTGAACGATGAGTGAAAGGTGAGACATTATGAAGGAGGAATGTGGAATATTTTGGAAAGAAAGTATACTTCCCCGGATTTAACACCACATGGCCAAATATTAGCCCACCTTTAGCCTTTTACCAATCCACTTCTCACAAGCTTGAAGAAAGTCCTCTTGATTATTAATGCAATGTCGCTAGAATTGTTTTTTTGCATATTACCTCCTTTATAAGTATGAAATTGCTTTTATGCACAGGCATGGACTTGGTTGACATAAGTACCTTCTCGAGGATGGCAATTGATTGTGGGGACATATGAAAAATGAATCTATGATGTTGAGGGTTTACTTTCTTCCCCTGAATGACCATTAAGAGTATTGCTTGGGGACAAGCAAGCTTAAGTATGGGGTGTTTGATGTGCGCGCAAATTGCCATATTTTCTATGCACATATGAATTCATTTTGTTGTCTTTTTCATGCACATTAATGGGAAAACATGGGAATAGTGTAGTTTATGCTTAAATGTCAAATATATGGGTTTGCACGAGTTTCCATGTGATTTCGCAGAAAACGGGATGAAAATGGATGAATTCAGAAGAGCAGAAAAAGAACTCGAAGTCTTCTGAAGAGGTCGAAATCGACTGAAGACCTCGACATCGAGTACATCAGAGACATAGGAATCGAGCAGAAAAGGAAACAGAGCATTTCGACACAGAAGAGGTCGATATCGACGTCTGGGGGTCGATATCGATGCTGCCAGATCGACCAAGTTGATAGAAGTCGAGTAGGAGAAGGAGAAGCTCGAGATAAGATTTTTGAGGGGTCGATATCGAGGTCCAAGGGTCGATATCGACCATGCCAACAGAGGAATTCGACTCCGATTTCGATAGAATTATATCCAATGCTTGCAATATCTAGCCAAAGGTCGAGATTTCCTATCATCAACATCAGATTTATCACGAGGAGGCTGATTTCACCATGAAGTTTTAGTTTTTATTTTATTTTAGTTATCATAGAGAATAAAGATAAGGTTTCGAGTCCTTGTCGACATCTACAAATAGAAGCCAATAGGGCTGAGTTTAGGTATTCCGAATTCGGTTTTAGAGACAATTCAGTTGTAATAGAGAATAGAGAGAGAGAGAGGAGGCCGAGTGGAGTTGTAAAGCGAGAGCGGAGTGGCTTGTTCGGTTGTACTTTCTTTCGGAGTTTTAATTCAAAGTAGCTTTCTTTCAATAACAATGATGATGATGTGCATGATGAGGAGCGAGTAGTCAACCCACTTCTAGGGTCCGGGTGAGCCCGACGATAGCAATGTGAGGTAAGTGCATCAAAGGTTTGACTTTTATGGGATTCCGTCTTCTACCCCATGCATAATCCTTTGCGAAAGTTAGGGAGATTCATTATTTGCATTGTTGAAGCGAAAGCCACTCATATTGCGAACTTGAATTACTCATGAATTGGATAGTAACTCTTAGGAATTATGCGAAAGCCTCTAATCACCTAAGTGTTGATGACGAAAGTTATTTGACGGAAAGACATTAAAGTTCATATCTTTAGCATGAAACTTGCATTGTTATCATTGTGGCATAAAACCCCGACTTTGGAAGCCTTTTAATTAATTAAATTCTTCATAAAAGTCTTAGTTTTGTTTCTGTTCATCTTCCCTCTCCATTCTATTTTCTTCGGATCCTTTTCCGACAAATTGGTTACAAAAACAGTTTCTGTGACAAGCATCGAAATCGACCTTAAGGGTCAATATCAAGGACTAACATCGATATCGAGGTCTCTGCTCGACGTCGACTTGCTGTTTTGTCTTCTGCAGGAACTGCGCTAGGAAATCGACCAGAACTGAGGTCGATATCGACCAGTATACTCGATATCGAGTGTCTGCTGAGGTCGAAAGCTTTGATCGTGAGTACAACAAAGGAAGCGCTGACCTACCTCCTCGTGGATTCGATCCTGAATTACCCTACTACTACAAGGGAGGGGATTCTTGTATTATTTGTTTGGGACAGGGAGATAGTCTAGTTGTGCTTTATTTTATTCTCCTATTTTACATACAACACCCCGCACCTCCCCTCTATTACGAACAGGAGGTAGTTAGGTTGCATGGAGTGCCGAAAACCATAGTGAGTGATAGGGATGTTAAGTTCTTGAGTCATTTTTGGCGAACTTTGTGGAACAAGTTGGGAACTAGACTGTTATTCTCTACCTCTAGTCACCCCCAAACTGATGGCCAAACTGAGGTGACCAATAGAACCTTAACCACTATCCTTAGAGCCATTTTAAGGAAGAATTTGAAGCTTTGGGAAGAAGCCTTACCTCATGTGGAGTTTGCTTACAATAGGACAATGCATTCCTCAACTAAGATAACTCCTTTTGAATGTGTATATGGTGTTAATCCACTAACCCCCTTTGATCTTACTCCATATCCTATGAGAGAGAATGAGTCTTTTGACGCAGGTAAGCATGTTGAGTTCGTCAAGGAGCTACATGAACGGACGCGTCAGCAGCTCATGCGGAAAGTTGAGTATAACGCCAATAAGGCCAACAAGGGGCGCAGATTGCTGACATTCCAGCCAGGGGATCTTGTGTGGGTGCACCTGAGGAAGGAGAGGTTTCCCAACGAGCGGAAGATCAAGCTTACACCGCGAGGAGATGGACCTTTTAAGGTTCTGGAGAAGGTGGGCGACAATGCCTACAAGCTAGAGCTTCCTGGAACATATGGCGTAAGTGCTACCTTCAACGTCGCGGATCTCATTCCTTACTTAGCCGTGGACGAGGACTTGGATTCGTGGTCGAACCCTTTCCAAGAAGGGGAGGTTGATGGGGGACCATCTTCTACACCTCCGGACACGCCGATCATCTTAGGAGACGGACCTATGACTCGAGCCCGAGCCAAGAAGTTGCAGAGAGACTCATTCCTGTTTGTGAGTCATGCCTTATTCTCGAGCGCAGTTCAACTCCCCGAGCCTTCATTGAAGACCTACATGTGCATTGGGATCAAGATTGTCGAGTCATCTTAGTCACATGATAGGGCCGAAAGTCCTAAGCCTTGAACCTTGTTTTATTTCCTATTTTAGTAACCTTTCTACTTAAGTTATTTTAGGTAATTTAGGGTATTTTAATTATTTCTTTTATTCTTTAATTTGGGCTGAAATTCAGCCTCCTTAGGGTTAATATAGGCTGATCTCCTTTGTTGAAAAACAGACGTTCAATTCTTATGAAAATTTCTCTCTTTTGGTGAAAAACACAAGAGTGCAAGTCAATCGATTCGAAGCGTTGCTCATCGATTGCAATTGGTTATAGATCCTGCTTGGTTTGCTTTGAGTTCGTCAACCTCGCGAGAGCTTGGTGATCCAGGTAATCACAAGTCCCCTCCTTGTGCCTCCAAGTTGTCCGCTTGGTTGTGTAAGGTTGTAGAGGCGGGCTTTGTAGTCATTGATACTTGGTTCCTACCCTCTTAGGAGGCTTGGGGTCTTTATCTCGTTCTACCTTAGTTCGAATCACCCTTCTATCGGTCATTCTTTCATTGTTTTGTTGAGTCTTTGTTTCCGTTCTTGTCTTTTGAGTCTTGATTGTCGAAGATCGGGCCACCCTGCGGCTAACCCCGTATTAAGCAAAATCATTCCAAAACCTATAAAAATCAGCAATTAAACTAATGATTACCAACTACTCCCTCCATTCGCCAAAACATGACGTTTTAGGACTTGGATTTTGTTCGAAAAAAACATGTCGTTTTAGACATTTTTACCATTACTTTCCCAAATTACCCTTGCCTATTTTGTCCCATTTCATGTGAGGGAACCGAGGAGATTGGGCTGGCAGTTTTTCAACAGTGTGTGACCTCTCCACTCCCCCCCGCCAAAAATTTTGAATCTAAAATTTTCTATTTATTGCTCTGCCACCTTCTGTGTTTCATCAATTTCAAGTTCAAAAACAAAGTAGGTGACTTTAGTTATGATAAGGACAAACAAAGTTCCAACTGAGAAGCTATAACATTAGTATGATTACTCATATGCAAATTCATCAGCTTATACCAATATGAACCACAACGCATACGAAATATCTACACAAACTCATGATCAATTGATGCATATAGAATGATCACCATAACCCCAAAATTTACAAAGCAAAAACTAGTTTCTCATCAAAACCCCAAAATCCATCACCATGATCAATCGATACATATAGACTCATCAAAATGAGAAAAGATACAAAGCAAAAACTTGTCGAAACTAGTTTCTTACCATTATCGATTGGTTGATTTTCTTCCTCGTTTGAGTGAACACCACTTGAAGATGATGTCGGTGGAATTGGAATGTCTCCTTGTTCCTCTTGAGTGGACTCAAAAACAGAATTCTCATAACTTGCTTGAATGTTGAGATCAATTGATTGGTTACCATCAAGATGATCTCCTTGCAACCGACATGTCTCCTTCGACCACTTGAGTGGATTCATGCTGAAAATTCTCAATGTTGATATTGCCTTCAAGTCCGCCTTCTTCCTAAGGCTCAGAAATAGGTGATTCATTTTCATCAATAGCTTCACTTTCATATGAAAGAAAATTTAAATAAAAATTTGGAGCAGAATTTGGAGGATTCATGCTTTAAAAGATAAACTATAAATGTAAGTAATATGCTGATAAAATGGATAATACGGAGTATGACCTGTGGCTCCAATATACTTGGGGTTTATGATTTGAATTGTAACGGCCCGGAAAGTAAGGATCTTCTTTCTCCTAATTGCCCCTCCCTTGGGCCTAGGAAAGAAAAACTAATTATCCGAGTTACGTTTAAGAAGGCAAGGTTACCTTCCAACTAGATCTTACAACCCGAGTACGAGTCACAAAGTTTCGCAATAAAAGAAGCAAGGTCTTGAAATAGGGATTTCGAACCCTTAAAGATCGCGAGTCCATTGGGGACCAAGTACTTGCCTTAGTCTAATCGTGAAATCGAGCGGAAACGGAAGTAAAGCTTAAATCGAAATACAATCCAAAAGAGTGCCATGACAGAGCGACGTAAAAGAGTTTAAAAGAGAGGAAGTGCAGTGATCTCTCAAGCTCTTGATCTAACGCCAAAAGTCTGAACCCGCCAAACATCCATATGAGCAAAGATAGCGGCTAACGGTTACCTGAATCTAAAAAAAAGAAGAGGATTTGGGTCAATCATCGGGTCACTCTTGCGCGTGTGTAAACACACTCTGAGAGGCATATAATAAGCATCTTATTCCTAAGATGAAATGTGTAATGCAAAACGGAAATTAAACAGATAAGCATGCGGATAAGTAAATGCAGAAATAGATAAAGAAGCACGCTAGTTACAAGAAATGCCAAATAGCATGTCCCTCTAGGCTCATAAGAAATCCTATAGCAACTCATCATCAAAGGAGCTACCTCACTCTACGGTGCAGGCCAACCACACGCAATGAGCCTACTAACTATGAAAGGAAGGCAAGCAACGACACTTATATAAGGCCTAAGGGTCTAAGAATCCTATGACACTTAATAAAAAGCCTACCGCATCATCGAGTGCAAGCAACTTTCTATACCAAAAGCCTACCGCATCATCGAGTGCATGCAACTTTCTATAATAAGCGTCAACTAGGATGACAAGAATAAAGAAAAAGGTCCCAACCAATAAACACCTATAACGGCCGTTTTCTAGCAAAGACAGATAGCAAGTCATATGGTTTCCGTTTTAGATCCTAAGCTTGATTCTAAGTCGTATGGTGCATGAACACTAGCCTACTATATAAAACCCAGCGCATAAAGCGCCCATCATGAGTAAGTTCAAGGAACTTACCTGGAGAAACGCAGAATCCAAAAGTAAGAATAGCAATATAAGCAAGTAGATCCAACAGGTCATATATCACCTAGTAAGCAATACATATGATGCATAAGTCTAAGTCTACGCACATAATAACCATTCAGATAAATCACATAAGTCAAAGACCTCTTTCTATAACTTAGGCATTTTCTCATCATAACATCATCTCAACTCAACATCTTATCTCATCTCATCTCATCATGTCTCATATCCTTTCATAATATATCATCATATAACATTTCATATATCATTTCATCATCCTCCATAATCATCTCGAATTTCCAACGTCTCAAATCATGCTCTAATCAGCATATCCTACTTTCATATTTAGCACATATCCATAATCATGCTTGGAGTTCATAGGTCACTATATTCATACTTAGCATATAATATATCGCCATCATAAGTAACTAACACTTAACCTCTTAGAATAATTCACCACAATCATGCTATTAGTCACACATATCATATCGTTAGTCAAACGATCATATCATCACGCTAGTTAGTCATCGAACAAGTCGGATTCCCAAGTTAGTTACAAAACCATTTCAAAATCCGCGTCAAACAGTTAAGAATTCCGATCCTTGAAAATGCTCGCGAAATTCCTTTTCAATTATTTATGAAATCATTTTCCAACCTTAAATTTATTTTCTAAATTCTTTTAAAACTTCAAGTCTCACATAATATATTTTAAATCCCAATTAATATTATACAATATTAATTATACCATTTATTAAATACTTTTCATAAAATAATTCCAAATCCTTTAAAAATCTCAACCATTTTTATTGAATAAAACCAAACCTTTATAAAATCTCCGAAATAATATTTTATATTTTAATCCTCAAATAATATTATAATATTTTAAATACCGTTAAATAATTAAATAAATAAACGAATAAACCTGAACCGAACCAAATCCATTTAAACCCAACCGAACCGAACCAAACCCATTTAATTAATCCCAACCGGTCTAAATGTTAAAACATAATCTAAAAAAGGACCAGAGCCCCACAAGCCACATCATCGTCCTCTTCCTCTCGAATTCAAATGGAAGCTCCAGCCTCCCGCCCGTGCTCGCCGCTCATCGCCAATTCGAGCTCGCCGGAGTCCTCGCCAGAGCTCTCGAGCCCACTCGACTCCCCGCACTCAGCTCACACACACTCACACTCGCCCACAGCCCGACCCCGATTAGAAATCAATTAGAAACAGAGGAAGGGAAAGGCGAAACTCACCGAGGAAGTTCACGACTTCGGGGCTCTCGATCGGAGGTATGAGCGTCGTCGGAGGCTCGTGATGGCTCGTCGGACCTGCGTGTGACATGAGTGAGCACGATGGTGGAGTCTGAGGGTGGTTTCGATCGAAGACGGAAGAGAATTGCTTACTAGAATGTGGCTCGCGATCGAACAGGGGTTAGAAGGGAATGGGGCTAAGGTGGCTCTCGTGGCGGCTCCGGTGGTGGCTCCGCTGCTGCTGGTGGCTCCGATGGATGCTATGGCTGCCTTGGTCTTGAAGGGGAAGGTCGAAGAAGTGAGGTGGATGTTGCTTTGGCGTCTCCGGGGCTCACGACAAACAGGGGAGAAGAAGACTGGCGCCTGCGTCTGATGGTGCTCCGGTGTAGTGATGCTTGTCGATGGTGGTGTGGCCAATGCTGCTGCTGCCGCCGCTGTGCCCTCGAGGAAGGAGAAGGACGAGGGAGTGAAGACATATTGGCGGTGGTGTTTGTGATGATAGGAGAGAGCGGGAATGAAGATGACGGTGGGGTTGATGTTTGTGAAATGAGGGAGCGGGAGTGATGTTGAGGGTGATGGGATTGAAGGCGTGTGGAAGAAGAGGAACGGGAGTAGCTACGGTTGCAGAGGGTAGGTGTTGATTCTGCAAGATCGAAGAGGTAGACACTCAAGAACACTCAGATGAAGAAAGAGGAATAAAGCAGATCTCTCATAAAATCAGAAATTTTCATTGCTTTGTAAGATAAGATCTGAATTACATGAATAACAACTATTTATACTAAGCTACTGATTACAAGTGGTTTGCTTATTTCATACGTCACTCATGACTTTATTCAGTTGCACACACACTTGCTTGAGCCCACTTGGTCCTACAACTAACCACCAGTGCGTGCTTAGCTCAAGTTGCCTCAACATTCCCCCTCATGTTTGAGAGGTGAACCATTTCACAACTCCTAACTTGATGAGCAACTTGATGCTTTGTTCTGATCATAAGATCTTAGTGAAAATATCAGCAGGTTGCTGTGCAGTAGGTAGATAACCCAAGACCACTTCTTGGTTGATTACTTTGTCACGAACCAAATGGCAGTCACCTTCAATGTGTTTGGTTCATTCATGAAACAAAGGGTTCCTAGCAATGTGCAGAGCTGATTGATTGTCACACATTAACTGTACTGGTTCCACCTTCACATTGAGATCTGTCAAGAGCTTCACAAACCAGGTGATCTCACAACATGTCATGGCCATAGCTCTATACTCTGATTCTGCAGAGGACATAGCAACATATGACTGCTTTTTCGTCCTCCAGGAAATTAGAGAATCACCTAGAAGAATACAAAATCCTGTTAATGACTTCCTTGTCATTGGGCAACTTTGCCAGTCTGCATCACAAAAAGCTCTAAGCTTCAACTCTGAAGTTTTGGATAAGAGAAGTCCCTGCCCAGGTGTTCCTTTTAGGTACCTTAGGACATGCTTAGCTGCCCTCCAATGTTCATCAGTTGGAGAGTGCATAAACTGACTGAGAACCTGCACAGAGTAGCAAATATCTGGCCTGGTGATTGTCAAGTAGATCAATCTTCCTACCAGTCTTCTGTAAGCTACTGCATCAACCATATCTCTGCTTCCTTCTAAGATGAGTTTTTCCTTAGGATCAAGAGGAGTTTTGGTTGGCTTGGACTCCATCATCCTAGCTTCCTCCAACATCTCCATGACATACTTCCTCTGATTCAGAAAGTATCCTTCAGAGGTTCTGTCTATTTCAATGCCTACGAAGTACTTGAGCTCTCCCAGATCCTTCATCTTGAAGTGAGTTCTGAGATGACCTTTGAGCTTGGCAATCTCCTGCTCATCATCTCCTGTGATGATCATATCATCAACATACACAAGAAGAGTTGTAAATGATTTCTCTGTCCTTTTAGTGAACAATGAATAGTCTGCTCTAGATTGCACAAAACCTGCATCCTTCACAGCTTCAGAAAACTTTGCAAACCATTGTCTTGGTGCCTGCTTCAGTCCATACAAAGACTTCCTAAGCTTACACACCAGTTTGCCCTCACTTTTCCCTTTGCACTCACCCAATGTCTCCCCCTGAAGGCAAGGCTTCCTGTGCTCCCTATACTGTTGCAGAAATTGGAATGCTAGAGGGAGCTCCATATACACAACCTCTTCAAGATCACCATGAAGAAAGGCATTAGTAACATCCATCTAACTGACAGACCAACCCTTGACAGCTGCAACAGCTAGCAAAGTTCTTACAGAAATCATTTTTGCCACTGGTGCAAAAGTCTCTCCATAATCTATCCCTTCAATTTGAGAGAACCCTCGTGCCACAAGTCTAGCCTTATATCTGTCTAAGGAACCATCAGACTTAAATTTGAGCTTGAAAAGCCATTTACAAGTGACCACAGACTGATGTTCAGGACAAGGAACTATATCCCAAGTATGAGTTGCCTCAAGAGCAGTGAGTTCAACTAACATAGCATCACACCATTTGTCATTTGTAATGGCCTCAACCACAGAATGAGGTTCAGATAGATTAGCCAAAGTGTTCATAAGTTTGTGATAAGAAGGGGTGCAGGCTGAAGAGTTAAGAGAACAAATGAGAGGATAGGGAGAGGACTTACCACACTGATGAGTAGCAATAGCAGTTGCAGGAACATTAGAGACTGTACAAACAAAATCTTTCTGCCAGGCTGGTGGTTTGATGGTACGTGTAGTCCTCCTAGGAGGAGGATCTACAGGAGCCAAGGGAAGATGAGGCACAACATCAAACTCAGGAGGGACAGGGGAAGGTGAATAATCCATGTGAGATAACTCTTGAGATTGATCAGGATTCAGAGAAGGAAAAGGGTTGTGTAGTATCTCAATAGGCTGAAAAAGGTCATCAACAATGGAAAAGGTTTGGTAGATGGCTCAATGGAGGTAGGAGAGGGTGTAACAGAATGAAGTTACTTCTCAGAGAAAGGAAAGACCTCCTCAATAAACTGCACATCTCTACTGACTATTACCTTCTTTGAGACCAGATTGTAAACCTTGTACCCTTTAAATCCAAAAGGATACCCCAAGAAGACACAAGGATCAGCTCTTGGATCAAACTTCTTTCTCTGAGCTGCCAAGGTTGACACAAAACATAGACACCCAAACACCCTGAGGTTAGAGTAATCAGGGGAACAAGAGAAGAGAATCTCATAAGGAGTTTTGTGTTTAAGGATGGCAACAGGGAGACGATTGATCAGATAAGTGGATGTGAGAACACAGTCACCCCAGAATTTCTTTGGCAAGGATGATTGATATCTTAGAGCACGAGCCATATCAAGGATTTGCCTGTGTTTCCTCTCAACACGCCCATTCTGTTGAGGAGAGGCAGTGCAAGAACTTTCATGAAGAATCCCCTTGGAAGAAAGAAAGGTAGTGAGTTCAGAGTTGAAAAACTCAGTCCCTTGATCACTCCTTAGAGTTTTCACTGCCACCCCAAATTGTGTTTGAATCATACAAATAAAATGCTTAAGCACTTGAGGTGTCTCAGATTTGTGTTTCAACAAGAATGCCCAGACACTACGACTGTGATCATCTACCAATGTCAGAAAATACTGATGTCCATCATATGTATGAGTGTCAAAAGGACCCCAAAGATCACAGTGAAGCAACTCAAACTTTCCATCAGCTAGAGATGTGCTAGAATGAAAAGAAGGCCGAACTTGCTTAGCAATGGGGCAAACAACACAAGAAAATTCATTTTCATTAACAAAATCAGAAATCACAGTAGGTATATGTTTCAATTTGTCTTTAGAGGCATGGCCCAATCTAAAATGCCAAAGAGCATTAAGATTTTTATTACAATGAGACTTGAGGAAAAAACATGGGTAGAGTAGGTGAAACAACACATAGTTTGGTGAGGTAGTTGGGAGGCAAAACAGAAGAGATCTCAGAAGCAGGAAGCAAGTAGTACAGTCTTTCATGTTCTCTACCAACTGTCATCACCATCATCTTTGCAGGGTCCTGGATCACACACAAGTTATCAAAGAAATGCACATGGCAGTTAAGGTCCTTTATGAGGCAGCTAAGAGATATAAGATTGAATTTAAAGGTTGGAACAAGTAGGACATTTTTTAGTTTCAACTTTGGAGATATTGTAATAGGTCCAGTGTGTGTGATCATATCTTTATGTCCATTTGGAAGATGAACATCTAGAGGTTTGGATATAGGTAAAGTAAAGTCAAACAAGTTGCTGTCACAAGCCATATGATCTGTGGCACCACTATCTATCACCCACATTTGTGAGAACTGAGACACATTAAAACTCAAAATGGTACCTGCCATGTTTGACTCAGATCGTTGCTGTTCCATCATGTTAATAAGAGAGCTCATCAGCTTCTGAATCTCCTCAGACATACTCTGAAACAGCTTGAATGCATTCTCAGATCCTTCACCTGCAGATCTGTTAGTAATATTTGCAAGAGGCTCTTTGGAGAATTTCTTCTTCTCATCAGTGCTTGATCTAGGAATCTGAGGCTTAATCTTGCTCTTTGAGTGCCAACTAGGATAACCAACCAGCTCCCAGCACCTCTCAGTGGGATGATTGCCATTGCAGTGCTCACAGCTTCTCCTGCGCTCACCAGATCTCTCAGTGCCTTTCTTAGATGTAAAAGCAGTTGTGTCAGATCTGGTGTCCACCTGCTTCATTCTAGAGCTACATTCATCTTGCACCAGGAGAGAGTGAGCATGACTTGCAGTAGGCAGTGGAGTAGATAACAGAAATTGTCGTCGAGCAGCATCAAATTTCTCATTGAGTCCCATGAGAAACTGCATGAGCTTACTCTCGTTCTTAGCTGCCTCAACCTGTGCATTCAGATTGCACTCACATCTACCACAGACGCAATGCACAGGTAGAGTAAGACCAGATAGATGCTGCCAGAAGCCTTTAAGCTTGGTGAAATACTCAAAGACGCTTGCATCTCCTTGAGTACAATTTTGAATCTCCTTTTTGATCTGGAAAACAAGAGGACTGTTCTTCTGACCATAGCTTTCCTCTAGGTCATCCCACATTTCCTTTGCCGTATCGAATTCATCAAGTGTGGCATAGATTTCTTTAGATACAGTGTTTAAGAGCCAAGATGACACCATATCATTACAACGATGCCACATAATTGAATTCTCAGTGGTTTCGACAACAGATCCATCAACCAAGCCTAATTTTTTCTTCACAGACAGAGCTTTCATCACATATTTTCTCCATCGACGGTAGTTTTCTCCAGTTAGCTGAATTGTGGAGAGAATCATACCTGAGTTGTCGGATGGATGTATGAACAGAGGATTCTGAAGATCTCCAGCTGTGATGTAGTCACGACGACGCGATTCAGCTCCTTCTGGAGTAGAAGCCATTGACGACAATCGATGCAACGATCAACTCGAATAGAGAATGAGTAGATCCAATTGACAATCACCAGCTGAAGAAGACTCCAATCTATGAGCAGGAGACTACGATCTGCGAATCAATGCTCTGATACCATGTTGATTCAGCAAGATCGAAGAGGTAGACACTCAAGAACACTCAGATGAAGAAAGAGGAATAAAGCAAATCTCTCATAAAATCAGAAATTTTCATTGTTTTGTAAGATAAGATCTGAATTACATGAATAACAACTATTTATACTAAGCTACTGATTACAAGTGGTTTGCTTATTTCATACGTCACTCATGACTTTATTCAGTTGCACACACACTTGCTTGAGCCCACTTGGTCCTACAACTAACCACCAGTGCGTGCTTGGCTCAAGTTGCCTCAACAGTAGGGAAGGGGTGATGTGTTGTATACAGACGGGGAAGGATGTAAATTTGAACGGGTAAGGTGAGTGATGGGAGTGGGTGAGGATTGAGTGTGATATTAGTTAAACCAATACCCGAAAGTAAATCCCGAATACGCGAATTTCGAATCCCGAAATTAGTTCCCGAATGTTAGTTTCTCCGAATCCCGCTTTTCAACCTTAACCCGATGCAATTAAAATAAATCTAAAATAAACATTCGAATCGGAATTAAATCATAAAACTCGAAAATATTTCCAAGCCTCAAAATAATAGAGCGGAATGAATTTGTTTTCGAATTTAATTAACAAATTTATGCCGGAAATTGGCCGAAAGAATTCAAACAAATTGTTTGCTCGAGGACAGAATTATTCAAAATTTTTCCGAATCATTAGAATTCAAATCCCAATTAAATCAATATTAAATCAAAATTAATTCTTAATTTATAAAATAATATCTTAAAATTCCGAGTCTTTACATGAATTTTGTGCCAAGTAATTTGAATTTTGGCTCCGAAATTAGGACAATTAGGAAGATGAAGAGTCACTCCCTCCATTTGTATTCCATTAATTAGTTTCCAATCATTGCCGACAAGTACAAGAAGTTGTTGAATGTTGGTACACCATTAAGGGTAATTTAGGCATTTTAAAAATTCCTTAAATATTGTGCATCGGGCTAAAACGTCATGTTTTGCCGAACGGAGAGAGTATATTGTAATATACAAGAAAAATGCAAAGGTTACAGGGAGGTTTAACAAAAAGAATTTAGTGATTGCGATAAATTATCGAATCCAAAAGTTACAAAAATACAGCGGAAAAAGGACAAAGTTTGAATTTCAAAAATAGAATAAAGTATGTGAAAGACCTTAAAAGTTAAAACATTCTTCTATGTTACCTGAATAATTCCAAAGCGCGAGGAAGGAGGAGGAAGTTTTGTGAGCTATGCAGACGGAAATTGCGGAGGTGGAGAGTGAGGTATGGAAAAGGGATTTACGCATTAGGTTATCACTTGCGTGTGTTATATAGCATCTCCACCTTAAGCCAAAAATTGTTTTCACTGTCTACCAAAACTTATTTTGACAATTTTTTTTTACCTATTGTAAATGGTGTAAGTTGTACTTCGCAAACGCATGATGGTGCGTTTCATCCTTATACGCACCCAGGATGCGTATAAGGGTGATGGAATTGTGTCGTTACCCCTTTATGTGCACCTGATGCGTATAAGGATGATGGAATTGTATCGTTGCCCCTTTATGCGCATTTTGGGTGCGCATAGATAAAAACTTTTCCACTCTATAAATTCATATTGTCGTATACCGCTCTCACCCCACAATCAAATATTCCCTCCTCAATCATTCTCAAATTGGCAATAAACAGATCAAAGACAAACTCCTCTTAAAGCGGAGATGCTAGCTATTTGGCAAGGAATTCGTAAAGCAAAAGAATTAAAGATTAACAAATTGGACATTGAAGGTGACTCTTTAACTGTAATAAATATTTTTCTGGTCGATAGGAGTGTCATTAGAAAATTGAAATAATTATGTCTTATACTCCCTCTGTACCACAATGGTTGTCTTTAACTATTCATGCATGTTTTCTTAAGAAGCTAAAAACTATATAAACTATCAACATTTTATTAAATATTTTTAAATAATATCATACATATTACTAATAAGTATAGAATTATTTCAAAAAATTAATTAAAAATGGATATTTTATATAGTTTTTAGCTCCTTAAAAGCGTGCATAAATATTCCAAAAACAACCATTGTAAGACGAAGGGAGTATCAAATTTCATATTCAAGATATACCTGATTGCAATTTCAGTCATACTGTCAAAAAGGAGAACGTTAGCTTGTGGCTAACGAGGTTGCACACTTTTGCAAAGTGCATAACTTACTTAGAGCATCCGCACCGGGGAGCAAAACCACCCCATTTGCTTGAGCATTTGGTGGGGTCCTATTCATTTGCTCAAGCAAAATCATTTCGGAGCTCGCACCGGTCTTGAATTACTTGAGCAATCAAACATTTATATTTGCTCCACCAATCACTTGAGCAAAATTTGCTCCATCACTTGCTTGAGCAAGTAGTAATATCTTGTCCTTCTTTAGTGCTTTTTATTTTGTTTTTATTTATATAAATGGGTTTTAGACTCATCATTTGTTTGAGCAATGGGTGAGTGAAAATTTGTTTTACTTGAGCAAAAACTTGCTTGAAGCATTATTTGCTTTTGGGCCCACCATTTGCTTGAGCAAACACAATTTATGGGTGCGGATGCTCTTAGAACGTTAGCTTGGAAGATGTTAGGGGTTAACCTGAGGTCGGCCGAACTGTTTCCTTATATATTACTCCCTCCGATTTTTAATATAAGGCATTTGACTTTTGTGCACATGGTTTAAGGGGCTAAAAACTATATAAAATCTTGATTTTTCTAATTAAATTTTTATACATTATAATACTTATTATTAATAAGTGTTATAATATAAAAAAAATTAAAAAAAATCAATACTTTATATAGTTTTTAGCTCCTTAAACTACGTGCACAAAAGTCAAATGTCTTATATTAAAAATCGGAGGGAGTACTCTGTAAAAAAAGACGAGAGAAAATAATAGCTTATATTTGAGTCAATTTGAAGATCCTTTTAGGCTCGATCTGAAAAACTTAATAATATCGTACGGTACAATGATTTTTCCTTATTGATCTTCGATTATAACTGTTCTGAGAATGCAAAGCTTAATAATATCGTACGGTGCAATTATTTGCCTCGACAATTTATCACCCTCACCACCCTAAATCAAACGAACTTAGAATAACTGATTTCTTCTCAACCTTAATCTTTCTGAAACCCGAGGTGAGTTTCTTGAATTTCTGAGAAGGCACCGTCTTCATTTTGATATTTTCGCAGCAAGCTCTCTCACCAGCTTAGCGGCAACCATGCCAGTCATCCCATCAACAGTGTCCCGTTGGGGGTTGAACTCAACCACGTCTCCAGCCACCACGTCTCCCTGAAGATTCTGCAGGATGTTGAGCACATCCCGGAAGCTAAGGCCTCCAGGCTCAAGGTGTGATACACCAGGTGCGAATGCTGGGTCTAGGCTATCAAGGTCAATTGAGAGATAAACACCCTTGACGCCCTCCCCTAGTTTCTGTCACAACGTTGTTGCAAATAAAAGTTAACATTCGGCTGAAATCCTTATTTAAAGATAAAAGCAACATCAGACCCAGAAAACGCGCAAGAGGATATGATGGAATGCAGTATATACCAGGTTTTCCAACATACTGCGATCTCTTGAAAACGTTCGCATTTCGTATTGCTCTACCCCAAACCTTTTTCCTTGCTCACGCCCTTCGCTTGTTATAGATCTAATGCCAACCTGGAAAGTTATAGATTCATATATCCAAGTTAAATTAATATGAACTTATGCATATCCACCAATCATAATACACAGCACAAGTACTTCAAAGCTTTCAATGAGATAAACTTCTGCACTTGTCGCCCAAAACGTCCTATACTTGATCATTGAGGTTTAGCTAAAGAAATACAAGTTCCACTCTTTCACCAAAAAAACAATATCTCCAGGATTCACAAGCAACTATTCTAGTCTTATACCTTAAATCATAATAAAGTTTTCTATTATAATAATGACAGCATGAAAAAAGAGGATGTAGTAATTACTTTGAATAGAGTTGGAGTAATGTTTCCTATATTTCTTTAGGTTGCAAGGTGTTGTGCAATTATTTCACATAAAGCTGAGTAATGATGACCACAGAAACTACAACAGTTGATAGACAATACAACCACAAAAGAAAAAAAGTGGAGAAGTTGATAATACCTGCAAAAGTCTCCTGACATAACCACCTTCCATGATTCGTGCAAATGAAGATGCATGGGAATACTTGTTCCCTTCAAAGCAATCATAAATATCAGGATGAGCATCAAAGTGAAGAAGGTCTACAGGACCCCCAAGTTTTTCAGACACAGCTCGTACAATAGGATAGGATATTGAGTGATCTCCTCCTAAAACAAGAGGGTGCAACGGTGCCTGCAAGAGTAATTAAAAAATTGCACATTCATTCAACAAAAAGAACTTTTTTTAAAAAAATCGGCTGTAGACGAATCTTTTGGAAAAAATGCATAAGAAGCCACAGAGGTATGCAATAACTATATTTCCCTGAGAGGATGTGGAAGTGTAATAACAACATAGCTAGCACAAAATATAGCATGATCTTGTGATTCAAGAACATATTGAATTCACCAAAAAATAATGATCATGAAAGTTCCATAAATTAACTGCTTCATTATAGATAGTATTAATTATGACACGAAATATTAGGTGAAATGGTTCTATTCCCTTTATAAGCTTGAACAGTTCTGGAAGATACATAATAGTGGATCAAATTCAAACCCATGAAAAGGGAGGAAGAAAGAGAAGCTCTGAAAAGAAAAAAGTAAAAAAATCAGATAGTACACAGATAAACAAGAAAGACCATGAAGAGAATGTATGTGCTTTCTTTTGTCCAACTCAAAGGACATTATGAAAGATTGCAGGGATAAATACAATGACTCTGTAAATGCAGAGATGTAAAAGAAAGATAGAAGAAGAGTATGACCTCTTCCATCACTAGCTTGACTGATTCACTAATGACATTCATCAGTCTATCATCATCTACATCGCAATCTCTGATCTCTTGAACAGGAACATCACCCACGTCAGTCAGGATTCTTGGGTCCTTTAGGTCTTTCCCTGCATCAGCACAGAATCTTGTTAATGGACAATTTAATTGCCATTCTTGTCAACCTTTTAATTACTTTGTACAGAAATGTTATTTTGCATTTTAAATTTTGAGGAATAAGTGAAGGACCCTGGCAGCAGATGAACTAATCCATATTGCTAGGACAATCATGATTTAACTAACCATAGAAATACAATTTTTTTCCCCAACAAACTGTGATCAGATAGTCAAGTTCATGAGACTTTTCCAGATTTCTTGTTCTATCAAGGGATGATTATCTTTGCTGTATGTCAGATGGATAGATCTTAAAGTATGTGTATGTATTTACATGCCTTTCAGGATGTGTTTGCAATTTCTGTGTGTTACAGATGCTTTTTCTGTTAAGCATAGTTCCCATTAGTTTAGGTGGGGAACTTACCTGTCTCAGTAGATGAATTTGTACTTCCACACCAAATTGCTTCCCTTATACGTGGAGGAGCAAAGGCTGGCCCCTGCAGAAAGGAAGAATTGTGCCCTAGAGGTACTCCAAGGAGACATGATGATGCCTTGACACCACCCAAAGCACGCAAAAGTTCCCCCTAAAGCCAGCATGACAAATTAGAAAAGGAACAGTATACATAGCTAGTTTCACGGCACAAAATATTTGCAACAATTTGTACTACGTAATAAGCATGGTCCTCGAAGCTCAGGATACAAGAGAGGATGCACATGAAAGAAGATAGAAGACAGAATGTAGAGTTCAGAAATTCAGATCATTCTTGCAGGAACATAAGTATTGACAGAGGCTAATGCAGATAAGATGACCACTGAGTTACTGACTGCCCTAAGAGGTTTCAAAATAGAACGCAGAATGTGGAGTTCATAAATTCAGATCACTCTTGGCAGAACATGAGTATTGCAGAGAATACAATGATCTCGAAGCAAATCGTTTGATCCAAAATCCTTCTAAATTTTGATATTATGCCACAAAAAGACAAGAAAAAAAAAATTACATGATTTAGCATCTTAAAACGAAAGTGCCATGCACTCAGATATATTGAGCACTCTTCTTATCACCTCTTATACCCAATAAAAGAAAAGACAAAACACCTAGGAAAGAACTGCAAAATTAAACAATAAGACACTTCACAGATGAAATGTGATCAGAAAAAAATGAACATGAACACAATATTTGATAAACACTTCCCACACAATGAAACCTCCTTACAGGTGCCAAAAAAAAAAGGGAAAAAGATCCTTACAGAGCTATACCTAATTGAACAAACAAACTACAGATTTCATATAACAGCACAATCTTTCTGATTCTAAAATCAGCACATCGATGAGAACATCAATTGAGCTATAAGATGAAAAGAAGCACGGTCCAGGAAGCTCGGGATACAAAGAGAGTAGGCACATGAAACAGCAGTTGGAAGACTGAATCAACTGGAGATAGAAATGGCTTGGGTGAGGCAAGGGCTGAAACCGAAGTTATAATATACACCTTAAGTTTTGCTCTCTCACGAATGAGGGTAAGGGAAGCATCTATAACACGGTCCTGTCCCTTCTTTATCAATTCAGCTGGAATATTATCAGCAGTTAGTTTTTGGAGGCTGTGGACACCCCTTCTCCAGATGTTCTGCATATCTGCCAAACATATAAAAAAGAAAAAAAAATATCAGAGATATGGGTATCAAACTAAATAGGGCTCAACAGCAGAACATAGAAACTAACAGAACGTCACAGAAGAACTGAATCATCAGTGACAGGCAACAGAAGATTATCTGAAATTACAATCATACATCCAAAAGTTCAGCCCTCTGTCAAACTTAAAATCTACCACATAAACCCTAACCCAAATTTGTCAAATTTAAAACCTGAAACAAAAAGAAGTACAAAATCTGAAACAATGGAAACCACAAATACAAACCTTGAACTTGCAGCAGCAACCTCGGTCGGATTCGTTCAAAATTTGAAAGTTCAGCAGTGGAAGGGGAGGCGGGGATGAGGAGAGGCGGAGAGGGGGAGAGGCGGAGTGAGTGGTTGTGGTGAGGCGAACTGGAGAGGTGGAGGTGGTGGAGGTCGAGAAGCGAACAACAGAGGCGGCAAACTGGAGATGTGGTGAGGCGAGCGAACAATGACGAAGATCAGAGGCGAAGAAGACGGACGAGGAAGACGAGCGAAATAAAGAAGCGATTTGATATCCCAATTTTCCGGGGTACATGAGACTGACAATATTTACTTATTTAGTATATTGGCAAACAAAATACCATTTTTGGTGGTAAATAAATATGGAAATATTTGATGTTTTAGAAATATATTAAGAAATATCACTTTTACTTTTTAACTATTTCATCAAATAGTTTATTTCTCAACACATTTATTATACACAAATGTGATTGGTTAAACAAAAAAGTACAGATTATATTATTATTAGTGCAAGAGTAAAAAAAAATGTAATTATTACTTCTAAAACATCAAATATTGTTGATCAAATTTCACCTCCTAAAATATCAAATATTTCTAATCGAATGGAGTAGTTATTAACTGTAGTAGTATTTTTTTACGAAGATTTTATTAGGTTGGTTAAAAATACCAAAAAAAAAATTAAATTAAGATTTTTTTATCTTAGTCCAGTTCGATCGACTCAGTCACTCTACATCTGAATCGGGTACTGTGTGACCCATTTAAGAGGTTGACCCTCCCATGTTTCCAAGGGGATTAAGATTTTTGAGGCATAACAAATCTTTACATGTCAAGATTTCGGAAAGTGTTATAATTATACTAAACCTAATTGATTTTATCTTTTGTAAGATTTATTCAAATAAGTCGCAAATTTTTATCATATAACTAACCAAAATATGATAATATTTTATTATTTATATTATATATAAATCAAAACAATAATTTTTTTTGCTTTGATTAATATATGTGGTTAATATTTCTATTAAAAATAAATATATATTTGATGATAAGATTTATTATTCAACTAATAAAAATTAATTATACTTATCAGTTATGGTAGATACTTAGGATGACACATGGATAAATAGATTGAGTCGATGCATATGATTTTAATTTATTGGATCATTATTAATTGACATGGCAAAAAAACTCAACCCAGATTGCACTAGAGAATAACACATAAGCGAATTCGACCAGAACCCACAACATAGGAATTCATATTAACCATGGTTTATTTGGCCGTGTGGTTGAATCTAGGTATTATGAGATGAGTTAGGTTAGTTTAGATTTGGTATTATCAATTAGTTATTCTCGACGCATTCTCTTGGTTTATTTGGTCGTCGTTGTTGATTTTCTAGTCTCAATCTACCAGATTTAATAGTATTAAATTATCTTTTGTTTAAAAACTGAAAAAATCTATATAATATACTAAAACAGAGGCCACTGGTGCGACCTCGCAGCGACGGAATTTTTTGGATTAAAGCGGGATTATTTTTGCTAACGTGGCATTTTCTGGATTAAAGTGTTATATTTTTGGGCCACATCAATTAATAAATCAATATAATTAGGTTATTTTATATTAATTTTTTCCTAGATTTTATAGTTTAGATTGATTTTTATATATCTTTAGTATAAAAGTAGTTATGATTGAATTGTTTTTTTTAAAGAAATCTTATTTATGTTTCCTCTAAGTTTTTTGCGAAAGATGTCTAAATAAAGACTAATTAAATATTTAAACTCTTGATTTATTATTCATACTGGCAATTATACTCCAATTTTGAGCAATTTGACCTTGACAACAAACCGGCACATCGCTCAGCGGCTGTTAGGCCTATTAGTAATGCTATGTACGGAGTATTTTTCAAATTACATTAAAGTCAATTTATATCTATATTCTATATCTATATAAAATATTAAAACAGATATCTGAAACGGTCTCTGGTGCGATTTCGTATCCATGGAATCTTCTGGATTAAAACGGGATTATTTTTGCATACGTGACATTTTCTTGATTAAAATGGCATTATATTAAAACATAGACCTGAAACGGCCTCTGCTGTGATTTCAATTCATGAAATTTTCTGGATTAAAACGGGATTATTTTTACATATCTGGCATTTTCTGGATTAAAATTGTATTATATTAAAACAGAGACCTGAAACGGCATCTGATGCGATTTCGTATCCATGGAATTTTGATGTAAGGGTTTGTGTTTTGTAAAAAAAAAAAAGAAAAAAAAATTAACAGTGTCATCACATGAAATTATGAGAACATGTTATATATTTAAGGAGTTGATTAGTATCGAATAACATAGTTCCACGTTGGTGAGCGATTTTAATCCAATTAGATTTGAACTATAAAACGAAGTATCGTACGAAAATCTTTGGTATTTTGGAACAAATTGACAAAATTAATTAAAAAAAATATTTTAGAATAAATTTCAATCAACTAATTATCACCTTCTCATTACTTTGTATAAATTGAATATATTTGTATAAATATTCAACCTTATATCTTAATTAGATAGAAAACTTATCTTTTTAAATTACTTTGGTGCGATTCGCATACATGGAATTTTCTAGATTAAAACGAGGTTATTTTTTTCATACGGGCCTTTTCTAGATTAAAGATAATACAATTGAAACATGTTCACATTCTCAAAAACATTCATTTTTAATATAAATATTAACCACATAGATTAAGGGGAGCAAAAAAAATATTATTGTTTTGATTCATATTAATAATATAAATAAAAAAATATTATAATATTTTTGTTAGTTATATTTTCATAAAAAAATTTGACTTATTTGAATAAATCTTAAAAAAGATAAAAATCAATTAGGTTTAATATAATTATAACACTTTCCGAAACCTTTGGATTTATTAACAAAATATAATTTATTAACAAAACGCGCAACCGCGCGAGTACCAATTACTAGTATAATAATAAAGTTGGTGAAAAACCACACTTAATTCAATATTGTTATGCTTATGAAAGAGTAATTAATAATATATACCGCATTATTGAATACATTGCCTAAACTATTTGATTAATCCTAAGGGATAATGTAATAATCCTAACAAACAATTACCCTAGCAGTATCCTAAGATTAATTGAAGTTACATTTGAATTGGTATGCACATGTCGAATACATTGCCTAAACTATTTGATTATTTTTATGATGTTTTATCTTACTCATAGCTTGATGGCACTATTCCTATAATACCTAAACATACTATACATAACCAATTTTATGTTAACTAATAGCTTGATGGCGCTATTCCTATAATACATAAATGTACTATACATAACTAATTTTATGTTAACTAATAGATTTGAAGTATAAAAAATCTTTACATGTTAAGATTTCAAAAGTGCTATAATTATATTAAACCTAATTGATTTTTATCTTTTGTAAGATTTATTCAAATAAGTCACAAAATTTTATCAAAATATAACTAACAAAAATATGATAATATTTTATTATTTATATTATTAATAAAAATCAAAACAATAATTTTATTTTTGCTTCGATTTATATATGTGGTTAATATTTCTATTAAAAATGAATATATATATATATATATATATATATATTTGATGATAAGATTTTATTATTCAATTGATAAAAATTAATTACATTTATCAGTTATGGTAGACACCTAGGATGACACGTGGATAAATAGATTTGGTCGTTGTGTGACATTACTTAAATTTATTGAATCATCATTAATTGATGTGGCAAAAAACTCCGGGTCAGATTGCACCAGAGAATGACATATAAGCGAATTCGACTAGAGCTCGTCACATAGGAATTTCACGTCTCTGTTTTAGTATTATATATTGATTGATTGATATTGATTTATTTAATCTTAAAAAAATATAAAAATTATATTTATATTCCTAACATATGTTTTTATATGTTTATAAAATTTTATTTTGAAAAATCATGTTTAATTTTTTTTAAATTAAAAAGGTAATATTTTACAAAATATAATTATTAAAAATTTTAAAACATAAATTTTTAAAATAAAATTTTATAAATATATAAAAATAGATGTTAAGATTATAATTATTATTTTTAAAAATAAATATATGTTAAAAAAATTTGGTGGAGTATGGAGTGGAGTAGGGTGGGTTGTAGTCTTGTAGAGGATCTTGACTAGTATATAGGTATATCAATTTGATATCCATATACCCATATACTAAACATGGATATGGATATGAGTGATATATATATATATATATATATATATATATATATATATATATATATATATATATATATATATATAGAGGTTGGATCCCGTATAAGCAACCCTTACGGTGTAATTTGTGAGCAGAGAAATTATTCGCAGGTACCAAGCGATTATTCGTGTATAATAATGTAATTATTCGTATGTATGAACAAATGTAATTATTTGTAAGTAACAAAAGATTATTCATATGTATGTACATACGAATAATCACTTCGTACCTACGAATAGTGTTACTGTTCACAAGTTACTTTTAATCTCATCCGTTTGATCTTCTTAATCCGACGCTCTAGATTTGCTCACAAATTACACAGTAACACTTGCTTACACAGGATCTATCCTCTCTATATATATATCCTTACATGATATTAGGATATAAATATCAAACATGGGCTCAATCTTCAACAAAAGATTAAAGGATAAACATGAAAAAAGTTCAAATCCCCAAATTGGACCTATCAAGTTCAAATATCCAAGGAAGAAGCTATAACTATGCGATTTTTCCCACAACATCTTAGATGCCACTTCACACTCTTCAAGACTTCAACCAAATACTTAATTTTTTTGGTCGAAATCAGAAGGCGGGAAGCCTCCAATTTATTCAAATGAAGAGAGGATTACATGGGATGTTACGAGGGGTTGCTAAGCCCCTCATGTCATAAAAAAGGATATAAAAACACCCACAAGAGGGGCTCCTAAGAGATGCAATCCTAAAGGGTGATCGTGAGTTATACAAGCGATGTGATCCGCAACTCTATTAGCTCACGGAAGATATGTCGGTACCGGATCACCCAGTCCCTATGTAAGAAGCCTTGACACCTCTCCACCAAGTTGTACAGGGGATGGTGCTTAGAAACCGACTGTTGCAAGAGAGTAACCACCAGCATAAAGTCGAGCTCGATATAATGACTCTCTGACAACCGTAGTCCCAAGCCATAGATAGGCCATGAAGGACACCCTATAACTCAGCAGTTGGGACCGAACAAACACCCAAGTTACAAACGAAGCCGAGGACCCAACATCCATCTTCATCTCGGAGAAACCCCCTCGCCCCACCCCCCCCCCCCCCCCGAATCCACACCAGTTGAGCCCCTCACCGATCCAGAAGTGTTGACTTTAACCCAACCTTGGGAAGGCCTTGACCAACGAACCAATTGTTCCCGCCTTCCCCACCTAGCAGTCCCACACCCATTATGTTCCTTGGCTGCCTAGAATCTAGCAGTTTGTTGTAAAAAAAAGCTATGGCGATTCGAGAGGAAACTCCACCAAGGAGTCGAGAGGAAACTCCATTAAGATTTATGAACCCGTGGACGACAATGAGTTAACGGTGCTTGACATAAAGAGCATGGGGGAACAGAAGGGTGTCAAGTTTGCCAAAACTAAATTAACCGTGGAGATGGCTAACGAAGGAAAAGAGGAAGAGGCAGCTGTTACGACTAGTAACGATGGGAAAAGCCATGATGAACCGATGCAAGAGGGCTCCTAGTTGGTTTCGGTGTGACTGGGTCCTTTTCTTTTGTTTGTTTATGATGAAGTGCCTTATGTGGAATTGTTACGGAGTCGGTAAAGATGGGTTTCGTAGGGCGATGAGGTCTATTTGTCGTAACTATAAGGTGGACATTGCGGCATTGTCTGAAACCAAAATCTCTGGCGACAAAGCGGATAGTGTTTGTGCGAAGCTTGCTTTTAATCACTGTGTCCATGTGGAAGCGTCCTGTAGGTCTGGAGGGTTGTGGATTCTCTGGAACAAAGAGGGGCTCAAGCTGTCGGTTGTCAAAACTCATTCCAGCTTTATTCATGCGAAAGTGGTGTTTAAGAGGAAGACTCTGCATCTGGTGAGTATGTATGCTCCTGCGAAATGGGAAGAAAGGAGACATTTTTGGCCTCTTGTTAGAGATGAGATTAGAGGTATTAAGGGGTCGGTGCTGATTGGGGGAGATTTTAATTGTATTCTGGAGCTTCATGAAAAGGAGGGGGGCTCAGGGGGGTTACACAGGGACTCTAATGATTTCAGATTTATGGTTAATGACTGCGAGCTGATTGACATGGGGTACGTTGGAGCTGGTACTATGTGGTCTCGTGGGTTGTGTGCGGGGTCGCGTGTGTCCAAACGTTTGGATAGAGCTTTCATGAATGGGGAAGCCAGATTGAATTGGTTGGACGCCATGGTTAAACATCTGGCCAAATTTTCTTCGGATCATTGTCCTTTATTGATCAGACTCGAGTCTTCTCTTGATTCGAAGAGGTGTTCAAGAGATAGTTCACTTCATGAAGAAGAAGAGGAAGGGGAAGAAGTGGATGATTCTAAAGCTTGACTTGGAGAAGGCGTACGACAGACTTAGTTGGGATTTCGTCGAGGACACGATTAGAACCGTGGGGCTCCCGGAAGAATGGATTTAATGAATCAGTGCTTGCATGACGACCACCCGTATGCAGCTGCTGTGGAATGGGAATGTCACGGAGATATTCGTTCCGGAAAGAGGTCTTAGACAAGGAGATCCATTGTCCCCGTATCTTTTTGTCTTGTGCATCGAAAGGCTTAGTCATTTGATCATGCAGTCTGTGGAAAAGAAGGAGTGGAAACCGATCTCCATATCTAGAGGAGGCCCCCCGATTTCACATATATTTTTTGCCGATGATATTGTTTTATGTGCTGAGGCGTTTGTCAAGTAGATTGAAATCATTATGGATGTGCTGCGTAAGTTCAGTTTGGCATCTGGACAGAGAGTGAGTATGGAAAAATCAAAGATTTTTGTTTCCACCAACGTTCCTATGGATCCGAGGAGGAGAATTAGGGAGGTGAGTGGTACTGGGGTGATGTCTGATCTGGGTGTCTACCTCGGAATGCCGGTGCTGCATAATCGTGTCTCGAATGCTACGTTTGATCCGCTTCTTGAGAAGATTAAGAACAAGTTATCGGGGTGGAAGGGTAGATCTCTAAGCTTTGCCGGGAGAGTTACACTTGCTCATTCTGTTTTAAACTCTATCCCTGTTTACACTATGGGTTCGGTTCTGGTTCACGTCTTGACGTGCAGAAAGATCGACCAAATATGCAGAGGGTTCATTTGGGGGGACTACAGTGGCAATCGAAAGGTTCATCTTATTGGGTGGGAAGATATCTGTAAACCGAAAGCTCAGGGCGGGCTCGGCATCCGCAGTATGGAAAGTTTAAACTTAGCCCTGGTCGGCAAATTGGGTTGGCGATTCCTCACGGAGGACAAGACTCTTTGGGTTGATGTCGTTAGGTGTAAGTATACGAATAGAGTCGGGGTCATCCCTAAAGAACCCTCGCACATCTGGAGAAGTATTCAAGCTGGAATTGCGAAAGTTGTTAGTAAAGGGCTTCGGTGGATCCTTGGAGACGGTTCAGATATTAGATTTTGGAAGGATGTGTGGATTACGTACTTGCCATTGGAGCATCTGGTTGTTGGGGAGATCCCGGATGATGAGGTTAATAGCACGACGGCGGATTTATGGAGTAAAGAGGGGCATTGGGACTGGTCGAGAATCACGGAGCATCTCCCGAAGGAGCTGCTGGTGAGATTGTCGAGCATGGATGCGGGTTTGATTTAAGGGGAATGTGACGAAGTGGCCTGGGGTCTGTCCGAATCTGGGATATACACGACTGCTTCTGCCTATAACCTTATTCAAGGGAGAGGAGGATGGATATCTGCTGATAGCCACACTTTTAGTGCTATTTGGAAGCTCGGTGTCCATGAACGGGCTCGAGTCTTTACTTGGAAGTGTATGTGGGGTGCTGTGCTGACTAACGCTAAAAGACGTAGAAGACAAATGACTGATTCTACGCTGTGCCTGGTTTGTAAAGAGTATGAGGAGACGCTTGAGCATCTATTCCGTGATTGCAAAGGAACGAGGCATGTGTGGGAGGAGCTTCAAGCTAATCAAATTGATAGAGACTTTTTTGAGACGTCGTACGCTGCGTGGAAACGAGGTAATCTCCTTAACCCTTATCGCTTAAATTCTCAATTGCTTTGGAAAGACATCTTTGCAGGAACCCTTTGGTGGATATGGAAATGGAGAAATTCCAAGGTGTTTGAAGATAAAGAATGGAAGGGGAACAAGAAGACCATCATACTTGCCTTGGTGTCTGACTATAGGAAGAGCTGGACTAAACTTGTGGGCAAAGAGGACAGTAGCCAAAGAAGGGAAGAATGGATTGCTTGGGAGAGACCGGACGCCGGTTGGATGAAGATCAATACGGATGGAGCGGTTAGACATGATGGTGAAGCTACTGCAGCTGGTGTCATTCGTAATAGTGCGGGCGAGTGGCAACGGGGTTTCGTTGTAAAAGTTGGACCTTGTACAGTCCCAATGGCTGAGCTATGGGGGTGTACCAGGGACTCCAACTCGCATAGGAAAGTGGGTATAGGTTGGTGAGCTTGGAAACGGACTCCCGACTTGTAATCACTCTCCTAGGAAAAAACGTACCCCGTTGCCATCCGCTGGCTAGCCTTGTCACCAAGTGTCAGGGTTTAATTAAAAGAGACTAGACTATCCAGTTTTGGCATATCTATCGTGAGGCGAACCAAGTAGTGGATCACCTTGCTAGCTTAGCGTTTTCTTATAACTTTGGTTTAACTGTATTGTTTGACCCGCCTGAGGGTGTTAGTTCCATTTTGCAAAGTGATGTAAGGGGTCGGGCTGTTCCCCGTATGCTGACTACTTAGCCCGCTTTTATTATCTAATAAAGCGCATTAGAAGCGCGGAGAGCTCCGTCTCTCCTTTTGACCAAAAAAAAGAAGCTATGGCGATTCGAGGGAGCATTCTCCCCCTGGAAGATCCTCACATTTCGCCGCCTCCACACCCACCAAGTCGTCGTCGCAAACACCACCGCATCACTAGCCCAATGTCCGAACTGAAAGTGCCCCTTAAGATAACCCTTCACCCAATCCATGGGAGCCATATTAAAAAAAAAAAACTCCCCAACCTTGCTAAAGGGGACAATACAACGCCACATATTCGTCGTCTCAGAGCAGTCGCGGAACATGTGGATGAGGGACTCTTCATGGATACTGCACACACTACACATGCCATTCGTCGTGAGACGCCTTTTGTAGCGCTCCACGCTCCATGTTAGTCATGAGCTTACCCTTCAGGACAAGCTAGAGGAAGCACTGAATACGCTCATGCACTTCAATCCTCCAAGCAAGCTTGAGAAGCTGATTGATGTCCTCGTCCGCATATCTTGTTTGTGATCCTTTTAATAAAAGATATGCTGAGGTAACCGAGTAAACTTTTGTTCTTAGTTTTTGTTCTCTTTTCCTTTTGGGTCCATCTCATTGTTCTTTTTTTTTCCATAAATTTTGGATCAGCTCTCTTGTCCATCTCAATTGTGGGTTGATTTGGATCTGGAACTCAGATTTAGATATAACTATTTTGGATGGTTTGAGGAGTCGGCGGTTAATGAGATTTCTAGGGTTTCTTGTTGTCTGTTAATTGATTACAAATATTATACTTGGAGATAAAAATAATGATATGAGTTAAACTAAAAGAGGAGATGAAGCATCACTTTTGACCAAAATCAAAACCACCATCATGTTCAATTGTGCAAAAAAGGAAGAAGTTGGATGACTAATAAGATTTAGAAAAGATTGCAACTTCGCCCGGAGCACCTCTCATTAAGCAAGTTTTCGGCCCTTCAAGCTGCTCAAATGGGAAAATTGGTTCTTTTCGGTACAGAACCACACCAAACCAAAGCTGAACTGGCTAAAACCGAACTAAACCTATTAGTTTAGGTTCAATTTTCTATTTGATTTTTTGGGATTTTGACTTTTGATTCCGTTCGGTGTGACCCGATTCGGCTCGGATTTAGGGCGATGAACAGCCCTGTAAAAGTACCCTTTCCATCATTGCGAAAAATAAATGGTAGTTAAAATGAAAATAAGGCTAAATAACGGGTGTTTAAATATAAATCTCCCATCTAGTTTTTCTCGCCATCGTTGGCTGGCTACTTCCAGAACAGCATACTCTCTCTCTCCGAACACCGACAACCTCTCTATCGGTAGCAATCACAGCTCCGGGGAGGAAGACCTAGCAATCGATCTGGGATCTTCCATTGAAGGCGGAAATCGATGAGACACAAAATCAATCAAGTGATTGTGTTCTTCACCAAGCCGATCTTCACCATTCTCGTCTTCTTCCTCTCCCTTGTCCTCGCCCTGACCTTCCTCTCCCGATCCTCCCTCTTCTCCGAGCTCTCCGTCGCTTCCGATTCCGATTCTCCGGCGTACGTTTCCTCTTTTGTAATCTGCGCTCTTTTTAGAGTAATTGGTGACACCTGCTTCCGTTTCCCCAATTCGATCTGTGTTTTCTGAATCAGGTCAGCTAAGGTTGGCGTGAGAACGGATATATGGAGTGTTCGGCGAGTGGTCGAGTGGAGGCCTTGCCAATGGTGGATTGGTCAACGGCCAGCTGGTTAGTTTTTACTCGATCTAAAACTCTAGTTGATTTTGCGTTTGTGTTTAGTTTCTTTTGCACTTTTGGGAGTTTGTGGTGGAGTTGGAGAGGTGCAACGATTAAGTTTTGAGTAAAATCTTTGGAATGCGTGTTTGGTTTGCAGACACGATTTTCCAATTTGGTAGTTTTCATTGTTGAAATGATGCAGCTCTACCTGCCAAGAGTAATGGATTCATTCGCGTGGATTGCTATGGCGGCCTGAATCAACTGAGGAGAGATGTATGCATAGTCACTTAACTAGGTTTTACACTTTAAATTTTGCCAAATCAGTTTAGAAAATTTATTAATTTGTTGGTATTTTTAGTTCTGTGATGGTGTTGGAGTTGCCCATCTGTTAAATGCAACTCTTGTCTTGCCCAAATTTGAAGCTGCCGCTTATTGGAATGAATCAAGGTAATGAAATGTTTTCCCTTGTACAATGACTTGTCTTTTTCTGTGTTCTTTTGTTTTTTTGTATGATAAATTGGCTTTGCAATATTATGAAGTTTATCACAATCAAGTATTTTCAGTCGTGTACTCATGATGCATATGCACTATCATCTCTTGTTGTGGAAAAGGAGTATAAATTATCAACATGATTGCTGATGTTTTCTTGGTCAGCAATAAGGAACTTTTTGTTGAGCATTTGAAGTTGTGTACCAATGAGTGAGGAGATAAAAAAGTGTCAAATTTGAGATATCAGCAGAAGAACTGATGTAGAGAGAATTGTTGGTCTTTGATATCTACAAGTATTGGAGTTCTAAGTTCCTCTCGCTGTCTTTGTTTTTTCACTGATCCATGAATGCGGTTCAGTGGTTTTGCAGATATATTTGATGTTGATTACTTCATTCAACAGATGACTGGATATGTTGAAGTTGTAAAAGAATTGCCACCACAGCTTGCATCTAAAGAACCTTTCCCGGTGGATAGTAGAAAACGCAAGGGTCATTTTGATTATGTAGAAAGTGTGCTTCCTTTGCTACTAAAGCATCAATATATTTCATTGAATCCAGCAATGAGCCAAAGGCGGGACAGGTAAAACAGATCCTTCATTTCTAGAATTACAATAATTAGTGCTGCTTTTCCTAATTGTACGTCTGCAATTAGAGCTCCAAGTTTGATGTACCTAATCTATACTATGCCTAATCCATTTTACGGTGTTATAATATGTAGATATCCTCTGAATGCAAAGGCAGCGCTTTGCCAAGGATGTTATAAAGCACTGCGCCTGACTGACACATTGGAGAAGAAAGGTTCTGTACTTCTGCAAGCCATACCAAAACCCTTTATCTCCCTTCATCTACGGTTTGAACCAGACATGGTTGCTTACAGTCAATGTGAATACAAGGGTCTGTCTCCTCTCTCCATGAAAGCCATAGAAGCTGCACAGATAGACCGTAAGCCCTGGACTGGTGAAGCTGCCGGAATTTGGAGAAGCCGCGGGAAATGCCCTCTCACACCTCGTGAAACTGCATTCATTCTCCAATCACTAGGTATCCCAAGAAACACAAGTATCTATCTAGCAGCTGGGGATGGTCTAATGGAAGTAAAACAGTTCACATCAATATACTCTAATACTTTCACAAAGTCCATGCTTCTTAACAATGAGGACTTCACGAAGATGCATGGAAACACAAAAGCTGCACTTGACTATTATGTGTCCATCAATAGCGACTCATACATGGCAACATACTTTGGGAACATGGACAAGATGGTTTCAGCTATGAGGGCCTATAAGGGGCTCTATAAAACACTGTTCTTGAATCGAAGGGCCTTTGCACAGCTCATTTCTCAAGGATTGAGAGGGAAGCAACTGAGAAGGGCCCTATGGCAAGTTCATGAGCATGATTTTGCAAATGGCATAGGGTCTGCATTGCCTGATTGCTTCTGTGAGTTCAAACTGTAGTGTAGAGGCATCGTCACCTGAGTTATTTCTTCGTCTTTCAGTTGCCTGTGATTAGATGAACGGGAATGGCAGAGATTTCAATCATAATCCTTAAGGTATTTTTTAGATGTTCACACTCAAAATCATTTACAGGGGTTTGTTGACTAATCATTTTTAAAATGGAGGCCAGAAAGATCCAAACTGTTTGCATACACACATATTTTGCTGACCATATCTTTGTACTTTGTACCTCAATAGGGTGAGCTGATACATTTCATCTGTGTACTTGAGCTTCATAGGTGTCTGAATGTTGGTATTTAAACAGGAATGATAGATTTATTCATGTAAAATCTCGTAGAATTTCTACTCTGTTTTGATGTTTGTATTTCAGGAGTGAAGTTGATATAAGGGATGGGATGGAAGAGGGTGGTTTAAACATTTTAGGAACCAATGTTTACCAGTCAACTCTTGATTGCAGGATCCATTTAACAGTAAATAGGACGTGACAGACCAGGATACAGCTCACTTTATACTCCATATATGACACAATTGACAATCATACATTTTGAAATATTGATCAATAAGTTCCCAAACAAATTCAGACTCATATCAATTTGTCTTCACTGTAATAGTTTGATCTAGATTTCAGTTTGTACTTCTAAATGTGCAAGTTATATACGGATACATACATAAACACAATCTGATGATTCAAATTTTTCTTCATTTTTCCGAAGCACCAACAACCGTTCAACCTCTCTTGATTGACATTATGAACACTATGCATTCAAGACTCAAGAGGGACCGGATGTCATGGCCAGGGTTCTTCATTGGAACCCAGACAGTTTCCGAGGTTTCTAGGATGGAGGAAAAGGATATGCAGGAATCAACACTTGATAATCCCTGCAAGGGGCCGTGAGCAACATAGAAGTCATAAGCTTCGAACAAGAAAGAAACCGAAAAAAAGGTTCCAATGATAGTATCCAAAAACTCATTATACCCTTTGCTAATTTATCACAGTTCCCTTGTAAGCTTTAACTGTTTCTCTAGTCCTAGGCATTTTCAGCCATGTTGTTGATAACCCAAGTAAATGAGGCTGGGAATCAAGTCGAGCATAAAATAAAACAATTCAATTATCTTCCTTCACTTCCTTGGCCTTCAGTCCTTAGACGTTATGACCAGTAAGCCCAATGCGCCTATTAATATATACTGCAAGTGAAACAAAACAATGAACTCAGAAGCACAAACAGACATTAGAAATTGGATTTTGGAGGAAGACACGAATCAGCGTTGTAGCTTTTATACTCTTTGATGATAAATTAATCTGTTCCAATACTCAGAAAGAGAGAATATGTTAATGTAATCTAAGGTGGGTTTCAAAGTGAATTACTATTCATGAATAATTCAAATTATTCAACTAGTTGTTGCATTGTTTAAGTATTTGAATAAATCCTAACACCAGTAGTCTACCAACCTTGATAATAGGCTTTTCTGTCATGATAATGGTGACCCACCCAACATAGGGTAAGAACCTGCAAACAGAGGGGAAATGGCATAAGTTAGAAACTAGTAATGCATAATGATCAATAGTAGCAACAAGATCCATCTAAAATAGATGCAATTAGGTTGTAATCAGCACTACATATAACCACAAATAACCATATTTGTAAACGGATAATAAAATCAGGGCGAACTATGCAGTAAACTCGTGGTTGATTCATAAAGTTTGAACTCACATTTCCTTATTCAAAATTTAACAGAACTAGGTAGTTCCATCATAACCACCTATATAAAGACAACAATCTAATAAGCAACCAGACTTGATCTTGCATCTCAAACGATATCAGCTGAAAACTGTTGTCACAATATATACTACATAGTCTACATCCCATATTAGCATCCCACCTTAACCATAATGGGCAAACAGATAAATTTACTAGAATGAATGGTGGAAGTATACAATAAAGAGGACGTGATGGCTCACCCTACAGCCCTTCCCATTATATGATGACGTTGAAGCCAGAGTTGGCCTTGAGCATACAAAAGCCTGTCGTCTCCGTAGTTGTTGTCTCCTAAAAAGGGTTAACATTTCAATGAAACAGTCAAACAAGCTATGAATTCCTGTGCAATTCAAAGAATATGGAATGGAACCAAATCCAAAAATGCTGAAACAGCTCATGGAACCTTGTACCTTTTGTAAGTACATCAACCTCTCCTGTTTCTTGCCTTTCATGAACCTAAAAGAAATAATCAAATGTGAGGACACATGGATGACAATGAAAATCATAATGAACAAGAAGTTTACACAACAAAATAGTATGATCTGATATTACTATATTAGTAACTGAGAATCTTTGCAAAGGAGAGCCATAAGTGGTGGCCAAATTGAAAAAGAAATTTAATGAGATCATCTGTACTTATCAAAAAGAAAATGCATATACGGCATAGGTTGAAGGTCTTAGAAATTGGGATGTAGAAAGAACATAAAGAGCAGCAACATTTCCTTTGTAAGATTAGAGCTGGACAGAAACAGAAACACTATAGTTGTTCATTCTCACTTGTTCTTTTTATATTGACCTTCACTCATTTTTCCTAATGCCTGAAGCCTGATTGTGCTGTTGGCTTATTGCTGAACGTTCCATTTGTTAGAGACGGAGCGAAAAATGTGCACTAGCAAAGTCAACCAAACCAAAGATCTTTAAGAGAAAATACGACTTCCTCTTAAAGAGCCTTTTTAAAAAAAAAAATTCTCAGATCACAACAACAAGAAGTTTACCAAACACACATCCAGCTTATTCCAGCTAAAAATCTACGAGACATATATCCAGACAAAAAAATGACATTGCATTCCATGACTATTTAGATTCTTTGCTTCATTCCAAACCATTGGAAATTCCAGATGGTTCTTAACATGTCATGGGCCTCTTCAAGAGTATTAATATACGAACAAGGGTAAAATGCTTGCTAAATAACTCCATAGAAGAAAGGAAAACTACAGCAGAACAGCATATTACCTTGATAACTCGATGAACAATTGGAATTTCACGACCCTACATGAATCCATAATATGAATTAGTGCACTGAATAGGACAGCTCCGCATATATCGGGACAGAAAAAAATTTACAATATTTACTGGGCAGACTTCCAAAAGTTGCAACAGAAGCACAAAGGAATAGACAGTTATAAGAAGTTAGACTAGTATTTATGATCAACAAGGAAAACACAAACTGTCTATTTTAAAAGTAACAGACTTACATCAACATTAAACACGACAATCTCACCCGCACGAATGGGATCCTTACTCATATGTAAGAACAAGATATCTCCCTGAAACAAAAATGAGGAAATATTTAACAGAAGCTCCGAAACATAGCCAAAATACGCATTAAGAATACGAATACAACCAAAAAGACAAAGCATATCAACTACTCAAAGGGAAGAGCAATTCCAAATGCTGCTGGTCATATTTCTATCAAACTATAATGAAATAGAAAACTTCAGAAAAAAAACAACCTTGGTTCATCTATCCTTGTATGCTAATACAAAAGACAACACATGGAGCGAGTTTTTATTGACAAAGTATCCTTCTTAGGCCTCGGCTTCTCTCGACTTCTCTACATCAAATTTCCTATCCTTGGTATTATGATTATACTTTAGAAGCTTTTGTTCCATACAACTAATATAATAGCTTCTTTGCAGCTTCATTAAACAATATCAACAAGTCTTCAAGAACATTATCAGAGAACAGCACCTACATAAAAATGTGACAAAGGCATAAAAAATTCAAAAGGATGAAAAAATTATCAGGGCTTACTCTCTTAAAACCAGGTTCCATGCTTCCAGAAAGAACAACAACAACGGGCGATTCGCTACCAGTAATGCACATCAATGCCTTCCATATTATCAGGGCAGAGGTAACAATCATACCTAATAGAGTGCATCCCAGTAAAGAACAAAAAGATTAAAAATCAATTTGTGGATGATACAATTTCAGGAACGCATTTCTGAATTCCTAAATAACAAAATCACTAGGGAATGGAAGAAATTGGAGAAGCAGCTGAGATTCGAAAACCCTAAACCAACAACCCCCAAATTGACAACCAAAACCCGAAGTTTTTACAATTCAACAGTAATCATTAAAGGGGTAAAAAAAGGACCCAGATTTAGGAGAAAGAAAGACGAACCCAAGCTGACGACCTGGGTGAGGAGCTGCCTAATCTGAATCGATTTGATGGAATCGACGGTCTCTCCGATCCAACCCATTGTTCCACAGCGTCTTTCTCTGCTTCAGAGAATCTCCAATGCCCCGATCTCTTTCTCTCTCGCCGGATTTTGATTTTGGAAGGGGCAGAAATTGATCAAGGTGCGAAAGACGAAGCAGTGATTAATTCCATTTCCAGTAGCAATTTTATACCCTGCCCTTTACTTTCCGGTTAACCTCCGTTAAAAAAACTCGACTCAAGCTCCGAGCCTCAACATGATTTTAAACTCGGTTGAAAGCTCGGCTCATTCGATTTAAACTCGAATAGCTCGAAATTTAGGGAATTTATAAAATTTCCTTTAAGGTAATAGTAAAACTGCTTAAAACTCGAAAAAAGTTCGACTCGAACTCGTTCATTTACTAAAACAAGCCAAACTTGAACAAAAAAGAAAGGTCGTTTAAGATAGGCCGTTTAAAAAATTACTCAGTATAAAAATTAATAAAATCATTGTAACTTTATTTTTAAAAATATTACAAAAATTCCTTTTATAATTTGATTGGTTGAAATCGTACAATTAATATGGTGATGACACATCATCAAAAATGGTTCTCATTACTAGTATTACTAGTACATTACCCGAGTCATGCCGCGATTTTTTTAGAATGTAATCTTAATAATATGCATGACAAATTAATATTATAAAATATTAATAAAAGTTATGATAAAAAATCATAAAAATCACTAACATAAAAGCATCTTAGAAATAATTTTATATATTTTTTAAATCTCATTTAAAGTAGCATATATAAATATAGATATTTTAAATCACTCTTATTGTTTAGTGAAAATAATAATATCATTGTAACTTTGGTATTAAGAATATATATACATATTACATACATACATATACAGACAATTAGTAAATGTGTTAAAAAATAAAAGAAAAAAATGTGATTGATTTAAAGAGATAAATGAAAGAGCTAATTAAAAAAGATAGGGATAGCTCGTTGGCTACAACTCTTCCCATTTTAAGAATATATATATATATATATATATATATATATATATATATATAGATATAATGATTTATAGTAGACATTAGATTATATTCAATGTTTTCAATTAAGCCCAATAGTTAGTAAATGTGTTAAAAAAAGAAATAAAAAGTGATTGATTTAAAGAGATAAAGAAATGAAAAAAAAAACAATAAAAGAAAAAAATGCTTGATGGAAAGGAGATGATGAAGAAGAGACTGACACGTAGACATAAATTGTTCTGCTTTAAGAAGATATATAGATAGTTAGTAAATGTGTTAAAAAATGAAATAAAAAGTTATTGATTTAAAGAGATAAAGAAAAGAAAATAATAATAATAATAATAATAATAATAATAATAATAATAATAATAATAATAATAATAAACATGATTGATGGAAAGGAGATGATGAAAAAGAGACTAACACATAGAAAAAATTGTTATGTTTTAAAAAGATATATAGATATAGATAGTAAATATGTTAAAAAAAAATAAAAAGTGATTGATTTAAAGAGATAAAGTAAAGAAAAAATAATAAAAGAAAAAAACATGATTGGTGGAAAGAAGATATGATGATGAAAGAGAGGTTGACCCGTCTTAATCTTAGCGGGATTTGGGAAAAAAATTCAATTCTGTCACGATTCCATTCCAAAAAAATATGCGGGACGGGACGCGAGACAAATAATCCTCGTCCCATATCCTGCATATATAGAGAGAGATCCGGTGTAAACACCTTTTACAATGTGAAATGTGAACAAACTGACCATTCATATGTACCACCATAATTATTCGTTTGATATAATATAATTATTTATGTGTGAGTAGTTTTTATATGAAAATTATTCGTCAGTCGTAACATTTTATTCTTACTTATTTGTACGAGTTATGTAATCATGTTGTTTCAGACGAATAACTAGCTCTTTAAATTTTCCTTTAAATCTTAGTTATCGATCTTCCTAATCCAACGCTCTAGATTTGTTCACAAATTACACTCCAAGATCGGTATCCAACACCTCTTGTGGTGTAATTTGTGAACAAATTTTATTTATATCTAGATTTTTTAATGGAAAGAATTATTTATATCAAAATTAATTATTTGATTGTTGTTATATTGTTTTTTGGCATAATGAATTATTTATAGATTGATTTTTATTTTATATTTTCTGCACACTATGATCGTTATTAGTTTAATTCTCACATTGTAATTTAGAATATTTTTTTCATATTCTTAATAGGTTTCTTTTATAGATAATATATGTAATTTTAGAATATTGTATTAACATATTCTTATGCACTGGACGGGACACACTAGTTAATTATAAACATAAACAATTAGCACAATTTACAATATATCGAAAATAAGAAAATTTTAAAATAAAATATCTTATAAATTATGTCATTAAAGTACATTAAGTATAAAATTTAATCATCAACTTTACTCAACAATGATCATTTGTTCTAGTTGTAAGAGAAAGGTGACCATCACAAGAGGTCAATGGTTCAAATCCCACTCTTTGAGTGATCATGGCCTTCATTGACTTGAGTGAGAGCTTGCGCTTGCCGCATGACTTTCCAATTTGAGCCCCCCACGTTACAATTTTTTTATCGGTTTTTCTATCCTATGCCCCAAGGGCATAGGATAAGACACTAAATTGGGAAAGATTCCCTACAAAAAAGGCAAGCGACTCTAAAAAATCTATTTAAAAAAAGGCTAAACTAATTAAAAGTTTAAAAAAAATTCCCAATTTAGTGTCTTATCCTATGCCCTTGGGGCATAGGATAGAAAAATCGTTTTATATCAACTTTATGCAGTAGTTTGGATTGGATTGACACAATTTATATGGTGTTTAATTTAAATTTTATGTTATTGTAAACACATTATAAATAATATTAAACACACATTTTAAGAGTGTTTATATTTATAATTATATTATAAACATAATAATAACATGGAATCCAAACACACATTTAATAATCCAAACACCCAGTGAGAATGAAAACGAAAAGACTGTGGCGTGGTATATGCGGAACCCACTGCCTTAGAAGCGAATTCGCCCCGACCGTAGGTGCAAGTCGGTGTATGGCTTCGCCTCCCAAGGTTACACAGCCACCCTCGTTATCGTGCACTCGAAAACAAAGGTTTGGAATCATTCAGAATGCTCAGAACGAATGTAGAAGAAGAGAGAAAGTGGTTTTCTGTATTTTGCAGAAGAAGGAGACGTCCGTTTAAAAAGAAAAAGAAACGCTCCTCAATTGAATGTGCAGGCGAAAATCTCGGAACGGTTACAACAAGAAGTTAAATCGGGAAAAACAAAGGATAAGTTACAGAAATCTTATCAGTTATTTCGTAACTTATCTGGCCCAAATTAATTAAAACGTCACCAAAAATGGACCCGACCCCACCGCGCACGTGTTACGGACCGGTGGCAATGGTGGTGCACGCGTGTGAGTCTCCTATTCCATCTCTCAAACCATGGATGGAAAAAGAGCACTTATAAATCATCTCTTCATGTTCCAAGAAATCAATGTAGGACATTTAAAACCTTTCAACTTCCACAAACCTCTTTCAAGCATTTCCTCCCACATTTATATTTATAATTATATTATAAACATGATAACATGGAATCCAAACACACATTTAATAATCCAAACACCCATTTTTACCTCTTTTAAGCTTAAATGTAAACTACAAACCAATAACATCAAAATGTTAGCATATATTAGTAACTCGAAATACGGGACTTGGGACTTGATAGATCGACAACAAATTAAATTTGCTATTTGAAGGTAAAAACAATTATCCTTAATTTAGTGACAAACTTTTGGTATTAGATAATTTAGATTGACCATTTTCTTGATGGGGGTATGTATAGATTTATGGAAATTATTACAAGAGATCGAACAAATTCAATCACCAATTATCCTAAATTACTTGGATAAATTAATAAAATTCTCATCCTCCAACATTAACCAATTTGTGCACCCATGTAAGAAAACTTGTTACACTTGTTTGTACGCATTAATCAAGGTAATAATCGCAATGAATCATCCGATGCCATGAAGGTTAAGCCAAGGCCGGATTACAAGTGATATATACGCTAACTGATCGATCATGGTCCATTACTCTTATTAATCATTGATGCTTTGTAAGGTGATAAAGAACCAAGCACCATCGCAAAGGAGACCGCATACCTAGATATATACAAGTAACTTAAACAATCAAAATTGATACTCCCACTCTTAATTCAATCATAATTCAAGGATCTAAACAAGAATTACGAAATCGACATGAATGAAAGCTTACCCGATGGCTAAGATTATAAGAGAAACGACGAAGAAGAAATATTGATAACACTTGTACTTGGACATCTTCGAGTCTGTGGCATGCCTAGAAGGGAGGTATTTGGAGCTAACGTATCCATATTGTGGACGCATGAGAAGAACAAACCCTAGGAAAAACCCCGAGACAAACCCTCCAATGTGAGCGGAGTTGTCCACCCCAGGGATTAATCCGAAAGCCAAGTTTAAACCGATGACTATGACCAACGACGACAACGCTGCACACTAATGTCATGGCATTATTGAATGTTAAAAACAATGAAAACACTCACAACATTCGACGAAACCCTAGCTCTTTCTATATCACGAAAGTTAGTTACCTTGTTTGCGTATACTGTCCAATTTGTAATGAGCTCGGAAAGCATAGATCCCAAGAGTCCAAACAATGCACCGGATGCACCAACGGATACATAGGCAACACCCTTGCTTTCTTCAAGGATGTGCAAACAAGACGACAAACTTCCTCCGATGCCAGAGATCACATACAAGGCTCCCAATCTCACTGAAATTGGAGGGGAAATAAAAATGTGTTACTATATATATACATATAACAATACATATATTTTTGTGAGGATTTTTCGGATGTCTTACAGAAACCAAACTCTTGCTCGAGACTGATTCCGATAAACAGAAGGCTCAACATATTTGACAGTAGATGGATTACTCCAGCATGAAGCCACATACAAGTGAAAAGACGCCATGATTGGCCATGTTGTACTAGTTCCAACATAAGCCCCCCAAGTTTTTCCAATCTATCAAAGGTGAAAATGGAAAATCAAATAGAGTTGATCGATCATAGTGATTATTATGAGATATAGTTCAAGCACTAGTTTACTTCATCGGATACACAATGTGTTACTTCTCATTAAGATTTTTTTTTAACTGCATTTTTTAAAACAAGTTCCATATAGGATCATTCAATAGCAACAACAAAATGTTTAGTTTAAGGTACACCTTCTAACACATATTGTTCCTTTAGCGATCGATGTGCGAAGGATTTTCCCATTTCTTTCTTTTTTATTCATTCCCCTTTTAACGAATTCGTTGAGATATGAAAGGATGAAATGTCTCACAACGAAAATATGATGGAACTTTAAACCATGTATATAAGATCTATGGACTACTTTTATTATTATCAGTTGATTTTTGGATATAATCTTACCTACATGGCTTGAGTTCTTAACGAATAGGGATTTCAAATTTCCAATCAATTTTGGCTTACATGCTAAATTAAATTTGGTCACACACGTCAATTCAATTCACAATATTATATAAATAAATCCAAAGAAGCAAAATACAAACATTAATTCAAAAATGCAAAAAGAAGAAACATATATATATATATAAGCTAGGAAGAGGAAATAAACAAACGTGGAGGTGGAAGGGCCGAGGAGGGGGTTGACACTGAGGGGGAGAAAGGAGTAGCGGCCGAGATCTTCCTCGAAAAGGCACTGGCTCGCCGGAGAATACGTCTCCGGGCAGTTGTTAACATACATGGTGTAGCCAAAGAGGAAGACGTCGATGATAAAGATTAGAGGAATGAGCCACGAAAACCACGCTCGGCTCCCCTTGGGTGGCGGTGGTGGGTGGTGGTGGTGGTTGTCATGGCGGGAATTCGGTTCCGGAGGTTGAGGCGTGTAGTAGTAAGATCCACCATAGTACTCGGCGTCGTTGACTTGCGTTTGCCTCTCCTTCCCCATCGTCTCCGAGAGAAAGAGAGAGACATGAGAGAGAAAGAGGGAGAGGGAGAGATGAAGGAAATGAGGGATTTGGGGGAGAGACGCATTGTACGTTGTTGAGATGATCTCGCTTTGTGTCTTTTTTTTTCCTTCCTCCATAATTTTGACATTTTTCTTTAATTGCATTTAATTCCCTTAACATTTAAGTATTTCACTAGGTGCCTATATTTATATTTATATATATATATATATTGTTTTTTTTTAACCGGAAAGAATTCAACGTACCGCACATGTTCGGTGGGTCAAGAGGTAGAAAATTTTGGCAACGGACAAACCGTTATAAAAAGAACCGAAAAATAAAAGACAAATCAATAAAGACAATCACACCGCAAAAACAAAAATTAGAGAACAAATCTTTTTTTTTGTTGGATCTATTCATTATATGATACTCGTTTTAGAGGACAAATCTTTTTTCTTTAAGCCAAGAAACAAATTAGAATAGGAACTACCAACTCTTGATATTGCTCCATTTTAGAGCGTCCTTGCAAATGAGAACCTGAAGTTCTATGTCTTTCTTTAAATATTCCTCGATAGGGATACCTAAGATGACCAATTCTATCTGCAACAGTATTAGCTTCTCTGAAAATACAGCGAATGAAAACATTAGAGAAACTGCAAAAGTCTAATTTTGTATCCGATTGTAAAATCTATATGTTCCAATGACACGTCCAATCTCTAAGAATTGCTTTTACAACACCCAAATTATCCCCTTCAATTCTTTGGCTCTCAAAACCCCCTTTTGAAGTCTTAATGCATCCGTGTATACAGTTGAATTATTCCTACAAGTCCCCCACCTAGATTGATAATGTTAGCATTCGGATCAAGAATCGCAAAACCATATGCAACATTCCCAGAGTGAATCTTAGAGCCATCAAAATTCAGTTTGACGAACCCAAACAAAGGCTTCTTTCATTTTACGAACCTAGGTGACTCCCTGAAATCCACCCTCCTCGTTAAGCTATCTTATTAACTTGTTTTCCTTTCCTAACATCTAATGCATCGTCATCCATGTCTAGGTTCTTGGTTTCACTCCATTTTTTTTTATTAAAAGTCACTAAGACTTCAATTGTTTTTTAAGACGTCAAATTCACGTGCCCAAATGCTAGTTGATTTCTAAAAAACCAAAGCGACCACTAACAAACAACAACAACACCCATTTGTAATGAAATTTCTCTTATTTTAGTTGAGATTGATTTAGAGTAAGTTCTTATGTGTAAGCTGTCATTGAAGATATTGCCTTCGATTGTAAGCATTATGTTTAAATTGAAGTAATTAAATGAAAGTTGTCATTTAAAAGTGCTCTTTCTTTTTGCTGTCAGTTTTTTACAACTTATCATGGATCATAAAAACGTACAGCAGTATGTGGATCTGATTTTTTGTTGTCATGTGTTGATTTGAAATCATGAAAATTTTGATATTGCCTTTGGTTGTGTTTTAACAAATTATTTTGTTTATGAAGCTCATAAAAACAGAATAACAACAAGTGAAAAATTCTGATTTTTTGCAGCTGCGTGCGGGTCATTTTATGTGCAAATAATCACAGTTTTGAACAGCATTACAATGATCCATGAATTTTGGTTATGAATGCATTTTACTATCATTTTGAAGCTCATTTTACCGCCATTTTGAAAATTTGGTTATAAAGCTCATTTTAAGGGTTTTAAATGCATTTTCAAATTTTACTATCATTATAAATGAATAATAACATGCTTTTGGACAACAAATTATGGGCTGAAATTTTGATAGCTTTTGAGTACAAAACACATCCGAGTACAAATCATCAAAGTAATGACATGCTATTACTTCCCATATGTTTTGTACCAAAAACGCATGACAATTTATACCAAAAAGGCAAAAATGCATTACAAAACATGCTTATAGTACGTACAAGCCTAAGCTACTGTCCATTCTCCCTCACGATCAAGCTTGTTTCCTGGCATCTGATTTGCCTTCTATCTCCGTTTCCATTTGTTTCTCCTTCACAACACTCTCCGTGTTCTTAGTTTTACTACTACTTGGTTGACATCTCACAATAGCCCGTGTGTCTAGTGCTGCTACCTCAAGTTCAGAAGCACCAGTAGCAGATATCTTTCTAGACAATGCCCAAAGATTTTACATTCCCCCTGTTGTACTTGTAGCTATCCCCTTAGGAACCCAGATTTGTTTAGCTCTTGTACCCTCCTTTGGTTGTTGTAGCGACATCTTTCTAGACAATGCCCAAAGATTCTACATTTGCTATAGATCAGAGGCCTCCATTCAAAGTTAACCTTCTGCTCATAAGCCCTCCTATTAACATCTTCAATTTCAATCTTCGTAACAAGCGCTTTCTCTGCACTCACTTCCACTAGCAACCTTGTGTATAATAGTCTGTCTCCTTGAGTTGTGTGTTTCATTTACGCAGATGAGACTTGAGAGTATCAATTGTGCACCCCAGGCGACTAAGTACCACATTATTGTAATAGATTAGCTCAAGGTCAGGAACACACACCCAAAGCGGAATCCGTTCAAACGAGCTCCACGCAATGGGCATACCAGGGCTCCATATTTTTAGCAGCAAGGGATGTGAGCCATCTTTGTACCAAGAACCATGACTTAAAACCCAATCTTGATCAACAAGAGTTTGGAATCGAAAGACAAAGACATTATCTTATTGGATAATCTTTAGACTTTGATTTTTTCATTCAGTTTCCACAAACGCTTTCATCTTACCAAACATGATAGCATTGCATGAGATGACCCCAGAAAATGTGGCTTTCCACTCGTCTTCCTTCTCTCTGATGTATTCCTTTCTAATTTTCAATTTTCCTTTACACACATATATCCGGGTGTACAATAAGCTTCTCAACATCCTGAATATTTTGATTTTCCTTGAATAAGCTCGTGAATGACCTCTCTAAAGCTGGTGTACGTGTTCTCCTTAGCCTGTAAGTTTATTCGAGAGCTTCGTAGATGTGTAGGGGATTCTCCTTCTTCTCAGAATTCTTATCTTCTCCATTTTTAGAGTTTTCGCTCTGCAGTTTCTGTCGATCCTCCTATATCACTACCATCTGCAACCTCTAACGGCTCCTTCCCTTTCCGTTTTTTGTGTGTATCATGCTCCTTGAATTGAATATGCTTGGAACTACCCTTCCTAGGAGCATTTAATTCTTGAGCTACCTTCTCCTTGTCATCATTCATGGCATTCGTACGTGCCATTGATGCGTCATTTTTGCCCATCGAATTGAATCTCACCGACCCTAGTAACTTACCACTTCGCAGTTTCAAGCCCATACGAGAGGATGAGCCCAGCCTACCCATGTCGGCAACCACTAGGGCACCCCTCACTGTGAGGGCAGGGATGGTCGGAGATCGCCCCCAAATTCCTTTTGCTTTTACCAAATTAACGACTTTATAACTTTTTTTGAATAAAGTGGGTGGAGCGGCATGTGGCAAAAATTTACGAAACCTTAGGAGTATTTGGAGAAATATCCTAAAGTTTTGTATATCCGGCGAATTTAGCCTTATCTAAAGGCCACCACGTGAAAATTCTATAAAAAAAAATAAAATGACATTTATTTCAGAGTATATTTTTTTTTGTGAGCTCATTAGAACTAAATTAAAAATTAGGCAGTACTCCCTCCGTTCCACAATATTCTAAAAACTATATAAAATATCCATTTTTTAATTAATTTTTAAAAATAATTCTATTCTTATTAGTAATATGTATAATATTATTTAAAAATATTCTATAATATTATTTAAAAATATTTAATAAAATGTTGATATTTTATATAGTTTTTAGCTTTTTAAGAAAATGTGCATGAATAGTTAAAGACATTCTTTGTGGGACGGAGGGAGTATAACTTTACGATGATGTTACCAATGACCTCTTGTCCTAGTGGTAAGAGTGAGATGTTTCCTTGTGCCTCACTACCATGAGGTCAAGGGTTCAAATCCCACTAGGAACAATTTGTGCTAGAGTGGGTACTCATGTCTTGGTTTACCTTGGCATGGGTTTGAGTCTGTTTTGCGGCAGGCTTTCCCGACTCGAGTACTTTACAGACTAGTGCTCGGCCCGTGGAAGATTAGTCGATAACCTCGTAACCTTCACGTTATAAAAAAAAAAAAAAAAAAAAAAAAACTTTACGATGATGTTGTTATCCCATAACTTTAAGGCGGTTGGTTGTCAAATCGATTGCACGACCTCCGTCGTTGAAGGCAAGTGGCCTTATTGTTACGGTATATAATAACCCATGCCCATGTGGGGTTGATTTTGCACAAACCCCACTCATCAAATTTTGCAATACACCATCAATTGTTCTAATATTCATTTTTTCAACAAATATTAATATTTGGGTAATATTGTTAATAGAAAATATTTTTATGTTTATTTTATAGGGCACAAGTTTGATTGGTGTTAAAGTTTAATAAATCATCAATAAAGAATATCTTTTCAAATATATAAGAGATAATTTAGACAATTTGCATATTTTATTTTAAGCACATTAAAGTGAGTGTTAGATTGATTGATAAACACATGATAATTTATACACATTAACCCTTTACAAACGGGTTGCTATTTGCACTCATAATTTTTACTAGGGTCAATTACACAAAATCACTCGTTACATATCCATTTTTTCATTTAACCACCCATTAAAATTGAAATTATCCAAAACCACCCATAAAGGCCTCCCAGTTAACAAAGTACCACCCATGTCATGAATTCTGTCAAAGTTTATGTGAAATGACCAAGTTACCCTTAAAAGTGACTCAAATTTTCGAATTATTCCTATTACAAAACAAAGCAACCACTTCAAAATCAACCCAAAAAAATGCAAATCTTCCTGTCGATCTCTATTTGAAGACCCAAAATGAAAATTTTAAATCATAATTTCGAAAATCTACTAGATTAATAAATATTAGAGTACCAAATCTTCATCTTTATAAACCCAATTCCAAAATATAAAATCATTGTTCTTATAGATCTACTATTAAAATTCCAAAGCCAATGATGGCTAATTTCCTTGCAAAACTTATGGGAAAAATCCGAATCTAAACCCTTACCAAACCATACAGTATTGGTTGGGGTCATCTCAAACATAACAGCATTCCGGTAAGTCGGGTGGCAAGCCACTAGGCAGATTCACCCAAACCAATGAAGGCTTGAGCACCTACTAATTACACAAAGTGGATAAAGAGTGGGATCCCGGTCAAGGGTGTTATAGCACTTGCAAGCATCCCCAACTCCGCCCATGGATCCTCCATTCTAATTTATAAACACATCTATTCTCGATTATTTATTATTATTATTATTATTATTATTATTATTATTATTATTATTATTATTATTTAATATACATTTACTTTTATTTTTTATATATTATTATTTTTAATAATGTTAATATTATTATGAATAAATATTACGGCGTATATTATATTTTTATTACTAATTACTATTATTTTAACACTATTTTATTATTTAATAAATATTTTATTTTTATTATATTGTTATGATATTTTTGTTGTTATTATTATTATATATTTCTAGTACCGTTTTATTATTTAATATATTTTATTATTATTATTATTATTATTATTATTATTATTATTATTATTATTATTATTTCAGATAAGTTCATTCGGACATTTTATCAAAGAACCATCTTCATAAATAAATACTGATAAAAAAATCTTCATAAATAAATCATTGGGATTTTTTTAATTCTATTATGATTTCATTTTCACCATTCATATCAAGACTTTAGGGTGGTTGGTTGTCAAATCGGATAGTCCATGGTGCATTGCACGTCCTACGTCGTCGTTACGGCAAGTGACCTTAATTCCCTTTTTTAAATACAGAGTAAATTGTTATAGGGAAATTCCGCTGGTACTCATAAACTTTTACAAATTTTATGTGATACAATTTTTTTTGAAAATTTTCACGTGGTGCCCACAAAGTTTTGTAAAAATTCATATAGTAATCACAAATGGTTTGACAAATTAGCTTATATAACAATATATTACAATCCTACTACTATGCATCATTAGAATAAAATATGACACCTTAAATTGAGCATTAAAAATTGAAAAAATGGTGTGGCATTAAATCATTAAATAACCAAGTGTAATTTTTATTATTAAAAAAAGACTAATATTGAGTAAAAATTGGATAAGTAAATTAACTATAAAATCCAATATATACTCAAAATTAGTTTTTTTTTTAATTAAAAATAAAATTTTGGGAATTTAATGATGTGGTACTATGTTATTAAATTTTTGAATCCCCAATTGTCACATTAAAAAATTAGCCAAAAAATTATCACATATCGAAATTGATTTAATGTGAAATAGTTTGTATTATTTTTAAATGGTTTATTAATATTGGTTCATAGATAATAGTTTGTAATATTTTTTCCAATTTTAATTCCTTCAAAACATAAAATAAACATTAATAACAAATTGAAATTAAATATGTAAGATTTTAGAAAAAATATTGGTTGGATTACCTCTAAGAAAATGTATATTAAAAATTAGTTTTTAGAAGGATTCAAGTTAATAGAGAATGTTGTAAAGTGTTTTCCAAATAATATGTACAATAATATCTTTTTTAATAAAAAAAATTTAAAATCAAAATCTCAATTTTTCAAAATTAAAGCACATTATTGGTATTTCATGGACTTTCGTAAAACCTCGTGGACACCGGTGGCAGATCATAAATTAAACCGTTGGTTGAGGGGGTGGAAAATTACCATAAAATTGTATGTAAAATTAAACCCTATTTTTTCCCAAAAAATCAGCAATATTAGAAATGTGTAACTAGAATAAAAACATAAATAATGTTTAACTATAATAAAAACATAAATCGTACATGTTTTATTCATGGTTTTCAAATATTTCAACAGAGAAAATTGGGTCGGCATGCCCAATTTCCTTCCTTATTAAGCCAATGTCCACCGGGTAACCCAAATTAAGCAAATGTCCACCCAATCAGTTACTTTGTATTGTACGGTTCATCTTCTCCTTTTTTCCTCTCTCAGTGTGTTCCAACGTCTTGTTTCTTTCTTTCTATTTTCGTCTTCACTTTAGTTGATCATTGTCTTCCTTCTTTCTTTTGATTATTGTCTTCATTTGCAAACTAACCATGTATGAATCAAGCACTGAGCGCGAAGGTTAGTGTACTTTCATGGCGATTCCTTATCGATTTCTACTTCTCTTTCTTAGGGTTTGTCCGGTTTAGTAACGGGGGTGTTTGTACTGTTGAATTCAATTTTAACGTATTTTTTATGCTTTGTAATGACTTCTAATATGTGTAGTTGTCATTGTTTCAAACCTAGAATCTTATAAATCTCGGTTCTATATGAGTATTTGCTTCTTCTGTTTGTCCACTCTTTTTAGTTTTCTCGGTTTTATTTTGTGTTTTATGCAGGGCATGTCTCTGTTTTGTAGAAAAACTAAAAAGAGTGGACAAAAAGAAGAAGCAAATACTCATATAGAAAGCTAACAAAAACATAACAAATATAATCATAAGTTGACAAAAGAATTTTCTTTTGTCAGCTTATGATTATATTTGTCATACTTTTGTTAGCTTTCTATCATTCTTTGACAACTTATGTTTCATCGTTTGGTCAATTCTCTTTCATTGTGCTGATAATTTAATGACAAACGAATTTATATATATGCAGATATTGTCAGCTTATGTTTCATCGTTTGTGTAACACCCCCGTCCCACATCGGATATTATAAAGATGTTGGGAGTGGTTTATAAGTGATTCAAGTCCTACTAATGTCACAAGAGCTCTTTCTTTTCAGGCTCCAAGTGAGGACAACGGACCTGAGAGGGCTAGGTGGCATGGGCTGGCGCCTCTTAAGACCCCGGGTCTTACAGTTTGTCATCTTTCTGTCATTGTATTGTCAGCTATTTGTCACAATGGGTTCATTTTGTCATCGTTTCATCGTTTGTCAGCTATATCTATCGATTAAATTTATATATGCTGACAAACTCGCGAATACAATCCGAAAATATGTTATGATGACAAATAAATACAATCAAAATTATGAAGCGAAATTGGGAGGCGGACATTCACGAGCGAAATTGGAAGATTGTTGAGCGAGATGGGTTCATTGAGCAACACGACAGGAGGTTACGGGTGACCAGTGAACATTTAGCTAATAAATCTCGAATGGTAGATATTTAATTAATTAGGTCTTATTATATGATCAGTTGCTTTTTTATCCCCGTTTCAATAGACCCTCCTAATTTGATGTTCTCGGGCATAATTATATTACTACGTATTAAGGTATGGAGTTTAACAAATAATAATTACAATAAAAGTATATTAGTTTGAAAAATGACGTAGGAAATAATTTATATATGTTTAGTCTTGAAACATTTATAACTTTTTGCTCAGATATCGGATTTGAGTTTATAATAGTATAATATATCAAATTGAAACTATCGATGAGACGAACAATTATGTTAAATTTTATTTTTGATTTGGGAGAGGGCGACTGCCACTCTGGACTTAAAAGAAGATCCGCCTTTGGTGGACACCATACGAAAATTTTCGAAACTTTATATACTTTGTAAAAGTTTGTGATCATGCAAAATTTCCCATTGTTATATTATCAACCCATGTGAGATCGAACCATATACAGTAGTAGAAAAAGCCATCATATGTGCCAATTCCACATGGGGTTGATTTTGGGTCCTCTCATCTCATTTACTTTTTTCACTCACTTTTAAAGATAATAAAAAATTTATAAAATTTTATTTTTTAATTAATTTTTTAATAAGTATCAAATTATTTTAAAATTTTAATATTTAATAAAAAAATTACAATTCTTAAAAAAAGTACATAAATAATAATCGAAGAGAATATTAAATTTGCAAAGTACCCCCATCATTTCTTAATTTCAATAGATTAATATTTTGTCCCAGCAACCGAATGAAATATATTTTTGAAAAAACAAAAATCAATTTTTTTGTACGAGATATTATCATATTATTAATATTTTTATTTTATATGAAAAGTTTTTTTTCTAAATCGTATTCCATATTCTTGGCTTAAAATATAAATATTTAATATTATTAGTACGAGATCTTCTAGACACTTTATACATTTTTACATTTTAATAAAGATATTGAAATGAGTATTATTTTGATATAATAAAATACGAATAAAGGATATATAATTAATCTCACTGATATGGTTTTGTATAATAATTTGTCCATTTTTTGTTTTGATAAGGAAATTTTCAAAATATTCAGGAATTGGTCTTGTTTCTTCCGAAAGCATTCGAATAGATGAGATATCAAAGTTCAAGGTAATTCGTGATAGGTGACCCGCTAACATAGTGGTTAAGGTATGTAATATTATCAGCAACTATGTTGCTTTCACGAAAAATATGTTGAATGGTGATGGAATCGATAGATGACAATATCAAGGGAGTTTCCGAGATAATAATTTGTTCATCAATTAGGGGCGTACACAATTTTTTCCCCTAAATAAAAGAAGGCATTCAAGGTCTCTAATGAGTCACTCATATAAAGACAAAATACGTCAAGGTAAAACATACAAAATATTTTTTTAACAAATTTTCTATCCTATATTTTTAAGACATAGATTAAGCATTAAGTTTATAAAATATTCCCCTCAATTCACCCATTTTACCTATTTTTAAAACAGATTATAGGTTAGAGAAACAATTTATTAATTCGCTTCTTAATTAACAATCAATATCCGCTTAGGTTATAAACAAACCCCTTTTTAAATACGTTTGAATTGAATTCATGTATACTTTGTAGGTCAACCAATTCCAAGAACCAGACTTACCATTTTTGCTGGTTTGTCAAAGGTTTAAATTATGTGGATTGTGAATTTCACCAAAATTCTATACAACCCAACATATTTGTCCTCATTCAAATTATGTAGACCATCCCATAAACCGTAATACAGTATAATTTAAAGGTCTTTTAACTTATTCCAAGCTAACTTGTTCATCGATATTTATATTTATATTTATATTTATTTTTTCAATATTTCAACAAAAATTACATTCAACCCAATTACTTGAAACGTTTAGAATCAAGAGTAGTAAAATATACCGAATCTATACCGAAACTATGTTGCATATCTATATACATATATTAAAATCAATGCATGACGTTCTACGTGGCGACACGTAGTTGATATTAAAAAAAATCCGCCAAAAAAATTATTAAAATAATAAATTATCATAATTTATGAAAAACTATCAATCATAAACCCCAATCTATTTATATATATTTTAATTAATTGATAAAAAAATATAAATTAAAACTATTTCATAACCATACTTATCAAAAATATTAATAGATAAATATTTAATTAATGTTATTTTATTTATATATAAATTATTTTGGATGGAAATAATTATTTATAACAAAATTAATTATTTGATAGTTATTACTCCTTCCGTTTGACAAAACATGTCACTTTACTATTCACGCACGTTTTTTTAGGGGATAAAAACTATATAAAATATCTAGTTTTTTAATAATTTTTTTAACAATTTCGTAGTTATTATTAATAAGTACAAACTTGTTAAAAAAATTTATAAAAAAATAAATATTTTATGTAGTTTTTATCTTTCTAAAAAAGCGTACGTGAATAGTAAACGACATGTTTTGCCGAACGGAGAGAGTATTTTATTTTTGTGTATACATAAATACTTTTTTTATAAAATAAATTATTTATTTTTAGATTAATTTTTATTTTATATTTTCTGGTATACAACTACATATATTTTTTTTTATACAAGACCAAGATTTAGGGTGGTCAACCGCAGTTGAGCCACTGCCCAAATACAACTACACATATTAATTGGGTTAGGATTGAACACGGGAAAAAAAAAAAAAAAAAAGCGGAGCCCACCAAAGCGGGATTGGTCGATTGGACAACCATGGGAGCCCATCGGATAACCTCCAACATTTATATAGTATTTTATTAAATTAATCTTGATATCATAATTACCGGATCTGGTTATGATTCTTACACGTTTGCCGCTTATTTTACATGACATTGGTTAAAATTTCCAATTACAAAATTTAGAAAATATATACTCCATCAATTTACCAAACCATGTAATTTTTTTTAACAAAATCAATAAAGATATTAGTTTACCCTTATTTAGTAATCTATTATCCCACTAATCATTACAAGAATATTTTTTTAAAGAATAACTCCAAATACATAAACATTCTAAAATAAATTTATTTTAATTTATAATACCAAAAAAAGAATAACTCCAAATACATAAGCATTCTAAAATAATTTTTTTAATTTATAATACCCTAAAATTTGTGCTATTTTTGCAATTTTCCTCTGATATTGTCTAATTCATTTTTTGAATGTATAATAATTGAGTAATAAAAAATAATAAAAAAAAACTAATTATCTTCAACCTCTCCCCATTCCCCCGTACCAGTTACACACCGCCCACTACTTTCCCGTGTTCATATTTCACACAGCCCATCCCCCTCTTTCTACTCGGACTGAGAAAGCAGCTTCCGCAGATCTCTCTCTCACCAATCTCTCCTGCATTTACGCGTTTCCTACTCGGTAAGCCGAATCTCAAACTCCAAGACCCGATCTGATCTCTCCATTTTCCATATTTATAGATCTCCCTCGTCTTCTCTATTTCCGTGATCTTCAATATCCTTGACTGTGTCTTCTTCTTCGCTAATCTCTCTCAGAAGTCAGAAGGTGCTTTTCTCGATCTCGTTTTCTACTTCTTTTGCACGATCGCGGTTTCCACATCGTTGAATTTTTCATCTGGATTCTTGCGTATTTCCTTTGGACTTCTTTTCGAGGTCAATTGAGTTTTCCAGTTTTCGCTTCGGAATACTCCGTTGAAGTGTTTGTTTTTGGCGGAAAGTTTGGAGGATTCAAACGTGTTTGTCGTATGATTTGTTCGTGGTGTGCTGATCTTGTTTCTTCTGTGTGCTCTCCGTGCAGGCGTGTTTTTGAAATGGATCAGACTTTGCTTCACGGGACGCTCCATGTGACTGTGTATGAAGCAGATCGGCTGCACCATGGTGGACAGCCTGGGGTGTTTCGTAAGGTGAGTTGACTATTTTTTGTTTTACTAGTTTCTGATCTCATTTCTTTTAGTTCCGATTGGGGGACCGAAAGCATGAATTCGATATTCTTGAGGTTGATCATATTCATTTGGCGCTGTGTACTGTGATCACGTACAGATTAAGCTTTTGGAGTTGAATAAGTTGCGGTGCCTTTATTTTTTATTGTTGTTAGAGATGGAATCATAGATCTTGCCAGGCATAAAATCTGATACTGCGAGTTTACGTTGTCATGAATTTTTTACTTACTGTTATAAAACCTCTTTGCTCTTACTCCTCTCAGTCTGACCAAAAAAACCCCTCTTTGTTCCGACAAAAAAAAATGTTCGACGATAAAGGAGCCAGAAAAGAGGGTGAAAGGTGTTGACTATTATCGAAAGCTAAAACCCAGTGAATTTGGTGAGATCTGTTGATCTGAGGACAGATTGGCGAGATCTGAGGCATCCATTCACACCAAAGCAAAGCAATTTTGGTCACCTATGCTTGTCATTTTGAAAGAAAAACTCAACACACACCCACACACAATATACTTCGTACATATCAGAATCACACTGATTCCTCTTTTTCAATAGTAACCACATCACAGTCAGAGAATAAGATCTGTTTGATTTCTTATGACTTTGGGATCACTAGCTTTCCACTACACCCTAGGCCTATCAATAAAACTGCATCCGCAAACCTATCCTTTTTATTTCTTTTGAGAACTACAGTCACAAACCCATCCTACATTCCTACTCAAACAAGTTTAAAGCAAGATCCTGTGAAGTCTTAGATTCAAGAACCATTTGGTTTATGGAAATTGAGCTTCTCAAGTGAATTGTTGGGGTTTGAACTTAAAGGAGTTGGTAGAAAAACTAAAACAATGATGTCGCATTTGGTAATAAAATTACTGTTTTGTCCTTGTATGTACTCTTCTGAAAATCTGAAACATTCTAGGTGGAAACTTCTCAGATTCCATCTCTCAAGTTTTGGATTTCAATTCCCATGGACTTGTGCACAAATGTTATATGATATGCTAAGATCCCTTCACCACAAATGTTCAATACTAAATACAACATTCTTCAATTACTGTGAATTGAATAATGCAGTCAGTAACATATTCAACTTTGTGCACAAATGTTATATGATATGCTAAGATCCCTTCACCACATGCGAATCTGAAACACTTCAAGTAGGACATTTTGCATTTTGTAATTTGTTCCTTGTCAATATTGTCAATTTCATACATCTTGATGAACTCTGTTTCTTTTTAAATATACTGTGCAGAAGGGATTTTAATAAGAAGGTTTCATCCACAATATGTTGTAGATTTCTTTTTGCCTTCTTCTTTTCCTTTTTTTTTGGTCATGGACGGGTACTCCATCTGCCCCTGGCCTGCAAGAGTGTGAAGTGTGTAGAATTTGACTCTAGCATCTGTTGTTGAGTTACTTTAACTGACGTAATGAAATGCATAGATTATCAGGCATGCATAATTATATAGGAAAACAATTGTTCCTTGATGTTTCTTCCCTCCCCTCTGATTTTGTATGAGATTTTTGTGTGTATCCTTAAGTCTGTGCGCATGCATTGTGTTTGTTTTCATGCATAGCGGGACTGGGCTTCTGAAATTAGGTTTTACATAGTAAAATGGCCATGGGCTTCCCCATGTCCATTTATTGACTTGCAAAATGGGGCTTGATTAGCTCAATTGCACCATTTACTCTTTTATGTGAGACGTAGGAAACTCAAGATGCCCTGCAGAAACAGAAGGGTATAAACTTCTTAACTTTATGCAAACCATATAAAAATCTCTCAAGCATTATTCAAGATTAAATTTCATGAATACTAGGAACTTTTTTTACACTCTGTTGTGAGAGTTTGATTGATTTTCTTTTGGTGCTATGTCCTTAATATTCTTTTAAAACAATTTAATTATACAGTAAGTTGGAGCAAACAGCTAGAACTATTGAAAATACTGATGTTTGGATACACACACACATACATATACAGTCACCTAATTCGACTTATTAAATGAACTTGCATTACAGCTTATGGCGAACATTGAGGAGACTGTTGGTGTTGGGAAGGGAACACCCAAACTTTATGCAACTATTGATCTTGAAAAGGCTAGAGTTGGGAGGACAAGAATGATAGAAAATGAGCCAGCCAACCCAAGGTGGTATGAGTCATTTCACATCTACTGTGCTCACCCTGCATCAGATATCATATTTACTGTTAAGGATGATAATCCTATTGGAGCAACACTTATTGGAAGAGCCTATGTACCTGTTCAAGAGGTTTTGGGTGGCGAAGAAGTGGATAGATGGGTTGACATATGTGACCGTGAAAGGAACCCTCTCAGTACAGGTGCCAGGATACATGTGAAGATGCAGTACTTTGATGTAGGTCAAGAACGTAATTGGGCCCGTGGAATCAGAAGTGTTAAGTTTCCTGGAGTTCCTTACACCTTTTTCCCACAGAGAACAGGATGTAAGGTGTCTCTCTATCAGGATGCTCATGTTCCAGATAATTTTGTCCCAAAAATCCCTCTTTCTGGTGGTAATTATTATGAGCCACATAGGTGCTGGGAAGATATCTTTGATGCCATCACAAATGCTAAACACTTGATTTACATTACCGGCTGGTCTGTATTTACAGAAATCTCGCTGGTGAGGGATTCACGTAGACCAAAACCAGATGGTGACTTGACGATTGGCCAGTTACTTAAGAAGAAGGCCGGAGAAGGTGTCAGAGTTCTCATGCTTGTTTGGGATGATAGAACTTCTGTTGGTTTGCTTAAAAAGGATGGTTTGATGGCAACGCATGATCAGGAAACTGAAGAATATTTTCAGGGTTCTGAGGTGCACTGTGTCTTATGCCCTCGTAATCCTGACGATGGTGGAAGTATAATTCAGGATTTACAAATTTCTACTATGTTTACTCATCATCAGAAAATAGTTGTAGTTGACAGTGCAATGCCTGGTGGAGGATCAGACAAGAGGAGAATTGTCAGTTTTGTTGGGGGAATTGATCTGTGTGATGGGCGGTATGATTCCCAGTTCCATTCTCTTTTCCGTACACTTGACACTGCACACCATGATGATTTCCATCAACCCAACTTCCCTGGTGCCTCAATCACAAAAGGTGGACCCAGAGAACCATGGCATGACATCCACTCAAGGCTTGAAGGACCAATTGCTTGGGATGTCATGTTTAACTTTGAGCAGAGGTGGAGAAAGCAGGGTGGCAAAGATTTGCTTGTCCATCTGAGAGAACTCGATGATGTCATTCCTCCTTCACCTGTAACCTATGAGGAAGATCCTGAGTCATGGCATGTTCAGTTATTCAGATCAATTGATGGTGGCGCTGCTTTTGGCTTTCCAGACACACCCGAAGATGCTGCTAGGGCTGGGCTTGTTAGTGGAAAAGATAATATCATCGACAGAAGTATCCAGGATGCTTACATTAATGCAATTCGACGAGCCCAGAATTTCATATATATTGAAAATCAGTACTTCCTGGGAAGTTCCTTCAGTTGGCACCCCACTGATGATATCAAGCTCGAGGAAGTTGGTGCTCTGCATCTAATTCCAAAGGAACTGTCTTTGAAGATTGTTAGCAAAATTGAGGCTGGGGAGAGATTTACTGTGTACATCGTGGTTCCAATGTGGCCAGAGGGAATTCCCGAGAGTGGCTCTGTTCAGGCTATTTTAGACTGGCAGGCAAGGACAATGACTATGATGTACAAGGATATTACTGCAGCTCTAAATGCTAAGGGTATTGAGGAAGATCCCAGGAACTATTTGACATTCTTCTGCCTTGCTAACCGTGAGGTGCAGAAGAGTGGAGAGTATGAGCCATCCGAATGCCCTGAACCTGATTCAGATTACGAGAAGGCACAGAAGGCACGCCGCTTCATGATCTATGTTCACGCAAAGATGATGATTGGTATGTTTAAACTCTTTCCTGTATTTTTATTATTGTACTTATCTTGATAGTAAAACATGAAAGCATGAAAGCATAGAGTTTCATAGCATGCATATGTTGATTATTTCTTTCTGAAATGCCGAACCATTGTAAAGAATGAAACTTGACTGCTAACTCTAGCGAAGTATCAAAACTATTTTTGTTTAGCCCAGGAGAACCATATATTGTTTCTTTGCTGACTGTGTGTATATTGTATGGTCTACAGTTGACGATGAATACATAATAGTTGGTTCTGCCAACATCAACCAAAGATCCATGGATGGTTCGAGGGACTCTGAGATAGCCATGGGAGCATACCAGCCACACCATCTGGCAACAAGGGAACCAGCAAGAGGGCAAATTCACGGCTTCCGTATGTCACTCTGGTATGAACACCTTGGCATGCTGGATGATATATTTAAGCACCCTGAGAGCCAAGAATGTGTGGAGAAAGTGAACCGGATGGCTGACAAGTACTGGGACCTCTATTCAAGTGAGACACTTGAACGTGACTTGCCTGGTCACCTGCTTCGATACCCCATTGGCGTTTCCAGTGATGGGGTTGTGAGCGAGCTGCCTGGGTTCGAGTGCTTCCCCGACACAAAGGCTAAAGTGCTTGGCTCCAAGAATGACTACCTCCCACCTATCCTGACCACATAATCGAATCCAATACACCTTTGAGGTTGCAGCTTTTCATAGTTCTTACTAATAAAGTACGTGTGTGGCGAGAGGTTTATGCTTTTGTTGTGCCCCTGGATAGTCACAGTATTTGGCTTGGTCGACTGACTTACACACTAGGTCTTGCTTGATTGATGTGCTGGTTATCGGATTTTTCTCCATGGCTCGGCTCACAGGCTATCCGGCTATTGAGAATGCCCCTATATATGTGTGTTAGTTAAGGGGCCTATCTGGGTTTGTACTGTGTATTTGCTTGAATATGTAACATGTTGAACTCTTCAGTTTTCACTTCTGTCTTGTTGTTGACAGTAGAAGGTGCTTTGGGTTTAGGGGCCACTCTATCTGTGTTTGTCAAGTTGTATGGAGTAATTTTTCCAGGAACATGAATTTCTACTCCTCCGTACTTGATGTTCAGAAGATATTCTGATCCCCTATAGAACAACTCCTGGAAAAGTGCAAACAAGTACACCATGTTTCCCATTTGAGAAGCCTGGCAAAAAGGTTGCTCTCTATCTCAGAGGAGATCTCCTCCACTTCGCCTCAAATACACCAAATACACCTTTAGGTGTGACACAAAAATAATAAGGATAAATATTTATGATAAAAAAAAATTTAAAAATTATATTTCTGTTATAAATAACCAATTATATATATTTATATAATTTTCTCATGAAAAAACATATTTCAAAAAATATTAAAATTATTATCATCAAATAATCATCTTTTCAATTTTAATATTTTTTAAAATATTTTTTTCCATGAGAAAATTATATAATTTTTTTTGATACAAGGAAAGGGTTTGGGCAGTGTCAGACCCTGCTGACCCACCACCCAAGCGCGTTCTTTTGGACAAGAGCCTGGAGCTCAAAATGATTGGTTATTTATAACATAAATATTATTTTTTAAGAAAATTATCATAAGTATCTACCATTATTGTTTTTGTGTCACACCTAAAGGTGTATTTTGGGGTGTAGAAAGTCTTCACTCCTATCCTCTCATCTCACTATACATGTACCTTGGTTGTGTTGATTGTGACATTGTTCGAGGTTTCTGAATTTCCCTCGTTTAGATGGGAGAAAATAGAAACGTCGTAAGATTCACATAACTTTAGGTGTCACTTCCTCATTTGTAGAGTTTTACTAATATTTTTGCTGCACAGTGACAATATAGAATAATTCTTAATCTCTCCGATTATAAAGGTAAGATTTTTTATTTGAAATCCAAACAAACCCACCTCAATAGATAATATGCATACTAGTGTAACACAATATTAATATTAACACAATATTCATATCAACATGCATAATATTAATATTATTATTCAAACACAACAATGTTCACATCCACGTGCATAATATGCATACTAGTGCAACGCAATTTTCATTTGTTTCACTATTTCACCATATTTTCCGTTTCACTATAACTTTTACCCACTTCAATGGATAGACCCTCACCATTTTTTTAAAGGTAAAAATTCAAATAATAAAACAAATTATTGTGTAATAAATTGAGAGGTCAATTAATCAGCAAATGGGTCGACTGTCATGATACATGACATGAAAATAAAACACAACTCAAACAAGAAGAAAGACTCAAACTTAGCAAATTAAAACAAAATCATCACCCTGCGTAAAAGTTGAGAAAAACCCATAAAAACTGCAATTGTCGAGACTGTCACATTAATAAATTGTCGAAATCTCCCAGAGAGCTCCTAAAATATTATCTATTTTTAAAAGGTTTATAAAATCAAATGCATACACACTAGAAACTTAAACTCGGTTAGTTGTTTTTCATTTTTTTAGAAAAGATTAACAAGGCATCAACACCTTATATATTAAGCTAATAAAACAATATATCCTCTTCAAATACAATTACAACACCTACACAATCATCCATTTTTTTCTCCTCCTCTAACATAACAAACACTTGTTAAAACAAATATTGCATTGGATTCCCACACAATCATCCATATTTTTTTTCTCATACAAAATCACCAAACACTTGTTAAGACAATTATTAATTGGATTAGAATCCAAGTTGCACTTGTCCATCCCTCACCCCCATCTTCTCAATGACACACTCTTGGGTCCCACTAATCCTTAACAACAGTCCATTCTAGAAGACCCACCTTTTCCTTTTCACTGACAGTTTCCTCCTCTCCCAACTCCAAACCAACTTGCCAAACACTTATCAAAGATCAAACAGCCACCACAAAATCCAAAACCTTTGCTCAACCCTACGTTTCTCCATCACCAATTTTTATTTAAAAAAATAATAGTAATAATTCCCCACTTCACCTGTCACATAAATTAAAAAGCAAGATAACTCTAGATTCAGAGATGATGCTACCTAGCAGCTTCTTCAATATCTCTAATGCCGACACCACACATAACACCCATTTCTGTGTTCAACTTGATCTAGCAAGATGAACTAATAGAACCTCGCCACATACTCAAGATTCATACTTTTAGATAGATTTCTGTTTTTATTTATTTTAATTTTTTTTTGAGGGGTTATGTAGTTTCCTAGTTTTATTTTACTTCTGTTCATTCAAACTCTTATTTTATTCCCCTGTTTCCAACTCCAAAAAGCCCAAATCATATCTCACTCTCCTCTCGCCGGCGGCGGATTTGGCCGGCGACCCAGTTGCCGGAAAGCCAAGCTGGTACGTGGGTCAACCTTCTTTTTCCAAACCACCGCCGCCATGTCTTCAGTGCTGTGCTCACATAGCGTGATCTTCGCAGCCGCCATGGCCGTCTCCGGCGCCGTCGTCCTACTCTCCTTCAGCCGGCAGAGGGTTTTACCGGCGACCCAACTGCCGGAAACTCCAATTCCCACCTCCCAAGACCGATCTCTCCGTTCCTGTCTCTCTACTGGTAAGTGGGTATATCTTTTCACCTTCCTCTGCTTTTTTTTTCTTTTTTTCTTGTTCATGGGTGTGAATTTATTTTGAATGAATTTGGATGAAGGCGGGAGGAAGAAGGAGAAGAAGAGGCTGAGGGTGCGGTTTGCGGAGAACGTGAAGGTTGCGGCGGTGGAAGGTAGGAAGGCTCGCCGGTGCAGGAGCCAAATATCGGCCGTTGATCGGAGAATGCCGGAAAATCGAGCGGCTTTATATCACGGGATCTTGAGAGATCGGATTCACGTTCAGCGCATGACCTACTCTTATTAGGGATCAAAGGCTTCAATCAAAGCTACTGTCATTTTGTATTGTGTTTTTTTTTTCTTTCTTTTTGTTTTGACAAAATTTAGGGGCTTCCCACTTTTGTAAATCTTCGATCTTTTTCTGTTTAACTTGTGAATATATTAATCAAATGTGAAGTTTTGATCAGTTTCTTTCTTACAACTATCTTGCCATAGTATGAGACTATGAGGATTATTTCTCAAGTAATACTAATGTAGTCTATCTATTTTGAAAGATATACCATGTAATTTTTTTTATTTATACATCTTTTTAATGAGTACATAAAATATTAATTTTTTTCATGATTTCACTAATAATAATTAAATCATCAAAAAAAATAAAAAAAATTTGATGTTATGTGTATAAATAATAAATATTATGTTTTTCTTAATATAGTATTAATTATATTTTTTTATAACTTGAAATTTGGATTGATGTTATGTGTATAAATATAGTATTAATTATAATAATTAATGTTTTTTTATTTCGAATAACAAATGCCTCAAAGTTGAAATGGGTATTATTTGAAGAGGGGGTTTATTGACAACATGTGTTTCGTCTATTAACAAGATAATTTACCCTATATTGCAGTTAGTCCTTTTCATTTTTGATAAAATAATTACGGTTTTCACTTGAGAGGAGAGAGACTGGGGTTTGAATTAAAATCCCGAAATTAAAAAAACAACCTTAATGATGTTGAAAAACGATATATGAGAATGTATTTGACTTTGTCTCTTGATTTATGTGGTTTTGGTAACTTTTAGAGGTTTTTAAAGGGGTAAATTAATCGAGAATGGGCTCATCAATATGAGATGAGGTAAACAATTAAACTTGAAAATTTCACCCAACGCTATGTACTCAGCTCGAGTAAGTTCATCAAGGGTATTGCATAGTCTCGACTCTCGACTAAGTTCATTGAGGGTATTGCATAGTCTCGGCCAAGTTCATTGAGGGTATTTCTAAGCTCACTTGTAAAATTTCATCGAGACTAAACTCAAAAATTTTCGAAGGCGACACTTCTCACCAGCCATGACCCCTCAATTTGCTCTGTAATAGAACATCCATAACAACAAAATGACGACACATAACAACACCCAATAAAATCAACCAATTTTCATGCATTTTTTAATTACTTTTTAAAACCCTAAGAGCAAGCCCAACAGCTTTGCTAAAATAGAAAAAATGAGAGATTTTAGAGAAAAAAAACCATTTTTTCACCCAAACAGCTTCTCCAAACTCATCTTTAAAATAGAGAAAGGGATGGAGAGAGGAAAAAAATCTCTAAATTTGTAGGAATAGAAGTTGATCTCTATAATTTGATGTTCACTTGTCCCTATATAGAATTTAATGCCACAACCCCACATTTTCACCCATAATATAAAAAAAAATATAATTTCATACTTATTAGTAATAAAAAATAATTTTTAAAAAATTAATAAAAATTGATATGATTTGATAAAATATATAAAATAATTATATTAAATCAATATAGATAGATAAACAAAACATCATAATTCAATTCTATGTTAACTTTTATAAATAAAATAGCATAATTAGTTTCATCTAATTTAATGTTATAAAATTCACATTAAAAAATTAGTCTATAAAATTTTCACTTCAAAAAATTTTCACTTGAACTCATAACTCATATTGGACTGATTTTATTTTTATAAATTATAAAGTAAACCTTATTAGTTAATTAATTTAATTTAATATGTCGTGTAAGAGTATGGGTAACATATACTAGTTTACCAACAAATGTGATGCTAAATGTTAGAATTAAGTTTTAATGAAGTTTTTAGAAATGTAGAATTAAATATCTTTAATAAATGCATTTATTTATTATAGTATTTAATAAATGTAAAAATCTGTAAAATAGAGAAACTGTTAGAGTTCGATTGAATTTTTTATTATAAATTTTGATATTTTAATCTTATTTTTTACCTAAACTGTTAGGCTTGCTTAAAAAAAAAGGAAATCCATCTAACTCTGAGTAGTTGGTAAATCTTCCTTTTTAAGCGATGCATCAATCTAATTATTTCCCAAAATTAATGAAATCCACATGCAAGTGAAAAGTGTGGAAATTCAAGGTTCGATTGTTGGGTGTTTGGGCGTTCGATTTTGAGACCCGTAAAATAACCTTAACCCCTAACATTTTCCCTTTTCTCCACAGATTCGAAGGGCAAAGACTCAAAGAGGTCTTAATGCAATTTTCGGTTAACTATCTTGCTAGTAGACAAAACCCTGTGTTACTAATAGACTTTATATTCTTTGACATCAACTTAATAACTGAAATTTGGATTGAATGATAATGGAAATTTTTTTCAAAATATTCAACAAAAAATAAATATTTAACAAAATATTCACACTTTTAACCTATTGACAAAAATCTTCATTTTTATTAGATATTTATAAAAATTTTCGTTTATATGACCATTAATTATAATTTATAATTCAAAATATTACATTATAATATATATTATAATACAAAATTGTGTATAATAAATTATAATACAAAATTGTGTAATTATAAATTATAAACAATATCATGCAAACCGACCTCAAAAAACCATGGTACAACTACAAAGCCATGTGCCATGCCATGCGGTTCAAGGGACATTTCGAGGGATATGAGATTTGGAGGGTGGGCCATTAGGCCCATCAGCACTTTCTCTGTTTTTTTTTGGGTGATTGGGCCTTTTACTCGTGGGCGACCGGCCTACTGGGTTTCCCTTAACATGGAAGAATTTGCTTTCAAGAATTTTTTGACCCTCTTGCTTTATTAAATCTTATTTCATGATCCATCCTTTTTTTTTCTTTTTTTTTTTGCCAAGGAAAAGCCCATAATGGATAAGCTCTTGACAAATCCCTCTAGTCTAGAACACTCCACACACTTAAAAATGTCAAAAGTATATCACCATTTCCAATCTATTCTTTGAAATATTTTAGCTAACAATGTTTTTCATTTTAAGATATAAAAAATCATTTAATTTTAAAAAATACTATAAATTTTAGAACGTCTATCTATTTTTTTTTGCTTGTTAAATTTAAAAAATGAGATATATGATCTACTGAAAAAAAAGTTTAAAATTAAAAAAATTCCTAAAATTTTCAAAAAAGTTGTTGAAGTTTCTGTTATTTATTTATACTACTTTAACTTCACACTATTTTACCCTTATGTTATTTTAACTTCATAGTTTTTAATAAAATTAATAAATATACTATTTTTTACTTTATTAAAAATTACAATTAATTAACACACACACATACACTCTAAAGTAATACACTTTTGAGGAATTGACCCTATAAAGTTTAGAACAAGTTTGAGAAGCTCCAAGACCCTTCCTCTAAATGTATAATGCATATCCAGCTGACACGTGGCATCAGCTACCCAGAAGGTGATAGACACTTCTCACAAGCACTAGCATCTTCATCTCCCTAAACAGAGCAAAAGTTTGAGCTCCCCTTTAAAAACCTCACCTGAGTTAGATGGTCATGCATAATATCCAAACACACAACAAAAACAAGAACTAGGACCATATATAAGAAGAAGACAAAGAGAGGCTAAATAGTTATAGTAGATACAAAAAAAATCTGAGAGATGGCTATGTCCAGGTTGGTGGCTTCAAGGCTGCAACAAGCCCTTGCTTCCCAAAGACAATCGGCGCGGTTGGCGCCATCTTCCTATGGGCTGCTCAGCCGGTTTTCGGCTGAAGCTGGCGGCGAAGAGGTGGCGGTGGAGAGCCGCGAGGGGAAGAAGAAGAAGAGGTGGAGCTCCTTGCTTCCCCGGAGGCTGCAACGCCGCCGGGACTCTCTTTGGAGGAACGAGCCTCGTGATTTTGTTCCTTCTTTCAATGGTATTAACATGTTTTCAATGGTTCATCTTCATTATCATCCCATTCAACACTTTACATATTTCCATTTTAATATGATAAATGGTTTTTTCTAACCCATTACATGAATTCATATTAGAAAATATTTTTTTAAGTAAAATATGTCATTTTAATATTGTGATTTTCTTTTGCATGTAGAAGATTTTTTTTTAGGTATTTTTGTGTTTACTTTATAAAATTTCCCTTATAAGTATTAATAGATTAATAGATGGTTAGTTATAGTTTTTGAGGAATTGAAAAAGTAATAAATGAGGATATAATACTATACTCCCTATTTCCTAGTCTCTTGCAAATTGATAAATAATATGTTTTGTTTAACATAATAGTATTAATAATTATTTTTAATTTTTTTAAATAAATTTGCTATAGATTTATTAGTATAGTTTCTTAAGGACAGTAAAAATACACTGTCAAACATAGAACACAGTTTTGCAAAATGCAGTGAATTTGGCATACGAGTTAATATTTTACTCATTTAATTTATCAATAAAGGATGATCCATCGAGAATTTCATCTCTATGTCTATATATTAATTTAATAATCCTAAATTATACCCTCTCCGTCAACAAAAGATGTCACTTTACTATTCACGCACGCTTTTTTAGGAGATAAAAACTATATAAAATATCTAGTTTTTTAAATAATTTTTTTTAACAATTTCGTAGTTATTATTAAGTACAAACTTGTTAAAAAAATTTATAAAAAAATAAATATTTTATATAGTTTTTATAATTTTAAAAAAGCGTGTGTGAATAGTAAACGACATGTTTTGCCAAACGGAGGGAGTACAGTGTTAATCACTTAAACATACTACAAATTCACTGAAAAGCTTCGACGACCCTTTGAGAAGGGTAAATGATCAATGAACATCTAGACCCCGGTATTCTATACACTATATTTTTATAACATTTTCGGCTTTTGGGTCACACAAAAACACATTTTCAACTTTCTTGGAGAAATAGTGCATACTACTTAGACTCCCAGATGATTGTTGCGGGATATACTGAGATGATTGTTGATGGTTTAAGATCCACTTTTTCATACATTGGGTTTCAAAAGTGTGACATGAAAAGCCAGTCTTTTATAAACTAAAGCATCCTAACATTGTTATTTTGTGTTGCATTTGTCTCCTTTTTATGTGCAAATTTCCTTGATACTGTTGTGGATCGATGGTAGTGTTGAGTACAAAACTTGCTCCAATTCTTAAATGCAGAAATCTTTCGTTCAGGCCTAGGAAGCGCCCTTGTAGAGGCAACTCAAAACATCAATAGGATGCTCGAGAACCTCGGCCCCTCTGGCATTGTAGGTCAGATGAAAGAGAAAGACGACAGCTACAAGCTGCGCTACGAGGTCCCTGGCCTTGGCAAGGAGGACTTGAAGATCACCATTGACGACGGTGTCCTCAACATCGCGGGAGAGCACGAGGAAGAGAAAGGAGACGAGTCAGACGATGAGTCCTGGTCTGCTAGAAGCTATGGGTTCTACAACGCTAGCATCGTCCTCCCTGACGATGCCAAGCATGAAGATATCAAGGCCGAGTTGAAGAATGGAGTTCTCACCATTGTGATACCCAAGGATGAGACCAAAGCAAAGCAAGTCAAGGAGGTTCAAATCCACTAAACTTGCATATATCATGTTTGGAGTTGATGTAACTGTGGATTTGTGTATGGGTTTTGAGTGTTGTTTGGGTTCTCTTTCATGGCTTTAAAACGAGGTCTGTGTCGATCTTGTAATGTTGTGGTTTTGGTAATAACAAGTCTTGTTCTCATCATGTTGGATTGATATGGAGATGGGAAGAACAAAAGACGAGAACAAAAGATGAACTTTGTGAAGCACATTCGAAACTGATTCATCATCCATTCATTTGAAGCACATTCGAATTACCTATAAGTTTGGATGTGCAACCCCAGCGTTCCATTCGCAGCCGATGTCGAAACTTTGCCACCATTTTCCTACACCCAGATCTCCAATAAATTGAAACCCAAAATGTGACAGGATTAAAGATTGTTGGGATATCAAACAAAAAGAAACAAGTGTTGGATACCATTTCCATGTAAAAAGTGAGATGCGGACTAATGTTCAGTGCAGCATTTCATCGAACACCTAAAGTGCAGGTTTTTCTTTGCAGAACTGTTAAATTGAGTGTCTTTTTCTTTAATTATCATCTCACTAGGCTCTGTGATCAACAATTTCAGTCAGCGGAATATCTGAAACAAGCAAAATCTGAATCAACCTACGCAATCAAATTCATCTATCTCACAGTTATACAATCATGAAACTGCGCCATAAATAATCGTACCACTTAATCGGTCATCTGATTTATGTATGCAGATAACGATATTTGGTACCGAAAATGGAGAGAGCGGATTCTGGACATTCAACACGGCTTTCCTTTTCCAATTGCCGACACCTCGCTCGCTCGCTGTTGACGAAAACATTGAGCGATTTCAGAATATTTCCAAAAGAAACAGTCGCCGCCGTGGGCGTCGCTGTTGGAGCTATGTGAGGTACAGGTCGATGATTGGGGTTGGGAATTGGGATATTAGGGAGAGAGAAATTGATTTGAGCAATCTAAAGATTGGGGTGGTTGATTCTGTGGTTGTGTGGCTGGAAAATCAGGGATGATCGATCATCTTCAAATTTCAATCCAAATGCTTTGATTATCATTGACAAAGAAGGTCTCGCTCTCTAGTGGTCCTTTAATTTTGAGATTCCACAGAACCCCATTTGATTTTGATGGGTTTTGCAAGTGGTGCTGAATTGGAGCCAATGATCAATACTCCGTATTATCCATGACTCCTTTGAATTAGACTGTATGTATAATTGTAAACATCGATCTGGATTGTTAATTTGACTTGTTCCTGGTATTTTGTTCTTGGGTGGCCCAGAACTAGTTTTCAGCTATGGATTCGGATTTCGGGGCTATATAGCCTATATGCATCGCAGGGTTGATCTTCTACAACACCTAACGTCGGTATCATTTAATTACAGTATTATACCAAGTTCAATTTTTAAAAATTACTACTACCTCCGTTTCCTTTTAATTGACTTTTTATTATTTATACACGTTTTTTAAGGTGTGAAAAATTATATGAAATAATAATTTTTTTAAATATTTTTTTCGATAATCTCATACTTATTGGTGATAAGTATAATATTATTAAAAAAATATTATTAAAATATTAATATTTAATATAATTTTGATCGTTCTAAAACTACGTGCATGACTTGAAAAAGTCACTTAAAAGAAAACGGAGGGAGTGTATTATAAACCACTATTTTTATAATATTTTTATTTAAAAAACATATTTTAATTTTTTCCCAAAATAAACTTTACAAACACAACAACTTTAATTTGTTTTTTTTTCCTTCTTCACACCCACAAGCACTAACATTCTCATGGATCAACCGATTTCTTGGTTAGTCCATCAGCCATTTTCTTTCGATCTCTCAATTTCTTAAACGAACGAAGCCAAGCACTACCTAGAAACAGCACCGCAGCCCGTAGACCCGTGGTACATCAGGAGTCACATGTGGGCAGTGAAGACGAACCTCCAAGGAAACAATCTTCCGGAGAAAAGGAGACGCCTCGATACACACTACAACAACCCTAGTCTATTCCGTCTCTGAATAGCCAGAACCCCATCAAACGGAGAAGAAAGTCCAGTCACACCAAACATAGAGCCCCACACTGCCTGAACTGAAAGCACCAAAAACCCTAGCGGGAAATTAGCAAACCCAAGTGGGATTTATAAATTCTTAGTTATTGATTAATATTGTTTATTTTTATTTTCTTTTTTCTTTTTATTTAATTCTTATTCCGTCGGGCTAGCTTTGGGCTCAAGGCAAAGCCTTTGGCCCAAAGCAAGTAGCTTTTGGGACCAACGCACGTGAAACGAGCTAGGAATCAACTACACCGGGACCCCAACGACCCCAACACAGCCCCGCCCCCAGTGCATCGGGAAGCACAACCAGTCGGAAAACGATGATAAGGCCGAAATAAACCGGAGAAGCAGGGCCATGGGGGAAATCAAGTGAGGGAGGTGAGGAAGGGTCGGATGAGCTAGCGATGAAAGCTCCATCGAGGCACACCCGCCACTGTGGAGAAGAGACCACCAAAGGAGGATGAAAACCAACAAACGCCGATCGGATTTGGAGACCGACCACAAAGGCAGAAGGCAGGAGGTCGGTATTGGAGCGAGGCCTGAGAACCAAAGGCTAGTGGAGGAAGAAGGATTTGAGGACAAGAACCAAAGATCTACAAAAGCCCCAAATTAATTTTGGCTTTGAATGGACTCTGACCAGTTTAGGGAAGACGGATAGGGTTTAACCAAAATCACGACCAACACCACAACCATAGGTCATGGTATATATGAAGGCGAGAAGGAGGTGGACAAATCGAAGGATTGAGGGACACCGGCCGAGCCGATGGCGCAGGGAAGACGGAGAGGGTTTAACCAAAATCATGACCAACACCACAACCAAACAGGTTGTGGTATGAAGGCGAGAAGGGGGTGGACAAATCAAAGGATTGAGGGACACCGGCCGAGCCGACGGCGCCGAGGAGGAGCAGCCCGAGGATGGGCGGAGCTACCTACTGGACCGAACACTCTCCGAGGAGAGGAGTTGGGGCTCTCCGAAGAGAGATTTGGGCTCTTCGAAGAGAGAGGTTTGGTCGGAGATGTTGTTCGTTGCTCGGGCCTCACCTAGTCCATCGCCATAGATGGAAGAGCAAGCGCACTAAAGAAGGAGATGGGGAGGAGAGTTAGTCAAACAACTAGAGGTGATTTGTTGGAGTGGTACGTTCATCCTGGTTAAAGATGGAGGATGTTGGTGGCGGCGTGGGTTTTTTAGAAAAGCTATCAAAATAGAGCGTTTTACTCCATCTCTTTTTCAACTAGTGAGCATGCCCGTGCTACGCACGAGACTTAGTTTAAATATATATTTTTAATTAATATATTGTCATTTTAATTTTATTAATAATAATTTTTATCTCTAAAAGTTTTAAAATGTTTATTTATTTTTGAAATTCAACAAATATATTAACTTGACTTTATTTTTCTTCTTACTCACTTCTACATGCAATTCAACTATATTTTCAAAAAAAATGATAATTGCTTTAGAAATGCATGTGTTTAGGTTTAAAACAAATAAAAAATAATATAGTATAAACTTGAAAAATGTTATACTTATAGAGGACATGTTTTAAATATATATTTTTAATTAATATATTATCATTTTAATTTTATTACTAATGATTTTTATCTCTAAAAGTTTTAAAATGTTTATTTATCTTTGAAATTCGATAAATATATTAACTTGGCTCTATTATCTTCTTGCTAACTTTTACATGCAATTCAACTATATAAGCAAAAAAAATGATAATTGCTTTAGAAATGCATTATCTCTAAAAGTTTTAATATGTTTATTTATCTTTGAAATTTGACAATTATATTAACTTGACTCTAATTATCTTGTTACTCACTTCTACATGCAATTCAACTATATAAGCAACCAACAAAATGATAATTGTTTTAGAAAAGGAATGTGTTTAGGTTTAAACAAATAAAAAAATATAGTATAAACTTGAAAAATATTGCGGTTATAGAGGACTTATTTTAAATATATATTTTTAATTGATATATTGTCATTATAATTTTATTACTAAGAATTTTTATCTCTAAAAGTTTTAATATTTTTATTTATCTTTGAAATTCGATAAATATATTAACTTGGCTCTATATTTATCTTCTTACTTATTTTTACATGCAATTCAACTATATAAGCAAAAAAATGATAATTGATTTAGAAATGCTTGCGTTTAGGTTTAAAACAAATAAAAAAAATATGCTATAAACCTGAAAAATGTTGTAATTATAGAGATTTGATCCCTTGACATGGTGAATTGGAACTATACCTATAACCAATAAGCTACAATAACCTTTTGTTTTCTTAAGCTAATATTAAATATATATTAGATTTATTTGTAAGTATTTAATAGGTGCAATTAATGGTTTTTCATCCAAATTTATATATATCGTATAGATTATTCCTAATAAAAAAACTGATTAATTGTGCTTGATTATACTCTTTCTGTTTTTTTTTATAATAAGTGTCGTTTAATTTTTCAATATGTTTTTTTAGAAGTTAATTTTATACTTATTGCTAATAAGTATGAAATTATATGTAAAAAAATTATTTTAAAATATTTTATTTATTAAAAAGCACACACTAAAAAGTAAATAAGTTTGGATATAAAATAAAGGGAGCATTATAATACAATAATGAGTTGAATTTGGAAGAAGAGTAGACCCACCATTTCCAACATTATCTAACATGGATAGTCTATGGGTCTATCCTTTTGAGAGAAGATGAGAAGAAAGATGGCGAGAGAGAGAGAGAGAGAGAGTGAGAGTTAAAACTTAAAAGGAAGTCTCATAAATGTGCGTGCCACCTCTCCCTTATCTTTTTTATTTTATTCATTTCCCCCCATAGCATATATAGGCCTCCTAACCCTTTCTTCTGGTTTGTCATTATTTGATCCCCATCCTTTTCATCACTCAACAAAAAGCGCCTTACCAGCTGCTATGATATTGATCTCTTTTTTTTTTAATTTTTTTTTGTACACAGGTGTGTTTACAATATACATTATTTAATTGATTTATAAGAGCATCTGAAAACTCAAAACCAGGCCAATTCAACTAGCTACGTACACGTTACACGTACGTACATTATATTCAATTGAGCACCTCATCAACTCAACTCACCGATCAACTGGAACTGATCTTTGCTGCTTAGTGAATATAATATGAGTTGTTTAACTATGATTCCTTAAGTCTCTACCTTTTCAAAAGGGGCCTATTCACACGGTGAAAATATCGCCTAACATACGGTCACTATTACGGATTCTGAAACCGTGAGAAATGTAACTAATTTTAGTTTTCAAAACCGTGAAAAATATCATGGTCACGGCTTCAGAAATAGTGAGAATTTTCACGGGCTCGGTTTCGAAAATCAGATAATGAAATAGCCCAATTTAAGTGTTTTGGGCCGAAGCCCATGAAGTCCAAACCGAAGCCCAATAAGCCGGCCACGGATTTGAAAACCGTGAGACACTTTCTCAACGCAAGCCCACTATTTTGTAAACCGTAGTAGCATACATTGCAACTGTTAACAAAACTGTCGCCAGAGGGGATCTCACGGTTTCGGAATCAGTGACAGTCAATTTCTCACGGTTTGAGAAGCTGTGGCAGCCATATTTTTCACGGTTTTCAAATCCGTGATCATAACCGTGCGTTTGGCGATATTTTGACCGTGTATAAAGCGATTCTGTTTCAAAAACCATCCTACCTTTTATCATTTTTTTTTCAAGTTTTAATCATTTTTTTTTGTTTTTAATTTTGAGGTGACGGGGATAAGCAGTAATCTGTTCCTTTGGAGACAGATGATCTCATCTATAAATTGCTATTCTATAGGTTTCAAAAGGAACCTGTTATTCACACGGTCATTTTTTCGCCATTCGCACGGTGCCGAGTTCTCGAGTCGACATCCTTGCACTGGTCGACAACCCTTCACTGTGTGGGAGATCACTGACGGGATCAGATCGGCATCTGCCGATGCCGAGTTCCCAAGTCGGCATATCACCATTGCCGGATTATTAGATCGACACCGTGCGGATTGTGAAATTCCGCCGTGCAAATAGCAATAAAAAATATAGAATTCAGCGGGTGAAAATAAGCTAGCTAGATACTCTGTCTCTCTCCTAGTATAATGTATAATACCCCTCCGTTCTCCGTATGCATTAAAATATAAATTAAAAAATATTCATTTTTTTTTCTGATTTTGAAGAAATTCTAAAAGCAAATATTAAAAATAGTCTTACCGTATACATTAAAAAATGAAAAAAAAAACTTTTATAAATGATTTTTTTGGACTATTAATTAACTATAAACCTATAATCTCCTCATTTTTTTGGACTCCTATGCATGCATTCATTCATTATTTTTTTGGTTAAAAAAAAATATATATATATAATCTCCTTATAGTCTAAACATCGTTTTCATTATTACAATCGATGTGAATAGTGACTCCCATACCGAAGCTCAATCAGTGAAGAAACAACAAAAATTGTTTGCTGGTTGGAGATGTATAATACGGAGTACAGTACAAATTTTGCTTTTCTACTTTAAGCAAAATTGTCAACTAGTGTTTGCTTGCATGATTGAATGTACTAGCTTGTGCAGTGTGCACTACATTCAACGGTGGGATTAAAAACTCATGGGCCCTGCTCCTCTGCAGTACTAGTGATCGATCAATTGCTTGCCAGCGAACATGGTGATGGCTTCTGAAATCATAGAAGATGGCTTTATTGGTCATAACTTTTGAAGTCATGGAAGAGTCCACTTGATTTACACTTAAAACCTTCACTGTGAGAGGCCTCTCGCGAGTCGCGACTCTAGAAGTAGTGACATGCTAAGGGCACATGGTCGACATTTTCCTAGCGCTAGGGGAATCTCACAAGCTTATTTGTTCAAGGCTGTTTTGTTGGATATAATGCCTCTAGTAGAAAGTTTTAAAGTATTTTTTGGACTTCCTCATCCCACATTAAAGTTTAATGGTATTATAAAGGTGATTTTAACTAGACTCTTCCACTATCTACATTGAAGGTCATCCACACACACTAGCCGTTGTTGTCCGTCTAGGCTCGTGCTTTGAAATGGGAGAGAGTGGATTTTTTTTTGTGGAAAAAATCTTTTATTGAGGCCGAAGCTATTATAGATAGGCTAGCTTGTTAGTGTTTATCCACGAATATCTATTTTTTCATTGAAAACTTATCTTTTCCGTTTTTGATAAGTCACAATCTCCGATAGATAGGAAGAGATCTTCTCCCGCAGATTCTTTCTTGCGGCCGAAGGAGTCAATCTCTATTGACGATGCCATAGAAAATAGACTTATTAAATAACACAAGTATAACGTCATAAATAGGCCACCCAACGCAAAAAGACATCTGGCCCCACTACAAGATCCATCGCGAGTAAAGTACTCGTTCAGATCTCGACCAAACCCTCCTCGCGACCTAAATATTAGTATGAACCCTCCTCGCGTAGAAACCAGGGTGGGTCCTCCAAGTACCTCGTGGTTCTCCAGGACCCTAGCAAGCAGCTCACTGGCTCCAGCACCTCACCTCTAAATAGCACCATGTGTATTGCCTACACCCCTAAGCACGAGGGCATGCCTTACACGTGTCCTATGTAGAACCTTGAGGTCGCCAGCCAACTGCTCGCCAGCCAACTGCTCGCTTAGCCTTCCTATAAATACCCCATTCCAGCCACAAATGCGGGGATCCGATTTGAAGATAAGAAAGGAGAGCTCTGATTATCCCCCGGATCTAAAACCCCCGGAGTTGAGTTCTCGAGATCTGTGATCGAAGAAGAACGTTCTTGGAATAAGAACATCACCTGACTTCCATCCGAGTCCGCGATAGAACAACTCGAATCCTCGCGAGCCGAACATAACACCCCATCGCTTGGATCAATAAACGTATAATCTAACCGTAACCCTTTTTGATTAAGGCTTGCAGGTATTTCTAAGTCATTTTGTCATCATAATGAGGTAATAAGTATAGGTGAAATTCCACGACCGCTTCATCTATAGCTATAAAAGGAGATCGCAGGCTAGGGTTTTAATCACGTTGAAAACTTTCGCCTCTCTCCCTCTCTAGTTTTCTCCTACCCTTTTCCCATTCTGAGGGAAGCCGGTGAAATCCTTGGGGGATGTTGCCTCGCATACGATCTGCACCATTGTCGGGGGCAAATATGTTTTTCATTCAGTGGCTCACATACCACACTTCACCGTGTAGCCCCTTCACATAAACGAGTTCGGTCTACATCCACTAATACTTTTACAACAACAGTTTAGTTCGTGTTTCAGGTTCCAGCAGCATCATTGTCCAACAAAGGCTACATGTTGGAAATTGGGAAAGATTTTGGCTTTAGAAGTCATGGCTAACCAAGAGATATTATCATAGTTTCAAAAATCGTGGCCATGCTTATGCCTTTGATGAGGTTTTGATCATCTAAATATCAATTACAATATGTCATTTTAGGATGTATAAAAAAAATGTCATTTTAACAATTTTGGTTTCCAATTTATAAAATTACCTTATAATTAGGGTTGTTATATGGTTAATAAGCTCCAACTCAATTCAATAAAAACTCGACTCAAGCTTGTCCCCTCGTCCACTTTTACTAAATAAGTTAAGTATGATTATATTATTAATCTCAATTTAAGTTGAAGTTCGACTTAATCTAATTCTAATAGCTCAAAATTTGTGGAATTTACAAAAAAAACCCTAAGGTTATTTTTTTTAAACAAAAATGATGTAGAAGTTCTTAGGTTATTGACTAATCTCTTTAGGTTGAAACACTAGTCAACAAACAAACTTACTCAAACCAATGAAGGTTTGGACATCTACTTTCTTACAAAGCGCAAGAAGTAGGATTTGAATAATCGACTTCTTACCTCTTCCTCACTACTAAAGTAGGGGCCATTGGTTACTTATATTATGAGTCAATAATGTTGTTTTATTACCTGAAGAGGTCAAACTTGCTTAGAGTCAACTCGAACTTGTGTCATTTATTAAATGGTTTTTCTTATCCTATGTCCTCCCAATTAAGAAATATTTACCATAGATACATCTGATTTAACCATTTTTAAATTAGATTATGAGGTTCATCGATTTCGTTTTAGGGTTTTCTTTCCAGTAAAATATCCTTATCTTATGCCCCTAAAATACACAATAGAAAAATCGTTTATTAAATAAGTCAAGTATAAATACATATTTAAATTTGAGTTAAAATTTAACGTCAACTCATTTTTTAAACGCGTAAACTAAATACCCCGCAAATAAGGGTTTTGGGCACCACGTCAATAAGAACGTGGTACCCTAAACCCTTATTTACCTTCAATTTTCAATGTCCATTTATGGGTGATAATATTTACACCCATAAATTTTACTATATGCACCACACCTACGCCTCTTGAATCACACCTCTACTCCTCTTGAGTCACACACCTGCCCCTCAAGAGGCGCAAGGTATTTTAATGTAAAATACCCTGCGCCTCTTGAGGGACAGGTGTGCGACTCAAGAAGAGCAGGGTGTATTTTAAAAAAATATAAAAAGTGAGATATATTGCGTAAATAGTAAATTTTATGGTGTAAATAACATGGGCGTTAAATTTTGAGACGGAGGGGGTATGTTGTTTGACTTCAATAACAGTTGTCAACCCCACTTGTAATAAGGAGGGTAATAATTTATAATACTCCTTATATATATACGTGGGAAAAAAACTAGTTGTAGCATCACCTCACCTCTGTCTGTGCAACAGCCAAAGCAACAATGGCGAAGATGCTATTGAGAAGCGCCTCCACACCACTTTTCAACTCCTGGATTCCACCCCACCCTGAAAACGACGCCGTTTCCCTCCCCAGAGCCCCCTCCTTCTCCTTCTCCATCTCTACTACGACGTCGTTTCACTCTTCCCCGTGCGACCCTCCTTCCCCACCACCCCCACCCCTCCCCCTCCGATCCTCCTCCATCTCCACCATGACAAGACCCAAGTCAACTACCCATACCACCCACTTCCCCCTCCCCGTTCCCTCCGCCCGCTCCCAGCACCAGGCGACCTCGTTTGAGAGGCTCTTCTCCAGCTCCGGCCTCGACGAAGCCGTGCAGCGCAGGAATGAGGATGAGGTGCTTCGCACCTTAGTTGATGGCGGAGGGAGCGGCGACTTGGGCGGTCGGATTTCCGGAGGCGGCGGCGGCGGCGGAGGAGGAGGAGGATCGAACGGTCGAGATAGGGAGGGTGGAGGTGGCTCCGGCCATTTTGATCAGGAGCATATGGCGACTGAGGCTTACTACCAGAAGATGATTGAGGCCAATCCCTGCAATTCTCTCTTGCTCGGCAACTACGCCCGCTTCCTCAAAGAGGTAACACAAAATCCTCAATTTCTTATTTCTATCGAGTAATTGACCTACAATTTGGGGGTTAAAGATTCCAACTGGTGATTTTTGGGGGCAAATCTGAAATGTCTGTAATTTGATGCTGTTACCGTCGACGAATTTGGGGATTTAGGGTTTGTTTCCCGCCAAAATACTCGATTTTTGTGTTTTTTCATGATTGCTTAATTGAATTAGTTTCTGTTTCTTTAATAATGAAATTCGATTCATATTGTTGAATTTGGAATGGAAACATCAGGTTTTGTGGAGTGAATTGATTACTGGATTTGTGTTTTTGTGTGAACAGGTGAGAGTAGATTTGAGGAAGGCAGAGGAGTACTGTGAGAGAGCCATCCTGGCTAACCCAGGAGACGCCAATGTGCTCTCCCTCTACGCCGACATCGTCTGGCAAACACAGCACGACGCTCCTCGTGCCAAGTCCTACTTTGATCAGGCTGTTAAATCCTCACCTGATGATTGGTATGAATACGATCCTCCCCTTTACAAGCTCGAATTCAAGTCACACATCTGTAAATTGTTGGAACAATTATCCTATTGAGATTGATCTTTGTTGTTATCGGCTTTCATCCATCTAAGAGAACGAAACAATTCATAGTTTTTATGTAGCGCGAATATCATCAATGGCTTATGAGTTATGAAGGGTATTTACAGACAGTTTCTATTCGTCTGCAGTTACGTTCTTGCTTCCTATGCGAAATTCCTATGGGATGCAGATGACGACGAGGAGGACGAGGAGGAGGACGAGCACGACAATGGCATGCCTAATCCGATGTCGCCTCCACAGTTCTGGGGAGGAAATCCTCATTACCCCCCACCTATAATTGCTGCTTCCTGATAAGGATATCTATATTTACTGATGCTAATGACAGTCCACTAAGAGTGCTGCCATACTATACAAAGTGTAAGTTTTAAAGGATCTGCAAAATATCTCCATGTTTGTTTGGGATGTGGAAAAATCTCAAGCTCTGTATGAAAATTTGACTTTTTCTAACTTATGTAGGACTTTTGTGTATGTTTGAGGTGATAAACATGGAAAATAAAAATGAAAGGGAACAAAAGAGGAAGAAACAAAGAGTATTTACATTATTAGGGGCTATTGTTAAATGTATTTGGGAGTTTATGCTTTTTTGCCTTCTTGTGGTTGGAAATGGAATCCTTTTTGCTGTAATTATCAACTTAGAACAGGAGGTAACATGGCAAAATATCAAAGCTAGGATACTTCTTATCCAAAAAAAAAGGGGGGTTAATATTAGTGTTAAAGAGTTTAATGATATTTGATTCAGTAAATTTTGGTTGAGAAAGGTGGGGCTAAGCTAGTGATAAATACAGTTAGATCAAAAGGGGAAAAAAAAAAAGGAAAGCAAACAAGAAAGATAGTGCCAAATAGATAATATAAACCAGTTATTACATCTGCTAATGAATACTGTCTTGAGAGAACAATAAAAGTTGCGGATTTGACTGATGCAAGTGATCTCTAAACCAGTGATAAATACAGTGGATATCCATGCCCCGAACAAGTCGAAGTGATGTTTTTTTCTTTGTGATGCACGACTGAGCTACCGACTTGGGAAGCCGAAGGCGGCAACACCTTTACTGACACCGGTGGTCAGTGTCGACAAACACCAACACCCTGGAAGACTCAACTGAACACTAGCAACCCTGCAAATTGAACACCAGCAACCTTCCCGGATCCTTATGTCAGTGTTAGCAAACACCTTGCCGACTCCTTATGCAAGTGTTGGCAACCCTGCAAGACTCAATTGAACACTAGCAACCCACATGTTGACTTCGAGTTTTGCCAGCTTCGGAAGCCGCTATTTTTTAAACCTTTGTCGACACCAGAAGCCGGGGATCTAACCGTGTATTTGGCGATATTAAACCGTGAGGATACCAATCCGGTAATTTAAACTAATTATGATATCTACATAATGAACAATGTCCTTGAAAAAACACTGCAAGCTGGTGGAGTGATTGCGATGTGAGGACAGAGTGATCTTGTTAAATTATCTAGCAGACCGCATCGAGTTACATCTCAACAATACTTGTGAATATAAACCTCACTAATTTTTTAGTAATACGTCGATACGATTATTTTAACAACTCATATTGAATCTTGTAAAGAAGGTAAATTGGAAGGTAAATTGCAAGATATGTAACAAAGCTGGTTTACCTTTGTTATCTCTTAGCAATGTTCATCATCATTCCCAATTCCAATCTATTCTATGACATGATCTTTCAACCCCCATATAGGTTGCATTATTGAATGCCTACTTTCACTGGGTTAACAAACAAGTTTGCTGTTTGTCTTAATGTTATATGTCACCACTCAACCTTCTCTAATTGGACTCCCCAGCTACCAACCAAATGTGCATTTGCTATCTCCCTTGTCTTCTTCTCTTTTGATTTTTCTTTAGTCCAATATTTTGCTCATTTTTTGCACCATAATATATAATTTTTTGTTTTGGGAGGATAATATTTGAGTTAATTACATACTGTAATTTTTAGATATAAAAGTATATATTTATATTTTTTTTTATCAGAAAAGTATATATTTATATAAGCTTTTCTGCTTACCAAAAAAAATATTTAACAAGCTTTTCTAAAAAGGAAGAAGAAGAGAAAAGACAGAAGAGAAAACTATGAAAATGTGCAGTACCATTCTTAATTCATTTTATGTCTTGTATAGATTTTTTTTTTAGTATTATCAAAGTTAAGTGGTTAACCACCAAGAGCACCTCTAAATATCTACTAAAAGACCAGAAAATGACAACAAAGAGGAGGAAAATTATAAAACATGGTACAAGTTGGGATCTGACTTGAGTTAGGCCTAGCTTTGTAATACACACATTTTTTTATGAAGATTTTTCCCCTAATCTTTGGTCAAATAAAAAACATTTATGGGATAAAATGACAAGACCTAGTTGAGAGGGTAGGTAAGTTTTCATGTGATTTTGATTTCTTGGGTGATTAACACAGCAATTTACAATCACACATGAAGATATTTTTAATTATAATCCATCTAGGTTTTCTTAGCCAGAAGAATGGTTGGGCTGAATCCACATCATCAAGTGGGCTTGTTTTAAATGGACTAAGTGTGGTTATGATTGGATTTGGGCCAAATAAGGACTAAGCTTTGCTATAAGCCTATAAGTTTCTCATCTTCTTGCCTCACTTCTCCAATCCTCTAGAGTTTTTCTTAAGCTTCATCCAAATTCGAGAATCTAAATCCTTCCTAAACTTCAAGACATATAAATAGACATTTCCTCCATCCATTTTCATCATCCGCAAAAAACTCACCCATCCAAGCCTTTTACACACAAAGCTTTCCTCCCACATTCCATATCCACTACTTGTATAAAGAGTCTTCCCACTATCTTGTATTATTCTACAATATCTCTTGTACTCTTTTCATTTCGATTTTATTGGCTTTTGTCGCCCGTGAGTTTTTCTTCTGGTAGACAGGTTTTCCACGTAAATTTGTGTTTACTCGATCTTGCCTTACTCTCTCTATTTTGTGATTCCATTCTTCTGCCACACGCTCGTGTTATTATTACCACTAACTCCCAACAAGTGGTATCAGAGCATTCTAAGATCGTTATTGAAATCACACCCTCAATGTCGACTGTCACTAAGTTTGATATTGAGCAATTTGATGGCAAGATTAGTTTATCTATCTGGTGAGTCCAAATGAAGATCGTTCTCACTCAAAATGGCTTGAAGAAAGCTTCGAATGGAAAATCCAAGAAGCCGTCAACTATGACGGATGAGCAATGGGACGAGTTGGATAAGAAAGTTTTATCGGCTATCCAACTCTACTATCTCGAGAAGTCTTGCGTGAGGTGATTCATGAGATCAGTTCTATTGAGTTGTGGTTGAAGCTTGAATTACTTTACATGACGAAGAGTCTTGCCAACAAGCTGAGGCAGAAGGAGCATCTCTAGACTCTCTACGCTCTTCGTATGGCTAAAGGTATCCCGATTCAAACTCATCTAAGTGAGCTCTTTTCTATCCTTATTGATCTTGAGAATTTGGATGTTAAAATTGACGATGAGGGCAAACTATTTTGTTAATTGTCTCTCTGTTCCCTTCTTATAATCACTTTAAGGAAATCATGCTATATGGAAATAATTTTGATACTCTGTGCCTGGAAAGTCTTAAGGCTAACATGTTAGCTAAAGAAAAATATGATTTTGATAACCGTTTTGAGAAACCTGGTGAAGGTTTAACGGTTAGAGGGCGTATCACTGAAAGAGGCAATAGCAGTAATTCTTCTAGGCCTAGTTCAAAGTCTAGAAATCAAAAGTCATGCAATTACTGCAAGAAATCAGGGCATATTATTTATGAATACTAGAAATGAAAGAACAAAAAGAAAAAGGTTAAAGGGAAACAATCTGATGATTTTGATAAATCTGTCGAAGCTGCTATGCTTATTTTACATTGCAGTTAACAAGGAGAAAAATTGCAAAATTACATTAAAAAAAGGTGGTGCAATTGTTAGGCAATACGCGGTTTGAGTGAGTGGAGGGTAGGGATGGCAATGGGGCGGGGACTCCCCGATCCCCGCGGGGAATCCCCGTCGCGGGGACGGGGATGGGGAAATTAAATGGGGACGGGGACGGGGATGGGGGCCAAAGTGATTCCCCGCGCGAGGATGGGGATGGGGACGGGGATAGTAGTCCCCACCCCGATCCCCGCCCCCGTTGGGGAACCCCGCGGGGAACCCCGCGGGGATTCCCGATGGGGAGTATAAAATCTCCATTTTTATTTAGATCTTACCTAAGTTTAAATAATTTTTCTTTCATTTTTAAACTTTTACCTTATAATTTACATTTATGAGATATTATATGTAATATTTATATCATATTTTTTTACATAACTTTAATAATATCTTATAGTTTTCTATTAGATGGGGGAAAACCATGGATTTTAAATGGGGAACCCGACGAGGAAACCCGCGGGGAATGCAAACGGGGGAAATTAAGCGGGGACGAGGATTCTCCGATGGGGACGGGGGACATTTTTCATCCCCGAACGGGAACGGGGACGGGGGGACTTTTTGCAAACGGGGACAGGGACGGGGAGGGTAGTCCCCACCCCGAACCCGCCCCGTTGCCATCCCTAGTGGAGGGTAACTCCCCCTATTCCTCTATAAAGAGCTCTGTTGCAGTTTCTTCTTCCTCTCCCGGTGGGGCTTTCCTCCTCCTCTCGAGTTCACCTGCTACCACACACAAACTAAACAAAAAAATTAGCGAAGGATAAGAAGCAACAACTAACATAGAAAGTAAAAAAAAAAACAAAAACAAAGAAACAAGAGACGAAGAGGGAAGATGCCAAGGGATTGATCTTGTAACATAAGCATAAAACTACTTTTGTTTGGAGGTCAATCTTGTAATAGGTTTAGAGTACTCACCCGTAGTCGACTCGAAATTATTTTCGTCATTACATTCGATCCCGACATGGATCAACCCATAACACCGAAATACTGTTGGGTTTTCCACAAAGACTTGAGAATTCGAGATGAAGTGTTGTCGGATTGTGCCTGGAATTCACAAGCACTGAAATATCAACTTCTCCGGGCTATCAAAAATAAAATGCATATGGAGCAAATTATGTTCTATCAAAATTGGAAGCTGATAAATTCAGTAACTAAACACACAAATCGACATATATCGAGCACGAACTGTAAATCCAAATTAGTAGGTTCAACAAATCGGTATCAAGTTACACTGAGCAAATAAATCTTAAGAAACCAGAAGGTCTAGAGCAGTTCAGAAGAAGGAAAAACAAAAGCAAGAACTGAACTTACCTAATTAGAGAAGGCAAAGTTGCAGCAACGGGCCTGATAACTTAAACGAGGCCTTTCCACACTGCTCTCTGCTATGATTGTTCAAAGGTTGAGGGAACTTTGGTTTTATTCAGACTTCCCAAGCCCAGAATTCCGTCTACCCAAACTGAAAACCCCAAGATTGCTCAAATCTCAAACCTATAAATTGTGAATTGCAAACGAAAAGTAGTTCCATTGGAAGGGGAGGCGAGTGGAAATTCGAGATTTGGGGCACAAATCGTTTAAACCCTAATTGAAATAGCAAACCTGGGATAAATAAGGGTGTTATTCGAGCCAAACTTAGACATGTTCAAACTTGGTTCGTTTGTTAAACGAGCTCGAGCCGAGCCGAACCCAATTTTTAAACGAGTTTTATTGTTTGATCAAGCTTGACTTATTTAGGAATGAATGAGTTCGAACCGAACTTTTTTCGAGTTTTAAATAGTTCTACTTGGTTAATTGTAACATATTAGCTTAAAAGAAAATTTAGAAATTCCATAAAATTTGAGTTATCTATATATTAATTAAAAGCAAAGCATTTGTGCCACGTGTCGCCTCCTCGCGCACCGATATTTTTGGCAATATCTATTATATATATTTATAATTTTATAATTTAGAAAGCTTTTTTTCCAATATTTATTTGATATATTCATATAACCTATTTATGTCAACTATGTATATTTAATTGGATATTTATTTGATATGTTTATATCTATATCTATCTATATATTAACTATACAATATTATTTCATTCTATATTAATTACACAATATCATTTCAATCTATTTTTTTTAAACAATCTATCTAGGCAATTCCTTTTTCTTTAACCAATGGGATTAATTCAAAACTTTAAAAAAAATAAAGTTACTATTAACTATACAATATTATTTCATTCTATATTAATTACACAATATCATTTCCATCTATTTTTTAAACAATAGGATGAATTCAAAAGTATTTTTTATATAAAAAATATATAGTTCCAAATATATGATTTTTCTATTTTTTTATACAATAGGAAAAAAATCCAACTAATGAAATTTGTACAAGTTCTTTAATTAATCTAGCTATATCTAACTAATAACCCATAAGGATTTTTTATTAGGTGTTATAACCACTTTTATTTTGGGATCGATTTTCACCCAATCAACCTATTCTACTTAAATCTTAAGCTCATCTAACTTTTACACATTTTTCATAAATATTATTATTATTATTTGTACTTACTTTATCAAATCTATTTTTTTCTATTTTATATTAACATTTGGTAATAGTTTATTTAATTTTATAATATTGTAGTAATTTTTTATACTTACAAAATTTTATATTTATTTTTTTTGAAAAATTACGCGTCATGACACGGGGACTGTACTAGTATATTAATTAAAACCAAAGCACCTACGCCACGTGTCACTCCCTCGCGCAAAGTTATTTTTGGCAACATTTATATTGAATATATTTAGAAATAATTTTTTTAAACAATCTATATATCTATATCTATATCTATATATTACTTAAAACCAAAGTACCTACGCCACGTGTCGTTCCATCGCGCAAAGTTATTTTTGGCAACCTTTATATTGAATATATTTTGAAATATTATTTTTGGCAATATATATTTGATATAATCTATTTTCATTTTCATTTATGTAAATATATTTATAGATATATTTATATATATATATATTCATTCATATATCCTATTTTTATCTATTATTAATTACACACTATCATTTCATACTACATTTTTTAACCAATCTATATCTATACATTATTTAAAACCAAAGCACCTACGCCACATGTCGTTCCCTCGCGCAAAGTTATTTTTGCCAACCTTTATATTGAATATATTTTGAAATATTATTTTTGGAAATATATATTTGATATAATCTATTTTCATTTTCATTTATATAGATATATTTATATATATATATATATATTCATTCATATATCCTATTTTTCTCTATTACTCCCTCCGTTCGGCAAAACTTGTCATTTTAGGGCGTTATTTTTGTTCAAAAAAACTTGTCATTTTAGGTATTTTGCCCTTCACTTTACAAAAATGCCCTTGATATGATTGATGGTTTGTTAGTTTTAGTTTTCGATAAAGTAAAAAAGGAGGGTAATAATTGAGGGTAAATTAGTACATTTGTTAATTGCCTTAAAATTTGTGAAAGAAGCTAAAATGACAAGTTTTGCCGAACGGAGGGAGTATTAATTACACATTATCATTTCATACTACATTTTTTAACCAATCTATCTATCTATATATTAATTAAAACCAAAGCACCTATGCCACGTGTCGTCCCCTCACGCAAAGTTATTTTTGCAAGGTATTATTTACACAATATCATTTAATTATGGTAATTAAACTATCTAATATTATTTACACATTATTAACATAATATCATCTCATAATATATTTTTAACCAATGGGATTAATTCAAAACTTTTTTTTAGTAAAGGTAATATTAACTATATGAACTATATAGTATTATTTCATTATATATTAATTACATGATATATATTATAGTAATTAAAATATCTAATATTTTTTTTGAATGCAATCTAATGCCTACTATTAATCTATATGTAAATCTTTATATCTATACCTATATCTATATATTTATTCTTAAAACATAAGAGTTTTAGCCTATGTTATCCTTACTGTGTTTTTAATTAGCTATTTAAACCAATCAAATATTTGTTCCTTTAATTATTTCTTCTTCTTTCATTTATCTCTTTAAATTAATTTTTTTCTTTTATTTTTAACACATTTACTAACTATCCATATATATTCATAATACCAAATTTACAATGATATTTTTTTTTAAAAGTTACAATGTTTTTATTATTTTTCTAACCAATAAGAGTGATTTAAAATTTCTACAAATTTTTATATATGCTAATTTAAATGAGTTTTTTTTTTAAATATATAAAATTATTTCCGTGATACTTTTATGGTAATTATTTTTTTGATTTTTATCCTAACTTTTATTAATATTTTATAATATTAATTTTTTTTATATTTTTTACAAAATCGCGCCATGGCGCGGGTACTGTACTAGTATATTACTTAAAACCAAAGCACCTACGCCACGTGTCGTTCCCTCGCGCAAATTTATTTTTGGCAACCTTTATATTGAATATATTTTGAAATATTATTTTTGGCAATATATATTTGATATAATCTATTTTCATTTTCATTTATATAAATATATTTATATATATATATTCATTCATATATCCTATTTTTCTCTATTATTAATTACACACTATCATTTCATTCTACATTTTTTAACCAATGGGATTAATTCATAACTTTTTTTAAAATAAAGGTAATACTAATATTAACTACACAATATTGTTCCATTTTATATTAATTACACAATATCATTTCATACTATATTTTTTAAAACAATGGGATTAATTCAAAACTTTTTTAATAAATTTAGGGTGTTGATATATACACCGCAAATCCGGATTAAGGATTTGCACGTCCTTAAGGACGTGCAAGTCTGGGACTGTGTTTGCACGTCCGGGCTCGGGTGTCTGTAAACCCCCTTGCACGTCCTTAAGGACGTGCAAGCACGTCTTCAAGGACGTGCATGTACGTCTTTAAGGACGTGGGGATTTGCGGTGTATATAGCCGAAACGTAAATTTAATATTGACTATACAATATTATTTCAGCCTATATTAATTATATAATATCATTTCAAGCTATTTTCTTTAATTAAAATGCAATGGAATCCAAACACACCCTTGATGGTCAAATGGCCGAAATCCTCAAAATGATAGAATATGAAGCTCCATATGGAAATTTGTTCTTACAAAGGTAATATTGCAAATTGAATTTAAACATTATGAATTCCTACATACCAAGACTTCCTTATATGTTTTATAGCTTATGTAGTTTCTCTTTGAAAAAATTATCGAAGCATGGAGATGGTGAGCTAAATAAATTACCTCAACTCCATTGAACGAGTTCAATGAGGGAGCTCGGTGAAAAATGTCGAGGGTATGAATTAGCCTCGTATTAATTAAAATCAAAGCACCTACGCCACGTGTCACTCCCTTGCGCAAAGTTATTTTTGGCAACATTTTTTTGAATATATTTAGAAATATCTTTTTTAAACAATCCATATATCTAGATATTAATTAAAACCAAAGCACCTACGTCACGTGTCACTCCCTCGCGCAAAGTTATTTTTGGCAACATTTATATTGAATATATTGAAAACTATTTTTGTTTTTATCATAACCTTAGTTTTTGTAATTTCACCTAACCAACCTAATCTACATAAAATTTCACATGATAAAATTTTTAAATGTTTTTTTGACCAATGGGATTTATTTATTCTAACTATTAAATGATAAATATTTTTTATTAATTAGATATCATAATCACCTTAATTTTACAATTTTCTCCCAATCAACTGAACCTAGAAAAAAAAAATCCAACTATTAAAATTTGGACAAGTTTCTTTAATTAATCTATCTATATCTAACTAATAAACGTAAGCATTTTTTATTAGGTGTTATAACTTATAAGCACCTTTATTTTAGGATTTTCACTCAATCAACCTATTATACTTAAATCTTAAACTAATGTAATTTTTACACATTTTTCACAAATAATAATTTTTTACTTACTTTATCAAATCAATTTTTTCTATTTTATGTTAACGTATGGTAATAGTTTATTTCATTTTATAGCGGTAATTTAATTTTTATACTTACAAAAATTTATTTTTATTTTTTTTAAAAGAAAAATACGCACCATGGCGCGGGGACTGTACTAGTTCAAACTTAAATCGAATGAGCTGACTCTTCAGACTCAACTTGTTTAGGTAGGTGAACGAGTTCGAGTCGAGTTTTTTTTCGAGTCATTTTCGAGCCGAGTTCGAACTGGTCAGTTCATATAACAACCATAAGGATAAATGAAACAAATGAGAGTCGAAACTCACGAGGCTGTCGGTGAGCACCGAGCATTGTGCGGTCGTCGTTCGTCTTAGGCATCGGACAACAATTAGGCCTCGATCTGAGTCGCCTCTAACCTTCAGCCTTCAAAACACTCTGATTCCGCTTGATTTGGCTTGATCAGGCTTCTCCTCCAGGAAAACTTTCGAGTTGTTGCTGCTGTTTTCCGTCGCCAAGAGGGAGACGAATTGAGTCTGCAAAAGTGGGCAAAAACCCGTAGCTGAGGCACAAAGAAGCTGGGCTCAGTGACTACCAAAAAAAAAGAAGCTGGGCTCAGTTCAACATAGTTGTTTAACTGGACCCAATTAATTAGAATGGGCTGTTAATCTCCATTGTGAAATTGGGCTGCAGTCAAAGTGAAACAAAGAGCAGCAATCACTAATATACATGTACATATTTTGTGTATGGTGTGAGGCTGTCAAAAAGAAATATCTATATATATAATCGGGCTTGAAATGACATCTGGTGCGATTTGTAAACGTATCATTTTGTAGTTTAAAATGGTGTTAATATCGCACACGTGTCATATTCTGGATTAATATGATATTATATTTTTTATCTATATCAATTAATAAGCCAATATAATTTTGTCATCTCAGTTAACGGTTCCACTTATTTTAATAAATATCCAACCTTATATCTTAATTAAGTAGAAACTTATTATTTTATATAAAATAATATATCCAATATAATAAAATTAACAACACCTATTCATTCTATATCCAATTTTTTTATAGAAAAATCTAATGAATTTTGAAAAACTAAAAATCTTATAAATATAGGCGAAACTAATTAAAATAACCCAACCTTTAAGGGGGTGTTAAAAATATATCACTACCTTTCAAATGTAAGATAAATATCCCGACCTTTTTAAGGGATGGTAATATAATATCCCAATGATTTCTCTCCAATAAAATTCTTATTTTTTGTATTGTATTACTCATGTATTTTCAATTCAAATAAGACAGTATAAAATTAAATTAGATGAGTTTAAAAGTTTATTTAATAAACTTTCGTAGTTTTAGATTTAATTTGTACCTAACTTTTTATATCTTTTTTAAATCAATATCTATAACAAGCCAAATAAAAAAAAATGTAAAGCAAAATAACATATTTTCAATTAGTAAATGATTAGCTAGTGATTTAACTTATCAAAACTGAAGAATATTTTGCCAATTATAAACTTTATGTTACTAAGAAATTGAAATGAAAATTTAATTATTTAGATTATTCAATGGTGTTCATTTATATATAAGAAGTAAATTATTATTATTATTAAAAAAATATAAAAAAGAATATAATTTTTTATTTTTTATTTTTTCTTAAATCCAAAATAAAAAAAATTAAGATAAACTTAAAAAACAAATCTAATTTAATCTAATAAACTTGAATGATATTTTACACAATCAAGATATTGAAAATTATATTTTAAATATTTACTTGTTTTATTATATTTGTTTTGATTAAATTTAATTATATTCTATAAAAATGTATTAAATTGAATGATTTTTTTCGGTTACAAAAGAGACCATTACAAACAGCGGCGGTGAACAGTGGTGGTTATGGTGCAAATGAAGATCAGTCAGGTCTTCAATTTCAAAGATTAAAAGATAGCAAACCCGAACAAGGTTTGGGAAAAGAACTAGTTTTATAATTATTTGGGTATTTTTAGCCAGCAACGATAATGACAGACTTGCTCGGTGTTTGGAAAAGATGGTGGGTTGACGTCCGATCAAGGGAAAGTCTTGACTTATACGCGAATCGAGAATTAAATGAAGAACGTGATCGGCGATCGCAACTGGGAATGGGCATATGTGATTATGTGGAGCCATGGATGGACCAATCTAATTAATTTCCGAGTGTAGATACCGGAACACGTTTTGATTCTAGCACGACACGATACTATTTTTAGTTTAAATTATTTAGTTTGAATTATATTATAAATTATTTTTATTAAAATTTTTCTTAAATTGCTTAAGACAGTTAAGAAAAAATATTATAGGTTATAAAAATTATTATAATTAAGAATAATTTCTAATTTAATACCTTTTTATTTATCAATTGAATGATAAACAATATATTTAACCAAATTAATGAGATTAAAAAAAAAGAATATCTTGATTTATTATGCAAAAAGAATGATTAATATTTCTTCTACTTAAAATTTCTCCTTTATTGCAAAAGACTCTCATATTTATTTATTTTTTAATTAAATAATATTTCTTCTAGTCACATTAATTTTCTTACTTATTGAAAAAAATGTTATACTTCTTCATTGATTATTATGCAAAATAAATAAATAATGTTTTAGTACTTACTTCTTCATTTTTTTATTAGGAAAGATTTCGGGTGAGAAAACTCTACCGGAGAGCATCCTTACGGATGAGGTCCTACATACCTGAATTATTTGAGATGTCGGTACCCCGGGCAGACTGGCCAAAGTGTGCAACCTTTTCAGTCACTCTATTGCCCATGTGAGGAATGTGAAAGAAAGAAATTTCTTTCACAACCGACAGTAGAGTTTTGATATCAGTCATGATCAATTCAATTTCCCAATAGCAGTTATGCTAATTTTTCAAATGGTTTATTATTATTAGAGAATCACCTTCAATTTATATTTTGTCTATATGCAACTGTCTAATTTTCTGTGCACCTAATTTCAGGGCAAGAGCTTTCGATTTAAGTGGAGTTTGGGAACCGAGTTGCTGAAACCTAATTCCCCAGCCATTCCCGAATAATTATGCCCGCATAGCGATTCGAGTTAGACAGCGTTGAGCCATCAAAATTAAGCTTAAAAAAACCTATAGGAGGCTTTCGCCAAGAGGTGTTTTTCTTTTGATTTTATTTGACCTGCAAAGGGTTAGCTTGCTTAGTAGGAAAATCCACCTAATTCAGGTCGTCATCGAACACTGATACTTTGTTCTAATTTTCAATGTGAGTTTGTATGAGATGACTTGTTATAGATGTGCGTGGGATGACAACATGTCTTAACAGGAATTGGTTTCTAATGTACTACATAATCCACCAAGTAAATGCAAGTTTGTCTTACTTCTTCATATTTATAAATAAATAGATAATATATGGTATATTTTATAAGAAATATAAATGGATGGACAAGTTGTTGATATTACTCCTTAAATTTCAACATTAATTTTTAAAATTATAAATAGATAGATTGTTGGTATTGTTTTAAATATTTAATAAATGATATATTGTCAAAAAGTTTGTTGTAAAATTTTCATTTAAGTTAATTTTATATACATAATTTTTTTGGGCCTTTTCTTAGATAGATGGTTCATATTGCTTCTAAATATTTGATAAATGATTTACCATCAAAAAATTATTATAAAATTATATATTGTTGATATTACTTCATAAATTTATAACATTAATTTTCTTATAATATAGAGTCTTATAATATTTGATAAAAGATATGCTGAAAAAAACTTATAATGAAAATTTTCATTTAAGTTATTTTTTATAAATAAAATTTTAGGAATTTCTCTTTTTCATATTATTATGCTTTTTTTAAAAAGAACCACGATTAAGTTTTTGGCTTTCAATTATTTTAAAATATTTGATATAAATGATTTATTGTTATTCTTTTTATTATTCATTTAAAATTGACAATAAATTGGTCAAATATATAGATAAATGGTCATTTAAAATTGATGTTATAAATTTAAATTGAAAAAACTTATTATTATTCATTTAAAAAAAACACATGTTTAATTGGTTTGGCTTTAAATTGACAATAAATTGGTCAAATATATAGATAAATGATTTCCTATTATTCTCTTTTGGGGTCTTCCCTTCTTGTCTTCTTATTCTTTTTTTTTTTGGAAAGAAACATACATTATTGGTATGATTTTCAATTGGCAAGAAATTGGCCAAAAAGCTTCTTTTATAGATATATTATTTATATTATTTTTAACTATTTGATCCATGGTTTATTGTCAATTTTTTTATAAAAATACTCCCTCCGTTCGGCAAAACTTGTTATTTTAGTTTCTTTCACAAGTTTTAAGGCAATTAACAAATATACTAATTTACCCTCAATTATTACCCTCTTTTTTTACTTTATTGAAAACTACAACTAACAAACCATCAATCATACCAAGGGCATTTTTGTAAAGTGAAGGGCAAAATACCTACAATGACAAGTTTTTTTGAACAAAAATAACATCCTATAATTACAAGTTTTGCCGAACAGAGGGAGTATATATTGTTGATATTACTTCATAAATTTATAACATTAATTTTCTTATAATATAGATTTCTATAATACTTGATAAATTATATATTGTCAATAACCTTCTAATGAAAATTTTCATTTAAGTTACTTTGTATAAATAAAATTTTGGGAATTTTTCTTCTTCATATTATTATTCTTTTTTTGGAAAAAGCATAATTAATTTGTTTGGCCTTCAATTGTTTTAAAATATTTGATATAAATGATTTATTGTAATTCTTTTTTGGGGTCTTCCCTTCTTCGATCTTCTTCTTCATATTATTCTTTTTCTTTTCTTTTGAAAAAATAATTAATTGGTTTGGCTTTTAAGTTGGCAATAAATTGCCAAAAAGCTTTTTTATAGTATTATATATATTGTCAAAAAATTGTTATAAAAATATTTATTGTTGATATAACTTCATAAATTTATAACCTTAAATTTCTTGTAATATAGATTATTACAATACTTGATAAATGATATATTGTGAACAAACTAAATCGAAATTTTTCTTTAAGTTACTTTTTGATAAATACAATTTTGGGAATTTCTCTTCTTCATATTATTATTCTTTTTTGGGAAAAAATGATTAATTGGTTTGGCTTTAAGTTGATAACTAGTACAGTACCCGCGCCATGGCGCGATTTTGTAAAAAATATAAAAAAATTAATATTATAAAATATTAATAAAAGTTAGGATAAAAATCATAAAAATAATTACCATAAAAGTATCATGGAAATAATTTTATATATTTTTTTAAAAAAATTCATTTAAATTAGCATATATAAAAATTTATAGAAATTTTAAATCACTCTTATTGGTTAGAAAAATAATAAAAACATTGTAACTTTTAAAAAAAATATCATTGTAAATTTGGTATTAAGAATATATATGGATAGTTAGTAAATGTGTTAAAAATAAAAGAAAAAAATTAATTTAAAGAGATAAATGAAAGAAGAAGAAATAATTAAAGGAAAAAATATTTGATTGGTTTAAATAGCTAATTAAAAACACGGCAAGGATAACATAGGCTAAAACTCTTATGTTTTAAGAATAAATATATAGATATAGGTATAGATATAAAGATTTACATATAGATTAATAGTAGGCATTAGATTGCATTCAAAAAAAATATTAGATATTTTAATTACTATAATATATATCATGTAATTAATATATAATGAAATAATACTATATAGTTCATATAGTTAATATTAACTTTACTAAAAAAAAGTTTTGAATTAATCCCATTGGTTAAAAATATATTATGAGATGATATTATGTTAATAATGTGTAAATAATATTAGATAGTTTAATTACCATAATTAAATGATATTGTGTAAATAATACCTTACAAAAATAACTTTGCGTGAGGGGACGACACGTGGCATAGGTGCTTTGGTTTTAATTAATATATAAATTGGTTAAAAATATATTATGAGATGATATTATGTTAATAATGTGTAAATAATATTAGATAGTTTAATTACCATAATTAAATGATATTGTGTAAATAATACCTTAAAAAAATAACTTTGCGTGAGGGGACGACACGTGACATAGGTGCTTTGGTTTTAATTAATATATAGATAAATTGGCCAAAAAACTTCTTTTATAGTGTTATATAGAATAGATCTTTGGCTTTCAATTATTTTAAACTATTTAATATAAATGATTTATTGTAATTCTTTTTAAGGGGCTTTCCTTCTTCGTCATTTTATGTTTTGTTTTTGGAAAAAAGATTGATTAAATGGTTTGACTTTAAGTTGGCAATAAATGGGTTTGGCTTTAGGCCTAATTAAGAAACCTTCTAAATAACGATCAACCAACATTGTCTGGTTTCCATATGCTGAAGCTCCACCTACATTCAACCACCTCCCTACCCTAATCTCACGTAACAGCACCCCCAAATGGTCCAAGGGAATGGACCTCCACCGCCGTTGAGCTTCGACACCACCGTTTCACTTCCGTCTACACCACGACTTTCAGGAGTCTCCTATCTAATCTTCGAATTATCAAACCCCTATATATAGCACAACCTCTGCCCAGTGGCAGCCGCAGGATCGTCTGAAAGGTGAGGCGAAATTTCTAGTGTGTATTGAGATATTGGCCTTGAATATACTCCTTTACATAAGCTACGACTTTCATCTTAGCAGTGGATTATAGAAAAGTAGATTTACATTGTTTAGTTGCTATGGTAGTGATTTCTCGTAATTCAATGAAAATTCGGGCATTTTTCATATTTAGGAGTGTAAACTTATCAAAATCTAATCATGCTAAATTCAAGGTTTTTGTATATTAGCTAGGATTGTAAACTCATCAACTTTATAATGTCTTTTGGTACCCAAATACATGATAGAAATTGCGATTTGAATATACATGGTAGGAAAACACAAATATTGCATAAAGCTTTACAAATTCAATTCACAAACCCCAAATTCAATTCATAAATTCATAAATTTCATTCTCAAAATCACATATACACAATAATTAAAACACAACATGTATTCCCAAAATCACAAACTCTAATGAAAATTTCACAAAGTTGATTCTCATAATCAAAACTAATTTCACCAATTTTATGAGGTTTAATTAGTTTATAGCTAGATAATTTGTATATAATAGGGAGGTCGGAAAGTGAGAATATAAATAAATACAAAAACATAGAGAATAGGGTGCAAGTTGAACAAAGAATAGATAAGCTGTTTTGGGGAGGTGAATTTTTTTTTAAAAAGAAGGCTAATTTAACCAATTTTATGGGGTTTAATTAGTTTATAGGTAGATAATTTGTTTATAATATGAAGGTCGAAAAGTGGGAATATAATTAAATACAGGGGTAGAAATATAGAGAGTTGAGTGCAAATTGAACAAAAAATATAAAGAAACTTTTTTTGAGAGAGGTGAATTTTTTTTTTTTTAAAAATAGGCTAGTTGGAAATGAACCCCCAACCTTTGGTCTAATTTTAAATTCCTTCCTTCCCACTAACCAACTAAGCTAAGGAAATTAGTTGATTCTACATTCATTCTAGCTCTACTTATTACAAAAATGCTATATATAAATAAATTATTATTTTTTTCCAAACTCCGGGGGGCGCGTGGGTCGAAGGGTGGGGCGGCCGCCTACGCCCGCCACCCCCGGGGCCGCCCCTGCCTCTGCCTCTATAATCAATCTCATGATTAATTTCCTTGATGGCGATTTCATTTACACCATCTGTATCACTATGCCAGTTTACAACTCTCGGGCGACGGACCCAAGCGATCTTCTGGACGGAGGTTTTCATCGCTGGAGAATTCAAGCGACGTACATTTCTTGAATTAGGCGGCGATGAACCTTCGTTGCCCCAATGTGCTCCGAGAATTTAAAAAAATAGTGGTGACTTCAGGCGACGAGTATATCCTCATAAGTTCATCGCCTTAATGTGCTATGAGAATTAAAAAAATAGAAGTCGACTGAGGCGACAAGTACATTCAGGCAACGGGTATATACTCATAAGTTCATTGCTTCAATGTGATCATGGGATATTATAAAATATAAACGTACATTGAGGCGACAAACCTCCTTCTATGTCTGTTGCCCCAATTTATTTGAGGCCACCATAAAATTACAGACGTCTGTCGCCTGAAGATGCTCAGAGAATTGTAGTCAAATAGGAGTCCTTTCTAGTGACGAGGTTTCAAATAGGTTCGTCGCCTAATATTTCCAGTTAAAAAATTTTGACAGTATGTTCGTCGCCTAAAAGTGTTTTTTTTTCCATTGAATCAACGATTTAGTTTAATATGTTCGTCGCCTATTTTATACCAAAAATGCACCAAGCCAATTCAAAACCTATACAATTCACCAAATCAAAATGCACCAATTCCATGCCAAACCTCTCAAACATCCCACACCAAACATCAAACAACCAAACCTATGCACATTCCATACCAAACATGTACACATTCCAAACCAATTCTAAATGTGCACAAGTGTACCAAAACACAATACAAAACAACACATATACACAAGTGTAGCAAATCCAAAAGTTAGTGCAAGTTTGAAAAATATCAACACACATACATGATAGCTTGTACGACTACAAGGAGAGCTGAGAAGCTGAAGGTGGCATATCTGATGACTAAGACAGCAGGGGTTGCAGCGCAACCGAGGTGATAAATGGGTGCGAGCTCATCCTTGTGCCTATGAGCTCCAACATCACCTTCTCCATTTGGGCCATGCACACCCTCAGTTCTTCATTCTCACTTCTAGCGTGGCTCTCTTGCTTATGCATCTTCTTCTTTTGCCTTTTGCGCTTCTAGCCTCGCGTCCTCCAACTCCTTCTACCTCTATTCAGCACGAGCAGTCCACGGACCACCCCTCTTTGTTGCAATGTGGCTCGAGCTTTGGGACCATCTTTTGACTTCCTTTCAATGCTAAGAGTGGTACCAATGATGTTGTCGAAGACATTTTTCTCAATGTGCATAACATTGAGCACATGTCTAACTCTGGTATATGGCCAGTACGAACTCATATTTATTTGTCTAGTAGACTTTGTTTGTTGCATACTTGCATTGTATGAGGCCTTGAAAGTGGGGTGCAAGCCGAGGATAGGGAAGTTGATCCTATTGCAACAGATGGAAGTAGTATAGTCAAAGATATTATATGCGTGTGTTATTGATGAATTGTTCAGAAGAAGAAAGGAAGAGTATGTGTATGGATCTCAAACCTATGGATTTATGCAAGAATTTGCTCCTCGCTCCAAGAATCGAATGAGATCATCTTCCTCGCAATTTTCGTTGAACGCCATACCATCGGTTCACATACCAAGGATGGTTTGGTTCAAGCCATCTACGATCTGCGGTACCCATCGTAAACCGTTATCCATTGTTCATGCGTTGTAGTAGTATAACCATCCAGGCAAATAGGGCAGGCTTTGTACCCTTGGTTGTCGATCCTGCTGATTAGGGTGGCTCAAACGGTCCGAACCGACCCGAACCGAACCAAGTATTCGGTTTTCGGAGGTTGAACCGAAGCCCGACCCGAAACCGAGTATTCGGTTTTCGGTTTTTTCGGTCCGTGGCCCGAAAAAACCGAACCCTGCAATTTGGATTAACCCTTTTTCTAATATAAATTACACATTGGATATAATTTATATATAATATATATTAATATCTATATATGTATATTAATATATATATAATTATATATACACTAATATATAAATGAAACTTACTGTAATATTAAACTAATATATATATATATATTTTACACATACTGTTATATTATATATGTACACATTATATGTATATATTATATTGTATGTATAATTACATGTACATTGTATGTGTATATATAACATACTGCGCAACTCACTATCCTTCCTCACGGTTCATTCGGGCCGAAACCGAAATTTTCGGTTCGGTTTCGGTTTTCGACCCGAAACCGAAATTATTTTTTTGTGGACCGTAGCCCGAATCAAAACATTTTCGGACTGGACCGAAACCGACTTTTCGGTTCGGTTTCGGGTCGGTTTTCGGGTCGGTTCACTTTTTGAGCAACTCTACTGCTGATATCCCCAAGCCAACTATGTATCGTGAAGAGAGGGCAAACCTAAATCCAAACCAAAGATTAAGGAGAAAGTTATAAACAATAATCCGTATAAGTGAAGTGCCGAATTCTGAACAACACCTTGATTTCAATTTTTTTCTATATTAGTGACGCAGATTGAATGTAGCTTTTGATAAGATCAAAATCAAGAAGCTAAATTTACATATCAAGTGAAACCCTAGATTGAAAATTCTTTACCAAAATAAAAAACCCTAGATCTGCACTAAAGAACCCTAACCCTAGATCTGAAGCACCAATGGAGGAGGAATCGAAACCCTAGATTGAAAATTCATAATCATTTTGAAGCTGTTTCAAATCAATAAAGCTTTAAATAAATAAATGTTTAGAAATTAACTAATCGGAGATGTTCCTTCCCCTTGAATTAGTTAGACCCACCATCTCTTGAGACTTGAATCACTTGAAGGCGACACCTAGTCTTTAATCCGATGGAACTCTGACGCTGAAAAGTAGTAGATGAAGGGTGTTTCAGTGGTGTCGGGGTCGGGAGGAGAAGCATTGGCCTTAGACCTGTCAATCGGGTCACTCGGGTCGGGTTCGGGTCGGGTTCGGGTCGGGTCATTTCGGGTTTCAGGTAGAACGGATTCCGGGTAAAACGGGTCTCGGGTATATCAGGGTTAACTCGAATTCGGGTTTGACCCGGTTTCGGGTCAAATCGGGTCGATTTCGGGTTTATCAATTTTTTTATTTTTTAAATAAAAAATAGCATTTTGATGAATTTGCAATATCTTCAAAATGCTATAGTTAAAACGGGTTGTTAAGTTGTTCTTTTTGGACCCTATACTTATTAGAATATGTCATCCTAATCTCGAACGCTTATAATTATATACTACCTCCGATATAAAATATTTGATTTTTAATATTAATCATAATTTTTAATAAACTTTAAAACTATAATTTGGTTATATCAATTATTATTATTTTTTTCATTTGAGAAGTTTGAGTTAAAATATTTTATTCTAAACATATTAAAATGGACATATTAAAATGGTTTTTGAGGGATTTTATGAGGTAAATTTATGGTGTTACATTTTGTAATTTAATTTGATAGGATTTTATAATTTAAAAATACCGAACTTTTTTTAAGCAGTGACCAAATTAACTTTTCATTATAAAACTCCATTGTTTAATACATTGATCCCACAGACCACTAGGAAATTCAACCATATTGCTGGTTAACAAATACAGTATAAATTAGGCCTAATATTTGCTAAAAGGTGAGCAACACCATTGATCCTCCTCCTGCTCACTCCCCATTTGCACTCAGCACTCATGGAAGTCACTACTGTAATTTTTTTGGCATGAGAAAGAAACAAAAATCATATGTGATCAATCTAAAAGACTCTTGATCACAATCCAATCCAACAGATTATAGACGCTGCATACAATATAAGGCCTATGTCTTATCAGTAAATTCTCCCTAAACTAAGATTTATAAAGCCTCTCTACTTCTCTAGTATCTAATCTACTCCAAATCTCCTCCCACTTTGCTCTTCTTTCTCTCCACTTGTAACTCTCAAGAATCCACCCATAAAACCCAACACTTTTTTGCCCTGCTTGGTCAACGGAGAAGCTTTCCATGGCCAAGCCCATGGGGACGATTAAAAGTGCAGAGGAAGAACAAAAAGTAGGAGGACAGTTCAATTCAGAGAAGGTGACAGAGCGGTTTGAGGCCATTGATCCTCTTGCTCACACTCGCCCCAACGATCACAACGGTCGGCCATTTCCATACGACTTCGTCACAACCTCCGCTCAATCCGATTCCACCCATACCCTCCTAACACCCTCGTCCCTGCATACCCTCTGGCTCCATAGAATCGATTCCTTCAAGCGTCGACGGGCGAAGGTGATGCTCCGACTGTTCCGATGGCGCTGCGACACCATCCTCGCATTGTTGGACCCGTCGATGCATATATGTCGCCGAGAAATGGGTCGACAACGCCAAAAAATGGTTGAGATATGGATAAATTGATTGATTAGTTAGAATTTAGATCCAATTTTGGGGAGGAAGTTAGGGATTGATTTAGATTTTAGAAAGCCAGAACTCAGAAGGGCCGAATTTGGGGAAGGAGCACATACAACGTACCAGTGTTTTTTTTAAGTGTCATGACCCGTTCGGGTCGACCCGGACTCAGACCCGCTCGACCCGAAAATTTTTCGGTTTTTCGGGTTCGGGTTGAAATTTTTTCTCGGGTTCAAATTTTCGGGTCTTGACCCAAAAAAATCCGGGTGTTCGGGTCGGGTTACGTTTTGACAGGTCTAATTGGCCTCTATCGTTGATTTGGGGTCAAGAGTCAATGAAAGGGATATGGGATAGAGTGATGTAGAGAATAGGGACGGAGGGAAGCATCGGACTGAGATCTGGTGAGATACCGATGATGCAGAGAATGAGGACGGACGGAGGGAGCCATGGGAGGGTTGAATATCTCAGATCTAAGGGAGAAAGAACACATGAGAGAGAGAGAGGACGGGTGTGATTTTCTCCCCCAAATTCATTCGCCTTGTGTTTTTATTTTAGGGGATTTTTTATTTTAGGTTAATTTATTTATGAAGCACTGCTAAGGAGTAGCCAAACTGCCCTTATAGTCTTGGGATTTCAAAACCGCTGCCACAACCGCTTCCGTAGACTAAATTGTTTATGAACCCATGACATTTTTCTAAACTGCGGGCATGAACCGCTAGCTAAACCGCCGCTATAAACAACCTCATTTTCTCTTAATTGTAGTAGTGTCAAAACCTCATTTTCGTAATCATTCTCAATCCTTAACATCATATATGCATAATCAACACGAAAAAAAACCCATATAAACAATCCATTCCCATCACAAACTCAATCTAAACGACATTCTCAACATTAATTCCAATCACCAATATATAATATATACATATATTTAACAAAAAACATACACAATGAAAGAAATTTATACTTACCTTAATTAGAAAGAGCGGAATAAAGTTGATATCCAATTGTTCATATAAGAAATTTGACAAAAATCAGGAAATGGATAAAGTGTTTGTATGATGATTTTGGGAGGAAAAATGGTGAAGAGGTGAAGATGTGAATGGATGAAGATGTTTGGGCAAGTACAATTTATTAAATTCGATAATTCAAAAACACATTCAGGCGACGGAGTAAGGTCTATCTCAGTCGCCTGACTGAACAGTAATAAATGTTATAGAATTACCTACACATTTAAATTACGTACTAAGGTGTATCTTGGTTGCATGACTAAATAGTAATAAATACCACAAAACTACCCACCATTTAGGCGATGTACTAAGTTCTGTCTCTGTCAACTAGTGACAAAATATGAAATACGCCAATTGGTTGCACTTTTTTGGAACTCTGTTAGGCGACAGATTTAGTAACATGTTCATTGTCTCAAGTCACCACATTAAATAGGCCAGTTGGTTGGGCTTCTTTGCACTATTTCAGGTGACGAGCTTTCATATAATGTACGTCACAAGTTCAGTAAATAACACACATTCATGTGACAAAGTTAGGTTTAAAGGCGGGTGTCTAATTACATAGCATTAAATATGACAATTTATATCCTTCTTTGCCCTCACTTAAGCGACGACAATACAATTAGAGTGTTCGTCATTTGAATTGTTCATTTAATGAGTGCGCATTCAGGTGACGGACTATTATTTTTCATTCGTCGCTCGATATGTACTTCTGACGTTCGTCGACTAAACGTAGATCGTCACTTGAGTTCCATTCAGGCGACGAACTTTGCAGCTAGTTGGTCGCCCAAATGTGATTTGGGATATGGATCCAATACTGAAGTCCGTTGGGACTCGGGATCCGGGGTCGTGTGCACACGTGCGCCCATGCGCTAATAGCCTAGTACATAAGTCGATTGGGGTTCCATCCTAATTAAAACCAATTGGTTATAGGAGTAACCCACTAGCTTATATATCAATGCTTCTTTGTTCATATTGACTCTTTGGATCTCTTCACATTCTTTCATTCTCTTAACATCCAACCCTCTGATATTCAGACCACCAGCACCTCTTAATCCGTCACCGGAAGTTATCTCAGGCGACGAAAGCGGGTGCGTCTGTCGCCCGAGTTGCAATCTGGCGTAGTGTACGTAGGAGATGAAATCTGTAGGAGACGTATACTTTAGAGAGAGCTTTTTCTTGTATAGAAAACAAACGACCCTTAAATATATGCTCAACCATGGATATATTGAAGATGCTTTATTGCAATTGCATAGACGTACGTACATATACATCAAATGCGAATCTTGCCCGTTAATTTCAATCAAATTAAGTGCATAAACAATTCAAACAAACAAACATTAACCACGGATATATATATTATTGGAGAAGATCGATACTATAAGAATGAATTGATCACCTAATCATGCACTTAACTCGATCGATCTTGGTCTAATCCTTGTTAATTAGGAGAGGCCAAAATATGGTTGATCAACTTGTCTAGGTTCCTGCAGCTCTCTCCACTCCCCTCTGCAACACTTTTATCTGCAGTCGACTTCCACTCCATTGCTCTCCTCTTCATCTTCTTCCCCTTTTCGCCATCCATCAACTCCCTCACCTGCGTCTCGACTACCTCCCTCTTCACATTGCTGTCTATCTCCATCCCTACCCCCCAAGTGCTCCACAGTGCCCAGCAATTCGTCTGCTGTTCTGCGAAGAACGGCCACGAAATCATCGGCACCCCAGCGCACACGCTCTCCATCGTCGAGTTCCACCCGCTATGCGTCAAGAACCCTCCTATCGCCGGGTGGCTAAGAACCCTCTCCTGGTCACACCACTTGGACAGCATGCTCCTCTCCTTGGTCGCCTCGACGAACTCCCCTGGCAGAACCGCGGTTTCCCCCGTCACAAGATCCGGCCTTATCACCCACAAGAAGTGCTTCTCGCTGTTGGCTAGCCCCATCGCGAACTCCACCAGCTGGTCGTTGGTCATCACCGTGATGCTCCCGAAGTTCACGTACACGACTGACCCAAGTGGCTTCGTGTCGAGCCACTCGATGCACCCCTCGTCTTCCTTCCAGAGGTTGGATCGGATGGATTTGGTTTCGTCATCGTGGATACGGTGTATTAGCTTGTGGAGTGGACCTACGGCGAACAGCGGAGGGAATTCGGGAGCTAGGGCGGTGAGGAACTCGTGCTCGAAGGCGTCGAAGGTGTTGAAGATGATCGCGGAGGCTTTCCGGGATCGCGATGTGACTGCTAGCAAGTAGTTGAACATGATGTCGTTAGGGTCCGTGGTCCTCAAGAAGCTTGGTAGGTCCTTTAGACGTATGTCCTTCATTGTTGGAATCCAGTTTACTCTAGTCTCCAGACTCCCGTTCGTCATGTAACTTTCATCTATATACGAATTTACACGTAAATCCATCTTAGTAATGGTTTTAAAATAAAACTAGTACGACTCAATAATCTCAATTCCCACGCTATGACGTGATATTTTTAAACTAAAATTTTAATAAAAAAATTAATATTATAAAGTATAAATAAAGGTTAAGATAAAAATCATAAAAATATCTTTACTTTATTTTATAATTCTTTTATAAAATTATTATTTTTTAAATCTCATTTAAAGTAACATACATAAATATATATATATATATATATTATAATATATTAAATATTTTGAATTAAGTCTAATAGTTAGTAATTATGTTAAAAATATAAAGAAAAATATGATTGGTTTAAAGAGATAAAGAAAAGAAGAAAAAAATAAAAGGAAAAAATTATTAAGGGGAATTTTTTTATTGATTGATTTAGCCTATATATAATCAAAGCTATTTCTAAATATATGATTATAATCAATATAAATATTGTCAAAAATAACTTTGGGCGAGAGGATGACACATGTGCTTTGGTTTTAAGTAATATATAGATATATAATAATATAGATAGAAGATATAGGGTATGTATGGTTGTTGAAAAAAACAGTTAAAAATTAAGTAAAAGTAGAGGTTTATTTTTTAACTAGGTAAAATGAGTGTATGGAAGCCTAAAAGTAGGTAAAAACGGTTAAAAAAACGAGTTAAAAAATAAGCTAGAAAACGGAGGTTATTTTGATGTTTATTTTGCAAAAGTATTGTTTCACCCCTTCCTTGTTATCTTATTTGGTTTGAAAGTACCACAATACCCATACTAACAACCAAATAAACTCTATTTTTTACAAATAAACTGTTTTTCGTCCAATACGGAGATTATATTGTTGTTTAAATTTTTTGTACTAAATGATAATATGTTAAAGAAATCAAATCGGAAACGGGATAATCATTTTTTTTTTAAAAATCATCATTAATGAAAAATTAGTGAATACTCCATCCATCTCGAAATTTAAGTTGATTTAGGACTTTATTCTTTTATCAAAATAGATATAATTTTTGGTTTTTTAGGTAGAGGATATTAATGATTTGTATATTGTTGACTTTTTTTAAAGATTTTAATTGGCTAAAAATTATAGTGGGTATTAAAAAAATAATAAAATTTATGGAAAAAGTTAGGGGAATGATAATGTTAATTGAGAGATGAGTGTTTTATTAAAACTTGTGCTGGTAAAAAATTCGCGAAGGAGCGAGTATTTACTTTAAAAAAACATTTGAGTCAAAATAAATCATATGTCAGTGAATAGATCAATTTATGGACGTTAGCTAAGTTAGGTACAAAATCAACGCTATTAATTGACGTTACCTTTGAAGGGCGCGTAGCCCTCACGTTGAAGGCGGGCGTACTGGTCATACCCAAGGAACCCACACGCGCTCGCCGTCCAAAACAACACGGTCTTAACCCCAATCGCCTCCGCGGCCTTCAAAGTGAAGGGTAGCGCCCCGTCACCAAGCACGCATGTGACAGGGGGCCCACCACCGTTCTCGGCGGAGGCATTGAGGCCACGGAGGAGGTCGGTGAGGGGGGCGACGCCGTGTTTGTCGAGGGAGTCGCAAAGGTCGGGGATGCTCTGGGTGGAGTCGGCGTCGGAGGGAGGGAGGCCGTCAGGGATGGAGGCGAAGTGGAAGGAGGGGAGGTCGTCGAGGGCGCGTGGCCCCCGGGAGCGGAGGAGGCGGGCGTGGTTGTAGTGGGTGAGGACGAAGGTTATGTGGAAGCCGCGGAAGTGGAGGAGCTTGGCGAGCATCATCATGGGGTTGATGTGCCCTTGCGCCGGGAACGGCACGCACACCGCGTGCGGCCTCGCAACGCCTTGCAACGATCCCATTTTTCTTATTTATTGATCTCTTTGAGCTAGCTAAGCTAGGAACTTGATTAGTTGTTTCTTGGGTATGGTGGTGGTGGTGATTGTAGAGCAAAAGCTTGCTCCACTTATATAGGAAAATTAATTACTATATAGTCAACAAAGAGTGTATAGATCCGGTTATACGTGGAATTTTTCAGCCGTGTCTTTAACAGGGCGGAACCAAGGAAAAAAAATAAATTCAAAGTGAACATAATTTTATAAAATTTTTTGGGATTTACACAATTTTTTTTTATGGATAATCTTGATATTATATTTTTACTAAAAATAATTTTTTTAAAAAAATATATATGAAGAGAATATCTTAAATTTATAAGAAAAATTATTATTATTTAATTATAAATTATTAAATAAATTATAAGAATTTTTAAATAAAGAAAAATGAATTGAGGAAAATATAAATGAAAATACGTGCCAAGTGGGATTTGAACAAGGTTGACTGAATTCTATTTAAAAGGAGGTGAACACAACCACTAAGCCACTAAAGATATATACTTGTATTTTACCTTTTAATTTTTTTTACATAACACATATAGTCTTATTTTTTTTTTCCAGATCGGGGTGGGTGACGGCCCGATGTCGTCCATCCTTGGATCTGCCACTACCTTTGATGTCATCTCCTTCTCTCACATCTATAGGGAGGGCAATCGGGTGGCGAAACACTTTGCTTATCTCAGTTTTGAGGCGTAATTTGTGGGTTGGAGATCTTATGCAGTGATCGATGATCTCGTCCATAAGGACGCTGTTGGGTGGTGGTACAACCACGGGTGACCCACCTAAAAATTTGACTTATATAAAAAAAACTAAAAATTTGTCATATATATATAAAAAAAGATATACGTGGAATTATATAATTATTTAATATTTTGTTGCCAGAAGATAGCAAGGTTGAATTAAATAAATATTCAATGTGATCTTTTTTTTTTTTTTGCTCTTAAATATCCAATGTGATCTATGTACGTACGTGAATCATACGATGATATTGTAATATTATTTCTAGATCGAAACGATATCAGGCATTTTTTTTATTAATAAATGGTCCTCTTCAGCACCCGATGCATCGTTGGGTGTATTATTACTACTAAATTATTCCCAATATACTTTCCCTTAAAAAAATTTAAAAATTATGTTTATATATTTTATATACTTTTTATTTACATATTTATTATAAAATAAATCATATTTTGCTTGATATTTATAAATTAAAGATCAATTATATTAGTTTATAATTTTATATGTTTTGCAAAATATAATTTTTCATAATAAAAGTGTATGAATTATAAATATAATTTATAAAAAAAATTAAAGTAAAATTATATCCAATGAGATGAAGTGCCTAAGAATGCTTCTGATGAGGTGAGAGATGTGTTGGTGAAAAAGTCGAGAAACACAATAGATAAATAGATTCCTTCGTTGAGGACACGCTCTAATTCTTGTTGGAACAGAGGAATTTTTCAATTCTCATCAATTCAATTGATTTGATAAACCCTAATTACAATTTATAGAAAATCTAAACCTAAAATTGAACGACGGTGATCATGTCCACTAAGCCAATAATTATCCCACTAATTTAAAGTACTTCGTAACTAATTAACCCTAAAAATATCTCTAACCACTAACCCTAAAATCTAACCGTGCCAATTGCCCACAAAATCTCTAACAACCTAATTTGATATCTTACTAATTAATTAATTTTGAATCATATTTTAACCATTCTCGTATGTTTGTTTATGCAATAAGCAAATTGAAGGAGAGGCAAAAGGCATGTATTATGAGGATTGGATTTGGTGCTTTGGTGAAAATGCAAAGCACTTCTATGCCTTTCTGACTTGGGTATTGGCTTGTTGATCATTTTGATGTTAAGAATTAAGTGTTGTTTGGTTATGGCTGATGGTGGAAGGTTGGAGATAAATAATACTCCCTCCGTTAATTAAAACTTGACGTTTTACTATTCACGCACGCTTTTTGAGGTGTTAAAAACTATATAAAATATTAACTTTTTTAACATATTTTTTAAATAATTTCATACTTGTTACTATTAATTATGAATTTATAAAAACAAATTTAAAAAAATGTTAATATTTCATTTAGTTTTTATCATTCTAAAAAAACGTGCATGAATAGTAAACGACAAGTTTTAATTAATAGAGGGAGTATTAATATTTATATCACTTTGGGGTGGCCTATGGAAAAGAATTTGATATCTCAAAAAGGGTCCAAAGAGAATGCTGAAGTTCTTAAAAAGTAGAGCTCTTTTGAGCATAGTGAAAACACCACTCCATCATCACACTACTAGAAAATGCTTCTACAGTCTCGAATTTCACATCGAATACAACCTCGGATATAGCCTTGAAAATATGCTACCCTCGAAACTGCCACCGGATTTGCCCTCGAAATAGAATTTGAGGGCTAGAAGAGCGAGGTTAAATGCGGCCACAAACATTAGCCTCGAAAATATTGTTTCGAGGGTAAAATAGCCCCAAAATACGTTCAAGGGTAATTTCTAGACTATTAGCCTCAAACTATTTCGAAACTAAATTTAATGCTATTTAGCCTTCAAATTGCCTTGAACTAGAATTTGTGTGTATTTTCGAGGTTATAGCTTTCGAGGCTAAGTAGGATCGATATATAGCTTCTAAAGAAAATAAGGGCAAATTTGAGGGTAAAATAGCATCCAATTTAACTACCGATTTTTTGAAGGGTAGTAACGATGCTAAAGGGTGGTGCAACAAATCGAAATGACCTATTTCATAAAAAAATTCGGAGGTTAAGTTTAGTAATTTCTTTCCTAAATTTGAGGTTAAATTTATTTAATCATTAATTTTTTTGATCGAATTCGAGGTTAAATTTACTAGCATTGAATTCTTTTTGGTCTTAAATTTGTGGCTATATAAAATGGAAATTTTACTTTAAATGACAATAATTAACAAATATAAATAAGATATTATAGAAAAATCCTAAATTTCATAATAAAGTCGTCACAAAATGCTAGTTAAAATGGCCAACAGTAACTCCTATGCTAGTTTGAATGGCTAATAGTAACCCATGTGGTAATAATTATCCACAATCTCACAAGTCAAACTCAACTACCTAAAATGGCCTATCATAATCCCAACCAACATATTATTCCCACCAACTCCCTAAACAAAAGGTGCAAATCGATTCCAAAATATTTGCACATGAATTAGTGTAATGGTTAGAGTTTTGCACAACCTTCACATACTACCTACCTACAAGAACAAAGAGCCGGAAGTAGATGGTGAAACTTGACCTCCTTGAAGTAGATGAATAATGGTGGATTGAAATTCTTGTTGATTCTTCACAAGATCGGCAATAGTACTCCGTAGCTCTTTTACCTCAGCTCGATAGGCTTGCTCACGAGTTTCATCACGAGCTTGCGAAGATTGGCCTTGGATGGAGGGAGCACTCACCTTGCCAGTGCGAATAAGGGTTGTACCCTCTTCCCCTAATCCATATATTCTTCCATGACTAGGTCCACCACACGCTTGAATCCACATTTGCTTCTCAATTTCTGTCTCTTGATATTCATATTCAAATCCATCTTCTGAAATCGAATCAGTTTGTGGCTGAGTAGCAACTAGATTTTCATAATTCTCCTATATATTCAACAACAAATAGGCAATTCAGCACTAGCAATAAACATGTTAAAAATTTCAACAAAGCATAAACAAGTTGTTTGCTACAACAACAAATAACTTAAAGATTCAGCAGCTTCTTCTAAAATAGGCAATTCAACACCATCTTCTGAAATAGGCAATTCAGCAGCATAAACAAGTTGTTTGCAACAACAACAAATAGGCAATTCATCAGCATAAACAAGTTAAAAAATTCAACAAGGCAATGCATGATTTGCAGCAGCAAATAACTATTTTGTAGCAATAAATAAGTTGTTTTTCAGCAATAGATGCAAAGATTGAAATAAGCAAATCAATAAACATTTTTAGCAACCACAAGTGAGCACTGAACTGATAGTTTCGAATAGGAAAAAGCTCAAGCCATTTCATCACTTAAGAGATTTTTATTTTCCATATAACTTAAATCAATAGTATTATTAAGGAAACTCACCACAATGGCGGCAGGTCGAGATCCCGTCCAAACCCCATCCTTTGAGAACAACCTCTGCACCATTTCAGAAATCTTTGGCCTCTTCCCTTCTTTCTCCTCCTACAAAAACACAAAAATGTAAAAGAAATAAAAAAAGAAAAAGTTAACAGTAACATGTTTACAGTAGCTAAAATCAAGAAATTATGAAATAAAAAAATGAAATTAAACAAACTAAAATCAATCAAATAAGTAGCTAAAAGTCAACTCGACTATAGCTAAAATCAATCAAGCAATTATGTACACCAGTAGCTAAAATCAATCAAAACAGTAGCTAAAAGTTCAACTCGACTATAATATAACCTAACCAAAACATTATGAAATCAAGCAATTAAACAAACTAAAATCAACACTAAAATGAAAATAAAAACAATAGCTTGAAATCAAAAGTAGCTCTAAGCACCCAACAAAACAGTAGCTTGAAACAATCAAGCCTCATGCAGCCCCATAATAAGAACCAATGGCTTGAAACAAATGCACTCATATATTAATCAAGAGAAGCAAAACTGAACAACAATAGTAAATTGAATAAGAAACTTTGTAAACTTACAACTACTTTGAGCCACTTTGTCAACTTTCGAGAACCCCCATGATAGACACCAGAATCAATCGCCTTTTGAGAAGCCTTGTTTCGCTTATTCGCCTCAGCTTGTTTGATCATATTTGGATCTGTTTTTCTTTTCTTTTCCATTCTGGCCCATTGTTCTGCAGTCACAGAATCAGGAATGATCTCCCTTTGGCGATGTCCCTTAAAGACATTGGAAATGTGTTTCGCCGCTTGATGGAGAAATGCTTTTCTCATTTGCACATCAAGAACATCCCAATAAAAACGCTTCTGTATTAATTCAAACAATAAAGATATAAATTATATTATTGAAGTCAATTTGAAGCATTTTAATTGTTCAAAATAAAAAACATGTAATAACACATCACCTCAAACTCTTTAAACCATACATTCTTCACATATACAGGAACTTTATTCACACTTGTCCAATCACCCTTGTAGTAACCACGGACGATCTCAGTCATCTTCTTATATGTTGGTTGATGGGGCTCAAAGCAACTATACGAATAAAAAGCATATAAAAGTGAGAAAAAAGGTGGAAGAAACTATTATATCCAATTAAATAAAGCTTTAAATAAATTATAATTCAACACTTACTAGACATCAGGCCCAGAAAGTCCTACGTAGTCCCTCTTCTGTCCACCACCCAAAGGTAGAGCACTGGATCCAGCAACAGATCTAGCAACAGGAGTTTGGGTAGAGTCGTGTTCATCCTTATTTATCGGAGTATTACGCTGCTGACCATCTGTAGGTGTGGAAGCCGGGACAATGAAATCAAGCCTATTTGCACAACCCTACAAGTTGAAGCAATGAAATTAAAAACAAGTTGAAGCAATGAAATCAAGCCTCACGCAGCCCTACAAGCCTATTTGCACAGCCCTAAATTGAAATTAAAAACATGTTGAAGCCATGAAATCAAGTCTCACGCAGCCCCTATGTACAAAAGGGTATCTTGAAACAAACAAAGCCTCAAGCAACCCCTTTGCACAACCCTACAAGAACGGAAAATGAAATTAAAAAAAATACCTATTTGAGGGTGATGCAAAATCAGTAGGAGAAGTAGGGCTCTCATTTGCGTTCCAACAAAAACCCTTGTTTCCGTGGCTGCGAGTGACAACAAATCGGTAATCCGAGGACATAAGAGATGTAAAAGGAGGCTGCAAATGACACAACAAAACAAGATGTCGGGATCTCGGCTTCAACAGAAATGCAAGGCAGGGCAAAAATATAATAGAAGACCAAATAATATCAACCTCACAGATTTGGGAGGATATCTCATAAACAGACTATTTTTACAATCGTGTGTCAAAAGATGCAAGTCAATATTGCCCCCTAATGTGAGAGAATACACTCTTTTTATAGTCACTAACTCATTCTTAGGGCAATCTAATCGAAGTTCTAACCAAGCATTATTGTTTACCATGGTGGAAGCGGCTGAGACGAACGGCGAGACTAGGGAGCCGCGCGCGCGGAGGGAGCAGCACGCGCGGAGAAGCGAGAAGCGAGAGGCGAGAGGTGAGCAGCAGACGGACCTGTCTTCAAGCCACCAGCATGCGGAGAAGCGAGAAGCTAGAGGCGAGAGGCGAGCAGCAGACGGACCTGTCTTCAAGCCACCAGCGCGCGGAGAAGCGAGAAGCGAGAGGCGCTGCCCCTCTCAGGCGAGAACATGGACGATGTCTGATAGGAGGCAAGCGAGAGGAGTGAATAGATCTAGGGTTAGAAAAAGTGAACAGTTCCTTTTATACCACCACCTACTGCTAAAAAAAACGCACACATTTGCCTTCTAAATTTTCATAAGCCGGGAAATTACATTGATTAAAATTTTATTGTACCGCTCATTTTAATTTAAGAAATAAATTTTAACCAAAATAAATTTCAGAAATAAATAAATTGACTTACTCTAATCGGATGTATCATCATCATCATCTTCAACTACATGATCGTTGTCCACGTACTCTACTTCTGTATCAGACTCGGAAGGAAAATCTTCTTCTTCATTCTCAATTTCGAGCTCAAAATTATCATTATCACTATCTTCACTATATGCTCCTTCATCTAGTTCACTTGAAACTGATAGATTTGTCGGTAACTGATCAACAGTTGCACCTACAAATTGTTCCCCGATGACCTCAATGCCATCTTGTTGCAACGGCTCATCAGGAATTTTCTTCATTGTCCATCTCTCTTCTACTCTGTGTTGAGGCTTTATCTTGCACACAGCTCTCCAATCTGCATGACTACGACTTGCTCCAGGGTAACTTGCATAGTACACTTGAATGCATTGTTGGGCTAGAACAAAAGGCTCATAATTGGTGTACCGTCTTCTCACATTAATCTCTTGCAATCGGTATTGTGCATGGATGTTTGTCCCTCTAATACTATGGTCATACCAGAAACACTTGAATAACACAATCTTCTTGCATGGAAAACCGGTGAACTCAAATCCCAAAATTTCTTCAATCATCCCGAAGAAATCTGATTGTGTTTCACCAATTGAAGCTTGTACACACACACCACTATTCATGGTTACTTTGTCTTTACCACGTTCCAAGGTTTCATATTTGTAACCATTTATGTAGTATGCAGGCCATGACATCACCTTTCTACTTGGTCCATAAGCTAGACTAAGTATGAGAGGATCAATAGTATGTTGGGGTGCTTTGAAAACCTACAAATGAATCAAATGTCGCATTTCTATAAAACTATCTTTATTTCATTTTATAAAAAATTATTAGAAAAATATCACCTCATATTTGGGTATAAAGACGTAAGAATGCTTACATAATCTTTAAACCATTGTAGAAAATGTTTTGAAAGAGCATCCACACCACATTCTTCTATAAATAGCCTGCATATATACATATGAACTTATATCTAAATACACAATTTAAGATCAAAATCATATGAATGAATGTATTTTTGTATTTATAGACTTACTTGACATATGATTCAACCTCTGGGCAATTAAGCAAGATATATGTATGTGACACATGCAACTCTTTCTCATCATTCATCCATAAAATATTTTCCTTACCACTTGGGTAACCTGGATGATTAAATATCGAAATTTGAGGATAGTCATCATCAATTCTATCATCTTTGTTCCTGGTTGACCTCTTTCTCTTGTATGGATCTTGAGTATCTGGATAATGCTTGGTGAAATTCGTCGTCTCCTCTCGCTTATATTCTTCCACTATGCTTCCCTCTACACTTTTCATATTTGAATTCCTCAATTTCTCTTTAAACTTGAACAAGAATCTTTCAAATGGATACATTCACCGGACCACCGATAATGGACAGGACTTGCCAATTTAGCCTCATATGCTAAATGCACAATGACATGCTTCATGCAATCGAAGAAAGATGGTGGAAAGATTATTGCCAACTAACACAATATGAGAGGTGCATCACATTCTAAAACCTCAATACGACGCTTCTCTAGTGTGGATGAACATAAAGACTGAAAAAACAAGCTCAACTCTATCAATGGCCCCCATATGCCTAAAGGAAGAAGCTCCTTGAACGCTATTGGGATGAGTCTCTGCATAAATACATGACAATCACGGCTCTTCATCCCAACTAGCCTTCCCTCATCCAAATGAACACATCAACCAATGTTAGAGGCATAGCCATCTGGGAATCTCAAACCCTTTAGCCAATTCAGCACCTCTGTCTTCTTTTCTCTACTTAAGTTGTACACCGCTTTTGGTTTCAAACCCTTATGACCGTTCTTTACTTCAAGCTCTAGTCGCTTACAATATTCCTGAAGGTCCTTCCTTGCATTCAAATTGTCCTTTGTCTTCCCTTTGACATCCATGACAATATTAAACACATTGTCAAATACATTTTTCTCGATATGCATCACATCAAGATTATGACGGAGAAGAAGATGTCTCCAATAAGGAAGAGTCCAGAAAATACTCTGCTTTGTGAATTTGTGAGTACTATTGTAACCACCTGGATACTGCGTAGGAGATTCAATAACAGTCGGCATGTGTTGAACACGCTCCCATATCTGGTGGCCGGACAAATACGGAGGAGGAGCTCCAGTCTCAACACGCCCTTTGTAAAAGTTATTCCGATCCTTCCTGAATGAATGGTCTGTTGGCAAGAAGCATCTGTGGCAGTCAAACCATGAAGTCTTTCGTCCATGTTCTAATCGAAAGGCTTGTGTGTGCTCAATACAATGAGGACATGCAAATTTTTCAGCGGCACTCCACCCAGACAACATCCCATATGATGGGAAGTCATTCACTGTCCATAAAAGAGCAGCATACATCCTAAAACTTTCCTTTGCATATGTGTCATATGTTAGGACACCCTGATTCCACAACAATAGGAGTTCATCAATCAAAGGTTGCAAATAAATATCTATTAGCCTTTTCGGATTTTTCGGACCTGGAATAATGGTGCTCAAGAACAAATAAGCAGATTGCATGCACATGCTCGGCGGTAGGTTGTATGGAGTAATAGTTACTGGCCATGACGAGTATTGTTGGCCACTCATACCAAAAGGAGCAAATCCATCTGAACATAAACCTAACCTGACATTTCGAACCTCTGATGCAAAATTTGGAAATGTATTGTCTAAATGTTTCCAAGCCTCTGTGTCCGAAGGGTGGCAATTGAGTCCTTCTTCGGTTTCGTGCTCAGCATGCCAATGCATGTGTGGGGCTGTGTCCTCCATTGCATATAATCATTGCAGACGTGGTATCAAGGGCAAATATCTAAGCACTTTTCGAGGAATATATTTCCCTTTCCTAGTCTGTTGTTGCTTGTACCTGGGACTATTGCAGAACTTACAATGTGTAGCATTATGATCCTCCTTCCAAAATAGCATGCATCCTTCGGGACATACATGTATCTTCTTCACTGGCAAGCCCAAATCTACAACCAACTTCCCACTCTTATAGTACGTATCTCGCAGGAAGGCTATGGTTCGATGGTAAGAGTCTACCCACTTCATACATAAGTCTATCATATCCGGCTTGTGGCAAGTTGTAATCAGCTTTAATTGACAAAAAATTGCTCACTGCAGACAATTGTGAAACACCACAACCAGGATAAATAGGATCTTCTGTTGCCTTCAACACATCAAAAAAATCTATCAGATAAATACGAAGTGCTATCATCAGTAAGACCAAAAGTCTCCGTTTGATATGGAATCTCTTCGGCAAGATCTGTTGTTCTTTCCAACCCCTCTCCCTGACTATTTATATCATTAACAGGGTCATCTGAAGTACCAACATCGAACCATTGAGGAGGAACAAAACTAGGCCCAGCTGCATCAAATACCATTCTCTGACAAGGATTCAAATTATCAAATATATCCATTCCTACTCCAAAGAAGCTCAAACCATCTATGTCGGATCTAGGCTGATCTTGAGTTAGGGGAGTTTCAATCAAGGGTGATTCTCCATGTGAAATCCATCGATAATAATTATCAATAAAACCTTTTTTATAAAGATGAACACGTACCGTTTCAACATATTTAAATTTCCCATTCTTACATGTCGCACAAGGACACAAGATCTTCTCTTTATCCATATATTGGTCTTGTGATTTTGCGAAATTGAGGAATTCTTCGAATCCATCGAGAAATTTCTCATTCCAACCACCTCCATTTGGTAAATGCCTTGTGTACATCCAATCACGGTTACCCATCTACAAATATTAGCAATGACATTATATTACAAAGGGAACAAAATTTGAAGAAACAATTAATATGATGATATATGGCCCAAAAACATTATACGTTTACCCAGGAATATACCCTTGAGATTACCCTTGAAAGGACAATTAGGGGCCATTTAGCATCGCATATAACCTCAAAATCACAATTTCGTAGCTACAAGGCACGACAAATGTGCAAACTATGGTACCCTCGAAAATACGAACTTGAGGGTATTAACAAGGGTAATGAAAATATGGTACCCTCGAAAATACGAACTTGAGGGTATTAACGAGGGTAATGAAACATTGGTACCCTCGAAAATAAGAACTCAAGGGTATTGACGAGGGTAATCAATAATCACACAACATATGCCCTCGAAAATAAGAACCGGAGGGTATTAACGAGGCTAATCAATAATCACACTACATTTACCCTCTAAAATAAGAACTCAAGGCTATTAACGAAAGTAATAAATAATTGTACTATATTTAAAGGTAATCACACTACATTTTATATCTATCTTTGGAAGAGTTTCAAACACAAATACATTTTTCTCCTTTCATAATATATAACTTTATGAAAATAATAAAATAATTAACAAAATGATAATATACATACTAGAAACGGAGATAGAATACTACAAAACTCTTGATCAAAACAAGAAAAATGAGGAACAATAATGAGATCTGTAATTTGTGGGAGAATGGGAGAAAGAAGATTGTATGAAGAGGGAAGAGTGTAAAGGGTTCGGATTTGTTGTGGTCGATAAAGTGAAGTAAGTAGTTGGAGCTATTTAATGCATTAAATATGACAAAGAATATTACCCTCGAAATGGCCCTCAAATAGAAATTCAATTTTTCGAGGTTAAACGCCAACGAATTTAAACTCGACCATATATTTTGAGGTTATCTAGCCACGTTCTTCGCCACCAAAAAATATCGTAACCATTTAGTATCGAATGTACCCTCAAAATTAGCCTCATAAATAATTTGAGTGATTATACCCTCGTTTTTACCCTCGAAATAAAATTTGATCCTGTATACCCTCGACAGTAACCTCGAGAGTACCATCTATCAAACTCATTGGTAAAATCTCTTCACCATAGCCTTAAAAAAGTGCCCTTGAATTTTTTTTCGTGCCTAATTTACCCTCGAATTGGCCCTCCAAATATATATTCGATAGTATTTAGCATGGAAAAATAGTCTCGTTTTTATTTCAATGGTAATTACACCCGAAATATTTTTTCGAGGGTATCTTTGGGGGTAATAGCTACAAACGTTCCCTCGAAGTATTTCGTTGCCAATAACTTCGAGGCTATATTGCGCTTTGCTAGTAGTGTCATTTGTTGAGAAAATTACACTACTGTTTTGTCAAGTTTTATAGTTGTTTTCCTTTCTCTACTTCTTGATAGTAATCAAAATGGACAAGTGTATCAGACTTTGGTTAAACAAAGAGTAGTCAATTTAGAGGCTTGTTATTGGTTGTGACTATCTTTTTATATATCTACTTGATCTTGTCCCTTTATTAGATTACATTTTACTGTTTTTATTTAGTTTATTCCTTTTTTTTGTGCTTAGTTGTTTTACATGGATAGGTAGTGAAATTGTTTTATAACCGCCTTCTAGCCTCTTAGCCTATTTATTTTTGTTTTTATTTATTCATATCTCGTCTTATATGCTTTCTCTATTTTTGTTTACCTTTGTGGTAGACTATTACGGTCTTGTTATCGTCATTGAGAGTGTGATGTGAGTTTTTTGGGATTTGTTTTGACAATGGTATGGCTAGAGTTTTGGTCTGTGGGTTGGTGTACCTTGCTTTTCTTGTTGTGGTACGGGTTTCATGTGAAAGGTGGCTGGTTTGTCAAGCTTGTAGACGTCGTGGAAATGCGATCGATACCTGTTGATTCTGTTTAGAATCCATGTTGAGGTGTCCGCTAGTGATCCCCAGAGTTCTCTATGTGCGTCATCCGTTTGACTGGTCGGTTCGTTGGTTCTGCTAACTTGTAGGTTATAGTGTAGATGGCATGTACTTTATTTTTGCATTTTCCTTTACGTCATTTGCTTCTTGTTATTCCTTTTCAATCATTTGCTTCTGTTATTTGATTCTGTTTGTACATGATGGTTAGCCCATTTCCCAGCTTGTTCGGGCTCACGATTTCTCTAGACCTCTCTGGAGAATCGAATTTCTTTCCATATATAAAAAAAACGGAGCCTAAAGGTCCCTTGCAGTACATTTTCTATTCTAAATAGTATTTAAATTATTTATTTATAGTAATACATTTACCCTTCCTTTTTGTGTCATATTATAATTCAGGAATAGATTCAATCCTTTGCTCAAAAAAACTACCAATCTAGCCTCTGTAGTGTCCGAATTTGCATACTTGGCAAGTTACGTTCCACCTGAGTTTAAAGATGATGAGATTGAAGCCGCAAATAAACTCCTTGGTTTAGATGATGTTTCTTGTTGACATGCTTTTGATGTTGCTGCAAGATCATATTTGGATGACTCACATAACACTGTGTGGAACTCATCACAAATTCACAAAGTGCCTGCTTTATTGGACTAGCTATCTCACTCATTTTGATTTAGCAGAGAATGAAAGCACATAAGACCTAATTATCCATCTTTTAACATCTTCGATTCTGATCCTGAAGCAGTTCATATATCAAACATAGTAGTTGATATTACCAAAAGAGTATGCAGAGGACCCATATAAGTGAAATGCCCCCTCGTCAAGGGGCATTGTTAGGGAACGAATAATCTCGACCACACCATTTTCTAGGCCATTAGAAAAACAATCAGATCGATCCAAGTCGATCATAGTTCTCATAAACAAAACTATCTGCGATTAGTGCGATCCCTTGCTAACACGGAGGTCTACCTGATTTTGAACCCCACTGTTCTAGATAGCGCGCTCACAACAATTATATTGATGGTGTGAACTATGTATGAAGGAGAAGGCTTGCCATATAACTGAAATTAGGGTAGATGATGTGAAAGGATAGGTAAAGTATTTTTTATGTTTAATTACTTGTTACTTGCTTTTACTCATTTTGTCTTGTTTATTAAAATATATATTGACTGCAAATTCATTTTGTATTTTGTGTCAAAGGCAGATGGTGCTTTTAAAAAGTCACATAACCTTGTGTTACATTGAGAAGTCATTATTTTAGAGTTGTTGATATCAATGACCGAGTGTCTGATGTTGAGCGAATTATTTGTTCATATTTAGCTAAGAGGTCATTGGCTGCCACATAAGTTTGTTTTGTTCATTCACATTTATAAAATGTTATATTGCACTTATTTTAGCTTCCAATATATTTCATTTTTTTATAACTTTTTTTTAATTATCTAATGACATTCAATTTCTTTGCAAAATTTATTTATCTTTATTGCAATCAGGTTCTATTTAATTACAAAGGCCTTGAAGTATTTAGGCATGACATGAAAAGCCTTGAAAATGATTTTGAGGTGTGTCCGGTGGTTATTAATGTATGAACAACACTTCTTAATCATAAGGAACAATATAAGATCCATCAAAGTTGTTTTTAACTGCACACCCCTGTAAAATTTATATTTATTTTAGTATTTCATTTAAATGTAATTCTCCTCCTATTTAATTATTACTAGTACAGTCTCCGCATCATGACGCGTAATTTTTTTTTAAAAAATAAATATAAAATTTTGTAAGTATAAAAAATTACTACAATATTATAAAATTAAATAAACTATTACCAAACGTAAATATAAAATAGAAAAAATAGATTTGATAAAGTAAGTACAAATAATAATAATAATATTTATGAAAAATGTGTAAAAATTACATGAGTTAAAGATTTAAGTAGAATAGGTTGATTGGGTGAAAATCGATCCCAAAATAAAAGTGGTTATAACGCCTAATAAAAAATCCTTATGGTTTATTAGTTAGATATAGCTAGATTAATTAAAGAACTTGTAGAAATGTCATTAGTTGGATTTTTTTCCTAGGTTAAGTTGATTGGGAGGAAATCATAAAATTAAGGTGATTATGACATCTAAGCAAAAATGTTTCTCAATATATATATTGATTGGGAGGAAATCATTAAAAAATATTTAAAATTTTTATCATTTAAAATTTTATGTAGATTAGGTTGGTTGGGTGAAAATCCAAAATTTAAGTTTATTATAAAAAAATAGTTTTCATTATATATATAGATTGGCTGCTCCAAAAAATCATATATTTGGAACTATATATTTTTTAATAAAAAAAATGCTTTTGAATTCATCCAATTGTTTAAAAAAATAGATTGAAATGATATTGTGTAATTAATATAGAATGAAATAATAGTGTATAGTTACTATTAACTTTATTTTTAATTTTGTTTGAATTAATCCCATTGTTAAAAAAAAAAGGAATTGCCTAAAATAGAAAAATCATATATTTGGAACTATATATATTTTTTATATAAAAAATGCTTTTGAATTCATCCTATTGTTTAAAAAATAGATGGCAATGATATTGTGGTAATTAATATAGAATGTAATAATATTGTATAGTTAATATATAGATAGATATAGATATAAACATATCAAATAAAGATCCAATTAAATATACATAGTTGACAAAAAATAGGTTATGAATATATCAAATAAATATTGAAAAAAAGCTATTTCTAAATTATAAAATCATAAATATATATAAAATAGATGTTGCCAAAAATATCGGTGCGCGAGGAGGCGACACGTGGCACAAATGCTTTGCTTTTAATTAATATATAGATTCTTGATCAGAAATGCAATTATATAACCAATGATCTGAAATATTTTGTTTAGATATGTTTTTATACCCCATGGGATCGGGGGGAAGTGAATGTGCAATTGAGAATCTGAGTTTCTTTTAAATAATGCCTTGGTTAGTAACTGAAAAATCCAAAAAGTAAATAAAATATATGTGTTTGATTGAGGTTTTTGTCACAGGAAAACCCAGGAATTTAACTTCCTTCCTTTTAAAGAAATTTAATTTACCTACTTTCCCCTAGGTAAGTTACAATTCTATCTTTTATAATCAGAAATTTTCAATTTCCTTATTTTAATTCCTACAATCTAAAATCCAACCAAATATATTTTTTCAATTATCAGGAATTAAAATTCGTGGGAATTCAATTCCTAGAAAGTAACTTCCCAGGAATTGTTCTTCCCGTGTTAAACCAAACGAGCCCTAAATTGAATTATGCTAAGATATGTTGATTGAGTATTTGACGAAAAAAAGGATTCTTAGAAAAGTTTTGAGTTAATTGCAATTTCAAATAATTCAATCCTCAACATACCATGGGCTAGGAAGGACATGAACCTACAATATGGGATTTGTCTTTATGCGACACATGGAAAAACTTTTATGGGAACTGAAAAATGGTTTAAATGTGGATTAATGACAAGAACATATATCAAATCTTGATGGCAGCTGGGTCATTTGTGATGCCACCAAACACACTATAGTACATATCCAGGTACTGTTGGTTGACCTTTCCAAAACCTAAACACGGTATGCCGGTATCCAATCCAATTACAGTCCGCCTAACGAGAAAATAGTGCGGATATATATGAGTTGAAGCATGTTTACACTTTAGAGAGATGTACTGATCGATTGGAGACCACAGAGCAAGATAGCAATGGGGCCTCATCAGATCTTGATGACGAATCTGCAATTGAAAGTAGTATCAAGAATTTGATGTACATTAATGTTGATTACTCAAATTTCCAATTTCTCAAGTACTTTAATGACCTGTATTAATGTTAGAAGTGAATGACCTCCGAACCGAAGTTCAACTGTTCAAGAAGCTGTTCGGGCACATACGAAGATGACTATGAAAGGCATTGAAGGGCAGAAGTTAAGGATGGTTTGATTTCCAAAACACTATTGACTTTTCTCAACAGTTGAATTTGGGTTTTCTAGATTCGTGTGTTGATTTAGGTTCATACTACACTAGGTAGGCTTGTCCACGGGTCGGACCAGTCGGGTCGACGAATCGGATCCGGCGGGTCGCGGAACTCATGACCCATACCCGGACCCATGGGGAGGCGGGTCGTTGGGTCCAGGTGACCCGTGGGGAGGCAGGTCGACGGGTCCAGGTGACCCGGCGGGTCACAGGTCGACCCGATGAGTCGACGGGTCGGATTTTTTTAAAAAAAAATCGTTTTTTTTATTTTTCCCCCAAAACAACCTTTTTTTTTAAAAAAAAAAGAATAAATTTGTCAAACCGGCCATTTTTTTGGATCTAATTAGGAGAGTGTCCACCACCCCTTGCAAATTAGTTAAATGTCCACTTTTAATTTATACCCTAAATTCGTGCCCCCTTATCTTCTCCCTCCCTCACCTCTCTCGCTCAATCTCCCAGATCTCAATCTTCCTCTCCTTCCTCCTCCACAATTTACCCAATCGATCCACCGGAACTCTGATTTCAATGACGATGAGATCGACGACGACGACGGCGATGGATGATAGCAGCGATGATGATGAGATCGAAGAAGATCTGAGGCGAAGACGAGATCGGACGAGATCGAGATCCCGATCGACTATAGCAACGAATCAAGTTGTACGAATCCGGCCGAAGATGAACAGATCTCGCTCCTCTCCAATGGCCTCTCCAATGGCCGCTGGGAGCGTGGTGACGCAGGCTAGGGCTGCCATGCCTCCGTCGCTGCCATTTGGTCGCACAAGGATGATCGCCATGCTCGCTCCCGGACCCGCTCTCCCGACCAACGCCGCCGCCGCTCCCGCTCCCGCTCCTACTCTCCAAATCGATCCAGATCTCGCTCGGCTGAGCGCTCTCGCCGCCCCCTGCCTCCCCGATCCGTACGAGTTCCTCCTCCTCAGCGCCGCCGCCACCGCCTGCACTCGATCTGGAAAGAGATGGTAGGAATGTCGAGGTGAGGGAAACAGCTTCCATTTGTGTGGATCTTGATTTTCAATTTCACTTTTCTGATTTTTGCTTTTATGATTGGTTTGTTGATGATCTGATGAGTTGTATTCCCTGATTGCTCCTCTTGTTTGATGAATTTGTTCAGTGGTTAGTGTGATTTTGGAAATTTTCGAGTCTTCTATTGAATCTGCGCATAGTTGATTTCAGTTTACTCAATGCATTCGTTTTGTATTGCAGTTGAAATGTTACGCCCAATTTGGTTCTTAATTAAACCCCCAATTTTGAATTTGAAGGTTTTCACATTCAAAATAGTCGGTTAAGTTATTTGTTGTGTGTTTCTAGGTTTATGTTTACTAAATCCTCTTTTAATTTTTAGTTTGTCCATCAAACCCTCATCAAATCCTCTTTTAATTTCAACATTTCAGCATTTTATCATTTCAGCATTTCAGTATTTTTTGCTGACGCGGAAATAAAAGCAACCCCGGTTTTAGCAACTCCGATGTCGAAGTGCTGACGCGAGGAAAAAAAATCAACTCCTGTTTCAACAACACGGTTTCAGCAACTTCGGTATCGAAGTGCTGACGCGAAAAAAAAAAAGAAAAAAAACAACTCCAATTTCAGCAACTTCGATGTCAAAGTGTTGACGTAAAAAAAAAAAGAAAAAAAAACAACTTCGATTTCAGCAAAACGGATTCAGCAATACAGTTTCAGCAACTCCAGTGTCGAAGTGGTGACGCGAAAAAAAAAAAGAAAGAAAAAAACACAACTCCGGTTTCAATAACACGGTTTCAGCAACTCCGATGTCGAAGCACTGACGCGAAAAAATAAAAAAACTAATTTCAGCAATTGCAACAACAATTTAAGCAACTCCGGTATCAGCAACCTTGGTTTCAGCTACTTCGATTTCAGCAACTTAGGTTTCAGCAACGCGCGAAAAAAAAAACTAATTTCAACAATTTCAGCAACTTAGGTTTCAGTAACGCGCGAAAAAAAAAACTAATTTCAACAATTTCAGCAACTGCGGTTTCAGCATCTTCGATGTCGAAGCGCTGACGCGAAAAAATAAAAAACTAATTTCAGCAATTGCAAAAACAATTTAAGCAACTCCGGTTTCAGCAACCCTGGTTTCAGCAACTCCGATTTCAGCAACTTAGGTTTCAGCAACTTAGGTTTCAGCAACGCGCGAAAAAAAAAAAAAACTATTTTCAACAATTTCAGCAACTTCGGTTTCAGCAACTTTGGTTTCAGCAACTTCGGTTTCAGCAACGCGGAAAAAAAAACGCTGAAATAGGAGTTGCTGAAATCAAATGTGCTGAAACAGGAGGGGGGCACTGGGGGCGCGCGTGGGGGGCAAAGGGGGCAAGGGAAGGAAGGTGGACATTTTGCCAATTTGGAAGGGAAGGGTGGACATTTTACTAATAAAGGCCCTAATTATGGCCTATAGCACAATTCCCCCCCCAAAAAAAATTGTCGACCCAGCGGGTCATTTTCTCAAAACCCCCGACCCTAACCCGAACCTGTAACCTGCCATGACCCTTGACCCGCCTGACCCAGATCCGCCGGGTCACGAGTTGATCTATGGACATGCCTAACACTAGGTATTAAATTGAACTTTTTGTATCTGTAACACCCCCTTTTGTAATCGAGGGAAATGTCACATCGACAGTGATTACTCGGACTTTATTTAACGTCTTCGTACGTAACCACCTTAGGTTTATAAGGACATGCAACTATACTCCCATAAACAAGATGATAACATGCAATTTAAGTAAATACATCAGAAGTCTTTTACAAGAAGGAAGTTATATTTGTAAATATTAGGTACAATCATTTAACTTGTATAGCGGAAAAACTTTTAAAACAAAGCATGTAAATAGATAACCAACTTGAATACATTTTAAATGGCCAAATTGCCAAATTGGTATAAAAAAATCAACCCCAAATGACATATTGATATTAAAAAAAAAACCTAAAATGACAAATAGGTATAAAAAATGGCATCAATGTGACAAATTGGTATATTTTCCTTTAAAAATTCTGGTTTTTAATAAATTAAGCTAAATTACGCTAGTAGGGATAAAATAAATCTATATAAAAATAAATAAATATTTTAAATTTATAATTATATTAATGGGGATTATAAAATTTGAAAATTTTCTTGAATTTTATTTCAGGATTTAAGCAAACTTTTGAAAAAATAAGTTTAACCTATAATTTTTTTAAAGGTTGAGATAAATATTTTTCAATTTTTATTTGAACTTTACTATACATTGTATGTAGGTGTTTACAAATTGAAGAAAATGTTACATTAACTGTGACATTAATTATTAAACTCAAAACTATTATTAAAATTTATATAGTGTTAATAATTTATAAAATTAATTTAATTTTAATTAAAAATATATAAAATGTTTTTTTAGCTTTTTAAACATTTTCAATAATAAATTGGAAGAAGTGGTATGTACTAATATATACATCAAGTTTTTTAAATATATATATATTCTAAAAAATATATAATTCAAATAGCTTTTTAAATCTATTTGAGTATAAAATTTAAATATAAATATTAAAATATTAAAAATAGAATGCATGTTCTTTTAATTATTTATATTTTAAAGGGTAAATTGCAACTAATATCCCAACCTTTAGGGATAGTTGCTTTTAATACCCTAACCTTGTAAAATTTCACAAAATATCCTAACATATATCATTAGTTGCACTTAACACCCTGGATGAGATTCTTAAATTATAAAAATTACCCACATCATACAAAAATTATAAAAAATCACCCATATTCATAAAATGATTTCAATAAACTCCTAATATATTTTAAAATTTGAAATTAAAAAATCTGTTACAATTTAAGCCCACCCAACCCACCATCCAAAAATAATTATAACAGGTATATAAAATATACTCCTTTAAAAATATAATATAATTATTTTAGCATTTACTCATTTAATATTTTAATATAAGTACTCAAAATAATTAATTATTTATCTTAAACATAACACTTTTACAAAAATAAAATAATGTAGATTTTAATAAATAAATGGTATGAGATATGATAACCATTTGTAATAAATAGTTACATAATAAAGATATATTAAAAATAATATGGTAAAATTATTATTTTTTACCACATTATTTGGAATATATCTTTATTATATAATTATTTATTGCAAATGGTTATCATATCTTTTACCATTTATTTTTTTAAATCTACTTTATTATATTTTTGTAAAACTATTATGTTAAACATTTCTTATAGAATCATTTTATTAATACCATGAAATTTATGTGTGATACATTATAAGATGTTATGTATTAGTTTTAGTATATATAACATAATATTAACCAAAAAGAAAGTATATATCGTATCAAATAATATACAGGGAATATATAGATGCACAAATCGGCATGTATCGAGACAGACTTATATAAATTTAGATTTTAATTATAATATATGTTTTTTGATAAATAATTAATTATTTTGATTGATTATATTAAAATTTTAAATGAGTAGATGCTAAAGTAATTATATTATATTTTAAAGGAGTATATTATACATATATATTATTTTTTGATGGTGGGTCAAGTGGGGTCAAATTGTAAGAGATTTATTTAATTCTCATTTTTTAAAAATGTATTAGGGATTCATTGAAAATATTTTATGAATATGGGTGATTTTTTGTAATTTTTGTTTGATGTGGGTAATTTTTTAATTTAAGAAACTCATTTAGGGTGTTAATTGCAACTAATGGTATAGGTTAGGATATTTTGTGAAATTTTACAAGGTTAGGGTATTGAAAGCAACTATTCCTAAAGGTTGGGATATTAGTTGCAATTTACCCTATTTTAAATGGAAATAAGTTCAAGAGGTATAAATTGACTTAATTTAATGAAAGCCTTTTTTTAAGAAAATATGCCAATTTGTCGCATTGATGCCATTTTTTTATACCTATTTATCGCTTTAGGCTTTTTTTTTTATACCAATATGTCATTTGGGGTTGATTTTTTTATACCAATCTGGCAATTTGGTCCATTTTAAATTACCCTTTTTAGTGTTTACCAAAATAAATTATCCTTTTTAGTTCGAAACATTTAAAATGACACTTGGTGTTCTCCAATGTCCTCATAACTTCTTCACTAAGATCTTTATACCCGGAGCTTAGGTTTGATGCATCGTATACAAACAATACACTAGCCGTCACAATCAATAGAACGATTAGTTCATTTAAGAACTAGCAAGTGACGATACAAAAATAAAATATCACTTTAAACTAAAGATTCATTCACAATAAAATGATAAGAACCAAATACTCAAAAGAAGAACAATATGGATTATTTAAACGTGAATACAAAATGGACACTTATCTCAACTTGGAGAAATTTTAAGTGAGGAAGAAGTATAGAGGTGAGTCATAAATCATTTTGGAAAATTATATTTCAAAATGGGATTGGAATATAATTAAACGTTGATATTATGACCAACTTATTTTATGATCAAAGTCTTATTTTATATAACTTCAAACTTACTGATCCGCTCATATTTTATTTTAGTATTTAGTGTATCGAACGGATTCACTCGGGTCCGCTCATATTTTATTTTAGTACCGAACGAGTCCGCTCGATTTTCTTATAGATCAAATTCACACTCAATATTTTCTTTTAGTATCAAGTGTACCGAACAGGTCCGCTCAGATTTTCTTATAGATCAAATTCACTGAACAAGTTCGCTTAGAATTTATTTCAGTATCGAGTGTACCGAACAAATCCGCTCATATTTTATTATCGATCAAATTCATTGAACTAGTCCGCTTAGTTAATCTTTTATGGGTTAAAAAACGTAGTTTCATAAAATTGGGTAGGAAGCGCTCATCTTCCTGGTTTATAATAATATATATTTATATAACTTTGAAGTGTTCATCTTATATATTAAATTTATAATATATAATATTGTTTATGAACGTTACTAGGAAGCGCTCATCTTCCAAAATTTTAATTTATAATATATCCACCACGTTGAACTACAAATCTAAAATCAATAACTTAAGCATTCATATTTATATATTTTTATACGGAGTAGATCCAAAAGATAACCTAACTCCACACCGAACTAATATGCAACCAAGTTTGGAAATAAATTGAATAAACGATAATTATGAATATGAAAACAGATTTATCACATAATTAAACCTTTTAGCAAGCAATGTAGATGAACTGAACATGGCGGATACATATACATAATCCCTTATTTCATGGGAAGCATTACAACTTGAGAATGTGCACAATCCATGAAATGATCCACTCTAACCCATATCAAAATTCCATTAAAATTTCCAGTGAGCGACGATAAGATAACAGTCAGTAACTGACCTTTGCTTAGCTGAACAAGAACAACTGTATGTATAGCTGCTGAAACATTGAAAATATACCACGAAAGTTATATACCATTACCTGCAGTACCACCTGCGTACATTAAGCAAAAAAGCTAGTGTTATCATACATACAACACAACTGACAAGAAAACAGCTAGTCAAGCTAAATTGAAGGTTGAAGGCCTATATGAGTTTAAACCATCCACAATGGTTGTTTGCAAAATTGTATTTTTTAGACATTTTTTAGCTCAATTGGTTGTTTTGAGTGTGTGCAAATATACACATTTGAGTGCACCTCCTCATCCATGTGTATAAACTTTTACAAAAAGCAAGACAATTTCCTTCATTTATTTTTTTATGATTTAATTTTCTTTTTTTATTTTAAATTAAATGTATTTGAATGGTGGGTAAAAAAATGCACATTTTACCAATTGAGCAAATTATTAAAAAGTGATGTGTAAAAAATGCACATTTTACCAATTGAGCAAATTATTGTGGAGGGTCTTATGAAAAACTGTTTACCTTGGTCATCTCGGCCCTGAAAGCCGAGTTGCTGACATAATTGTGTATCTACTGTCATCAAGCATGGGTGTTGAACTGTTAGTATCTTTGCTGACTGATTCAACTAGGCCAGAATATATCCGCGAAGCTGTATGATGAGAGACCGGAGGAACGGGCACAGGACATAGGCCTTGCAGCATTTGCACGACTTTAGCCATGGGTGGTCTCAGGGTCATGTCTTCCTGGATGCACCACAGGGCGACTTTGATTGCAGTACGAACCTCGTGGTCACACTCGCTAGAATCCAACCTCATGTCAATGATGTCGCTGAGCCTATTTTCTTCCATCATTTTGAAGGCGTAGGAGGGGAAGTAGGATTTCTCTGAAGTCATCTCTGGCTCGTAGTTCTTCCTCCCACCAATTATCTCGAGTAAAAGCATGCCATAGCTGTAGACATCGCTCTTTTCTGATATGAGAAAGTTGGTGATCCATTCGGGCGCAAGGTAGCCTCTCGTGCCCCTTAAGGTGGTCATCACAAGGCTCTGCTCCCTGTTCATCAGTTTAGCCAAGCCAAAATCTGAAACCTTAGCGACATAATGGTCGTCTAGAAGGACATTTTCTGGCTTAATGTCACAGTGGACGATCTTTGCTTCGCAGTCCTCATGAAGATAAGCCAGCCCTTTAGCTGTTCCGAGTGCAATGTTGTACCTTTTCTCCCAATCCAAAACGAGACGATCTTCACCATTGTTGAAGATCCATCTTTCCAAAGATCCATTTTCCATATGCTCATAGACAAGAAGCCTGTGAGCTCCTTCCGCACAAAAGCCCTTGAGCTTCACAAGATGAAGATGGTGAATGCTTCCGATAATATTAACCTCAGCCCTGAATTCTTTCCTCCCTTGCCCAAATCCCTCGAGTTTCTTGACCGCCAATCTTGTTCCATCCTCCTGAAGTCCCAGGTACACGGATCCAAACCCTCCTTGCCCAAGCTTAACCGAGAAATTCTTTGTCACTGCTTTCAACTCATCAAATCTGTAACGAATGGGCATCCCTGTTATGCCTTTAAAGGAGCTTTCTTCTTCCGAAGTATCAGGGTCAGCCTCTGATAATCTCATTCTTCTCCGATGGTACCAGAATCCAGCGCCAACAAGCACCAATATCACAACTAGCGTCACAACAATTATGGTGACAGTAATGGTGGTATTGGAAGCACCACCTGAACCACCATGACCTCCAACTCCAATGGTAGCAGACTTAATTATGAGTGTATAGCCGGTGGCATTTAGGCCGGGTTGCTGCAAACTTCCAATCTGATCAAACAGGAAACAATTGTTCGAACTATTGTCAAAGAATAGCGCGCTGCAAGAGCAGTCATTGAGGCAGGCGCTCTTGCAGCCATCTAGGCTTGTGTTCAGCTGTGGCGGAGTGTATCCAAGGGCAGAGTAGTCAAAGCCTTCACCGATAAGTTGAAACTCAACAGACACATTAGAGATGTTGCAGACTGGCATAACTGACGGCTTGCAGAAGGGGTAGGTGCTGAGAGCAGGAGGGCAAATGCACCGATCAGAACATACTTGAAAAGGGTCACACGAAAGAGGAATGCTGCATGAACTTTGCGGTATCTTGACTGGCTGACCAAAACTTGCATTGCTTGCAAGATTCGAGAACTTGAGTGTCCCGTCAGGACCCAACACAGCAATCCACAACGCACTCGGATCATACTGTTTTGATAAGTTGAACTGCCAAACCAACGAACCAGCGTGGTCATAAAAGTTCCAGGAATTGGCCACAATGGTTGCGAATGAGACATTCCCACCAACCTTCTCAACCGTCTTCCTTGTTTCCTTCGACATGGACCAATATACTTGTGGAGCACTGTCATAGGCCACGTAAAGAATAGCATCACCAGACTTGATTTCAAGATAAGTCGTCAAGTTTTTCTTCGGGGTGCTCTCAAGTCTAAGTCCTCCGGTGATGTTTTGACCTGATATAAGGGTATCGGTAGGATGATCAAAACTCTGCCATAAAACTGTTCCATTTTCGCCAATCAAAACGAGGTTACCTCCATCCTCTAACTCTATAGCCTTGACTCGGCTTCCTGCGGTATCAGTAGACCACACAGAACTAGTAGAATTCCCTCCCAAGTACACATTTCCATCTGTACCAAACACAAACTTATCTGAAGAGCTAACAGGTAGGTTTCGATTGGCAGTCCATATAACCTTATTACCAGTCAAATGCAAGACAACAAGAAGATACGACGAAGAATCCCCATCAGCACAGAAGCCGAAACCAAATGCTGAGTTGTTTGACTGAAGAAACACTCCATGTTTATCAGTCCAATCAGCTTGAGATGCTTGGAAACCAGGAGTTAACAAAGGGGTAGACTGATTGGCAGCAAGGGAAGATTCAAAGAGCAAACAAATGGATATGATCAAAGGATAGATTCCCCAAGAAATCATGTCACAAAATTGGGTTGGATTCACTCAATTTCACATAAAACACTAACACCTAAATGTTCCCTAGATGAGCAAATCTGGCCAAAACCCTAACCCAAAAAAAAGGGCTGATACAACAGGGATCCTCTGAATTTGGGCAAATCCCCTATTTGAAATACTCACACAGCAGGTAATCAAAGAAGATTAAGATCAAACCCAATGCAGAATCTTCTACCAAGAAGAAAAAAAATCAAACAAGGGGGCACCTACAGAGAGAGCAAAACATGCAATTGGGGATTCACAGCCCATAATCGGAGAAACCAAGTACCAAGTTGAGAGAAGAAGTGAAATTTGAAAGACAGAAAATTCAGACAAACCTCAATGGATAGCAATTGCAGTGGAGAGGAAGGTTCCTATTCATCTGCTAAAGAGTTTGCAGCTCTTTCACTCCAGTTTATCTCGCTCGACTCAGAGAGAGAGAGAGAGGGCATACTAAGAAAATGAAATGTTGGAATTGAATACTTCCAGTTGGACTGCGGTCTTATATGCTTTGGTGGAGCAACCAACAACTATGTCAACTACTAGTGGAATGACATTTTTTTTTTGTATTTCAAATGAAATTAAAAACATTGACACATTGTACATGTGTTGAACTGTTAAGGTCAGCAATAGCATATATATTATACAAAATCACCTTCGTATTATGGAAATTTGTAAAATTACCCTTAAATTGGAAAATCAAACAAAAAATCTTTTTTTTTAAAAAAAAAAATTAACCCCTTGAAGTTTGTTTGGAAAACAATATGGGTACTTCATCCATATCAAAATACTCGATGTTAAGTATGATAGTATTATTTTAAAAAATTTTAATAAAAAAATATTTTATAGTATGATTTTTACTCCATGTCATTTTAAAAAAGTATTTTTTTTGTAATTTCATAGTAGTAATGGAATATGATGCGGAGTAGTACAAATTAACAACGGAAAAAGTGGTACAACTATTCTTTAAGGTGTCCATATATAGTACTGTACAAATAATTAACACAGAGAAAAATACTGTAATGTAGTAGATGCATGTAGCATCTAGACTTCGATTCCTCTAACCACTAAATTTAAGATTAGTTTAGGGTCTATATGTTTGATTGTCTTGTCAAGATATTGTAGACACTCGTTAGCAATTTTTTTTTACCTTATTATGCAATATTATAAATTACAAATCCATCTGTTTTAAAATAGTTATTATTTTACTTTTGATAAGTTTTTAAAAAGGATAAAAAATTATATAAAATATCAATAATTTTATTAATTTTTAAAATCATTTCATATTTAATACAATTATGTATAAAATTATTTTAAAATTGATATTTTATAAAGTTTTTATTTTTTAAAAATATGTAAAAAAATCAAACAACAAGTTTTTTTAGACGGATTTAATACTTTTATAATCTCTTGTAATAGCTTAATGTATAAAAGACGTTTTTTATATTAATTCATATGTGGTGATAATCATACTACATTTTTTTATAAGGATAATCATACTACAATGCGTTTACATATGAATGGAAATTTTGAGTTCATTGAATATATATTTACCAAAGATATGATAGGATTTACTGATTAAGTAGGAAATATTTTTCGCTTCGAGTTGTTATCCTATGTCGGGTATAAGATAAAAAGATTGTATATAATAATAATAATAATAACATTGGATTAATTTGTTTTCAAACTCAAAAGCGTAGGGTCTATTTTTTAAAATAGAATAAAATATGTGTTATAGAAAATAAGTTTTTAAAAAAAGGTGGTGCAAATGAGTGAGACTTTAGACAAAATCTCAAAACGGCTATTGTTAAGACAATTTTAAGTAATTTCACGCAGGTCCTTTTCATTTTCTTCAAACAAATTGCAAAAAGGTCTAAAACTCTCATCTACCAATCAGCGTGAATGGAAAAAATCTAAATCTGTCGAATGAATTGTTGTGCTAGAAAATCACTAAAATCGGTGAAATTTATCAAGGAAAGAATTGATCAACACTCACTTTCGTATGTCGATCAATTTGGATGATTATCGAATGACATTCAACGGTTATTTGTGGTCGTCGTTTGAAGAATCTATCGAACCTCGGAGATGACGAGCTAAATAAGGGAGATCGGAAAAAGTTGCCGAGGGTACAAAAGAGGCTCGGCAAAAGTTGTTGAGGGTACGAAAGAACCTCGACAAAAAGTGTCGAGGGTACACTTGAGGCTCGGAGACAGTAGTCGAGCATAAATCATCACATCACTAAATCTACACGAGCCTTATGCCCGACAGTAAACCATGAAAAAACATCAAAGTAATCAACCCCAATAGCAACAAAACGAGTAGGGCTGATATACGAGCAAACGAGCTCAAGTAGATAGTGTTCAAGCTCGGCTCGTTTGTAAACGAGCCGAGCTCGAGCTCGAGCTCCATATGGAAACGAGCCCAAGCAAGTGCTCGAGCTCGGCTCGCGAGCTATGACTGGTGCTCGAGCTCGAGCTCGTGAGCTCGCTTGTACTCGAGCCGAGCTCGAGCTCGTGCTCGTGAGCTCGGTTACCTGTTTCACAAATTTCTCAAATTTTAACAAAGTCTACCAAATTGATTTTTGGGTGAATGTTCACAAATTTTCATAGTCTAGCAAATTGATTTTCGAGTGAATGTACACAAATTTTCACAAAGTGACAGCACCATTCCACTGTAAAAAGCATTGAAACAATTCACGGATTTTCTGTTGAATAGATTTGTAAGTTGTAACAGATCAACAATGGAGTTATGACAATGGAGAGCAAAGCGAGAGTAGATGTGAGAGAGAGTCGAGAGGCGATGAGCGAGAGCGAGAGGAGATCTGACAGCACCAACGAGACAAGGGGCAGATCTGAGAGGCGGTGTTGAGCGAGAGCGAGAGCAGATCTGAGAGAGAGTTGAGAGTTGATGAGCGAGAGCATATCTGAGAGAGAGTTGAGAGGCGATAAGCGAGAGCATGACAGCACCAACAGAACGAGGGCCAGATCTGATAGACGCGATGAGTGAGAGCAGATCTGACAACACCAAAGGACGAGGGCCAGATCTGAGAGGCGACGACAATGGATTGGAGTCTGGACCAGGCGACAACAATGGAGGCGGGGACATGAGCACGACAATGGACTGTAGGCAGCGACAATGGTTGAGAGCAGAGGAGATCGAGAGATTAGAGTAAAGCGAGAGAACTCGAGCGAGATCTGAGAGAGCTCAGCGACAATGGACTGGAGAGCGGAGACTGCGAGAGAGATCTGAGAGAGAGAAGGGTGGGCAAGAGTGGAGATCTGAGTGAGAGAGAGAGAGAGCGCTCAGAGTTGAGCAAACTCGGGAGTGGCGGCTGGAATGGGAACAAAATAAAAACTAGGGTAAATCAAATCTAAGGGTAAATATGTAATTACACATTTAAACGAGCAAAACGAGCAAGCTCGAGCTCGGCTCGGGCTCGTCACGAGCTCGACTACAAGCTCGAACTCGACTCGTTTTTAAATTCGAACGAGCTCGAGCCGAGCTTTTTCCGAGCCGAGCCCGAGCCGAGCTCAAGCTACTCGGCTTGGATAACACCCCTAAAAACGAGTCATTTTTTTCGTTTCCGTTACAATTGCTGCTCATAATTCAACTCAAACAACACTCAAATCAACAACAATCAAACAAAACACACAAACAACAATCAATTTCATCAATTTCAGTTCAAATTTGAAACCCTAAACACACACACAATTTCTTAAAAAAATCAATCAAAATCAACTGTAAATGAAGCTTTTTACCTTAAATTTGATAGATATGTTAAGATCCCTACAAAACTTATCACAATGAACAAGGTATGAATGATTTCTCTCTACCGCGTGTAGTTATTAATTTCCAGTGAAACGAAGTATGAGCATTAGTTTTTAATTTTCTTCTCGAGCAGATCTGTAATTGTTTTTTAGAATAGGAAGAATTTGTGTGCAATTTTGTATAAATGATCTTGTCAATATCTCTTTTTCATCTTGGTTGTAGCCCTTATGGATGCGAAACTGCGAATCACTTCCGTTTTGATTTTTCACAAACAACCTCTTAACTTGATTTTTCACAAACAACCTCTTAACTCAAATGTTGTTTATCAGAATATATATCTAAGGTGTAAAGATTGTTGATATACATTCGCCAGTGTAATTAAGAATTAACCAATATGCCCCTAGCTTGCGATATCAAATTGAAATGTTACTTAAGCCAGTTCAATACCCAAGATTAATTATGTACGTAATTATATTTAGGCCGGTTTAGATAGATCTATATAAAATTAACGTACAAATTGTCTTAAACGAACACCATACTGAACTGCAAATGAGATCCCCTACAACACACACATACTCCCTTCCCTACACCACAAAAATATTTCAACACTTATTTTATCTTTAAAAAAATTCTAAAAATTATATTGGTATTACTAACATCTATTTTTATATATTTATAAAATTTTATTTTAAAAAATCATGTTTTAAATTTTTTAATAATTGTATTTTATTAATATTGCCTTTTTAATTTTTAAAAATGGTAAAACATGATTTTTCAAAATAAAATTTTATAAATATATAAAAATATATGTTAGTAAAATAATATAATTTTTATAATTTTTTTTAAGATAAAATAAATGTTAAAATATTTTTGTGATGTAGGGTAGAGAGTAGGGAGTGGAGTAGAGGATCTCCACTGACTAAACTGAGGAGTTAATTTGTACTCCGCAATATACTTGAGGGCTGATTTGACAATAACCTAAAATATTGTGGGGCCAATTGAACATTCCGGAGCCATGTGGACATATTTAATGATAAATGCATATATATCTCTAAATATAATATTATAATGACTTGGAAAACACTAATCCACCGCCACAAACTAATATAGTTAGTTTAATGTTATGGAGTATTAATTAAATTGTTGGTCAGAACTCAGAACTAATAAGTTGAATGTTGTTCGAACAATAAGTAGTAATTAAGTAGTGTAAGCATGTGGAATTAAGAATGTGACACCTCAAAAAGGAACTCTTATCATGAACAATTATTCCTCCACACCAAAACTATGCCTTTTTTTATGTCAAAAAAGATGCATATATATATATATATATATATATATATATATATATATATATATATATATATTATACGGAATTTTCGCCAAATACCCCTGAGGTTAAGGCTAATTCGTGTGGTGTACAAAAGTTTGACATATTTCGCCAGATGTCCCTGAAGTTTCCATTTTTTTCGCCAAATACCCCTGAGGTTTTCATTTTTTCGCCAAATGCCCCTCTGTCGAATTTATTAACTTTTTTATTGAAAATAAAAAGAAAAGGAAATATTATTTTATTATTATTTTTATAAGGTATTATTTGCACAATATTATTTAATTATAGTAATTAATCATCTAATATTATTTACACAATACCATTTCATATTACATTTTTTAACCAATGGAATTAATTCAAAACTTTTTTTTGATAAATTTAAAAGTAACTATACAATATTATTTCATTATGTATTGATTACATGATATCATTTCATGCTATTTTTTTTAAACAATGGGATTAATTAAAAACTTTTTTTATAAAAAAATACAAGTTATGTTCTAAATATACGAATTCTTTTTTTTCTTCTAGAGCAACCAATCTCTCTCTTTGTGTGTGTATATATATAATGAAAACTATTTTTTATATAATAATCTTAAATTTTATAATTTCACCCAATCAACCTAATCTACATAAATTTTCAAATAATAAAAATTTTAAACATTTTTTAACCAATGAGATTTATCTATTCTAATTGTTAAATGAGAAATATTTTTGCTTAGATGACATAATCATTTTAATTTTATAGTTTCCTCCCAATAAACTAAATCTAGAAAAAAATCAAACTAATAAAATTTGTACATATTTCTTTAATCAATCTAAAAATTTTAAACATTTTTTAACCAATGAGATTTATCTATTCTAATTGTTTAAAATTTTTATTATTTGAAAATTTATGTAGAATAGGTTGATTGGGTGAAATTCCAAAAATTAAGATTATTATATAAAAAAAATAGTTTTCATTATATATATACACACAAAGAGAGAGATTGGTTGCTCTGGAAAAAAAAAAGAATCCGTATATATAGAACTATGTAATTTTTTATAAAAGAAAGTTTTGAATTAATCCCATTGTTTAAAAAATAGCATGAAATGATATCATGTAATTAATAGATAATGAAATAATATTGTATAGTTACTTTTAACTTTATCAAAAAAAAATTGAATTAATTCCATTGGTTAAAAAATGTAATATGAAATGGTATTGTGTAAATAATATTAGATGATTTAATTACCATAATTAAATAATATTATGGAAATAACATCTTACAAAAATAATAATGAAATAATATTTTCTTTTCTTTTTATTTTCAATAAAACAAATGTTAACAAATTCGACAGAGGGGCATTTGGCGAAAAAATGAAAACCTCAGGGGTATTTGGCGAAAAAAATGAAAACCTCAGGGGCATCTGGCGAAATATGTCAAACTTTCGTACACCACGCGAATTAGCCTTAACCTCAAGGGCATTTGGCGAAAATTCCGTATATTATACTACATTACTACCTACTCCATTTCTCCGGCCATTACACAAATACTCAATTGTAGGAGACAATTAATAATGTTTATTTCTTACAGGAGTCAGTAGGTAAAAAATAAGTCAAAACTCAATCCTGATCATCCCGAAAGAGATGTTATAAAGCTCCCTTTAAAAAGAAAGGTAGGTAGTCCTAGCAATGAAATCTATAAAACAGTTTGTTTATCTGTAAAATTGTTAAAATTTGATAACATTGAAGTGTCTTATGAGTTCTTGAATCTCTTCAATTGTACGAAGGATCTCTCAAGGAGTAGGTGTTTTCCCGTTGATGGAAGAGATCACCAAAAGGTTGTTGCCTTCGACAATGAGGTCTTTGATCCCTTTTTTTTATTGTCACGTTTATACCTATACAGAAAGTTGTTGCTTCTATTTGTAGCATTGAACTAGTGAACCCTTAGAACTTAGAAGTCACGTGCTGGAACATATCAATAACCCGATCATTAATTAAAATCTGTGAAATATGGATTAAAAAATCATAAAATAATATAAACGTTTGTATTCTATATGGGATGAAAAAAGATTTTATTTATAAAAAAATATTATTTATTTTATTGTTATTCAGAATAATTTTATTTTTTCCTACCAAACAAATTAACTTAAATAAACTCCAATATTCATTGAAAAAATGCGTTCCATTTAAAAATAAAATATGTGTTAGATTACTAACCCCATAAGAGTTTTTCAAACAAATCCAAAAAAATCCGATTGAAGTTTAAAAATAACTTCCTAATCTAGTCCAAATGAATATAGGTGAGAAGTTTCAAGTATATACGTAGTATATAATTTCATTTTATTGGAAAAAATACTTTTAATTATAAGACGAGTGAAACATAAAGGACAAATGAATGGTATGTAAATGAAGTGACACTTAAGAAAGCATAACATTGAATACAGGGGCGGATCTAGAAATTCTTTCGGGGTGGACACAATTTTTTATCGATAATTTTTATATTATTTTTATTAAAAATAATTTTATAAAAAAAATATAAAGAGAATATCTTAAATTTATAAGAAAAATTATTATTATTTGATTGTAAAATACCAAAAAAATTAAAAGAATTTTAAAATAATGGAAAATGGATTGAGGAAAAAATAAATGAAAATATGTGTCCAGTGGGATTTGAACAAGGGTTGATTGAATTCTATTTAAAATGAGGTGGGCTTAACCACTAAACCACTAAAGATACTTGTATTTTACCTTTCAATTTTTCTACATATTCTTGTATTATTTTCCGGATAGGGGTGGGCGACGGCCCGGTGTCGCCCACCCTTGGATCCGCCCCTGACTGAATAAATCTTCAATACTGATTATTAATGGGTCAATTGAGCAATATGCCATAATTAGGGCATTTATTAGGAAAATGTCCATCATTCCTTCCAAATTGGCAAAATGTCCACCTTTCTTCTCTTGCCCCCTTTGCCCCCCACGCGCGCCCCCTTTGCCCCCTCCTGTTTCAGCACATTTGATTTCAGCAACCCCTATTTCAGCAGGTTATTTTTCCGCGCGTTGCTGCAACCGAAGTTGCTGAAATTGTTGAAATTAGTTTTTTCGCGCGTTACTGAAACCTAAGTTGCTGAAATCGGATTTGTTGAAACCAAGGTTGCTGAAACCGGAGTTGCTTAAATTGTTGTTGCAATTGCTGAAATTAGTTTTTTTATTTTTTTTGCGTCAGCGCTTCGACATCGGAGTTGCTGAAACCGTTTTGCTGAAACCGGAGTTGCTTTTTTTCTTTTTTTTTTTTCGCGTCACCACTTCAACACCGGGTTTGTTGAAATCGGAGTTGCTGAAACCGTGTTGCGGGATACAAAATTTAGCCTATGCGGGATTCGAACCCACGTATTTGCGCATAAGCACATTGCTCTATCATTGAGCTAAGAGGCTTTTAAAGGAGATTTAAAGCAAGGAACATCAAAATTCATGTTGAAACCGTGTGGCTGAACATGCTTGTGTGTAAGATATAGTAGCTCATACAATTGTATAATAATTAATTTTAGCATTTCATCATAACGAATTTTGCTAATAAGAATTAATTTCAGCATTTTCATATCACACAAAAACACAAGAAGCTAATAAGCTCTCCAAGAGTCCGCATTTCAGCATAACGAATTTTGCTGAAATGCAGACACCCACTAACGCTCAAAATACCGCTGACGTTAAAAAAATTTGCAGACACCACTAATTTTTTTTATAAAAAATAGATATTCCTAAAAGTATTGACCCGATTAAAAGTGCTGAAAGCGGAATGTAATATTACTAAAAAATTGCGGACATAAAAAAATTGCGGAAAACATACACACATAATACATTTCAACAGCAGCAAAGAATTCTGAAGATTATGACAGACATTGAACAGAAATATTCGGAAATTAACCACAAATTCTATTTTTCCAATATATAATTGTTAATTAATTGTAAAAATTGCTGAAATTGTAAAAACTCGTGTTCTTGCTCACTCGATTTTCAGTACTCGCCCAAGTTGTTACATTCATCTCTCTGGAACAATCAAGGTCTTGAATCCATATATATTGGAAAAATCAACTCCGATTTCAGCAACTTCGGTTTCAGCAACTCCGGTGTCGAAGTGGTGACGCGAAAAAAAAAGCAACTTCGAAAAAAGCAGTCCTCGGAAACACACGTTAGATAGAGAAAATAGTGCCTTTTAATTTGGGGTTTCTAAAAAATTGCACATACCAATTATATACCAACTCCAGGCATTTTCTCCATCTTGGACGTCATTCGAATTAGGTGAAAAATTGGGAAAAATTTTAGAAAACTATATATATAGTCAATGATATATTGATATCTGATAGTTTTTCTCCAAGTTAAATATGAAATCGTAAAAATAAACTAATAAAAAAATTAAAAAATTTTATAATTCTTATCATCATAAAAAAAACATATATAAATCTATATATCTATATATCTATCTATCTATATAAAATACTAAAGCAGAGCCCCTTTCAGGCTCTGGTACGATTTCACATACGTGGAATTTTTTGGATTAAATCGGGATTATTTTTGCTTACGTGTCATATTCTGGATTAAAGTGGTATTATTTTTTTGGGCCACATCAATTAACAAGCCAATATAGTTAGGTAAAAAAATTATCTTTTTAGATCAAATAATCTATCCAATATAACCCTATATCTTAATTAGGTTTTTTTTTTATAAATATTCAACCTTATATCTTAATTAGCTAGAAAACTTATCTTTTTAAATCAAATAAACTATCCACTATTTTATATATCTTAAATATATATATATATCTTAAATATATATATATATATCCACTATTTTATATATATGACACGTTTAATTAAATATATCTATAATATATATCTTTTGGTCAATTTACAGTAATTCAGAAAACTTAGTTGGTTTATATACACACACAATTTTATACAATTTAAACCATATCTAAAAAAACTCATATCATTAAGAAGTTTACTTAACTTTGTACGAATAAAGCCAGTGCTAACAACATATAAATATAGGTCTTCTAATAAAGAAAAATTAAGTAGATATAGAAATATAATTTGGAATTAATATAATAATTAATAATTAATTAAATAGATTGATCTTTTTTTTAAAGATATTATAAAGCGATTCGTTTATTTATTTATTTATACATGTTATATATTGATTTAAAGTGAATTTAATCTTAGTTTGATTTATGATAATTGCAAACTTCCATAGAAGGATTTAAAGTAAACTATATTAACCTTCATAAATTAATAATAAATGTAATAATACATTAATGATATAATAAAATATAATTTATTAAAACACCGCGGAACATCGCGGGCTATAAGACTAGTAAATAATAAATGGGGGAGTTTGCAAAATGTCCAAAAAAGTTGTCTTAATTGGTGAAATGTCCACACTTTGGGACAAATTAGTGGAGTGTCCATCTTGTCAATAGCAATTTTATCATCTTGCCTATAGCCTCACTCTTTTTTTTTTGCATTTTGTCGTGCAAAAATAAGAGTATGTTGTGCATGTGCAAAAATAACCGTACGTATGTTGAGCAAATATGACCCAAATCTAGTTTTTTTTTTACATTTTGTCGTGCAAAAATAAGAGTATGTTGTGCATGTGCAAATATAACCCTATGTTGAGCAAATATGACCCAAGTCTAGTTTTTTTTTTATATTTTTTTATATTTTATTTTTTTTAACATTTTGTCGTGCAAATATAAGAGTACGTTGTGCAAATATAACCGTAAGTTGTGCAAATATGACCCAAGTCTATTTCTTTATTTTTTTAAATATTTTGTCGTGCAAATATAAGAGTACTTTGTGCAAATATAACCGTAACTTGTGCAAATATGACCCAAGTCTAGTATATTTTTATTATTTATTTATTTTTAATTTTTTTAACATTTTTTCGTGCAAATATAAGAGTACGTTGTGCAAATATAACCGTAAGTTGTGCAAATATGACCCAAGTCTAGTTTTTTTTATTTTTATTTTTATTTATTTTTATTTATTTTTAAATTATTTTTTAACATTTTATCGTGCAAATATAAGAGTACGTTGTGCAAATATAACCGTAAGTTGTGCAAATATAACCCAAGTCTAGTTTTTTTTATTTTTTTTTTCATTTTGTCGTGCAAATATAAGAGTACGTTGTACAAATATAGCCGTAAGTTTTGCAAATATGACCCAAGTCTAGTTTTTTTTTATTTTTTTTACATTTTGTCGTGCAAATATAAGAGGACGATGTGCAAATATAATTGTATGTTGTGCAAATATAACATTTTGTTGTGCAAAATATAATATATATTTTTTTCCGTGTTTTCTTTTTGTTTCAAAACTTTTTGTTGTGCAAAAATAACTTTATGTTGTGCACATATAACAATTTGTTGTGCAAATATAACTTTATATTATGCAAATGTAAAAATAAAAATATAGTAAATGTGGACCACATAATAAAATCAGGGCAAATCTCCTACAACACTTCCATACTCCCTTCCCTACATCACAAAAATATTTAACCTTTATTTAATCTTAAAAAAATTATATTTATATTCCTAACATCTATTTTTATATATTTATAAAATTTTATTTTGAAAAAACATGTTTTACAATTTTTAAAAAATTTAAAGGAAATATTTCATAAAATACAATTATTAAAAATTTTAAAACAAGATTTTTCAAAATAAAATTTTATAAATATATAAAAATACATGTTAGGAATATAAATATAATTTTTATAATTTTTTTTAAGATTAAATAAATATTAAAAAAATTTAGTGAAGTAGGGAGGGTTGTAGGGAATGTTGTAGAAAATCTCACCTGTAATAAAATATAGATTATTTTTTTAAATTCCCATATTTATGGGGTAATTTTTGTAATTTAACAAAAATTACTTTCCCCTTCCTCTGAACACTTCCCCGAGGAGGCGAGGAGATCTCGGATCCACCGAGGAGATCTCGGATCTCCGGCGATGCTGCCGCTCCTCTGCCACAAGAATGGCGGCCGATTCCGAGACCGAAGTCAGTGTGGACAACGAAGGGCAGCATCTGAACGCCGATTGCGAGCCTGCACCACCGAATCCATCTCCACACGTGCGTTTCAGCGATTGCGAGCCTCCGCCTTCATCTCTACTCGCTTTCATCATTTTCGAACCCGAGCACATCAATTTTTCAAACTCTGGCCTGATTTGAGTGCTATCCGGCTTGATTGATGACGGTGAAGAAGAATTGGAGCAAAAAATGCAGATTTTGCTAAGAGACCCCCTTCCTCCTTCCTCCTCGGTGATCGAGATCAAGATCCGAGTACAGGTCAAGCCGGTCTGAGTACAAGTCAAGCAAAAAATGCAGATTTTGCTAAGAGATCCCCTTCCTCCTTCCTCCTCGGTGATCGAGATCGAGATCTGAGTACAGGTCGAGCAAAAAATGCAGATTTGACGTCGTTGCCTCGTTAGCACAGATCTGGCGCAAGATCTGGGGAGGAAGAAAAGGCTTCTGTTGAGGTGCGATGAGTTTCAGACCTTGATGAAGCAAGGAGGAGGAAGGGAATTCGGACCTCGGCGAACTCCTCCACTCGCCGCCGCCACCGCTGCAACCTTTTTCATCCGCCATAGTAAGGGAACAGTGGGAGAATCTCAGGTCTGAGATTAATTAGATGAGAGCGAGAGAGGTTAACAAGAGTGGACAGTTTCACAATTTGTCCTAAAAGTAGGACATTTTACTAATTGAGCCAAAAAAAGTGCCTACTACACAAATTTTTTCATAATAAATTGAAGATCTTTCGTTCAGGTGAGGGGAACGTCAGTGATCCACACTTCCCCAGATGACGCCTCTTTCCCTTGGTAGGCTTTTGTTCGTCTTCCCGACGTCAAGACACCATGTTAGTTCCTTGAATTGGCTCTCCCGTGCTCTTGGCATTCACAGTCTATCCTTGGACCTCCTTGTCTTCTATGCTGGTTGGGTTGCTCGTTATTGTGATCGATTGGGGGCGGGTCCTACTCTTTGTTGTTGTTTTATTGGCTCTGTTGTTGTAACATCACTAGTAGAAAATAGGCTTTTTAGCCCGAGCGTTTTTTATATTATAGCCCGGATATAGAGCATGGGGTTTGGACATCAGGTTAATGTGATAATAGGTAAAGAGCCCGGGCCCCAAATATACACGCCCAGGCTAATAGAGGTCCGTCCAAGTTGGGTAAAAAATCTCACAACTTTTATAGCCCGGATGGAAGTTTAATATCCGGGTTATTTGCTGTATCAAATATCCCGGATATTTTAGCTCCGGGCTATTTTCCCTGTCCAAAAAGCAATGTAAGCATATTATATAGCACGGATTTTGGAAGGTTATAGTCTATTATTTTTACATCATGCAAGTTGTGTTTATTTTTCGGATTTAATATGTCCGGGCTCTTTTATATATAGAGAGAGAATGTATCAATTATTCACAAGTCTTATAGTGTACTTTTTACACAATTGTGGACGCCTGGATTGATTGAGATAGATAGATGAGATTAAAAGGGAGTTTTTTTTTAATTAATCCCAAGTGGGTCCCGCCCACAAACTTTGCAAAACCGGCCTAACGCTCTTCACTGGCGCGTGGTATGATGTTCGGTAACGGTGGGAGATCTGACTGTGATGAGATTTGGATCCCACAAGCTTCAAATTAATGTATATCTATCCTTTTTAATTTTTCTTATTTATATTTTATTTAATGTATTTTATCCATTTGATGGACACTTGCCCATTGACCGAATTAGATTTACAAAATATCTTTTTTTTTTAATTTGGATTTACAAAATATCTTATTTATCTTACTTTATATACTCACGTTTTATGTTAATTGATTGACCGTGATTTGGCTAGTTCTTTATCTTTTTTTTTTATATTAGTTGACAATGTTTCATATCTTAAGTAGATAAAGCAAATGTGGGTTCGTTTTGATTTTTTATTTATGTTGGAAATAATTTTTTCTGATTTTTAGTGGATTTCGAAAGCGGCGACGATGATTTCGCCGGCTTGGGCGCCTTCATCTGCTTTTTCTTTCTTTTGTGGGTAAGGTGGGGTGGGACGGCGGGTGGGTGGTGGGAGTAGGGTGGTTGGGGGACGGGGAGTGGGGATGTGTTATGGTATTAGTAAAATCGGATTAGGGCTAAAATTTATTACTTAATCAACGTGTGACGCCCAAATTATTCGGGGAAAATGAAGAATTATTCAGACATATATGTCGAATTTAGTGTAGGGTTTTTAAGATGCATAATTTGATTTGTTATCCGTCAATTATTCAGACGTATATGTCGAAGTTTGGTTACTATTGGTAATGAGTTGGTCAATTATTCGGTGAAATCTGATTCATTATTCGTTAGTACATGGAGTCTTCGTTTGATAAACAACATAAAAAACCTTCATCGCATGATTATGACTACACAACTAAAACATTATTCGGTGAAATGTTACACAACTACACATTATTTGGTGAAATGTGAAACATTATTCGTGTAAATCGTAAGTATTGTTAAGGGATTTGAGGTTTATTTTATCTGAAATTGATGAAAAAAAACAGAACATTATTCAGTAGAATGTGATAAATTATTCAGTGGAATTGATAAATTTTGATTTGAACTAGATGGAAAAAGATAACATAACATTATTCGGTAGCATGTAAAATATTATTCGGTGGAATTGTTAAATTTTTTAAACGAAATCAGGTAGGTCCCACCGAATTTTTCACAAACCCATAAAGATTTTTTATTTAAAAAAAAAGCAAACCATGAAAAAAAGTTGGGAGGTGGTAGAAGTGTAGAACGTGGGTTGAAGTTGTTGGAGTGGCCCCACAACAAATGCACTACACGCGCACGGATGGAGCACCATGAGAAGGTAAGTTGAAATTTCAACCGGGTCCCACTAATTTTAAACCAAAAAATTAAAAAACCACTTTTAATCATAGCCATCAATTCCTTTAAATTAATGGTCCAGATTTGTGCATAAAGTACACTTTAAGGGATGTGTACACTTGAACCACACTATATATATATATATATATATATATATATATATATATATATATATATATATATATATATAGGGTAGGGTTCGGGTGAGAACACATATACCGGTGAGAACGAAAGAAACAATTTAATTGGTCCACATGCAGTAAAAAAAATAGAACTCGCGTTTAAATTTTCGTTCAATTTACCATTAATTAAAAGCTCCCAATTCTTGTCTCAGCCACGCCCATTCACACCTCCTTAGTGTGTAAGCCACGCGCTTGCATTATTAAAAATAAAATGTAAGCGTGCCTTTGGGGAATTGAACAACTGGTTACGGAGTATAATTAATTAGCAACAAACAAGGCTGAATTTAGACTACAGAGTTTTCCATTTCACCTTACATTCTCAATGTCAAGACACCGGAAAGATTAAATTCTCTCTGCCCTCTCTCTAGAAACCTTCTAGAGAGGGAATGGGAAACCCCCGGCAGAGAGGCAACACCAACAACAGATCCACCGTAACCACACCGCCACCACCACCACTGTAAACACCTCTACTCGACACCATGATTTGAAATTTTCAACATCTAATGTTTTGAAATTTCCAACGTCTATTACAATTAACAAGGGAAACACAACGCTCTTATGAGCTCAAACCATATCAATAACAATAACAAACAAGGGAAAATCTAAAAACAAATTAACTCAACCAACACCACCAATCCACAAGCCGCAACCACCGTAACCCCGCCATCACCCTCTCCCTCACCGACGGCGACCTCCTTGGTCCTCAATTGCACCTTCCTTGCCAAATCCAAATATCCAAATCCACCCCAAATCTCTCCTCGGGCTTCTATCGGCCTCCTTGGTGGCTGGTTTCGGTACCCTTCCTCCGACTCCGCTACTGTGGCCGCCGATCTGGGTTCCCCTGAGTCAATCCTCGTCGCTCCTTCTGCCGGCGTTGGCCTACACTGGGGTGCGATCCCTCGCTTCGATCCCATCCTCTCCCCTCAATATCCAATATCCTTGGCGCTCCTTCTGCAAGCGTCGACCTTCAGTTGCTTGCGAAGGTCCTTTGCTGTCCGGAGCGGCCAGATAAACCACCTCCCTGGTTTCCTGTACTGTGGCTCGTCCTTTGTTTTTCTGAACCCAGTAGGCGTAGGCGTCCGAAAAGTTCAGGTATCAAAGGAAATCACGGGAAATCAAGGGAAAGAACAAAAATCAACACAAAATCAAGGGAAATCAACACAAAGTCATGGAAATCAGCACAATAGAAGGCCAAATCTGAAGCAATCGAACACCTTAAACCCCTATCCATGACCCGATCAAACAAAAGTTGCCTTGGCCTGGCCTTACTTGTCTCCCTCGGCCTCCACCGCCTCTAATCTTCGTCGTTGGTCCCCTGGCTCCCTCGGCCTGATCTTCACCGTTCCCTGCGCTCTTTGGAGGTCCGGGTTTTCGGATTCTGCTCGACTGTCTTCCCTTGGCGTGCAAGGGTAAATTTCATCCTTGCACGCCAAGGCTGAATTATCAAAAAAAAAATTGTGGTTTCTCCGTTCCTCCGATCCCCCTATCCCAGAACCTTTCTCTTTCTTCAGAAGCTTCATGGAAAAAAAAGGAAGTGCTTGCGGCCCAAGCTTTACACAATAGTCTCTTAATTTGTTAGGCCCAAATCAATTAACTATCATCTTTAAAAAAAAACCCGGAATGTATATATTTATTTTTTATATATACATTCAAGCACCAACAAGCACTTGTATTGTTTTTAACTTCACTTATTGGGTTATACTTATAATAAGTCTTTACATTCTTTTCCAAAAATAACAAAATCAAAATCTTTTCATGAGATTAATCTTGATTTGAGTGACTTTTCACTTATTACATAATTAAATAATCTTTTTATTTCTATATCGAATTATAATTTTTAGCTTCTTTAGACGCTCATTTTCTGTCTCACAGATTTGCCCCGACCTTTTCTAGAGTTTATGTTTGCTTGTTTCTAGCGGTGGTATCTCATTGAGCTTTGTGGTCTTTCTTTTGCAACCGCGCGAGAGGTCGTGGACGTGATCGAGATCTGATGGCTCGCTGTCGACCGAGTCCAAATCTGAGGTCTCCACTTTTGTTCCCCAGGGATTCCCTGCGTTGCCTCTACCAACCGTCAGGAGTGATGACGCACATTGTCCCGGTTCCAACACCGTTCGCCTTCGTTAGTTCTGACCTTCATTCTCTAATTTGTTTGTGGTGCTTAGGTCTTTGATGATTGGTCTTGTAATTTTCGTTTCTTTTCATAATGGTTTATCCGTTGCCAATCTTTTCGGCCTCTTGACTCACTGGGCATGTCCGATAGTCGAATTCTTTCCGGTTCAAAAAAAATAGCAACAAACAATACTAATTAATTAGAAAAAGTATTACCTCCGTTCGGCAAAAATTGTCGTTTACTATTCACGCACGCTTTTTTAGAATGATAAAAACTATATAAAATATTCATTTTTTTTTTAAATTTTTTATCAAGTTTGTACTTATTAATAATAACTACGAAATTGTTAAAAAAATTATTAAAAAAACTAGATATTTTATATAGTTTTTATCTCCTAAAAAAGCGTGCGTGAATAGTAAAACGTCAAGTTTTGCCGAACGGAGGTAGTATTACATAAACTTTTGAAATTTTTTTTTTGGCATTTTCACTAGTTAAAAAAATATAAAAAAATATATTTTTGAGTGTAATTTAATTTTATCTACACATATACACCCACTTTGTATATGTTTTGTGGAAAAAAAAATTAACAAGAAGTGAACCATTTACTGCTTAACCATGTAAAGACTGAATATATTTGGTATTACTATTCTATATATTACATTATTATTATTAGATTCAATTTTTAAAAGTGGAATAAAACTCGTCCTCGAGCGTAAGTTTTGATTTTAAAGTCATTCCGGCATCGTTTTGAGAATTTAGATTCTAGCAGATTTTAATTCCGCCTTCAAGCTCCGAGTTTCGATAAAAAGATTTATTTAATTCCGTTTATCTTGAAATTGAATTGAAATTTGATTTAGTCGGGATTCGATCGGGCGAGCGGGTTTTGAGTCTATTCCGCTAATTTGAATTCTTTCGTGGGGACCCATTTCAATTATTTTATTTCCCTTTTTCTTTATCTCTCTCCCCCCCCCCCCCCCCCCCCCCCCCGCGCCCCCATCTCTCGGTTTTCTGTTGAAGGGTGACAATGGTCCCCTCTCTCCCTCTTTGTCATCTTCCTCACACAACCCACACCCCTCCTGCCCTCACACCTATTTACCCCTTTTGTTGTTTCAGAAATCTGTAAACCCTCATCTCTTTATCTCTTCATTCCCCTCATCTATGCCAGAAAAACCAGCCAAAATTTGCCCCTTTCTCCTCCTCTGTTGCTTACCACAACCACCAAATCACCACCAGCACCTCCACGACAGCAACTCCACCACCACACCTACACCCTTCCTCCACCACGCTCCCACCTCACCGCTGCACTCACCCTCACCACTTCTCCGGCCACCTGAACGCCACCCCCAACACCCACATCGTCGTCTTCCTCTTCCTTCTTCAACACCCTGTAGCCGAGCACCTGGGCGCCACGTAGCTCCTTCCCGGGCGCATCCTGGGCGCCAGTTGGGCGCCTTCTGAACGCGGCCGAGCACCACCATCTCCTTCCTCCGATTCCTGTGTTTTTCTTCCTTCAATCTGGCTGAGCCGCTTGCTTCCGACTCTGGTGAGCCACATCGAACCCTCGACGAGTTCTCCGACGACCTTCGACCTCAGTAAGAAACCCCCCTTCTCTCTCTTCCTTGCTCAATTCCGTATCCCTTAGCGTCGGATGGAACGGCTGGAGCTCAGCCACCGCCGGCTAGCCCCTCCTTCCTCTTCTTTCTCCCGCTCCTCTCCGTCGTCGCTGTGCTCTGTTCTGTTGGGTTGAAGACGGATCTGAGCCGGTTTGGCCTCCTTTTCTTTCTTTTTGGTCCGGTTCGGTTCCTTTTCTCTCGGTTCACTTAAAACTGAAATGGGCATGCGGGTTGGGCTCGGATCTGAGCCGGGTAATGATTCTGGGCTCCCTTTTCTTTCTTGTCTGGGTTGGGGATCCGGGTTGGGTTTCTTCTTCTCTTTCTTGTGCGAGTATGGGCTCTTTTCTTTCTTTTCTTCTGGGCTCGGGTTTGGGTCTCTTTATTATCCGGGTTGGGGCTTGCTCATTGTTGGGCCGAGGGATTTGTGTTATGTGATGTTATATATATATATTTTTTGTGTTATGTTATGTTATATATATATATTATGTGTTATGTATGTTATTTTATATATTATTTCTGATTATTAGGAATATATATATATATATATATTCTGAAAATATTAATATATTATTTTACATGGTTTTAAAAGTAATATTATTTGAGATGGGTTATTATATAATGTGTTATAAGGTGATTTATCTATTGACTTATAAATTTGGGTTATTAAAATGGATTGATTTTGGTAAATTTATTATGTTTAAATATTATTTGGAGTGTCTTATTAAATATATATATATATATTATAAATGGTTTTTTTAAAAGTAATAGTAGTTGAGTAGTGTTATTAATAAATGTTTATTAAGTGGTTTTAAGATGATGACTTTTAAATAAGTAAGAAATACCGGAACTATTTCTATACTATGGTTTTGAGAAATTGACTTTAAGGATTTAAACGTTTAATGTCGGAATTTAGCCAAGTATGATTTGAGACATTATTTTGATATGAGTTGACTTAATTTTGGATTTAAGGTTTGGGAAAACGGTTTTACTATGGGTTGGTTTTGAGGATGTTGAGAACTTGGGTTTCGTGTCTATGAATGTTGGTTCAGTAGCTTATGGAAATGGCTTGATGATAGGTGTGTATTGCTTTTGGATTGCTTTGGACTTGCATTTGGGCCCTTGCCTGTGTTATCTTGCTGTTCTGCATCTTAGGTAAGTATCCTACGGGACTTACTCAGTAACCTGGACCTCTTGCCTGATGTGTCATGTGATGTGTAGTTTTGTTGCATATTAAAGCATGCCATGTAGTATCATGCTCGGATTGCATTGAACTGAGCATGTGTTTACTATATGTATTTGAATACAGAACGGTCGTTATCTGTGATAGTCCTAGAGTCTTTGCTAGGGTCATAGGGTAGCCCAGCCCCATCGGGTGCCCTGAGTCAATCAAGTCGATATGAGCATGATATGATAGCTCAGCACCATCGGGCAAGCGATGAGATGATATGATATGATGATGCCGTGGTTTGTGCACCACCACGAGGAAATTGCTATGCTATAGCACCGAACTGGCCAGTCTCTGAACTAACAGGAAGGGGTGCAGAGGTAGGAGAGGGATATGCCACTTGGCATTGTCTTGGGCCCTTTACAGTTCTTTTCTGCATATTATATATACTAGGGGCATGATAGTGTGATTTAAATCTTGTACTGCATTAGTCATCTTTTATTTAGGTATAGGCATGTTATGTGGCCTCAGCGCGGTCAGAGGACCCGCAGGCGATTACCGGGCATGACTTCGTGGATAGTGTTAGGTACCGCTCTTGTTTGCTCCTTGCTTCTGTGACGGGGAATCTCTTGTGTAAAGATCCGAAATTTTAAAATATTATTTTATGAATGATGATTTAATTAAAAAAAATTATGAGATGTCGAAGATTTTGAAAAAACAAATAAAAATACTTTCAATAAATTATTTTATTTGCTTTATTAATACAGAGATTGATATTGTGATACTTTAATTTAAATAAAATTTATCGGGTTGAATTCTATAATTTTATAGGGGTATAATTTTTTAAAATCAGAAATAGCGGAATAACTTTGCAATTTTTCTCAAACTAGTCTAACCCTAATTGTAGGGTATAAATACCCTTATTCACCCCAATCAGCCGCTCACTATTCATCCTCTCTCTCGCTACTCCTCCTACTTCAGATCTGAGGTACTGCGTCCCATGGCAGCCACTCTGTCCTCTCCCCTTTTCGAATCTGAATCGCCCGCTCCCTTCTGCCCCGCCCTACAGCTCCTCCGCGCCTTTCGTTTGCCGACTACAATGAGCCAGCGCCGCCGCTTCACTCACCCTCTGTCCCTCTGTCTTTCCTCAACCCTCTCGCCGCTCAATCTCCTCCAACGCCGCCGATGAGTCGATGAAGAAGACGAGGTCGCAGCCCCTTAGGTGGATCTGGAGTTGAAACCGACGACCTTCCTCCTTCTTCTCTCCGCTGATCTCGCCCTTCTCTCTATCGATGTCTCACCACCTGGCTGCCCTCGTTGAACCACCCACGCCTGGAGCTTCTTCGTCGGTGCTGCCTTCCCATGACGGAATCGGGCCCTCATGCTCACAGCCGACCCGCCGCCCCTCTGTTCAACCTCCTTTCCCCTCTTCTGTTGCGGACCTGAGCAGCAGGAGGAGCACCCATACCTCCCCTCCAATCTTCTCCTTCCAGAGCCTGATTTGACTCCGGCGACCCCGAGTGATTCGATGCAACATCTGACCCTTGAACGAGCCTAGGGACGCGATTGGGGGTATAATTCTCAGGCCATACGACTCAATTTAGTCTAATTTCAAATTCCCCTTTATTTCAATTAGCTGAATTTATGTGTGAATTTAGTTGTTGTGTGATTAATCGATTCAATTTGGTTTGGTTGCATGTTTTGGTTTGGCTTAGTGTTAATCTAATGTATTAGTAAGCTTTTAATTATATGGTGAAATTGATTTATAAATGAACTCGGTTGGTTCTAAATAATTTATTGGACGGGTCGATTAACTCAACTTAATAAGCTAAGTGACTCACAAATTCCTAGTCGATATATGTCTTCATAACCTACTTGATTGAATTGCTTCGAGTTTAACCATGGTTAAAAAGGGGAAAAGAAAAATGAATCTATAAGAGGAGTGTCTTGGATAATAATTTGACTAATGTGACCTATGTCTCATCGATGACTACGCAAGGTTTAACTTGAGCTATGTGAAATTGTTAGATTTGACACTATAGCGTTAATAAGTGAGTTAACTAAATCGTTAAGGACTTAACATAATTTTGCTAACTTGAACTTGTTGGTTAACTAGAGAAATAAACCGAATATTTTAGGTTTGTTAATTGGTCAAACAAGTTATGATCAACTTCGAATCGTGTAATTATATAAGGATGTCTTTGAGGACTTGTTATGCTTTAACCTTGCTTGTGTTGACTTAAAGCTTTCATCGGGTAATTTTAATGACGATTGGATTCATAAAGGGTTTTAGGAATGTTAACTTATAATGACTTACTCCTTAAAATGAGTGAATTTATGATACTTGAAAGGATGATTCGATAAATGAGATATTGTTGAACCATATTGATTGTTATAGTTGATTATGTGCTTGTTTAGGAAACCGCTTGTTTAAATGAGATAGGATTCTTCTTATAGAAACCTAAACCTTGAGTGCGAGTATCTTATTCGGATGTTTTATGACTAATGTACTTGATGAACAAAATCTTATAAGAGTAGATAAGATATGGATAAGTGTAATGATTAATTATTAGTCAGATAAGCTATACTTAGATGGTAGCAACTACTAATTTTATAGTTGGTTAAATAGGGATAACTAATTGGTTACAATTCCTTATGATAGGTTAAGCTAGCTCATGACTTAAGTGTACTACATGTGAATGAAATTTATTAGCGAGGTCTTCTAAGAGATAGTTGAGACTTGGTTAAGCATGTAAGAGATAAAAGACATCTTGAGAACTTGTCACACTTGTAAGCTTGTTGTTGTGCTTATTGGGCTATGAACGTGGTTAGTAAGACTTTATAAAAGATGTTTTTATAAATTCTTATACTCATGTGCTTTTAAGCTTGATTGTAGTGCTTGTTGCTAAGTATTTCTTATAATTGGACCTATAAAAAGATTTCTTCAAATATCAACTTACCTGGGCTACTCGATGAGCATGATTTATTATTTGAGTTGATAAATAAGACTTGTTGAGCCTTGGTTTTGGGATCCTATGGATTTGTTGAATATTCGAGTATTGGATATTTGATGGTTACTTGAGAAAATGGTTAAGGAAAACCTGAACTGGATATGAAGTATGATGTTTTGAGTGGTGATATTAGTAAGACCTTGAGCTAAGTTTCATACTTGATCTGAACAAGGTTAATTGAGAATGATGGTCATGATGAGAATGCGAGGTTATTTGAATAAAATATTATTTAGTCTTGTGTTGACTTGAAAGCCCGCTTGTGTGTTAATTAAATAAGTATTGATGAACTATTTCTTGCTTATTACTTGCTAGTGTGATTGGATGATTCTCTGAGTGGCTTGTTAGCCGATGGATGATTCTTTGAGTGGCTTGTTTGCTGGCTAATTGGATGTGAAGACTTCAGGTAAGTTTCCTACGGGAGCTTACTCAGTAACCAGGACCTCATGCCTGATGTGTCATATAGTATGTAGGTGTTGCATATGCATAAAAGCATGCCATGTAGTATCATGCTTAGGACTTGCACTTATGAATGAGCATCCCTATTCTTTATGCGTTTGAAACAGAACGGCCGTTATCTGTGATAGTCCTAGAGTCTTTGCAAGGGTCATAGGGTAGCCTAGCCCCATCGGGTGCCATGAGTCTATCGAGTCGATATGAGCATGATATAATAGCCCAGCACCATCGGGCAAGAGATGAGATGATATGATATGATATGATTAGCCCAGCACCATCGGGCATGAGCATGATATATGATATGATGATGAGATATGATATGATATGATGATACCGTGGTGAGTGCACCACCACGAGGAAATTGCTATGCTATAGCACCGAACTGGCCAGTCTCTGCACTAACGAGAGGGGGTGCAGAGGTAGGAGAGGGATATGCCACTTGGCATTCTGTGTGGATCCATTTAATCGCTTTCTGCATATATATATAAACTGTCAGCATGCTTGTGTGATTTAAATTCTGTACTGCACTAGAACATCCTTTATTTTAGGTATAGGCATATTATATGTCCTCAGCGAGGTCTTTAGGGCCCGCATGCGTCTCTTGGCCTGACTTCGTGGTTAGTTTCAGGAACCCGCCCCTTTTGCTTGCTGAGTGCTTCTATGACGGGGTTTTCCTCATGGGACGAGAGTGTTAAGAAGACTTCGTACAACCTTGATTTTATAAGTGTTTTGATTTAGTTGGGCATTTAGAAGCAATGTACATTTATATTGATTTAAACTTGTTTTGTCTCTTTTGAGTTTTGACTAGTTGAATTAGGACAGGTTCACGTGCATAAGCGCATATTATGATTGGATTATGTGACAGTTTTGAGGGTTTGAAATCCCCTTTTCTTTTCTTGAATTATATCATTAAATCCTTAAAACTTAAACAGGGTTATAACTTGAAGAGAACAAATAAACAGCTCGTACTTGGATTGCTAAGATCTGGCAGAGGGATATTTCTTCCCTCTAAACGTATCCCGGATGTCATAATCTGGGCCGTTACATCTTGGTGAACCGAAGGTCCTGGCTAATATTCTAACTTGATAAAACGACAATCACCCACTATGTTTTGGTTTTGACCCGACTCTACCGTGGTACTTGTATCTAAACTTTGCTTCCGTTTTACTTTCATTTGAATTGAATTCCGCGACTTCAACTGCTTGGGATTCGAAATCCCCGCTTTGAATACTGATCTTTAGATGTTTGAAACCTCGACCCGTACCTGAATTGTAACATCCGAACGAAGGTATCCAACCTTCGAAACGTAACCCGGGTATTTATATCCGAGCCGTTACAAACCACACCCAGTGAACTACACCTAGTGAACCATAACCAGTGAACCATACCCAGTGAACCACACCTAGTGAACCAACCTCTATTTAGTCACTGAACCAACATCATTTAGTCAATGAAACAACCTCCGTTTAGTCATTGAACCAACCTATTTAGTCACTGAACCAACCTCTATTTAGTCATTGAACCAACTTATTTAGTCACTGAACCAACCTCTATTTAGCCAAAGAACCAACCTCTATTTAGTCACTGAACCAACCTCTATTTAGTCACTGAACCAACCTATGTACTCACTGAACCAACATCTATTTAGTCACTGAACCAAACTCTATTTAGTCACTGAACCAACCTCTATTTAGTCACTGAACCAAACTCTACTTAGTCACTGAACCAACCTCTATTTAATCACTGAACAACCCTATTTAGTCACTGAACCAACATCTATTTAGTCACTGAACCAACCTCTATTTAGTCACTGAACCAACCTCTATTTAGTCATTGAACCAACCTATTTAGTCACTGAACCAAACTCTATTTAGACATTAAACCAACCTATTTAGCCACTGAACCAACCTCTATTTAGCCACTGAACCAACCTCTATTCAGTCAATGAACCAATCTCTATTTAGTCATTAAACCAATCTCTATTTAGTCACTGAACCACTCTCTATTTAGTCACTGAACCACTCTTTATTTAGTCACTGAACCAATCTCTATTTAGTCACTGAACCACTCTCTATTTAGTTATTGAACCACTCTCTATTTAGTCACTGAACCAATCTCTATTTAGTCACTGAACCAATCTCTATTTAGTCAATGTACAAATTTTTATTTAGTCACTAAATCACTCTCTATTTAGTCACTGAACCACTGAACCACTCTCTATTTAATCACTGAACCAATCTCTATTTAGTCACTGAAGCACTCTCTATTTAGTCATTGAACCACTCTCTATTTAGTCACTAAACCAACCTCTATTTAGTCATTGAACCAACTTATTTAGTCACTGTTAAGCAGGAGGAAGGTCGAGTATCTCAAATACAAATACCGACTCCTAGCCTATGCAAATAAATACAAGACTTCCTCACGTTGTAGTGGAAGGGTAGTCAGGATCGATCCACGAGGAGGCGTGTCAGCGGGATCCTAGTAGCGTTGAAAATCTCACGTCTTGCTGTCGATCTTCTCTGCAACAGAAGACTTGCAGAGACAAAAACAAGCAGTCGATATCGACTAGGGAAGGTCGATATCGATGTTAGCAGACGGAATCGACTGGCTCAGAAGACTGCCAGTCGACACAGGTGGTTGATATCGACGTTAGGGGGTCGATATCGACGTTCAGTAAACTCCGCAGAGATGCTCGTCGTCGACTCAGAAAACTGTCGACGGAACTCAGTGGTCGATATCGACGTCCGTGGTCGATATTGATGTCTTCTCCTGGAAAGTTGTTAGCTTTTGTCGGCAAAGAAAGGCCGAAGACTTTTAGGATGAATGAGGATGCGATGAACAGAAATAAAACAGCGGTTTTGATGAATAAACTTATATAAAAAGCAACTCCTAGGATTAGGGTTTACCACAACGTTAACCAATGCATGCGATAAGATAAATAAGATGGACAATTGCGCTATTTCACCCGAGGGACAAGCTTTCGCTGTCCACCAACTCTTAGGATTACTCTTGCAAATAAACCTAATTGTCTCTACCAATTTTATGTTTATAACTCAAGTTGTTAGCATGAATCCCTTTTCTTTCGATTAAGACTAAACATATAATCGTAGGAGATGATATAGACACAACGATATCAACATCTAACACTTACCTCAAGCGCACATGGCTAACGTCGGGCTCACCCTGATCCTAAGAGCCTTGGGGAACTACTCGCACCTCATCATGTAACTCATCATTGATTGAAAGAAATAAACTTGCATTAAACTATAAACTCCGAAGCTTTACAAATCAACGTCGGATTTCGCAAACGCCAAACCCTAAAACTTCTCTCTAACTCTATTGAATGTAATTGGATGTGTTGATGGATGATTGAATGCCAGCCCCCTAGGGCTTTATTTATAGGCTACTAATCCTTGCTAGCCAAGGATTGTAACTTCTATCTAAACTATGAACTCTATCCAAACAATTAGGATAGGTCTTTTATTTTGATAAAACTTAAAGGAGAAGATAAATTCAGCTGCTAACTATGTAGAAGTACAAGATAATCCGTGGCCTTGATGATAGAATTCATAATCCGAGTCTCGAAATCGGATCTATCTTCTGTCGAGATAAGATCGATATCGACGTTGGAGGTCGATATCGATGTCTGTATTTCTGCTCGACTTATCCATCTCCAGCGATGTCTATGTTGAGGTCGATATCAATGTTTAAGGTCGATATCGAGTGCCTTCTTGGTTGGTCTGTGTGGTCTATCTCGACACTCAGAAGGTGTGTCGACAACTATGGTCGATATCGATGTTTAAGGTCGATATCGACTCTGCTCAGCTTCACTTGGCTTCTCCGTTTTAACTCCGATTTCGCTCGAATTCCTGCATGGTTAGCTCAAAACTTGTGCAGACTCTATTTCTTGTATTTTAGCCCATTCTTACACAAGTTTATATTCTTTTGAACATTTTCTTTAGAAATCGAATGAAATAAGAAGTCAAAAGATGCAATAAAAAGAGGTACAATCACTAAACCAACATCTATTTAGTTACTGAACCACTCTCTATTTAGTTACTGAACCCCTTAGAGTGTAAACTAGGAACACATCTCGACCATTGAATTGGATGAAATCAAGAGTTGATATTAAATCCCCACTATCTGATTTTATTTATTAATTAAAAAATGGGGCCCACAAGAAATTACCTCAATCACATTTCCGTGCGCGTGATACACTTGGTTTGTAGTTGAGAAGATCTAGTGGCATACAAATTAAGGCAATTGAATATTTTAATTTTTGGATTTTTTGCTCATATTTTAATTAAAAAATGGGGGAGTTCTCCGAAAATTTTCTTTCATTTTTCCATTTGTTTTTTTTTTCTATTATTTATTATAATCCATAAATTGATGGTGTTATCGATATTTTCATTTATTTGATATTTTTCATTTATTTAATTTTTTTCTTTTTTCAAATTTTTTTCCAAACTATATAGCAAAATTAACAAAATCGGGTTTATATATACGAATAATAATTTGTAAATTACCGAATAATGCATCATTTTTATAGATAATTATTTCAAACTTCTTCTTATATACGAATACTCTTTGTGGTCTTACCGAATACTGTAAAATTTTGTTATTATCCTTTCAACCTCTTTAAAACTAATAAACACATAACAATCGTTATCTTACATACGAATAATCTCTCTAATTTAACCGAATAACCTCTCAAGTTTAACTGAGCAATTTCTCAAGTTTACCGAATAATCTTTCAAATTTAATCGAATAATTGTCCCCTTACATACAAATAATCTTTTTAATTTAACAAATAACATAATTTCTCAAATACTCTTATATAAATAATCCACTTAAATACAAATAATCTATTAAGTTTAACCGAATAATCTCTCAAATTCTTTTATATATGAATAATTTCTATAATTAAACCGAATAATCATCCCCTTAAATATGAATAATCCTTTTAAATTAACCGAATAATATAATTTCAACACAATTATCTAACCGGATTAAATAAATAAATAAAATCTATAAAAATGAGAATTATTATTCATTGAATCAAGAATAGAATAATTATTAATCGATATCAAATCATTATTTGTAAAAAAGAAATAAAAAAAAGTATCATTTGAAAAAGGACAACATTATTCGATCATAAATGACATTCGTATATACATATGAATTTATTTGTATATATAAGTGAAATTATTCCTTTGTATCTAAAATTCTTGGTATCTCAATCATGGAGATAATTTGATTACACTTCAACTACTGAAGGACAATCGTTAAAAAAATTTTGCGTAATTAAACCCCAAACAAGTGGAGAATATTACAATATTATATACTTCATATTGTATCTATATATATATATAGGGGAGGGTTCAAGTGAGAAATAATTAGACCGATGAGAAAGAAAGAAGTAATTTCATTAACAAAAATAAAATTAAAAACCAGTCTCACGCGCTCCGCTCCCTTCCTCTCTGTTCTCACTTCTCTTCTCCTGATCCTCAAATCTAAACCACTCTCTAACTCCTTCCCCCTCTTCAAACCATCGGAGGATGAAGACGACAAATCAAGCTTCAAATCGATGAATTTTGGGTCATCGCTGCTGCTGAACTCGCACCCCTCCCGCATTGCGAAAAAACCCTCCCGCATCGCTGCTGCTGAACTCGCACCGGATCGATCTCCTCCGCCGCTTCTCCTCCTGCCGCCGCCGCTCCAGCGACTCCCCAATCCCCGTTTACTTCCCCAGCGCCGCCCCTCACGGCCTCGACGAGTCCCTCATCCGATTGATCCCCGTGATTCGGTTCAGGAAGGAAGCCAACGAGGAGCGCAAACGGGGATTCGAAGACGGGGAGGACAGGTTAAGCATGGATAGAGAGTGGGGTTCCAAGCCAGGTAGCGGTGGCGCCGCTTTGGTCTTCTAAGATACATGTGGTTTAGGTTTTGACCTCGCTTGTTGTTTAATGCTGTAGCTTATTGCATTAGGAAAATTTTCCAATATTATTATTAAAATAAGGGAACTGGGAAATCGCTGCTATAAAGAAGACATTTTTATGGCCTAATACCTTGCAGCTGAGTTTGTATGTGTTAAGAGGAAAATTTAGCCCATTAGGAGTTTCTGTAGGTAGTCTTGATTAGCTGCAAGTGTAATTGAAGTCAAGAACTCACCCTGTACTTGGGGAAAGAAACAAAAGGGGAAGCTGTGATGTAGAAAGAGGTAATAAAATGATGATGATGAATCATTAGGGCTGTGCAGAAATATACGACACGGTTGACACGACACGAAACCGTAACAAAACGATGCGAAAAAACACGAAACGATATTGATACGACACGATTATGACACGAAACGGTAAAACACGACAATAATCGTGTCGTGTTCGGATCGGCATTTTCCCCTTATCGGGTATCCGACACGACACGATAATTTTTTTTTAATATTAATATATGGTGATAATAGAAATATTACAATTGTTCTAAAGAATCACAAAGTGCTGGTTGCCTAGTTGGTAGAGCGTGCCTACTTCCGTGTCATGTGAACCTTGAGGACCCGAGTTCGAATCCCAGATATCCCATTCCCTTTTACATTTTTTTCCCAGCCTTAGCCATTCGTTTTCAATTTTTTTTTCCCTACTACAGCAACACAAAACCCCTGTACGGCAACATTAGGGGAAAAAAAAGAGGAGGTTTTTGTTCAAATCGTGTCGTGTCGTGTTATACGGGTATCCGACACGAAACCGTGTCGTGTTATCGTGTCGGATACCCGGTACTTATCGTGTCGTGTTCGGATCGGCACTTTTCCCCTTATCGGTTTCGTGTTTTTGTCGTGTTGTGTCGAATACCTGGTTATGCACAGCCCTATGAATCATGTTATATAATATAATGTCTATCTGATAATTAATTAAGCTCGTTGTTGAAGGGGTATTGACAAGTATGTATTATGTGTAGACCTGTCAAAACACAATCCGATCCGGTCGACCCGACCCGAACGCCTAAAAAAATTTCGACCCGAACCCGGAATTTTTTTCCGACCCGAACCCGAAAACCCGAAAATTTTCTGGGTACTTTGGGTTTCGACCCGGTGACCCGATTGACCCGGTAATTTTGACCCGATTTACCCATTTGACCCGGTGACCCGATTGACCCTTTTGATTTATAATTATATATGATTAAATTTTTTTATGGAGATTCTAATTTATTACATTTTATAATTACAATCACTTGATATTTCATTTTCAAATCAACTTTTATATTTATTTGTATTGTGTAATACTCCGTTCGATCGATAGTATTTGATTTTTTATTTTTCAACGGACTTTTTTAAGAAGATAAAAATTCTAAAAAATATTAAAACATTAAAACAATTCTATGCTTATTACTAATTGCATGAAATTATTTGTAAAAAATTATATGAAAATTTGATATTTTATATATTATTACATTTTATTAAAAATTACAAGAAATAATAAAAATCAAATATTTTAGATCAAATATAGTATATAATTACAAGCACCAGAACTTATGAACAACGTCTTTAACTTTAGAATTTTACATTTATCGCAAAATTATCAAATCATGATTTTTTTAAATTTAAAAAAGAAAAAATTGACCAACCCGAAATCGACCCGAAATGACCCGAAAACCCGGTCAAACCCGTATTACCCGGGACCCGAAAATACCCGAAACCCGTATTACCCGGGACCTGAAGTGACCCGACCCGAACCCGACCCGAATGACCCGTTTGACAGGTCTAATTATGTGTAATAGAGAGTGGTTCAGTGATTAAATAGAGATGGTTCAGTGACTAAATAGAGATTGGTTCAGTGACTAAATAGATAGTGGTTCAGTGTTAAATAGAGATTGGTTCAGTGTTAAATAAAGAGTGGTTCGGTGACTAAATAGAGATTGGTTCAGTGATTAAATAGAGAGTGGTTCAGTGATTAAATAGAGAGTGGTTCAGTGACTAAATAGAGATTGGTTTAGTGACTAAATAGAGATTGGTTCAGTGACTAAATAGAGAGTGGTTCAGTGACTAAATAGAGATTGGTTCAGTATTAAATAAAGAGTGGTTCGGTGACTAAATAGAGATTGGTTCAGTGACTAAATAGAGAGTGGTTCAGTGACTAAATAGAGAGTGGTTCAGTGACTAAATAGAGAGTGTGATTAAAAAAATTTAATTATAAAAAATAGAGAGTGGTTCAGTGACTAAATAGAGAGTGGTTTAGTGACTAAAAAATTTAATTATAAAAATAGAGAGTGGTTCAGTGACTAAATAGAGAATGGTTCAGTGACTAAATAGAGAGTGGTTCAGCACATATAAAGCTTCATGAACCACTTCTTTATAGCTCAACGAACCACTTTTTTATAGGTTCGTGAACCACTTCTTTATAGCTTCATGAACCACTTCTTTATAGCTCAATGAACCACTTCTTTATAGGTTCATAAACCACTTCTTTATAGGTTCATGAACCACTTCTTAATAGCTTCATGAACCACTTGTTTATAGGTTCATGAACCACTTCTTTATAGCTTCATGAACCACTTCTTTATAGGGCTGAACCACAATGAGTAAAAGAGCTGAACCACAATGAGTAAAAGAGCTGAACCACTATAAGTAAAAGGGTTGAACCACACGAGTAAAAAGGTTGAACCACTATGAGTAAAAGGGCTAAACCACTAAGAGTAAAAGGGCTGAACCACTGAGAGTAAAAAGGGCTGAACCCACAAGTAAAAGGGCTGAACCACTATGAATAAAAGGACTGAACCACTAAGAGTAAAAGGGTTGAACCACTAAGAGTAAAAGGGTTGAACCAATAAGAGTAAAAGGGCTGAACCACTTCTTGGTAACTTCATAAACCACTTCTTTATAGCTTGTGAACCACTTTTTTTTGTTCAACAAAACATATACAAAGTGGGTGTCTATGTGTAGATAAAATTAAATTACACCCAAAAATATATTTTTTATATTTTTTTAACAAGTGAAAATGCCAAAAATATAATTTTTAAAAGGCCATGTAAACACTTTCATATGTACGTACCTTGTCTAATTAATTAGTATGTTGGGTTGATTGTCGCGTGCAATTAATTAGTGTTACATGTGAGAGTGGGGTGTTACTTATTAATTTGGGTGGGTGTTACTAATTAATTGGGGAATCTGTGCGTCTCCTATTTTTAATTTATTTTTGTACACGTGGACAAATCAGATTACTTCTCTCCTTCTCACCGGTTCACCTCTTGTCACCTGAACCCGATCATATATATATATATATAGAGGTTGGATCCCGTGTAAGCAGCCCTTACGGTGTAATTTGTGAGCAGAGAAATTATTCGTAGGTACCAAGCGATTATTCGTGTGTAATAATATAATTATTCGTATGTACAAACAAATGTAATTATTCATATTTAACAAAATGTTATTCATATGTATGTACATACGAATAATCACATGGTACCTACGAATAATGTTACTATTCACAAGTTACTTTTAATCTCAACCGTTCGATCTTCTTAATCTGACGTTCCAGATTTGCTCACAAATTACACAGTAAGACTTGCTTACACATGATCTATCCTTTATATATATATATATATAGAGAGAGAGAGAGAGAGAGGTTGGATCCCGTGTAAGCAACCCTTACGGTGTAATTTGTGAGCAGAGAAATTATTCGTAGGTACCAAGCGATTATTCGTGTATAATAATGTAATTATTCGTATGTATGAACAAATGTAATTATTCGTATGCAACAAATGATTATTCATATGTATGTACATACGAATAATCACTTGGTACCTACGAATAATGTCACTGTTCACAAGTTACTTTTAATCTCATCCATTTGATCTTCTTAATCCGACGCTCTAGATTTGCTCACAAATTACACAGTAAGGCTTGCTTACACAGGATCTATCCTCTATATATATATATATATATATATATATATATATAGGGATTGACTCCGGTGAAAACCTCAAATTGTGGTAAAAACCCGTGAGGACTACTTTATATCTTGGTTTTTTTGAAACCCGTGCTAAAAACCTCAATCACACGGTGACTTTACAACTCGGTTCAACCTAAAAACCGTGCTAAAAACTCCAGTTTTAAAATAACACATGACTTTATAGTTCGGTCAAACCGAAAAATCGTGCTAAAAAGCTAATGTTTTAAAATTACATAGTGACTTTATAGCTCGGTTTTATTCAAAATCGGGCTAAAATTTATGACTTTATAGATCGGTTCTATTCATAACCGGGCTATAAAGCAAGTGAACCGGGCTAAAAAGCCGGTCCTCACGGGTTTCTACCGCAATGATGGTTTTCACCGGAGCGCATCCCTATATATATATATATATATATCCATTTTTTGTAGGTCCAATTCCACCTTTACATTTTAAATTGTTCCTGTTCCCCTGTTTTTTTTTTACAAATATATACTGCACATACAAACACCACACAATGCAAAGTTGATTATCAAAAGTAAATATGTTCTCATTAAGATAATCCAAACACTAGTGAAATACAAACCATGACCATGGCACTTAATCAAGCTTGAAACTACAGAGTAAAGAATTTGTCTATTATCACATTAACCTGATGGACATTTAAAAAAACGGAATTTTCGGCAAATATCCTTGAGGTTAAGGCTAATTCATGTGGTATACAAAAGTTTGACATATTTTGCCAGGCGCTCCTGAAATTTTTATTATTTTCGCCAAATGCCTCTGAGGTTTTCATTTTTTTCGCCAGATACCCCTTTATCGAATTTGTTAACATTTTGGATGAAAATAAGAAGAAAGGAAAATATTATTTCATTATTATTTTTGTAAGGTATTATTTGTACAATATCATTTAATTATAGTAACTAAATTATCTAATTTTATTTACACAATATCATTTTATACTACATTTTATAACCAGTTGGATTAATTCAAAACTTTTATTTAATAAAGTTAATATCAACTATACAATATTATTTCATTATGCATTAATTATATGATATCATTTCATGCTATTTTTTTAAAAACCATGGGATTAATTCAAAATTTTTTTTAAAAAAATACATAGTTCCAAATATACGATTTTTTTGGAAGCAACCAATCTCTCTCTCTCTCTCTCTATGTGTGTGTATATATATATATAAATGAAAACTATTTTTTATATATAATAATCTTAATTTTTGGATTTTCACCCAATCAACCTAATCTACATTAATTTTCAAAAAATAAATTTTTAAATATTTTTAACCAATGTGATTTACCTATTCTAACTAATAAATGAGAAATATTTTTGCTTTAAATGCCATAATTATTTTAATTTTATAATTTTCTCCCAATCAACTAAATATAAAAGAAAGAAAAAAGCAAACTAATGAAAGTTGTACACGTTTTTTTAATCAATCTAGCTATATCGAACTATTAAATCATAAGCATATATTTTTATTAGGTGTTATAACCATATTTATTTTAGGATTTTAACACAATCAACCTATTCTACTTAAATCTTAAACTCATGTAATTTTTACACTTTTTCATAAATATTTTTATTATTTTTTACTTAATTATCAAATCTATTTTTTTATTTTATGTTAACGTTTGATAATAGTTCATTTAACTTTATCATAGTAATTTTTTATACTTATAAAATTTTATTTTGATTGTCTAAAAGGAAAACTATGCAATATGACGCAAGGATTGTACTAGTTTTCATCCAAAATGTTAACAAATTCGAGAAAAGAGCATTTGGCAAAAAAATGAAAACCTTAGGGACATCTAGTGAAATATGTTAAACTTTTGTACACCACGCGAATTAACCTTAACCTTTGGGGCATTTGGCGAAAATTCCGGAAAAAAAAAATTACGTCCTCCTCCTTCCTTTTTATATACATATACATAAAAAAAAGGTAGGGAAATAATTTTTTAATTTATTAAGAAACCTAGGGCCGGCCAAATTGCTCTCTGGCTTGGCGCTAGGCGCCTGAGGCCAGCCCTCCACCTCCCACCACCTCGTCCTGTCCACCAACGCCCACCACAGGGTATGTCGATGCCGCCTCTCACCGTCGCCGCCAGCACTCAGTCTCCAACGGCAAGTTTTCGGTCTCCTACAGGCCGTCGCGATCCACCATTGCCGCGACCCACCGCCACCTACTTGCACCACCGTCGGCCGCAACTCCTAGGCCTCCGTAAGACTCTCCCTCTCTGAGCCCTACCGCTCCTCCGACTCCACCTTTGATTTTCGAAGGGAACAACTGGGGGAAATAGCGGTGCTCGTCGAAGAAGAAGAGAGCGTGTTTGCGTGGGATCTTCTTGACTGTTACACAATCCTTCAATTTCATTCTTTACTCTAGATTTTACAATCTCCATCCATGTCATCCCATGCCCCAATTTGATTTTGATTTTGATTTTGAACGGAGACTTGATTTTGAACAGATTGATTCAAGATTGGAAGGCCTAATTGTCTTATTTTAATTATTTTTTAATTCATCAATTTGTTCTCCATTTTTCAAAAAAAAATCTCAATTTGTTGGAAAACAATAAAAAAAAATGAAATGTGGGGGCAAGGTTGACCGTCAGTGACGAAACAATGCCAAGGGCGGTCGATTGCTAACGGAGGTCTTTTAAAGGGTGGTTTTCGGTAATTATGCATCTAACGGGTGGGTTTGAGCAGTACTAAGTATTTAAGGGGTTGTTTTCTGCAGTTTAAAAAAAAAATTTCTGTACTGTATATAACATAAAATTTTATGTTGGGCCTTTTGGTAGCCCACAAAACACCTGTTTTGGGGCCACCTAAAAGATTAAGAAACAAGCACCCAAAAACCAACCACAATCCCTATCTTTGGCCACCACCAACGCCACCACCATCACCATGACCGTTGGCCGAATCCGGCCACCCTTACCTTGTCCCATTCGACCTCTTGGGTACCAAACCATTTACAGAAACAATGGAGTCTCCTTGATCATCGTCCTCACGCTTATCTTGAACAATAAATGAACACTCCATCATGCCCATTAACCAAATTCGACATGTTTCTCTGATCTTTGATTTCATAAACAATCGGTGAATGATGCAGTGAACCAACAACGTAACTAGACATTGCATCTACCCCCAAATTAATTAACTTGTACCGAGTATCCTACGAGTTTAACAATAAAGCTCTCTTACAAGTTTCACTTTATAGTCTTTGAAATCTTATTTTAGTTAAACCTTCAACCACGAGATCTTTTTTTTTTTGTTCATAAGTAGACACTTAGGTCATTACAATAGGGGATGGGGGATTCGAACTCGTGACCTATTGATCACTACATGTCATCCTTACCAACTAAACTAGCAAGACTCGACTTCAACCACGAGATCCTTACCGCAAGTGTTTGTATCCGTGAAGCATAAGATTTCATAAAGATTTGCAAAAGTAGTTTTAAGACATTAATATAAACAAGCCCTACCCTTGCCATTGCATTATAAGAGTGGTTGTAATTGACGGTGTTTACAATCATGATGAAGTAATGTGAGAAGTTTGTCTGGACCCTCAAATGTTTAAATAATGGTTTATAAACCAGTAATTTATAATGTTTGGTGTCAAGCCTTGCTAACTTAGCTCGTAAAGATGACATGTAGTGACCAATAGGTCACGAGTTCGAATCCCGCCTCTCCCTATTGTAATGGCCCAAGTGCCTACCTATAAACCAAAAAATAATAATTTATAATGTTTGTTATTGATATAAGAAATGCATACAATTCGCGCCTGCGAAGCACACCAATAGCCACTAGGACATACAATATCAAATATTGACCCATCTCTCGATATTGCTCTATGATTGGTTTTTTTGCCATTCTTGAACTCCTTGAACAGATGAAACCGAGTGTTTATTGCTATCCCAAATGAACAGAAAATTGATCCACAAACTGAAAAACATAGAATTAATGAAGGATGCATATAGGCTTCTTGTGGAAGGATTTCTTCAAGTCCTTGTTGTATAGACATATAAACCCCACAATATGGTATAATGATTAGAATAAAAGCCAAAAGAAAGAAAGAAAGAAAAAAGATGGATAACCTTTTGGAAAAAGAAGTATGGATGTTAAACCTCCTGGCAATAGAGAGATCTTTTGAAGCTTATTTAGTTATTTGCTTCAATATAATCTTGGTTGTGTTAGGCTAAATTGAAATAGAATGGTGTTGAGAGAATGTAGAATGTGAAGAGATTAAAAGAATTCGACATTGATAATTTGAATAAACAAACCTTATTATATAACCTACTGGGATACTATACTCATCCTAATATCAATTGGTTTTGGGATGGAATCCCGCTTGACTTATGTTTTAGGCTACTAGCACACGACCCTCGATTTCTTTTTATTTGGCTTTTTTTGCCCAAGGCCCGATTCGCTCTTCTTGGTAAAGTCGATGATTTTGGTGTGTATGTTTCAGTTTTGGAAGAGGTTACAGTCTCGCGCACCCTATTGATCGAGAGTATTGTGACAGTGTTCATGAATATCGAAAATCTCTCATCTAGGTGGGGGATGTTGTTGATCCACACTTCTACAGGAGACGTCACTTTTTCGTGTTTTTGCTCCAATCTCTCCAGCAGCGAGACGTCGTGGAAGCTTATAGATTTCTCCGTGTTCTCACTATTTACAGTTTTATCCCAAAGTCTCCCTCATCTTCCTCATTTGTCTATCTTTTCGTTGCTTTGTTCGAAGTAGGCTAGAATATTTTTTTTTAGCTTGGCTTTTTTTAACTGGAAAGAATTCGGCGTACCGGACAGGCCCGGTGGGTCGAGAGGCCGAAAAGATTAGCAACGGACAAACCGTTATGAAAAGAATCGAAAATACAAGATAAATCAACAAAGACAAATACACCAACAAACTAGAGAACGAAGGTCAATACTAAATACTAGTAAAGGCGAACGATGTTGGAACCGGGACAATGTGAGTCACCTGTTCTGATAGTTGTTTTACCTTGTTAGTTTCATGTCAATGGTCTCTTCTACCATTTATTTCCGCCTTTCAATTTACCTTGATTTAAAAAAAAAAGAGTACTGCCAAAAGTCAACCCAAATAGGCGTTATTCCGGTCAGGGAAAGGTCGGAAGTACGCGCTACTCTTGGAGGGTGGGGGTATTATTATACGTAGGACTGTAGTAGTGAAAAGGAAACACTATCCACTCATCCTACTTTACTGTAGTAGTGTAGTACATGGGATGGGAATATGGGATTACACACACGACAGACGACACAACTCACCTCTAAAGCTACAACAGCTCCGCTGTAAACATAGTCGTGGTTCCGCCATAGAACTCGCCTGTTCTTCCTGCTTACTTATCTTCTCCTCCTCCGATTCAGATGTTAGCTGGTAGCTTCATTTGTTTCGGTTTTTAGAGTTAAATTTTGGTTTGCAACTTGAAAGATAACTTGTGATTCAAGAGTGCACTTAGATTTTGGATACATGCCCATGGTCTTGATTGAAATTCCGAAACCTGGAGTTACGCCGAGGAAGACAGAGATCATGTTCATTGCTCCAACCGGGGAGGAGATCAGTACACGAAAGCAGCTGGAGCAATACTTGAAATCACATCCTGTTGGTCCAGCATTGTCCGAGTTCGATTGGAATATAGGTGAGACCCCAAGAAGGTCAGCGAGGATCAGTGAGAAAGCAAAATCAGCACCACCGCCATCTGCGAATGAGCCCCCAAAGAAACGTAGCAGAAAACCATCTGCTTCAAAACGAGCTCCAACTGAACAAGGAAGCTGCCGAGAAAGGCAGTATGGAAAATGGTCTAGACAACAAAGAGGAGACAAACGACGAAATTTTAGCCGTTCCAGTTGATGCAGCTATCAAACAAGCAACACAAGTAGCCCTAGAACCGGTAAAGAAAGATGAATCCGAGCAGAAGCATGACTCTTTAGAGGTTGATGTTTACAAAGAAGAGTCTCTTGGAATCTCATCAGAGCAAGCACCGAAAGACCAGCGAGATGAAACGGTGCCAGCACGCAATGTGACACGAGAGAGCAGTAAGGGTATGCCGCAACACCAAGCACCTGTGATGAGCTGCTAAGTGGATCTTATGCATAGTGTAGTAGTAATGTTTTGTAAACCCATGTTGTAGTTGTGGTTAGTTGTGAGTAGACGTTGTAGCTTCAGTGTGACGATTTCGGGCTTTTGTAATATGGGACTATCTTACATCACCATGGAAGATATTAGATTTAAGCTTATAACATATGTTGTTGCACCAGCTATTACATGTTCGGAATTCTCCGTCCTCACAAATTTGCAATCGCTCCAGCTCTTCTGTGACTCGAAGCTATGGAGGGAGAAGATGGGGAGCAAATTGCGCCTCTGTGCCCAGAAGCCGAGTGATGATTTGCAGCTTCAAACCTGCTGGAGGCAGCCGTTTTGGCAACATTCCTGCTTTGCATCAGTTCCCTCAAGGCCTCCACTCCGTCCCACCGGCTCCCACTGGCAAGCATGTTCGACAACAACACGTATGTCGAAGGGTCCTGTTTGCTCAGGCGAAGTGCATTCTCTGCTGCTCTCTTCCCCGTCTCGAAATCTCCATGAGTACAGCAAGCACCAAGCAGAGTCTGCCACACTAAAGGACCCGGACGAACTGGCATTTTCAAGATCAACTCCTCGGCTTCTCTAACATGCCCAGTTCGGCCAAGGATATCAACCATGCAGATGTAGTGGTCCTCTCCCGGTTCAATCCCGTAGGCACGCTTCATCTCGGAGAAATGCTTCCTACCTTCCTCAACAAGCCCTCCTTGGCTACAAGCCATCAACACTCCCACAAAGGTAACATAGTTTGGCTCCATACCTTCTGATAACATGTCTTCGAATACCCTAAGAGCTTCTCTCGTTTTGCCATTAATGGCGAAACCCATGACCATGGTTGTCCAAGAAACGATGGAATGGTCCTTCATTCCGGCAAAGACAACCATTGCATCATCCGTGGATCCACACTTCATGTACATGTCAACAAGTGCATTGTCGACAACCAAATAATCATCATCACCATCGCAACCGAGCTTGATTCTCAAGCCGTGAGCTTTCCTCCCTTCTCCTAGAGAAGTCAGGCTAGCAGAGGCATTAAGCATCGTCGACAGAACAAACTTGTTAGGCGTTATAATACCCGACGTTTTCATCTGTCCAATGATCTCGAGTGCTTTTGCTGGTTCGCCACAGTTTAAGCACCCGGATGCCATAGATGTCCAGGATATCACATTCTTGTAACCTATGTCGTCGAAGGCCTTGAACCCATCCGCTAGATTACCACTCTTCAAGTACAAGTTAACTAAGGAATTCGCCGCACCTGTCTCAGTTCCATGCCCATACTTCACTAGCATCCCGTGAACCTGCATACCCATCTCGATAGAACAAAGGTCGGCGAAGCCAGCGAAGGTAGACGAGAAGCTAAATGCATCAGGCTTAACCCCATGACCGATCATCCTTGACCAGAAGCCGGGCAGCTTCGAGGGGTCCAGCCTTGAGAATCCATCCAGCATTGTATTCCAGGTGACAGTATCTTTCACAGGGAGGCACGATTCGAATGCGTGCAATGCCTGTCCAAACTGCCGATTCCTGATCAAGGCAGTCAACAAGGCATTAAAGAGAAACACATTGGACTCGAACCCGAACCGAATGATCAATCCATATAACTGACAAGCTAGGGAGACACAGGTGGGCAAGAGAGATGAAGCATGAAGGGCGCCCACGAAGGTGAACTCACTGGGTCTGACACCAGCACGGTGCATCCGGGAGAAAAAACACACAGATCGACCGGGAAACCCGTTTTGGGCGAGACCGTTAACGAGGGCAGTCCAAGAAACAAAGTTTCTCTGAGGCATTTCGTCGAACAGGTGGAGGGCATCCCCAGGAGCCCCGCATTTGAGATAGGCGTTGAGTAGATGGTTTTGCAGGAAGATTGAAGAGATAAGAAGTGGGTTTCGAAAGAGGTGGCCATGGATCAATTTGGCTTGCAGAAGATGAGATGTCCCAACACAAGCTCGTAGGAGATCAGAGTAAGCTACACAGAGAACTGATAGTCTCATATTCCAACTAACTTCTAAACTGAGTGCGTAAATTGTTGTTTCATTATTGAACGAAGGTGTGACAAGAGACTGTACACGAGTCAATCTCCTTGAAATTTACTTTTTAACAGAGCAATGGATTCTCTAAAGATACGGCGAATTGGGCTTCGAAATTAATTGACTGTGACTGATCAGATAGCTTTGGTTTTCAGATTGGATATGGATCTTCTTGCTGATTATTCCAACACCCCTTATTTAATTTTACTACTGTTGTCATTAATTTGACCCATCTGGGTTGCCTTTCCCCAAGTATTTCACCTCCATCTACAGTCAAATTTTTTGATCTTAACTGCAGCATGCAAAACAGTAATAGTAACTTTTGATCCGAATAAGTCCAATAATGGGGTAACTTTTGAGCCTTCATTTCACTTAAAACATGACAATGTAAGACATGAAACTGCAGTAACAATAACAATTAACACACCACCTTTGCCCTTTGCATTCAAATTGAACCCTTCAAGGTTAAATCTAAAAAAAAAAATGGACACAACTGACAAACAAGAAACACCTACACTAAAACTCTACTCTCTACACAAACCATTTAAGAAAAGATGGATACACGCATGAGCCTTTAATTGATCTGCACCGGGTACCTCGCACCAGCTGCTAGCACTCTTTGCTGTTCCATCTGCATTTCCATGTTTTCCGTTTATCGATCGATCATCAAAATGTGTCCATATATTTTCATCGTTTTATCATCTATGAATTGAAATGACCACTTTCATAGGACACTATTGACCCTAAATCCAATCAAATGTTTCTCCTGTACTGTACATGTACGCTGCCGCGGAAGACTGAATAGTTCATGCATTGATGATCATCCTATTAATTTGACCAATTTCACTCCCAGGAATATGATTTTTACTGGTATATACGGGCCTAGGAGCGGGATGAGGTTCGCTCCAAGATTTTCATTAATATAACTAATTAGTCAATAAAAGTTATGCAACTTTATCATCAATTACAGTACAACTGAAGCATTGTTTATTACTGTACACTTGTACAGTCTGTACTACACATCAATTTAACATTTTCTTCAAATGGACAAGTATAGATTTGGTAATGAATGTATAGATGTATTTATGCATGAACCACATGAAATCCGTGAAATGCAATAAAATTCGAGTTTCAACCTACGATACAAAAGATCATGCATTATGTATGGTGTACCGCAATTTGTAGGACTTACTTGAAAAAACTCATTCAATTTGTTCTTGAGATAACAGTACTCGTGCTCCAGCATCATTAGAGCTCTTAAGCATCTGTGGCATTTTTAACCGAAATTATTCAATAAATATAGCTGAATTACGATTAAATTTGAAATTAACAACGATGAAAAATGTCAACAAAAAGAGAAAGAAATTAGAGTAATTAATTAGTACCCTGGACGATTGGACTGTCCGGAAGCGGCGCGAAACGCAACGCAGACGTCACGAACACGCTTGGCACCGATGCTAGAGCTGCTGCCCATCATCTGGTTCAAATGCACTTCCACTTTGTTGAATTCGGTTACTTCCTTCTCCAATCTACCCCATACCATTCCAAATTGATGATGAAATTTGAATCAATTATGCATCCACAATCAATCAAAAATCAAATCCAAACCGTTCGGTGCGCGATTGATACTTACAATAACGCACGGAGATTCCGGAGGAGTTTCTCGGACTCGTGAAAGTAAATGTTCACAACCTCCACAACGAAGTTCGGAGACGTATCGTCCTCCAGCTGTTGCAGTTGCAGGAATTGCTCGTCCAGCACTCCCTGCATTTCCGCGGACCGATCAAAAAGCGGAAATTAAAAATAAAAAGGAATATCGTGTTTCCGATTTTTGAATTAATTTCTATCACCATTACCGATGCGCGCAACTAATTACCTGGTGGAAGAGGAGAGCGAGCAAGCGGTTCATGTCGGCGCGCAGTTGCTGAGCGGCCAAGCCGAGCATCCACAGAGGAAGAGCCGTCTTGATCGATCTTTGAGCACTTCTCCTGGTTCCTCTTCTGTCACGATTTCCGTTTTCGGATCGATCGGAAAAACGATCATTCGCCGGCGACGGTGTTCGAGGAAATGCGCTTCGTTTTGAGCGTTTTGGGAAATCAGGAGAAACGGGAGCGGGAAGAAAGAGCACACACACAAAGAGGTCGGAGCCGATGCTGCTATTTAAAGGGGACCTCAGTCAATATATATATATTTTTTTAAATAAAAATTGAAAGTGAAATGGTGTTAATAATTTAAAATAAGTTTATGAAATTGTCAGTAACTTTGGAGTGGTAAATGCAGCCACTAGTGTCACGCGTTACTCACGTTACTTGTGGGTGTGGGTGTGGGTGCAGTAACTTACAACCCTCAAACTTTTATGCTTTTTTTTAATTGCATTTATGGTAAATGCTTCAGTTTCAAGCAAGTAAATACTGTAGTAAATAAGATACCCCACCTTAATGCCATAATGGAGAGTGCTACCTAATGTTGAATGCATGAATGAAGTATATGTAAAGGTTATACGGAGTATATATATTTAATGCAGTAAGTCAGTATTAACATCAATAGTAAGATTTTAATCTAGTGTTAAAGTTTTGTTTTCTTTGGTATAATTAGAATTTTGGTTTTAGTTGATCCTGACAAAAGTGGGAGTGGTAATTTTTTTTATTAGGAAAGAATTCGGGATAGGCAGTCTTATTTGAATGCATCATTTTAGATGATATTGCAACCGAAGACCTAAATTATCAAATATCTCTCGGTTCTTGGCAACGTCACAAAGATGTACAACCTTATCCGTCATTCTATTGTTATAACAGGGTACATGAGAATGAGAGAATGACACCTTTAGTATTCTTTGGAGGAGTATTTTAACATCTGTCATAATTATTTTAATTTCCCAGATGTCGCTTGTATTTTTATGCAAATGGTTAATGATGATTAAGAAATCACCTTCAACATGTAGCTTCTGCAATTAACATTGAGTCTCTTTTAGTACATCGTGACGTATTGTCAGTGCTTCTGCCTTTATAGGGATTTGGGGTCCCACTAACTCGTATCCTATATCGACTGATCTAATCCCCTCTCAGTCTCTTATGATGTACCCGTTGGAACTATCATTGTTTTGTATAAGGTGGATCCGTCAAACTTAAGTTTTAAAGGTTCCTAAAAGAGGTTTTTCCATTTTTTCTGCCCTTGATGATGGGGCATCGTCTCAGTTCGTTGGGATTTTTTGTGACGATTGTGGTTGCTCATGTTGTCATCCTTAAAGTGGCACGCTTGGGTCCAGTTGTGTATGTGTTTAGACCATGTGATCAAATTCCTTTTGTGAGGGTAAGGCTGGCTGCTTCTGTAAAATTAATTTGTTTTGTGATAAACCAGTTGGTTTCCACCACTTAAATGCTAGAAGTTGTTTCGCCTCTTTATTTAATCTGTGTCCTAGTAAATTCAGAATTGGTCTAATATCTCGTGATTGTTTTATTAGCTCTTGTATATCTTCTAGATCTTCCCTACTAAGCACTCTTAGATTTGGTGTTGTCAACACTCTAGGAAGATGTGTGTGTCATCTTCAGTGGTGTCATTGCATAACATACATGTTGTTGGAACTACTATTCCCTTTTGTGTTAGTCGTGTCTTTTTTGGTAAACCCCTCTAGCCTAGTTTCCAAAAAAAAAAAAAATTTGGCGGGGTATGTAACGGCCCGAGCTATAAAACCTGGGTTACGTTTCAAAGGAATGGATACCTTCGTTCGGATCTTATAATTCAAGTACAGGTTGAGAAATATTTTACAAAAATATTTCTAACTTATATCATTTGTTCAAACCAAATTATGGGGTTTTAAAATATGATATAAATTAGCGATATTTTTTTCAATTATCTTAAGTCAATTTTTTTCATTTAAAAAAATTTACCTTTTGTGTAATTTTCATTAAAAAAATACTTTATTTTTTTATAGTTTTTATTTCAAAACTATAAAAGTTAGATGTTATTTTTTATTTTAAAAAAGACATTTGGTGCCTGGTGGTGATATAAGCACATAGTAGTAAAAGTTTGGGTTATTTTTGTCACTTTATAAAGTTCATGGTGCTACCTGCTCACCCCAACAAAGTTTGGGTTATTTGAATGAGTTTTACCTTATTATTATTATTATTATTATTATTATTATTATTATTATTATTATTATTATTATTTCAGGAATGGTTTATTACGACAACATATGTGAAACTAGGTAGAAAGAGATGGATTTAGGAAAACTTCCTTGTATAGTAATTACAAAGTCTATATCTTATGAAAGAGATAAAAGATATGCAAAGATATGTACTTGGAGCCTAATGTACATATGTAAAGATAAGATTCTTCATAATATCTCAATACTCCCCCTCAAGTTAGAGCATGAAGGTCGACGATGCCTAACTTGTGGAGAAGGGACTGAAATTGCTACTTTCCCAAAGGCTTGGTGAACAGATATGCAGGCTGTTGAGAGGTGCGAACATACTAGGTAGCAATGTAGCCTGCAGTCAAAAGAACCCGAATAAAGTGACAATCAATTTCAATGTGCTTAGTCCGTTTGTAAAACACGGGATTAACAGCAATGTGCATAGTTGCCTAACTATCGCAATAAAGCTGCATTGGCTGAGAGTGATGAACACCAAGAGACCAAAGAAGAGATTTGAGCCATAGGAGCCCAGAACAAGCTACAACTATCAATCGATATTCAGCTTCTACGGAGGAACTAGAAACAGTTAGCTGCTTCTTAGACTTCCAAGAAACAGGTGATTGTCCTAAGGAGATAAAGTAGCTAGTGACCGACCGACAAGTAAGCGGGCAAGACGTCCAATCAGAGTCACAAAATGCAGTAAGTTGGAGGTCGCTGGAGGAACATAGAAGAAGGCCCTGACCACGATGACTCTTTAAATAACGAAGGACCCTAAGTGCCGAGTGACAATGATCAAGCTTGGTTTCCTACATAAACTGAGACAAGACATGCACAAGGAAGCAAAATATCTATCCGTGTAATAGTGAGGTAGATGAGTCGACCCACGAGGCGGCGATAGCAATCTAGCTGATCAAGAGGAGCATTGTCTGAAAGAGCAAGTTGTTGGTGTTGCTCTATAGGGAAATCACATGGTTTAGAAGCCAGAAGACCATACTCAGATAAAATATCAGGGGTATATTTGTGCTGAGATAAAAATAACCATGTGGGAGATCGAGCGATCTCAATACCAAAAGTATTTTAGAGCCCACAAGTCTTTCATATGAAAGCAAGAGCTCAAATATGCTTTGAACCTAGAGATTGTTGTAGAATCATTGCCCACAATAATCATATCTTCAACATAAATCAACACATGAATAGAGACAGTATGAGTGGACAAGGAGAAGAGAGAATAATCTGCATAGCTCTGTTGAAAACCAAAGGCCCAAAGTGCGGCTGCAAGTTTAAAGAACCAATTCCTAGGCGCCTGTCGTAACCCATATAAAGACTTTTGGAGACGGCATACCTGGCTTGAGTAGGCGGTAGGGAGGCCCAGAGGAGGCTTCATAAACACTTGTTCATCCAAGTCACCATGGAGGAAGGCGTTATGAATGTCCATTTGATGGAGTTCCCATCCTCTAATAGCAGCCAATGAGAGAAAAACTCGAAAAGAAACCACCTTAGCGACAGGGGAAAACGTCTCATGAAAGTCGATACCTTCCACTTGACGATTACCTAGAACAACGAGCATGGATTTATATCGCTCAAAAGTGTCATCGAAGCCATACTTGATTTTATAAACTCATTTGTGGGTAATGGGTTTCTTTTCTGGAGGCAAATTTATCAAAACCCAAGTTCGATTACGTTGAAGTGTCACGAGCACTCTGCATAGCCTCTCATCAATGAGAGTGTCGGACGACCTCAAAAAATGTAGACGGTTCATGACCTGAGGTTACAACGGACAAAAAACAACCATGTGCAGGAGAAAATATATTGAGAGTTAAAGACATATGCAGCTATGGGATATAAGGTACTTGAGGACGGTATGTTAGAGGCATGTGATGAGAGCGCGAAAGAGGGGTCTATAGAGCGAGTAGCAGAGCAAACATAATCTCTGAGCAAAACAGAAGGCTGACGAATTCGAGTGCTATGCCGAAGCGACTGGCTCCCCTTGTCGGCAGTAGGTGAGGAATCAGCCGACACTATGGCAGATGGAGAGGATGTGCTAGGAGGATCATCATAGATCATCGAAGACACCTCAACAGAGGCATGCAGTAAGGCAGGAGGATCCGGGTTGGGTGTTGGAGATGAATATGGGAATCTCAAAGAACACAACATCCCTACTGGCAAAAATCTTGTGTGTCTCAAGATCATACAAACGCCAACCACGTTTACCCTGAGGATAGCCGAGAAAGATGCACTTCCGACTACAAGGTCCAAATTTGTTCCTATCTCTAGGAAGCTGAGATGCAAAACACAAACACCCAAACACTCGAAGACGAGTATAATTGGGTATAAGACCATGGACTGAGTAGAAACCATAGCGCAAAAATTCATGATATGAGTAGTAACTTCAGATTTGGTTTTCAAATAATATACCTAAACACCTCTGAAGTGATCGTCAACAATAGTAAGAAAATACGAGGCGCCAGAAGAAGATGGCGTACTGTAAGGGCCCCAAACATCACAATGAATTAACTCAAACAAAGTAGTTGCTTTATTGAAACTAATAGGAAAGGAGGCACTAGTCTGTTTGGCCTTAAAACAAACATCACAAGGATCATTCGTAGAAGGAACTGAACTAGACTTAAGCATCGGTAGAAAAGATAAAAGCCAAGACAGCAGGATGCCTCAAGTGTTGATGCCAAACAGTGGGAGAACACTCTGCAGTCATAGGACATGCATGAGCTCTAATGTGCGTATTGCGAAGCCAACAGACCCCTCCACGCTGCTCACCCGCTCCAATCACTGTCCACAAAACGTGGTCCTGTAACACACAGAAGCGATTAGACAACAAAACCAAACATGAAAGATCTTCTGTCAGGCGAGCAAAAGAGATCGAGTAAGTTCACGGTAATTCGAGGTACATATAATACATCGAAAAGAATAGTGTTGCCATAGAGCAAAGAACCAGATCATTGACTAGCAGTAGAAATAGAGTTGTCAGGTAGCATAAGACTGACACTAGAAATAGGAATTAAATCATGCAAAAGAGCGATCTCACCAGTCATATGAAAAGAAGCTCAAGTATCAAGTATCCAGGGAGCATTTGACTTACCAGACAACTTGTCATAGGAAGCAGAAGGTTGTAAAGCGCCAAGTAACTGAAGCACAGAAGCCCATTGCTCATTCGAGAGGGCAAGACCAAACACTTGACGATCTTGAGCAAACGGTTGTGTACTCAGAGCAGCAGGAACCATGTTTTGAACGACGTTCACCGTCTAAGGAGCACCACGACCACGACCTGTCCTTGCATCAAGTAATGTGCCTCGCCCACGGCCAGCCGGTGAACTAGAGCCCTGTCCAGTTTTCTTCTCAAAGAACCAATCTGGAAAGCCGTTGAGCTTAAAACAAGAAGCACGATCATGACCAGATTGATTGCAATGAGTACACTGTAGGAGCTTGCGATCGACAACATCAGTAGCAGGAGTTGTGTTTAGATATTAGGCTCTGATACTATGTGAAACTATATAGGTAGAAAGGGATGTATTTAGGAAAATTCCTTGCTTTTCATTGAACTAGAAGGTACAATACGGAGTACTAGTTCAGTACCCGCACTGTGTGCGGTTTTTTAATTTAAATAAATTTAATAATAAAACCCGTTTATTCAATTAATTAATTTCTTCCATACTTCTGATTTCTCAAATCTGAATGAATTTATACTTAATTAGTATAAAAGCTAATTTCTCCTTACTCCGGTCTTACTCCTTAATCCTTGCTAGTACATATTAGTGGAAACAACATATGAAAATCTATAATTTCTCAAATCTGAATGAATTTATACTTTATTGACAATATATGAAACAACATGTGAAAAGCTAGTAAATATTGGTGGAAACAGCAAAATAACATACATTGTAACCAATCAGCACATTATTTCGAAAAGCTTACAAAGGAAATCGTAAACAAAGTCGTAAATAACCTACAATAACAACACCAAAAAGAAGGGAAAAGACGTCAACGTTTGTGAAATAACATTAACAATCTAAACTATATATAGGTCAAAATCTAAAAATCTATCCATAATTATATATGTATAAAATCCAAAAATATATCTCATAAATATATCAATATCTTCAAGATATATAGGAAAATTTTATTTCTTATTGAATTCCATGAGTTGATAACTTTTACAAGGCTAAGTATTATTTTTTCAATTTACCCAAAACATTTTATCTTCTTCATATTGATAAAGTTATTGATAAATTTATTTAATTATTATGACCGTACTAAGTATTATTTCAATTTTGTGAAAACGTTTTATCTTCTAAAAATATTTTCATATTGATGAAGTTATTTAATTAGTATGTCCATGTAATATATTGATAAAGTCATTATCTTCTAAAAATATGGTCATATATAGTGAAAATAGGTAAAATCTTATCTTATATAATAGTCTTTAAAATTAGTTAATACGGAGTATCTTCTAAAAATATATCCATATCTAATCAAATTGGATCAAATTTTATCTTATGCATATATAGATATATTGATTAAATAGAGTTAGAATAAAAATTTATCTTATGCATACATTTTAAAATTAGTTAATATCTTCTAAAAATATATCCATATTTAATCAAATTGGATCAAATTTTATCTTAGACATATATAGGTATATTGATTAAATAGAGTAAGAATAAAATTTTATCTTATGCATATATTGATTAATTCAAAATTTTGTGATTGGTTCATACGACTACGATTAAGGAGAAGTTATCATGTGTCTCAGACGACTTAACAATACGGAGTACATAGTAATTACAAACTCTATCTTATGGAAATGATAAAAGATATGCAAAGATATTTGGAACCTAAATTACGTACATATGTAAAGATAAGATTCTTCATAATATCTCAATAACATACCAAACAACCAACTCTAATAATGGTTGATTACAAATTTCTTCCGATTCTAACTCCAGCCCTCGTATCAAACTGTGACACCATGGTGTTGTTGGTGTTTAATAAGTTAATGTCTATATATATTACTTTTAGCATTCATATATTATATACTTATATAGATCCTGGGTAATTGATACACTATATACGGGGTAAAAAAACAAAGAGAGAAGTGGTGTGGTGAGGGTTAATTTTTGGGTGGAGTGACATGAGGTAACTTAGGATGGGGTTAGTAGTGGAGTGGGCGCAGGGTAAAGACTAAAGACGACGTACAGGTGGGGTGCCTGCACTTTAAGAAGCAGCAGGGCGGCGGTTGCCTCGCCCATTAACAAATCAACTCCTCCCTTCTTCACCATAAAGTTTGTGCTGCGCGCTGACTGCCCACCTCCATCCGCTCACCTCCTTTTCTTCTTCTTCTTCTGATTCTTCTTCAGTAGTACTACTCCGATAGTAAAACTGAACACACCTCTAAATTAAGAAATCACATAAAATCATCCATAAATTAATTTGAGAATCTCTTTCCTTAAAAAAAATTAATGAATTAACTAATATGTGCATAATTTTATGAAAATTAAAATACCCTAGTTCATTTATGGATGGTTTGCTGTAATCTAGGAGGATTGAGATTGAAATTAATTTGAGGGTTTGCAAATCCGTTAAATAAATAAAGGGCCAGATTGATATATCATATATGGATGAAATGTAAAAGGAATTATTATATATAGAAAGGGGGAAAGGCTGGGGAGGACACGTGGCGGAAAAGGGCTGAAGAGGTTGTTGATTTGTCTTAATATGTCCCTTCCTTCCTTCCTTCCTTAAGAGAGGGAGAGAGGCCGAGAGGGTGGCCTTCACCTTTACTGGCATGGGAAAGGCTGGTGTTTTATGTTGGGCTGCCCATGGCTGTGACTCTCTGTGTGTGATCAGATCAGATCAGAAACAAAGCAAGAGAGAGAGAGAGACAGAGAGACACAGTAACAGTAATTGACTAATTGTAACAGTAAAGTAAAGTAGTCCAATTCTCAAGTGAAGTCTTGTTCTTCTGCTGCTGACATTCATTTCCTGGTTTTTTTTGCTTATTAAACACAGACTAGAGGCCTAGGCTCCAATTTATCTTTATCCAATTTAAGGGTGATTGTATTGCTCATAAGCTACCTGTTTTAATTATAAGATTGCCTCACCATGATATATGGGATATATTATTTGGTTTCATCATAATTAATCAACTGTTTTGTAAGAAAAAATAGGTAATGTTAAAAGACTCCCTTAATACATTTTGGTATATATATATATATTTAAGGACAATGTAGTAGGAGAACTTTTATAAAACCATGATTACATGAGTTGAAATTCTATTTCATACATCTTATTATTATTATTATTATTATTATTATTATTATTATTATTATTATTATTATTATAGGGATTTTTAAATGCTTTCTAAAAATAATGTAATAAGTACTTTAAGTTGTGATTTGTAAACCAACTACAGTATTAAATAAGTGTTTTTGTAATGTATACAAAAAACCAATAAATTTTTTAATTAATAATATTTTATACACTATTATTAGTTGCAATTACAAATATATGATAAAAAAAAATAGTTTTTATAATTCGATAGAAGTATATCCAAATTTTTTATGGTTATTTAACCAAATGAAAAAAGGTTACATAACAAATTAATTATTTTAAAAATATATGAAAATGGTTTTGTTAGCAAAAAAAATAGAACAACACGAAGCATGACAAGGTAAAAAGGGAATTTTTCCACTAGAGTATATCAATTTATCCAAAAAGACACTTTTAATATATCTATTTTTTCGTTTAGTATTTTAATATATCAAGTGTGTCTCAAACAGGTCATTTAATATACTTATTTGTCTTTTTGCCTATTTATTAAAATGTAGCATGAAGAGTAAGGAATTTAAAAAAACATTAAATGTTACTTTAAAGACCAATTGGACAATATGATAACTTGAATTTCCATGGTTCTAAACTTGGTTTTGGTTCATGACAATAATGCTAATGTTATTAGAGCATCTCTAACAACTCCTTAAAAAAATCTCTAAAATAAAACAATTCAAATATTAAAATTGTTAAAACAATTTATAATCCAACTCTAACATATCCTTTATTTTCTAAATTTTTACATTTATAATATAATATACATACTCTCTATTTAAAGTAAATTGAATTATATATTATAAATACTCTTTATTTGAAATAAATTTTGCATTGATATTATAAAATGCTTAATATTTAGAGATTTTTTACTTGCGCATGTATAGAGAAAAAAAGTCTTCTCTTTCTAAAAATGCCTAATTAAATAATGAATTTAAGGCTCTCTCTAATATATCTAAACAAAAATTTCTTTTCTATATAAACATATAAAAAATTTCTCATTTTTAAAAAAATTTTGTGCTAAAAATGACTATTTAACTCATAAATTTAAGATTTTTTATCATATATTTACACAAAAAATTATCTTCATACATACATAAAAAAATTCCAAATTTTTTTTAGCCCCGATAAAAAAAAATTGGATCCGCCACTGATCTAGTATACACTGTATGTATCTATATATATATTACGCACAACAAATGACAAAATTAAAGTATGTGTAGGACAAATGGTAAGTTTTAGGAAAAAGGGGCACAAAAGTGCAACATAAATAATTAAAATTTAATAGGAGTACTCTGTAATTGTTAGTATGAAGCTAGCGTGCACAAAACCCTAATGCAAGTAAATGATGGGTGTTGGATTAGTTTAATTAATTAAAGAGTTAAGGTTTAAAAAAAGCAAGAGCATGTCTTATATATATAATTGTTTACTTAATCCAAAGACTGAAACTCCTTATTAAGTTGAAAACCATGCTTAGTAATATTTTATGCGCGCGGTATATGGTAATGAAAATATTTCCTGTTCGTTAAAAAAAAGTTAAATAAATTAATTAGCACAAATGAAGGATTTAATTAAGTCATCATGATTTAAAAAGTTCAAGTAGTTGTTTAATAATTAGGTTAACTTAGTTTTTTTTAATAATCTCCATCATAATCATGCGTACGGGTTCCAAAATTTGGGGCTCCCGTGCACACTTGGTATAGGCATTATATGTCCACAATGCACTTAGTTCTAGATAATTGCTACCTAATCAAGCCCTTAATCACTTAATTATTTGATTAATTGGCTTGGATTTGCACAAAGGGAAAGCCGTGATGATTATATGATGTGTTTCAACGTCATAATCATTTTTTTGTCTGATGATGTAAAATGGCTAATTGGTTGGGTTGGGTTTGAGTTCGGTTATAGAGGTCGTGGGTCATATGGGTTTTGGGTAATACGGAGGATAATTTAAAATGATTTAGTTGAGTAAGGTTGTGTCAGGTCGGTTGAGTCGGGTTTATGTTTATTTTAAATTTTGATTGTCGGGGATATTGATTTTCTCGGGTTTTAATTATTTCAACATCCATATATATGTATCTTAATTTCGGCTTATTTTGAGTTTTAGTTATGAGTTATGACAGGTTCATATCTTTTTGGGTTTGGTCCATTTGAGTTTTGGTCACTTTGAATTATCAAATTATTTGAATATCAGGTCAAAATATGTTGAGGCGAATCGATTTTCAAGTGATGTATTATACTAAAACTTAATAGATCCAGATCACTCAGCTGTGGATGGGTTAGATTTGGTTTTCGGGTTAGGTTGTTCATATTTGCGAAGGTACGTATGTACATAATTTTTTTTTATCAATCTCGTGCATAAATGTTTGAGAATTTCACCCGAACCTACTACAAGGTTTTGAAATACTTGTGGGGTTTTGCCTGTAACCGAATTTGTTAAAAATTTTGTTTAAAAGTTATGGATATATAAATTACACAAAACCATCCATCTATTTATATGTACTAGGTGAGTTACACAAATTATTAGAGGTGACAATTGGATTGTTCAGGTATATCCATTCTGGTTCGGTTATATATCGAGTGTATTTTATGTTCGATTAGATTCAGATTGGTCTGATCCGAACCTGACCGAGTATATACAGATCTAATAAATATAATACTATCTTAATGTAGATGCTCTTTTAACAATTACCAAAATATCTATATATTTTTTTTTTATTAGGAAAGCAATTTCAGGGGCCAGAAAACCCTGATACCTCGAGAGGCGGTTAAAGTCGAAAAATGGAGAGACGTCAAACATACAACTAAAAAAAGATACAATACAAAGGTGGCAAGCATACAAATCCGGACGAACAAGCGAACCTAACCCTAGCACTATGGGGACAATATAGGCTAAGAACTGAAGCCAATGCCACCAAGCAGTAGCACCGCTGTCTAGCGGTACATCAGCAGTCCCCGTGGGCAGTGAAAACGATTCTCCAAGGAAATATCCGGATCACGGAGTCACCATGATACACACCGCCACAACCCCGACCAGACCCGACTCTAGACGCTAGAGCCCCAACTAAGAAGACAATCACCAAGACCAAACATAATCACAGCCGAGAACCATCCTAGTAATTAAGACGCACTTGGACGCCCTTTGGGGATTTTGTTGGAGCCCTTTCGGGATTTTGATCGAGCCCTTTTGGGATATGAATTCAATCCTTTCGGGCGGGTTTACAGAAAGTATGTAAATATATATACATTCAAACATATATATTTAAGTAATAGAGAAGACTCATATTGTCAAAAGAGAAGACTCATATTGTCCCGTTCCATCATCGTTTGCCTATACTAATGTCGTCATTCGCTCCCTAATTTTTTCTCGGTGTAATATTATTTGATGATTTTTTTTGTCATTTGTTTTTGTTTTTGTTTATAATGGTTTGTCCATTACCGATCTTTTTAGCTTCTCGACCTATCAGACATGTCTGGTGCGTTGAATTCCTTTCTGTTGAGAGATGTGAATGAGACCAAAAAGAGTCTCACATCGAAAGTTGAGCATAACAAGTTTTAGTAGATAAGTCGGTGGATTACTACTTCTATTTGCAATTAGTTTTTGAATGGAACCTCACTCGGCTTGTATGCTAGCCTACTAGTGCATGTGAGCCCATGCATACGACACCTAGTCATCAGTTCGAGTCGGACTTTGATATAGTATTAGATTTAGGTTGGACGTGTGACTCCCCGGTTAGTAGACCCGTCTTTCGATCCTGGTTTGGGTTACCAGTTGTCCAAGTGTCAACTAGATGAGTCATTCCTAGTTGCACTTGCGGGGGCCCTGGTCCGGGTTACCAGAGTCATCCTAGTTGCACTTGCGAGTGTAGAATGATAGAATTGATGTAAAATCCTCCTTGAGGGTTTCCATTCATTGATAATCATATATATATGTTACAAAGGTATTGGGCCTTTGGGCCCACTATACAATATAAGACCTATGTAATCTATCAACCCCCGCAGTCGAAACTGGAGGGGGCCGTACAGTGAGACTGGAGCGAAAATCAATGAACAACTGTCAAGGTAAACCCTTGGTGAATATATCAGCGTACTGATAGGAGGACGGGACATGTAGAACACGGACATGTCCAATGGCAACCTTGTCTCTGACGAAGTGGAGATCGAGCTCAATGTGCTTCGTGCGTTGATGCTGGACTGGGTTGCTAGCTAGATAGACGGCGGAGACGTTGTCAGTGTAGACCAGAGTGACCTTCTGAAGAGGGCAACAGAGCTCAAGAAGGAGATTGCGGAGCCAAGAGCACTCGGAGACAACGTTGGCAACCCCTCTGTATTCTGCCTCAGCGCTGGAGCGAGACACGATAGACTGACGCTTTGTTGACCACGACACAAGGGTGTCGTTGAGGAAGACACAGTAACCAGACGTGGAGCGACGTGTGTCAGGACAACCACCCCAATCCGCATCAGTGTAAGCAACAAGGTCAAGCTTAGAGGAAGGAGTGATCGTGGTGCCTAGCTCGAGGGTGCCGCTGATGTACCGAATGATCCGCTTCAAGGCCTGAAAGTGGGGTTCCCTGGGTGCATGCATGAACAAGCAGATCTGCTGAACAGCGTAACTGATATCAGGCCTGGTGAAGGTGATATACTGAAGAGCACCAGCGAGGCTCCTGTACAATGTCGGATCATCAACCAAAGGACCAGAATGAGCACTGAGCTTGTTAGATGTATCGACCGGGGTGGCGACAGGATTACAGTGAATCATCTTAGCCCGAGCAACAATCTCAGCAGCATACTTATTTTGTGAGAGAAACAGACCAGACGCATGACGCTGAACAGTAACCCTCAAGAAGTAGGATAACTGACCCAGATCGGACATGGCGAACTCTGCACTCAACTGCGAAATAATCGACGTCCGAAGAGTATCAGAAGAGGCGGTGAGAATGATGTCATCGACATACAGTAAGAGAAAGGCCATGTCTGAGCCTCCGCGATAGATGAACAGAGATGAATCCGAGCGGCTGCCAATGAAGCCTAGGCGTAGCAGATGAGAAGCAAAGCGCTGGAACCAAGCTCGCGGAGCCTGTTTCAGCCCATACAGAGATCGCTTCAGGAGACAGACGTGCTGGGGACGATCAACATCAGCAAACTCCGGCGGCTGAAACATGTAAACTGTCTCATTCAGATGACCATGAAGAAAAGCATTCTTGACATCCAGCTGATGAATGGCCCAGTTGCGCGACAATGCTAAGCTCAACACCACTCGGATAGTGGCAGGCTTGACGACGGGGCTGAAGGTCTCATCACAGTCAATACCTACCTGCTGAGAACGACCGTTGACCACAAGACGGGCTTTGTAGCGCTCCAACGTCCCATCAGAGCGGAACTTGTGACGGAAGAGCCACATACATCGGATGACGTTCGCTTCAGGAGGGCGAGGGATCAGAACCCAAGTACCATTCCTTGTAAGGGTCCTGTATTCGTCGAGCATAGTCGCCTGTCAATTCGGGTCGAGGAGGGCTGTTTTGTGGGAGGTGGGTATGGGGGATGGAGAGGCGAGTGATCAAGAGGGAGGCCGGAGGAAGATGACCGGCGGCTGTGGGTGGGGGAGGTCCGGTGCCGGCAGTAGGTAGGAGATTAGGCGTGGAGGGATCGGAAAAAAAAAATAGGGTTAATTTAGATGAAACCCTAGAGGCTGTGATACCATGTAGAATGATAGAATTGATGTAAAATCCTTTTTGAGGGTTTCCATTCATTGATAATCATATATATAGGTTACAAAGGTATTGGGCCTTTGGACCCACTATACAATATAAGACCTATGTAATCTATCAGCGAGGGCGTCATTCCTAGTTGCACTTGTGGGGGCCCTGGTCCAGGTTACCAGAGTCATCCTAGTTGCACTTGCGGGGCGTATCATAACAAGCTTTAGTGTGTAAGTCGGTGGGCCCATGCACACGACCCTCAGTCATTAGTCTGAGTCGGACTTTGATACTTTCCGTTTCAGAAAAGAAAAAAAAAACTAAATTCATACATTGTATCATCATATATGCATTCATTAAAAAATAAGAACTGTCAAAATTGTCCAAATCCTGCATTGATTTTTAGTTGATGTTCCGAAAGAAAGAGAGCCCAACAAAGACAAAACAGTCCCAAGCCACAAAAGGCGCTGATATTCAGATATTTTGCCATATTGAATCGTTGATTTTGCAAAGTTTTTGTTGTCTTGCATGATTTTCCAATGAATAAAAAGCACTTAGAAAGATATTTATCAAGACTGTTGTGTGGTTGTGTGATCCTCATTGACCCTTAAAAACCTTATCTTCTTCCTATTCTCCTATCTATTTATATTTTGATTGAATTATCTTTGCTCACTCAACCCCAAATCACCCCCAAATCTCTCTTTTGTATACATAAGCTTCAATCAAGGGGATTTAATGGCAGCAACAGCTTCAACAATGCTAGCCGTTTCGGTGCAGCCTCGCACTCTAGGCCGATCCACGTCTAACACCGGTCCTAGTCCATCTGGTACGTGTGAGCTTATATCAATTTTGTATTGATTCAATCTTAATTTGTTTCAAGTTTGTTATGGATATATATGTTTCAGACTATATTGATTGCCTTTAATCCTAGACCATTTTCGGCATTTTTCCTATTATATATCAGTGCTTGATGATTCTTGCTCAAGGTAATAATTCGAAATCCCAGACAACACCATTGTTAGATCCTTTACGGTCTAGGGCAGGGTTTGTGGGATCGCCCAGATGGAGCGAATCCATTCAGTATTAGGATTTTTTAGGAGCTAAGTTCATATAGGAAGAAATTGATTGCTGATATAAAGAAGTGGAATTGCACTTTCAGGCAGCATTTTCTCTGTTGTTCCTCTAAGAGAACATCTTCCCAAGAGGAGTAGAGTTTCTAGATTTGTGGGGAGTCAAGTTAGAGCAGCTGCTACCATTGCGACAAGTCCCGCGGAAGAGATCAAAGAGTATGTCATTGCCAACTCCAGCTCACTGCAATCACCAAATTGGGATTCTTCATGACTGTTTTGGATGAAATCTTTTTTGGAGTTTGAACTGGGTTTTGAATCTGGATTGAACTCAATTTACTGTCTTTGTGGGTGATCTGAAGTTAGTTATAATAATGTGGCTATGATCAGGTATTCATTGCCTACATGGGCCCAGTTTGAGCTGGGAAGATCTCCAGTGTATTGGAAGACAATGAATGGCCTTCCTCCTACTGCTGTATGTGCCCTTGAATGATCTAGTTGAGTTCCATTGTCTAATATAACCCTTTGCTAACCGACATTTGCGTTTTTGGTAGGGCGAAAATTTAAGGATTTTCTACAATCCGGCTGCCAACAAAATCGTCCCTAACGAAGAATTCGGGATTGCTTTCAATGGTAATCAACTCGTTTGATGCGTGTTTTGATGATGATGATATAAACTACGAGTTTGTGTTTTGATCATTTTTCTTTCTTGAATCCGAAACCATGAACCTTGACATTCATAGGCGGGTTCAATCAGCCGATCATGTGTGGTGGCGAGCCAAGGGCGATGCAACTAAGAACTCGAGGAGTAGCCTGTCCACCATTCTACAGTATCCAGATCTGTGTTCCAAAACATGGTCAGTTTCCATTTCATTTCACCTGTTCATTAATTCCCCTTTTTTTTGTTTGAACTGTTCCAAAGGCAATTTTAGGTGAGCTTCTATATCATTGATGGTGGTTGCTGAAATTTGCAGCTCTCAACTTGATCTTCTCCTTCACAAATGGAACTGATTGGGATGGACCATACAGGCTCCAATTTCAAGTCCCCAGGGCTTGGAGAAACAAACCACCTATCTTCTTCAATGAGGTAAAACCAATCTAAGATATAAATTCATTCATGAATGCCAACTTATAAGTGTTGTAGTTCTCATGACGTCGCGTCTTATGCTTCAAAATGCAGGGGCTTGCTAATGAGTTGAGCAAGGATGGCGCATGTGAACGAGCAATCTTTCCGGATGCGAACATTATCATCACAAGATGCGCTATGATCGGGAACTTGACCGTTGAAGGAGTAAGTTTGGACAAATTATGAAGTTGAAACTGAAAAGCTTTAAAACCCTGAGTGCTAACCTTTTCGACATTGTGGTATTGAAGGGTGATCGCTGCAATCTGGATTTGGTAGTCGGATGCACTGATCCGAGCTCGCCTCGCTTCAACCCGCTGGCCAACGTGGACGATGGTACGTGTCCGATAGATTCGGATATCGAGGAGGATGATTGATGAGTGATTTGTAATGAACCAGCTTATACCATCTTATACAGAATGTAAATACAAATGATCTCATATCAGTCTCAGTTATACAGTTATACTTGCTGCAAGAAGTGCTCAACATATGTTGATTGTAATCTTAATCTTATCTTTCTTTTTAAATAGGAACATTTTAGTACTACAGTTATTTTTTCTCCAATTATAGAAGTTTTAGGGGTAATTTATAATTTTTAAACTTCAAACTATTAGATGAATCTGTGTTAAAACTTCTGAGATGGAGTGAATTTAAAGAATAAAATCATGTGTTGTAAGAAAATACATTAAAACAAAAGGTACATCTCAGAAACCAAACTGGAATCACCTTAAAAGAAATAAAATAAAATAAAACAGACTCTACCTATCCCTTCGAAACGAGTTCGAGCTCGAAGGGGAGTCGGAACTGGCTACAAATACCCTTCATACTTCTCATCAATGTAGCATGATGAACCCTTCACAATGCAGCCGCAGAATCGAATTCCAAGAACTTGCAAGCGAGTGATGCTCAAATGCTACTATCTGTACTTCAATGGAGTCTAGGCATTGTGTTGTTAGTAGCCGTTTTTGTTATCATCTTTCACGATAATCTTGCCTTCATCATGCACCCCGGAAACGCTTCCCTTGGTTTCGACGTAAATCCCAGCCAGAAAGTCAAACAGGATGCCAGCACCTACACCCACAGCCAGGTCGATAGTGTAGTGCCCCCTGGTACCCAGAAGCCTTACAACTTGCAAGAAGTTGAGCACGTCAAACACCCAAGCGAGCTCCTTCCTCTGCATACGCCTCATGTCAAGGGATGCGATCACAGAACCAGCCACATGACCAGAGAAGAAGAGAAAGAAAGAGACATTCCCAACAGGAAAGTCGGCCCCAGAGCCCAAAAAATCCTGGTAAGATATAGAAACACCAACCTTGATCAATCTATCAAGTCAATTACTTCAAGAAGCCAAATATATCATATTATACTTTCTGCCACTCGCCCAATTTCATCTACTTTTTCACATGACAAAAGAAACACCCGGTGACAGCCAACCATGTGGAGTTACAATCTATGACAGTAAAACGTCCAAGATATACAACCAGTAAGCTAGGCAATATCACCTACTACCAAGCAATTTTATTATCATCATCATCATCATCAAGCAGAGTTTCAGCAAAATAAGAATATGGACGAAGCCATGTTCACTTTGATCTACGAATAATAAGAAAAGAAAACAATAATGATAAAATCATCTAGGGAACAACTGCATCTCTAAGAAAGCGGTTCATTAGTGCCTTAGTGGGGCTTCATTACTTGTATTCATGTATATATACGAGTTGGGTCCAACTTCTTTTTAAAAATAAGCAAACATTTCGGCACATTGGGACTACCTAGTGCAAATGAGGCTGTTTATGTAGGTAGAGGCACGCAAAGCATTTATTATAACACGGCAAATAAAGGGTTTGCCAAGCAACCATCTTTGAATGCAATTATAAAATTGGAGATGGAGATCTACCCCATTCGAAAACGACTTCTGGAAAACTAAATAAACTATCAGACCATCTAGGATATATTCTTCTCAACCAAAAAAAAAATCTAGGATATATTCTTTAGTCTTTACAACTTTAGTGTGTTTTTTTTTTGGTAGAGACTTTAGTGTGTTGTTGGTTGGAGGTTGGCAATCAGATACCAACTCTGCCCTATTTACTGCTAATACGCAATTATAGACTCAAGATATGTGAATCATGTGAAAACACATTTTCTCATCTGTCCCTCTCAGCAACCAAAGGCAACTTGGGGCGTTCGATTCCCACCAGTATTTGTCACAATATGAACATGTTGTATACCTATGAACACGGAAGACATGAATTGCTTTAGGCGGTGGATTTGGGGAATTAGGAATCGGGTTAGATCTGATACCCTAAATTAGGGTTTTGATGATTCCCTGTGTTACTGGTTTGGGTAAGACTTGGGAAGACTTGTATACTACCCGGTGCAAAGTCTGCGACAGCGGATCGTATCAATGCATAGAAGTATGTAACGAAATCATCAAACTATTATAAAAAAATTGTCACCATCAAAGCAAAAGAAGGGAGAAAGCAGCACCTGAGGTAAAGGAAGCTGAGTTGAATAACCCAGAATCCCCCTGCAAGTGAACATGAACAAGGCAGCAAGCCCAGGCCTTAACCTTCCTTCAACCAAAAATGTCCACAGTATGTATGTTGATTGCATTGCCACAAACACCTACTCCATTCAACACACCATATATACATTACGACAATCTTTATCAATTGACCGTCACATAAACATTGCATAAATACACTTCATTCTCTGAAAATCTATAAGATTGATAAATAAGCACTCAAAAGTTTCAGAGTAGAGGAATCAAATTGCTGCTCATCCCAAATTCCCAATCCCATTGTTTCACTCTAGCAACATATTAAAAAAATATATCTTTTTTTTTAATTCTTCAATCAATTAGGGGAAAAAGTGGTACTTGGATAACCCTAGATTAGAGAGGGGAAATGGGAGAAACCCTGAGTTGACCAGTAATCTACATGGATGAAAAAATGAGAGGGATTTTCAAAATCATTACCGTGTTGAGACCGGCGAGGGCGGTGTTGAGCGCCGGACGGGCAGCAAGGAGGCGGTTGAGCCATAGGGTGGCGACGAACCCCAGATCGAAAGGCGGGGCGGAGGCGGGAACCATGCGGAGCGTGTACTCCACGCCCATGAAGAACAGCAGCGACGCGGCGAACACGCAGGGGACGGGGTGGAGCTTCGCGGCGCCAACGACATCCCCAACCCCCCACCGAAGAAAAGCTGCCGATTCAAGGGGTCCACCGGCCCCAATCACAGCCGGAGCAAACCCTAGAACACCGGGGGCGTGTTGCTGCTTCCTCTTCGCGGACATTGCTTCAAATTCAGCTTCGTGATTGGGGATGGGATTAGAAGAGCGACGGCGATGGACGGGGGTGTTGGTGAGAGTGGGGGAGGTGGAAGACGGCGGCATTGTAGGAAGCTGACATTGGAGGGAGAGCTGGGAGGATGAACAGAGGGAGTTAATTTAAGGTGGGTTTGAATGGAAGTGGGGGTGGGGGGTGGGGCCGACGGAGATCACGAGGGGGGATGAGATTTCGGGGAGGGAAGATTCAAGATTGTGAACGCGAGTGGGTGGTTGTGGGGGGAGATTTGTGAAAGAGAAATTCAGGTGACCCCTCGTCCTCTCCTTAATGCAGATGCAGATGGAATGGAGAAGAAGAAAAGGGGAAATGGTGGGGCCCTGACCCTTCTGTGGTGGTGGGCCTTTCAAAACTGAAACCATACCTATTTTTCTCGAATTGTGCTCTATACACTCAAGACAAGTGTTATATACACTTCTGATCCGTTTGTTGCAAATTTTGAAAAAAAAACACGGACAGGTGTTATATGCAATTCTTATACTAGTTTTTTTTTAGTGTTATATGCACTCCTGATCCGTTCGTTGCAAATTTTGAAAAAAAAAAATACGGACAGGTGTTATATGCAATTCTTATACTTTTTTTTTTTAAAAAAAAAAAGTTGCATGCAGCAGTTTTTTTAGAAAAAAAAAAGAGAATAAGGGACGGATCTAGATCCGTCCCCTTGAAGTTGAAAAAAAAAAAACTTTACAACTTTTTATAGCGCTCTCTCTTTTTTTTTAACTTTATATAGGACGGATCCTATATTATTTTTTTTTATTTGTATTTTTTAAACGGTGAAAAATACTAAAATAACATATTTTATTTTTTTGGTCGAAAAAATAAAATACTACGTATTTTATTTAATGGATGGATTAATATACTAATTTTTTTATTAGGTAAGAATTTGGATCAGGCGAACCTATTCGAGAGCATCCTTTCGGATGAGATCTTGTAGAACAGGATCATTGAAAATCTCTCTCCCCAATGCAGAGTAGCAAAGATGTGCAACCTTATTAGCCACTATATTGTCTTCGCGGGGAATATGAGAGAAGGATATTTGTTCGACTCCCTGAAGGAGCAATTTAATATCTGACATTAGCATTTCAATTTCTCATGGGCATCTGGAGTTCTCACGAAGATGCTTGATAATGATAAGGGAGTCCCCCTCAATTTGTATTTTGGATATCCCAAACTCCCTAATTTTTTGAACTCTCTGCATCAAAGCTAAGGCTTCAGCCTTGATAGGAGTTTGTCTTCCCAACTGTTTATATCCTATACTAATATGACTTCCTTCCCAATTTCTGATAATAAACCCACAAGAGCTATTTTGATTGGATAATGATGACCCATCAAAGTTTAGTTTGAATGTGCCTATAGGCGGTTTCCCCCACTTGCATTTACGTCCTCGAGAGTTTTTTAAAGGTTTTGTTGTAACTGAATTTCGGAAATGGTTATTCTGATCTGATTCTTTATTGAATTGACAGGCGTGTTTCCAGTTATCCATACCTGTTGTCATTGAAGATAATTCTGCGTTAGTAGGGATCTCTATAGAACCAGATATAAAAAAAATAACTCACTGCACTAATAAATGGACTATGGATAGCAGTAGGGATGGAATTTCCATGTGACCTTCTACTAGTGAATTGGCCATGGGTGTTAGCTATTTGCACCCACTTTATTTTTACTATATACATCACACCTTGGAGAAATTAATTCAATATTTAGATGGGTGAGTAAAGAAACGAATTTTTTTTCAAAATATTCAAAGAAAAATAAAAATAAAAATTTACCGAAAAATTCACAACTTGAAAATATTTACAAAAATATTCAAAATTTGCAGATATATCAGAGAAACGCGGTCTGAGACCGCGTTTTATTCACAAGATATAGAATCTGAATGCAAAAAAAAACTAACAAGAGAAACGCGGTTTCAATCCGCGTTTTATAATTAATTTTTTATAAAACGCGGGTTGAAACCGCGTTTATTCCATTTATATTTTTAAATTAAAAAAATATATTATAAAAAAAGAGAGAGAGAATAAAACGCGGAATGAATCCGCGTTTCATTTGTAATTCCTCCTTGGCCCTTCTCTACTCCCGGCCTCATCCATGGAGGATTGGCGGCCCACCTCCTCTCCTCTCGTTCCTCTTGTTTCACCTTCTCAGTTCCCTCATCCATGGCGGCCTCAACTTTCGTCGCCGATGGAAAACCGAGGTCGACCGGGGGTGCTCGAATGGTGGAAACGCATCAATCCCACGGAGTTCAACTTCACGGGATCCTTACCGGTCAACTTGCCTAAATCTTAACCACTCAATTCTAAATAAGTGGTTTAGATTTAAATTAGTTTAACCATTTTTTGATTTATTTTTTAGGGTCGATAAATTGCTATAGGGTAATCCTTTCAAATCCACAGAGTTCAACTTCACGGGATCCTTACCGGTCAACTTGTCATATAGCCGTTTGGGTAGGTTGGCAGCCAATTCCCATCCTAATAGCAAAGTGTTTGAAACGTCTAAATCAGACAGCTTTATTGCCTTTTCTCACATTCAACTCATCTCAATGTCTAAACCATTGGCTCATGGCGACGGGTACATCAGCACCACCCAACTTTACACAAGTCTATATCCTATCCACAACACCCATCCTCGTATTTTTCTTGCACATGAAACTTCAAAGAGGATAAACAAGTTTTGCATTTTGTGCAATGCAATGAGGTACCAGGAATTTGTAATTGGCCTTATCCAAAATCTGAAGCAATGTTAACATAGTCATCTCATGTTAAAATTACAAAAACCCGAAACCCCCGCATCGGAAATTCGCAGGCCAGCTGCTGCTGTTGAAAGTTGAAACTATGCTTATAAAATGAGCTATTAAACTTTATGTTAAAAGCTTCTCAAAAGGCAACAACACACTAACACTAAGCAAAAGCACCTAATTAGCCCCACTACTAGTCTTACAAGTTACAACTCTCCTCCTATGGTCGTTCCTTTCTTCCCTTTAAACCACAATATATACGGGCGGGAGCTGTAAGGTTTCTAATCCTTTGAATTCCGAGCAACTGCCCCTTCTTCCGTCATCCTGTGATTCAAGATTCGGATGCTACAACAACTACCAACTCCCTGAGAATGCATATTCACATACTTTACCTATCAACTGCCACACTGGCATCTGGCAGCTCATCAGTTTACCTGGATGGTTGGTCTGAAGCAGCTGTGGCTGAGCTAATGCTCGGACCAGTTCCATTTTCTGGTGGAGGAGCTGTGCCCCATTTGCCCTCAGCACCCTCCAGTGGCTCAATGACATGGACGCTTCCATCAGTCAGCCCCAAAGCGAACTGAGCAGGATCAGATGGGTGAGACGCAATAACATTTGGATGATTTCTGGGGCTGTTGAGAATGGCATGTCAGTCTGTTAGATCAGAAGAAGTGAAGCGCAAGATATAGTGTCACACTGTCACCGAACAAGATGCATACCTGGCGCTTGGCTGCAAATAGGCAGCTGAATGAACAAGACACCTTGGAGTTAGTGTTGCAGCCGTCAGAACACCCAGTGTTCCGTCCTCAAAGCAGACATAAACTGTCTGGCTATCACATGAAAATGTAGCGTCTGTGATCGGACCAATTGGCTGAGGAGGATACCACTGCAATCAAAATTTGACCTTCGGTTAGCAGTAATACTTAGTACAGACATGACGTTCTTGATCCATCTCACATTGCACATAGAGTTAGGGAAGTTTTGATGAGGCAAACTACAAGGTTGATGATTCACATAAAGTCATAAAACATTCCGGACCAACCTGTTTTACAGCCTCCAGCTTTGGTGCTTCATAAATGGCAACCTGAGACTCATGGACAACAAGTACATGGATCTGATCTTGGTGAAACTGAACGCGAGTATGAGCTTGAGGATTTGATGCTCGCCCACTTGGTATCTGCAAGAATTTACTTGCCTGCTTTTCCCAACCATCGGTGCTCCAAACACATAACTGCATAAAAATATGCACACTCAAATATCAACAAGAGCAGGAAGTATTATTCTGCAAATACACAACGGGAAAAAAACTAAGCAAAATACACAGCAGGGAAAAAACTAAGGAACAAACAATACTGTAAGCCTAACAAATTATCTGCTAGACTATACATTATCTCAATTTTACAACTGGTGAATAGCAGTTACTGTCTATAATAATTGAAAGAGCATAAATGCTCAAATAATACCTTTTTCTAAACTGTTTCGGATAACAGAAATATTAGTTTCCAATATAAAAGTGGTTAATCGCAGATCTACCCAAAAGATTCCACAAAGCAAATGTATTTACTGTGATCTCAACATTATACCTGAGAATCAGCACCAGAAGAAACCAGAACATTTAGAGCATTTGAAAAGGCAAGACCAGTGACTTTCTTCTGGTGACCTTTTAGTTTGCTTTTGACCTGTCAGAATGTAAAGCCAATATCAACATCTACTTGACCAAGAAATCAAGGGATGTATGTCTATTTTTACACAGATTCGATATCAAACTCAAATAGTTCAGGACCTCATCAACACGGACATTGTAGATCTGAATTGTAGAATCATTCATTCCTATGGCTATAACATTATTGTCCTGTGGATGGAAGGCCAGAGATGTTGCAGCTGGAGGCGGAGACATGAATGTTGTCATGGTCTATTCAAGAAAAAACAGATCACAAATGACGTGTCAGAATTTCACTACATGCTACTCGGTATATTAAAAACCAAACAGACTTTGAATATGGTGTCCATAAGCAAAAGAAAGGCCTACCTTGAAAGTCATCATATTGAATAAGGAAATTCTGCCTCCCGATGCTGACATTATGTAGGAGTCATTCTTTGAAAGTGCAAAGCATGGGACTGCATCTTCTAGATTTCCCTCACCAAGCTCATTAGTCATTAATATTCCACTAGCAGGTTGCCATAGTTGGGGAGGCACATTCGTTGTCGCCTGCATGAGAAAAATTTAGTAACGAGAATCCAATTTAGAAAAGATTGAAGTGGTTCTGATATAGCGGATGATTACCTTTCCTGACATCCGATCATTCCTTTGCCATTTCCATAGCTTGTGGACAGCGTTACCAGCTAAGGCCAGCAAGGCACCACCAGAGTTTGTGTAGATTAACCTTGTTATCTAAATCAGACAAAGGGACCTAAGTTCATCAAAACTTGCCCAAGATGGTAGCAGCATATTTCAAACCCATACCCTGCATCTCCACCCCAAAAAAAGGGTAATTATGGTAGCAGTACATACCCTTACAGCCAGTGTTTGATCAGGAAGCCGTAGAGAACGAAGTTGAGAGGGCTCGTTAATTTCAGCCAGCTTCCAAATTCTAGATTTCTCAAGATCATCAGACCTAGGTTTCACATCTACCAAACTTCGACTGTCTCCATTCTGCAAGAACATGTGAGAATCATATCAATAGCCAGAAACAACTAAAGAGAAGAAAATGTCTAGCAAAGTCAAATCAACCAAATAACAGCATCACTTTACCCAAAATCACTGAATTTAAGCATAAAGGATGTCATCAAAATTATTTCAATTCAAAGTCTATCAACATACATGTCCAACCATTCCCGTCACTTGTACACTTCTTTCAGGGAAACCTACACTTGTCCCAGTTCCCGGACTATTAGGTCCCAGATTTGCAACTAGAGGACCCTGCAAAGTTTACAAACCGTCAATCCATGTAATTCTATGATGTTATTTGCTGAATGAACTCCTAAAGGTTGTAACTTGCCTTCATTGCTAAACGAGAAGCATCAAGAGCACGATTTTCGAGTGAACGCATCAATCGAATTCCATCTGCATTTGCAAGTACTTTAACCCCATTATCACTAGTTGAAACAGCAAGCAGGAATCCTTCCTTGTTAAATCGAAGGCATGGAGAAGCCTGAAAAGCCATCAGAGAAAGATTAACTTATTGAAACATCATCTATCATAGTAGCCCCTTTTAAATGAGAAAATAACCAAGCATCATTACCGGCAAACCACCATCGGCATCTATGGTTGTCAAGAGATTAACGTTGTCCATATCCCAGATCTTGATAAGAAATTCATCTCCAGCAGCCAAGAATCTATTCTTTGTTGTATCAAACTGCACAACACCTACAGACCTCTTTCCAAAACCACTATATGTCCGTTTGACGGCACCTTCAGTCTCATTCCACTCAACAAGGAAGGATTCTCCCTCTTTGTTGGTGCCACAAGAGAACAGCCTAACAACAGGATTAAATAGTTTGGAAATCAACTATTGTCGGATTTTGCATGAATTTGAAAAAATATGGAATACAAAGTAGGTCGCATACCTAGCCCCATCAGCTGTGTAGGCCATGGTAGTGCAAGAATGACCTGGAGCATCATAGTCTACTCTTGAGCCCACACTGTCATATAGCCATGCCTTAATTTTTCCATCAGTGGCTGTAGAAAAGATGAACTGATACAAAAAAAGGCACAAAAAGAAGGCAACATTATCATGTCAGAAAACTCAAAGAGCTCAGAGAAAGAGTCTCCAAAGATACTGCCACCTAAACAACATAGGGTACTGATCTTTGATATTGTTAAAATTTAAAAACACAAATTCCAAACAAGCAATGTAATTCTACAAATCATCGGATTGATATAAGAACATTTTCAACTGTGAAACACATACCATTAAACAATCTAGGGTTAAACAAAAGGATATTAATGCCCGAAAATATATTGTTGGGTGGTTAAATAAGACAGTGGTTTACAACAAAGGGAAAAAATCACACATATGTACAATATTAGAGAAGGGAAAATGGATAGGAGACAACATTCCAGCCAAATCTTAACAAACTTGTATCAATTAGCTTCTTATTACCATTCAACACAAAAAAGAAGCATCAGTTGCAAAAGAAAAAATGCATGAGCTTAAAAGAAATGTTTGTTGTGCTTTCTATTTAATGCTCGTCCAAATAGAGGAATATACCTTAATAGAGGAGCATAGCACATAATGTGAAAGAAAAGGAATAGTACAGCAATCTGTACATGAAAGATATTACTGAAAACACTTGCATTGAGACTTAATTTTGATTTTTGATTTAAGAGCTTCAAGTTGGTAAGCATAAATAACAAGAAACAGTATGCCATCAATGCTATTCAATTACAAAAGACCCTATAAAGGTAGCCAACAAGATCAAATGATACCTGAATTGCTTCTTTATGATGTGGGCACACAGAATAAACTGGAGCTTCATGACCCTCAAATGCAAACAATTTGCCGCCACTCAGAGCATCCCATACCTGTCAGATTTAAGGATTTAAATGTGAAAAGGAAAAAGGGAAAGCACCATCATTAATACTAGGTATGTTGTCACGATGTAATGATGCATTGCATAATTGTATATCATTGAACACAATTTACAGAACAAACCTTGATACTCTTGTCTTCACCACATGTCACAATGCAGAGTTGTTTGTTTGGGTGTGCAAAAGCTAAGTCACTAACATTACCAATATGTGCATCAATCTAGAAGAATAACCCAAAAGATAAAACCATTTTAGTGATAACTTTTACTGCACACAACTCCATAGATTTTCCTGGTGTATATCAGAAAATTTTATAATAAGAAGAACAAACCTCGGTAATATTTCGTAGATCATCGCCCAAATGATAGGAATAGACATGCACAATATGCTTGGAGTAAGCAACTCCTATGTCAAAACAAAACACAATTAATTGGTCATTAACATTGTTCTTGAAAGTATAAACACGTGCAATCATCACAAAAGGAAAAGCAACATGGGCATCAAATCTCAAAGAAAGGAATGAAATGTCATCTATATAGACTGGCTTTTCCAGGTCTCAGAATTTCGACAATATCAGCAAAAGATTGAAAAGATTCATGGCCAGGAGCAGGAAAACATACCAATTAATGCTCCATCAGGACTCCACCTAACACGGTTTACTGAAGCAGTGTACTCATTTTGCAAAGTAGCCTGACAGAAGGAAAAAAATGAGCAGGATCAACTACCAAAAAGTTCGAAGTACCTACAAGCATTAAGCAACTGACGACCCACAATTCAAAACATTGTAGGAGCTCTTACCTGTAAAGCCACAGAGCGGGCACCAACATCCCAAACTTTAAAATTCCTAGTGACAAGCTTTGACTTGCTACTGACTTCCCAAATGGCAATATCACCAATATTTGTCCCCACTGCAAAGGAATCCCCAGAATTGTGGAACCCAATTGGCATAAATAAATGCCGAAATGATATATTGAAGATGGACATAAATTTAGGCTATAAAAAAGGCCCAGAAAGAACTTCAACGGGATGAAACTAACCAAGTAGCAGCGATTGTTGTTGGGGATGGAAGTCCATGCTCTTGACAGTAGATCCCTGATTTAAATTAGAAATAACATTCTTGGGAAGATCATCAGAAGAGGAGTACAAATGATGAGCATGGCTTTGACCAGGAAATGCTATTGGCATGATGTTCACAGGCACACTATTCCCCTGGAAGAAACAAACAAATAGCTAGTTATTATTAATTGCAAGTCTACATTTGGCTGTCAGTCATAAAAAAACATAATCAACCCATGACAAATACTATAGGCAGAACTAAATATTTAGCAGTGAATTGTGTGAACATAACCGCCAGTGACGTAGAATACCCAAAATACTATAGGCAGAACTAAATGTGGGAAGCAAATGAAGCCTACCCAAGAAACGTGGCATTTACAGCATATGCAATCGCAATTATTAAAAGTAGTTACAGAAGAGGGAGATCAATGACATAGAATATTTGAGGATTTTACAGAAAGTAGGGTATCAGATGGACAACCAAGCAATAATTGTAAGAAATAGTAAACGTCATATACAGAGCAAAAAATACCTCCTCCGGAATACCGAAATGCCTTGTTCTCTTCATCATATATTCAGACTCCGCTATCTGATAGTCCATTGCTGGAGCATTGGTTGGAGGAGTCCTTGGTCGCTTTAGCATTGATACTGACAGTAAAAATAACAGGCAATTTATAGTCTGAAGCATTTTAACAGTTCAATAAACTGAAAAAAAAAAAATGTGACTGCTGCATTTGTCACATTAAGCGTCAGGATGTTTATAACTATGCTTTAACAAATCATGTGTCACAGATTTGTGTATTCCCTGCCTCTCCGGATGCCTAGAAGGCTTAAACATAAACCTCTTGTATACCAACTCTGGAGCCAGCGATTCAGAGCATAGAGAATCATATACACATACTTTTAAACAAGGAGGTGACCAGCTATTTAATAAGATTACTTGACCTTATCAATGTTTTAACTGCAACAATAAAGCGCAACTCCCACTGTGAAAAGCATTATGCATCTATGTACCATTTCTTGTCTTTAATTTTAATTTAAACAAATAAATGGATACAAAATAGAGAAATAGTGATTTTGCAGAAAAGCACCTGCATTGCTGGGAGCTCCGGCAACCATTCCAACAGGACCAGCTGAAACTGCCTGATGTGGCACAGCCGCTGGGTTGGCCATCCATCCAGCCAAAGATGCAGTAAAAGGAGCAGGTCCAGGTTGAAACGGCTGAAATACATAAAAGAAGGTTAAGTTCAAAATGCAAATCATTCTTGGCTTTCTCTGAGTAGCTACTGACTTACACCATGGGCTCCCAAAGGTGGAAATCCTCCAACTTTTGGCATCGAACCCACCAAAGAATTTGTGACAGGGGATGGTGCACGGGCTCCATTAGGTTGAGCACAAGTGTGGTCCACAAAAAGGGTCTTAATATCAGGATTAGGCCTGGGACTCTTGCAAAGTTGGTGCTGCCAGTTCAAACTGTAAATGACAAATAAAAAATGTCCAAATTTGTTCTTCAGCACAAAGGAGTTGATTCAGACCGGAGATGCATAAGAAAAAGGGAAATAATCAATATTCTACACCTCTGATTGATTAATGTCCTTAAACGTGAATTCTTAAAGCTTGGAAACTGGAGCTTGTCTCGAAATAGAGGATTCGCCTCAATAAGCTTTTTAAGCTCCACGAGCATTATAGCCCTAGCAGACTTAGTATCCCCATACTTGGATAACTGTTCATTTTCCCTGAAAAGCGAAAAATGGTTGTCATATGCAAGACACTTTCGGATCAAACAGGTAACTTTCAAACTAAACATGGCAGAGCTCTTCGCACTCTTTTTTTGGATCAATGGTTGCAACAACAACAATCTTATACATTTCTGCAGCAACTTAATTAACCAACAGAACTATGTTCATCTGAGTTGATCATCAACACCTTGGAAACCAGTAAGGTGTGTAGCATCATACATTAGCGCAGAACAAGAATACAGTGAGATTGAAGCATCAAGCCCCGTAATACATAAACATTTTCCACATTAGTATATAATTGCAACCAATATCACATTGGAGCAAAGAAAATTTCAAGAATGGAAATTTATTACAGAAAAACAGCCAAATACTAATTTAAATACCTGAAATTGGTCAGAGTGAGAAGTAATGTTATCTCCTTGAAGAGGTCTTCGTTGAATGTCGAGAAAACCTTCAAATCTTTCACTAGAATATCAACGGCTTTAGCAGGTTCACCTCTGCAGTGGGGCAATCATAGTGTTGATTTCAAGACCAAAACTAATACAATCCATACCCAACGTGATTATAACAAGAGCAACAACAAATCCAGTAATTAAAATTGGTACTTAAGGTTTGTTTGGAATGCACCTCATCATGCATCATTCATTCTCATTATGTCTTATTAGCTCCTTGTTAGACATTATCATACCTCATTCTAAAACATCAGCAACCTAATTCTACATTACCAGCTCCTTGTAAGAAAGAAAAGACATTTTACGAACTGAATTGTAATTCACCTGTCCAGTGCTTCCAGATACTTCTGCTTCCTGATCTCAAAGAAAATCTTCATTGAATATCGGTTATCATCCACCTTTGTAAAGCCAGATAAGTACTTCTCAACATCATCCCACTCCCCGTTCGTCACAGCTTCCTCGAAATACCTCATGTTGAAGAAAAACCCCGATTCCTTCTCCAACCTTGTTAGAGAAACAGGGTGAAGTAACCAGAAATAAAATTAGTTCTCCAAACGTACAACAACAGGGAAACTAAAGATCCCCAAATTTGAGACAGAACAAAACCCGCAAAGACAATCAGGGAAAACAACTTGCAAAAGCTTACTTGTGAACAGTTTCCTTGAATTTCTCCTCATCTAAGAACTGGAGTATCAAAAACACGAGCTCCCTACTCAGCGACGACATCCCTGCAAAGTGCAAACGCACCTCCCTCCTCGAAATTAGCCGTTCTCACGAGATCCGTCCAACGCGCACTTGCCCCCCACACAACCTCCAAAAAATCACAACAAAAATTCCAGACGAAAAAAAAACAAAATCCGATTCGCTCAAGCAGAAACTAGGGTTTTTCGGCACCGCGACGACTAATCAAAGCATCTGTACACCACAACACCACCAATTCCCCAATATTAATCGAACCGAACGAAAATCAAACACTCAAAAACAGAAGGCAGAGACCAAACATCAAACAGACAACAACGAAAATGGCGAATTTCCGTACCTCATCATCTTCGGCGATTGACTGACAGGAGAGAGGGAGAGAGAGAAGATGTGAAACATTGACAGGGGAAGCGGGTGGGAAGAGGCTGCTTTATACTCCCCACAATCTTTACCCTTTCAATTTCCCACTTTCCTTTTTTTCTATTTAAAAAGAAAAAGCTAATTTCTTGTCTAATAATTTTCCGTGCAGTGAGAGAGAGAGAAAGAGGGGAATAATTAATCATCCACACGCACCATATCAGAGCGGTACTTCCACGCCAGGTATTACCAACGGTACGGGCATAACACGTGGGATGCACGCGAACACCATCTCGCGTAGGGAGCGCTACCGAGGCTTGGAGGTGGACTAGGGTTACGTGCTTCGGCGGAGGTCCTGATAAGTGGAGTGGATTATAAGGTGATAAGGAGGTCTGGTTATATAAGTGAAAATGACGTAGGCGTGTTCATTAAATAAAGAAACCCGGAAAAGTCTTTTTCCAGCTTTTTCTTTTTAATTTAAATTTCTTTACAGGGGAGTATTGCGAGTGTTGGAAAAGGAGAAGGCGCTGTGACTACTGAGAGAGAGGGGAAATTATAGGATGTGATGAGGTATACATATGGAAGCCTGCACCTGCGAATTTTTGTGCATGGTAAGACACGTGCCGGTGGGCAGCTACGCAGTAGTACTGTAGTGGACTAGCGACGTTAGAGCATTCCCAAGAGCATCCCTAAATTTTCTTTAAAATGGAGAATGAAAATTCATATTCCCTAATTTTTTTTTGTGAAAATTCCAACAGCTTCTCCATTTTAAAGAATTGTAAATTAAATTTTAAATGGAAAATTGATTTTTAATTGAAATTTGATATAGCCATTGTCAAGCAAAAAATCAAAGGGATCTTAATTTGCAAAGACGGAGTAATTCAAGAACATCGAACGATTTCAATAGACTATAAATATAAAGATCTAAACTTTATACAAATTTAACCTAATTATATCATGGTATATAAAGATCTAACTAAAAAAAATACCCTCACAACCACATTCGGAAAAACACCGAACAAAGTGAAGGTATGAATTAGACTTTAAGAAATAGTTAATATCATACCACTTCAATGAGAGAATCAAGAACAAAAACACCGAAACACTAATTAAGTTATCTAGGTCAAAAACGATATATTAATTAGATGCAAAAACTAAATAAAGCAAACTTAACAAAACAACATTCATGAATTCAGAAAAAAAAAAAAAAAAACAAGAGATCATAATCGCAATTGTTGTAAATCGATGAATCTAGAAAAGATTACGGGGCAGACAAATAAATAATCTAAAATAACAAAGATCATGATTACTTGCTTCGGGGGCATGATCAAGCACTCAAAATAACTTGGATGAAAGAACGTGGTAATGGGGGACGGCAAAAAAATACGGCGTTGCTGCAAATATGGGGAAAACACTATATTCTTCCTTCCCAATCCCTATTTTAGAGAATGGGTTAGGGAAACTGTTGGGTTAAAAATGAGCCCAATATTCCCCAAAAGCCCATAAATCTCTAAAATAGGGAATCTCTTGGGGATGCTCTTACCAATTGCGGAGTAGGTGATCCGTTCCAGTCTGAGTCGTACACCATGTCATTTACTGCATTTTTTTTTCCATTATGAATTTATTAAAAAAAAATTATGACTACCTATGTGCTCATGTTCAGCTCGTTTTTATCGAGTCGAGTTCGAGCTGAGTCTCATTTTTTTGCTCGAGCCAAGTTCGAGCTCGGGAACTTGCTCGAACTCGGCTCTTTTTTTAATATGAACGAGCTCGAGCCGAGTATTTCGAGCCAAAACCGAGTCAAACTCGAGTTGCTCGCGTTCATATAACACCTCTATGGAAAACCCACCATTTTGTAGTAAACCTAGAACACGTGACCCAATTGACAAGAGCAACGACCTAGGTAAATCGGCTTGCACCGACCGACTCGACTCAATGGTAGGAAGCAAGGTGAATCTTGGATTTTCACCCAAGGAAATGGTGGAGGCAGGAATCGAACTCGGTACTACACCATTGGATCAATTATGTGAGCAGGCAAAGTCAGACCGATCAACCTGAGAAACCCGATAGACTCGATCATCCGAATCTAGACTCGACCAAACCCAAAAATCTAACGTCATTCAATTCGCAACCCGAACCCAAGACCGAACGTTACCAAAACCTGACTCGAACACAGAAAAACTCGACTTGACTTAGACTCAACCCGATCCGACTTCCAACCCGACCTAAACATGACACAATCTTTGTCAATTGGTGCACTTGTATACATATATTAACATAATTTAACAAAAAAAATATTAAGTTCATTTTTTTCAATAATTTATTTATCATACCTTTATTTCAATGGTTTCCTCCTTTTATAGGCTCATTTATAGGCAATATTCTCCCAACGGTCCAATAGACTCAAAGCACAGTATTATTCCTCCGTTTGTAAATAAGTGATTTTTTCAAGTCATGCATGTTTTTTCATAATTTTTTTTCCATCCTAAAAAAAGCACGACTTGAAAAGGTCACTTATTTACAAACAATTAAACAAGAGAAAAGTATAACTAGATTGAATTTTGTGAATCGTACTCCTAATAGATTATCAAAATTGAAAGCACGGAAACGAATTGAAGATCGTGTAGGAGATTTGGATTGCAAAACCAACCTATCCCCAAATCAGTTTGGGATTCTACCTCAACCCTCAATTGCTCCGACGGGCCTCTCCTCGGCCGGTCGCTTTCATTCGCCTCTTGCATCTCCTCTATTGGATTACTTCATAGACAACCAACCCTGGCCTGGCGGTCGCTCTCGTCCGTCTGCCGCTCACCCACTGCACTGTAACACCTTAACGAGTAGTGCCAAAAATTTTATTATGATTTGAAATAAATTATTATATTTTTTTTAAATGAGGGGATCCTACCAATCAAATTGTGGTACCTCTGGCCGTCGTCTTCGGATAATTCTAATATGGAAAAAAATTAGTCGGCTGATGTTTTTTTTAAAACATCAGCCAACCGTAAAATAATACGGTTGGTCATCTCAAGATAAAATAATAGATATAATAGAAATTTCGTAAGCATAGCATCCATAAACATATATGACCCACTTTACTGCCTACCCTTCTGCTATCAAACGAGATAACCAGTGGGCCGATCTTGATATCCACAAATATCAGTCGGTGGCCGTAGCCAATATTTTTACTTATTCCGAAATAAGGAGATTGGACGACCCAATCCCAAGGATTCCACTCAATCCCACGGACAAAATAACGGTTGCCACATGTTAACTTGCAATGCCAGTTTTTATCCGATAATGACACTGGCCATTATTCTCCCATCAAGGTTCCAAGCCAATACTAACCCTTCCGAAATAATAACTTAAGCGTACTCAATAAATTAAATTAAATTAAAATCTGCTTGCCTTTAAATCCCGGTAAAAGAACGCTAATCCCCGCAAGCCGGTTATTCTCTTCTGCTGGAGGGAGAGATCACGTGCTCCTCCCCTATCTCGTACGAAAGTATGTGTATATAAAAATAGCTACAGGTGAAAGTTCAGTTTGGTTTTTGTATTATCCCCATCATGGTCCCCCACTACAAGTTATGTATATATTTATACTTCCATTTACCCACTACTTTCCTTTTTTAAAAACAAAGAATAGGGAGTGATTAATCACTCCATCTAGCTAACGTGGAGAGATATTAAGCTTAGTTAATTTTACCATAACACTTGCCCTTTTATCCCCCCATTTACCTGCCAAATAGCAATCTACCATCCCTACCTATTTTAATGACTCATCAAACCTATATTCCTCGTAGTTATCTACAAGAATTTATCAAAAATGATAAATAAAGAAACACACCACTAGCTCTCCTAGTACTAATACTTATAGGGATGGGTTCGGCGGACTAAACTATAGGGGTTAACTACATGTTTCTTATATTTAATACATGAAAATCACGCAAAGATAACCCCTTTTCTTTTTTATTATACAAGAAAATTACACACATATTCCACATACTTTATTTATCTAGCAAGCACCCTCAGGTACTGGTCATTACATTTCTCCCTCTCTTAGCATTAAACTTCGTCCCCGAAGTTTCTTTCCTGAAATAGATTGGGATGTTTCTTTTTCATATCTACTTCAGTTTCCCAGGTGACAACTTCCGCTCCTTTCTTTGACCAAAGAACCTTCACTAGTGGAATCTTCGTACTTCTCAAAAGTTTCTCTCGTTTTTCCACTATCCGCACGGGTTCCTCCGGATCTGTTTTCTGTTTTTGAAATTCAACTTCCGTATAGTGTACAATATGAGAGGGGTCCGGAACATATTTACGGAGCATCGATACATGGAAGACATTGTGTACCTGATAGGTGGGTAGGAGTGCAAGTTTATAGGCTACTTGCCCAACTCTTTCTAATACCTCGAACGGTCCTGTATATCTGGGTTGAAGTTTACCCCGATGCCCAAACCGGAAAATACCCTTCCATGGAGATATCTTAATGAACACTTTATCTCATGTTTGAAATTTCACCGCTCGTCGTTTGATATCAGCATAAGACTTTTGACGACTCTGAGCTGTCAATAATCGCTTCCCAATCAAAGCTACCTGCTGAGTAGTCTCCTCCAACAATTCCGGTCCAATCAACACAGCATCAGACAGATCGTTCCAACATAACGGGGATCGACATTTCCTTCCGTATAGGGCTTCGAAAGGAGCCATTCCAATAGAGGAGTGCCAACTATTATTATAAGTGAACTCAATGAGAGGAAGGCTTTGAAGCCAATTACGAGATTGATCTAACACACAAGCTCTGAGCAAATCTTCCAATGTCTGGATAGTTCTTTCAGTTTGTCCATCTGTTTGAGGATGAAAAGCAGTACTAAAGTGTAAATTCGTCCCCAGTCCCTCATGAAGCCTCTTCCAGAACTCGAAAACAAACCTGCCATCTCGATCTGATACGATCGTTTTCGGAATTCCATGGAGACGAACAACCTCACAAAGATAAATATTGGCTAGCTCGGCGGGCCCCCAATGAGTCTTTATTGCTATAAAATGTGCAGTTTTTGTGAGACGGTCCACTATCACCCAGATTGCATCCTTTCCTCCGGTGGTTTTTGGCAATCCCATAACAAAATCCATTGCAATATCATCCCATTTCCATTGAGGTATGGGTAGTGGGTTCAGTTCACCTCCCACTTTCTGGTGCACAATTTTCACTTGTTGACATACAAGACATCTAGCCACGTATTCAGCAATTTCCGTCTTCATGTTGACCCACCAGAAATTTCTTTTTAGGTCTTTGTACATTTTGCTAGACCCAGGATGCACGGAATAAGTTGTGGCGTGTGCTTCTTTCAATATCCTCTCCTTGAGGTCGCTACACGCAGGTACACAAATGCGATCTAAATACCATAGAGATCCATCATCATGTATGTTAAAACCCGATGATTTACCATCATATACATCACTGCAGATTTTAACCAGATGAAGGTCATCAATCTGTCTCTGCTTGACTTCCTTATCCAACGTTGTTTTGATTTCCATCATACGGAGACACCCATGTTGATGTTGAAACCAAACCTCTATTTCATTTCTTCTCAACTCCTGCTACAATTTTGGTTGGCCGGTTAAGCAAGTGAGCAATCCTTCGTGTGCCCCTTTTCGGCTTAACGCATCCGCCACCACATTAGCTTTACCTGGGTGATACAGGATCTCAATGTCATAATCCTTGATAAGCTCTAACCACCTCCTCTGTCTCATATTCAGTTCCTTTTGAGTGAAGACATACTTCAAGTTTTTGTGGTATGTGAAAATTTGACAATGTACCCCATACAGACAATGCCTCCAGATCTTTAGGGCAAAAACCACAACCGCTAACTCCAGATCATGGGTTGGATAGTTCTCCTCATAAGATTTTAACTGTCGGGAGGCATAGGCAATGACCCTTCCATGTTGCATTAAGACGCATCCCAATCCCTGCTTCGAAGCATCACTATACACCACATACCCTTCTGTACCCTGGGGCAAAGTTAGCACTGAGGCACTGGTCAGCCGCTTTTTGAGCTCTTGAAAACTACTCTCACATTTCTGTGTCCATTCAAATCTCTGAGATTTCCGCAGAAGATGCGTGAGAGGTTGCGCAATTCTTGAAAATTCGTCCACAAATCGTCTATAATATCCTGCAAGACCCAAGAAACCGCGAATATCTTTTACACTAGCTGGTCGTTTCCAATTTGCAACGGCTTCAACCTTATGAGGGTCAACCATGACACCTTCTTTTGAAATCATATGCCCCAAGAAAACTACTTTGGTCATCCAAAAGCTGCACTTAGAAAGTTTGGCATACAGATGATGTTGCCTAAGCAGTGCCAAGGTGATCCTCAAGTGCTCGCGGTGCGCCTCTGGATCTGGTGAGTATATCAGTATGTCATCAATGAATACAATTACGAATTTGTCTAAATAATCATGGAAGCACCGGTTCATAAAATCCATGAATACCGCCGGGGCATTGGTCAACCCGAACGGCATTACTACAAACTCGTAATGCCCGTACCTAGTTCTGAAAGCTGTCTTTGCTACATCAATATCCCGAACTCTAAGTTGATGATAGCCAAATCTTAAATCAATTTTGGAGAAAACTTGCGCCCCATACAACTGATCAAGCAAGTCATCAATTCTGGGCAAAGGGTATTTATTTTTCATGCACTATTACTCGGTTTAATGCACGGTAATCTATACATAACCGAAGGGAACCATCCTTCTTCTTAACAAACAGTACGGGTGCCCCCCAAGGCGATACACTAGGTCTTATATATCCCTTTCCTAACAACTCTGTTAACTGCTTTTTTAATTCTTGCATTTCACAAGGAGCCATACGATAAGGTGCTTGAGACACCGGGGAAGTCCCATGCTCCACTTCAATGGTGAACTCTATTTCTCTTTGGGGCGGTACTTCAGGAATCTCATCAGGAAACACATCAGGAAATTCTTGAACCACCGGAATGCTTGCCACCTCCTCTGGTCTCTCTTTTTCTTCTTCTTCTTCTATATAACACAGGTATCCAGTGGCTCCTTGTCGAATCAGTCTTGCTGCAGTTAAGGCATTTATGAGCTGTCCTTCCTCTATTCCCTCTTGATTTCCAAATTTACATATGAACTTTCTATCCTTCTTTATGTTAACCATTCTAGCTTCAAAATCTATTACAACTTCATACCGAGATAACCAGTCCATACCTAATATAATATCATATGGAATCATAGAAATGACTATCAGATTTACAGGAAATTTCCGCTCCTTGATACAAACAGGATAGTCAATCAGCCCCTCTGTTCCAATCATCCTGTTACCATTAGACAAGATCACAATATAAGGTTGACATGCAGTATCACAGCTTATTCCATGCTTATCCACACATTCCTTGGAAATAAAAGAATGGGTTGCTCCAGAATCAAATAAAATGTTCACCTTCTCTGAATAATCACAGAGAGTACCTTGAGTGGTGGGTGTATTAGGCTCCCCATTTTGTCGCATTGCATACAACCGGGGACTTGCTTTGGAAGGTGCAATTGGCTGCTTCCCTTTATCCTGTACCCTTTGCTAAGACATGGCTGGATTATTCTGCTTTGTCCTTTGGGTCGACCAAGGCCTCGAGTTTGTTGTAGATGCCTGATATGATGGAGCTCGGGACTGCTCAACCGCATTACAATACCTGCCGATGTGTCCAAACCTACCACAATTGTTGCATCTCCGGACCTTCTGATCACAGTTAGATTTGAGATGATCTGGGCTATTGCAGTTATAACAACGACGTTCACTTGGAGGGATTAATCTTTTGGAGGAATTTCCCTGTGAATTAGGCTGGACAGGTCCCCTTCTATCCCAATTCATGGCGGATGCAGGTCTTTTAAACCCAACGTTGGCCGGGGCAACTCGTGTTCGGTCTTGTTTTTCCATCTTTTTCTTGGAATCCTCCACAGCGATCTCCATGCGGTGTGCCTCATCGATGAATTATTCCAAGGTGGTACAATTATGCCGAAGCATGGCAGGTCCTAATTCTGCTGGCAGCCATTGCTGAAACTGACGTATCTTATCCTCCTCATCTCGAATTATTGGACCCGCGTAAGGCAACAACTGCTGAAATTTATCAGCTAACTGCGGTACTTTAAGTCCATCATTTTTTGGAAACATAAATTCCCTCTGTTTTTCCTCTCGTTTGGCTACTGAAAAAAAAAACGATCCATTAGCTTTGTCTTGAACATCTCCCAGGTAATGGTGTTGTTATCTGCTGGTCGTGTGTTTTCCCACCAGGTATGCGCATGGTCTCTCAGATATAGGGAAGCTATGCGAACCTTACTAACTTCTGTACAATTAACTCCTCTAAACCGTTGTTCCATGTGACTTAGTCAATACTGCAATTTCATGGGCTCCCCATTGCCGTCATACTTATCCGGCTTCATGGATCTAATCATTTGATAAGCCCTGTCATAACTCCATTCCTCTTCTCTTGCAGCAATAGGAACTGGTTCTACCTGTCCCTAAGGGTTGTGATGAGATCCCTGCCTGACTTGATTTGCTACGGCTTGAATCATATTCCATATAGCTTCTTGCATAGCATTATTCCTTCCTTCAACAACAAAGGAGTGCTCTACTTGTGGCATACGTGGAGCAGAACGTGCCACTGAGCGTTGAGGTGAGGGTATCCTTGGGTTAGGCTCTCTTTCCTGACTTGGAGGACTATGGTGAGATCCAACTAATTCGATTTGGTTTTCCCCCACATTTGACATATGCGGTTGATCATCCATCTATAAGACAAAACAAGTTTTTTTTTTTTGTTTTCCATAAGTAACTTATCGAAAAAAAAGTTGCATATATATATACATATATTCTTTTATTCCTTACTATGATATTCCTCAATATCTTGTCTGCAACAACTACTGCAAATCTAAAGTAAGGGCATAATTTATCCTACTACAGAGTCATATTACACACACACATCCCCATAACAACCTATAACCTTAGTCCTTAATTTCCAGTTGAACTTTGGTGCTTTTCTTAGAAACCTTCTTTCGAGCTGTCATAAGGCGTATAGGCCCCGTCCGTTTATAAGATGTTGCAGCCTGTGAATTCACTTCCGTTATCAATTCCGAAATCCTCTCCTGCATTTTTCGCCTCTAAACTCGCATCTCCCCCAACTCTCTTTGTGCCGCCTCCAGCTTTTGTAGCAAGGTTTGAGGTGGAGACATTACTTCTCTAGCTGATTCCGCAATATTAGGTCCAGAAACATTTAACTCCGTCGGTTCCAGCTCTTCTATGTTTATTTCCATCCCTTCTGATATATAAAAGTTATCTCCCCAATTATTCTCTATAGCTAATATGTTGTCATGTGTAGGATAAGGGAGAGGCTCTGGAAATACCATCCTAGGATAGTCAAGGAGAGGGTCAGGATTATAATCGGCTAGTAAAGGATAATGATCCTCTGGAGGGAGCTGCTCGCCCCAGTTACCGTGACTCGTAATGACCTTTGGTACTTCGCTAGCAACCTCAGGGCGAGTATAAACCTTCTTGGGTGGCAACGGATAGTATTATGAAGTGAAGGGTGGCCACAAGCTCTCCCATCCTTCGAGATACGGTGGGTAAGGTGGCTGCTGGTTAAGATTCGCCGGCCCTTCAAAGGGTGGGGAAGATGGCTCAATTTTTATTTCCTTACCTTTAAGCTTACGAATCCTCTCGCTAGAATTCCTTGATTTTGAAGACATTCTACTTGTCAAACAATAAATAATATAGCATCAATCTCTCCTCGATAGCTAAGAACAAAAATAATATCAGGAAGAATAATATTTTCATCCTAATGATGAAGACAGACCTTAAGCACCACAATTGATTAATCCTCATATTTTAGAGAAACAGGTTCCAAAATCCATTTTTGAGAGGAAATTAATTTGAATCCTAATTTAAAATATAGTTTTTCCAATATTTCCGAAAATAATCCCGCAGTAAAAATTTTACAACCTCGCTCTGATACCAAACTTGTAACACCTTAACGAGTAGTGCCAAAAATTTTATTATGATTTGAATTAAATTATTATATTTTTTTTTAAATGAGGGGATCCTACCAATCAAATTGTGGTACCTCTGGTCGTCGTCTTCGGATAATTCTAACCTGGAAAAAAATTAGTCGGCTGATGTTTTTTTTTTAAAACATCAGCCAACCGTAAAATAATACGGTTGGTCATCTCAAGATAAAATAATAGATATAATAGAAATTTCGTAAGCATAGCATCCATAAACATATATGACCCACTTTACTGCCTACCCTTCTGCTATCAAACGAGATAACCAGTGGGCCGATCTTGATATCCACAAATATCAGTCGGTGGCCGTAGCCAATATTTTTACTTATTCCGGAATAAGGAGATTGGACGACCCAATCCCAAGGATTCCACTCAATCCCACAGACAAAATAACGGTTGCCACATGTTAACTTGCAACGCCAGTTTTTATCCGATAATGACACTGGCCATTATTCTCCCATCAAGGTTCCAAGCCAATACTAACCCTTCCGAAATAATAACTTAAGCGTACTCAATAAATTAAATTAAATTAAAATCCACTTGCCTTTAAATCCCGGTAAAAGAACGCTAATCCCCGCAAGCCGGTTATTCTCTTCTGCTGGAGGGAGAGATCACGTGCTCCTCCCCTATCTCGTACGAAAGTATGTGTATATAAAAATAGCTACAGGTGAAAGTTCAATTTGGTTTTTGTATTATCCCCATCATGGTCCCCCACTACAAGTTATGTATATATTTATACTTCCATTTACCCACTACTTTCCTTTTTTTAAAACAAAGAATAGGGAGTGATTAATCACTCCATCTAGCTAACATGGAGAGATATTAAGCTTAGTTAATTTTACCATGATACTTGCCCTTTTATCCCCCCCCCCATTTACCTGCCAAATAGCAATCTACCATCCCTACCTATTTTTTTTTATTAGGTAAAAATTCGAAGGTCAGACAGGCCTGACTCATCGAGAGGCCGACAAAGTCGGCAGACGGCGAACCGTCAAGCGTACAACCTAAAATACAGAAAAACAAATAACGAGTGAAATGAAACAAGCAGAAATAAACTCTACAACAAGACAATCCAAAAAGACCAACTCCAAGAAAGCTGAGGAAGCCGCTGAAGAACGAAGCCAAGCACCACCAGACAGTGGCACCGCGGGCCAGCGGTACAGCAGGACTCTATCTCCTGTGGGTAGTGCAGACGAACTCCAAGGAAACTCAATCTTAGATACGGAGACGCCCTGAGCGCACCACCACGACCCCAGCCAGTCCCGACTCCAGACTCCACACCCCCCAACCAAGCAGAAGACCTCCAAGAAGCATCGGAAGCAGAGCCGCAAGCTGCTCGAACAAAACACCAACAAGATTTGAACCTACAAGAATGTCGTCAAGCCCTTGCGGGATTTACTCAAACCCTTTCGGATGAGTTTACTCAAACCCTTTCGGGCCATATCCCTTTTTCTCAATACTTACTACTCTGTATTATTATTATGAAAGCCATATAATGCAAATAATAATAATACAACTAATTATCGAAACCTGGATTACACTTTTTTAATTTAAGTGCCAAACGTGGCTTGCAAGGTCAAATGAAACAAAGAAACACTTGGACCCGAAGACCGAGATACACTGCAGCAAGGGGCACTGCAAGTACCAAAATTTTGGCAAAAACAGCTGTATATTGAGTGTAAATATAATATATATATATATATATTTAATTAGACTGGGTGCAAGGCTTGGCCTGCAAGCATCAGCCTAAATGTACAAGACAAGGCTGAAGGGCAAACAAGCCAAAGGACATGAGCACCAGGCCGATCGACGACCGGCGACGGGAGACCAGCAGCGGACCGGCACTGGTGGCGTGAGGTCGAGCCAAATCGGAGGTGAGACTGAGAGATGGAGGAGATCTGGCCACCGAGATGGAAAGGGCCAAATCGAATATCGAAGGAGGAGTGGATGTTTGGGCGAAGCGGCTAGCGCCACCGGTCGGAGACCGGAACCAAAGTCGGCTACCAAGACCGGAGTCAAGGTCGATTTCATCCGGACCGGGGCATGGTCGATTTCAACCGGGAACGAACCCTAGAACAAAAAATTGAAGGCCTAGACGCCCGAATTTGTTGAGAATGAAGAGGGATATGAGATCCACAACAATAGATCTACAAAAGCCCTATGAAAATAGAGCAAGTTGAACGACTACAGTGGGTTGCGAAAGAAAGAGGCTCCAAGCTCCTTGACAGAGGTCAACACGCCGGCGACCCGAGAAGGAGCAAGCTCCTTGACGGAGGTCTTCGCTCCGGCGACCCGAGAAGGAAGACCGAATGTTTAAACCCCGAAGGGAGTTCCACAACCCCTCTCTCTCTATCCCTACCTATTTTAATGACTCATCAAACCTATATTCCTCATAGTTATCTACAAGAATTTATCAAAAATGATAAATAAAGAAACACACCACTAGCTCTCCTAGTACTAATACTTATAGGGATGGGTTCGGCAGAACTAAACTATAGGGGTTAACTACATGTTTCTTATATTTAATACATGAAAATCACGCAAAGATAACCCCTTTTCTTTTTTATTATACAAGAAAATTACACACATATTCCACATACTTTATTTATCTAGCAAGCACCCTCAGGTAATGGTCATTACATGCACAACCCTACTAAGCGCCGATTTTCTCCGTTGTCGGCTTGTCTTCGGGCTGATCGATAGCTCTCCGTTCCGCCGCCGGCTCCAGTTCTCCCTCATCTCTGTCGGGGTGCTGTGAGACGACCTTCTCATCAGATAACCTATTGGACTCTCAATCCTCTCATCCCCTACCACCTCTTGCTCCTTGGGCCCGGCCTTTGTTCCTTGGGGCCCAAGTTTGGGCTCCTTTGGGCCTAGGGTGGTGGTTTTGTAGTGATGGAAAATCTTAACTAAATCCCACTTGTATTTTTACTTAACTTCCGGATTTAATTTTGGTCCAAAATAGATTAATTTATATATATTTACTCTCTCAAATTAAATAACAATTTATATATATATAAAAACTACCATCTTAAGTCTTCTCTACTAACTCATTCGTTAACCCTATTTCCCGCATCCTTCGATCTTGGTTTTTTGTCCTACTGAGTGGAGTCGTTTCTTGGGTGCGGCTTCGTTTGGTTCCGGATGAATTTGCAGTCTCAGGCGCTCTGTTGTTCGAGTTGACCATGGCGGTGTTTGTGATCCTCGAAGATCTCTCATCCAGGTGGGGGGAACGTCGTTGATCCACACTTCCCCAGGAGACGCCTTTTCCGTTGATGGATTTCTGCATCTGTCTCCCCGGCGTCGAGACGTCGTGTCTGTTCATCGACTTTCCCATGTTCTCGGCATTCGCAGCTTTCACTCGGTATCCTTCGACTTTCTCTCTGCTGGTCTTCTTGCCTGAGATCTTTGGTTTTCGGGCTTTCTTTTGTATTTTGCTTTTTTAGGGTTGTTTCATGACGGTTAGCCCGTTTGCCGATTCCCTTCGGCCTCTCGTTTTCTCAGATTTCTGTTGTTGTCTGAGATTTCGAATTATTTCCTTTTCAAAAAAAAAATAGATTATGAAATATGAAATTATGAATGATTGAATTGAATTTCAAATTTCAATAATCAAAGATGAATATAATAAGTAGATTATACATTAAATCATATTTAATTTTACTTAAAAAATATATACTTATTGAAAGATCCAAATAACTAAAGAAAGAATGTGAATTACATATTTAGCTTAATCAACCAGATTACCCAAACGGGTCGAACATGATCCGATCAAAATCCCAAATAAACTAAACCCGCTTTGATTCGAAACTCAAACGAGACTAACCTGTTTCTTGACCCGAACCCTGAATGTGCATGACCCGCTTTGACCCAAGATCCAATTGGGCATGACCGTCTTCAACCCAAAACCCGACCAATATAAAATTTCTTTTGACCTAACCTAACACGGCTAATATCTAACCACATATTTTACCCGACCTATCTTGATCTGTTAGGGACGTGACCCAAATGAGTCCAATCTGAACTTGACCCGATCAACCTAGTTGCCAATTAACTTAATTGCATCTATATAGATTTGATATATTACTTTTTTTTATTAGGAAATAATTCAAGTAGAAAAAAACCACCCGATGGCATCCAAACGGATGAGGTCGAGAAGACCTAAATTATTGACAATGTCAAAGCCCCTAGCAGAGCGGCAAAGGTGTGAAACCTTATCGGCCACTCTATTGTCTTCACGGGGCACATGAGAGAAGGAAACCTATCCCACCCTTGACATGAGGAGTTTAATATCATACATGATTAGCTCTATTTCTCATGGACATTTTATTTTTTTCCCTTTAGGTGATTTATTATGATTAACGAGTCTCCTTTAATCTGTAATTTATTTATTTATAATTGAATAATTGTTATAATACCTTTTATGATATCCAATGCCTCAGTCTTTAGTGGTGTTTGATTCCCAATCAGTTTATAACCAATTTTTTTTGGGTGACCTTCCTAGTCCCGTATAATAAAACCAATAGAGCTATTATTATTTGAAAGGGTCGACCCGTCAAATTTTAATTCAAATGTCCCTGGCGGTGGTTTTCTCCATTTCTTCTGTAGGGCACATTGGATTGGCCTGTCATTATCAGTTGGTTTTTAGAGGTTTTCACGCGGCCCAGTAGCGGTCTCGTCTTCCTGTATACATGCCTGATGCAAATTCTCCAAGTGGTGTCCTAACAAAGCTAATCAACCCTGTTGTCCGGAGGGAGATCTTCTTGGCCAAAGGTGACCTGGTTTCGAATATACCACTTGATCCACCATTTGAAAGCTAGTTGTTTTTTTTATCTTTGTTCAATCTCTTACCTATTAAAGTCAGGATTGGTTTAATGTCTCTAGAGTTTGTTACTAGATTTTGTATGACACAAATATCCTCCTAATTTAGCAGTGAGTGTATGTTATTAAATTGACATTCTATGAATAAATGGGCATCGTCTTCATCGCAGTTATTGCATAGAACACATGTTGTCGGGACTGGGACTCCTTTATGCATTAATCGGGTTTATGTTAGCAATCCCCACTGACGTAGTTTGCAAAGAAAGTTTTGGATTTTAGGTGGGATGTTGGCTTTCCAGATCCACGCATTAGAATCATCTTCTTCTTTGTTGTGGTTGATAATTAATTTGTATCCACTCGCAGTTGTGAACTACCCCTCTCTGTCAGGCCACCAGTAAAGCTTATCCTCAAATTGGTTGGTTGGGAGTGGGACAACCAGTTGTATGTCATTAACTATGCGTTACAGAAGCTGTAATTGTAAATTTTCCACCCACCATTTGCCCCCATTAATGTAATCACTTACTTTTTCGTCAGTGCTCTGGTTCGTCGTGCATTCAATCCTTTTGTTAAGAGGTTGAGTATCTACCCATTTGTCTTGCCATAATTTTATTGAATAGTCATTCCCCACCGACCAAATTAGTCCTATCTTTCAATAAATGGGTATAAGTTTGACAATTGCCAAGAGGCTCTGCCTGATCTTTTCTAGTTCAAGATGTGAGAGTCTTTTAGGTATTTATATTAGACTACTTTTACCCAAATATTTTTAGGTATTTATGTTAGACTACTTTTACCCAAAGATTTATTTTGAGCGGTCATTTCTTTTTGGTCTACAAATCTTTTGCCAGTTGATCAATTATTTATATTATAGGTCTTTATTCCATAAGAATGTTTTGTTAATTTGCTCTAATTAATTATGTATTTTAGTTGGTAGCATAAAGTTTTGCAGTGTGTAAAGTGGTTTTGCTGACAAGTTAGATCCTATAAGGACTGCTCTGCCTTGCTGGGATAGTGTGCTCCACTTACTTAGTTATTCATTTGATTTACATATTACGTCGTTGAAAATTTCCTTATTAACTCTTCTGTTGATGATTGGGCAACCTAAATATTTTTTCAAAGACTTTTCATTGGGAATGCATAGACATCTTTCCAATTCATCTATCTTATTCCGTGTAATTTCGATTGTTGTATAGAAGGTATATTTATGAAAGTTGATTCTCTGACCGGATATTTTACAGTAATCATCTAATATTGATTTGGCCTTTTGGCAAGCTAATATGCTTCCTTTTGTAAATATAAAGATGTCATCCGCAAATGAAAAGAAAAGGACCAAGGGCCAACTCTTCCGAACTTGAAACCAATAAGCCCATTTATTGAGTTGGCTTCAGTTGCGAGTTTTCTTGCAAGTATTTATGCTCCCAATTGATAAATAAAAAGGGGATAATGGTTCTCCTTGTCTAATGCCTCTAAAGGGCCAAACTAGATCTGTTGGGCCATTGTTGACAGGGACGAAAAAGGAAATCGTGGAAATGCATTTGTGAATCCATTGTACAAATGTCGGGTGGAATCCAAACTTATATAGAATATGTTTCATAAATTCACAATTTACTCTATCATATGTCTTTTCCATATCCAATTTCATTGCTACCCATCCTTCCACGCCTCGTCGATTTCCGAACGAGTGGAAGACTTCATGTGCTCTAAGCACTTTATCTTGTATTGATTTATCTAAGACAAATGGCCCTTGTAAAAGATGGATAAGTTTGCAAATAAAATTTTTTAGCTTTTCTGATTTTGGAAATTATTTTGTATATTGTAGAGCATAAGCTTTTTTTTATAGAGGAAAGAAATTAGGACGAGCTACAATCTATCTGTAGTCCATCCTGGAGCATCCTTTCGGACGAGAACTTGTAGTTCTATATTTGTATTCGGGTTAGCGTTAAGAGTTAAGTGTTCCAGTTGGGTCAGCCTGTCCAAAACGCTATTTACTTCCATGTAGACATGACGAATATGGACCGACGAAAATTTGAGGAGGTCCAGTCATAGCTTATGCACCAATGACAGAGTTACAATGACTCTTGTCAGCTTTGAGGTATATGGTGTGTGCATTGTGATCTTTGATAATACGGAGTATAACCAATGGTGGTTTCTCCAGTATCGAGCCTAGAGCCATCAAAGTTCAATTTGAAGTGATTTTCCTTTGGTTTTTCCCATTTAATATTCTTTTTTTTTTGAGCTATTGGTGGTACATCAGGGAGTCTATTCTTAGGTGTTTTGTCCTCTTGTTCATTTTTTTAGTTTACCCAGCTTTGGATGGTTTTCTTTGTGAATGTTGCTATCGTTTTAGGGTTTCCCGCTTCATTTCTAAAAATTGCTTGGTTTTTGAAGTACCACATACTCCACCATGTCGTTGCCAATTTGGTAAAATAATTTATCCTCATGGCTTGTTTCAGATCGTTACCCACTTCTTTTGCGTTTTTATTATCACTTTTATAGTTGTTGATTACTCTATATATTTTGGGTTCTAGATCCTTAGCGATAACTCTTAAGCAAGGACATTATAGGAGAATGTGGTAGAGGTCTTCATGTGGGTGATTGCATAATTCACATTGCATAGGAACTGCAATTTTTCTTTGTTCTAGTTTCGCTTTCGTAGGTAGTCCATTAATCCGTTATTAACGACTTTCCACAAAAAATTCTTAATTTTTGGTGAGACATCTAGTTCCACAACCATCCATAATCTATTTTGTGGTGTTATTTCTTTGTGTGAATAAGTTCTATAGCTGAACTTATGCTAAACCACCCGTTTTTACTTGCTCTCCAATATAAATCATTCTTTGATCTCATTAGTTGGTATAGGGATTTCTATGATTCTTTTAATTAGATTTGGTCCGAGATATTGTTGATAGTCTTGTGCTAGCTTATTTATATCCCATTTTCTTTAGGGGTTATATACTTTCTCATTGTAATACTTTTATCTATATTGATTTGGATTGGGATGAGGAAATATAGCCACTCGCATCCAATCCAGTTATCTTCCCAAAATTTGATAGTTTCTCCATCTCCCACTTGCCATTGAAGGCCTTGTTTGAGATTTCTCTTAGTGACATCAGTTTTATCCATTGCCACGAGTTATTTCCTTTCTTCACATAGTCAAATATTGTTTTATTTTTTAGGTACTTCTCATTGACAATTTGTACAATGTTATCCGATTTAGATATGATTTTCCATGTGAGTTTTAGTTGGAGTGCTATGTTGATGTCTTTAGCTTTTTTAATACCTAAACCTCCTTTTTCTTTGACTTACAAATATCATCTTAATTGATGACCGGCCTATGGGTGTTTGTCTTATTTCAAAAGAATTTTTTTATTGGCCTTGTCTAGCTCATCATGAATATGGGTGGGTAGCAGAAAGCTCTGCATAGTATATATTGGTTTAGCGCTTATATTTGTTTTAATGAGAATGCTCCTACCTTCTTGGGATAGTGTGTTGCTTTCCAGTTTGAAAGTTGTTGTTGTTGTGTTTTAGTCACAATCTCCTCAAAAGTTTGCTTATTAGTTCTTTCATTTATAATTGGGCATCCCAAATATTTGTCCAATAATGATGTACATGCATGTGATTCCTAGTTTATTCTGTAACATACTCTTTTCACCATTTGAGATATTCTTAGTAGTTTGAATTTTGAAATGTTGATTTGTGGTAATTAACCATTTTCTCTGACATGGCACAATAATTATCTAGGATATTTTTTATTTTAGTGCATGAGGCTTGGTTTGCATTTGAATTGCAAATATCATGATATCGTCCGCAAATGAAATGAAAGGAAGTTTAGCTCCTCGGTTTGCATGGGGATTCCAATGTGATCATCTGAGTTATATCTTTCTTTTTGTAGCATCCGCGCTAGTATTTCGGCACAAATTACGAAGAGGAGCAATGAGATAAGGTCCCCTTGTCGCAACCCTCTTTCAGGTAGAAATTGTTTAGTAGGCCCGTCGTTAACTAATATTGAGAAATAAACTGTAGTTATGCATTCTTTGATCTAGTTGATGAATTTTATGTCGAACCCAAATTTTATCGGAATTTGGATTATAAAGTTCCATTCAATTTTGTCATAGGTTCCCTATTAAGTTTTACTGTCATCCAACCATTTTTTTCTTGCTTCCTTCTAAATGAATGGAAGACTTCGTGGGCTATTAGCACATTATCTTGTATGGTTCTATTTGAAATGAAGGCGCCCTATAGTGGATGTATTAATTTTGGTATAATTCTTTTCAATCTTTCTATTAGTATTTTAACTATAATTTTATATATTGTGGAACATAGACTAATGGGTCTATATTGGTTGGTAGTGGTCAGGTTGTCATATTTTGATATTAGAGCAATAAATGTGTGATTTACTTGTTTAAGAATCTTTCCTTTGATGAAGAAGCTCTTAATTGCTTTGATGATGCTAGAACCAACTATATGCCAATACTTTTGGTAGAATCCTCCTGGCATGCCATCATGACCAGGAGATTTCTCGACTCCAATGAAGAACAATATATGCACTTTTGATTTCAAGGTTGGATACTTTAATTAGTTCTATATTATCTTGTGGTGTCACCTCCTAATGAACAAGCTCCAACTGTTCTCGGAGTTTGTTATTGTCAATGTTAGAGGTTTTAAATCTTCTGTCAAAGTCTTTTTTTTTATCTCTTCTCGAATCTCATCTTCCTTTGTTATTTGTACACCATTTGCAATTGTTAAGTGTTTTATGATCTTTTTATTTCTTCTCCCAGTTGCTATTGTATGAAAGTATTTTGAGTTTTTGTCCATTAATTGTAGATGTTTTGTTTTAGCCATTTGGCTCCAGTACTGTCTATGATAGTCAAGAAGTTTTTTTTGTTTGTTTTAGAATGAGAGTTTTTTACTTAATATTAAGTGTATTGTTATGATTACGTATTGTTTCCGTCTAGATTTTTTGTAGCTCTTCTTCTACTTCCTTGATTTGTTGGAATATATTCCCAAAAGATGACCTACTCCATCTTTTAGCTTTTTTCTTAAGTGTTTTTTTTACACGGTTGAACATATGTGATCCCACATAATTAGTTTCTCCAGGCTTATTTAACAATATTTTTGAAATCCTTCATTTTGGTCCACATCATTTCAAATATGAAGGGTTAGGGTTTGTGATTGTTGTTGTTGTTGTTGTTTATCAAGTTAATTGAGATTTGACAGTGGTCTAATGATGTGAATGCGTGATTTTTGGTGCACAAGTTAGGGTTACCATTGAATGATTTGGTTCTGGGTCAAAACTCTATCTCAGTTTTCATAGGTATTATTCGGCTCGTTCCTTTTCTTTCTCTATGTAAATTCGTTCCTTGTTGTGGGGGTATCTAGCATGTCACACTTGCTTTTAAATCTAGTCGGTCTTTCAAATCTTTTAGGGTTAGGGATGCAACCTCCTAATTTTTCATTTGACTCTTGGATTTCATTAAGATCCCCTGTAATCATACTAGGTATATTAGAAAGGTCAATAGTTAGTTTGATCCTATTCAAGAAGTTCTCTTTCTTGCTCTCACTTGGTGGCACATAGGCGAAGATGATGTTGAGTCTAGTTTTAGTTTTTTTGGTTACTATAAATGGTACAAATGAAGCGCTCGTCAATTGTTCTAATTTCAAATATTTCATTGATTAGTTTTTTTTAGAAACCCCCCCAGCACTAAGTCCGGATTATGGTGATTGCATGTAAATTCGATGAATAAAAGAATGGGGGATCCAAGAGGATCATACATCCGAACTTATGCCCTCCAAAGATAGGACGCAACCTAGCTTAGCAAGGCACAAAGACAAAATGAAAAAGAGCAAATGTATGCTCTGACCAAGACGTAGCTTGGCCAAACACATACAAAAGTCAAGAAAAACACAAAAGGGGAGAAGTCGAGGCACGCAGGCCTAGAACAACTCCAAAAACACCAAAAGACCTTGTTCTCAGGGCACGCAGGCCATCAAAAGGACACAAGCCAAAAACCCAACATAAGAGGGATGGTTCCGGGTGCACGTAGGCACCAAAGGCACGTAGGCCCAAGGACACCATCCAAGAGCCAAGATGAAGCAAGTTGTCGATTTACAAGTGAGCTCGAGTGAACATGTTTTCAATGTCATTGAGAGTAAAGGAAGAGTGAAGCAAGCGGTAGACATGGGTGGCTATGAGTCTAGCCACAACCTCCTCGGGGATCTTGTTGTTGTCATATATCCAAGCATTCTTGGCATACCATATATAAAATATGGCAGCCGAGAAAGCGAAGACGTTTGCCTTGGTGTCACATCTCTTCATCCTCTTCCTTCTTCGGAACCATCTTAACCCCCTCCCAAACGCAACCCTTGTTCTCCTCCAAATCTCCATCGAATATGGAGATTTGAAGAAGAGATGATCGTGTGTCTCTAGCTCATCATCATCGCAAAACCTACAACAATGGTTAATGTCCAAGTAGAACAATCGATCAAGAGTAGGAAGTTATCGACTAAGTAGAACAATTTCATTGATTAGTTGATATGATTTCCAGAGGAGACATAACCCTCTTGCCTTTCCTTTTGTTGGGTTGTAAATCATATTATAAAAGCACGCGTGTTTCCATTTATTTCCTTCTGAGGGGTTTCGAGCTTTGGTTTCGACTATCGTCATTACTTGAATTTGTTCTAATTTACATGTTGCTTCGATGTTGGTCCAAAGGTTTTTTCTAGCCACCCCTATGACATTCCAACAACTTATCTTCATAAAAACGGGCTTATTTTAAAAATAAGGCTTTGTTTATCCTTAATTTTTGTTTTGCTGGGATGTGATCTCCTTATAGATGCTTTATTAATGGTACAAAGGGTAGCACAATTTAGTTTAAACACATTAGCTTTTTCTTTGATTTTTCTTTTGCCATTGTGTAGAGCCTAAGCTTATTGAAATTAAAGAAGATATTTTATGCACTATTAAAGCACTTCGGAGCAATTGAAAATGCCCTTGAGTATCTTGAATTCTCATTTGAACCTACTCAAATTTAGTACATTGATTGACTCATAGCATTCTCAACATACTAAACAATTTCCACTGATACAAGTTCTTATCTACAAGGATATTTGGTTGACTTTTTTTAACAGATGATTAGAAAAGACTATGCACATGACATGATCCATTATAAAATATTCTTACGAATGAAAACTTACATTTCATGGGTATAGGAACAAGAATAGAGTGATTTAAAATAGTCAAATGATTGTGTAGATTTCCCAAATCACTTTCTTTTTTGTTTGTAAAAAAATAGAGGAGTATATGTTTGCAAAATTCCCTCTTATTGAGAGCAACTCCAATAGATTTCCTAGTTTAGATAATATTAGGGTTTTAGGGAATTTTGGGTCATTTTTTGGGTCTAACAACTTTTCCATCCTATTCTCCAAACTAGGAATGACATGAAAAAAATAGGGTATCTTCCTTGAATTTGGTAAATAAAAGCGACCATCCGGGATTCGAATCGATGACCTTTGGGTACTACCCACAAGTCCTTTCCTGTTAAACCATTCCGGAATGGTTATAGGGTATCTTCCCCCATATTTGCAGAAAACGCTAAAATTTTTACATCAACCTTTTTCCACGTTCTTCCAGTTTTCAAGTCTAAAAACCAACTCTGATGAACGACGGTTGCTTGACAAGTTCTCAACAAAGAAGTCTTTGCTTTATATGAGCCTTCTTGAGCTATTTGTTTTCTTCTATCACCTCTGATGTTTCGATTGATCGAAGAACATTAGATTTAATTTCTTTGTTCTCTTTTTATTGGTATGATTCATAATTTCATTTGAAAAAAATATTTTTAAAAAATAAAATAAATGTGAAATTCTTTATTGGTATGATTCATAATTTCTCTGTTTACTTTTATTTGGTATGATTCATAATTTTATTTTTAAAAAAATAAAATGAATGTAAAATTCTTTATAATAGGGAAGTTGTCGCAGTGGGGCTAAAATAATTTAGAGAAATTGACTATTGATTCCCCATCTTGGAGCAACCAGAAACTGCCCATCGGGCTAAAATTCCTGATTATTGGGCTTCAGCAGCCCATACGCAAAACCAGGATTTCTAGCCCATTACCTATTTAATCCATTTTCCTAATCTTTTGCATCAAACACCTCTCCAACCCAATTCCAACTTTTCTATTTCTCAACAATCTAATCCCTAGCCCTAGGAACAAATCTTAACATTGTTAATGCCGACCAAAAAAAAATATATTCTTTTTGATCCAAAAAAAAAAAAAATATATATATATATATATATTCTTAACATTGTTAATTCTGACAAAAAAAAAAGTCTTAACATTGTTAATCCGAGTTTGGTTTGAACTCATGAGAACTAGCTAGGTTACTTTATTAGTCTTGGCCCATTCATAAGAGATGTTAATTAGTGTTTAAGATAAATCTTAGTAAATACTACGAGATCGTATCTTTACTTTTACATCCAGCTCAGTAAATATAAAATAGTTACGAGTTAGGAATGAATTTAAATTAACCGGGAATTATATCTAAGCATGGAAATGAGTTGCAAATCTCGTCATTTTTCTTCTTTAAATTAATTAACCGGGAATTATATTTAAGCATGGAAGTGTTTAATATTTTTTGTTTAATATTTCATCCGTTTCTTTTTAATTAAGTGAGTTTTTTTATAGTCAAACACATGTTTTTAAGTGACTTTTTCATAATTATTAATAATAAATATGATATTAATTTAAAATTTTTAATTAAAGTATATTATAATATAATTTACAATTTTTAATTAAAGTATATTATAATATAATTTTTATCGTCTAAAAAATCATACATAACTTTTAAAAGTCACTTAAAAAAAATAGATGTAGTGCCCTTAGCCCTTAAATCATGGTTGTTGTATTTTGTACTTTATACAACCATGCAAAATCAAAATCATACCAATCAAATGTACCATTTGAAATATCATCAATTTTTTTATTATTATGATCATATTATTATATCTATAGTGGTGGTAAATGATTTGGGATATAGGTGGCATAATAACATGTCAAATTAAGGGTTGGATTAGGACATATTTGACTTTACATGTCATTATCATCTTCAAATTAATGTTTGGTGGGGCAAAGTATCTTTTAGAAACATTTAACGATTAAAAATAAAGATTTTAAAAAAAAATCTTTTTAATAGTTGTATTGATTAATTGACTTTATTTTATGGATGTAAAATGTTTAAATACATAAGACGATAAGGCTAATAGGAGATGACTTTGTTATTCTGAATTATGCAAAGTTAAGTTCCATTAGACCCAACTAAACCATCAAGCTAGTTAAGGTATTTTAAAATTAAACAATATTAATAAAAATGATGCTATTAGCGACAAGATAATATCTGCAAAAGTGCACAATAAGTTATTTTTCTAATTTAGAAAATATTTATAAATCGGATTGAGAGCACAGAGACAAACATAAACGAATTCATCCAAATACTTAACCCGTTCAACCAACTAGTATGCACATCCTGCTTTCCTCTAATATCGAAAACCCATTTCAAGAAATGAATTGATATGATTATTCAAATTATTTCAATTGTATTTGATGATTGTCGATGAGTTTTTGAGGGTTTTCAAATGCATAATCTGTCGAACCTAAGGTTGGCATATATTTCATCAAGCAACGTAATTAACTTCGACTAACTAATTTTACCGAGTTAAATAATTTATATCGAATGATTGAAATATATTTGTTAATAAATATGAAATTAATGATAGAAGTTTAATTTTTTAGTGTTTTATATATATAGAGTAGCAAAACAATTTATATCTATATTATTTTTGGTAAAATGAATTATTTATATATAGATTAATTTTTACTTTATATTTTCAACACACTTTAATCGTTATTAGCTTATTTCTCACACTGTAATTCATATATATTTTTTTCATATTTTTAATATGTTTTTTTTTATATAGATAACATATTTAATTTTATAATATTGTATTAATACTAGTATTCGTTACCCGCGCGATTGCGCGTTTTTTTAATAAATTATATTTTATTATATTAATTATATTAAAATATAATATTAGATTATTAATTGACGTGGCTCACAAAAATAAAACCATATAAAATATATTGTATTCAATTTGATCTAAAAGGTAGAATAACTAATCAAATATTCTTTCTTCATGTTTTAGAATCTTGACCACATATAGGGATGGCAATGGGTCGGGTGGTGGGTGGATGGACCCCCATTTCACCCGACCCACCGTGGATGACCCATCGCCCCACCCGATCCACCACCCATATCCACTTCACCCATATCTACTTTCACCCATATCCATCGGGTGAGCGGGTGAAATGGGTGAAATATGGATGACATATGGGTGATTTTTGCTAAATACACGTCATTGAATTCCAATAAAACATGTAGAGAAAACAATGGCTAAAATAACATCATCTTGCACATTAAGTCTTAAATAAGTCATCCTAAGTTTAAATAACATTGTCTTAAACATATGATCATAAGTTGTAAACACAAACGAGAGTTTAAATAGCATTGTCTTAACAAAATTAGCCGTCTAGCAACATTAAGACAAGAGTGGTAGAGGACGAAGAGGGCAAGGGATTTGCAAAACGAAGTGCCGATTAGAAAGTTGTTGTTTAGGAAATTAGAAAGTTTATATGTTTTTTATATAAAATATATAAATAATACTTTTATAATGTAGATGGATGGTGGATCGGGTCGGGTGGTGGATGATGGGTCGGGTGGTGGATCGGGTGTGGGTGGAAAAAATCTCACCCCACCCGACCCACCACCCATATTCACTTCACCCATATCCACTTTTCACCCGCTTTTTTTCGGGTTTTCACCCACTTTTTCGGGTCGGGTGATTCGGGTTCGAGTCGGGTGCGGGTGAAATTGCCATCCCTAACCACATAGTACATATTTATATATAGATATATTATATTGAATTTGATTTAAAACGTAGAATAATTGATCAAATATTAGATATATTACTTGATCTAGCTAAGAGAGGCTTTCACCACACCACAGAACTTTTATAAATTAAGTTCTTGATAGTTATATGTAGTTATATTAATTTGTTTCAATTTTATGTAAATATTTCCAAAATTATTTGAATGCCATTTTATAAAAATTTCAAATTTGATCTAAAAAGATGAATGGCATTTACAGATTTACGTAGAGTTTTTATCTCCCACTACTGTATCCTATTAGCCTGATAAGATCGGACGTCTTGGTCTTGGATCGGTGCAATATGTATTTTATATATTTATTTGGTCACGTATTATAAAAAAATTGATCTAAAAAAAAAATCCTAATTAAGATATAAGATTGTATTGGATAGATTATTTGATCTAAAAAGATAAATTTTTTATTTGATCTAAAAAGATAATTTTTTTACCTAACTATATTAATTTATTAATTGATGTGATCCAAAAATATAATACCACTTTAATTCAGAATATGACACGTAAGCAAAAATAATTTCGCTTTAATCCAGAAAATTCCACGTAGGCGAATCGCACCAGAGCCCGTTTCAGACCTCTGCTTTAGTATTTTATATAGAATAGATATAAATATATAGATATTCTCGTGTACGACACGGAACACGCAATATCAATACGATAACATATGATATGATATGATAGTATGTGAAATGAGTCTTAATTAAGTATATAAATAATTGTCCTCATTAATTTTATCGATTTCAATTTACAAGTTACTCCCCCGTTTGCAAATAAATAACTTTTTTAAGTCAAACACATATTTTTAGAAGGGCTGTATAAAATATTACGTAGTAACTTTTTTAATAGTACTCCGTATTATACTAATTCCGTTTTGAAATATAAGTCAATTGATTTTTTGACACGTTTTTAAGGAGTTAAAAATTATATAAAACATGCACTTGAGTATTGCTTTAGATGAGAAAGAACGCGCCGGACGCGCCTCTTCCAAATCCCCCGTTGTCTCAAACCTTTCCCCCAAAAAACTCTTCAGATGAAAACCCTAGATCTGAAACCGATCACCTCAAAGAAATTGCTTTCTGTCCAAACACCTACAAACATGCCTCTTGGCGGATTAAAAGTTCCGATCAATCTCTCTGCAAAGCCTTTGTGCTCGGATATCTCTCTCTGTTGGGGGAACTTTGCATCTGGGAAATCGCCCTTGTGCCAAACGCCTCCCTTTTGCTTGGGGAATGTTCGTCCTCTGAGATCCTTGCCGGTTGCTGTCGGGCTCACCTTTCTCAGAGAAGATCAAATCAAGGGGGTCAACGCCTAGTTCAGATTGTCCGTCCCCCGCCCTGGCCGTCGTTAAAGTCTGATGCGCTGCGTTCCCTTGTACTTCTGTTCGAAAGCGCCCTTGCGGGGGCTCTGCACTGGTCGGCTCTGCTTCTTAGCCGGAGGCATATCTCATCTGGTCGGTTCAGTATGGGTATGTCTCTAAATCTCTCTCCACAACCCATTCCTCTCCACATTTATAAGAACAACTGGGGGTGTCTGTCTTCAGCACCCATTCACAACATTCTCCCTTCTCTCACTTTCTGTAGCTGCTTTTGTATTCTCTCTAACCTTCCATTTTCTGTCTTCAACATGGCTTCCTCCTCTATGGAGAAAGGGAAAAAACCACCGGGGGATGAACCACTCATTCCCCATCCAAAACCATCCCGAAAGGGCAAAAACCAGATTCATATTGAAGAAATTCCTGCTATTGAGGACAACACCAAGGCGAACACCGACGATGGAGAGCAAAGGAGGAAGGAGAAGAAGGATAGGGCCCCCAAGGTGAAATTGGACAAGCTGGTCTATTTCTTTATGCTTATCATTTTATTAGGCTTTGTAAGGAAACTCTTGTTTGTGATGGTGAAGATGGTCCATTTCGATTTGCTTTCAATCTATGTTAGTAGAACTATCTATGATGTAAGCTCTGCCTTGTTGATTTCGACTTTGATCAGTTTGCCGATCTGCAATGTCACCTGGGTTGCAATTCTAGTTAATTTAAGTTTTAACTCTACAACTGCTCTAAGTCTAATGTGGCATGAAATCCTGACTCCTACTTGCTGTTGGGTTTGTATATCTTACTGTCAACAATCTTCTTCGAGAAACCAACAGTGGCAATACTTTGCCGTTTGTATACATAAAGACCCGGCTACTGTAAATTGCCTGATTAACTGGAAGTGGTGTAGATTTTCTTGCTGTTCTAGGCAGCAGTCCGCCTTCTACAGCTGCCCAATGATCAATTGGTTGGGGGACTTAGCCCTGCTGAACTACTTAGCTACTTACTCCCTCTTATTGCTAAGAACTATTGCCAATTGCTTTTTGTTTTATATATACTGTCAAGCTCATCGTATGAAAATTGCCTTGGGTAGGAGCTTTATTGGCCATCTAAAGCCTTGGAATTTTCCTTTGTACAATTTGCAATCGCATGAGGACCTTAAATGGACACCCCAAGTTCAAGCTCTGAACTCCATGTTTCTTCAAGCAAAACCCATTAGCATTACTTGGACAAGTACCACTGACAAGTATTTTAAAGGGAAACCTTTTTATGCTTGTCAATACTGGCCAACTTATTATCATCAAAAGGAGTCATGTTATGTCTCAAAGAGGATGCAATCCATGCTCAAGCCCGGATTGATTATAAAACTTCCCTTTCGAATCATTCTCGGTTGGCTAAGTGAGCTGCCTCCCCAAAACCCACACCTAAATTTCCTAATAAACAAATCTAACATAAACCCCATTGCAAGCTACCTGCCCAGTATATGGATCATATTAATTTTGGTGCCTCTAAGCAAACTGATGAAAAGCTTAACGTATTTGGTACGAATCTGGGTCCCCGCCATGAAGCTATCGGTGTGCACCCAAGCTGAGACTGAGAAATTGACTAGATTGAATTCCAAGCATACAACATCACTTCTTATAATTAGCATTAGGTACTACTCAAAACCAAGATCAAAGAAACCTCTTAACTGGTCATATACAACCGCACTGTGGGTCTCTTTTGAACTACACCAATTAGTTATGACCACTAGCCTTCATACAATACTAATTAATATAAAACTCAGTTACATCTTGGTGAAACACCACAATTGGATCAATTTGGATGGAACACATGTTGAGTCAATATTGATCACAAAATATCGATATAAATGGGTGACCACAGGTAAATATAAGCTTAGCCGAGGTAAGACATTAAACTACTTTGGTTTAATGATGAGAAAATTATCTAAGAAAGACCACCATGGGTATAAACACATCTACCTCAATGAAAATATCATCTCCAATTTAACAAAAACTGTAAGATACATTAAGACTAAAAAATGTCATAAGAAACCAATACTAAAAACCAACCTTCAGAAGCGACAAGAAATCACAAGAGGGGTAACACTTGAGCATGGAAGGACTCACCTTACGTTCGCCCATGCATAAAAAGGTGGTCATGATTATACGATATTGGAACTGTAGGGGAATCGGAAAAAAAACTTTCTGGACTAATATAAATGGATGGCGCACATTAGACCATATACAAATGCTTATCTTGGCAGAAACAAAGACTGAAACAGAACCTGAAGAGGCGACATGGAAAAACGCGGGATTCACAAATATTTGTTGGTCCCCGGCCTCGGGCCGTGCGGGGGGAATTGCACTACTTTGGAATGAAAACTCATTTATTGATGAAACCATCTCGGTGATTATTCATCTCCCTAGAATCATTGGAGTAAAATACGAGAACACAAAGGAAAATTTTGAATGCCTAATGTTCTTTGTATATGCCCCCCCTAACCCGTCATAAAAAGATGAATTTTGGAGAAATCTACATAGTCTGATTATCCAAAGTGACATCCCTTGTTTAATTATGGGCGACTTAAATGAAATTAGCCAACCATCGGATAAGTGCGGTGGTGCAGAAACACTACCAAACAGATTTCAAAGAATTTTAGAATTCAAAGATGTTTGTTCCCTGGTGGAATTACCGTCTTTCGGCAACTCATTTACATGGAGGAAAAAACAATTCGGCACAGATAACATACTGGAAAAACTTGACAGGGTGCTAGTCCACCACGACATTATTGATATGTTCCCCGATTTGGCAACTAAAAATGGAGCATTCTCAAACTCCGACCATTGCCCAATTTCAATTAACATGTCCAAAACCGACTCCTTTAAACCTCCCCCATTTAAATTTGAGAACATATGGTTACAAAGAAAAGACTTTAGAAATATAGTCAAACAGGCTTGGAGAGCGTCATGTATAGGCTCAACTATGTTCCAAATCACACACAAAGCAAAAATCCTTAAACAGAAAGCAAAAAATTGGAATAAAAAAACTTTTGGAAACATCTTTCGCCAGCTTCAGGACGTTGACGAAGCCCTAATAGAATTACAATCAACCCCACAATCTAATCACAATACAGATTTATACATTAAAGAACATAGCCTCTTATCAAAAAGAGAAAATCTACTCCTCTTTCACAAAACCTATTGGAACCAAAGAGCGAAATCTAAACACTTAAAATTAGCAGATACTAACTCCTCCTACTTCCATAGGGTAGCCACTGGAAGAAGAAACCGGAAAATAATCAGATCAATTACCTCTGCAGAAGGAACCCATATTACAGGAAATGAAAATATTAAAAAAGAAATCCAAAGAGACTTTGAAAAAAGATTTAGTCGAGAACAAACGTATACGACCCATCAACTACAAGAGTACCTATCTGTAATTAATCCGGTCATAACAGAAGATGAAAACAAATCACTCACTCAACAACCAACAAATAGCGAAATCAAAAAAGCAGTATTTTCAATGGGTAACAATAAATCTCCGGGTCCCGACGGCATGACGGCAGAATTCTATAAAAAATATTGGGACATTGTTGGCTCCGACATCATCAGGGCTACTAAAGCCTTCTTCCACTCCGACAATCTATTAAAACAAATTAACCACACCTTTATCTCCCTAATACCAAAAAATGACAACCCCTCTATGACCACACATTACCGACCGATTAGCCTATGCTCTACTCTGTACAAGATCATCTCCAAAATAATAACAGAACGACTAAAAACAGTAATGGGTAAACTTGTTCACCCATTACAAGGAGCCTTTGTTTCCGACAGAGCTATCCAAGACAATATCCTAATAGCGCATGAGATTTTCCACTCCTTTCGCTCTAGGAGAGGCTCTAAAGGATGGACTGCAATAAAACTCGATATGGAAAAAGCATATGACAGAGTAGATTGGCAATTTACGAAATCAGTTCTTCAGAAATTTGGTTTCCACCAAAAATTTGTGGACATTATAATGGAATGTGTAACAACAGTCTCCTTCTCTGTATTAGTAAACAACGGTCCTACAGACCCTTTCAAACCAACGAGGGGGCTGAGGCAAGGGGACCCCCTCTCCCCGTTCCTCTTCCTTCTCGGGGCAGAAGTTCTTGCTCGCAAACTATTAGTGAAGGCTGAGACAAACTACAATAGCATTGGATTCAAATTTGGCCACAATGGCCCCTGTGTCCCATTCTTGGCATTTGCGGATGATATAATCATATTTTCCAAGGGTAGCAATTCTGCCTGCTCAGAAGTAAAACAAATAATTGAAGATTACTGTAAATTTTCAGGACAAAGAGTAAACTATCACAAATCATCTTTTCAAACCTCCCTGGGAATTCCTAGAACAAGAGCACGAGACCTAGAGGGAATACTTAACATACCCCTAGAACGAAACCTGGAAAAATACTTGGGTTGTCCCATCATAAATGGGCGAGTTACTAAGGAAACATTTGGTGATATAATATGCAAATCTAAAGACCAGTTAAGCAAATGGAGGGCAAATGCCCTATCACAACAAGGTAGAGCAACCTTAATAACATCTAACCTATCATCAAAACCTTTATACTCAATGCAGAACTTCATGCTCCCGGTGTCAATACATAATCAACTAGATCAAATCAACAGAACTTTCTTCTGGAACAAAGATGCACAACATAGTCCACTCATCAGTTGGGATAAAATATGTAAATCTAAAGCGGAGGGAGGATTGGGAATAAGGAAAACCAGAAACATGAACGAAGCACTACAACTAAAACTCTTATGGAAAATTCTGGCAGAACCGGAAAATTACTGGGTCAAAATCATACAACACAAATACTTAAAAGAGAACCACATTCTTACCTACTCTGCAAAAGGCAGTGCATCTTGGCAGTGGTCGAAACTAAGGACTCTAATCCCAAAATTCAAATCGGGGCTCATTTGGCTAGTCGGGGATGGGAAATCAATTAAATTCTGGACAGACAATTGGGTAACGACAACACCCCTTCTGGATAGAATAGACTCTCAACATAACATAAATCCACATGATACTGTAAGCGATTTCATTATAGGTGGACAATGGTGGAGGGAGAAGCTTCTTTCCGTTCTCCCAGGACCTATAACAGAGGAAATATTGAAAATCCCCTTACCAATC